>CM029015.1:64216665-65610430 GCA_016801055.1 Panax notoginseng | reverse complement strand
ATACGAATCCTTAATATTTGTTATTTTGTTTCACTGGATTCGTGTTCTTTAATATATTTTTCATCATCCTCAGTCCTAAATGATGATATTACTGAATATCTTTGGCCGTAGTGCAAAGATGAATGATTAACTGATGAATATCTTTGGCCCGTAGTGCAAAGATGAACAGGTGTTGAGATGAATATGACCGACTGGTGATACAAATGAATATCTTTGGCCTGTAGTGCAAAGATGAATATTTGATTAAAGATGGTTATTGATTGTTGTTACAGGGATAAAATATTGATGATGGACTTTTAAATCTTAGAAGATAGTAGAACTCATTCTCTACTTGACTCTTCTAATGGTTTGCTGTTTCCGCTGCAGTTATTGATTTAAAACTTGTTGTCTATTGTATTCTATTAGATTTTTCCCTGTTGAAGACTAACGATAATTTGTTCTGTATTATCTTAGTCATAATGTTCTTTACTGGGCTAGTTGAGCTCACCCTTTTCCTTTTTGTTCCATTTTTCTCAGGAGGCGAGAATGTAGCGAGTACTAGTCGGGGTATGGAATGATGGTTCTAGAAGTTACTTTAGTAGTCCTCACTATTTTTGTGAAATAATGTATCAATAATTGTAATGAGGGCTTATTTGAGTGTGGATATTGTCTAAATGACAATATTTGTATTTAAACTCACAGTTCTTGTGTTGTAATAATAAAGATGTAGTTGTTTCTGTACCATGTATTTTGGCGACTCAGAATGGGTGTTGTATACCTATTTTGGGGGCGTCACAGTTGGTATCAGAGCTTAGGGATATGATCTCTGGCGGAGATCGGGGAATAGAACTAGGAGGGGAGAGACGAATCCTTCGCTAGTGTGTCCTACCTAAGCTTATTTATTGGTCAGTCATAATATAGGGGTATTATGTGATTTGTTAATTTATTTAATTAACCCTTGTTTTATGGCATTATTTGAGAATGTCGACTGAGAATGTTAATAGTGGAGTAAATGAGACCGTGGAGACACCGGTGCTTACCAACGAGGAGAACGTGCAACAGGCTGGCAATGTTCCTCCTGTGAACAACACCAATGAGCAGATGATGAACGATGGAATGTTTAGAAGTTTTTTGCAATTCATGCAAAACCAGACAAGGGAGACTCGTGTTCAAAATACAGGAGGAAATGATAGCAATTCACGGTTTGTCACAGCCAAACAGTTCAAAGAATTGGGACCACCAGAATTTAAGGGAAAGCCGGATCCGATCATGGCGGAAACGTGGGTCAAGCAAATTACCAAGATATTCGATGTCTTGGGATGCACGGAGGAACAGAAGGTTCCATTCGCCACCTTTATGTTCCGTGGCGAGGCAGATTACTGGTGGGAGTCTGTGAAGCGTACCCATCCAACCGCACTCAGCATGTCTTGGGAGACATTTCAAAAACTGTTCAATGACAAGTACTTTCCTGAAAGTATTCGTCATATGAAGGAGGTAGAGTTTATTAGACTAGAGCAGAATAATATGACGGTATCTCAGTACGAGGCAAAGTTTGCAGAGTTGTCCAGGTTTGCACCTCATTTGGTGGAGAATGAGGAACGTATGACGAGGATGTTTCTGAGAGGTTTGAAACCCGGCATACGTCAATATCTCATTTCTCATAAATTTTCTCTCTATTCAGATGTTGTCAATAGGGCTCAATTATTAGAGCGAGATAACGAGTACGGTCAACTGAGGGATCACAACCAGGATCATATCGGTGACAGCAGTCATCAGAACAATGATAACCAGCGGAGAAAGAAAAATACAGACAAGAACGGCAACCACTCTGGTGGTAATCGTGGCTATGAAAATAGAAGAAGCGAGTCGGGAGGAGATTTTAAAAAGAGGAGATTCAACAATGACAATACGAAGACGTCAGCACCAACAGCAATTGGTTCCAAGGGAGGAGAACGACCACCGGTTATATGCTATAAGTGCGGAAAAGAAGGACATATCAGCCCAAACTGCCCACAACAGTTTAAGGTATGTTATAATTGTGGAAAGGAAGGACATATCGCTCGAGATTGCACTGTAGCAAAACCAAGTCCAGCGGGGATGGTGACTCAAAAAGCTGTCCCAGAAAAGATAAAGTCAACGGTTCCTGGAAGAGCGTTTGTCGTGACTGGTCAACATGCGAGGAACCCAAACGAGATGATCACGGGTAAGCTAATCATAAATTCATGCGAAGTTTATACCTTATTAGATACCGGTTCTACCCATTCTTTTATCTCTCCTGCTTGTGCTCAACGTTTAAACTTGACTCCGGAGAAGTTAGACTTTGATTTATCTGTGGAGACTCCGTTAGGAGAAACTTTCATCACATCCACTGTTTATAAATCTTGTGTGATCCAAGTTGGTACCATCACCTTACCTGTTGACCTTATCTCTTTAAAGATACTTGCTTTTGATGTGATTTTAGGGATTGATTGGCTAACTACTCATCATGCCAAAATTGATTGTTTTCGTAAGGTTGTTAGTTTTCATATTCCTAACCAACCTGTTGTACGAATTCAAATAACTAAGCCATTAAAATCAATCACTGTTATATCAAGCCATAAAGCCATTCGTTTATTAAAAAACGGATGTCAAGCTTTCTTAGCCCATGTTATGGATTTAAATAAAGACACGTCAAATTTGAATAATATTCCTGTTGTTATTGACTTTCCTGACGTATTTCCTGAAGAACTTCCCGGTCTACCCCCGGAACGAGAAATTGAATTCTTTATTGATCTTGAACCTGGTACAAAGCCCATTTCTAAAACCCCATATCGAATGGCTCCTATTGAACTTCAGGAGTTAAAGGTCCAACTACAAGAGTTGTTGGACATCGGTTTCATTCGTCCTAGTACATCTCCTTGGGGTGCTCCTGTTTTATTTGTAAAGAAAAAAGACGGGAGTATGCGACTTTGTATTGATTACCGGGAATTAAACCATGTCACTATTAAGAATAGGTATCCGCTACCTCGTATTGATGACCTGTTTGACCAGTTACAAGGAGCACAGTTCTTTTCAAAGATCGATCTTCGTTCTGGATATCATCAGCTGAAGGTTAAAACTGAGGATATTCCAAAGACTGCCTTCAGAACTCGGTACGGGCATTATGAGTTCCTAGTTATGTCTTTTGGATTGACTAATGCTCCTGCGGCTTTCATGGATATGATGAACCGAGTATTTAAGGATTATTTGGATCAGTTCGTTGTTGTCTTTATTGATGACATCCTCATATATTCCAAAAGCCGTGAAGATCATGAGCATCATTTGAAGCTGGTACTCCAAAGGCTGCGTGAAAATAAGTTATATGCCAAGTTGAAGAAATGCGAGTTCTGGCTTGAGGAAGTAGCTTTCCTAGGGCACGTGGTGTCAAAACATGGAGTATCTGTTGACCCGGCGAAGATTGAAGCAATACAAAGTTGGGAGCAACCAAAGACGGTGACCGAAGTACGTAGCTTTCTAGGCTTAGCTGGTTATTATCGAAGATTCGTGGAAGGGTTTTCTCGAATCGCTACCCCGTTAACTCAGCTGACTCGGAAAGATATCAAATTCGTATGGAGCGAGGAATGCGAGAAGAGTTTTCAAGAGCTTAAGAGGAGACTCATTTCGGCACCTGTTCTGACAATACCATCTGGTTCGGATGGATTTGTTATCTACAGTGATGCTTCAGGCAAAGGGTTAGGATGTGTTCTCATGCAACATGGGAAAGTCATAGCCTATGCCTCGCGACAACTCAAAGAATATGAGAGGAATTATCCTACTCATGATTTGGAGTTGGCAGCAGTAGTTTTCGCGTTGAAGATCTGGAGACACTACCTGTATGGGGAGAAAGTGGAGATCTATACAGATCATAAAAGCCTTAAATATTTCTTCACCCAAAAGGAACTCAACATGCGGCAGCGACGTTGGCTCGAGCTGTTGAAAGATTACGATCATACCATCCAATATCATCCTGGAAAAGCAAACGTAGTAGCTGACGCATTGAGTAGAAGATCATATGCGGGTACGAGTGCAATGTTATTAACACAAAGGCCCATTTTGTATGACTTGCAAAGGATGGAGATAGAGATGAAGGCTCCAAGTACCCACATGATGATATCAAATATACGAGTAGAACCGACTTTAATCGATAAAGTTAAAGCTGCTCAAGCTACGGACATAGAGCTGATGCGTATGAAGAAGAAAGTGCAAGAAGGTTCTATTCCAGAAGCAAGAATCGATGAAGAAGGAATACTTCGAGTTCACTCTAGACTCTGTGTTCCTAACAATTCTGATTTGAAGTACAAGATCATGATGGAAGCACACAATACACCATTTGCAATCCATCCTGGAAGTACCAAAATGTATCGTGATCTACGACATACATTTTGGTGGAATAATATGAAGAGAGAGATTGCAAAGTTTATCTCGAGGTGTTTAACTTGTCAACGTGTAAAGGCGGAACATCAAGTACCAAAGGGTCCATTGCAACCACTTGAGATTCCGAAATGGAAGTGGGAACACATTACCATGGATTTCGTTACGGGTCTTCCCACGGTTTCTCAAGGCATAAATGCTATTTGGGTTATTGTTGATAGATTAACCAAGTCTGCTCATTTCTTGTCGATACGGGAGACTTATTCCCTTGAACGTCTTGCTCGTATATACGTAGATGAGATTGTGAGACTGCATGGCATGCCAGTATCCATAGTTTCGGATCGTGACCCAAGATTCACTTCAAGATTTTGGGTTAGCTTGCAAAAAGCTATGGGCACAGATTTACGATTTAGTTCGGCATACCATCCTCAAACGGACGGACAATCAGAGAGGACTATTCAAACTCTTGAAGATCTATTAAGACTTTGTGTCCTAGATTTCAAAGGGAGTTGGGATAAGTACCTACCATTGGTGGAATTCTCTTACAATAACAGTTATCAGGCAAGTATAGGTGTGGCCCCATTTGAAGCATTATATGGACGAAAGTGTCGCTCTCCAGTATGCTGGGACGAGGTGGGTGAAGCAACATTGTTGGGACCAGAGTTGGTACGCATGACTACAGAGAAGATCCAAACGATTCGACAGCGTATACAAACGGCACAGGATCGACAAAAGAGTTATGCGGATCTTCATCGGAAGGACGTGGAATTTGACATTGGGGATCATGTATTGTTGCGTGTGGCTCCATGGAAAGGAGTTACAAGATTTGGGAAGAGAGGAAAGCTCAATCCACGATTTATTGGTCCATTTCAGATTCTTGACCGAGTAGGAAATGTGGCCTATAGACTTGCGTTACCTCCAAGTATGTCTCGTGTTCATAATGTTTTTCATATATCTGTGTTACGTAAATATGTGAAAGACCCAGACCACGTTATTGAGTTAGAACCGGACGAGATAGCTGAAGACTTAACGTACGAAGAGGTACCTGTCAAGATCTTGGATAGAAAGGAGCATGTCCTACGCACGAAGGTCATACCACAAGTTAAAGTTTTGTGGAGAAACCATGCTATTGAGGAAATGACCTGGGAGTTGGAAACGGAAATGAAAGCGAGGTATCCTCATCTTTTCGAAACACCAGGTACGTACGTCAATTTCGAGGACGAAATTTCATAAGGAGGGGAGGTTGTAAGACCCCAAATTATTAATAAATGAAATTTAAATTCCCTCTATTTATTATTTTGAAATAGTAAGTGTTAAATTGATTAATGAGGTTAGTTATGGGTAAAATGCGTAAATATTTTAAATAAGCAAGTGGTTATAAAATATTCATTGTTGTCGGGGAATATTCGTTTGGTCGTGGAATATTCTTCCTGTCGGGGAATATTCGTACGACGGCGCAGTCTTTTGTGGGCCCCATAACGGAAAGCGATTGGATGAAGAAAACGACAAGTATATGTTTTTTATTAATAACGGCGTAGTTGTTACCGTTAATACTGTTGAAATACCCGGTGGTTAAAACACAGTAATACGCGTTGTTACACAGTAGCACACTGTGTTGCACCAATTATTGATTCTTACGTAAGAAGGCACTACTCAATAATGGTTACAGTAATTACTGTTCAGTATTTTATTTTATTGATTCAATAATTGCTGCGTTGATATTTTATATTACTGTTATTTCAATAATTGTCACTACACAGTATTTCCCATTATCAGATCAATAATTCATATTATTTGAATAATATTATTAGATAACATTATTGGCAATGTCTAGAAAGTTCTGTCTAAGGAGAGGTTTGGTCATCTAATTGCGCGCCAGTAAGGAGAAATCCTTATTGGAAAGCCCCCTCTTTCCTGGGAACGGCCTGGTTGTCATAAATGTGATTCTGTAATATTATTTGTAAATAATTAATTATTGATTCATATGATAAGGAAATATTTATTTTTGTGGATATAAATGAGGGATATATTTTTGTGGTTAAAAATGAAGGAGTTAATGTTGAGGTTTTTATCAGTATTTTTGTCGGAATGGAGGTATTAAAAATCAGGGTTTTTGAGATATTTTGCGGGAGTTATAATTTTTTAATCCGACCGTTGGATCGTGGTAATTTTTGGATATGTTATACATATATAAGTTGAGTATATGTCCACAAATTTTGAACCGTTAAAAATGAACGTATGATTTATTATGAATTTTACGAGATGACTGGTTCAGAAATTGTTGAATTTTCGGAGTTAATCATTTTGGTAGAAAATTCTAGAATTGGTGGGCCCCACTCTTGGTTGGTGAAGAAATGTGCTGAGATTTTTATTCAAATGTGGTGGGTGGGAATAGTAGCAGGTAAAGCCATCAGGTTGCAGGTTAAGTCTGCTTCGGCGTGCTAACATTTTCCTATAAATAGAGGGCTAAGTTAGAATTGAAAATCACACTAGAAACAAGTTTTCTCTCTTTCTCTCTCTAGATTATTGAGTGTATTTTGTGAGTATTTAGATACTTTGAGAGTTTCTATTCATCAGAGCAAGTGTCTTTCAGCCTTATACCGGTATTCCGACCAGAAGTACTGTCTGTACGAGGTAAGGGATGTTATTTTATTCAAAAATGATATTATTTCTTCAATATCATTATGCCGAAATATTGGTTGGAAATTTTTATCAAATTTGGAACTTTTCACGTCGGGGTTACTATTCACGAGTTACTATTCACGAGTTACTATTCACCGAAAAATAAAATTTTCTTCTTTTCGTCCAAAATATCTATTCTGGGTACTAGCTTTGATTGTATCCATGTTTTGATCATTCTTGAATTCTACTTCACTATGAATAATTATAAGGTATTTTTGGACATGAATAAATCGAAATACGAATCCTTAATATTTGTTATTTTGTTTCACTGGATTCGTGTTCTTTAATATATTTTTCATCATCCTCAGTCCTAAATGATGATATTACTGAATATCTTTGGCCGTAGTGCAAAGATGAATGATTAACTGATGAATATCTTTGGCCCGTAGTGCAAAGATGAACAGGTGTTGAGATGAATATGACCGACTGGTGATACAAATGAATATCTTTGGCCTGTAGTGCAAAGATGAATATTTGATTAAAGATGGTTATTGATTGTTGTTACAGGGATAAAATATTGATGATGGACTTTTAAATCTTAGAAGATAGTAGAACTCATTCTCTACTTGACTCTTCTAATGGTTTGCTGTTTCCGCTGCAGTTATTGATTTAAAACTTGTTGTCTATTGTATTCTATTAGATTTTTCCCTGTTGAAGACTAACGATAATTTGTTCTGTATTATCTTAGTCATAATGTTCTTTACTGGGCTAGTTGAGCTCACCCTTTTCCTTTTTGTTCCATTTTTCTCAGGAGGCGAGAATGTAGCGAGTACTAGTCGGGGTATGGAATGATGGTTCTAGAAGTTACTTTAGTAGTCCTCACTATTTTTGTGAAATAATGTATCAATAATTGTAATGAGGGCTTATTTGAGTGTGGATATTGTCTAAATGACAATATTTGTATTTAAACTCACAGTTCTTGTGTTGTAATAATAAAGATGTAGTTGTTTCTGTACCATGTATTTTGGCGACTCAGAATGGGTGTTGTATACCTATTTTGGGGGCGTCACAAAGAATCTCGATTCCTATCATCTTAAAACATCAGTCACTTTCACTTTGACAAGTTAGTTTTTGAACCCACATGATAGAAGACCATTATGGGGCAAGTGTATATACTTAATGTACATGCTAAGACCATTCCTTTGAAACATCTATGGTGATGACCTTAGGGATTGAACGTGAATTATTGGTAATGAAATGATGGAAGATAATAAGCCGTAAGGGCGGATAAATACTTGAAACAAGTTTTATTAATGAAATAAATTCGGTTAAGACCTAGAAGAGAAAGAAGTTGGTAGAAACAACGTGATTAGATTGTTTGGTAGCTAATTACAGTGTGCTATGTGAATATATCATGTAGATACTGTAAAGACTGAGAATTATTGAATATTATTTGAAGACGCTTGATGACAAGTTTTCTTAACACTTGTCTAACCTTCGTGTTAGCCAAGTTCTATGTGATTCATGTTATGAGATGCATGAATTATTTTAACGAAAAGGCCAATGCCAGTTTTACCTTGGCTAGACTAATCTTGAAGAGTTGATTGATTTATTTACAAATCTTTTAATATAGAATTGTTAACGCTATCCTGTGCCAATTGTTTGGTACAGATTCAAGGTAAGCCTGAGTATGAATAAACAAATGTATTTTACATCGATTATTTGATGGGCACGTGAGGTTGCCAAAACTTAAACGTGAATACGTTTAACGGATGAATGTTGATCAACATAGAGTACAATAGGCTGATCACCTAGAAGTGCTCGTAAGATATATCGGACTTACGGTCTTAGTGCCAGGTTGTCCTTTTTCATGAATGAAAACAAAATAGAATGTTCATGGTCTTTGACCTACTCAGAATTTCTAAGTTCCTTTAAGTGTTTCAGAATTGTTATGTGAGAAAGAAAAGTGCTATAAAATGTTTCATAATACTTCATAGCTATTTGTTCAGTTATTGAAGAATAATCATATGATTCTCGATGTGGTATTTATATTATACATTGCTAGACTTGTTGAGCTAGTTATTCTTACTTCATGCTTAAATTATATGATTGCAGCTAAGGCCGAACGAACTGAGAGCTCTAAGAGAGATAAGGGCAAGGCTAAGCTGGATAATTAGTTTATCTTGCAATAGACTAGTATGTTTGTATGTATTATACTTATGAACACTAAAGACGTATTTGGTTTCAGAACCTGGGGATGAAGTTATTATGATTGTAATAAGAATGTAGTTAATACACTCATTTTGATGTCGTTTCAATGAAATGAATGTATAGTTAGTAGTACCGTGTAGCACCATCTGGCGGGTTGGAAGATACCCAGATTTGGGGGCGTCACATGTTGGCATCAAAGCATTAGGTTATAAAATTAAGGGGGGAAGAACCTTAGGCTAATAATCTTGTTAGTAGATAAGAAGTAGAAGCGAATGAACCCTAGTAGAATGAGTTAATTAAGTATTGAGAAAACTCAGTACCGAAAGATTTAAAAGATGGAAAATAACCCTAAATAAATTAAATGTGATTTGTGCTTATATTATTGTGTATATATACTAATCAACATGTTATGTGTTATTGTAGATGTCCATCGATAGCTACATGTATAGGGATATACACGTAGTGAGCAAAGAGTCAGTGAACATAGTAGAGCCAATACCAGTGCCAATAGCGGCAGTACCAGTGGTGATAATAGAAGAGTCCAAGCTTGAGGAGGAAGTTTTAGAGGAGGACTACTCAGAGGGAGTTATGGGATTGGCATCATACCTTGATATGATGATCGATGTGGAGGAAGATACGGAGGTAACATTGGTTAATACGGTGGTACCTGCACTAAAGCAAACACCTCCAAATACAATGAGGGCATTGTATCTCTCGATGCTTAATCGTAACGTGCAACTGCACAATATTATGCAGAACCAGAAGGAGAAGATTAGTGATCTCCATGAGGCTAAGGAGTCTGCAGAAGCAGATTTTGAGATTGAGCATGATGAGAAAGTGCTCATGAAGGATAAGGCCACAGAGTATAAGAAGGAGGCCATAGAGCTTCGTTGAGAACTGGGGTTGAGGGACCAGAAAATAGCACGAATGTCATACATTAATGACAGTGCGCATGAGGATTTCAAGCTAAAAGTAGCTTGTTATTCCATTGAGTTGGGACAGACTCGACATACAATAAGTCGGGATATTGTGTCGATTCTAGCGAATGAGAGACACGAGAATGTTGTTATGCAGTATTAGGAGTTTATAACGTTAAATACTTTTGTGCAGTGAAGTAAAACCCTCTTTTGTATAGTTAAAGGGTAGTCTTTATGTAAATCCTAACTTTTGTGAAGTTTAATTGCGGGATAGAAATGTAATAGCTTTCGGCTATGGAAAGCAAATTATAAATAGTTTCAACTATAAAGAAGCATATGAATATAATGAAGTTTTCATTAAATGTGCTTTGTTGTGTATGAGTTATTGTTTGGCGATTAATAACTAAGTAACACTACAAGAAAAAGGACTATCAGCGACCGCCTATCAGCGACCGCAATAGGTCGCAGATCCATATCAGCTACCGAATGGGGTCGCTGATAGTCGTCGCATAAAATCTGGTTGCTGGGATGTACATCAACGACCACTATTAGCGACCGATATTTCTACGATCGATATTAGCAACCGAAATGACGAATTCGGTCACTAAGCTGAGTCAACATGATTCAGTGCCAAGGCTGACGTGGTCCACATGTCAGCGACTTCTATCAGCGACCGCAGGCGGTCGCTGAATGGTAAGTAGTCGCTAATAGGTATCAGCGACCGCATGCGGTCGCTGATTTTAAAAAACTAAAAACTAGATATTTACTATTTTGTAGAATTCCCGAGAAACTGTACCTGTTTTGTACCTGCTTTATCCCAACAGACATACACAACAATATAAACAATGTGCACAACAATATAAACATCCATCGTCGTCCACCGACACAAACACCAAACTAGTATATAAACTATATAAACCTTTAAAAACCAATATGAATTAAATAATTTAAACCACAAATCTAATGTTTAAGTAACAAACAGACATCCAAATAATGAATATACAACTATAAGCTTATCAAATAACTACAAAACAACACTAAAGCAGGTACGTAAGGCATCATCACCTCATTGATCACCCTATAATTTACAAAATAATAAAACAAGTTGCAAATATAGTAACTATGTTGATACTGGTATATATTACGACAATATATACAACAAATTGATTACCTCATCGCCATCCCCATGCTGTGATGCTGCAGCTGCCGCTACTGCTTCAGCTAACTCCTCAGGACTCAGAGCCCCCAGATGCCGGCCCAGTATCTTCAGAAGATCTCGATCTCGACATATAACTCTCACACAGTCAGTCGAAGTATGAACAGCTGGATGACTCGATGACTATGAAGACTGGGTAGAAAAGCAGCCTGAGCCACTGAAGTTTGGGCGTAGTCATTGTCCTTGACCTTTAATGTAGTTCTTCTTCACAACAGACGCCATCTCTCACAACTCTTGATCAATTGGCGGACATGGAATGCCTTTAGGATAGCGCTCATTTAATAAATGATTATAAGTATCATGTCATCATGTTAACAATTAAATAGTTAAAAATAAATTATGTAAGCATTAATAAACAAGATCAAGTTGTTAAAACTTATTACCGCTATCTGGATAGCATCATGCAGACCATCATGGGTTGCCACGTACACATCCAGCCAATGGATAGGCTGACCTTGAGACTGAGACTCCTATATAAAAAATAGGCCAATATTACTAAGTAATAATGTGATATATTTTCTACAATTCTTGATTGTAAACATATTAAAACTTGTAAATACGTACCCTGGCAGTGATATACTGCAACTGTGAAATACTGTCGCCCTTGTATGTTCCTTTAGCCTTTTCGCCATCAGGTACACCCGAGGATCTGTTAGTAGCGGTAGTCTTTCGTCTTTTCACCCAGCTCTCAGCTCTCCATTGGGCACACATCTCAGCCCATTTGGACTGGGTGCACCACCAGTGACTATGCTCGTGCATATAATCATCTCCCTGGCCTGGATGGTCGATCGATGCATTGCGAAGGGCTTTTTGTCGTTCTTTATTCAAATTATCTTTGGTGCGGACCGCACACTTCTGCCAGAATAATGTCTGTATCATTGAAGCTTGCGCGTCCTCCCATCTATACCTTTTCTATAAATAAAACAACAATAATAACATTACTAAACAATTATCCTTTGAGTATTATATTATCTGTCGTGATTAAAAAAACATACCTGAAATTCAGCCCTAACAACATCCTTGTGGGCGATAGGTGTGCTCGCCCATGTAATCACATGTGTAGGCCAATTCTATAAACACAGCTGTGATATGCGCTTGACGATCTTATTATCTGAAAAATCACTATAATATACAACAATTTACATCAACGATAAGTAGATATATTAAAGCAATTTACATCTAAGTTCTATATATCTTGTATAAATGGAATCTAAAATGCTTATATATAACTGATGCGGGACGTACGTGCTATTCGGAGGAGGGTGAATCTGAATAAGAATCCGATCATCCAAATTAGTAGGGGCCTTGGGCACATGATTAGGCCCCCTACCCAAGCCACGCTTTTTCTACGTTGCTTCAGAAGCCATATGTATATTACAATTTTCAAGATGTTATTATGAGTTATATTTGATTACATGTATATATGAATATATAAAATGACAATAAACATGACAGTGATATAAACATGTATATTTATGAATATAAAATGACAATAAACAAAAATTGCATTTAAATAGTTAAGTACATAAACATGACAATGATATAAAAAACATGTAATGTTAAACATATATTTCATTTATTCAAGTGTCAATGTCTGTTTTAGAATCATCTTGTATATGTGTTGCAGATTTATAACCATCATTTACTTCAGATTCAGTGTCAGATTCAATCAATAAATCTTCCTCCTCAGTATCAATATCATATGACACAAGTATTGACTCAAGATCTAATTCATGTGGTTCATCTCCACCATCTAACTGGAATAGGTCATTGTCGTCCTCCACATTTATTATAGTTTGACTATGAAGCATCTGCTCTTAGTAAATCTCCCCATCAACTACTTCTACATGACTACGCGCGGGAGTATAAATTACAACTTGCCAATCTCTAGGCGGTCTATCCCTTTTCCTAACAGGACTAGGAATGTAGTATACTTGTACTAGTTGAGTTGGTAAAATAAACTGTTCGTTAGAGTGCGTAGACCTATGGAGGTCAATATCGACGATTCCATATCTATCAACACGTATCCCTTTTTTCTGAAGTAAACCAATTTTACTTGAACAAGTGAATATGACTCTCGTACGTGCCCTTGTATGATAACTCTACTATTTCCTCCAACTCCCTATAAAAAGCACGACCAAGCTCATTATAACAATCTCCTTGGACACACACTCCAGAGTTTGTTGTTCTTTTACCGCGCCCATATGCCTTTGTATGAAATTTACAACTATTTATTTTGTAACCATTGCAGCTAACTTGGTCCCTGTCTGGTCCCATAGCTAGGACTTGTACATTAGCCGTAATCGTTGATCCCTTAGTCAAAGCCTATAAAAACTCCATCTTATTAAATGAAGTCATAGTTAATATAGATTAAATATATATATATATATATATATATATATATATATATATATACTCTATATATATATATACTCTATATGTCGTGCTTAAGAAATTGAACTTACTTTGTCCTTTAGCCAAAGTGCAAATTTTTTATCACGATTGATTTGAATATCTTTATCAGTTATGCCGGGATGCTTCACTTTTAACTCGTCATCGTACAATCTATACAATGTTATAAACATTAACATATTTGAATAAATTTTCAAATTAAAAGATAAATTATCAAGTTTACATGTGTACCTCACAAATTCGTCAATCTCCTCGCAATTGAGAAGAATGTAAGTATGTGCATCATGTAATTCTTGCTCAGAGAGGAATATGTGCTTCCCTTTTCCATAAGCGCGGCCCGATAGACCAAATACATAGAGCCGACCATTTAGTTTAACATTTCCCCCATCATCATGTCTCGATACTCGATTGGCCTTTGTCAAGACTTCGTCCAAAAAATAGTCTGAGACAAACATAGATATCTCATCGAAACTATATGCCTCACATACCAACCCCTCGACATAAGCTCTATTCTTCACCTTCTTAAGGTTTCCCATCACCCTCTCGAAAGGGTACATCCATCTATATTGAACTGGACCCCCAACACGAGCTTCATAAGGAAGATGGATTTGCAAATGTTCCATGGAGTCAAAAAAACCAGGTGGGAATATTTTTTCCAGTTTACACGTGATCTCTATGATGTTCTTCTCAAGAATAGACATGTCCTTCTAATTTAATTATTTTGAACATAAGTCTTTGAAGAAACTACTAAGATCCGTCAAATCATCCCATATTGGTTTATCAAGCAGATCCCAAAATGTTATAGGCATGAGTCTATCCATGAACACATGACAGTCATGACTCTTCATCCCTTGTAATTTCCCATTCGTAACACACCTTATAATGTTTTACGTATATCCATCTGGTAGTTTCAGAGACTTAACCCATGTGCACACATCTTTAACTTGCTTTTTGGACAATGTGTACCTTGCATGCAGTTTGACAATCTTACCATTAGGAGATTCAAAAATTTCTAATCCAGGACGCTTAAAAATATCTTTCATGTCCAAACGTGCCTTATCATTATCTTTTGTCTTCCCCGTAACATTCATCACGATGTTAAACACATTGTCAAACACATTCTTCTTAATATGCATCACATCTAGATTATTACGGATCAAATTTGTAGACCAATAAGACAGTTCCAAAAGATGCTTCTTCGAACCCAGTTATGAGATTCTCCAAAGCCATTGATTATGTTTGTGGCATCAATCTTACCAAATGGGATAACCGGTAATCTCATCACACCATCTCCGTTCCCGACAATCACAGTGCAGGCATATCATTGTCTACTTTCCCTTTTCTGAAGTGTTCTCTATTTCTTTGAAACGGGTGATTTACCAGCAAGAACCGAAGATGACAGTCAATCCAGCAAGGCTTTCGACCTTTTAATAGATTGAAAGACTTTGTATGCTCCATACAATATGGACAAGCCAACTTCCCGTGTGTACTCCATCCAACTAACATACCATAAGCTGGGAAGTCACTTATAGTCCACATAACCGTTGCCCTAAGGTTGAAATTTGTTTTCGTTGCAACATCCCAAGTCTGTACTCTATCCTCCAACAATACCTTCAACTCATCTATAAGAGGTCTCAAGTAAACATCTAAGTTCTTTCCAGGACTCTTAGGACCAGGAACTACGAGTGAAAGAAACAAGTATGGTTGTTTCATACACATCCAAGGAGGCAAATTGTATGGAGTAATAATCACAGGCCAACATGAGTACGGAACAGCTGAGAGGCCAAACGGATTGAAACCATCGGTGGACAATCCAAGCCTCACATTTCTAGGTTCCAATGTAAACCCAGGATGTGCTAAGTTGAAATCTTTCCAAGCCTGCCCATCTGCGGGATGATTTAGTTCTCCATCTTTAGCTGGAGATTTCACATGCCAACTCATATGTTCAGCTGTTCTTGAAGACATGTACAATCTTTTTAGTCGATGTGTTATTGGAAAATACCTTAGAATCTTAAACGGTATACTTGATATTTTTGTAGTCATACCCTCTTTATTAGGCCTAAACCGATCATGACTGGAAAACGTACACCTTGTCATCTGTTAATTTTCTTTATAAAACAACATGCAATCGTTGGGACATGCATCGATCTTTTGGTATCTAAGACCCAACTTCTTCACCATTTTCTTACAATAGTAGTAGTTACCTAGTAATTTCTCACCGTCAGGCAACATACACTTAATGGCCTTCAAGAGCGACTCAAAGCACTTATGGCTCATGTTGTGGTCATCCTATATGTTAAGTAATGTTGCCACTGCAGATAATGTAGTGTGTTTGGTGCAACCATGCCACAATGGCTCTCTACCCTCATCTAACAACTTAAAGAAGTCTTTGGCATCAGAATTCATAGGTTGCTCTCTGCCTTGTTCCCAATCAAAATCTGGCCCTACAATATCATGAACCATTTCATTCATACGATGAGTACTACTGCCCGAATTGTGTACTTCTGTGATACCATCATATCTTCTCTGCCTATGTGCCCACCAGCATTCTTAGTAATTTTTCATGAACCCAGAAACAAGTAAATGATAGTTTACCACGTCTCTGTCCATATAATTTATATTTTTACACTTTAAACATGGACATCGTATCTGCGACTGACCATTCATACATTTTGGGTGACTATACGCATACTCCAAAAATACTTGGCAACTAGCTCCAAATTCAGTTGTAGCACCTATCTAGGCACTTGACTTTCGTCGTGCCATCTAACTATGATCTGAATAGAGGTCCATTAATCCACGGTACCTATGTTGACATGAATTATTGTATTGCCTTGTTAGACATTTACAATTCAGCTTAACCCCATTTATGATGCTTATAAATACATATAGATGTATATGTACATATATAACATGAGTGTGCATCATATATGATTATTCGGGAATTGAACAAGGATACATGCCAAAACAAATTTACACCACTTTAGATCGACTACCCAAAAAGGCATGGTATATTGTTGTCATCCTACATAGTTTAACTGACACCAACCAAGGAAGTATAACACAACAGTGAATACGAATGCATATATGGCCATTTGACTAGCTTATATATGAAGATTTAGATAATGCTGGAGATTTTGGAAACATATCATTATTCATGAGCATCCTCCTGTCTGGAATTTCAGAAATTGTGTGATATACCTAATTACGTGATCAAGGACACCAAGAGTAGAATTTCAAGGGAATTAGAATCCCCTATTTTGGGAATATCAGAATATATTTACTTCATTATAGTTTAAGGTATTTGGTGAAGATGACTGTACACTATGGTATGATGCCTTTTCTGAAAATAACTTGCCTCAGCTCTATCGAAATTCCTTTTCTTTTTGTATCCATACATCAAGGTAATTTAATTAAAGTTTAGGTTTCTTTTTCTTACTAGCTTTGGCTTGTGTAGCTTACTTATTTCATATTATGACTATTGAAACTTTCCCACATGGTCCAAGTATGGGAATTCTATACTTAGGTCTTAGTTGCCACTTAAAGCTTACTTTTCATGGCTTTTAAACATGAAATTTGGTCAATACACAACATAGACCACAACTAAGTTAAGGAACACCTTTTAAATGATATGTGTAGACAATATAGGGACTCCATACTATCTCAAAACTTCAGTTGCAAAATTTTGCTATCATAGTTCTCATATAGGCATAGATTTGACTATAAATTCATAAACAGTCCACATGTAGGCAAAAGAAACCTTTATTGTTTCTTATAGTATCTTTCAATATAAATATCAATTCATATGCTTCCTATAGTATCTTTCAATATAATTATTGTTTCTCGAATATAAAAACGCAATATAATGCTTCTTATAAAATAAAATACTCTTATTCATTAGAATAAAAGAGTATATAAAGGGAGTAGTATTTGTATGTATATATAATTAACATCCTCCTCCTAACTGAACTACATACTGTTAATAGGCTTCATATCCAAATAGAATTGAAAAACATAATTTTGTAGACATGTACTCTCTTATTTGGATTCAGGCAACATAATAATTAAAATACAAGCTTGTATACCCTCCAATATCTGCCTAGACCATTTCTTCAATGCTCTTAAATCAACATGCTTATGCTTTTTTCGATATCTAAGCAATATATAAAATTAATCAATACCAATAATATGATGGCTATACAAATTAACTGAAAATAAAAGAAGAACTAGAGCAAACAAACTTACTGGCGTAGAGTCCCAGACATGAAAATCTCAATAATAAATTGTTGTGTCGAAGATACACTTTTTTGAAAGCCCCCTTTCCTATAACCTCTTTATACTGAAAATTACATCACATAAATCAGATTGAGGAAAAAGTTATAATGGAGTAGACTCAACTAAAAAGAATTGAACTCATAATGATAATATCTGAAATGATAACAATGGAAAAGTTTTATTGAAATAATTTCAATGTAGAATATACATATATGAAAAAGAGAGAGAGAAAGGGAAGTATGTATATATATATATATATATATATATATATATATATATATATATATATATATATATATATATATACTGAGTACCTCCCATGGCGGTGGACCGGTGGCGGCGGCCAGAGTCTCTTCCCCTTCTTCTCTTCTCCCCCTTTCTCCCTTTTCTCTCTGTCTGAGCTCCCTCTTCTTCTTTTTTCGCCTTTGCTGTGTCGAGCGAGTGACTGAATCTGTTACCATTAAGCTTGATCAGCGACCGCCATCTGCGACCGTATGCAGTCGCTGATTTTTAATGGCATGGACTTATCAGCAACCGCATGCAGTCGCATATATTAAGTGGTCGCACAAAACCTTGGCTCCAACATTTCCAGCCAAATTTTAGGAGGCAAATTTATACTAGCGACTGCTCAGCGACCGCATGCGATTGCTGTTAAAATATAGCGACTAGATTAAATAACGGTCGCAGATGGTGGTCGATGTTTCTACTATCAGCGACCGATAGTGCGGTCGCTGATATTGTTGGTCGCTGTTAGGCCTTTTTCTTGTAGTGTAAGCAAATAAGTAATAATGAACTTTATTTATTTAATCAGAAAATGCCGCCAAGAAGGAGACAATGTAATCAAGAGGCTGAGTCTCATAACGATAATCAGGGGGGTCAAAATAACCCTATGTAAGAGTTCGTTAATTTATTAACGGCTACATTTAACCAAACCAGGGGTAGAGCAGCCGCAGTACCTAGGATAGCCAGAACGACTACCTTCAAAGAATTTAAGAGTGTCGGTCCACCAGAGTTCAAGGGAATCACAGACCCAATAGAAGCCCAGACATGGGTAAAGAAAATAGAGAAGGCGTTTGTTATTACAAACATGGGTGAGACGTAAAAGACTCCTTTTGCGACTTACATGATGAAAGGGGAAGCCAACTTTTGGTGGGAGGCTCATCAGGGTGGGGCTAAAACTGATGTTGTTACTTGGGAACAATTTAAGAAGGTTTTCTTCGAGAACTACTTCCCTACTAGCATACAAGGGAGACTAGAGATTAAGTTCCTAGAACTTAAGTAAGGGGACATGACGGTTCCCCAATATGCAGCCAATTTCAATGAATTGGCAAAGGTCCCTCCACACCAAGTGGACACAGAGGAGAGGAAGGGTCGTAGGTTTGAGCAGGGATTGAAACCCCTGGCTCTATAGCAAGATTTTTGTGTTTGAGAGTGCTTTCTACGGGACCATTCTGGAAAAGGCAATCATTGCAGAGGGTGGTAGTGAGGCGTTGACCCAATACCATAAAGATAGAAAGAATAAGGGTAACAGAGAGGGGGGATCCAAAGTGGATGGATTTAGTGGTAGTGGAAACCTGCCCAAAAGAAAGAGTTTTAACTCTGGAAATACTGGAGTGAAACAAGGGGATCCTAAGCGTAGGATCAACGCATGCAAGACATGCGAAAAGACTCATCTAGGAGTCTGTCTGAAGGGAAAGTCAGTTTATTACAACTGTGGGCAGCAGGGGCATATAGCACCCAATTGTCCTAATCATAAGAAGAACCATGGATGTTTTGTTTGTGGGTTGATGGACCACATGGCAAAAAATTGCCCAAATAAGGGAAAGGAAGGTAGCAAGGGTGTTAGCAGTGGTAAGTTAGCCATTATTGGACCAACACTATCGGCTAGACCTACTGCCCGTACTTTTAATATGACTGTCCAAGATGCAGTTGCATCGGCAGATGTAGTGGCAGGTATCATTCCAGTCAACGAAATAAATGCTTACATGCTGTTTGATTTGGGTGCTACTTATTCTTTTATAGCATGTGGATTTGCTAAGAGATTAGGTTTACTCCCGGAAAGATTCAAAATACCTTTAGACGTTAAGGTAGCGAATGAAGAGATAATTCCCGTTGAACACATTCATAGGAATTATTTCGTAGAAAGTAGAGGGAATAGATTATTGGTAGATCTTTTACCGATAAGATTGAGAGAATTTGATGTAATTTTCAGTATGGATTGGTTAATTAACCATAGAGCGAAAATAGATTGCCATAGAAAGAGTGTGAACCATCGACTTTCTAAGAAACCCGAGGTAGTGTTTTATGGTAATAAATTATCGGGGCGCTCCTGTTGTCTAGCCATGACAAAAGCTAGGAAAATGTTGAGGAAGGGGTGTATAGGTTACCTCTACCATGTTGTGGATACCTAGAGAGTGGAAGCATCATTGGAACAGAAACCTGTAGTTCAAGAGTTCGCAGATGTATTTTCGGAGGAGTTACCAGGTATTCCGTCGGATAGGGAAGTCAAATTTGTGATTGACTTGTTACCGGGTACGACACCAGTTTCTAAGGCACCTTATAGAATGGTGCCGATAGAGATGAAGGAGTTAATGGTTCAATTACAAGAACTAGTAGCTAGGAAGTACATTCAACCGAGTGTGTCTCCGTGGGGAGCACCGGTGTTGTTTGTAAAGAAGAAGGATGGGTCATTACAACTTTGTATCGACTATCGAGAGTTGAACAAATTAACTATTAAGAATAAATACCCACTGCCCAAGATCGATGATCTATTTGATCAGTTAAAAGGGGCAAAGTATTTTTCTAAAATAGATTTACGTATGGGGTACCGTCAGAAGGAAGGAAGATGTACCTAAGACGGTGTTCATGACTAGTTATGGTAATTACGAGTTTCTGGTTATGTCGTTTGGGTTGACTAATGCGCCAGCCGCATTTATGGATATGATGAACAGAGTGTTCAAACAATATTTGGACAAGTTTGTCGTAGTGTTCATTGATGATATCCTAGTCTATTCTGAGACGCCGGAAGATCATGCTGAACATTTAAGGATAGTGTTGGAGACACTACGGAAGGAGAAGTTGTATGCGAAATTCACTAAGTGTGAATTTTGGCTTGAGAGAGTGCAGTTTTTAGGACATGTTATTGATAAAGATGGCATTTCTATTGATCCAGCGAAGGTAGAAGCAGTTAATAATTGGGAGCAACAGAAAACGCCAACTGAGGTTCGGAGTTTTCTAGGGTTAGCGGGATACTATAGGAGGTTCATTTAGGAATTCTAAAATAGCTACTCTGTTGACAAATTTGACTAGGAAGTCAGTAAAGGATAATTGGACTGAGAAGTGTGAGAATAGTTTCCAGGAACTAAAAAGAAGGTTAAGTGAAGCACCTGTATTATCCTTACAGATGATACGAGGAATTTTGTAGTTTATATTGATGCTTTGCATAGTGGACTTGGTTACATGCTCATACAGCATAGCAAGGTCATTGCGTATGCGTCACGCCAGTTAAAGGATTATGAGAAGGTCTATCCTACTCATAACCTAGAATTAGCAGCAGTAGTTTTTTCTTTAAAAATATGGAGATATTATTTATATAGGGAGAAGTGTGAGATATACACGGACCATAAAAATCTGAAATATATCTTATATCATCCGGGGAAGGCAAATGTAGTAGCAGATGCACTAAGTAGGAAGGGTAGGAAAAAATTATCAATGTTAACAACTCAGAATGAGATAATAATGGATATGGCAAGAATGGAGTTAGAAGTTAAGTTACCAAGTGAAGAAGTGGAGATGTTATTCTCAATGGAGACTCGACCAACGATAGTGGAACGGGTTAAGGAAGTAAAATTGGGTAATGAGGAGTTTGGACGAATGAAAATGATAATAAAGGATGAAGTGAAGACTAAGTATAACCTTGATAAAGAAGGTTTACTTCGTTTTAAAGGAAGAATTTGGGTTCCAAATAATTCCGAGTTGAAAGAAGAGATTATGAGTGAGGCCCGTAGTTCCAGGTACTCGATACATCCTGATAGTACTAAGATGTATCAAAACCTTTGTCAGAAGTTTTGGTGGATAAACATGAAGAGGGAAATAATAGAATATGTTAGTAAGTGCTTAACTTGCTAGAAAGTTAAGTCTGAACACCAACGGCGGAGTGGATTGTTACAATCACTAGAGATTCCTGAGTGGAAATGGGAGCATATCATGATGGATTTTGGGGTGGGACTTCCAACGACGAGGAAGGGTTACGACGCTATTTGGGTAATAGTGGATCGGTTGACGAAATTAGCTCACTTTCTACTAATAGGAGTTAGGTATAACCTAGAGAAATTAGCTAAGCTTTATGTCAAGAGAATTATTTTGAGACACGGGGTACCGGTTTCGATTGTGTCAAATCGTGATCCACTATTCACGTCAAATTTTTGGGGGAGTTTGCAAGAGCAACTAGGAACGCAGTTGAGATTGAGTACGGTATATCATCCTCAAACAGATGGACAAAGTGAACGGACAATTCAAACACTAGAAGATATATTAAGATCTTGTGTTATGGATTTCAAGGGGAGTTGGGATGAACATCTGTCTTTGGTAGAGTTCGCTTACAACAATAGCTTTCACGTTAGTATAGGCATGCCGCCTTACGAAGAGTTGTATGGGAGGAAGTGCAGAGCACCACTTTGCTGGGATGAAGTGGGTGAACGTCGAATGTTGGGACCTGAGTTGGAATAATAAACGGTAGACATGGTTAAGCTAATACGAACTTGATTGGTAGCGACTAAAGATAGACAAAAGAAGTATGCAGATCTTCATCGTGAGAAGAGGGAGTTTGAAGTAGGTTCGTATGTCTTTCTAAAAGTATAGCCTTGGAAAGGGAAGATATGTTTCGGAAAGAAAGGGAAGTTAAGTCCAAGGTTTGTAGGACCTTTTGAAATTTTAAGAAGGGTAGGAGAGGTATCTTATGAAGTAGCTTTACCTCCAAGGATGGAAAGAATACACAATGTGTTTCACGTGTCAATGATGCGTCCATATAAACAAGACTACAAGGATGTAATAGAGTATGAATCTATTCAAGTAGAAAAAGACTTAACGTAAGAAGAACATCTGATTCAAATTATGAATAAGAAGGAACAATTCTTGATAAATAAGATAATACCTTCAGTAAAGGTAATTTGGAGTAACCACGACGCCGAAGAAGCAACGTGGGAGTTCGAGAGTAAAATGAAGAAAAAGTTTCCTCATTTGTTTGTGTAATTATAGCGAGATTTTGGAGACAAAATCCTTATAAGGGGGGAAGAATGTAATGCCCGAGAAAATCAGATCTTTATGTGAATTAAATTTTATTTGATTATTTGAATTAAATGAATTTAATTGATTATTTATGTGAGTAAGTTGTTTGAAGTTCGTTCTATGACCTAAAATGTGTGGATGTGGTTAGTGTTCTGGCTATGTGCTAGGATTAATTGTTTTGAATTTTCAAGGCGAAAATAAATGTTTTCTGAGAAATTTTCATAAAAATACTATTCATCCATTTTTGTTCAAAGATTAGGTTTCAAAGATTAGGTTTGAATTTCAGAGAAATGCGTAATGATAGAATACGAAGACGTAATAGAATATCTAATAATATTTCAGTTATGGCAAACGAAGTTTTCGCCTGCGGACTTAAATCCTAAGGGTTAGGAAATGTGAGTTCAGAGAATTTAATGGCTAACGTAAAATGAGTAGGGTTATTATACATGAGGAATACAAGTATGATACTAGTTATTATACGAGTATAGTACGAAGATAATTACGACGTATAATAAGAATATCATACGAACTATATATGAAAAAAATACGAGAATGGTATACATAGAATACGATTAGTTCATAATGGACTTTGAGTTATGGAATTTGCATAATCCAATTAGACTTGGAGTATGTCAAGCCCAAGGAGTATGAAAATCAAGCCCAAGTTAGGCCTAATAACAATAAATGTTAAGGCCCAAACTAAGAAATCAAATCGCGGATCGAAACGATGGGCCACCGGATGGGTTAAACCCATGGGGCAACCCGTGGGGGGACCCACAAGGCATGTAGGTCGGCCACTTGGCCACCAAGTAAAGTGGTTACTTGGTGGCTACACAAAGAATAGTAAGGAGGTTAAGCTCAATGACCATTTTACCCTCCATTTGGT
Source organism: Panax notoginseng (assembly GCA_016801055.1). Lineage (NCBI taxonomy): Eukaryota > Viridiplantae > Streptophyta > Magnoliopsida > Apiales > Araliaceae > Panax > Panax notoginseng. The sequence continues at coordinate 65,586,237 of CM029015.1, read as the reverse complement.
ATTCTATAAATAGAAAGCTTGCGTAGTTCATTTGGTGTTTTGTAAACATTGACCAACATATATTGAGATAGAGAAAAGTAAGATAACAAGTAATTAAGCGAGTATGGAGCAAAGTATACAAGTTTACTCAAGAACGCGAAGAACGTAAAGGTAACTTTTCATAAAATGTTAGTCTTTGATCTTTTTCGTAGAAAAGTATGTTTTGGTGGAGCATGTCTCTTCCGGATTCATAAGGATGGCTAATAGTGCATTAAGTCATTATAAGTCATGTATGATTAATAATCATAAGTGTTAAGTAAGTTTTAAAATCAAAAAAAATCGTAAAGCGTTTATTTTGTTGTTGATGGACAAATTGAAAATCATCATAGGGTATGTGTATCTTATTTGGTTAGAATATAGATGATGAATCAATGGAGTTGTTCCATTTGATTTGGCGTAGAAAACTCAAGTAACGAAGTTATGGCGAATTTTACAAAATTAGCCGTTAAACGTTGAAAACGTAGAAATCTCGGATTATTAGTTGAAAGTTGCCACTTAGCTTGGAAACCTTAGTTTTTGATGGCATCATGTAATATAGGGTATTCAAGAGTTGTGAACTCAAGAATCGTCGAATTCTGACTTAGAACGAAGAAACGAGTTATGAACGCTCACGAATGTTAAACGAACGCTCAATAATGAACTAATTGGTGAATTTCGTGTTAAAAGATTTGAAAATAAAATATTTTCTAATGAAATCATAGAGTATGTGATTTGTGAGCTAATGACTTTTGAACGAGCTAATTTGGACTTAAAACGAATAAGTTATGAGCTCGGGAATTTCATAGAACAAGAAAACTGTCAAAACTATCTGAGGCTTAGGGTCGACGTCGCAGCGCCACCCCAAGTTATAAATCTCACGCCGTAGCGTCGAGACAGAGAGTTAGGTATTGAAGTATGGCACCGCAGCGCCAATGGTAGGCATAAGGCCGGCGCCGCAACATTGAGCCAGGGGAAATGTTGGACAAGTTAGTTTTTGAACCCAAATGATAGAAGACCATTATGGGGCAAGTGTATATACTTAATGTAAATGCTAAGTGTCACGCCCCAAAATCCGGTCTATCTTCACACCCAGATTTTATGCGTCACGAGTACATCATCTTCTAAACATACATCATTATATAGTGCAATATAACAAAATACATTCTCAAATCCCAGGTTCTAAAACCTTATAACCTCTTTCATTACAAATAATGATAAATACATTATTCATTCCAAAGTGTGATAACCCGGGATTTCAAATAATCCAAATTTCACGAAAAAAAAAAATTTATTTAATATTGACATTGACTGTTAATAGTTTATTGTGTATCTATGATACAAGTCTAGAGGATTAGTTAACTTGTGTATTGACTGAGAAATTAGAGTAGAGTTGTGCTTAACAGCTTTAGAAACCCTAACCCTAATTGCTTGATAGGGATTCGATAGAAAATATAATTTAAATAATTATATTGCTGAGTATGTGTTTGTACTGTATAGCAATTTTGATCAATGATTGATCGGATAAGGTTTATAATTAATAAACCCTAATAAGGGATTAGAAACCCTAATATCAGATTTAGAAAATCAATTGTATAGTTGAAAACCCTAATTGTACGCCGGAAAACCCTAATTTCATATTCAGGAATCCTAAACCCTAAATTAGGAAACCATAATCCTAATTGGCAAGCCTAATGTGTTTATTAAACTTTAATATGATTAGAAAACCCTAATTATATTTTAGTTATCTTAATTTCTATTTTACAAACCCTAATTGTAATTTGGAAATTTTATTTTTCTAATTAAAACCCTAATTTGGAAATTATAGAAACTAATTATGTAAAACCTAAGGGTTAGGACCTTAGGGTTAAACCCTAAGGGTGTGATAATTCCTAGTATGCCATTAAAAATAAAATACAAATGACTAAAATGCCCTTTTTCATTTTTTTTAAATGATAACTTGTAAAAATGCTAGCAACTTTAGTGGGTGAACAACTACATTGACTTTGTGAGACAAAACTCCTACCAAATCAGTCGAAAATCTTAGATCCAAGCATCATCTAAGAAATATAGAGAATTAGAGAGAGAAAGTTCATTTACTTTGCCATTTTTCTCTTTTGCTCTCACCAACTCCCTCTCTCACTAGAAGCTTCAAAATTGCTAAGTATATATGTCCTAAATACAGCCCCTAGATCAACTAATAACAGATTGGAGAGCCATGATCTAAGATTATTAAAGAAAAGGTATAAATCTAATTTTTATTTTTGATCCATGTTGCTAAGAAAAAGTTTTTGATTATGTGTTTAAATATTTGCTAGATGATGTTTAATGATGATCTATATTGATATAACATAGATCCATAGCATCAAAATGCTATAAAATTGATTTTTTCAAAACCGTCAAGAACACGATTTGTGATCTGACAAGCTAATGTCAGGAGCCACAGATTCGTGTCTGTTTTCGATTCTTCTTGTTTTATGTTTTGGATTGGTAGTCTGGTATAAGGGCTTTAAGCTTCAAGTGGAATCAAGGTCATTTGATGTCTAGATCATGATTTATTAACGGTAAAAACCTGTTGACCGACGTTGACCGGGTGAAATCTGGGTAACCCAGAAATTTGAAAACCAGCGTCTGACAATTATTTCCAAGGTCCGAATCTAACCGATTTAATGTTGTTTGATGTTGTATTTGTAATCCAGTTATAGCCTGATATGTGAACTATAGAATCGTTCCTTTAGATCACGTAAATAACAAGTCTGTGGGATTTTATGGATGGTCAAACTAGGCCACCCGAAATGATTTTACGTTTATGGGAAACCCAGAATTGGGATGAACAATGATTCTGACCATGTTTGACCAGATCATATCTGGTGATATTCTTGTTGTTAGAATGAGTTGTTGTTATTTACGTGTTCCTTGTTGTGTGTACTAGAGTTATGGACCTTAAGAGAATCAAATTTATGGCCAGATCATGAAAAAAATCGAGCCTCAATATGGCATGTTGTGACTGCATGGCTGGGTTACCCAGAAAACCCAGCAGTACTCTGACAACGACTTTGGGAGATCATATCTACTTGTTAGTTTGTTGTATGACCGAGATGAAGATTGTTTCATGTAGTGTTACATAAACACTACATGATCCATACTTAACCTGAACCAGAAACCCTTTTTGATTGGAAAATAAGACCGGTCAAATCATGCACCTTGAACACTGACTTTGTCAGTGTTCTTGAACCAAGAACACCAAAGGCAATAGACAAGTGTCACTAAAGGTCATTAGTGACGGTTTATTTAATTTCAAATTTCTGATTTTCCGGAAATTACTTAAAAATAGAGAATAAATTATAAAAATCACAAAAATGGTTTTAAAAATCATTTTAAATTCTGAAAAATAACTTTTAATTATTTGGGACCTTTTTCATTAATATTTATAATTATTTGAATATTAATGATATTTAATTTATTTAATTAGTGTATTAAATAAATTAGAGAAAAATGATTTTAATTATATAAAAATTATTTTAAATAAGCATGAAGTATTTAAAAATATTTTGAGTAATAAAATGTAACTTTTGATATTTTTAGAGAATTTTTCATTAATAATTTAATATTAATGATATAAGATTTATTTAATTATTAAATTAAATAAATAAGATAGAAATGATTTTATTGATTTAAAAATCATTTTAAATAAGAATAAAGTGTTAGAAAATATTTAGAATTATAAAATATAACTTTCTATATTTTTGGAGAATTCTCATTAATAAATTAATATTAATGATATTAGATTTATTTAATTATTATATTAAATAAATGAATTAAAAATGAATTTATTGATTTAAAAATCTTTTATAAATGAGGAAAATGAATTAAAAATATTTTAAGTGATAATTAATTACTTTTAATATTTGGATGATAATTTCATTAATATTTAAATAATAATGGTAATGATTTAAAAATGATTTTAATTACTTTAAAAATCATTTAAATAGAATATTGATAATTTAAAAATATTTTAAGTTATTAACAATAACTCTAATATTTTGACAAATATGTTATTAATATTTTTATTAAATATTAATGATGGTAAGATTATTTGATAATTAAGTCATTTAAAAATGATTTAAGTGTTTGAAAAATTATTATAAATTATAATAATTGCTTATAAATTATTAAAAGCTTCCGAAAAATATTATAAATGATAATAGACTTATCTAAAATAATATTGAAGCTTAGAGACCAAGATTTAGTTGACAATCAATGTGTAAATTGTCAAATAAGGTGACTAGAATACCGAGAATGGACCGAAGTTCAACCAGACCGAAAAAGTCTGACTTGTTAAGTGTTTATATATGTTATAAACACTGATGTGAATATGTGGTAATGCGTCTGTAGCATCCCCAAATCCCGGTCCTAATCACCAAGGATCTGGTATACTATTTCTATAACTATTGCGGAAGATATAAACATAAATTATTTATACATTAAACTTTTACACATCATTCCCAAGGTCTGCAACCTTAACTTAATACATACATTCAATATCTTAAATGTTTAAAATACTATTTTCGTCAGAAAATTTAATAAATCTAACTACACCATAATTTAGTCTTGCACTTTGCCTTTACTTCTGTCTTTACTCGAGCTTTCCTCTAAATCTGAAAATTTTATCATGATATAGCAAGGGTGAGCATCAAATTTGCCCAGCAAGTTAAATTTATTTGAGGATATATCATGATTGAAAGAATATGAATAAAAGTCTAGCTAACTTTCAACAATATAAACATTGTGAAAGAGCATGAACAAATTTTCTTAGCTGAACGACCAAGTCAATAAAAATGAATGGTCAATAATGAGCATGAATAGATTAACTGAACCAAATGGTAATGAAGGTGATCAGCCTTTCATACCTGGTGAACATTTATAATATGCACAACGTGCGAATCAATAATCAATATAGATGTAAGACCCCAACTTATTAATGAATAAAATCAAATTTTCTCTAAATATTATTGTGAATAATAAGGGGCTAATTTGATATAATACTTTAGTTATGGGTGAAATGTGCAAATTTTGCAAAATAAGCAAGTGGTTATAAAATATTCATTTTGTCGGGAAATATTCGTTTGGTCGTGGAATATTCTTGCTGTCGGGGAATATTCGTGCGACGGCGCAGCCTTGTGTGGGCCCCATAACGGAAAGCGATTGGATGAAGAAAACGACAAGTATAAGTTATTTATAAATAACGGCGTAGTTGTTACCGTTAATACTGTTGGAATACCCGGTGATTAAAATACAGTAGCACACGGTATTGCACCAATTATTAATTCTTACGTAAGAAGGCACTACTCAATAATTGTTACAGTAGTTATTGTTCAATATTTTATTTTATTGATTCAATAATTATTGCATTGATATTTTATATTATTGTTGTTTCAATAATTGTTGCTGCACAGTATTTTCCATTATCAGATCAATAATTCATATTATTTGAATAATATTATTAGATAACATTATTGGCAATGTCTAGAAAGTTCTGTCTAAGGAGAGGTTTGGTCATCTAATTGCGCGCCAGTAAGGAGAAATCCTTATTGGAAAGCCCCCTCTTTCCTGGGAACGGCCTGGTTGTCATAAATGTGATTCTGTAATATTATTTGTGAATAATTAATTATTGATTCATATGATAAGGAAATATTTATTTTATGTGGATATAAATGAGGGATATATTTTTGTGGTTAAAAATGAAGGAGTTAATGTTGAGGTGTTTTATCAGTATTTTTATCGGAATGGAGGTATTAAAAATCAAATCAGGGTTTTTGAGAAATATTGCGGGTGTTATAATTTTTAATCCGACCGTTGGATCGTGGTAATTTTTGGATATGTTATACATATATAAGTTGAGTATATGTCCACAAATTTTGAACCATTAAAAATGAACGTATGATTTATTATGAATTTTACGAGATGACTGGTTCAGAAATTGTTGAATTTTCGGAGTTTATCATTTTGATGGAAAATTCTAGAATTGGTGGGCCCCACTTGTGGTTGGTGAAGAAATGTGCTGAATTATATTTCAAATGTGGTGGGTGGGAATAGTAGCAGGTAAAGCCATCAGGTTGCAGGTCAAACCTACTAAAATTTTCCTATAAATAGAGGGCTAAGTTAGAATTGAAAATCACACCAGAAACAAGTTTTCTCTCTTTCTCTCTCTAGATTATTGAGTGTATTTTGTGAGTATTTAGATACTTTGAGAGTTTCTATTCATCAGAGCAAGTTTCTTTCAGCCTTATACCGGTATTCCGACCAGAAGTACTGATATCTTGAGGTAAGGGATATTATTTTCTTCTTAAATGATATTATTTTCTTCAATATCATTATGCTGAAATATTGATATGAGTTTTTATCAAATTTAGAACTTTTTGTGTCGGGGTTACTATTCATGTATACGGCACTATTCACGTATACGGCACTATTCACGAATACGGCACTATTCACCGAAAAATAAAATTTTTTTTTTTGTCCAAGATGTCTATTATGGTTACTATCTTTGATTGTATCCATGTTTTGATCTTTATTTTTGAATTCTGCTTCACAATTGATTATTATGAAGTATTATTGATCTTGGATAAACTGTTATACGAATCCCTACTATTTGTCCTTCTGTCTCATTGGATTCGTTTTCTTTAAGATATTTTTCATCATCCTCAGTCCTAAATGATGATATTACTGAATATCTTTGGCCTGTAGTGCAAAGATGTATGATTACTTGATGAATATCTTTGGCCTGTAGTGCAAAGATGAACAGGTGTTAAGATGAACATGACTGACAGGTGATACAAATGAATATCTTTGGCCTATAGTGCAAAGATGAATATTTGGATAAAGATGATTATTAATTGATGTTACAGGGATAAAATATTGATGATGGACTTTTAAATCTTAGAAGATAGTAGAATTCTTTCTCTACTTGACTCTTCTAATGGTTTTCTGTTTCCGCTGCAGTTGTTGATCTAAAACTTGTTGTCGATTATATACTATCAGATTTTTCCCTGTTGAAGACTAACGATAATTTGTTTGTATATTATCTTAGGCATAATATTCTTTACTGGGCTAGTTGAGCTCACCCTTTTCCTTTTTGTTCCATTTTTCTTCTCAGGAGGTGAGAACATAGCAGGATCTAGTCGGGGTATGGAGTGATGGTTCTAGAAAGATGTTTTAGCAGTCCTCACTATTTCTGTAAAATAGTGTTTGAATAATTGTAATGAGGATTTATTTGAGTGTAGATATTGTCTAGAAGACAATATTTGTATTTAAACTCACAGTATGTGTTGTCGTATTTTGCACGACATTTATATTATTGAAGTTGTAGTTTGCTTTCTGTACCATGTATTTGGTGACTCAGAATGGGTGTTGTATACCTATTTTGGGGGCATCACAGTTGGTATCAGAGCTTAGGGATATGATCCCTGGCTGAGATGTGAGACAAGAACTAGGAGGGGAGAGACGGGGAATTCCTTCACTAGTATGACTTGACTAAGTTTATTTGGTGTTTATTTGGTCGGTCAGAGTATAGGGATAATATATGACATGACTATTAACCCTTGTTTTATGGTAGTATTTAAGAATGGCAGCTGAGAACGTTAATAATGGAGTAAATCAGACCGTGGAGACACCTTTGATCACCACCCAGGGGAACGTGCAACAGGAAGGCAATATTCCTCCTGTAAACAACGTTACCGAGCAAACGATGAATGATGGAATGTTTAGGAGCTTTTTGCAGTTCATGCAAAATCAGACGAGGGAGACTCGTGTGCAGAATACGGCTGGAAATGATAACGCGCGGTTTGTCACAGCTAAGCAGTTCAAAGAATTGGGACCACCAGAATTTAAGGGAAAGCCAGATCCGATCATGGCGGAAACGTGGGTCAAGCAAATTACCAAGATATTCGATGTCTTGGGATGCACGGAGGAACAAAAGGTTCCATTCGCCACCTTTATGTTCCGCGGTGAGGCAGACTACTGGTGGGAGTCTGTGAAGCGTACCTAGCCTGACGCACTCAACATGTCCTGGGAAACATTTCAAAAACTGTTCAATGACAAGTACTTTCCTGAAAGTATTCGTCATATGAAGGAGGTAGAGTTTATCAGACTGGAACAAAACAACATAACGGTGTCCCAGTACGAGGCGAAGTTTGCAGAGTTATCCAGGTTTGCACCTCATTTGGTCGAAAATGAGGAACGAATGACAAGGATGTTTCTGAGAGGTCTAAAACCCGAGATTCGACAATATCTTATCTCTCATAAATTTTCTTTATATTCAGATGTTGTAAATAGGGCTCAATTATTAGAGCGAGATAATGAGTATGTGCAACCGAGGGACCACAACCAGGGTCATACCGGTGGCGGCAGTCATCGAAGAAATAAAAACCAGCAGGGAGGAAAATATTCGGACAAAAGCAGCAACCACTCTGGTGGTAATCGTGGCTATGAAAATAGAAGAAGCGAGTCGGGAGGAGATTTTAAAAAGAGGAGATTCAACAATGACAATACGAAGACGTCAGCACCAGCAGCAACTGGTTCCAAGGGAGGAGAACGACCACCGGTTATATGCTATAAGTGCGGAAAAGAAGGACATATCAGCCCAAACTGCCCACAACAGTTTAAGGTATGTTATAACTATGGAAAGGAAGGACATATCGCTCGAGATTGCACTGTAGCGAAACCAAGTCCAACGGGGGTGGTGACTCAAAAAGTTGTCCTAGAAAAGTCAAAGTCAACGGTTCCTGGAAGAGCATTTTTCGTGATTGGTCAGAATGCGAGGAACCCGAACGAAGTTAGCACGGGTTAGTTAATTATAAATTTTTGCGAAGTCTATACCTTATTAGATACCGGTTCTACCCATTCATTTATTTCTCCTGCTTGTGCTCAAACTTGACTCCGGAGAAATTAGACTTTGGTTTATCTGTGGAAACTCCGTTAGGAGAAACTTTCGTTACATCCACTGTTTATAAATCTTGTTGATCCAAGTTGGCACTATCACATTACCTGTTGATCTTATCTCTTTAAAGATACTTGCGTTTGATGTGATTTTAGGAATTGATTGGTTAACCACTCATCATGCTAAAATTGATTATTTTCGTAAGGTTGTTAGTTTTCATATTCCTAACCAACCTGTCATACGAATTCAAACTACTAAACCACTAAAATCAGTCATTGTCATATCAAGCCACAAAGCTATTCGTTTATTGAAAAACGGATGTCAAACTTTCTTAGCCCATGTTATGGATTTGAACAAAGACAAGTCAGATTTGAATAATATTTCTATTGTTAGAGAATTTCCCGATGTATTTCTTGAAGAATTTCTTGGCCTACCTCCAAAGCGTGATATTGAATTTTGTATCATCTTTGAATCTGGTACAAAACTCACTTCTAAAAATCGAATGGCTCCTATTAAACTTCAGGAGTTAAAAACCTAACTGTAGAAGTTTGTACCCGAGCCTTTATCTGGTGACTTCCTTTGTGAAATGCACTAAAGCCAGACTCTCCGTAGGGGACGCCATATTCATGCGGTAGTAAACTGATAGGTGTCATTGTGACGTGCTATCCAAGATTGGGATATAAGTCACAATTGAGAGCAACCGAAGTCGGTGACCAAAGTACGTAGCTTTCTGGGCTTAGCTGGTTATTATCGATGATTTTGTAGAAAGATTTTCTCGAATCGCTACTCCGTTAACTCAGCTGACTCGGAAAGATACAAAATTCGTATGGAGTGAGGAATTCGAGAAGAGTTTTCAAGAACTCAAGAGGAGACTCATTTTGGCACCTGTTCTGAAAATACCATCTGGTTCGGATGGATTTGTTATCTACAGCGATGCTTCAGGCAAAGGGTTAGGATGTGTTTTCATGCAACATGGGAAAGTCATAGCCTATGCCTCGCGACAACTCAAAGAATATAAGAGGAATTATCCTACTCATGATTTGGAGTTGGCAGCAGTCGTTTTTGCGTTGAAGATCTGGAGACACTACCTGTATGGGGAGAAAGTGGAGATCTATACAGATCATAAAAGCCTCAAATATTTCTTCACCCAAAAGGAACTCAACATGCGGCAGCGACGGTGGCTCGAGCTGTTGAAAGATTACGATCATACCATCCAATATCATCCTGGAAAAGCAAACGTAGTAGCTGACGCATTGAGTAGAAGATCATATGCGAGTACGAGTGCAATGTTGTTAACACGAAGGCCCATTTTGTATGACTTGCAAAGGATGGAGATAGAGATGAAGGCTCCAAGTACCCACATGATGATATCAAATATACGAGTAGAACCGACTTTAATCGATAAAGTTAAAGCTGCTCAAGCTACGGACATGGAGCTGATGCGTATGAAGAAGAAAGTGCAAGAAGGTGCTATTCCAGAAGCAAGAATCGATGAAGAAGGAATACTTCGAGTCAACTCCAGACTTTGTGTTCCTAACGATTTTGACTTGAAGCATAGAATAATGATGGAGGCACACAACACACCGTTTGCAATCCATCCTGGGAGTACCAAAATGTATCACGATCTTCGACATACATTTTGGTGGAGCAATATGAAAAGAGAGATCGCGGAGTTTATCTCCAGATGTTTAACTTGTCAACGTGTAAAAGCGAAGCATCAAGTACCAAAGGGTCCATTGCAACCACTTGAGATCCCGAAATGGAAGTGGGAACACATTACTATGGATTTTGTTACGGGTCTTCCCAAGGTTTCTCAAGGCATAGATGCGATTTGGGTTATTGTTGATAGATTAACCAAATCCGCTCATTTCTTGTCGATACGTGAGACTTATTCCCTTGAACGTCTTGCTAGTATGTACGTGAACGAGATTGTGAGATTGCATGGCATGCCAGTATCCATAGTTTCGGATCGTGACCCAAGATTCACTTCACGATTTTGGGTTAGCTTGCAGAAAGCTATAGGCACGGATTTACGATTCAGTTCGGCATACCATCCTCAAACGGACGGACAATCAGAGAGGACTATTCAAACTCTTGAAGATCTATTAAGACTTTGTGTCCTAGATCTCAAAGGGAGTTGGGATAAGTACCTACCATTGGTGGAATTCTCCTACAACAACAGTTATCAGGCGAGCATAGGTGTGGCTCCATTCGAGGCGTTGTATGGAAGGAAATGTCGCTCTCCAGTATGCTGGGACGAGGTGGGTGAAGCAACATTGTTGGGACCAGAGTTGGTACGCATTACTACAGAGAAGATCCAAACGATTCGACAACGTATACAAACGGCACAGGATCGACAAAAGAGTTATACGGATCTTCATCGGAAGGACGTGGAATTTAATATTGGGGATCATGTATTATTACGTGTTGCACCATGGAAGGGAGTTACAAGATTTGGGAAGAGAGGAAAGCTCAATCCAAGATTTGTTGGTCCATTTGAGATTCTCGAGCGAATAGGAAATGTGGCATATAGACTCGCATTACCTCCAAGCATGTCTCGTGTTCATAATGTTTTTCACATATCTATGCTTCGTAAATATGTTAAAGACCCGAACCACATTATTGAGTTAGAACCAGACGAGATAGCTAAAGATTTAACGTACGAAGAGCTACCTGTTAAGATCTTGGATAGGAAAGAGCATGTCCTACGCACGAAGGTTATACCACAAGTCAAGGTTTTGTGGAGAAACCATGCTATTGAAGAAATGACCTGGGAGTTGGAATCAGAAATGAAAGCGAGGTATCCTCACCTTTTTGAAACATCAGGTACGTACGTCAATTTCGAGGACGAAATTTCATAAGGAGGGAAGGTTGTAAGACCCCAACTTATTAATGAATAAAATCAAATTTTCTCTAAATATTATTGTGAATAATAAGGGGCTAATTTGATATAATACTTTAGTTATGGGTGAAATGTGCAAATTTTGCAAAATAAGCAAGTGGTTATAAAATATTCATTTTGTCGGGGAATATTCGTTTGGTCGTGGAATATTCTTGCTGTCGGGAAATATTCGTACGACGGCGCAGCCTTGTGTGGGCCCCATAACGGAAAGCGATTGGATGAAGAAAACGACAAGTATAAGTTATTTATAAATAACGGCGTAGTTGTTACCGTTAATACTGTTGGAATACCCGGTGATTAAAATACAGTAGCACACGGTATTGCACCAATTATTAATTCTTACGTAAGAAGGCACTACTCAATAATTGTTACAGTAGTTATTGTTCAATATTTTATTTTATTGATTCAATAATTGTTGCATTGATATTTTATATTATTGTTGTTTCAATAATTGTTGCTGCACAGTATTTTCCATTATCAGATCAATAATTCATATTATTTGAATAATATTATTAGATAACATTATTGGCAATGTCTAGAAAGTTCTGTCTAAGGAGAGGTTTGGTCATCTAATTGCGCGCCAGTAAGGAGAAATCCTTATTGGAAAGCCCCCTCTTTCCTGGGAACGGCCTGGTTGTCATAAATGTGATTCTGTAATATTATTTGTGAATAATTAATTATTGATTCATATGATAAGGAAATATTTATTTTATGTGGATATAAATGAGGGATATATTTTTGTGGTTAAAAATGAAGGAGTTAATGTTGAGGTGTTTTATCAGTATTTTTATCGGAATGGAGGTATTAAAAATCAAATCAGGGTTTTTGAGAAATATTGCGGGTGTTATAATTTTTAATCCGACCGTTGGATCGTGGTAATTTTTGGATATGTTATACATATATAAGTTGAGTATATGTCCACAAATTTTGAACCATTAAAAATGAACGTATGATTTATTATGAATTTTACGAGATGACTGGTTCAGAAATTGTTGAATTTTCGGAGTTTATCATTTTGATGGAAAATTCTAGAATTGGTGGGCCCCACTTGTGGTTGGTGAAGAAATGTGCTGAATTATATTTCAAATGTGGTGGGTGGGAATAGTAGCAGGTAAAGCCATCAGGTTGCAGGTCAAACCTACTAAAATTTTCCTATAAATAGAGGGCTAAGTTAGAATTGAAAATCACACCAGAAACAAGTTTTCTCTCTTTCTCTCTCTAGATTATTGAGTGTATTTTGTGAGTATTTAGATACTTTGAGAGTTTCTATTCATCAGAGCAAGTTTCTTTCAGCCTTATACCGGTATTCCGACCAGAAGTACTGATATCTTGAGGTAAGGGATATTATTTTCTTCTTAAATGATATTATTTTCTTCAATATCATTATGCTGAAATATTGATATGAGTTTTTATCAAATTTAGAACTTTTTGTGTCGGGGTTACTATTCATGTATACGGCACTATTCACGTATACGGCACTATTCACGAATACGGCACTATTCACCGAAAAATAAAATTTTTTTTTTTGTCCAAGATGTCTATTATGGTTACTATCTTTGATTGTATCCATGTTTTGATCTTTATTTTTGAATTCTGCTTCACAATTGATTATTATGAAGTATTATTGATCTTGGATAAACTGTTATACGAATCCCTACTATTTGTCCTTCTGTCTCATTGGATTCGTTTTCTTTAAGATATTTTTCATCATCCTCAGTCCTAAATGATGATATTACTGAATATCTTTGGCCTGTAGTGCAAAGATGTATGATTACTTGATGAATATCTTTGGCCTGTAGTGCAAAGATGAACAGGTGTTAAGATGAACATGACTGACAGGTGATACAAATGAATATCTTTGGCCTATAGTGCAAAGATGAATATTTGGATAAAGATGATTATTAATTGATGTTACAGGGATAAAATATTGATGATGGACTTTTAAATCTTAGAAGATAGTAGAATTCTTTCTCTACTTGACTCTTCTAATGGTTTTCTGTTTCCGCTGCAGTTGTTGATCTAAAACTTGTTGTCGATTATATACTATCAGATTTTTCCCTGTTGAAGACTAACGATAATTTGTTTGTATATTATCTTAGGCATAATATTCTTTACTGGGCTAGTTGAGCTCACCCTTTTCCTTTTTGTTCCATTTTTCTTCTCAGGAGGTGAGAACATAGCAGGATCTAGTCGGGGTATGGAGTGATGGTTCTAGAAAGATGTTTTAGCAGTCCTCACTATTTCTGTAAAATAGTGTTTGAATAATTGTAATGAGGATTTATTTGAGTGTAGATATTGTCTAGAAGACAATATTTGTATTTAAACTCACAGTATGTGTTGTCGTATTTTGCACGACATTTATATTATTGAAGTTGTAGTTTGCTTTCTGTACCATGTATTTGGCGACTCAGAATGGGTGTTGTATACCTATTTTGGGGGCGTCACAATAGACGTGGATAATCAACAACAACTATTCACTAACATGCTTTGAACATACAACTCAAGTTTGAGTTGGGAAAACTTGCCTGAACCAACGATTACCGCTAAGCAATATAATGTAATCTCTTATGAAAGACCTATCAATTATAAGATTGATCTTTGAATTAACATAACATACATGTTAGCTCATAATACTATTACTTAATCAATCAATTATCTAACACTTAATCACATAATCAGATAACACCTTAACCCATAAGTCAAATACCAAACCAGTAACCTGAATTTCAAATCCAGCAAGCTCGATTCTAAATCCAGTAACCTAGATGGATTCACAAACCCAACTACAATCCAGTAAACTGGATTCCAAATCCAGCAACCTAGATGGTCAATTCCCAAATCCAACTGCAATCCAGCAAACTAGATCACAATCCAGCAAACTGGATTCAACAAATTTTCAATTCAGTAAACTGTTTTTCAATCCAGCAAGCTAGATTCATCAGATTTTCCAGTCCAGTAAGCTGGATTCCATATCCTTTTTATGAAAATACCAAAACAACTTATTATTTTTCTATCTTTTGGCCATGCTTATATACATGTATTTCATACACAAAAAGTATTTTTCCAAAATTTTCCCACTTCCATTAGTATTTTTCAAAAAATCATTTTTAGTTAATTCTTTAAGAAATTAGCTACCTCGTGCTTAACTCCAGAAATTCCCATCTCTTGACACAATCTCATACGTGTTAACGTGACACTCCGGTTTAAACTTCGTGGCCATCGGAGTTATAGAACTCACAGAAATTGAAATGGTAATAACATGGTCATTTTAAGTCAGAATGAGGTCATTTTTGGACAGGAGGTACTAAAGACCATATATTTTAATGTCCCAAAAGGGTGGAATTTATTTCACAAACTAAGTGGCCGAAACTGCCATTTTAAATATTTGGGCAGAAGCTAAATGGCGTTTTGCAGTTTTGGAGTCATTTGCTAAAAATAGTCCATACGGAAATCTACAACTCTGTTTTCAGTGATTCCACTTGGAGATGTTAGAAAACTTATAGATCTAACTCTAGGACTTGACCACACTCAAAAATTAGAAATACAATAGGAGATATGATCGTTTGAATTTCATGCTTCGTTTTCACAAAAATCTAATTTTTAACTCTTTGTGAGTTCTAAGAAAACTTTCATGTCCTTACATAATAACCAACATCACTCATTATAATACCTACTAATACTTCATATACCCATGATTCTACCATAATACATGATCTATTTCATCAAACACAAGATTAACACAATCGAGGCTAAGAAAAATTAGACTTTTCCACCCTTTGAAAAACTAGTTTCCATTTCACACTTTAGATCTAACTTTTAACACACAAGATGGATAGATCCACACATAACACACTCTAGATCATGTAGATCTAGAGTTTTGAAGTTTGAAATCATCAATCCAAGTTTTCATTTAAACAACTAAGAATAACTTAGAAAAAAGGTGATTTATACCTTGATATCTTGCTAGCTTTTCTTAATCTTTCAAAGTAGATGATGATCTTGGTTAGCTTGAAGATCAAAACCTCATCTCCCTTTCCTCTTGGAGCTGCCGAAAATTGCATTTCTTCTTTCTCTCTCTATTTGGTTTTCTTTTAAGTTAGCTAATAAGAGATGAGAGAGAAATGGAATGGAATGGGTTTTTATGATTTAGTAAAAAAAACAAATGTGTAGATATATTTGTATATCTAATATTCATTCCCCCCACTCACTCTCTCTTTCTCTTTCTTATTCATTTTAGTGTTACTTGTACACTTAATAAAATATTGTGGTTAAAGGAGGAAATGACACATGGAAGAGTAGATAACCCACTAAAGTAAATAATCATTACATTCTTCCCCCCTTCCTCTCCTTTATCTTGACCGGCCAAGTGGCCTTGGATTTTCCCCTTTTATTATACTTTTATTCCATTATTTAGCTTGCTAAATGTCCAAAAAGTCCCACTTCCATTGGGCTAAGTTTTGGGCTCCCAATTAATTCTTTTGGGCTTCAAAATTAAAATGTTTGGCTACAACAACTAACATCTTCCAACACTTCTAATATTACCATTCCCTAACTATTTAATTAGGATTTTCATTTCCTTAATTATAACATAATTCCTTACTCATGCACAATTATTTCCTTAACCAAATTAGATTTTCTATAATTTGGTTATAAAATTAATTAGTTGAGATATATAAATTAAATCTCTTAGACTTAGTATATATATTTATATACTAATATTCTCCCATATTATAACCTCTCAGGTTATTTAATTAACACACCTAATATATATATTAGGTTACATAACTTAATTCTTAACTCACTTACTCACATATTCATACAAAATAATATGGTCCACAACTCTTAGATTAGGTCACTAGTATATATTTAAAATACTAGAACCATATACACATAATCTTATGAACTCATACACTAAACATATACCTCATTATCAGACTATCACTTATAGTCTATCAAATCATTCAAGTTCTTCTCCAAAAATTTTGAAATCCTTAAAATTCCTTTACAGAAACATCAAATCCATACACTCATTTTCTGTCTAGGTTCATCTTATAACCTTTATTCAATCTTTTAAGATTTAATAAAATTGTCCAAATTTTCGGGTTGTCACATTCACCCCTTCTTCTAAGAATTTCGTCCTCGAAATTTATGTCTACCAATCACCACTCCTTTTATTCATTAGGTTTTCAATTTAACATTTTCATGATTTCATGCTCAATTTAATGAGTACATCTTGCTTCCTACTATGATGAGCTCTGCTACTATCACATTCTTCCATAACTTCAGTCTAAGGAGTTAAAACTTTTCAAATCATGCTGAGGGGTCATATAGACCATGAGCTTTGAGGTTTAGGGGTATTTCTACCTGCTACCTCTTTCAATTATGAAAGAAAGGTACTCTACCTCTGAAAATATTTTGTATTTGGTATGTTTACAATCACAAAGAAGGTAAACTACCGAATCAAATTTCTTAGACCTATATCAATAATCAATTTCAAGCGAAATATTTCTGGCCAAATTCAGTTGGCAATAATTTACTTTAAAAATTCTTAAAATCATTTTATGACGTCATGATACCGCACCGTATTACAGTCCGTTTGAGAATTCCGTCATTTGGTGACTTTGTCATACTACACCATACCATAGTGGGCTGACGATCCTTAGATCTCATCCAACACTAAGTAATACTGCATTGATGACTCCATCATTTTTATCATTCTGCATCAGGTTCCATGATACATTGATGATATAAAAAAATACAATTTGATAATTCAAATCATTTTTGTCTAGCCGGATCAATTAGCATAGACTATTCTTTAAACCGTTCAAAAATCATTGCAATTCAGTTTTATCATCTCAACAGGTAACAAGGTGTAGATGGCCCAAAGTCCATGCATACAGAAGGGTCACCAGGATTTGAGAATAAAAATTCATTTTCAAAAAGGCACGTAGTGCATATTTAGCTTGATGTCAAAAACTTCGAAGTCTAGCATAGCTAGAAGATTTGGAATACCTATGCTTCCATCATCAACTTCAATTTCTCTACTGATCCATTTCTTAATAAGTCTATCTATTTCTATCGTCCTCAATTCTCCATTCACAACTTAACTATACCCAGTTCATCAAACTTACCACACATTATGAGTTCAGGAACTTTCCACAATCATATGAGTTTAAGAACTTGTCCTAGTCAGACCTTTGGCGTCCATTCGCTGAGGGGTTCATAAACATTTCATATAATTATGAGTCACGAACATACCATAAGTATGAGTTTTAAGAACTCGTACTTAACCTGATATTCTCTACTTATAACCTATCTATTTGTTATACATATGAGAAAGGAATCACCCTCTCAATATGCATATAGCAATTAGTGCGACACGGACATTTCAATGATTATCAGTATCAAAAACTAAGTGGTCGACAAACCAAACTCGACCACTAATCAATATAGGAAGCTAAGCGCACAATTCCCTGCCCATACAAAGAATTGGTCAACCTAACCACTATATCGACTAGGAAGCTAAGTGATTCTAAGACCAAGTACAAATTTCCCGCCCATACAAGGAATCATACAACTCAGCTGCTGACCTGCGTCCTCAATTAAAATCCTACACAATTCTAACTTTCTCTTTTCTTAATACGAATTTTCTTTAATCTGTATCTTAACATTTACCACTCTTTTCTGAGTTTACATAGTACCATTTCATAGTACATTATCTTTATATCGTCAGGCAATATCATTCCAATCATTTAACATATCATATGTTATTCAACAATTTAATTTGATCATGTCGTGATCTTATTTCGAAATCATTTCTCCTTATACTCATGATCGTTTTATTTTACGTTCTTCTTATTCCTCTCTTTAATCATATTATATTATGATTTTATTAACACTTTTCATCTTATATACATCGTCTATTTATTTTCACTTTTCATCCTTAATAATGGAGTCAGGTAACTTCGGATTCTTATCCTTATAACTTTTCAAGATTCTTCTTTGAATCTTCTTTATCTTTATCTTTACTTTAATAATGAATTTCTAAAAATTCATCTCTTATCGCTTAAACTCGATCTGAGTTTATTCCTTATCATCATCTCCGCGGTTATAGCCTAAGGTACACCTACCTAAGGTTTCTAACCTACGGCTATGATACCAACTGTAGCATCCCCAAATCCCGATCCTAATCACCAAGGATCTGGTATACTATATCTATAACTATTGCGAAAGATATAAACATAAATTGTTTATATATTAAACTTTTACACATCATTCCCAAGGTCTACAACCTTAACTTAATACATACATTCAATATCTTAAATGTTTACAATACTATTTTCGTCAAAAGATTTAATAAATCTAACTATACCATAATTTAGTCTTGCAATTTGCCTTTACTTCTGTCTTTACTCGAGCTTTCCTCTAAATCTAAAAATTTTATCATGATATAGCAAGGGTGAGCATCAAATTTGCCCAGCAAGTTAAATTTATTTGAGGATATATCATGATTGAAAGAATATGAATAAAAGGCTAGCTAACTTTCAACAATATAAACATTGTGAAAGAGCATGAACAAATTTTCTTAGCTGAACGACCAAGTCAATAAAAATGAATGGTCAATAATGAGCATGAATAGATTAACTGAACCAAATGGTAATGAAGGTGATCAGCCTTTCATACCTGATGAATATTTAAAATATACACAACGTGCGAATCAATAATCAATATAGACGTGGATAATCAACAACAACTATTCACTAACATGCTTTGAACATACAACTCAAGTTTGAGTTAGGAAAACTTGCATGAACCGATGATTACCGCTAAGCAATATAATATAATCTCTTATGAAAGACCTATCAATTATAAGATTGATCTTTGAATTAGCATAACATACATGTTAGCTCATAATACTATTACTTAATCAATCAATTATCTAACACTTAATCACATAATTAGATAACACCTTAACCCATCAGCATTATTATCATCCTTTGATAATTCCTTAATCACTATATCATTTACATTATGATTTAACACTCTAATACGTCAAATACCAAACCAGTAACCTGAATTTCAAATGCAGCAAGCTGGATTCCAAATCCAGTAACCTAGATGGTCAATTCACAAACCCAACTGCAATCCAGCAAACTGGATTCCAAATCCAGCAACCTAGATGGTCAATTCACAAACCCAACTGCAATCCAACAAACTGAATTCCAAATCCAGCAAACTAGATCGCAATCCAGCAAACTGGATTCAACAAATTTTCAATTTAGTAAACTGTTTTTCAATCCAGCAAGTTGGATTCATCAGATTTTCCAATCCAGCAAGCTGGATTCCATATCCTTTTTACGAAAATACCAAAACAACTTATTATTTTTCTATCTTTTGGCCATGCTTATATACATGTATTTCATACACAAAAAGTATTATTCAAAAAATCATTTTTAGTTAATTCCTTAAGAAATTAGCTACCTCGTGCATAACTCCAGAAATTCTCATCTCTTGACACAATCTCATACGTGTTAACGTGACACTCCAGTTTAAATTTCGTGGCCATCGGAGTTATAGAACTCCGGTTATAGTTGTTTTCGTCGAAAAATCACAGAAATTAAAATGGTCATAACATGGTCATTTTAAGTCAGAATGATGTCATTTTTGGACAGGAGGTACTAAATACCATATATTTTAATGTCCCAAAAGGCCGGAATTTATTTCACAAATTAAGTGGCCGAAACTGCCATTTTAAATTTTTGAGCAGAAGCTAAATAGCGTTTTGTAGTTTTAGAGTCATCTGCTAAAAATAGTCCATACGCAAATCTACAACTCCTTTTTCAGTGATTCTACTTGGAGATGTTAGAAAACTTATAGATCTAACTCTAAGACTTGACCACACTCAAAAATTCGAAATACAATAGGAGATATGGTCGTTTGAATTTCATGCTTCGTTTTCACAAAAATCTAATTTTTAACTCTTTGTGAGTTCTAAGAAAACTTTCATGTCCTCACATAATAACCAACATCACTCATCATAATACCTACTAATACTTCATATACCCATGATTCTACCATAATAAATGATCTATTTCATCAAACAATCATCAAACACAATCGAGGCTAAAAAAAATTAGAGTTTTCCACCCTTTGAAAAACTAGATTCTATTTCATACTTTAGATCTAACTTTTAACACACAAGATGGATAGATCCACACATAACACACTCTAGATCATGTAGATTTAGAGTTTTGAAGTTTGAAATCATCAATCCAAGTTTTCATTTAAACAACTAAGAATAACTTAGAAAAAAGGGTGATTTATACCTTGATATCTTGCTAGCTTTTCTTAATCCTTCAAAGTAGATTATGATCTTGGTTAGCTTGAAGATCAAAACCTCATCTCCCTTTCCTCTTGGAGCTGCTGAAAATTGCCTCTCTTCTTTCTCTCTCTATTTGGTTTTCTTTTGAGTTAGCTAATAATAGATGAGAGAGAAATAGAATGGAATGGGTTTTTGTGATTTAGTAAAAAAAAATAAAAACAAATGTGTAGATATATTTGTATATCTAATATTCATTCCCCCCACTCACTCTCTCTTTCTCTTTCTTAATCATTTTAGTGTTGCTTGTACACTTAATAAAATATTGTGGCTAAAGGAGGAAATGACACATGGAAGAGTAGATAACCCACTAAAGTAAATAATCATTACATTCTTCCCCCCCCCCCCCCTTCCTCTCCTTTATCATGACCGGCCAAGTGGCCTTGGATTTTCCCCTTTTATTTTACTTTTATTCCATTATTTAGCTTGCTAAATGTCCAAAAAATCCCACTTCCATTGGGCTAAGTTTTGGGCTCCCAATTAATTCGTTTGGGCTTCAAAATTAAAATGTTTGGCTACAACAACTAACATCTTCCAACACTTCTAATATTACCATTCCCTAATTATTTAATTAGGGTTTTCATTTCCTCAATTATAACATATTTTCTTACTCATGCACATTTATTTCCTTAACCCAATTAGATTTTCTATAATTAGGTTATAAAACTAATTAGTTGAGATATATAAATTAAATCTCTTAGACTTGGTATAAATATTTATATACTAATATTCTCCCATATTATAACCTCTCAGGTTATTTAATTAACACACCTAATATATATATTAGGTTACATAACTTAATTCTTAACTCACTTACTCACATATTCATACAAAATAATATGGTCCACAACTCTTAGATTAGGTCACTAGTATATATTTAAAATACTAGAACCATATACACATAATCTTATGAACTCATACACTAAACATATACCTCATTATCAGACTATCACTTATAGTCTATCAAATCATTCAAGTTCTTCTCCAAAAATTTTGAAATCCTTAAAATTCCTTTACAAAAACGTCAAATCCATACACTCATATTATGTCTAGGTTCATCTTATAACCTTTATTCAATCTTTTAAGATTTTATAAAATTGTCCAAATTTTCGGGCTGTCACAGCGTCTAGGAGAAGTTTTACTGTAAAATACAGTGTTACGTGTTATGAAATATTGTGCTAATTGTGAGACCGATATTATTGGTTAAAGGTCTTACGAACGCAGATAAGTTTATTGTGTAGCTGTAATCAACGCGGAAGGCAAGTTTCCTAACTCAACCTTGTGTTATATTCATTCAATTATTATAGTGGTTAATTATTGCTAATTATACCATGTCTAGGGAATTTATTGTTGATTATTCGCAATTAGTGCATGTTTCATAATTTAAATTGAATTACTGATTCGGAAGATATACATTTGTAGAATAACTGTTATTGGATATTCATATCCGTAGAAGATAGAATTGACAGTATAGATAATTCATGTTTATTATCGAATTATGTTGAGAAATGTCTTAGCTAATCATTCTGGCTAGACGAACATTTGTTAGAACTTGATAGGTTCAAGAAGAGAATCCAATTATTGTTGACAGATCAATGCCAATTATTTCGGCTAGATCGAGAAGTAACTAGAATTTAAAATTACAGTATTTCGTTGTTAAATCAAAATCTTGATTCTGAGAATGAGAAGAACAACCTTTTATATAAAGGGAACATTTTATTGGTCGTATATTCGGCCTTTGCGCGCGATTAAGTATTATGCATAATAGAGGGTATACTAAAGCTGATCACTTTATATATTTGCAGAGAGGTATGATTTAATCTTTATGGTTATCTGATACACCTGGGTATATTAAAGTATAACTTTGATAGTTGCTCGAGATGAGAAGTTCAAGATCCAATGGATCGCTCAGTATAAATCTGGAAAACATTCCGCTTTGTTATTTCGTAGAATTAATTATTGATTATTCATTTGAATATCATAGAAAACCTTGAAAGCGTTGTACTCTTTCATTATCGAATTATTGTTACGTGGAATGTGAGAAGGTTTGATATTGATTCCTATATCTTTATTGTATCTCTTAACTTGCGGGGCAAATTTGTTGCTCACCCTTGCTAAATAAAACTTTTCAGCTAGGGACGAAGTTGCAGAAGGTGCGGCGAAGAAGAACAAGGGAAAAGGCATAGTTATAAATTAGTTATGATAAACGATATTATTATGGTGTATTATTTTGTAAACCCTTTTTATATATCTAAGGGGTATTTCGGTAATGTTAAGGTTAGTGGACCTGGGACTTATGTATTAACAATATATGTTAATGAGTTATGTATTCCTATTTATATTTAAATGGGTAGTTAAATCTTATTATATTGTGGATCGTGAGCACCAAACTCGGGGGTCAGGTAACCCGGATTTGGGGGCGTCACAGGTTGGTATCAGAGTTGTAGGTTATAAATCATAAATGGGGTGAGGAAAAACCCTAGGATTATAACCATAAGCGGGATAGAGAATACTCATTTAGAGTACTAAGTGATGGATTGTCGAAGCTTATCAATAGTGAGATAAGTGGACACATAGTGTGGGAATTTTGTACTGGTGAAGTACTAATCAAGTTATTTAAACTGATTGTAGGATGTCTAGAGAAGATAAGATGAGTACGGAGATGCCAGCAGCTGTCGCACCAGTACCAGTAACCAAGGTGCCAGCACAGAGCGAATCAGTGGAAGAAGTAGGAAAAGATGAACCCATGGTCAATCTCGGGAGTGACCATGATGATTATCTCGAGATGTATCTGAGTAGTGAGGAGGAGGCGGAGTCTAAAGAAGCTAAGATGGAGTTAAAGAATAAGATCAAAGTTGGAGAACAAGATCAGTTATCTACAGAAGTCCAGGAACTCCGAAGTAAAGTGTTTCTTCTAGAAGAGTTGTGGAAGACGGAGCGGGCGTTACGCAAAATGACTGAAGAACGAAACAAGTTAAAGGCGCAGGTGGACAGAATGAAGGCTGAAGGTGGTGGATCATTTGAAGGAGCTAGCAAGAAGGACATGAAGAAGAGAAAGAGGGAAAAAGATAGTGAAAACTCTGAAAATTCAAACCCGAAGAAGAAGCAAGCATGTATCAAGTGTGGAAAGACTCAAGCTGGAGAATGCATGATGTGAAAGAATGTTTGTTTCAACTGTAAGCAGGAAGGACACATTTCTTTGCATTGTCCTAAGCCGAATCTGAGGAAGTGTTTCTCATGTGGGAGAATGGGTCACGGATTCAACAAGTGTCCCAACAAGAAGAAGACTGGTGAAGGGAGTGGTCGGTAGACAACTTAGATATATGTGATAGTATCTTTTGGTAGAAGTTTCTGCTATTAAGTGTTGTAATATCGAGAATGATGTTTAAGCATATGTAAATATATATATGTTTTATGAATAAAATCTTTATTTTCTATATAAATATAAGATTAAGATTAATTTGCGTGTTCTTTAAAATCATACTTATGGTAAGTTAATGACTCATAATTATATAAAATGTTCTGAACCCCTCAGTGAATGGACACCAAAGGTCTTACTAGGATAAGTTCGTACACTTATATAATTGTGGCAAGTTCCTAAACTCATAAGTGTGGTAAGTTTGACGAACTGGCAATAACTATGTGTGAATGGAGAATTGTAACTTTTTGTGTAAAGTTGTGTTGTTAATCCTGATATGATTTAGAAAGGGATAGTAAATATGTTAAGTACTAAATGTACTATGTGCTATTTGAATAAATATACGATTATGTGAGAAATATGTATTGAATTCTTATTGTGTTAAGAATTTGTGTAAAGAAAGAGAATTAATATAAGATTTTTATTTCAATCAGATCATGTCGCCTAGACGACAAAATCGAAATTAACAAGAAGAACATTCAGTGAATAACAAAGCAGGTCTAGCTGACCCAATGCAGAATTTTGTAGACATGTTAGCCCAAGCTATGGAGAATAGAGCTCCGGCTGCAAGAGGAAGAGTGAGGAATCAGCCAGCCGACAGATTGGCTAACTTCAAAGACTTTAAAGCGGTAGGACCGCCTGAATTCAAAGGGACCACAGATCCGATTGAAGCCCAAACATGGGTGAAGGAGATGGAGAAAGCATTCGTTATCGCCAGAGTAGCAGAGGAGCAGGAGACGGCTTTTGCAACATACTTAATGAAGGGAGAAGCTAATTATTGGTGGGAGACTAATCAGGCGAGAGCTGGAACAACTATAGTGACATGGACCAGATTCAAGGAATTGTTCTTTGAGAACTACTTCTCACCGAGTATGCAAGCTCGGATGGAAGTTAAGTTTCTAGAACTAAAGCAGAAGAATATGTTTGTTTCTGAGTATACGGCTAAATTCAACGAATTAACAAGATTTGCACCTCATCAGGTGGACACAGAAGCAAGAAAGGCGAGAAGATTCGAGAATGGACTGAAACCAGGGATATTCAATAAGGTAGTAGTATTGCATATCAATACGTTCGCGGCTTTATTAGAAAAGGCATTAATTGCTGAAGGAGGGAGCGAAGCTGCATCTCGATTTCATCAAGAAAAAAAGAAGAAGACCAATGATGGCGGAAGCAGTGGCTGTAGTAATCCGAATAAAAGGAAATGGAATGAGAATACCAAGTCGGGTAATAAGATAGAAGATAATAGGAAAGGAAGGGAGCCATATTCGAATTGTGGGAAGAACCATTCTGGAGTTTGCTTGAAGAAGAAGGGAGTTTGCTGTAACTGCGGGCAAGAGGGGCACATGTCGCCCAATTGTCCCAATCCGAAGAAGATACAAGGTTGCTTTGCCTATGGATCAACTGATCATATAGTTCGAAACTGTCCGAAGAGAAATGCGGAGAAGGAAAGTAACAACAAAGGACCCGGTGGCGGAACCTTGGCAATTCGAGGGCCTGCACAGCCAGGAAGACCAACAGCCCGTACATTCAACATGACGGTGCAAGATGTAGGAGTTTTCCAGGAGGTGGCAACAGGTAACGATTTCGCCTAACACTTAAATTACGCGAGTAATATGAGTCAAATATTTCTGGGAACTGTTTTCTATTATAGATTCAAGTCGCAGGTTAGAGTTTGAAACACAAATTTATATTATGTTGATAAAAATGAATTGATGATACAACTTTAAAAGATTATAGAGAATAAGAAAGCGGTGATTCCGAGGACGGAATCCTTTTAAGGAGGGGTGAATGTGATAACCCGAGATTTCAAATAATCCAAATTTCACGAATAATTTTTTTTTATTTAATATCGACATTAACTGTTAATAGTGTACTGTGTATCTATGATACGAGTCTGGAGAATTAGTTAATTTGTGTATTGACTGAGAAATTAGAGTAGAGTTGTACTTAATAGCTTTAGAAACTCTAACCCTAATTGCTGGATAGGGATTCGGTAGAAAATATAATTTAAATAATTATATTGCTTAGTATGGGTTTGTACAGTCACTACAAAAAAATGGGCATTTAGCAACGATTTTTTGGGCAACGACTTTATAAGTCGTTGCTAAAACTATATGTTTAGCAACGAAATTTGTCCTTCGTTGCAGATTGTGTCAGGCTTTCACTTTTTGCAACGAAGTTCATAAGTCGTTGCAAAATTTCGTTGCTAATTCTTTGGCGGGTAAAAATTTCGTTAGAAATTCGTTACAAAATTTTTGGCCACTTGATTTCCCGTTATCGTCGGCAACGAAAATTTTTTTGTTGCTAAAAATGGGGCTTTAGCAACGATTTTTCAGGTAACGACTTTATAAGTCGTTGCTAAAAGTGTATGTTTAGCAACGAAACTTGTCATTCGTTGCAGATTGTGTCAGGCTTTCACTTTTTGCAACGAAATTCATAAGTCGTTGCAAAATTTGGAAACAAATTTCGTTAGAAATTCGTTGCAAAATTTCTAGCCACTTGATTTCTCTTCATCGTGGGCAACGAAAGTTTTTTTGTTGTTATATTTCGTTGCCTAATATGGACCACATTCATTGGCAACAATTTTTATTTTTGTTGCATATTTTATACAACTTTTTGCAACGACTATTAAAATGTTGCCTTAAATTAAGATACTAATAATAATAATAATAATAATAATAATACTAATAATAATAATAATAAAAATAACAGTAATAATAATAACAACTACAACAACAACAACAACAATAATAATAATAACAGTCATAATAATAATAATAATAATAATAATAATAATAATAATAATAATAATAATAATAATAATAATAATAATAATAATAATAATACTGTTATTATTGTTATTAGTACTACTATTATTATTATTACTATTATTGTTATTATTATTATTATTATTATTATTATTATTATTATTATTATTATTATTATTATTATTATTATTATTACTGTTATTGTTATTATTATTATTATTAGTACTATTATTATTATGACTGTTATTATTATTATTATTATTATTATTATTATTATTATTATTATTATTATTATTATAACATACATTTGGATAAACCTGTTAAGTTAAACACAATTAAAATTCCAAATAAATTGTAACTCAGACATGACTTAATATCGGAAAATTGAAACCTTAATTAGAAACCAAGGAATTCTATAATGGTGGAACCATTCATCTTACATCAGACATTATAAAAAAGCCAACGGTGTTTCATAATAACGAAGGCAATTATGCGGGCTTATTATTATTATTATTATTATTATTATTATTATTATTATTATTATTATTATTATTATTATTATTATTATTATTATTATTATTATTATTATTATTATTACTATTGTTGTTGTTGTTGTTGTTGTTGTTGTTGTTATTATTATTATTATTATTATTATTATTATTATTATTATTATTATTATTATTATTATTATTATTATTGTGACAACCCAAAAATTCGGATTGTCCAGAAATTAATATTTAAAGAATTAGTTATTAATAAAATAAATTTTTATTAATACTATTATGTGCTATGTGTTTATTAATCGTTCTATAACCTAGAATGATTATAAGTCGAGAGGATTCTGGCTACGAGCTAGATTGAACGAGTAAGAATTTTCAAGACGAAAATGAAAGTTTTTCGGGAACAAAATATTTTTCGGGGAAAAAGACGAAATAGACACTATTCATCAATTTCTGCTCGGAGTTTTATTTTGAAATTCCGAGAAGTTAACGATTACGTAAAATGTTGAGACGTGATGGAATATTCAATAATATTTCAGTTATGGCAAAAAATAAAGTTTTCGCCTGCAGACGTAAAAACCTAAGGGTTAGGAAAAGTAATTTCCGAGAATTTTAATGAGTACGTGTAATAACTAGGGTTATTATGCATGAGAAATACGAGTATAATACTAGTTATTATACGAGTATTGTACGAAGATTAGTACGACGTATAATACGAATATCGTACGAATGATATACGAAGAGAATACGAGAATACGAGAATAGAATGTGTAGAATACGATTAGTCTAAATGGACTTTGAGTTCATGGACTTTGTAGAATTCAATTGGACTTGGATTATGTCAAGCCCAATGATTTGTGAAGTTAAGCCCAAGTTAGGCCCAATAAGAATTAGGGTTAAGGCCCAAACAAAGAAAAGAAATCGCGGATCGAACCGATGGGTAAACGGATGGGTAAAACCATCGGGGCAACCCATGGGATGACCCATGGGCATGTGGGTCGGCCACTTGGCCACCAAGTAAGGGTGGTGGCCAAGTAAACTTGATGGCCAAGTAAACTTGGTGGCTAAGGGATGGAGGAGGTGTGAATAGTAAGGAGGTTAGGAGGGGAAATGACTAAATTGCCCTAGCCTTGAAAATCTATAAATAGAAAGCTAAACTTTCATTTTCTAGAATTTTGAAAATCCTAGAACTTGAGAGAGAGAGAGAGAGAGCTCGGTTGGGAGAGGAAGAGGAAGAGATTGAGCATGAATGCTCGGATCAAAAGTGATCGAGAAATAGAAAAGCTCGGCTTTGTCTAACGGAAGAGGATTAAAGAAGAACGGTAATCCGAACCCTAGTTCTTTTATTTTCTTTCTTTAAGTTTTTATGTTTAAAAACATAACTTAACAAGAATAAGGAGTAAAAGATATTGAGAATGATTTCACATGGTTGAAATCATGAGAAAATAAGAAATAAGAAATAAGAAATTTAGTTTATAAATTTCTTAAGGAAGTATAAGATTCGTAAGGATTTTGAGCGATCCGAACGAATTTTATGAATGAGTAGGTTAAGTTAGTAAGGAATGATGCTCTATAACATCAAATTCCAAGAAAAAGTGAAATCGTAATCCAAAATATCAATTAAAAATGAAGAACGCGAAGAACACGCGAAGAACACGAAGAATGTTGTTGATGGACAAATTTAAAACCATCGTAGTGTAATTGTTGTTGATGGACAAGTTTAAAACCATCGCGTATAAGTTAGTTGCTTATTTGCTTGGTTAGGAAAGGTAGAAATGTTCATGAAGAACGGATTAAAATGGAGCTATAATGAAGTTATGGCGAAGTTTTCGTAAAAGGCGAACGAGAATTAGAAAGCTAATAAATAAACCCGAACGTGTAGGGTTTCATAAGAATGTAAGAGAACACATAAAACGTGAGTCGTGAACTCAAGAATGAACGAATTCTGAGTTTGGATGACCGAATTACGGACGAACGAACGAAGAACGTTAAAAGCGTTAAAATGAACGAAGAGTGAAGATTAAGCCAATTGAATGGCATGTTAACGGATTCAGAACGAATTTCTGTCCGTGGCTAATCGAAGTACATAAGATAAGGAAGAGAATGGCTTTGGAACGACTTCGTTCTGAGTTATAACGAAGAAGTTATGAGATCGGAAAGTAAGCGTCTCAAAATGAAGTTAACACTTAGAAAAATTTTCGGGAAGAAGGACTTTCCTGACAACAAAATTTTGAAGTTTTAGTTATTAATCATTCTACTCGACACTCGCGAGCACATAAGTTATAAACACATAAGCACATAAGTGTTTTATTACTTCTTTCTTAAAACTCGATAAGAGTTATCTCCACTATCTTTTCAAAGGTTACTTCCTAAGGCTTTTTTTTTCCCCCACCTAAGGTTCATAACCTAAAGCTTTGATACCAACCTGTGACACCCCCAAATCCCGGTACTTCATTTCCTCAGGATTTGGTGTTCACGTAATCAAAACATTCATTTCTAAATACCCAATTATAATAAAATTGAATAACAAAACCTGCCCATACAGGATTAAACTTAAATAAATCTCTCAGATTAACTAACCTTTACAAACAATCATTCATGCGGAAAAATTAAAATAAACTTCATTACAATCTTTAAACCAAGTCTGAAAATAAACTATTCAACTATTACAAGTCTTCAGCATTGTTTCGTCTTTCCTTTCCCTTTACTGGTACTAGGTACATCGCCAGTTTCAACCTTAGCTGTAAGAAATTTTACAGGCAAGAGTGAGCAAACAAGGCCCACTTGAAATAACAATAATTAAATCATTAAACTTTTACATCATTTGTCAACATTAAGCTCAATAGAATTTAACAATATATTCTATTAACTTTTGGAAAGCTTTAACCTTTACTGAGGGTTTAATGACCGCGAATCATGTCCACAGTTATAAGTAATTTTTCAACTTAAACTTTAACAGTCATAAGACTATAAGGACTTCACGTACTTAGGGGGATCAACCCTTCGTACAATGTATTGTGCACAATCATTTCAACGCTAAGCGTAACCTCTTATAAAAGAGTTGTTCTTCTCAGTATTTAGAATACAAGTCCGTACCAAAGTGAGTTTGGTTTGGATACATCATGGGATAATTTAGAATTCAACGGTAATCAACTAAGGTTTAGTTGATTACAAACGACATAACTGTATACTATGGAATAATCATAGTTTAATTGATGTTTATAAATTGACATCATGCTTTAGGGATAATCTAATAGCATACAATTTGAATAATTATAACATACCTTGCTTGAACAATAATAAGACAAGGTTAATTGAATAATAAACATCCACAACATGTATATAATTGTACATGCTAAACCACAAGTTAAGTACAAGAATAACTTGCTCCAAATAAATTTACACCATTATATGATAATCGAAATTGAAACAATAATTAGTTCAATAACACCAATGATTAGAAAACTTATACAATAAAGAACTTGCTAAATATCAAAAGTTAAGGCTTAGAAACTTGCTCAATGTAAAAGGTAGGTTTAGGAAACTTGCCTTTAGCACAAGCTACACTTTTACCACTTGAATTGATACCCTAAACATATGTCATATTGACATAATTAGTCCTAACCAACATTGTACATTTATATAAACAATTACATTCATCATATGGGTTGAATTACCCATTCACATAATCAATTATTTTTCAAGTAGATAATACTTAATAACATGATAGTTCATAGTCTAATCATACTGAAATTATCATTTAACATTATTATGATAAACACATAACATTTATTTTCAAGTTTTGTACATTTAAACAAAACTGTCAGACAGTTCTGCCAAGCCACGCCGCGTCGCCACAGTTTGTACTGTGGCTCGCGCTGCGGCGCTGAGTCGGCGATGCGGCGCAGCGATTATACTATGAGCAGGCGCTGCGGCGTAGTGATTGTGCAACAGGTCGTGCTTACGTCATGGTGATGGCGCTGCGGCGCCAGCAATGAACTGCTGGGCCGCGCCGCAGCGCGAACTGTCAGCGTCGACTGACAGCTTCGGCAACCATGAAAGAAAAAGCTAAATTGGCCAAAAAGCTCGAATCTAATAGACTGATTATCATGAAAATTGCATATAGGCATCATATAAACATATTGTGAGTACTCCTAACATGTTTCTATCCATCAATTAGCACAAACATCAATTATACAACACCCAATTTTAATGTTTTTGGCAAAAACACCATTTTTGATATTTTCCATGAAATTCAACACTGTGATTTTGTTATTCAATCAAAACAGAAATTTCCAAGCATCATGATTATGATTTTTCATACTCTAGCAATTCTTATAATCAATTTATCAATTTAACAACAATTAAAACCTTAATTTCTATTTTAAAATAGCCATACTCATATATATATTTCATATGAACACTGTGATAAATTTTCTTCATAATTTGCATACATACATAAAGAAATTAATTATAATCATACATACATTCAAGAAAAATAGTTTTACAACAACAATCATCATCTAAAGCTATATACATAAGAAATTCATCATCCATAATTATTTACCGAGAATTTTTATTTTATTTTTTTTTTAGAAGAAGAAGAAAACTAGACTTTTAAAGAAAAAGGTTAAGCTCCTACCTTTGATTGAAAAGTTGATGGCTACTTTTGACTATCAATTACTTTTCTCCAATTCCTTTCTCAAACCTTCAAGGAATTCTCTCAAGTTTTATTTCCCTTTTCTCTTTTCTTCTTCTTCTTCTCTTTTCTTTCACTGAGTCTTTCTCTAGTTTACGTATAATAACATAACGTATGTAATAATAGATATATTTAGTATAGAATTTAACTGACATCAGTTATATTATTTTGAAAATCAAAAGTCATAAGGCTTGTTTGGTTAAGCTTAATAAAAATAACCCATTAATCCTTACTCCTTGTTTGGTAAATTGAATTAAAATATAATAGATTAATCCTTATACCTTGTTTGCTAAAATCCTAATAGATTAAAGACTTATTATGCATTAAGCCTTGTTTGACAAAACTAAATTAAACCATTTTTAATTTATTTTAATAACTCCTTTATAGCAAGGTTATTAGTCACACCTTTATTAAATTAATAAATCAATTAAACATTAATCTATTAAATTACTTTAACACATAAATAATTATAATTCTTTTTACAATTATAATTTCATTTAATCAACTAATATTTATTTAAAATCATTATAAGCTCTCTAGCTTATTAAATTAAACTCCATTATTATAAAATCTCATAATAATTAATTTATTTAGCTCCTTAATTATTTACTCAACAAATAATTAATTAAATCACATCAACTTAAATTGCCATATAATTCAATAAATATTTAATATTGCCAATAAATATTTAATATTTAATATTTAATTATCTATTCAACAAATAATTAAATAAACCACATCACTCAAATTGAACAATTATTTATTCAACAATAACATATCTATTAAATACTTAAATAAATCAATAAATATTTAATATCACACTTTAAAATTATGAAATGTTACATCATTCCCTCCTTACAAGGATTCTGTCCTCAGAATCACAATTCAAATAAATCATTCGTTACATTCTTCCCTACTTACAAAGATTCTGTCCCCAGAATCGAATACACAGATTAAACAAATAACTCAGGGTATTCCTTCAACATTTTCTCTTCGAGTTTCCACGTAGCTTCTTCAGCGTTGTGGTTTTCTCCATATCACCTTCACAAAAGGTATCACTTTATTCCTGAACACTTGTTCTTTCCTGTCGACTATCTGGATAGGGACCTCTTCATAAGTCAAATCTTTTTCGAACTGCAAAGGTTCATACTCGATCACATGCTTGTAGTCGGGTTTATATGGTCGTAACACCGAAATGTGAAAAACATTATGAATATTTTCCAACACTGGAGGTAGAGCTACCTCGTAAGCCACTTCTCCCACTTTTCGCAGCACTTCAAAGGGTCCAATAAACCTCGGACTTAGCTTTCCCTTTTTACCGAAACGAATTTTTCCCTTCCAGGGAGAAACTTTTAAGAATACAAAAGTTCCTACGTCAAATGTACGATCTTGTCTGTGTTGATCAGCATACTTTTTCTGTCTGTCTTGATCTGCGACCAGTCTTGTCCTGATGAGTTTGATAACATCAGCAGTTTGTTGTACCAGTTCTGGTCCTAACAGTTGGCGTTCACCGACTTCATCCCAACACAGTGGGGTTCTGCACTTTCTGCCGTACAATGCCTCGTAAGGTGGCATGCCGATGCTCGCGTGATAACTGTTGTTGTAAGAAAATTCCACCAATGGTAGTTGATCTTCCCAGCTTCCTTTAAAGTCCATGACACATGCTCTCAGCATATCTTCCAATGTCTGAATTGTTCGTTCGCTTTGGCCATCTGTTTGTGGTTGATAAGCCGTACTCATTCGCAACTGTGTTCCCATACATTCTTGTAGTCTCTTCCAGAAATTCGATGTAAACCGCGGATCTCTATCAGACACAATTGATACTGGCACTCCGTGCCTCGAAACGATCTCCTTAATGTACAATCTTGCCAACTGATCAAGATTGAATCTAATCTTTATTGGTAAAAAGTGCGCTGATTTCGTCAGTCTGTCCACTATTACCCAAATCGCATCGCATCCTCTCTGAGTAGTTGGAAGACCCACCACAAAATCTATCGTGATGTGTTCCCACTTCCATTCCGGTATTTCTAACGGTTGGAGTAATCCGCTGGGTCTTTGATGTTCGGCTTTTACTCTCTGACATGTCAAGCATTTCGCTACGCATTCAGCAACATCTCTTTTCATATTTGGCCACCAAAAATGTCGGCGCAAATCCTGATACATTTTCGTGCTTCCTGGATGAATTGAATACTTTGAGCTATGAGCTTCAGTCAGAATTTCTTCTTTCAGCTCTAGCACTGCTGGAACCCAAATTCGTCCATCGAACCGTAGTAAACCTTCGGTATCAACCTTATATTTTACATCTCCGCCTTCACCCAAATTCTCTTTGATTTTTCCACACTCTCCATCTTGTAATTGAGCAATTTTCACTTTGTTCACTAAAGTTAGATCAGCTTCTATCTGGAATAGTTATTCGTCAGATTCTTTTGGAATTTTGATTTCCAACTCCAATTTTGTCATTGCTGAAATGATCTCCTTTTGAGTTGTTATAAGCATCAACTTCTCCCGACCTTTCCTGCTTAAAGCATCTGCCACTACATTCGCTTTACCCGGATGATAAAAGATCTCACAATCGTAATCTTTTATTAATTCCATCCACCTTCTTTGACGCATGTTCAAATCCTTCTGAGTGAAAATATACTTCAGACTTTTGTGGTCTGTGTAGATCTCACATTTCTCTCCATAAAGATAGTGTCTCCATATTTTTAGAGCAAACACCACTGCAGCCAATTCCAAATCATGAGTCGGATACCCCTTCTCATAATCCTTCAATTGTCTTGATGCATAGGCAATAACTTTGCCGTTCTGCATAAGAACACAACCCAACCCTTTATGTGAGGCATCACTATATACCATAAAATTTCCTGTATTATCTGGCAAAGTCAATACAGGTGCCACACTTAACTTCTTCTTCAAATCTTGGAAACTCTCTTCGCACTTCTCCGTCCAAACGAATTTTACAATTTTTCTTGTCAAATTTGTTAGCGGAGTGGCTATCTTAGAAAAATCTTGAATAAATCTTCTATAATAACCAGTCAGTCCCAAGAAACTCCTCACTTCCGACGGTGTTTTTGGTTGTTCCCAATTGATTACTGCTTCCACTTTCGACGGATCCACTGAGATCCCATCTTTGTCAATCACATGCCCCAAAAATTGTACACGGTCGAGCCAAAATTCGCACTTAGAGAACTTCGCGTACAGTTTTTCCTTTCTTAGTGTCTCCAATGTCAGACGTAAGTGTTCCACGTGTTCTTCTTGAGTTTTGGAATACACTAGAATGTCATCAATGAATACCACTATAAACTTGTCTAGGAATGGTTTAAACACCCTGTTCATCAAATCCATGAACGCAGCAGGTGCATTGGTTAAACCAAAAGATATCACCAGAAACTCGTAATGTCCATACCGAGTTCTGAATGTCGTTCGTGGTATATCCTCCTTTCTTACCTTCAATTGGTGATAACCACTTCTCAAATCTATTTTCGAAAAGTACTTAGCACCCTTCAGTTGATCAAACAAGTCATCTATTCTTGGCAACGGGTATTTGTTTTTAATAGTGACTTTGTTTAACTCCCTATAATCAATGCAAAGACGCATTGACCCGTCCTTCTTCTTCACAAATAAAATTGGCGCTCCCCACGGCGATACGCTTGGTTGAATATATTTCTTGTCCAGCAGCTCTTGCAACTGAACCATTAGTTCCTTCATTTCTACCGGAGCCATTCTGTACGGGGCCTTCGATATCGGTGCTGTTCCCGGTACTAAGTCGATCACGAACTCAATTTCTCTGTCAGGCGGAAGTCCTGGAAAATCCTCTGGAAAAACGTCTTCGAATTCCCTCACTACTGGTATTTCTTCCAGCTTTACCCCCTTCTTTTGAGTATCGACTATGTAAGCTAAATAGCCCACACAACCTTGACTCAACAATTTCTTGGCCTGCATAGTCGTCAAACATTTCATTTGTCTAGGCAACTTGCTACCATAAAATACTACCTTTGACGGAGTCATAAGGTTTACACACTTCTTTTGGCAGTCAATTACCGCTCCGCATTTGAACAACCAATCCATTCCCAAAATTACATCAAATTCCCCCAGTCTAATCGGAATCAAATCTACCAACAAGACATTCTCCTTAATGTTCACCCTACAGTTCTTGTATACGAATCTAACAGGGATTATTTTCTTATTCGCAATTTCTATGTTCAAAGGAAAATTCAGTTCTTCTCTAGGCAATTCTAACCTCTTAGCAAATTCATCAGATATAAACGAGCAAGTAGCACCCGAATCAAATAATACATATGCATCAATATCATTGATTGGGATAATACCTGAAACTACATCCTTTGATTGCACAGCATCTTGCACAGTCATGTTAAACGTTCTGGCTGTGGGTTTGATTGATGCTGCAGGTCCTGTAATAGCCCACGCACCTCCATTGTTATCTCCTTTGCTTCTGGTTGTCACTCCCTCCTTCTTCTTAGGACATTCACGAGCAAAGTGATCCTTGGATCCGCACGTGAAGCACGCATTCTTCTTTGATTGAGTGCAATTTGGGGCGATGTGACCCTCTTGGCCACAATTGTAGCAAACTCGTTTTCCCATCAAGCACGCACCCTTGTGAAACTTTCCACATGTCGCACATGCTTCAAACTTTTTGTTCTGCTGGTTACCTTGCTGGTTTCCAGTACCCATACTCCCATTCCACTTCCTCTTGTTGTTGTTATTGTTGTTGTTTCCACTGCTACTACCACCATTCTTCACCTCATTCTCATTCTTCTTCTTCTTTTGTTCCTGGTTAAATTTTGTCACCGCCTCGCCTCCACCTTCAGCGAGTACTGCTTTCTCCATCACTGTTGCAAACGTCTTCAATTGGAACAGGGAAACCCTACTGTACAACCATGGCTTCAGTCCCTGTTCAAACCTCTTCGCCTTACGCTCATCTGTGCTAACCCGATATGGCGCAAACCTCGCCAATTCATTGAATTTTGCGGCATACTCAGATACCGTCATCGTCCCTTGCTTCAGTTCTAGGAACTGTACTTCCAGCTGACTCTTCGAACTCTCTGGGAAATAGGTCTCGAAAAACAACTCCTTGAACCTATCCCAAGTCATCACTCCTGGCCCATCACGACTTTTATTAGCCTGCCACCAATAACTAGCTTCTGCTTTCAACATGAACATTGCGAAAGCAGTCTTCTGATCATCTCCTACCCTAGCGACATCGAACACCTTTTCTATCTCCATAATCCAGGTTTGTGCTTCGACTAGATTCATGGACCCACGGAATTCAGGTGGTCCAACCGCCTTAAACTCCTTAAACGTTGTACCTTGGTTTTGAGGTTGATTCTGCAACTCTCCTGTCAGTAGTGTTACTAGTTGTTGAACGGGATTCGCATCAACATTGTCGTTATTGTTAGTCCCTTTAGTGGTTCTCTGTCGTGTTGGCTGACGTCTGGGAGGCATTTTCTGTTAAAATAAAACATCTATTAGACCATTACTCAACTTCTTTAAGTATTTCTAATTAACTTGCCTCTATAAATGAAATACCCACATAGCACATAACACTTTGAACAAAATAATAACATTTATTTATTCATAAACTTTCTGAAAACATAACACAATAGCATCTCTGCTATCTACATTCCTTTCCTGAACTACAAAAGTTTCAGGACAACATCATTATTATCATATCCCATGGTTACTTAACACTAGGGACTTACACATTATTTAATACTTATTACGTACATTACCGACACATTTTCTACGACGATCTATTAAGGTACTTCGTAGCCCTATCACGTTCTTCCTCCATGACTCGAAACATTGTTCTGCGATCTAACACGAATGATGGCAGCGTCTCGAACTGAATCAGATATCCCATAACCCGATCTTGAGCTCGATTAATTGCGGTGTTAAATACTTTATCCATCTCTTCCATCTTCATCCTCTTTGCCTGCGTGTCTCTCGCTGCTCTTCCAGTTCGTTGATAAGCTTCCTCGTATGCATCTTCAGCTCTTGCCCTCTTAGCAGCTTCTTCTCTCAGCTTGCTCTCCAGTTCAGCAACCATCTCAATCAATTGTTCTTTCTCTCCTTCAGTCTGTATTAATTTCTCCTCGGCGTTAGTCAGTCGTTCTTCACGATCCAGGATCTCATCGTCCTTCTGTGTCATTGCAGTCTGTTGTTCAGCTACTATCTCTTGCAATTCCTCAACTGTATCCTGAAGTTCCACGTTGCGGTCATGCACCTCATCGTAAATACTACCTGTTATCGAGTTAAGTGGAATCCTTTCTTCCTCATCCTCCTCATCTGTCTCCACATCATCCTCCTCATCTTCAACTACTGTGACCAACGGGGCTAACTCCCGTGGCAGTAGTTGTTCCTAAACTACCTGAATGTCGCGAGGCTCCTCCTCTATAGGCATTTGAGGTCCCTCCTCCCTAGCCTGACTGGATTCTCCGACATTAGTCATCCTGACAACAAAATTTTAAAGTTTTAGTTATTAATCATTCTACTCGACACTCGCGAGCACATAAGTTATAAACACATAAGCACATAAGTGTTTTATTACTTCTTTTTTAAAACTCGATAAGAGTTATCTCCACTATCTTTTCAAAGGTTACTTCCTAAGGCTTTTTTTTCCCCCACCTAAGGTTCATAACCTAAAGCTTTGATACCAACCTGTGACACCCCCAAATCCCGGTACTTCATTTCCTCAGGATTTGGTGTTCACGTAATCAAAACATTCATTTCTAACTACCCAATTATAATAAAATTGAATAACAAAACCTGCCCATACAGGATTAAACTTAAATAAATCTCCTAGGTTAACTAACCTTTACAAACAATCATTCATGCGGAAAAATTAAAATAAACTTCATTACAATCTTTAAACCAAGTCTGAAAATAAACTATTCAACTATTACAAGTCTTCAGCATTGTTTTGTCTTTCCTTTTCCTTTACTGGTACTAGGTACATCACCAGTTTCAACCTTAGCTGTAAGAAATTTTACAGGCAAGAGTGAGCAAACAAGGTCCACTTGAAATAACAATAATTAAATCATTAAACTTTTACATCATTTGTCAACATTAAGCTCAATAGAATTTAACAATATATTCTATTAACTTTTGGAAAGCTTTAACCTTTACTGAGGGTCTAATGACCGCGAATCATGTCCACAGTTATAAGTAATTTTTCAACTTAAACTTTAACAGTCATAAGACTATAAGGACTTCACGTACTTAGGGGGATCAACCCTTCGTACAATGTATTGTGCACAATCATTTCAACGCTAAGCGTAACCTCTTATAAAAGAGTTGTTCTTCTCAGTATTTAGAATACAAGTCCGTACCAAAGTGAGTTTGGTTTGGATACATCATGGGGTAATTTAGAATTCAACGATAATCAACTAAGGTTTAGTTGATTACAAACGACATAAATGTATACTATGGAATAATCATAGTTTAATTGATGTTTATAAATTGACATCATGCTTTAGGGATAATCTAATAGCATACAATTTGAATAATTATAACCTACCTTGCTTGAACAATAATAAGACAAGGTTAATTGAATAATAAACATCCACAACATGTATATAATTATACATGCTAAACCACAAGTTAAGTACAAGAATAACTTGCTCCAAATAAATTTACACCATTATATGATAATCGAAATTGAAATAATAATTAGTTAAATAACACCAATGATTAGAAAACTTATACAATAAAGAACTTGCTAAATATCAAAAGTTAAGGCTTAAAAACTTGCTCAATGTAAAAGGTAGGTTTAGGAAACTTGCCTTTAGCACAAGCTACACTTTTACCACTTGAATTGATACCCTAAACATATGTCATATTGACATAATTAGTCCTAACCAACATTGTACATTTATATAAACAATTACATTCATCATATGGGTTGAATTACCCATTCACATAATCAATTATTTTTCAAGTAGATAATACTTAATAACATGATAGTTCATAGTCTAATTATACTGAAATTATCATTTAACATTATTATGATAAACACATAACATTTATTTTCAAGTTTTGTACATTTAAACAAAACTGTCAGACAGTTCTGCCAAGCCGCGGCGCGGCGCCACAGTTTGTACTGTGGCTCGCGCTGCGGCGCAGCGATTATACTATGAGTCGGCGCTGCGGCGCAGTGATTGTGCAACAGGTCGTGCTTACATCATGGTGATGGCGCTGCGGCGCCAGCAATGAACTGCTGGGTCGCGCCGCGGCGCGAACTGTCAGCGTCGACTGACAGCTTCGGCAACCATGAAAGAAAAAGTCAAATTGGCCAAAAAGCTCGAATCTAATAGACTGATTATCATGAAATTTGCATATAGGCATCATATAAACATATTGTGAGTACTCCTAACATGTTTCTATCCATCAATTAGCACAAACATCAATTATACAACACCCAATTTTAATGTTTTTGGCAAAAACACCATTTTTGATATTTTTCATGAAATTCAACACTGTGATTTTGTTATTCAATCAAAACAGAAATTTCCAAGCATCATAATTATGATTTTTCATACTCTAGCAATTCTTATAATCAATTTATCAATTTAACAACAATTAAAACCTTAATTTCTATTTTAAAATAGACATACTCATATATATATTTCATATGAACACTGTGATAAATTTTCTTCATAATTTGCATACATACATAAAGAAATTGATTATAATCATACATACATTCAAGAAAAATAGTTTTACAACAACAATCATCATCTAAAGCTATATACATAAGAAATTCATCATCCATAATTATTTACAGAGAATTTTTTTTTTTTTATTTTTTTTAGAAGAAGAAGAAAACTAGACTTTTAAAAAAAAGGTTAAGCTCCTTCCTTTGATTGAAAAGTTGATGGCTACTTTTGACTATCAATTACTTTTCTCCAATTCCTTTCTCAAACCTTCAAGGAATTCTCTCAAGTTTTATTTCCCTTTTCTCTTTTCTTCTTCTTCTTCTCTTTTCTTTCACTGAGTCTTTCTCTAGTTTACGTATAATAACATAACGTATGTAATAATAGATATATTTAGTATAGAATTTAACTGACATCAGTTATATTATTTTGAAAATCAAAAGTCATAAGGCTTGTTTGGTTAAGCTTAATAAAAATAACTCATTAATCCTTACTCCTTGTTTGGTAAATTGAATTAAAATATAATAGATTAATCCTTATACCTTGTTTGCTAAAATCCTAATAGATTAAAGACTTATTATGCATTAAGCCTTGTTTGACAAAACTAAATTAAACCATTTTTAATTTATTTTAATAACTCCTTTATAGCAAGGTTATTAGTCACACATTTATTAAATTAATAAATCAATTAAACATTAATCTATTAAATTAATTTAACACATAAACAATTATAATTCTTTTTATAATTATAATTTCATTTAATCAACTAATATTTCAAACTATAATTTCTCATTTAAATATTATTATTTATTTAAAATTATTATAAGCTCTCTAGCTTATTAAATTAAACTCTATTATTATAAAATCTCATAATAATTAATTTATTTAGCTCCTTAATTATTTACTCAACAAATAATTAATTAAATCACATCAACTCAAATTGCTATATAATTCAATAAATATTTAATATTACCAATAAATATTTAATATTTAATATTTAATTATTTATTCAACAAATAATTAAATAAACCACATCACTCA
The DNA here is from genome assembly GCA_016801055.1 of Panax notoginseng. Classification (NCBI taxonomy): domain Eukaryota; kingdom Viridiplantae; phylum Streptophyta; class Magnoliopsida; order Apiales; family Araliaceae; genus Panax; species Panax notoginseng. Next base: position 65,543,905 of record CM029015.1, on the reverse strand, counting down.
AATTGAACAATTATTTATTCAACAATAACATATCCATTAAATACTTAAATAAATCAATAAATATTTAATATCACACTTTAAAATTATGGAATGCTACATCATTCCCTCCTTACAAGGATTCTGTCCTCAGAATCACAATTCAAACAAATCATTCGTTACATAGTTCACGTAATGTAACACTTAATCAAGTGTCTTAAACTTAATCAAGTGTCTTAAACCTTTAATAAAGGTTGAACGAAAAGATTAAACGAGATTAAAAGACAAAGAATATAGATGCGGGTTACGGAACCGATATCTAGGGACCGTAGTCGTAATGAACGAACGTGAGGGATTGCTATGATTGCGACTCCTTAGACGTTGAGTGATGAAGGTAATGAATAACATTCTGATGTTATGTCATGGTAAGGGGAGATAAGTGTAAAGTGTTTAGACGCTATGAACGCAACGTTGTTGCGATGAATGCTTGGTCTTAGCATACAATGAACGGTATGGCTTCAACATTAAGAAAGAATAATGAACATGGGGTTCATGGGATGGATAACAATTGAAAGCGATTAAAACCTTGAATAAAGGTTGAATGAGAGATTAAGAGACGAGCAACGTGAACGTTGAATACGTAAATGATCCTTGTGAATTGTATTCGCGTTTGATGAACGTTCTAAGTATACCCTAGTTGTATAACTTAGACGTTGATGAAAGTAGTAAGTAAGATACGAATGGTATCAAGAAAGCCGTAAGGTAATGAAGAATGTTGATTAACCGTGAATGGTGAAGAAACTGGGTTGAAGATAATAACGTCTAACGTTAAGAAGCCGAGTTAATAAGTATAACTTAGATAAATGTTCTGAGTGGATGGAACTGGACGTTTGAAGGTATGAATAAATTCATATGAAATGGTTAACGCTATGACCTCATAGTATTGACATTGAATGATCGTTCCAAGTGTACAAAAGACTGTACGACTTAGACGATAAAGAATGAATCCTGAGGTATGGCATTTAGTTGCCAAAAAGCCGTAAGGAATATGAATTTGACTTAACGAACATTATAGTTTAATAGTTCGGATAAGTTAGATGAATTTAAGTTGTGGTACAATCGTAACCTTTGATGGTTGTCATATGGACCACTAGCAAAGACACGATGTGTGCTGAGTCCTAGGAGAGTTATAAGAAGAAGATAAGAATGTAAATCATCAAATATGATAAATGTATGAATAAGACATCTCAGTATGTCATAAAGTCGTAATCTTGTAATGAAAGTTAGTCGCGTAAGCTTAAATTACAAGAACGCGAACCTTAAGAAGTAAAGTTAAGTAAACCAACGCGTAAGTCAAGTATATGACTAATTGGTGTATGTGTTATTTTTCTTATGTGCTACATAGAAATGGGAATGAGCAGTTCAGCGTAAGTTGTAGCTGTGCGTAAGGCAAGTTTCCTAACTTCATTCATATTCTAAATGAATGCTAGTTTCTTAAACTTCTCAGATGTTGAACTTGAGAAGTTCTGTCTATGTGCGAATGTGCGATATTTGTACAAGGTGGTAGAATGTATGAGGCCTTGTGCCACAATGTGAACACTTCGGTGTTTCTATGAAATGAACTATTTTGTGATTGAACTGTTCAATACAAGTATGCTCGGTTTATTCATGAACCGTTATTGTTAAGTCTGTGCTGATGATTCTAGCCAGACAGAATGTGTATGAAAAAGGTAGAAGAATGAAAGTATTTCTAAGTGAAAGTGAGTATGGTTTTGAGATGATAGGAATCGAGATTATTCCTATTATTCAACCTACTTCATAGCCTTTTGTTCGGTTATTGAAGTTCTAAAGAAATGTTTGAATTCTAAACTTGTTTGTTCAAACTGTGATGACTTGCTGGGCAATTGAATGCTCACACTTGCTTTAAATGAAAAACATTTTCAGCGAACGATGTTAGAAAGAACTTAAGGATCCCGTAAAGATCAAGCTAAGCGGTATCCAGACGAAGTGCCATTCAGTATGTGAATGTGTGTGAAGATCAAGTGAAGACTTGTAATATAGAAAGATGAATTAAACTATAGACTAGTTTAATGAACTGTATGTATCCTTGGTGGCGGATAAAAGTCACTCTTGTAAGATGAAAGGAATAATGTAATTATCATTATTTGTAATGAGAAGGGTTATAAGGCTTTGAGAACCTGGGAATTCAGAATGTATGTTGTTATATTTCAGTATATAATTATGTATGTTGGATGAATGATGTACTCATGACGTGCGGAATTTGGGTGTGAAGATAGGCCGAATTTCGGGGCGTTACAGGTTGGTATCAGAGCTGATAGGTTATAAACCTTAGGTATGAGTACCTAAGACTATAATCGTAGAGAGAAGGATAAGAAGATCACCACGTGATCATAGTAAATCGTAGTAACATATGAGCTATTAAACGATGAATGATTTATAGCCAATGCTATGAATGAATGGTACTACGAAGTAGTACAGGAAGAATAACTCAGATGGAGTTGTGAAGGATAGCATACGAATTAAAGAAAATTCGTATTAAGTAAAGAAAAATTTAGAAGTTGTAAGATTTTAATTGAGGACTCATGTGATAGCTGAGTTGTATGAACCTTTATTATGGGCAGAGGTTTGTGCTTTGGTGTAACAACTGCTCAGTTTATTACAGTGATAATCATTGGAATTGGTCGCGCTATTAAGATGTATATGACGGGAAGGTGAATCTTTTCTCATGTATATACTTGATAGGTAGAGAAGGTTAAGGTAGGTACGAGTTCTTAAACTCATACTTATGGTAAGTTTGTGACTCATAATAATATGGTATGTTTTTGAATGTTTCAGCGAATGGACGCCTAAGGTCTGTCTGGATGTTCTTAAACTCATATTATTGTGGAAAGTTTCTGAACTCATAATGTGTGGTAAGTTGATGGACTGTACTATGGTATATGAATGTTTAGACTGAAAGTAAGTATTTTCAGTAGACTTAGCATTGAAGATGCTAGAGAAGATTAAGTATTGCCGCAGAAAGACAATGAAGGTAGATGGAGAATAGGATATTCAAAATCCTCTAGCTATGCTAGATTTCAAAGTTTATTCAAATTGTGCTGAAATGTACATTTTAAAAAAGAAAGAATTGGTTCAAATTTTTGGAACCAATGGATTTTAAAAGAGCTATTCTTTGTATGTCTATGCCAATTGCTTCGGCTAGACAGAAATTGATTTGAAATATCAAAATAAATTTTATATCATCCGTGCATTTGATGCAACGATGGTAAAAAGATGGAGTTGTTAATGCAAGTGAACCTAGTGGGATGTGATCTTAGGATCAACAAACCACTATGGTAAGATGTATAATGACAAAGTCATAAACTGACGAAGTCCTCAACGTACTGTGAAGAGTACGGTATCATGACGTCATAAAACATTTTGATGTATTGCGAAAAGAATTTAAAGAAGTAGTCGATGTCAAGTGAGTTGACTAGACGAATGTTTCAAGTTGATGTCCAATTTATTGGTATGGTCTAAGCTAATTGATTTGGCTAAGACAAATGGTATGTCATGTTATAAGAAAATCGAGCTTTCTTTGAAAAAGTTATGCCAAGCCAAATTGTTTTGGTGTGGAATCTAATAATTAAGTCTGAGGTGAACATACCCCGAAATGGGGATATACGTTAGGCTGATCACCTACGTATGGAAGAGGTAGTTTACCTTCTTTGTGATTTTAAACTGACCGTGGAAAGAGGTTTACGGCAAAAGGCTATTTAACCTAGCAAAGAGTTCATGGTCAATTTGACCCCTCAGCAAAAGTATGAAATATTTTAAAGGAATCTTTATATTCCTATTTGTTCCTTTCACTTCATGATTCTTGATAGTTATGAAGAGTAGGGAATGTATGAAAGATAATAACTTCTTTGAAGAGAAGTTGAGAAGAAGGGTAAGCTAAAATTTTGAGGACGAAATTCTGTGAAGAAGGGGAGAATGTGAGAACCCGGGTAAGGGTTTGGTTTTAAGAAATTCCGAGGACGGAATTTTTATAAAGAGAGAAGAATGTGACAACCAGAAAATCCAGATTGTCCAAAAATTAAGATTTAAAGAATTAGTTATTAATAAAATAAATTTTATTAATACTATTCTGTGCTATGTGTTTATTAATCGTTCTATAACATAGAATGATTATAAGTCGGGAGGATTCTGGCTACGACCTAGATTGAACGAGTAAGAATTTTCAAGACGAAAATGAAAGTTTTCAGGGAACAAAATATTGTTCGGGGAAAAAGACGAAATAGGCACTATTCATCAGTTTCGGCTCGGAGTTTTATTTTGAAATTCCGAGAAGTTAACGATTACGTAAAATGTTGAGACGTGATGGAATATTCAATAATATTTCAGTTATGAGAAAAAACAAAGTTTTCGCCTGCAGACGTAAAAACCTAAGGGTTAGAAAAAGTAATTTTCAAGAATTTTAATGAGTACGTGTAATAACTAGGGTTATTATGCATGAGAAATACGAGTATAATACTAGTTATTATACGAGTATAGTACGAAGATTAGTACGATGTATAATACGAATATTGTACGAATGATATACGAAGAGAATACGAGAATACGAGAATGGAATATGTAGAATACGATTAGTCTAAATGGACTTTGAGTTCATAGACTTTGTAGAATTCAATTAGACTTGGATTATGTCAAGCCCAATGATTTGTGAAGTTAAGCCCAAGTTAGGCCCAATAAGAATTAGGGTTAAGGCTCAAACCAAGAAAAGAAATCGCGGATCGAACGGATGGGTAAAACCATTGGGGCAACCCATGGGATGACCCATGGGCATGTGGGCCGGTGTAAGACCCCAAATTTTATGAAATAAAAGTATTCAATTTTTCTTATAACTAATATTCAGTAAATGGTTAAATTGATAAATATTAAAGTTAAGGGTGATATATGAATTTTTTTTCAAAATACACAAGTGGTTATAAAATATTCATTATTATCGGGGAATATTCGTTTGGTCGTGGAATATTCTTTCTGTTGGGGAATATTCGTACGACGGCGCAGCCATTTGTGGGCCCCATAACAAAATAACTGTCGGATAAAGAAAATGACAAATTTGAGTTTTTACAAATAACGGCGTAGTTACCATTAACATTGTTGGAATACCCGGTGGTTAAAATACAGTAATACGCGTTATTACACAGTAGCACACGGTATTGCACAGTATTTTTGAAATTATTGATTCTTACGTAAGAAGCCACTACTCAATAATTGTTACAGTAATTACTGTTCAATATTTTATTTTATTGATTCAATAATTGCTACGTTGAAATTTTATATTATTGTTGTTCAATAATTGTCACTGCACAGTATTTCCCATTATCAGATCAATAATTCATATTATTTGAATAATATTATTAGATAGCATTATTAGCAATGTCTAGAAAGTTCTGTCTAAGGAGAGGTGTGGTCATCTAATTACGCGCTAGTAAGGAGAAATTCTTATTGGAAAGCCCCATCTTTCCTAGGAACGACCTGGTTGTCATAAATGTGATTCTGTAATATTATTTATGAATAATTAATTATTGATTCATATGATAAGGAAATATTTATTTGATGTGGATATAAATGATAGATTTATTTATGTGGTTATAAATGAAGGAATTAATGTTGAGGTATTTTATCTGTATTTTTGTCGGAACGGAGGTATTAAAAATCAAATTCGGGTTTTTGATATATTTTGCGAGGGTTATAATTTTTAATCTGACCGTTGGATCGTGGTAATTTTTGAATATGTTATACATATATAAGTTGAGTATATGTCCACAAATTTTGAACCGTTAAAAATGAACGTATGATTTGTTATGAATTTTACGAGATGACTGGTTCAGAAATTGTTGAATTTTCGGAGTTAATCATTTTGGTGGAAAATTCTAAAATTTGTGGGCCCCACTCTTGGTTGGTGAAGAAATGTGCTGAGATTTTTATTCAAATGTGGTGGGTGGGAATAGTACCAGGTAAAGCCATCAGGTAGCAGGTTAAGTCTGCTTTGACGTGCTAACATTTTCCTATAAATAGAGGGCGAAGTTAGAATTGAAAATCACACCAGAATTCATAAGTTTTCTCTCTTTCTCTCTCTAGATTATTGAGTGTATTTTGTGAGTATTTAGATACTCTATGAGTTTTTATTCATCAGTGCAAGTTTCCTTCAGCCTTATACCGATCAGAAGTACTGCTCTTTTGAGGTAAGGGATAGTAAGGGATTTTAAGGGTTGTTATGATTTTCAGTTTCGTAATTTTTCTGAACTTCAAAAATTCTGAAAAAATTTGAAATGATTAATTGATGAGTTTTCTTGATTGTGTCCAAAAATGACGATTTTTGGATGTATAGATTAAGAGTTATGAATTTTACGGGGAAAGACTATTTTAAAAGTAACCGCTTATAACTCCTTGTGGTTAACTCCAAAATTGATGAAATTTTTATTGAAAGTATATCTATATAATATTAGTGTACTTTGTGAATTTTAGAATTTTTGGATAAAAGTACAATTTTTGATAAATGTCTAAATATTCGGCGGTTTTAGCCATATGAAAAATAGTAAATGAATTTTAAAAATTCTGAGAAAAATATATGTTTAATATGGGACTATATTCTGCTAAATCCCAGAAAAGGAATATTTTTGGAATTGATTTGGTATTTTTCATGAAAATGGACTAGTTATGAGAAAATGAATTAAATATGTTATGTGAAGTAAGAAAATTGAAAAATATGATTTTATGGCTTGAATATCATATATGAGTTATATGCAGATTTTTGATGAGGGTTTTGATTATTAGTGATAAAATCTTAAGAGTTTGGCATTTTATGATGATTAAATGTATTATTTAGTAAAGTGTAAACAATTAAAATAAATTGTTTATAAGTTTAAGAAATGTTATTTCAATATCATTGTACCGAAATATTGGTATAGATTTTATTGTGGAATTTCTACCTTTTTGTGTCGGGTTTACTATTCATGAGTTACTATTCACGAGTTACTATTCATGAGTTACTATTCACGAAGTTACTATTCATGGGTTACTATTCACGAGTTACTATTCATGACAAAATTATTTTTTTTTTTTCTGACCAAATTATAGTTGATTTATAAATATTACTCTTGAGATTAAAACTATATGTTGATCATATTATTTTTATTATCATATATAACATTTTTATAACCCTAATGATGATATTTCTATTTGACTTGAGTGTAAAGATGGGTAAATTTTTGGTATGATCATGACTATGGGTTCTCTTTGGCCAGTAGTGCAAAGTTGAATTGGTGACTGGTATGATCATAGCCATTGAATTTATAAGTGAATATCTTTAGCTTAAGTGCAAAGGTGAATTGATCAACATGGTTATAATTATTGTTTATATAAACTCTGAAATGATTATATATTTCTTTGAGATATGAATATATTTGGCCTGTAGTGCAAATATGAACTGTTGATGAATATCTTTGGCCTGTAGTGCAAAGATGAATTATTGATGAATATCTTTGGCCTGTAGTACAAAGATGAATTGTTGATGAATATCTTTGGCCCGTAGTGCAAAGATGACATGTTATTGAATATCTTTGGTCAGTAGTGCAAAGATGAACAGGTGTTGAGATGAACATGACCAACTGGTGATACAAATGAATATCTTTGGTTGTGGTGCAAAGATGAAGTTATTAGTATGATTATGAACAAGAACTGTGATTTGGTGTAACCATGATCTTTAATATTTCAGGTAAAGATAGGTGATGAAAATTATCTTCGTCCTGGATGAGAAGAGGAATTTAGAACTACAGTTATGATTATGAGTTATTCATATGATTGTGGACCAGAATTGTTGATTGATGTTACAGGGATAAAACATTGTTGGTAGATTTTTAACATGGAGAAGATAATAGACTTTATAGTCTATTTGACTCTTCTAATGGATTGCTCGTTCCGCTGCAACTATGGTTGAAAATTTTATCATTTACCATATGTTCTAAATCTCTGATTTATTATTGATGAAGGCTATTGATAATTTAATTATCTTTAGTCATGATATTCTTTACTGAGCTAGTTGTGCTCACCCTTTTGCTTCACAATTCCTTTCAGGTAATAAGAGTGTAGCTGGGTCGAGCGGGGGTAACAAGAGAATAGAACGGTGGTCATCATTTAGTAGTTATATTCGGTGAAGAAAATAGGGTGAGGCGAACCCAACGTTGGAAGGGTGTTTTGTCACTATCATACAAGATGTCTAATGACATACAATCTCGTGTCATCATAAGAAAGGGTTGTGCTCATCCACTTGCTGAGTATATCTATGAGCACTACCTATATAATCTTGGTGTTTGTTTGAAGTATAATTCACGATTAAAGACAGTGGAGATAATGATAAGTCAAGAGAAGACTCACCATTGGGAAGAATATGATAGTAATCTTCTCGTTTTTCTTTGGGGTCTATTAGGTCAACTAAGAATAATTTTGTGGCCATATGATATCTATCATAACCTAGACGCATGGCCTCCCATGTACGAAGGTTTCCTTGAGCACTTCCCAAAGATTCTAATTTCTAAAACAGTTTTTGACTATACCTTTATGTAAGGTGTCATTGTGAGGTGATGTCCACGGTTAGAACATGAGTCTCATTTGGTATATATTGTATCCAAACTCACAGCATATGTGTTGTTGTATTTTGCACGACAATTGTTGTAATAAAGTTGTAGTTGTTTTCTGTACCATGTATTTGGCGACTCAGAATAGGTTGGATGGAATGGACCTATTTTGGGGTTGTCACAGCCGGCCACTTGGCCACCAAGTAAGGGTGGTGGCCAAGTAAACTTGGTGGCTAAGGGATGGAGGAGGTGTGAATAGTAAGGAGGTTAGGAGGGGAAATGACTAAATTGTCCTAGCCTTGAAAATCTATAAATAGAAAGCTAAACTTTCATTTTCTAAAATTTTGAAAACCCTAGAACTTGAGAGAAAGAGAGAGAGCTCGGTTGGGAGAGGAAGAGGAAGAGATTGAGCATGAATGCTCGGATCAAAAGTGATCGAGAAATAGAAAAGCTCGCAAATCGTCGGCTTTGTCTAACGGAAGAGGATTAAAGAAGAACGGTAATCCGAATCCTAGTTCTTCTATTTTCTTTCTTTAAGTTTTTATGTTTAAAAATATAACTTTATGAGAATAAGGAGTAAAAGATATTGAGAATGATTTCATATGGTTGAAATCATGAGAAAATAAGAAATAAGAAAAAAGAGATTTAGTTTATAAATTTCTTAAGGAAGTATAAGATTCGTAAAGATTTTGAGTGATCCGAACGAATTTTATGAATGAGTAGGTTAAATTAGTAAGGAATGATGTTCTATAACATCAAATTCCAAGAAAAAGTGAAATCATAATCTAAAATATCGATTAAAAATGAATAACGCGAAGAACACGCGAAGAACACGAAGAATGTTGTTGATGGACAAATTTAAAACCATCGTAGTGTAATTGTTGTTGATGGACAAGTTTAAAACCATCGCGTATAAGTTAGTTGCTTATTTGCTTGGTTAGAAAAGGTAGAAATGTTCATGAAGAATGGATTAAAATGGAGCTATAACGAAGTTATGGCGAAGTTTTCGTAAAAGGCGAACGAGAATTAGAAAGCTAGTAAATAAACCCGAACATGTAGGGTTTCATAAGAATGTAAGAGAACGTATATAACGTGAGTCGTGGACTCAAGAATGAACGAATTCCGAGTTCAGATGACCGAATTACGGACGAACGAACGAAGAATGTTAAAAGCATTAAAATGAACGAAGAGTGAAGATTAAGCCAATTGAATGGCATGTTAACGGATTCAGAACAAATTTCTATCCATGGCTAATCGAAGTACATAAGATAAGGAAGAGAATGGCTTTGGAACGACTTCGTTCCGAGTTATAACGAAGAAGTTATGAGATCAGAAAGTAAGCGTCTCAAAATGAAGTTAACACTTAGAAAAATTTTCGGGAAGAAGGACTTGGCGCCGCAGCGCCAGTCATGCCTGGAGAGGTGGCGCCGTAGTGTGAGCTCAGCCATAAACTTCTGGAGAGTGGCCCCGCAGCGCTAGAGATAACAAAGGGTTCGGCGCCGCAGCGCCAGACCAAAGGAAGAGAGAGACATAGGTCGCGCCGCAGCGCGAGAGGAAAGAAAGGGCACGGTGCCGCAGCGCCAGTGCATAGCAATGCCCAGAAATGGGATTTTTAGTTCTTAATTTCTCGGGGGATGTGCAAGAAAGAAGTATGAACATATAGTTCACGTAATGTAACACTTAATCAAGTGTCTTAAACTTAATCAAGTGTCTTAAACCTTTAATAAAGTTTGAACGAAAAGATTAAACGAGATTAAAAGACAAAGAATGTAGATGCGGGTTACGGAACCGATATCCAGGGACCGTAGTCGTAATGAACGAACGTGAGGGATTGCTATGATTGCGACTCCTTAGACATTGAGTGATGAAGATAATGAATAATATTTCGATGTTATGTCATGGTAAGGGGAGATAAGTGTAAAGTGTTTAGACGCTATGAACGCAACGTTGTTGCGATGAACGCTTGGTCTTAGTATATAATGAACGGTATGGCTTCGACATTAAGAAAGAATAATGAACATGGGGTTCATGGGATGGATAACAATTGAAAGCGATTAAAACCTTGAATAAAGGTTGAATGAGAGATTAAGAGACGAGCAACGTGAACGTTGAATACGTAAATGATCCTTATGAATTGTATTCGCGTTTGATGAACGTTCTAAGTATACCCTAGTTGTATAACTTAGACGTTGATGAAAGTAGTAAGTAAGATACGAATGGTATCAAGAAAGCCGTAAGGTAATGAAGAATGTTGATTAACCGTGAATGGTGAAGAAACTACGTTGAAGATAATAACGTATAACGTTAAGAAGCCGAGTTAATAAGTATAACTTGGATAAACGTTCTGAGTGGAAGGAACTGGACGTTTGAAGGTATGAATAAATTCATATGAAATGGTTAACGCTATGACCTCATAGTATTGACATTGAATGATCGTTCCGAGTGTACAAAAGACTGTATGACTTAGACGATAAAGAATGAATCCTGAGGTATGGCATTTAGTTGCCAGAAAGCCGTAAGGAATATGAATTTGACTTAACGAACATTATAGTTTAATAGTTCGGATAAGTTAGATGAATTTAAGTTGTGGTACAATCGTAACCTTTTGATGGTTGTCATATGGACCACTAGCAAAGACACGATGTGTGTTGAGTCCTAGGAGAGTTATAAGAAGAAGATAAGAATGTAAATCATCAAATATGATAAATGTATGAATAAGACATCTCAGTATGTCATAAAGCCGTAATCTGGTAATGAAAGTTAGTCGTGTAAGCTTAAATTACAAGAACGCGAACCTTAAGAAGTAAAGTTAAGTAAACCAATGCGTAAGTCAAGTATATGACTAATTGGTGTATGTGTTATTTTTCTTATGTGCTACATAGGAATGGGAATGAGCAGTTCAACGTAAGCTGTAGCTATGCGTAAGGCAAGTTTCTTAACTTCATTCATATTCTAAATGAATGCTAGTTTCTTAAACTTCTTAGATGTTGAACTTGAGAAGTTCTATCTATGTGCGAATGTGCGATATTTGTACATGGTGGTAGAATGTATGAGGCCTTGTGCCACAATGTGAGCACTCCGGTGTTTCTATGAAATGAACTGTTTTGTAATCGAACTGTTCAATACAAGTATGCTCGGTTTATTCATGAACCGTTGTTAAGTCTGTGCTGATGATTCTAGCCAAACAGAATGTGTATGAAAAAGGTAGAAGAATGAAAGTATTTCAAAGTGAAAGTGAGTATGGTTTTGAGATGATAGGAATCGAGATTATTCCTATTATTCAACCTACTTCATAACCTTTTGTTCGGTTATTGAAGTTCTAAAGAAATGTTTGAATTCTGAACTTGTTTGTTCAAACTGTGATGACTTGCTGGGCAATTGAATGCTCACACTTGCTTTAAATGAAAAACATTTTCAGCGAACGATGTTAGAAAGAACTTAAGGATCCCGTAAAGATCAAGCTAAGCGGTATCTAGATGAAGTGTCATTCAGTATGTGAATGTGTGTGAAGATCAAGTGAAGACTTGTAATGTAGAAAGATGAATTAAACTATAGACTAGTTTAATGAACTGTATGTATCCTTGGTGGCGGATAAAAGTCACTCTTGTAAGATGAAAGGAATATTGTAATTATCATTATTTGTAATGAGAAGGGTTATAAGGTTTTGAGAACCTGGAAATTGAGAATGTATGTTGTTATATTTCAGTATATAATGATGTATATTGGATGAATGATGTACTCGTGACGTACGGAATTCGGGTGTGAAGATAGACCGGATTTCAGGGCGTTACAATTATTATTATTATGTACATTTATGTATGTACGTAACAATCTAAGGAAAGGGGATCTGTTTTAATTTGGAGGAAATGATTTGTTCAGTTATAAATACTAATCCTTGCAAAATAATAGCAACTAGGCCCATGTGCCCGGGTGGTCATTGGATCAATATTCCAAACTGGAGGTCTTGGGTTTAAACCTGTGCATTAACATATTTTTTGGGATAAATTTCAATATTCTCCACGTCATCCCGTCCACGTATAAAATAAAATAAAAAATACCCACGCAGATCTGCCACGTGTGCCACGTCGGCGCCACGTACAATGGTCAACACACATTAGGCGCCTGGGCTAGAAGTCAAAAAAATTTTAATAGAAAAGGACTCGATTTGCGTTGACCAAAAGAAAAGGTCTCAATACCCAAAAACTCATAAAGTTCAGTGATCGACTTCGAGTGCACTATGTTGGTATTGCTACTAGTTTAACGATATTTTAAACATGAACAAATGAAGGGTTTAAATAAACTGAGTCGAGCCGAATATTAAGTTGCTCAGATTTGGTTCATAAAATTTATCAAGTATAAAATAAGATTTGATTGAGCCTCATTTAGCTACCGAGTTGAGCACGATTTCGAATTGAGCCTGAGCAGTTTGAACTTTTTGAACGACTATGATCCGAGTATCAATATAAAATTGCAATTTGAGAAGGTTCGAGTAATTTATCGAACTTTAAAATTTTCTCATATTTGACTCATTTATATTTCAAGTCGAGCGAGTACGAATTGAGCTCCAACTGTTTGCTCATTTTACAGCCTTACTCAGCATACATGTTAATTCCTTATTTCAAAACATATACACTTATATATATATATATATATATATATATATATATATATATATATATATATATATATATATATATATATATATATTACATCATACATATTTCAATACCAACACAATATATATTTGGAGCGAAAATTCTTGCGGAGAAAAGAAAAATAATAGGGTCTTTCAGCCATGTTTGTTTGTAATTTTTAAATTATTATAATTAATGAGATTATAAATTCAAAACTATTAATGTAAGATATTATTAACTTTTGACAACTAATTTGAGATATTTTAAACTTTAATATAAGATTATTTTTTAAATTTTATAAAAAATAATAAATCTCCAAATAAGGAGTAATTTTTAGATAATTTATAATATATCTTTATTCCAAATTATATTATTATTCTTGACTTTTGACTAGTTAAGCTCAAGCATGTATCATATACCTCTATTCCAAATTATAAAATTATTATTGAGTTTTGACGATTGATTTGAGATATTTTAAAACTATAATATAAGATTATTTTTAAAATTTATGAAAAATAATAAATCTCCAAATCAGGAGTAATTTTTAAATAATTTATAATATATCTTTATTTCAAATTATACGATTATTATTGATTTTTGAAAATTGATTTGAGATATTTTAAAATTTTAATTTAATATCTTTTTTTAAATTTATAAAAAACAATAAATCTCCAAATGAGGTGTAAATAGCCTTATAGTAAATATAAGGAATTATATAGCACTATGTTGGAGCTTCAGAATCAAATGGATTATAAATTTTGTAATTTAATATAAGTAAATATTTAACTTGAGATTACATAAAATAAGGGTTAAATGCAAAGTCAACCACTAAACTTTTCTGATATTTGGGTATTGAGTCACTTTCTTCCGATCAACGCAAACGGGGCCCCTTTCTATCCAAAAATTTGGACTTTAAACCCCAAGTGCCACATGTACGTGGACTCGCTGATGTGGAGCCTACATGGCATATCTGACGCGGCATCTTTAGAACTTTTTCCAAAAAATTGTATCTCCCTAGGTTTGAACTCACAACCTCAAGTGTAAAATTATAATCATCTTACCACTAGAGCACCACAAGTTACCTATTAATATTTTGCAAGGACTAATCTTTATATCAAAATATTTCATTTCCCCCAAAAAAATTAAAATACTACACGGTTACTGCAATTTTAATAGCTTTTATATGGGTAATATTTTCTTCAAATAAAGTTTCATCAACAACAACAACAACAACAACAACAACAATAGTAATAATAATAAGAATAATAACAATAATAAGAATAATAAAAATAACAATAACAATAACAATAACAACAACAACAACAACAACAATAATAATAATAATAATAATAATAATAACAATAACAATAACAATAAGTTATTATTATTATTGTTATTATTATTAGTACTATTATTATTATTATTTTATTATTATTATTATTAATATTATTATTATTATTGTTATTGTTATTGTTATTTTTATTATTATTATTGTTATTATTATTATTATTATTATTATTATTATTGCTTTTTGCTTCTTTACAGTAAGTTAAGTAGTTGGATTTCATTCAACATTAAAATAATTAAATCTTTTTTCTTTTCTTTTCTTTTTTAAATTCTGAATTATGTTTATATTATTATTATTATTATTATTATTACTACTACTATTATTATTATTATTATTATTATTATTATTATTATTATTATTATTATTATTATTATTATTATTATTATTATTATTATTATTGTTATTGTTATTGTTATTATTATTAATGTTATTGTTATTTTTATTTTTATTTTTATTATTATTGTTATTATTATTTTTATTATTATTATTATTATTATTATTATTATTATTATTATTATTATTATTGTTATTGTTGTTGTTGTTGTTGTTGTTATTGTTATTGTTATTTTTATTATTATTAGTACTATTATTATTATTGTTATTGTTATTGTTATTTTTATTATTATTAGCACTTTTTATTATTATTATTATTATTATTATTATTATTGTTAGTGTTATTGTTATTTTTATTATTATTAGTACTATTATTATTATTATTGTTATTGTTATTTTTTTTATTATTATTATTATTTATTATTATTATTATTATAATTATTATTATTGTTAGTGTTATTGTTATTTTTATTATTATTAGTACTATTATTATTATTATTGTTATTTTTATTTTTATTTTTATTGTTGTTATTATTACTAGTATTATTATTGTTATCACACAAAACCAATTCTATCGTAATAAACCCACCTTTTACTCTGTCATCTCCTTGCCCTCACTCTCTCTTTCTCTCATTTCAACAGCTGTATAGAAAAAAAAAAACCCCTTTAACTCCTTAACAGTAGATCCGACGACAACTCCCTAGGAGTAGATCGGTGGCTGAACTTCCTAGCTGTAATCGTGGTGGCGAAACTTACCGGCGAAACCCCAAGAGTCGTGGTCATTACCTCCGGCAAAGGCGGCGTTGCCAAAACCACTACCACTGCCAACATCGGCCTTTTCCTCGCCCGCCTTGGCTTCTCCGTCGTCGCCAATAATTGACGCCGACGTCGGCCTCCGCAACCTCGACCTCCTCCTCGGACTCGAAAACCGCGTCAACTACACTCGTTGAAGTCCTCAACGACGATTGCCGCCTTGAACAAGCCCTAGTTCGCGACAAACGCTTTTCCAACTTCGAATTACTCTACATTTCCAAGCCCCTTTCCAAACTCCCAATGGGGTTTGGTGGAAAAGCCCTAGTTTGGCCAGTGGACGCCTTAAAAGACCGCCAAGAGGGCTCCCTTGATTTCATTTTAATCGATTAACTGGCTGGGATTGATGCTGGGTTCATAACGACAATCACACCGGCGAATGAGGCTGTTTTGGTAACAACGCCATACATTACGACATTGCGTGATGCTGACAGGGTTACATGCTTACTGGAATGTGATGGAATTAGGGATATAAAGATGGTTGTGAACCGGGTTAGAAAATATATGATCAAAGGCGAAGATGATTGAAGATATTTTCAATTGGTGTATGACATTGAAGAATTTTTTGGGTTGTCCTGATTTCTGGAGGAGGAAGTTTGGCTTGTGGTTTTGGCAGGAAGTACTTGTTTGAATTGGGGAAAGAGAAGAAAAGATGTGTACAATTATGTTAGGTAATGTTTGCCTTTCATCTTTCGCGGTTCTGATTTTGATAATTGGAGATCTAGAAATTGCAAATAAAATAAAGCTTAGGGGTTGCTATCAATTTAAATCTTCTAGAATTAGAAGGCACATGGTTTGAGTCGAATCAAGCGCTTAGTGACTCGAGTTTTGAATTTAAACTAACATTCAATAATTGTACTATAGGTTGTCAATCTTTCTTGCTTCATACTAACATTCAATAATTGTATTTGTTTCCTATTAACTAATTTACCAACCACTAGTGTATTGTTTATTCTTTGCCTTTACTTTCTAACTTTGTAGAAATTTTGATGATTTTATATTTGAGAGAAAACACCACTTTTTTTGACAGCTTTGGTTTTGATGATATGAAATTAGAAAAAGCCATTTTTGTATATAGAAATACTAAATTCTCTATGTTTTGAATTAAATACACATCAACTCTATTTACTTGTCTTTGATTTGTTCTTCTGTGTTTGTCAAAGGTATACACAGTTTTGGAATCACTTGCTAGATTAATGTTGTTATTGTTACTAATTTCATTGACAATAAGGTTGTAGTTCACCTACATTTTATACCGTCTTAAAATACCATTGTACCAACACATCAACTAATCAGGACTAGGAAAAACATGGGCACAAACTCAAACAACAGAAACCTGAACTTTGAAAAGGAAAAGTAAATTGTATAACTCATTCTGTGAGTTATGTATATGCAGTTAGTTGTAGTTTGATATGTATTTGCATTGCTATTTATGGTCGCATTTCCCTTACTGTGCATTATTATGTATATGCTCTGGCTAATGTGTAAAGATAAATTATGTGAAATTTTAACTTGTGGCACCTCAATATATTCTTTAACTGAATCATATTCTGCTTCAGTGACTACTGTAGAAAATGGGTTGAGGGCATTGGAGTATCTGGGCTTGAGAGATGATGAAGAAAACACTTTGAATGGCAGTGTAAGTGACTTGCTTGTCAGACAGATAATGTATATATAATTTTTGGTTACTTCTAGTCTATATTCGTGTTTGTGTGTATACATAAATGCTCACAGCATGCGGTTTGTCTCAACTTACTTTAATCAATGAAAAACCTTGAATGTAAGTACACTGATGTGTACACGTATACAAGAAAATGTGTGTTCGCATGTACCCACGTGTATATATTTTTTTAAGTATTGTATAATATGTTGTCATATTATGATTAGCTAAATGAGCCGGTGCTTTTACTCATCTGAATGTGCTGGGATTTTATAACATATCACTATGTAATCTTCCGTCTTTCACTACTGAAGATGGAGGAGTAAACTAATGTGGCGTGTCTTTTTCACTTCTGCTATTGTGGCTGTTGTGGTTCGTACTGCAATGGGATGGTGTAAGAGTGGAAAATGTGGACATTTTGGCTCTGGAGGCTTCATAATATGGGATGTCTCAGAGTTAGTATCTTAACTTTATCTGGATCTCCTATTTAATATTTATCTTAGTCCTTTGTTGGCTTATCTTAACTTTATATGGATCTCCTATTTAATATTAATCTTAGTCCTTTGCTGGCTTTCTAACATTTATTTTTCTGTCTAGTGGTTAAGAGGACTACTCATTTGTGGAGTTGATGCCAATGGCAGTTATTGGTGTTATTGGTGGTCTTCTGGGTATGATCTTGTACTAGAATTTCAATTCTTACATTGGAAAAATGAAAATACAAATAAACTGTTAATCTGATCTGGCATCCAATTTTCTCTCTGCAAGAGCATACTATTTATATAACTCGGTGTCGAGCATCTACAACACCTTCTAAGAATGCTTCAGGTTAGAGGTAAGGCATTGACCAACTCTGGATCATTTGCGTTGTTTGTCAGAACTCATTGATTTATTGTGAATGTCCCATTAAAACAAAGTAATGAGTTTTCTCGTCACATTACTCGTATTATATTTGAGTTTAGTTCTTCTTGCAGCGAAAATTGTCATTTTATTGGTTGGAATGTGTGGACCACCCAGGCAATAATTTGTGGTGGGAGCTCATATCTTAGAGAGTGGGATTACGCGATATTGTAACAGATTGCTGATAAGTGCGGCGCTATTTTGATGTGTGACATGGATCAAATTTGTGGTCTTATAGCAGCTAAGGTGAAATATTCATGTTTAAACTCTTGAAATTTTTTTGTGCTTTAGCTTGTTAACGCATGTCTTGCTTGAAATTTAATTTCTGTTGTTAACCTTATGAATAATCTATTAGTTTTGTGTTAGCTATGGTTTATAATTTGAGAATCTGAAAGTAGTACACTGTAAACAACTATAAAATAAAAAAAATGAGAATCAAGATGCAGTTTGTTGTAAATGTCTGCCAGATGAATGTGGGGAATCATTGATACTACACCACGTGTACTTGAATTTTTGGTCAAGTCTTTCACAAGCTACTTAGCTTGGATTGAATTGATTATCCTTTATGTAAGACAATGAGGTTCATTTCCTAGTGTACATAGATTAGCTGCTATCTGATCTCTAAATAATTCTTACAGCAAGTCCTTCGAAAATAATGTAGGTTGCAGAAGTTAAGATGGCAAGGGCAGCATGCCAATTTTGCTCCCTACTTTTGCTAGATTATTGGTAGCTGTAGATTAGTGCTATTATTAGGATCCTTTGATGTACTCTCTTATAATTCTTTTAATAAATTCTTCTTCTTTCTGAGAAATTATAGATAACCAAGTCCTTACTATATAACAAAGTTTGTGACACTTGGAAATACTTAACCTTGTTCTTGCCCATTAGAAAAAGCACAATGGAATTAGAAGTTTCCGAGAGTTTGGTTGTCAATCAATCTTATAAGTTACAATGCAACAAATCAAGATTAAGACACGTATTCTTAAAAGTCATGTAGATATCGTTATCTATGAAACATTAATTTAGGATCTTCTTTGAACTCTCTTGAATCCAATATGCATGTCTTAGGATATTTTTATACTGTGTTATAATGTGTTCTACTTTATAGTGTAAAATGTGTTTTACTTGCTGTGTAATTTATCTGGAAAGGGATTTTCTATAGTTAGCAGATTCAGTACGATAAAATGCAGATGGACTCTTTATGTGTTCTAACTTTCTGTGTAGGAGTTTGTTTAACATTGATTTTATTGAATTTATCAAATAGGGGAACTCATCCATAGGTGATTTTGTATGTGCTCTATTTGAGATTGTGTGATGCTGGTGATTGTTGAATGTGACTGAATTCTGACTTGAGGTCAACATATAATAATAATCTACAAGTCTTGTAACAGAAAATATGTTTACCACTATGCTTACTGAAATTAATTCATGAAATGACCGATTAAGATTTCAATTTTTTCTTGTAACAGAGCAATCATAGAGTCGCACTGAAGGTTCTTTTTCTATTTGGATTTGTAGCAAATGATATTGTGATTGCCTATTTGTCTTTTTCTGCTTATGAGCAATACGGTATATATTAATATCACGTAGTAACTCTATTGTCTTTGTGTATTGATTTTTAGAACTAAGTGCTTCTAGTGACCTATTTGCTTCATTTTTCTGATTTGCTATTATTTTTAAATATGTGCAGGAAGACTGCTTCTATGACCTGCCTTACAATACTAGATATCAAATTTTCGTGTTTCGTTTACGGAAGACAAGGGACGAAATTATGAAGTGTACTCTCTCTATATATGTAGATATATATTTTGATTGAAGAACTGTGGTAGTTTTAGATGGTTAATTGTAAAGATAATAAATGATTATGTAGTGGATGATTTTATTAAGTTAATAATATTCTAGTTTTTTTGTATTTTTGCCATTATTTGTTATGGGGACATTGAGCCATTCATGTACATAAAAAGAATGTTAAATTTTGATTTGGTAACAATATAATTTGTTACCAAAGCATTGAACAAGTTTTAATATAACAACAATTTTTTATGCATTTAGCAACAAATTTTTGTTGCTAATGGGATTAAAAATATAATATTTGACAACGAAAAATTAACCTAATAACAACGGTGAGGATATTATTACTAATACTAACATAAAAGATAATATTTTTTATCGTTGCAAATCATATCAACTTTCGTTGCACATATAAAGAAACGACAACATATAATGTCGTTGCTAATCGACGACTTTCGTTGCTATTGAAAAATAACTAGCAACAAACATTTTCGTTACTGATTCAGCATAATGTCGTTGCTAAATAATATAATCAGCAACGAATATCGTTGCTAAAAAGTTTACATTGTGCAACAAAAGCAAGCTTAGGCAACAATTTCTATAATTTATTGCAACAAAAAATGTCGTTGCAAAATGGTGTCAATTGCAACGAAAATGCATGGTCGTTGCAAAAAAAAAAGAGTTCATTTCGTTGCCAATTAGCATGCTTTTGCAACAAAATGGGGTTTTAGTAACGAAATTTTAGTTATTATGCAACAATACATTTTGTTGCTAAAGGATCGATGTCTCTGTACGAAAGCCAAATTTCATTGCAAAATGTATTACTTTTTGCAATTTTTTGCAATGAAAAAAAACGTTCATTGCGGAACAATTAGCAACGCTCATTGCGCAATGAAAGACGCAACGACAGTAAAGTCGTTGCAAAACTTTTTTGCAACGAAATTTGGCACCTTTAGCAACGAATATCGGTTGTTGCTGAAGGCCCATTTTTTTGTAGTGTGTATAACAATTTTGATCAATGATAGATCGGATAAGGTTTGTAATTAATAAACCCTAATAAGGGATTAGAAACCCTAATCTCATATTTAGAAAATCAATTGTACAGTTGAAAACCCTAATTGTACGCCGGGAAACCCTAATTTCATATTCGGGAATCCTAAACTCTAAATTAGGAAACCCTAATCCTAATTGGCAAGCCTAATGTGTTTATTAAACTTTAATATGATTAGAAAACCCTAATTATATTTTAGTTATCTTGATTTCTATTTTACAAACCCTAATTATAATTTAGAAATTTTATTTTCTAATTAAAACCCTAATTTAGAAATTGTAGAAACTAATTATGTAAAACCTAAGGATTATGACCTTAGGGTTAAACCTTAAGGGTGTAACAATTCCTAGTATGCCATTAAAAATAAAAGACAAATGACCAAAATGCTCTTTTTCATTTTTTTAAATGATAACTTGTAAAAATGCTAGCAACTTTAGCGGGTGAACAACTACATTGACTTTGTGAGATAAAACTCTAGTCAAATCAGCCGAAAATCTCAGATCCAAGCAACATCTAAGCAATATATAGAGAATTAGAGAGAGAAAGTTCATTTACTTTGCCATTTTTCTCTTTTTCTCTCACCAACTCCCTCTCTCACTAGAAGCTCCGAAATTGCTAAGTATATCAGTCCTAAATACAGCCCCTAGATCAACCAATAACAGATTGGAGAGCCAAGATCTAAGATTATTAAAGAAAAGGTATAAATCTAATTTTTATTTTTGATCCATGTTACTAAGAAAAAGTTTTTGAGCCAAGATATAGATGATGTTTAATGATGATCTATGTTGATATAACAGAGATCCATAGCATCAAAATGCTTTAAAATCTTTTTTTTTTTAATACTGTCAAGAACACGATTTACGGTCTGACAAACTAATGTCAGGAGCCACAGATCCGTGTCTGTTTTTGATTCTTCGTGTTTTATGTTTTGGATTGGTAGTCTGGTATGAGGGCTTTAAGCTTCAAGTGGAATCAGGGTCATTTGATATCTAGATCATGATTTATTAACGGTCAAAACCCGTTGACCGACGTTGACTGAGTGAAATCTGGGTAACCCAAAAATTTGAAAACCAGCGGCTGACAATTATTTCCAAGGTCCGGATCTGACCGATTTTATGTTGTTTGATGTTGTATTTGTAATCCTGTTATAGCCTGATATGTGGACAATAGAATCGTTCCTTTAGATCGCGTAAATAACAAGTCTGTGGGCCTTTATGGATGGTCAAACTAGGCCACCCGAACTGATTTTACGTTTCTGGGAAACCGAGAATTAGGATGAACAAGGTTTCTAACCATATTTGACCAGATCATATCTGGTGATTTTCTTGTTGTTAGAATGAGTTGTTGTTATTTACGTGTTCCTTGTTGTGTGTACTAGAGTTATGGACCTTAAGAGAATCAAATTTATGGCCTGATCATGAAGAAAATCGAGCCTCAATATGGCATGTTGTAACTGTCTGGATTTCTAGGTTACACAAAAAACCCAGCAGTACTCTGACAACGACTTTGGGAGATCATATCTTCTTGTTAGTTTGTTGTATGACCAAGATGAAGATTGTTTCATGTAGTGTTACATAAACATTAAATGATCCATACTTAACCTGAACTAGAAACCCTTTTTAATTGGAAAATAAGACCGGTCAAATCATGCACCTTGAACACTGACTTTGTCAGTGTTCTTGAACCAAGAACACCAAAGTCAACAGACAAGTATCGCTAAAGGCCATTAGTGACGGTTTATTTAATTTTTAATTTCTGATTTTCCAGAAATTACTTAAAAATAGAGAATAAATTATAAAAATCACAAAAATGGTTTTAAAAATCATTTTAAATTCTGAAAAATAACTTTTAATTATTTGGGACATTTTTCATTAATATTTATAATTATTTGAATATTAATGCTATTTAATTTATTTAATTAGTGTATTAAATAAATTAGAGAAAAATAATTTTAATTATATAAAAATCATTTTAAATAAGCATAAAGTGTTTAAAAATATTTTTAGTTATAAAAAGTAACTTTTGATATTTTTAGAGAATTTTTCATTAATAGTTTAATATTAATGATATTCGATTTATTTAATTATTAAATTAAATAAATAAGATAAAAATATTTTTATTGATTTAAAAATTATTTTAAATAAGAATAAAGTGTTAGAAAACATTTGGAATTATAAAATATAATTTTTTATATTTTTGGAGAATTCTCATTAATAAATTAATATTAATGATATTATATTTATTTAATTATTATATTAAATAAGTAAATTAAAAATGAATTTATTGATTTAAAAATCATTTAAAAATGAGGAAAATGAATTAAAAATATTTTAAGTGATAATTAATTACTTTTAATATTTGGATGATAATTTTATTAATATTTAAATATTAATGGTAATGATTTAAAAATAATTTTAATTACTTTAAAAATTATTTAAGTAGAATATTGATAATTTAAAAATATTTTAAGTTATTAACAACAACTCTAATATTTTGACAAATATGTTATTAATATTTTTATTAAATATTAATGATGGTAAGATTATATGATAATTAAGTCATTTAAAAATAATTTAAGTATTTGAAAAATTATTATAAATTATAATAATTGCTTCTAAATTATTAAAGCTTCCAAAAAATATTATAAATGATAATTGACTTATTTAAAATAATATTGAAGCTTAGAGACCAAGATTTAGTTGACAATCAATGTGTAAATTGTCGGATAAGGTGACTAGAATACCGAGAATGGACCGAAGTTCGACCAGACCGAAAAAGTCTGACTTGTTAAGTGTTTATATATGTTATAAACACTGATGTGAATATGTGGTAACGTGTTTAGGAGAAGTTTGACTGTAAAATACAGTGTTACGTGTTATGAAATATTGTGCTATTTGTGAGACCGATATTATTGGTTATAGGTCTTACGAACGTAGATAAGTTTATTGTGTAGCTGTAATCAACGCGGAAGGCAAGTTTCCTAACTCAACCTTGAGTTATATTCATTCAATTATTACAGTGGTTAATTATTGCTAATTATACCATGTTCAGAGAATTTATTGTTGATTATTCACAATTAGTGCATGTTTCATAATTCAAATTGAATTACTGATTCGGAAGATATACATTTGTAGAATAACTGTTGTTGGATATTCATATCCGTAGAAGATAGAATTGACAGTACAGATAATTCCTGTTTATTGTCAAATTATGTTGAGAAATGTCTTAGCTAATCATTCTGGCTAGACGAACATTTGTTAGAACTTGATAGGTTCAAGAAGAGAATCCAATTATTGTTGACAGATCAATGCCAATTATTTCGGCTAGATCGAGAAGTAACTAGAATTTAAAATTAAAGTATTTTGTTATTAAATCAAAATCTTGATTCTGAGACTGAGAAGAGCAACCTTTTATATAAAAGGAAAAATTTTATTGGTCATATATTCGGATTTTGCGCGCGATTAAGTATTATACATAATATAGGGTATACTAAAGCTGATCACTTTATATACTTACAGAGGGGTATGATTTAATCTTTATGGTTATCTTATACACCTGGGTATATCAAAGTATAACTTTGATAGTTACTCGAGAAGAGAAGTTCAAGATCCAATGGATCGCTCAGTATAAATCTGGAAAACATTCCGCTTTGCTATTTCGTAGAATTAATTCTTGATTATTCATTTGAATATCGTAGAAAACCTTGAAAGCGTTGTACTCTTTCATTATCGAATTATTGTTACGTAGAATGTGAGAAGGTTTGATATTGATTCCTATATCTTTATTGTATCTCTTAACTTGAGGGGCAAATTTGTTGCTCACCCTTGCTAAATAAAACTTTTCAGCTAGGGACGAAGTTGCAGAAGGTGCGACGAAGAAGAACAAGGGAAAAGGCATAGTTATAAATTAGTTATGATGAACAATATTATTATGTTGTATTGTTTTGTAAACCCTTTTTGTATATCTAAGGGGTATTTCTGTAATGTTAAGGTTAGTGGACCTGGGACTTATGTATTAACAACATATGTTAATGAGTTATGTATTCCTTTTTATATTTAAATGGGTAGTTAAATGTTATTATATTGTGGATCGTGAGCACCAAACTCGGGGATCAGGTAACCCAGATTTTGAGGCGTCACAACTAGAGTGACTTTTATCCGCCACCAAGGATACATAACAGTTCATTAAACTAATCTATTGTTCAATTAAACTATTCTACATTACAAGTCTTCGCTTGATCTTCACTCCCATTCACATACTGAATGGCACTTCGTCTGGATATCAGTCATCTTGATCTTTACGGAATTCTTAAGTTCTTTCTAACACCGTTCGCTGAAAATATTTTTTATTTAAAGCAAGTGTGAGCATTCAATTGCCTAGCAAGTCATAGTAGTTGAATAAACAACTTCAAGAGTTTAAACATTCTTTTAGAACTTCAATAACCGAACAAAGGTTATGAAGCAGCTCGAATATTAGGAAGAATCTTGATTCCTATCATCTTAAAACATCAGTCACTTTCACTTTTAAATACTTTCATTCTTCAACCTTTTTCATACACATCCTGTCTGACTAGAATCATTAGCACAGACTTATCAATAACGGTTCATGTATAAACAGAACATACTTGTATTGAACAGCTCAGTCATAGAATAGTTCATCTCATAGAAACACCGAAGTGTTCAAATTGTGGCACAAGGCCTCATATATATTACCACCTTGTACAAATATCACACATTTGCACATTGACAAGACTTTTCATCTGAGAAGATTAAGAAACTAGCATTCATATAAAATATAAATGAAGTTAGGAAACTTGCCTTACGCACAGCTACAGCTTATCATTTACGCTGAACTGCTCATTCCAATTCCTATATAACACATAAGGAGAAAACATAAACACCAAATAGTCATATACTTGACTTACGCATTGGTTTACTTAACTTTACTTCTTAGGGTTCGCGTTCTTGTAATATAAGTTTACACAACTAACTTTCTTTACCAGTTTACAGCTTCATGACATACGGAGATGTCTTACTCATACGTTCATCATCTTTGATGATTTATATTCTTATCTTCTTCTTATAACTTCTCTAGGACTATGAACACATTGCGTCTCTGCTAGTAGTCCATATGATACACTGAGTGGTTACCCACAAACAACCAACAAACAAGTTCCTGTCTCATCTACACTGTCATCACAGTGAGTTAGATCGGTTGTCAGTTTCATATATACCTTTGCTATCTTAAGGAATTGTTTAGCCCAGCTCCCATATGTCAACCATCAAAAGTTACGATTGTACTACAATCTAAATTCATGTAACTTATCCGAACTATTAAACTATAATGTTCGTTAAGTTAATTTCTTATTCCTTATGACTTTCTGATAACTAAATGCCATACTTCAAGATTCATTCTTATTTGTCTCACATTCGACTTTCACTAATCTTATTACCGTTCATTACGGCTTTCTTAAAAATTCATATCTTACTTAATACTTTTGTTATCCCCTACATGAACCCCACGTTCATTACTCATTCTTAATGTCGAAGCCATACCGTTCGTTGTATGCTAAGACCGATCGTTCATCGCAACAGCATTACGTTCACAGCATCTATACGCTTTACACTTACCTCTCATTACCACGACATAACATCGAAATGTTATTCATTACCCTCGTCTCTCAACGTCTAAGGAATCATAACCATAGCAATCCCCCACGTTCGTTTATCGCGACTACGGTCCCCGGACATCGGTTTCGTAACCCGCGTTAACATTATTTATCTTTTAATCTCGTTTAATCTTTCCGTTCAACCTTCATTTAAGGTTTAATTCACTTATTTAAGTGTTACATTTAATTAACTACGCGTTCATTAGCTTTCGTTACACTTCCCCCAGGGTTTGAGCAGTTAAAAGCTCATCACTGGGCCTTGCCCTGCACCGGTCCTGCGGCACAACTTTCCTTACTATCTCTCGCGCCGCGGTGCGAGTCTCTAGTAGTTGGCTCTCCGGTCTGGCGCTGTGGTGACACCTTACAAAGCAAGGCTGGCACTGCGGCGCCAAGCCCTAATCTTTGAAAAAAATATGTAAGTGTTAACTTCATTTTTAAACGCTTACTTCCCGATCTCATAACTTCTTCGTTATAACTCAGAACGAGGTCGTTCCCTAGCCATTCTCCTCCTTATCTTACGTACTTCAATTCCCCTCGGAGAGAACTTCAATCTGAATCCGTTAACATGCCATTCAATTGGCTTAATCTTCATCCTTCGTTCATTTTTACGTTACAAACGTTCTTCGTTCATTTACACACTTTCTAATTCTCGTTCGTCTTTTACGAAATTTTTGTCATAACTTCGTTATAGCTAAGTTTAATTCATTCTTCATGAATGTTTCTACCGTTCCTAACCAAGCAATAAGCATCTAACTTATACGCGATGGTTTTAAACTTTTCCACCAACAACAAATTATACTACGATGGTTTTAAATTTGTCCATCAACAACGTTCTTCGTGTTCTTCGCGTGTTCTTCGTGTTCCTCATTTTTACTCGATATTTTGATTACGATTTCACTTTTTCTTGGAATTCGATGTTATAAAACACCATTCCTTACTTATTTCACCGAATCGTTCATATGATTCATTAGGATCGTTCAAATTCATTACAAAACTTATACTTCCTTAAGAAATTTATTTACTAAACTTCTAATTTTTATTTCATCTTTTCTCAATAATTTCAATCATATGAAATCATTCCTAACATCATTTACTTCTTACTCTCATTAAGCTATGTTTTCAACATATAAAACTTAAAGAAAATCTAACTTAAAAGTTAGGTTTTAATACCTTCCTTCCTTATTTTTCTTCCTTTAGACAAAACTGGCGATTCGCTAGCTTTTCTATTTCACGAA
This sequence comes from Panax notoginseng, assembly GCA_016801055.1. Classification (NCBI taxonomy): domain Eukaryota; kingdom Viridiplantae; phylum Streptophyta; class Magnoliopsida; order Apiales; family Araliaceae; genus Panax; species Panax notoginseng. Next base: position 65,515,860 of record CM029015.1, on the reverse strand, counting down.
CACTTTTGATCCGATCCTTCATACTCATTCTCTTCCTTCTCCATCCTCTCCAAGCTCTTAAGCTCTCTCTCTCTTCAAAAGTGTAGGTTGATTTTGAAAAAAAGTAACTAACACTTTTATTATATAGATTTTCAAAGTTAGGGACAAAATAGTCATTTCGCCTCTAGATTTACTATTCCCACCTCCTCAATACACCTCCTTACTATTCACAAAACTTCCGTTGGAAGTTTTGTGGTTCCGTCTTTCGGGTTTCATCCGACAATTTTAAAAATTGCGATTCTCGGAATCCAAATATTTTTGGATTTTTCGTCATTCCTTTACCGATTAACTTTTACGTATTCTTCAAAAATCTAAAAAACTGAAAAATACTTTTTTGTGTTAAGCATTTTTCATCACGTTTTCCCCTAACGCAGTTAAACGAATGAAAAGTGCATAACATTACTTTTTGTCATTTTTATTTTATCTAATTTCTACACGTTTTTCGAAAAAAACTTTTATCAACTTACTTAAATTTTCACGATATATTATTGTCAAATCTTTCGACGGAATGCCATTTTGACATACCGAACTCATGAAAAGGCTTAGGTTATTCAACCCTTAACCCTTAGAGTTTCGTCGGGTGAATAGTGCATATTTCGTCTTTTTTCCCAAAAATATTTTTGTTCCCGAATTTTTTTTATTTTCGTCTTGAAAATTCTTACTCGTTCAATCTAACTCGTAGTCAGAATGCTTCCGATTTATAATCATCCTAGGTTCTAGAATGATTAATAAACACATAGCACAAAATAGTATTAATAAAAATTCATTTTATTAATAACTAATTCTTTAAACTTAAATTATGGACAATCCGAATTTCAGGGTTGTCACACTCTTCCCCCCTTATAAAAATTTTGTCCTCAGAATTTCTTAAAATTATACCCTTACCCAGGTCATCACATCCACCCCTTATTCACAGAATTTTGTGCTCAAAATTTTAACATACCCTATTTCTCAACTTATTTTCAAAGAAGTTCTTACCTTCCCAACATTCCCTTACCTTCATAACTTATCAAGATTTATGAAGTAGAATGAATAACGAGGAATATAAGAATACCTTTAAAACATTTCATACTTTTGCTGAGGGGTCAAATCGACCATGAACTTTTACTAGGTTTCACAACATTTCACCATAAACCCTTCTATCACGATCAGTTTACAATCACCAAGAAGGTAAACTACCTCTTTCATACGTAGGTGATCAACCCATCATATAACCCCATTTCGGGGTGTGTTTACATCAGACTTAATCATTAGATTCCGCACCAAAATAATTTGGTTTGGCACAAGTTCTCAAAGAAAGCTCAATTTTCTTATAACATAACATATCATTTGTCTAGCTAAATAAAATAGCTTATACCATACCAATAACTTGGACATCAACTTGAAACATTCGTCTAGTCACATCAATTGACATCAACTACTTCTTTAAATTCTTTTATTCATAAATTCAAATCATTTTATGACATCATAATACCGTACTTTTCAAAGTACGTTGAGGACTTCGTCAGTTTATGACTTCGTCATTTGATAAGTAGCTTTTATACCTACTTATCTGGTACCTAATACTTGAATTAGTTGTTTAAAACTATGTTTCGTAGTTACTTTGCATGCATTATGTGTTCATTTCATACATGTTATGTTATTTTATAGGCTATGACACAACATTGGCATGAAGAAGCGAGGAAAAATAATTTGGATATCTTTTGGACTAAAATATGCAAACAAATGCAAGAAGGGAAGATTGCAGGGCTTTTAACACCAAGTTAGATGCATGTTCTTGGCTTGCAACTTGATTTTATTGTAGATCTACTTCTTAGCATTACGGAACATCTTGAATCGTCCGAATTGGAGTTCGGATGTGAGAGTTATGTCCTTTTTATCAACAAAGATCAAAGCTCAAAGTTGCCCTGCTTGCAATTTACATAACATCTACTACAAGCCCGATTTCCGCCTTCATCCGGACTGAATCCGTCAATTCTCAAATAATGAAAGTTGTAGATCTCGTCGATATCTTTGATTTGATAGATGGCACTCCTCGTAACTCCTAGCGGATCAAAAGTTATGCCTATTTTACCAAAGGACGTCGCAGCAGGAAATAGAGTAGCATGGACCGCGTTATAAACAACGCGTGGCGCGTCGGGCCACCAGAATCTCTGCCACTGTAGCACGGGGTGCGTCCAATATGGCCTGGGAACAGCGTGGGGTGTGCCGATCGGCCGAGAGACATCTTATTTGGGTTATTTGATGTCCAATTTGAGCTAAAATAGAATTCTTAGTTACCTAACTTGCTAGGGTATCCATTAGAACTATAAATACTTGATTTTAACTTGGATTGGGAGGCTAGTTTTGAAGGATTCCATTAGATTAGATTAGATTAGATTAGAGTAGATTAGGAGAAAAACCCTAGTTCTTATTAGAGTTAGAGATTGAAGCAACTTGGAAACTATTGAGATCAAGAGTAGGAGCTTGAGGAAAATGATGATTTACTGACAGCAGATTTATTCTTTACTCTACTCTTATTTTTATCTTTTAATGTGTATTCAAGTGTGGATTCTTAGTTTCAATTATCATGAACTAATTTTTTGTTTGAGATTATAATGGATCTTATTGTGTAATTTATTTTAATATGCTTCGCTATCAATTGTTATGTTATATTATGAGGATTGTCTATTATGATTTGAACTTAATTGTTTAATTGATTAACCATTAATTACCGTGATAATATATATGAACTCGAGAGATGAAGTTTAGATTTAGATCTGATCATGATAACATATGTTTGTGATTTCTGCATAGATGAAATTCATAATTCGTGTTTAGGATAGAGATATGCCTTTACGCTATATGTAATCTTATAGAGAACATGTGCTTTAAATCCTTTTCAATTGTAATTCATATAGAGTTATAATGGATTAGTTAATTAGGGTGTCTTGCTTAATTCTATCATCTGTGGATTTAAGTGAGTATGAGTTTTATGCATCGAGAGGTGGTTTTATCTGCTTTAATGTTCTTGATTAACAATTCAGGATAGAAAATAATTGATGAGAAGTGTGTTAAATTAAATGAAGCAATAAGTGAAGTTGTGATCTTAAATCTCCGTAATCTGATTTTTAATTAGTGGTAATTAGAATTAGTGTAATTAAATAATTTAATTTATATAATTTGAAATTCATTCGTTTAAATAAGATTGAGTTGGTTACGGGTTAGTACTCGGTAATTTTTATTAAACAATTCCTCGTGGGAACGATACTCTACTTACACTTTATTATTTGTTGACCACGTATACTTGCGTGCTGTGCGTATTTAGATTTTACCCAACAAGTTTTTGGCGCCGTTGCCGGGGAATTAGTTTAATATTTTTTTTGCCAATATTAGCTTCAATCAAATTAGTCTTAATTTAAATATTTTTTTCTTTCTTTTTATTTATTTCTCTTCCTATTTTTCTATCTTTTCAGGTACCATGGCTGGATGCAATTATCAATGGCCATTTACGAGTAAGACTCAACCAAGGGACACAAGAATTGATGGACTCAATGCATTTTTTGCATTGTCAGCACAAATTGAAACACTTTCGAAGAGATTGGATGTTCTTACAGCCCAACGTATTCGAAATATCGGAGTAGTTTGTAATTATTATGCTGGCAATCATCCGAGTCATCAATTCATCGTCAGATTTGAACCAGTACAATATGGGGGTGACTACCTCAACGATTATGCATATGCCAATTATCACCTAGATTGGGGGTATCACCCGGATTCGTCACGGAGCTACAATTATGAAGACCAATACTACGCTCCAAATCAGTCACACACACCGGAATTTTCATGTCCACCTCCATTGCCACAAGATGAAAAGCCAAATTCGAGGGATGTAATATTGAAGGGCATAGCAAACCTAGAGGAGATGAGGATTAGCCAAGAGCTGTCAACCCAAAATTTTAATAATCGGATGGAACAACTCGTCACTACCTCAACCAATGGTCCTCAATACATGGCTTCCGAGACTGAGACAGATAATTCAGGGTTGGAGGAATTGTTGTCCAAGTTCGTAGCATCAAATGAGGAGAGGAGGATTAATCAAGAAATGGCAATTCAAAATCAAGAGATATCAATTCAAAATCTGCAGAACCAGATGGATCAAATGTTCGAAGCCTTGAACAATCGCCCTCTAAACAATTGGTGCTATGACATGGATGATGAAACTGTGGGAGAGCCAGAAGTGTACATGCCATTAGACGAACTAAAAGAAGTGGACATTGAAGAGACAACTGGGGATATGGAAAAAGAAGAACATGAGCTGATCTTTATTATACCCCAAATGCCTTCTCAGCCAGAGTTGAAAAATCAAGTGAATTTTGCACACCCATGTCCCCTTAGTAGTCACATCCAAGGCAAAGATCTCTGTGACCTTAAAGCCCCAATCTAATCATAGACTCAACGGACGTAAAAGAACCTAGTTATTTAACATTCTCAATTGGGCACTTATTTAAACAAAGCATGCTAGATGACTTTAATTCGATAGCCATCACAAAAGGGAACCTACCAAAAGTTACATTATTTTTGATGGACGGAGGGTTCCTCAATTATCGAAGAGGAATTGGATAGTGCTAACCAGAAAAAGTCGGGCTTACGACGTTAAAACTAGCGCTACTTGGGAGGCAACCCAAGTTCTAAATCATTTCTTCCTTATTTATTTTTTATATTTTAGTTTATAGTCTAGCTCAAATATTTAGTTTTCAAAGAATAATGACTCCATAATGGTATGCTCGCAGGTAAGTCAAGAAAGAGAAAGTCACCAAGCTACTGGCCCCATAGCACGGGCCGCGCCAACTAACGTATAGACACTGCGCGGGGCGCGCTACTATTCCAGTACATAGCTCGGGGCGCACCATCTCAGGCATACATACAGCGTGAGCCGCGCCGCTCGAAAATCCCAGGCGTTAAAAGTGTTTTAATTGCAATGTTAGTTAAGTTCAACTCAAGTGTGGTTCCCGATTTATTCCAATGTGTCTGGTGTGATACCCCCAAAATAGGTTCAATCCACCCAACCTATTCTGAGTCGCCAAATACACGGTATAGAAAATAACTACAACTTTATTATTACAATTGTCGTGCAAAATACGACAACACATAAACTGTGAGTTTAAATACAAATATTGTCTTCTAGACAATATCCACACTCAAATAAGTCCTCATTACAATTATTGATACACTATTTTACAAAATAGTGAGGACTACTAAAACAGCTGTCTTGAACCATTACTCCACACCCCGACTAGTTCCCGCTATATTCTCGTCTCCTGAGAAGAAAAATGGAACAACAAGGAAAAGGGTGAGCTCAACTAGCCCAGTAAAGAATATTATGACTAAGATAATGTACAACAAATTATCCTTAGTCTTCAACAGGGAAAAATCTGAGAGAATACAATAGACAACAAGTTTTAGATCAACAACTGCAGCTGAAACAACAATTCATTAGAAGAGTTGAGTAGAGAATGAAATCTACTATTATCTATGAATTTAAAAGTCCATCATCGATAGTTTATCCCTGTAACATCAATCAATATACATCTTGAATCAAATAGTCATCTTTGCACTACAGGCTAAAGATATTAATAAGTAATCATTCATCTTTGCACTACAGGCCAAAGATATTCAGTTATATCATCATTTATGACTGAGGATGATGAAAAATATTTTAAAAAAAACGAATCCAGTGAAATAAAAGAACAAGTACTAAGGATTCGTACTTTAAATAATCCAAGTTAAAAAATACTTCATAAATAACTAGAGTGGAGTAAAATTCAAGAATGAAGACCAAAACATAGATCCAATCAAAGATAGGAACTATAACAGACAATCTTGGACACAGAAAAGAAAATTTAATTTTTCTGTGAATAGTGTCGTATACGTGAATAGTGCTGTATACGTAAATAGTAACTCCGACACCAAAAGATAGAAATTTCACAAAAATATCACCACGCTTCGTGAATAGTACTAGTGAATAGTAACTCGTGAATAGTAACTCATGAATAGTAACCCCGACATGAAAAAGTTCCAAATTTGATAAAAAAAATTTCTAACCAATATTTCGGCACAATGATATTGAAGTAATAATATCATTTTCGAATAAAATAACATCCCTTACCTCAAAAGGATAGTACTTCTGACTGAAATACTGGATATAGAGCTGAAGGGAACTCGCACCGTATAGCAACACTCAAGGTATCAAAATACTCACAAGAATATGCTCTGTATTATAGAGAGAGAAAGAGAGAGAGAAAACTTATTTCTGGTGTGATTTTCAATTCTAACTTAAGCACCCTATTTATAGGAAAATGCTTAGAACACCAAAGCAGAAAATTTAATATAATATTAATATATATATATATATATATATATATATATATATATATATATATATAAATTCCTACTCACCCTCTTCTTTGGTCAACAAATCAGCCACACATGTTCCAAAGACAACAAAAACGTTTTTGTTAATTAAAACAATTAAAACTTCTAAAAATCAATTATTTCGGAACTTCGAAACTTCAATAATTCATAATAAATATTCCTTTTATCAGAAAAATTCTAATCTCATGATTTTTTATAGAAAATTCAATTCTCTACAACTTTGAAGAAGAAAGTTTTTCTAAATTCCAAACAGAAATTGACCGAAATCCATAAACGGGCGATTTTACAGGCTATAATCAAATTTCAGTCAAGAAATAGGTCCACCAACATGTTTAACATGTTTTTAGTATTTATTGCAACAAAAATACTCCTCCTCCTCATTTACTCATATATACCACATTCATTGTAAAACTATCACCATTATTATATTATAATAATATAATAAAATATTATTTTAGCAGAGAAGATAAAATATCAATTTTTAACAATTGTCACTTTAAAAAATTTCTCCATCTATATCCACATAAAATAAATATTTTTCTCATCATGTAACTCAATAATTAATTATTCATAAATAATATTACAGAATCATCATACTGACAACCAGGCAGTTCCTAGGAAAGAGGGGGCTTTCCAATAAGGATCTCTCCTTACTAGCGCGTAATTAGGTGACCAAACCTCTCCTTAGACAGAACTTTCTAGACATTGCCAATAATGTTATCTAATAATATTATTCAGATAATATGAATTATTGCTTCGATAATAGAAAATACTGTGTAGTGACACTTATTGAAACAACAGTAATATAAAATATCAAAGCAGCAATTATTGAGTCAATAAAATAAAATATTGAACAGTTATTACTGTAACAATTATTGAGTAGTGCATTCTTACGTAAGAATCAATAATTGGTGAAATACCGTGTGCTACTGTGCAACAACGCGTATTACTGTGTTTTAACCACCGGGTATTTCAACAGTATTAACGGTAACAACTATGTCGTTATTTATAAACAACTTATACTTGTTGTTTTCGTCATCCAATCGCTTTCCGTTATGAGGCCCACAAAAGGCTGCGCCGTCGTACGAATATTTCCCGACAGCAAGAATATTCCACGACCAACGAATATTTCCCGACAATAATGAATATTTTATAACCACTTGTTTATTTAAGATATTTGCACATTTTACCCATAACTAACCACATTAATCAAATCAACCCTTACTATTTCAAAATAATAAATAGAGGAAATTCAATTTTATAAAAAAAAATTTCGGGGTCTTATAACCTCCCCTCCTCGTGAAATTTCGTCCTCGAAATTGACGTACGTACCTGGTGTTTCAAAAAGGTGAGGGTATCTCGCTTTCATTTTTGTTTCCACTCCGAGGTCATTTCTTCAATAGCATGGTTCCTCCACAAAACTTTAATTTGTGGTATGACCTTCGTGCGTAGGACATGCTCCTTTCTATCCAAGATATTGACAGGTACCTCTTCGTACGTTAAGTGTTCGACTATCTCGTCCGGTTCTAACTCAATATCGTGGTTTGGGTCTTTAACATATTTACGTAGCACAGATATATGAAAAACATTATGAACACGAGACATATTTGGCGGTAAAACGAGTCTATAGACCACAGTTCCTATTCGATCGAGGATTTCAAATGGACTAATCAATCGAAGGTTGAGATTTTTTCTCTTCATTAACTCTTACTTCTAGAATAGCACCTTCTTGCATCTTCTTCTTTATATTCATCAGCTCCGGTGTGTAGCTTGAGCGGTTTTAACTTTATCGATTAAAGTCGATTCTAATCATATATTCGTTATCTTCACGCAGATTCTTGGAATCTTTAACTCTATCTCCATCTTTTGTAAGTCGTACGAAATGGGTCTTTGTGTTAACAATATTGCACTCGTAACCACATACGATTTTCTACTCAACACGTCAGCTACCACGTTCATTTTTTCCCGGATGGTATTAAATGGTATGGCCGTAATCTTTCAATAGCTCGAGCCAACGTCGTTGCCGCATGTTGAGTTCTACATTCCTCGCTCCATTCAAATTTTGTATCTTTTCGAGTCAGCTGAGTTAATAGAGTAGCGATTCGAGAAAATCTTTCCACAAAATCTTCGATAATAACCAACTAAGCATAGAAAGCTACGTATTTCGATTACTGACTTAGGTTGCTCTCAACTGTGACTCATATCCCAATCTTGGATAGCACGTTACAATGACACCTATCAGTTTACTACCACACAAATATGGCGTCCCCTACAGAGAGTCTGGCTTCAGTGTATTCCAGAAAGGAAGTCACCAGATAAAGGCTCGGGTACCAAATTCTATAGTTCAATTTTTAACTCTTGAAGTTCAATAGGAGCCATTCTATATGAGATTTTAGAAATGAGTTTTGTACCGGGCTCAAAGTCGATACAAAATTTAATATCACACTTTGGGAGTAAGCCAAGAAATTCTTTAGAAAATACATCAGGAAATTTACTAACAATAGAAATATCATTCAAATCTGACGTATTTTTGTTCAAGTCCATAACATGGCTAAGAAAGCTTGACATCCGTTTTTCAATAAACGAATGACTTTACGGCTTGATATGAAAGAGTTTGACTTCAATGGTTTGGTTGCTTGAATTCGAATAACAGGTTGCTTAGGAATATGAAAACTTACAACCTTACAAAAGCAATCAATTTGGCATGATGAGTAGTTAACCAATAAATTCCTAAAATTACATCAAAAGAAAGTATCTTTAAAGAGATAAGGCCAACAACTAATGTGATGGTGCCAACTTGGATCAAACAAGATTTATAAACAGTGGATGTAATGAAAGTTTCTCCTAACGGAGTTTCAACAGATAAGTCAAAGTCTAACTTCTCCGGAGTCAAGTTTAAACATTGAGCACAAGCAGGAGAAATAAAAGAATGGGTAGAATCGGTATCTAATAAGGTATAGACTTTGCAAAATTTTATAATTAACTAAGCCGTGCTAACTTCGTTCGGGTTCTTCGCATTCTGACCAGTCACAAAATATGCTCTTTCAGGAACCGTTAACTTTGACTTTTCTGGGGCAGGCTTTTGAGTCACCATCCCCGTTAGACTTGGTTTCACTACAGTGCAATCTCGAGCGATTTGTCCTTCCTTTCCACGATTATAGCATACCTTAAACTGTTGTGGGCAGTTTGGGCTGATGTGTCCCTCTTTTCCACATTTATAGCATACGACCGGTGGTCGTTCTCCTCCCTTAAAACCAGTTGCTGCTGGTGCTGACGTCTTCACAGTGTCATTGTTAAATCTCCTCTTTTTAAAATCTCCCCCAACTCGCTTCTTCTATTCTCATGGCCACTATTACCACCAGAGTGGTTGCCGCTCTTGTCCGTATTTTTCTTTCTTCGCTGGTTATCGTTGTTCTGATGACTGCTGTTACCGGTATGATCCTGGTTGCGGTCTCTTGGTTGAACGTACTCGCTATCTCACTCTAATAATTGAGCCCTGTTGACAACATCTGAATATAGAGAAAATTTATGAGAAATGAGATATTGACGTATGTCGGGTTTCAAACCTCGCAGAAATATTCGCGTCATTCTCTCCTCATTATCAACCAAATGTGATGCAAATCGAGACAACTCGGTAAACTTAGCTTCGTACTGCGACACGTTCATATTATTTTGCTCCAGCTTGATGAACTCTACCTCCTTCATGTGACGAATACTTTCAGGAAAGTATTTTTCGTTGAAAAGTTTCTAAAACGTTTCCCAAGACATGCTGAGTGCGGCAGGCTGGGTCCATTTCACAGACTTCCACCAGTAGTCTGCCTCGCCACGGAACATAAAGGTGGCAAATGGAACCTTCTATTCCTCCGTGCATCCCAAGACATCGAATATCTTGGTAATTTGCTTGACCCACATTTCCGCCATGATCGGATCCGGCTTTCCCTTAAATTCTGGTGGTCCCAACTTTGTAAACTGCTTGGCTGTGACAAGCAGCGCATTGCTAGCATTTCCACCCGTATTTTGTGCACGAGTCTCCCTCGTCTGGTTTTGCATGAACTGCAAAAAAAATCCTAAACATACCATCGTTCGTCATCTGCTCAGTGGTGTTGTTCACATGAGGAACATTGTCAGCCTGTTGCACGTTCTCCTCGTTGGTGAGCAAAGGTGTCTCCATGGTCTCATTTACTCCACTATTAACATTCTCAGTCGACATTCTCAAATACTGCCATAAAACAAGGGTTAATTTAACAAATTAACAAATCACATAATACCCCTATATTATGACCGACCAACAAATAAGCTTAGGTAGGACACACTAGCGAAGGATTTACTCGTCTCTCTCCTCCTAGTTCTATTCCTCGATCTCCGCCAGAGATCATATCCCTAAGCTCCGATGCACACTGTGACGCTCCCAAAATAGGTTCAATCCACCCAACTTATTCTGAGTCGCCAAATACATGGTACAAAAAATAACTACAACTTTATTATTACAATTGTCGTGCAAAATACGATAACACATAAATTGTGAGTTTAAATACAAATATTATCTTCTAGACAATATCCACACTCAAATAAGTCCTCATTACAATTATTGATACACTATTTTACAAAATAGTGAGGACTACTAAAACAACTGTCTTGAACCATTACTCCACACCCCGACTAGTTCCTGCTATATTCTCGTCTCCTGAGAAGAAAAATGGAACAACAAGGAAAAAGGTGAGCTCAACTAGCCCAGTAAAGAATATTATGACTAAGCTAATGTACAACAAATTATCCTTAGTCTTCAACAGGAAAAAATCTGATAGAATACAATAGACAACAAGTTTTAGATCAACAACTGTAGCGAAAATAACAATTCATTAGAAGAGTTAAGTAGAGAATGAAATCTACTATCATCTATGAATTTAAAATTCTATCATTGATATTTTATCCCTGTAACATCAATCAATATACATCTTGAATTAAATAGTCATCTTTACACTACATGCCAAAGATATTAATCAGTAATCATTCATCTTTGCACTACATGCCAAAGATATTCAGTTATATCATCATTTAGGACTGATGATGATAAAAAATATTTTAAAAAAAATGAATCCAGTGAAACAAAAGAACAAGTACTAAGGATTCGTACTTTAAATAATCTAAGTTCAAAAATACTTCATAAATAACTAGAGTGGAGTAAAATTCAAGAATGAAGACCAAAACATAGATCCAATCAAAGATAGGAACTATAACAGACAATCTTGGACACAGAAAAGAAAATTTAATTTTTTTGTGAATAGTGTCGTATTCGTGAATAATGTCGTATACGTGAATAGTGCCTTATCCGTGAATAGTAACTCCGACACCAAAAGATAGAAATTTCACAAAAATATCATCACGCTTCGTGAATTGTACTCGTGAATAGTAATTCGTGAATAGTAACTCGTGAATGGTAACTCATGAATAGTAACTCCGACATGAAAAAGTTCTAAATTTGATAAAAAAAAATTCTAACCAATATTTCGGCACAATGATATTGAAGTACTAATATTATTTTCGAATAAAATAACATCCCTTACCTCAAAAGGATAGTACTTCTGAATAGAATACTGGATATAGAGCTGAAAGAAACTCGCACCGTATAGCAACACTCAAGATATCAAAATACTCACAAGAATATGCTCGATATTATAGAGAGAGAAAGAGAGAGAGAAAACTTATTTCTGGTGTGATTTTCAATTCTAACCTAAGCACCCTATTTATAAGAAAATGCTTAGAACACCAAAGTAGAAAATTTAATATAATATTAATATATATATATATATATATATATATATATATATATATATATATATATATATATATATATTAAACTCCTACGCACCCTCTTCTTTGGTCAACAAATCAGCCACACATGTTCCAATGACAACAAAAATATTTTTGTTAATTAAAACAATTAAAACTTCCAAAAATCAATTATTTCGAAACTTCGAAACTTCAATAATTCATAATAAATAGCCCTTTTATCAGAAAAATTCGAATCACACGATTCTTTATAGGAAATTCAATTCTCCACAACTTTGCAGAAGAATGTTTTTCCAAATTTCAAACAGAAATTGACCGAAATTCATAAACGGACGATTTTACAGGCTATAATCAAATTTCAGTCAAGAAATGGGCCCACCAACATGTTTAACATGTTTTTAGTATTTATTGTAACAAAAATACTCCTCCTCCACATTTACTCATATATACCACATTCATTGTAAAACTATCACCATTACTACCTCCATCCCATAATAACTGTCGTTTTAGAAGGAATTTTTTTTCCCAATTTATTTGTCGTTTACAACTTTCTAGGAGAAACAATTATTTACTTTTCTATATCACCCCTACCTTCTCTCATTGTCCCAAAATTTTTTCCCTTGTATTAATAGTTTTTAACTTCCCATAAAGGGGTAGTGATGAAATTTCACACCAATTTTAATTAATAAATGATAGCACTAAATGACTTTCTTAATCCATGTGCATCAAGCTAAAGCGACAGTTATTATGGGATGGAGGGAGTATTATATTATAATAATATAATAAAATATTATTTTATCAGAGAAGATAAAATATCAATTTTTAACAATTATTACTTTAAAAAATTTCTCCATCTATATCCACATAAAATGAATATTTTCCTCATCATATAATCAATAATTAATTATTCACAAATAATATTATAGAATCATCATATTGACAACTAGGCAGTTCCCAGGAAAGAGGGGGCTTTCCAATAAGGATCTCTCATTACTGGCGCGCAATTAGGTGACCAAACCTCTCCTTAAACAGAACTTTCTAGACATTGCCAATAATGTTATCTAATAATATTATTCAAATAATATGAATTATTGCTCCGATAATAGAAAATACTGTGTAGTGACAATTATTGAAACAACAGTAATATAAAATATCAACGCAGCAATTATTGAATTAATAAAATAAAATATTGAACAGTTATTACTGTAACAATTATTGAGTAGTGCCTTCTTACATAAGAATCAATAATTGGTGCAATACCGTGTGTTACTGTGTAACAACGCGTATTACTGTGTTTTAATCACCGGGTATTCCAACAGTATTAACGGTAACAACTACGCCGTTATTTATAAACAGCTTATACTTGTCGTTTTCGTCATCCAATCACTTTCTGTTATGGGGCCCACAAAAGGCTGCGCCGTCGTACGAATATTGCCCGACAGCAAGAATATTTCACGACCAAACGAATATTCCCTACAACAATGAATATTTTATAACCACTTGCTTATTTAAGATATTTGCGCATTTTACCCATAACTAACTACATTAATCAAATCAACCCTTACTATTTCAAAATAATAAATAGAGGAAATTCAATTTTATAAAAAAAAAATTCGGGGTCTTACAACTGGCCTATTCTTCAGACTTAGCAGACAAGAAGGAAAATGTTGTATTTTTAGGAAAATCCTCTCTTTTAATTTTTCCTGTCTTAGCCATTGAGGACAATGTCTAGTTTAAGTTTGTGGAGCATTTTAATGTCATATTGCATATAGTTAGTTATTTACATTGTAGTTCATATAGTTACATTTAGTTTTTGCATTCAGTTTCTTGAAAAAAAAATTGAAAAATTGAAAAATTAGTAGTTAGTTTACTATGTTTATATAGCATTTAGTACATCTTGCATGAGTCCAGCTGTTTGATATTTAGAGTTTGTTTTGGCCAATGATGAGATAGAAATTGGGTAGACAAGTATAGTACTGACTATTAGAGCTTTGATATGATTTCTTGTTATGAATTGAGTCTTTTTCTGTTTTAAACTAGTATAATAAGGATAGCACAGTAAAAATAACTTGTTGAATGATTGAGTTTAAATTGAAAAATAATCGGACTCTAAAGGATAATGCTAGTTTGAATGAAAGAATGACAAGAATAAGTAGTGATGGGTAAAGTTAGACAAGAACCTAAGTTTGGGAGAATATTTGGGGTATATAAACTATAAAAAAAAGTATGAATAAACACCGTGGCGTGCTTGTCTAGTTTTATGGCCTTTGTTACTTGAGTAAGTAAGTTCAAGGGGATTGTCTTTACACCTAGCGTCCTAAGGTGTTAATGGTCTAGGAGTCATTGGTCGAAAGCTCATTAAGGTAGCATTGAAAAACCTAAGGGAATAAGACATTGCATAGCTATGTGTATATAAAAAAAAGAAAAAAAATGAATAAAATGAGAAATAAGAGTAAAAAGCCCCCGTAGATGAAAAATAAAGGATAAGTATCCCATGTTGACCCTCGATATTGGTAATTATTTGATTTTAGTTGGATCTAGAATATTTTTGGATTTCTTGAGTTTACACTGTATGATGCCTTCGAAGAGACTTGTTATATGTTAAATTTGATTTTATATCAGTTAACATTGTTGTGGAGCACACATACACTATATTAGTCATAACAGTCTAAGATTTAATGATTGATTGGAAAGTTAATGATTTATTTTGATATGATGTATTATCATGTTTACTTGATTTCTCTAAGGCCGGTTAAATAGACTTATTTCTGTTATTACTATTGGATTCGTAGGCATGTAGATTAGTTGCATTGCATATCATTATTGCTTTGTGTTTTTTCTTGAGGACAAGCAACTGTTTAAGTTTGGGGGTATTTGATAAGTAGGTTTTATACCTACTTATCCGATACCTAATACTTGAATTAGCTGTTTAAAACTATGTTTCGTAGTTACTTTGCATGCATTGTGTGTTCATTTCATACATGTTATGTTATTATTTAGGCTACGACACAACATTGGCATGAAGAAGCATGGAAAAGCAATTTGGATATCTTTTGGACTAAAATATGCAAGCAAATACAAAAAGAGAAGATTGCATGGCTTTTAACACCAAGTTGGATGCATGTTCTAGGCTTGGAACTTAGATTTTATTGTAGATCTACTTCTTAGCTTTTCGAAACATCTTGTATCGTCCCAATCGAAGTTCGGAAGTGAGAGTTATGGCCTTTTTATCAACAAAGATCAAAGCTCAAAGTTGCCCTGCTTGCACTTTACATAGCATCTACTTGAAGTCCGATTTCTGCCTTGATCCAAACTGAATCTGTCAATTATCAAAGAATGAAAGTTGTAGATCTCGTCGATATCTTCGATTTGATAGGTGGCAGACCCCGTAACTCCTAGCGAGTCAAAAGTTATGCCTATTTTACCAAAGGACGTCGCAGCAGAAAATAGAGTAGCGCGGACCACCAGAATCTCTACCACTATAGCGTGAGGCGCGCCCAAAATGGCCTAGGAACAATGTTGGGAGCGCCGATTGGCGGGGGGACAACTTATTTGGGTTATTTGATGTCCAATTTGAGCTTAAATAGGATTTTTAGTTACCTAACTTGCTAGGGTATCTATTAGAACTATAAATAATTGATTTTAACTTGGATTGAGAGGCTAGTTTTGAAGGATTCCATTAGAGTAGATTAGGAGCAAAACCCTAGTTCTTATTAGAGTTGGAGATTGAAGCAACTTAGAGACCATTAAAGATCAAGAGCAGGAGTTTGAGGAAGATGGAGATTTGCTGACAACATATTTATTCTTTACTCTACTCTTATTTTTGTCTTTTAATGTATATTCAAGTGTGGATTATTAGTTTCAATAATTATGAACTAATTCTTTGTTTGAGATTACAATGGATCTTATTGTGTAGTTTATTTTAATATGCTTCGCTATCAATTATTATGTTCTATTGTTAGGATTGTCTATTGTGATTTGAACTTAATTGTTTAATTGATTGGCCATCAATTACCGTGATAATTTATATGAACTCGAGAGATTAATTTTAGATTTAGATATGATCATGATAGAATATGTTTGTGATTTCTGCATAGATGGAATTCATAATTCGTGTTTAGGATAGAGATATACCTTTACGCCATATGTAATCTTATAGAGAACTTGTGCTTTAAATCCTTTTTAATTGTAATTCACATAGAAATATAGTGGATTAGTTAATTAGGGTGTCTTGCTTAATTCTATCATCTGTGGATTTAAGTGAGTATGTGTGTTATGCATCGAGAGGTGATTTTATCTGCTTTAGTGTTTTTGATTAAAAATTCAGGATGGAAAATAATTGATGAGAAGCATGTTAACTGAAATGAAGCAATAAGTGAAATTGTGATCTTAAATCTCTGTAATCTGATTTTTAATTAGCGGTAATCAGAATTAGTGTAATTAAATAATTTTATTTATATAATTTGAAATTCATTCGTTTAAATAAGATTAAGTTGGTTACGGGTTAGTACTTGGTGATTTTTATTAAATAATTCCTCGTGAGAACGATACTCTATTTACACTTTATTACTTGTTGACCATGTATACTTGCGTGTTGTGCATAATTAGATTTTACCCAACATCATTATACATCATACCATAACGGGTTGTTAATCCTAAGATCACATCCAACACTAGGTTCAATTGCATTAATAACTCCATCGTTGCATCAAATGCACAAATGATATAAAATTCATATTGATATTTTAAATCAATTTCTGTCTAGCTGAAATAATTAGCATAGACATACAAAGAATAGCTCTTTTAAAATCTGTTGGTTCCAAAATTTGAAACAATTCTTTCTTCTTCTTTTTTTCAAAATGCATATATAAGCACGATTTCAATAAAGTTCGAAATCTAGCATAGCTAGATGACTTAGAATATCCTATTTCTCAATTTTTCTTTATTGTCTTACTTGCGACAATACTTAATCTTCTCTAGCACCTTCAATGCTAAGTTTACTGAAAGTACTTACTTTCAGTCTAAACATTCCTATACCTTAGTATAGTCCATCAACATACCACACTTTATGTGTTTAGGAACTTTCCACAACCATATATGTTTAAGAACTTATCTTCGCAATATGTAATCTAAGAACAAATCAAGGACTATCCATATGCTCAGGGCTCAGAAACATAGCATATAACTATGAGTCACAAACTTTTCATAAGTATGAGTTTCAGGAACTCACACCTATCCTAACACTATCTACCTATCCAACATATACATGAGAAAAGATTCACCTTCTCACCATATACATACTGATAGCGCGACACCCTTTTCCAATGATTATCATTGTAATAAGCTAAGCAGTTGTTACACCAAAGCAAAAACCTCTGCCAATAACAAAGGTTCATACAACTCAGCTATCACATGAGTCCTCAATTAAAATTTTACAAATCCTAATTTTTTCTTTACTTAATACGAATTTTCTTTAATTCGTATACTATCCTTCATAACTCAATATGAGTTCTTCTTTCCCATACTACTTCGTAGTACCATTCATTTATAGCATGGGCTATAAATCATCCATCGTTTAATAAGATCACGTGGTGATCTTCTTCCTTAATCGTTTAACTCAATGATATCTCCTTAACATACTCTCTACGATTATAGTCTTAGGTACTCATACCTAAGGTTTATAACCTATTAGCTCTGATACCAAATTGTCACCCGTATTCTGTACGTCACGAGTACATCATCTTCCAAACATACATCATTA
The DNA here is from genome assembly GCA_016801055.1 of Panax notoginseng. Classification (NCBI taxonomy): domain Eukaryota; kingdom Viridiplantae; phylum Streptophyta; class Magnoliopsida; order Apiales; family Araliaceae; genus Panax; species Panax notoginseng. The sequence continues at coordinate 65,497,856 of CM029015.1, read as the reverse complement.
TATAGTGAAATATAACAACATACATTCTCAAATCCCAGGTTCTAAAACCTTATAATTTCTTTCATTACAAATAATGATAAATACATTATTCATTCCTTATTACAAGAGTAACTTTTATCCGCCACCAAGGATACATAACAGTTCATTAAACTAATCTATAGTTCAATTAAACTATTCTACAGTACAAGTCTTCGCTTGATCTTCACGCCCATTCACATACTGAATGGCACTTTGTCTGGATATCGGTCATCTTGATCTTTACGGAATCCTTAAGTTCTCTCTAACATCGTTCGCTGGAAATATTTTTTATTTAAAGAAAGTGTGAGCATTCAATTGCCCAACAAGTCATAGCTGTTGAATAAACAACTTCAAGAATTTAAACATTCTTTTATAACTTTAATAACCGAACAAAGGTTATGAAGCAGCTCGAATAATAGGAATAATCTCGATTCCTATCATCTTAAAACATCAGTTACTTTCACTTTGAAATACTTTCATTCTTCTACCTTTTTCATACACATCATGTCTGACTAGAATCATTAGCACATACTTAACAATAACGGTTCATGTATAAATAGAACATACTTGTATTGAACAGCTCAGTCACAGAACAGTTCATCTCATAGAAACACCGAAGGGTTCAAATTGTGGCACAAGGCCTCATATATATTACCACCTTGTATAAATATCGCACATTTGCACATTGACAAGACTTCTAAAGTTCAACATCTGAGAAGTTTAAGAAACTAACATTCATATAAAATATGAATGATGTTAAGAAACTTGCCTTACACACAGCTACAACTTATCATTTCTGCTGAACTGCTCATTCCAATTCCTATACTACACATAAGGAGAAAACATAAACAACAAATAGTCATATACTTGACTTACACATTGGTTTACTTAACTTTACTTCTTAGGGTTCGCGTTCTTGCAATATAAGTTGAAGAGACTAACTTTCTTTACCGGTTTATAGCTTCATGACATACAGAGATGTCTTACTGATACGTTCATCATCTTTGATAATTTACATTCTTATCTTCTTGTTATAACTTCTCTAGGACTCAACACACATCGCGTCTCTGCTAGTAGTCCATATGGTACTCTAAGTGGTTACTCATAAACAACCAACAAACAAGTTCCCGTCTCATCTACACTGTCATCACAGTGAGTTAGATCGGTTGCCACTTTCGTATATACCTTCGCTCTCTGAAGGAATTGTTTAGCCCAGCTCCCATATGTCAACCATCAAAGGTTACGATTGTACTACAACCTAAATTCATCTAACTTATCCGAACTATTAAACTATAATGTTTGTTAAGTTAATTTCTTATTCCTTATGTCTTTCTAACAACTAAATGCCATACCTCAGGATTCATTCTTATTCAACTCACATTTGGCTTTCATTAATCTTATTACCGTTCATTATGGCTTTCTTGATAATTCATATCTTACTTAATACTTCCGTTATCCCCTACATGAACCCCATGTTCATTACTTATTCTTAATGTCGAAGCCATACCGTTCGTTGTATGCTAAGACCGATCGTTCATCATAACAGCGTTGCATTCACAGCGTCTATACGCTTTATACTTATCTCTTATTACCACGACATAACATCGAAATATTATTCATTACCCTCGTCACTCAACGTCTAAGGAATCACAATCATAGTAATCCCCCACGTTCGTTTATCGCGACTACGGTCCCCGAACATCGGTTCTGTTACCCGCATTTACATTCTGTCTTTTAATCTAATTTAATCTTTCCGTTCAACCTTCATTTAAGGTTTAATTCACTTGTTTAAGTGTTACATTTAATTAACTACACGTTCATTAGCTTTTGTTAAACTTCTCCCAGGATTTGAGCAGTTAAAAGCTCATCACTAGGCCTTGCCTTGCACCGGTGCTGCAGCGCCACACTCCTTACTATCTCTCGTGCCGCGGCACGAGTCTCCAGTAGCTGGTTCTCCGGTTTAGCGCTGTGGAGCCACCTTACAAAGCATGGTTGGCGCTGTGGCGCCAAGCCCTAATCTTTGAAAAAATTTATAAGTGTTAACTTCATTTTGAGACACTTACTTCCCGATCTCATAACATCTTCGTTATAACTTAGAACGAGGTTGTTCCAAAGTCATTCTCCTCCTTATCCTATGTACTTCAATCCCCCTCAGACAAAACTTCATTCTGAATCCGTTAACATGGCATTCAATTGGCATAATCTTCGTCTTTTGTTCATTTTTACGTTATTAACGTTCTTCATTCGTTTGTCCGTAATTCGGTCATTCGAACTCAAAACTCGTTCATTCTTGAGTCCACGACACACATTTTCTACGTTCTCTTACTTTCTTATGAAACCCTACACCTTTGGGTTCATTTACACACTTTCTAATTCTCGTTTGTCTTTTACAAAATTTTCATCATAACTTCGTTATAGCTAAGTTTAATCCAATCTTCATGAACGTTTCTACCTTTCCTAACCAAGCAATAAGCATCTAACTTATACGCGATGGTTTTAAACTTGTCCATCAATAAGAAGTTATACTACGATGGTTTTAAATTTGTTTATCAACACGTTCTTCGTGTTCTTCATTTTTAATTGATATTTTGATTAAGATTTAACTTTTTCTTGAAATTCGATGTTATAAAACACCATTCCTTACTTATTTCACTAAATCGTCCATATGATTCATTTGGATCGTTCAAATTCATTACAAAACTTATACTTTCTTAAGACATTTATTTACTAAACTTTTAATTCTTATTTCTTCTTTTCTCAATGATTTCAACCATATGAAATCATTCCTAACATCATTTACTTCTTATTCTCATTAAGCTATATTTTCAACATATAAAACTTAAAGAAAATCTAACTTAAAAGTTATGTTTTAATACATTCCTTCCTTATTTTTCTTCCTTTAGAAAAAATCGGCGATTCGCTAGCTTTTCTATTTCACGAACATTTTCGATCTGATCCTTCATGCTCATTCTCTTCCTTCTCCATCTTCTCCAAGCTCTCAAGCTATCTCTCTCTCTCTTCTAAAGTGTTGGTTGATTTTGAAAAAAATCAACTGACACTTTCATTATATAAATTTTCAAAGCTAGGGGCAAAAAAATCATTTATCCCCTAGATTTACTATTCCCACCTCCTCAATACACCTCCTTACTATTTACAAAACTTCCCTCGGAAGTTTTGTGGTTTCGTCTTTCGGGTTTCGTCTGACAGTTTTAAAAACTGCGATTCTCGGAATCCAAATATTTTTGGATATTTCGTCTTTCTTTTACCGATTAACTTTTACGTATTGTTCAAAAATCTGAAAAATTGAAAATACTTTTTGGCGTTAAACATTTTCCTTCACTTTTTCTCCTAACGTAGTTAAACGAATGAAAAGTACATAACAGTACTTTTCATCATTTTTATTTCGTCCGATTTTTGAACGGTTTTCGATAAAAACTTTTATCGACTTACTTAACTTTTCACGATATATTATCGTCAAATTTTTCGACGGAATGTCATTTCGACATACCGAACTCTCGGAAAGGCTCAGGTTATTCAAACCCTAATCCTTAGGGTTTCGTTGGGTAAATAGTCCTATTTCGCCTTTTTCCCCGAAAATATTTTTGTTCCCATAAAAATTTTATTTTTGTCTTGAAAATTCTTACTCGTTCACTCTAGCTCGTAGCCAAAATCCTCCCGATTTATAATCATCCTAGGTTCTAGAACGATTAATAAACACATAGCACAGAATAGTATTAATTAAAATTCATTTTATTAATAACTAATTCTTTAAACTTAAATTCTGGACAATCCGAATTTTTGGGTTGTCGCACTAAGACCATTCCTTTGACATGTCTATGGTGATGACCTTAGGGATTGAACATGAGTTATTGGTAATGAAACGATGGAAGATAATAAGCCGTAAGGGCGGATTAATAGTTGAAACAAGTTTTATTAATGAAATAAATTCGGTTAAGACCTAGAAGAGAAAGAATTTGGTAGAAACAATGTGATTAGATTATTTGGTAGCTAATTATAGTGTGCTATGTTAATATATCATGTAGATACTGTAAAGACTGAGAATTGTTGAATATTATTTGAAGACGCTTGAAGACAAGTTTTCTTAACACTTGTCTAACCTTCGTGTTAGCCAAGTTCTATGTGATTCATGTTATGAGATGCATGCATTATTTTAACGAAAGGGTCGATGCCAGTTTTACCTTAGCTAGACTAATCTTGAAGAGTTGATTGATTTATTTACAAATCATTCAATATAGAATTGTTAAAGCCATCATACGCCAATTGTTTGGTACGGATTCAAGGTAAGCCTGAGTATGAATAAACAAATGTATTTTACATCGATTATTCGATGGGCACGCGAGGTTGCCAAAACTTAAACGTGAATACGCTTAACGGATGAATGTTGATTAACATAGAGTATAATAGGCTGATCACCTAGAAGTGCTCATAAGTTATATCGGACTTACGGTCTTAGTGTCGGGTTGTCCTTTTTCATGAATGAAAATAAAAGAGAATGTTCATGGTATTTGACCTACTTAGAATTTTTAAGTTCCTTTAAGTGCTTCAGAATTGTTATATGAGAAAGAAAAATGCTATACAATGTTTCATAGTACTTCATAGCTATTTGTTCGGTTATTGAAGAATAATTATATGATTCTCGATGTGGTATTTATATAATACATTGCTAGACTTGCTGAGCTAGTTATGCTCACTTCTTGCTTGAATTATATGATAACAGCTAAGGCCGAATGAACTGAGAACTCTAAGAGAGATAAGGGCAAGTCTAAGCTGGATAATTAGTTTATCCTATAATAGACTAGTATGTTTGTATGTATTATACTTATGAACACTAAAGAATGTATTCAGTTTCAAAACCTGGGAATGAAGTTATTATGATTGTAATAAGAATGTAGTTAATACACTCATTTTGATGTCGTTTCAATGAAATGAATGTATAGTTGTAGCACCATCTGTCGGGTTGGAAGATACCCGGATTTGGGTGCGTCACAAGAAATATTTGAGGCTTTTATGATTTGTATAGATCTCTACCTTCTCCCCATATAGGTAATGCCTCCAAATTTTAAGCGTAAAAATGATTACTGCCAACTCTAGATCATGAGTAGGATAATTTCTCTTATAATCTTTGAGTTATCGTGAGACATAGTCTATGACTTTCCCATGTTGCATGAGAACACATCCTAACCCTATGCCTGAAGCATCACTGTAGATGAAAAATCTCTCCGAACCTGATGATATTATCAGAACAGGTGCTGAAATAAGTCTCCTCCTGAGCTCTTAAAAATTCTTCTCACATTCATTGCTCTAACCAAATTTTGTATCTTTTCGAGTCAGCTGAGTTAATAGAGTAGCGATTCGAGAAAATCCTTCCACGAATCTCCGATAATAACTAGCTAAGCCCAGAAAGCTACGTACTTCGGCTACTGACTTAGGTTTCTCCAAACTTTGTATTGCTTCAATCTTCGCTGGGTCAACAGATATTCCGTGATTTGATATCACGTGCCCAAGGACTGCTACTTCCTCAAGCCAAAACTCGCATTTCTTTAACTTGGCATATTACTTATTTTCACGAAGCTTTTGGAGTATAAGCCTCAAGTGTTGCTCATGATCTTCACATCTTTTAGAGTATACAAGGATGTTATCAATAAAGACAACCACAAAATGACCCAAATATTCCTTAAATACTTGGTTCATCATATCCATGAAAGCAGCAATAGCGTTAGTCAATCCAAAAGACATGACTAGAAATTCGTAATGTCAGTACCGAGTTCTGAAAGCAGTCTTTGCAATGTCATCAGTTTTAATCTTTAACTGGTGATATCCAGAACGAAGATCGATCTTTGAAAAGAATTTTGCGCCATGTAACTGGTCAAACATGTTATCAATGTGAGGTAACGGGTACTTATTTTTGATAGTGACATGATTTAACTCCCGATAATCAATACAAAGTCGCATACTCCCATCTTTTTTCTTTACGAATAGAACAGGAGCACCCCAAGGAGACGTACTAGGACGAATGAAACCGATGTCTAACAATTCATGCGGTTGGGGTTTTAACTTCTGAAGTTCAATAGGAGTCATTCAATATGGGGCTTTAGAAATGGGTTTCGTACCGGGTTCAAGATCAATACCAAATTCAATTTCACGGTCTGGGGGTAGGCCAGAAAGTTCTTCAGGGAATACGTCAGAAAATTTATTAACAATAGAAATATGATTCAAATCTGACGTAGTTTTGTTTAAATCTATGACATGGGCTAAGAAAGCTTGACATCCACTTTTCAATTTACGAATAGCTTTATGGCCTGATATGACACTGATTGACTTTAGTGGTTTGGTTGCTTGAATTCGCATAATATGTTGGTTATGAATATGAAAGCTAACAACCTTACGAAAATAATCAATTTTAGCATGATGAGTAGTTAACCAATCAATCCCTAAAATCACATCAAATGCAAGTATTTTTAAAGAGATAAGATTGACAGGTAACGTGGGGGTGCCAATTTGAATCAAACAAGACTTATAAACAGTGGATGTAATGAAGGTTTCTCCCAACAGAGTTTCAACAGATAAGTCAAAGTCTAATTTCTCTGGAGTCAAATTTAAATGTTGAGCGCAAGTTGGAGAAATAAAAGAATGGGTAGAACCTGTATCAAATAAGGTATAAACTTTACAAGAGTTTATGATTAGCTTACCCGTGATAACTTCGTTCTGGTTCCTCGCTTTTTGGGAGGTTACGACAAACGCTCTCCCCTGAACTATCGGCTTTTACTTGTCTGGGACGGCCTTTGGTGTCTCTATCCCAGCTGGACTTGACTTCACTGCACGAAAAAATTGGGCTAGGTGACCTTCTCTTCCGTAATTATAACATGCTTTGGACTGCTGCTTACAGTTTGGACTGATGTGTCCCTCCTCTCCGCATTTGTAGCATACGATCGGTGGTCATTCTCCTTCCTTAACAACGGGTGCTGGTGCTCACGTCTTTCCATCATTATTGAATCTCTTCTTCTTAAAATTTCCACTTCTATTATCTTGGCCAGGATTACCACTGAAGTGGTTACCATTTCTGGCATATTGATTTCCTCCACGTTTATTATCACCGCTTCAATGACTGCTACCACTGGTATGCTCGTTTTACCGGATGCTCTCTCTTAGTTGGGTTAAATCATTATCGCGCTCCAATAACTGAGCCCTATTCACAACATCTGAATGCAAACAAAGTTTATGAAAAATTAGGTATTAACGTATTTCGGGTTTCAAACCTCTTAGAAACATCCGCGTCATACGCTCCTCATTGTCAACCAAATGGGATGTAAATCGGGACAACTCGGCAAACTTAGTCTCGTACTTTGATACGGTCATATTGTTTTCCTCCAGCTTAATGAATTCTACCTCCTTCATGTGAAGAATACTTTCGAGAAAATACTTGTCGTTCAATAATTCTTGAAACTTCTCCCAAGACATCTTGAGTGAGGCATACTGAGTACGCTTTATAGATTTCCACCAATGATATTACTCTACTCGCAACATAAAGGTGGTAAAGGGAACCTTTTGCTCCTCGGAGCATCCCAAGACATCAAATATCTTGGTGATCTGCTTAATCCACATTTTTGCCTTAAGTGGTTCTGGCTTTCCTAAAAACTCCGGTGGTCCCAGCTCCTTGAATTGCTTAGCGGTGACCATCTGAGATTTGCCAATGTTTCCACCTGATCAGAGTCTTTCTAGCCTTATGTTGCATGAATTACAGAAAACCTCGGAAGATCCCATCATTCATCATTTGGTCGGTGTTGTTTTTTACATGAGGATTATTGACTTCCTGATGCACATTATCCTAGTTATTGATCATAAGTGACTCAACGGTCTCATGTGCTCCATTACTTATCTCAACAATTTCAGATATCATTTTCATACACTGCCACAAAATAAGGGTTAATTGACATGCCACATATTATCCATATATTCCAACCGACCAATTAAATAACCAATAAACTTAGGTAGGTCATACTAGCGAAGGATTTACCCGTCTCTCCCCTCTTAGTTCTTGGTAAGTAAAGGATCGCTCATGTGTGGACCACATACTCCACCATGGACTTCATCCATGAGTCGTTGGGCTTGATCTTTATATAACCATCTTAGAAGGTGTAAGGACCGAGAATTTTTAGACGATTATATATGTATATTTGTACAAATGAATTTTTTTTGTTTTATTAATTATTATAATTATTGGTATCCATAATATGTTGAACGTATGCAATATGAATTAAGCAGGTTAGTCAATTTAATAATTATTAGTTGACTAAGAAGGAAAGCTAAGACGGATAGTGTTCAAAACTATAATTTGGAATTGTAATAAGGATATTTATATTAATACAATTATAATTGTATTTCAGTATGTGCAGTATGTGAGTAATGTTAATGGTTGATCAATTATAACAATAACATTAGGAAACCCTAATGTTAAATTTATAAACCTTAATTTGAATTTTAAATATGAATTTGAATATTAATACAATTACAATTTAATTTGTATTTAAGAATGACATGTAATTGTAGTTATATGATTAATGATAAGTGTTATTGGTTGTAATCCTAATTAGGAAATCCTAATGTTCAAATAGCGAAACCCTAATTCTTAAGTTAGAAATCCTAAACCCTAATAGTGATTAGCAAATCTTAATGCTATTTAGCAAAACCTCAGGGTTAAAATTTAAGCAAAGCATGTGAAATGACCAAACTACCCTTAAAATTTTGTGAAAAATTACCAAAATATCCTTTTGGATGCAAAAAGACCAAAATACCCTTTACTTTTTTTAAGTAAAAGATATGGGCAAATCTAGTTACTCACCCATCTAAGATTGCACATGTGCTCAAAATCCAACTTGTATCAGCCAACATTTGACACCTAGCAACATCCATATACATTGAATCACATGTTAGCAAATTTAAGTTAAGAAAAATCCTTTACTTTTATTTTTATAAGCCAAGACTCCCTCTCTTAGACCACTAAATTCCTTAAGAAAATCAGTCATAAGTTAAGCAAGTACTAACCCATAACCATACAAGATTCAGATCAAAGGGCAAAAATCAAAAGATTTAACAATAAGGTATAAACCCTAACCCTAGTCTAGATCTTGTATGCTTAGGTAGATTTTGTGTTTTTATTTTTATATGTGTGCTATGATATGTTATTTGGTGATCCATGATGATAAAGCATGGATCTATAACATTTAAATGCAAGAAACTGAAGATTTAAGAAACTGTCAAGAACCTTGAAAATGAGGTCTGATAGTCAAATGTTAGAGCCTCTAAAACCAAATATGTTAATTGTTAGAGTTTGTAAGTGTATCATTGTTATAGTATGTCATGCTAAGAGTGCAGTGGAAGTGGAATCATGTTCATACCATGTCCAGATCTCAACTTATTAATGGTCAAACATGGTTGACCAGTTATGAAAAATTGGATTCTAGAAAACCCAGAAATTGTCTGACATCATTTTACAGAGCTTAGATCTCTCATTTGTTAAGTTGTTAAGCCATGCAGGTGTATAGGTTTTATAGTCTGACATATGGATTACCAAACCATGACACTAGAACACCTAAATCATAACTAGTATCCAAATTATTTATGGTCAAATATGGGTTGACCAGATTGGAATTATGAATTTCTGGAAATTCTAAAAAATTCAAAAACAAGTTCTGGTAGGTAATTTGACCAAGCCAGATCTGCTTATCTAATGTTTTCAAGCTTGATAAGTGTAAAACTTTTGAACATAGACATGTATACTACAAAAGTGTGGCGCTGGATTACTTAAACCATGCCTAGAATCAAAGTTATTAAAGCTCCAATATGGCAACCAACATTGTCTACATTTTCAGGAAATTTTAGAAAATGAAAAATAGCTTTGACATTAATTTTGACCACTTATATCTTCTTTATATGGTATAGTTAGGCCCATAAATGGTTATATACTTGTAGTATTACATTAGTTGAAAACCATGGATACACTCTCATGCCCAGAAAGCAAATGAAAATTATTAATAGTCAAAGTAGCCCCCAGGGCATTCACCAAGGTTATTCTTGTGACGCCCCCAAATTCGGGTTACCTAACCCCGGGTTTGGTGCTCACGATCCATCATACAAACAACATCTAACTACTCATTCATTTATGAATATTATCATACATACCATTAATTAATATAATTAATACAATATCCCAAGTTATTTAACCATAACATATCTTACATACCTTCACATATACAAAAAGGTTTACATATAACAACACAATAAGTAAAGTTATAATAACTACTCCTGAATTTTGTCATTGCCATTATCTTTGTCTTCTCTGCCTGCTACCTCGTTATTAGCTAAATTTTTATTTTTAAGAAAGGGTGAGCAACGAGTTTACTCCACAAGTTAAAGCATATAATAAGAAATATTAATCAAGAATATTAGAGTCTATATTCGATAGGAATTCAACAATATTAATCAGATTTCGAAGTAGCTGAATAAATCATTTGTCAATACAAGACTTTATCGAATTTCATGCTAAACAACAATTCAATGATGAAGAGTAAAACTATTTCGAAGTTTTAATAATGTTTAATTGATTATCAAGAGATAATAATACTGCAATAATAAATTAGGATGTAAAGCCCCCAAACTCGAGTACTTGAAATCCGAACTCGCTGCTTCACGATACCATTTCTATGAGTGAAATAATACTAATAATAATAACAATAATATAAATATCAAGCTTAATTTACATATATTAGAGTCTAATACCAAGTACGCAACATTTACTATAATTCTTTACATAATAGATAATACATATCATTACCTTAATACAGTCTAACTATTATACCAATAAACATATTATGTTTTCTTTCCTTTTCACTTGTTCTTGGCCGAACCTTCTAGATGTTCACACTTAGCTGAAAACATTTAAATTAAGCAAGAATGAGCATTTAGGTGCCCATCAAGTAATAACAATTATAAATATAATTAGCTGAAAGAATTAATTTTTTTCTTTATACATCACTTCTACAACGATTCAATAGTTATGAAGTAAACTAAACCGATAATAATAACATAACAACTCTATATCACAATTTTGAAACTACGTATTGACTATAAATGGGGTTAAGTTGACATACTATGAACATTATTTTCAATTTTCGAATAGGTTTAGCAGAACTTCATCCGCAAACCGTCATAACTTACGGGCACGAGGATGATCTGCCCAATGTGCCTTGTATTGATCAATACCGCATGCAAGAATGATAATATCGTTCACTCTACCCGCCTTGCGTGCATACAAGTTTTCTCTTGTTCGGGATGTTCATACTTAGTCTGGAATCCGAACCAAAATAATTTGATTGGATACAAAAAGGTTTTATCATATTCAATGATATTTCAAAATCTGTGTCTAGCTGGTCAAATAGCTTAGACGACTTTTTCTTAATGTATACATACGGGGGATCAATATATATATATATCAACATGTGTTTAAATACAATGATTATCCAAGTGAGGTCACTTGTATAACCATATTTAGAAATTAACGAACATAATAAATATATTTGAATTATAATATAATATCATGTTGATAAACAATGATCGGATATAATATATATAACAATAGGGTTAATAATCTAGTATAATAATAATATAATTCTGAAACTTTCTTACTCATGTCTATTGTATAAAGAAAATACAAAGGTAAGATACTTGTCTGGTCTGCTACTTACAATACGCAACTTAGTTTTATTTTTTTATACCGAAACCTATTAGTAATAAGATCATTTTACCGATTAGAATAACATATCGTAACACATAATACTACTTATTACAGTCAGCACATAACATAATCACATTGTCACACATGTTTAACAGTCATTGAATCACAAACAAACATTAATACAGTTAAAATATCTAAGTTCAGATCAATTTCTGAAATATGTCGATGTTCCGACGGCTTTATCAGGTAATTATCGAGTCTAAGACTCTATCCTGAAGTTCAATATCTGTAAGTATCAGTCATATTATTTTTAAATGCCTTATAATAATTTTTAAATATTTATTATAATTTATCATTAATATTTAATTAAAATTAAATTATTAATGAAACAATTGCTAAAATATTAAAGTTATTTATAATAACTCAAAATATTTTTAAAATATTTTTATTATGCTTAAATGATTTTTAAAACAATTGAAACCATTTTTAAATAATTACCATTAATATTTAATTATTAATGTATTATTTATCAAAATATTAAAAGTCGTTAATTATAACTTAAAATATTTTTAATTCATTTATTTTCCTTTTGAATGATTTTTAAATCAATAAAACTATTTTTAAACTATTTATTTAATATAATTATTAAATTAATTTAATATCAAATTATTATTGAAATTTACCTTTAAATATTAAAAGTTATATTTTATAACTTAAAATATTATAAAACTCTTTATTTTCATCTAAAATGATTTTTATAATGTTAAAATCATTTTTAATTAATTTATTTAATATAAATTATTAAATAAATCTAAAGTCATTAATATTAAATTATTAATGAAATTTATCTTAAAACATTAAAAGTCATGATTTATTACTTAAAATATTTTTAGAACATTTATTTTCATTTAAAATGTTTTTTCTAATATTAAAATCATTTTTAAACTAATCTATTTAATATAATTATTAAATAAATCTAATATCATTAATATTAAATAATTAATGAAATTTGTCTAAAAATATTAAAAGTTATATTTTATAACTTAAAATATTATTAAATACCTTATTATCATTTAAAATAATTTTTAATATAATAAAAATCATTTGTATTTAATTTATTTAATGCATTAATTAAATAAATTAAATATTAATAATATTCAAATAAAAATTAATATTTATGAAAAATATGTCAAATTATTAAAAGTTAATTTTTATAACTTAAAATAATTTTTAAAACTATTTTTAGAATTTTTAGAAATTAATTTCTATTTTTAATGAATTTTTAGAAATTTGAAAACTAAAATAATTAAATCCATCGTTAAAGGCTATAGTGACGGTTTCTGTCGCGGTAGGTGTTCTTGACGCTCAAGAACACTGACAGTTAGTTGCTAAGTGTCTTTCTTTGACAAACAGTAATTCGCTGATCATGATGTTTCTTGGCCGGGTCTTGTAATGAACGTGTAGTATACATGTAATGCTACATGAATCAAGCATTAACTAAGTCATACAATCACACATCATAAAGATGTGGCCATTCAAAGTTGTTGTCAGAACTTTCTGGGTTTTCCAGAAACCCAGTCAACTTCAAGGGTCCATTTTGAGGCTTAAATCTCTACAGGTTCTAGTCATTGTTAATATGTTCTAATGGTTCAGAGTCGTAGTCCACATGTTCGAGTACATATATCAATCATCAAATCGACTTAACTACATCAGATCCATAAGATATCATTCGGTTAAATATTGTCAGAAAACACGTTCTTATGTTTTTTGGGTTTTCCAAAAACTGTAACCGTGAACGACTAGCTTAGTTTGACCATGATTTATTTTCATTATGTTGTTTATCTAGGTGATTTAAGAGCATGAATATGTAGTATACATATAATAGTATAATCTTATAAAACTAACACAAGCAAATCATCAAACACATGCAAGATCTGGAACCATGAAGTTCTTGTTAGACATTGAAAAACACATTCTGGGTTACCCAGAAAATAAAAGTCAATGCCTAGTAGGATACTTTGACCAGTCACTACATTAAATCTACAAGTTATTTAGATGATCTAGAAGCTTTAAACTGTAGTCTATATACCTTATTACGATTGTATTACAACAACAACAAAACAACAAACAGAATCATGATCAAGGCTCACGAATATCTTGTCAGGCCCTTTCTGGGCAGTTTCTGGGTTACCTAGAAATGCCCAGTCATAGCCGGTCAACGTGGTTTGACCACGACTATCTTACAATACATGATAGATCCGATCCTGATTCAGGTGCTAGATCATAGACCACATAACATACTACAAGCATCAGCCGTCAAAACACAAACACCATAAACAGGCTGAGATTTACAAGGTTTGACATTCGTTGTCAGACCACTTAGATGTTATGGATCTACAAGATACCAACCCAGATCATTGTTTAACACTTTATACTACAAGACTAAACTTAAAAACACAAGATCTAACATAGCTTTAGAGATCAAATTTCTTGGTTAGGGTTTATACCTTTATGAACCAATTCTTGATTCAAAGCTACTGATTGGTTATGCCTGGTAGTGGGGCTGGTTTTTGGGACTGATATGCTAAAGAAATTCATGGGTTGGAGAGAGAATATTTAGGTTAAATGTTTGTGTGCAAATGGTTTATTTTATGTGCTTTCTCTCTCTAATTCTATATAAATAAAGTGGTGCAATGCATTGGCTGATATTGAATAACTGATTTGCTGGAGATTTTAGAACAAGTCAAGGGTAGCTTACCAACTAAAGTTATGGCCAAATCTACAAGTTATCTTCAATTATGCAAGAGGGGCAATTTGGTCTTTGGCCTTATAAATTTAATGGCTATTATGTAACATGTCAAATCCTTAGGGTTTGACCCTTAGAGTTTAACCCTAAGGTTAGCACAAAATTAAAGGATTCTAGTATTTTATTTTAGGGTTTACAATAAACATAAAAATTAGTTCCTTAAAATTGAAATTAGGGTTTCTTTAATTAGATTAGATTTTCAAGTTACATTATACATGAACATTGTGGTTTAATTATTTACTAATTATAGTTAACCTTGTTAATTTAGCAATTAGGGTTTATAATTTAAATATTAGGGTTTCTAGAAATTAATATTTCTAAATATTAATTAGGGTTAACCTAATTAATCATAAAATCATATAGCACCGTTATATAATAATCTCGAACTCATAATTGAGTTTCAATTTAGGGTTTCCATTTGGCATTTCACTAATTATTATTTAAGGTTTCTAATTTCAAAAATTAGGGTTTCTAATTTACAATTAGGGTTTCTAAATTTTAATTAGGTTTACCTAATCAAATCTTTAATATTTAATATTAATCACATAACACAATTACAAAACAATCTTGTACCCTAAGTTGGGTTTCAAATTAGGGTTTAGCACAGTAAAACTATGGTTTTCAAATACTGCACCATAATTGACCAACCATTATCAATGCGTAAATACAGTACATATTTATAGCACCGAAAAATCAAAATCAAAATAATATTTTATTATTATTCTCATTCCTTGATCAAAATCCAAAATCAGAGTTTGGATTCCATATCTAATTTATCTTTCATATTTAACATTATTAATTAAATTAAAATAATTAACTTAATTAATCTAACATAAATTCATATAATAAAATAAAATAATTATTATAATAATTTTGTAATCATTTCATATATTATTTAAATAATATAAAATTATATTTTCATAGAAAATAAATAATAAAAATATTTCTACTATAAAATTAATTATTATAAGAATATACTTTATAATAATCAATAATTCTGAAATAAAATAATTTTAATTATTCATATAATAAATATATTTTTATTTATCACATAAATACATACGCTTTATCTTGTACAAATTCTCATCTTAAGAAAAAAAATTATACGCAAAATTTTTGATTTTATTTATATAGAAAATATCGAGTTGTTACATGGGATATTCCCAGATTTCAAGCTGAGTGATCACAATTTGATCATAAACTAATAGAGGAATTGTCAGGCATTCAATACTGAATTACCTCAGAATTATAAGTTAGTTATAAAAACTAAACTATAACCCTCTGCAAGTACATGAAGCGGCCAACTCCTTGTACCCGATATTATGCATCATACTAAAAAATACTGCAATAGCCGAATGTCCGACCTTAAAGTCCCCTTTATATAAGGGTTGTTCATCTCAATCTTACATCAAGAGTTCGTACCACAACAATATGGTTTGGATTTAAAGAAATGCTAAAGATTTCAACATATAATATTCATATTGATCTAGCAAAAATAATTAGCATTGATCTTTCAATAACAACTTAGTTCAAATATTAGAACGTATAAAGTTTCAACAAATATTAGTCTCGCCAAAACAATTATCTGAGACATAAGTCATCAACTGTTAAATAATAGATAGAAATCAATTGCACTATTTGAAATCAACAATAATATTTATAGATGTGAATAACCCACAATAGTTATTCACCAGGCAAGCTTTTAAAATTTAAAACTCAATTTGAGTTAATGAACTTGCACTAATTGCGAATGATCAATAATAATCTTAGACGTGGTATAATCATCAATAATTACTCACTTAACATGCTGGTAAAATAATAATTTGAATTTGAGTTAAGGAAATTGCAATACATACGAATATTCAATAACAATCTTAGATGTGGAATAATCATCAATAATTATCCACTAACATGCTTGAAAAAATAATAACTCAAGTTTGACTTAGGAAACTTGCCTTGGTCGTTGACTACTGCTACACAATCTAATTTAGCTTTGTTGAAAGACCTGCTATTTAAAGTCATTATATAATTTAGACACATAATCATGTAGTCACAACAGTGTTTAGAACCTAAAAAACACTTATCAGGTAAAATTATTCCAGTCTGGTTGGACTTCGGTACCAATATGGTGTCTCGATTACATTATCAGATAATTAATGATTTTATTTTTAACAAAACTCTATTCCAAAGCTTCAATATTATTTTAGATACTTTGATTATCTTTTATAATATTTTTCTGAAGCTTATAATAATTTTCAAATATTTATTATCTTATATAATAATTTTTCAAACACTGATATCATTTTTAAATGATTTAAATATTGAATAATTCCATTATCATTATAAATAAATAGTTTAAAATATTAATGAAATCCCTATCAAAATATTAGAAGTTATTTTTAATAACTCAAAATATTTTTAAAACACTAATATTACCTTTAAATGATTTTTAAAATATTTAAAATTATTTTTAAATAATTACCATTAAGATTAAAATATTAATGTAATTCTCATCAAAATATTAAAAGTCTTTTATTATAACTTAAAATATTTTTAAATCCTTTATATTATTTTTAAATGATTTTTAAAACATAAAAATCAATTTTAATCCATTTATATAATAGAATTATTAAATAAATATATTATCATTAATATTAAGTTATTAATGAAATTTATATCAAAATATTAAAAGTTATTCATTATAACTTAAAATATTTTCTAACACATTAATATCATTTTTAAATAATTTTTAAAATATTAAAATCAATTTTAACTATTTTATTTAATATAATTATTAAATAAATTTAATATCATTAATATTTAAATAAATTAAATTATTAATGAAATAAATTTCAAATTATTAAAAGTTAATTTTTATAACTTAAAATAATTTTTAAAACTCATTTTTGAATTTTTATTAATTATTTTCTATTTTTATTGATTTATTAGAAATTAATTAATTAATATTATTAAAACTGTCGGTATAGGCTTTAGCGACGAAAATTGTCGCGGTTGGTATTCTTCATCACTGAAGAACAGCCATGGCCAATGCCCTGGGGGCTACTTTGACCATGGTTAATTTTTAACTGGTTTGGATTCTAGGCTTGAGAGTGTAATCATGGTGTTGTACTAGTGTAATACTACAAGTACAAACTAATTTCATGGTCTAACTACTTCTTATCATGATGATCTAAGGGCTCAAAGTTACTGACAAGGCTGTTCTAGAGTTTCTAGGTTACCCAAAAACCCAGTCAGTTCTAGATAGCTACTTTGGAGCTTGACTATCTTTGCTTCTGTGACACCCCCAAAATAGGTATACATCACCCATTCTGTGTCGCCAAATACATGGTACAGAAATCAAATACAAACTTATTTTATACAATACGACAAAACGTATCTGAGAGTTTTTACACGAATATTGTCTAATAGACAATATTCAAATTCAAAAAGGAGTCTTCGTTACAATTATTGATACACTATTTTACAAAATAGTGAGGACTTCTAAAATAGCTGTCTAGACCAATCACTCTACACTCCGACTAGTTTTCGCTATATTCTCGCCTCCTGAGAAGAAAAATGGAACAAAAAAGAAAAGGGTGAGCTCAACTAGCCCAGTAAAGAATATTATGATTAAGATAATGTAGAACAAATTATCATTAGTCTTCAATAAATCAGATAAAATATAATGGACAACAAGTTTTAGATCAATATTCGCAGCAGAAATAACAATTCATTAGAAGAGTTAAGTAGAGAATGAAGTCTACTATCTTCTATGATTTAAAAGTCCATCATCAATATTTTATCAATGTAACATCAATCAATATACATCTTGAACCAAATATTCATCTTTGCACTACGGGCCAAAGATATTCATTTGTATCACCAGTTGGTCATGTTCATCTCAACACCTGTTCATCTTTGCACTACGGGCCAAAGATATTCATCAGGTAATCATTCATCTTTGCACTACAGGCCAAAGATATTCAGTTATATCATTGTTTAGGATTAATGATGATGAAAAATATTTTTAAGAAATGAATCAAGTGAGATTAACGGACAAAGATTAGGGATTCGTACTTTGGTTTATCCAAGTTCAAAAATACTCCATAATAATCAATTGTGGAGAAAAATTCAAAAATGAAGATCGAAATATGGATACAATCAAATATAGTAACCATAATAGACCACTTGGACAAAGAATTTTTTTTTTAAATTTTTCTGTGAATAGTGTCGTTGTTGGGTAAAATCTAGTTACGCACAACACGCAAATATACGTGGTCAACAAGTAATATAATAGTAAGTAGAGTATCGTTCCCACAGAGACTAGCACGAAATTAACTCTCACAATTACCAATTTCCTATTAATCCAAATTTTATTAAACTAACCAATTTCAACTTTGTAACTAAAAGTATTAAAAATATTAAATCACCAAACAATTAACAAACCCTAAAAATTGAATTTTCAAACAAATATTGGAGAATTAGGCTTACGACTTCACTCTAAGCATCACTCTGATTATGACACCTTATTCTAGTTTAATTCACTATCCCAGTTTATTAATCAAGAACACGTATGTAGAACTAGCCACCTCTCGATGCACTAATACCATATTAACTCAAATCCACAAATTATATAGAATCAAGTTAAAGATCTTAATCAACTAACTCACTATATCTCTATGTGAATTATAATTAAAGAAGGTTTAAGTTCAAGTTCTTTATCGGATTACATGCGATGTCAAGCATATCTCTACCCTAACATTCATCGAGATTCTGTTCATTCACAAAATTCAAGAACACAAGCTATATTAACTAAGTCTAGACTCGTACTTCCTCTCTTGAATCCATATAAGTCCACAAAGAATTGTTGATCAGGCAATTCATAAATTCAAGCATAAATTAATATAAATAAACTGAGGAATACTTATCAAACTAAAAATCAAAGCTACGTAATCATCGTTCCACTTAAAGATCCTTCATAAGCCTAAAAAGTATTCATCATCAATGAAATAAAAACTGAATAAATTAAAGATAACATCCTTCCAATTACAAATATAAAACTAGAGAAGAAGGATAATTCAGAACACCCTTCACTTTAGCCTCAATATGCAATTGATATGAAAATCCTTCAATTATCTTCACTCCAATGCTTGCTCCAAAATCTGTCCTTAATCTCTGTCAATTGCCTTCCGTGTTGTTGTTCTTATTGTTTGATGTCCAATATATCTCTAAGACATGCATTTTGATTGTAATCCCACGCCATTTAGAGTCCCAAGGCATTACAATTACTTAAACTCGCGTTTTTGCAGCATTTGAAACGAAATAGATCACGGGCTGTCTCGGACCCCCGCCCCGGTGGGGGTATTAGCTTGGAAAGTACCCGCCCCGGCTGGCTTAGCTCATGTTATCTGATTTGAAGACCCCCCCGGCGGGGGTGTAAGGCTAAAAAACACCCACCCCGGCGGGCTAGGCTCCTGTCAGTTGATCTTGTTTAAGCTCCAAACTTGCTAAATGTTAACCAAAATTGTACCCTTCTTGATCACTTGCCACACCACCCAACCTACACACAAAATAACAATTAAAAAGTAAAAACAAACATGCAAACAATGAATTAACACCGATTAAGCTTTAATTAGGAACCGATTTGCGAGTATAAAACCCACTTATCAGTCGTATACGTGAATAGTGCCGTATACGTGAATAGGAATCCCGACACAAAAGGTAAAAATTCCACAAGAAGAATCATACTTCGAGAATAGTACTCGTGAATAGTACCGTATTCGTGAATAGTGTCGTATACGTGAATAGTAACCTCGACATGAAAAGGTAAAAATTTTATAATAAAATTCATTCCAACATTTTGGCATAATGATATTGAACGAAATAACATCATTTACGAAGAAAATAACATCCCTGTAGACACTCAAAATTTTTTGCACATCTGTTACTGACATTGCAGGAGGGCAGGTTCGTCCTTCAAAGATAACCCTAGAAGACAACTCACATCCAGTCCGAATACTACCGAAAGCTCAGTTTCAACCCCGGAACATACACCGGGAGCATCAGTTCCAACCTGGGAGATAACCCCGAGACCTGTAGTTCCAATACCGAAAATTGCACCGGAGAAGACTGATTCATCCCAGAGATAACCTCGAGATGTTCAGTCTCAGTCCCAATATTGGGAATAGCTGATTCCAACCTTGGAGATAACCCCAAGGAAGGCAGTTGCAGTTCTGGAGATAACCCCGAAAATGCTTATTTCGAATGCATGCAATCAGTTTCAACCTCGGCGCTTACACTGAGGCACTCAGTACAAGACCTGGAAATAACACCAAGAAGACAGGCACACCTCAAAGATAACACCAAGGACCTTCAATACTGGCAGTAGTCCAATCTCAGAGATAACCCTCAGCAACGTCTGCTTTATCAGCCCAAACTGGAGATCACCTCGGTGAGGGGAAAAGTCGTCATCTTGCCACCTTGACGCCACATCACGCCGTCTCAACATTTCAGACATACATTTCTCCACAACAATGTCCCATAAGAACCATGGAAAACAAATCCCGAGTGACTATTACTTAGGGTGACTGATAGAATTTGAAGCTTAAAGACCGGAGGTCATCGTCCCATCTTCCTGACTTCGTACAACCTCTAATCCCATGTCATTGCGTAACTCTCGACAACGGCGGTCCAAAATAGGTCTTACATACCTCAGTCGAATGTCTGGATTACAATTATGAAAGTTTGTGCGGACATCACGTTGCATGCGTGCACGTACTTCTAGATGACGGGACCTGCGAAACTCGGGGTACCCCGAGCAGCCTCAAGTACACCTGCGGCCCAGCCGCAGGTACACCTGCAGCTCCCCCCTCTATAAATAGAGGGCTTGGGGTGGCCATTTTGAAATAGAAAAAAGGTGAGGAAGCCCTGTCCAATTTTCTCTGTACACACCCCAAACTGAGTGCTTTCTCATTTTAAACACTTGTAAGCTCATATATAGCTACTTTTTACCAGAGGGAGCCGAATATTCATCCATTTCAAGTTATTGAAGTCTTCTTTGGCTGCCCACTTTAAGCCTTCTCACACATTTTCAAGCCTTTCTCTTCATCTTTGCACACACTATTCTTCACATTGAGAGTCGTGTTGCATGTGTATGCCCGAACTTCGGTCCGTGGTTTCTTTTCAGTTTGTATATATATATATATATATATATATATATATATATATATATATATATATATGGACTAACACCATCGAGTTATGCCTCGATTTAACCTTGACTTCGGTCTGGAGCATTTAATGACTTTCGTATATATGTATATATATATATATATATATATATATATATATATATATGAAAGCATTTAAATATATATATATATATATATATATATATATATATATATATATATTTACATTTCGTCCCACCTGGAGTTTACTTCGTGGTGGTGGACCGTTTTTATGGCTTTTTGGACATTTCGTCCGGCTTGGAGTCTCCTGTGTGGCGGTTGATCGCTTTTACAGCTTTGTATACATTTTCGATCCCCCATGGAGGTGCTTCGTGGTGGTTGATCATGTCTATATATATATATTTACATCTTTTATATATACCTGCTTAAAGCTTTTATATCAACTGCGGCATCATGTGAGCTTAGGAATCATGTGAGCCTAGGAATCATGTGATCATAGATTCAGTCTATTGAATCTAGATTCGGTTCCCATAATGGTCATTTTTAACTGTAAGCAGCTTTTAAATTTATTCACGGTGTTTGGATTTCCTCAGATGGTTTTCATGCCCAAGAGGAGTTTGGCACTATTTTGTACATTATTTTCTCGAAGATGCTTTGCATCTCGAAAATAAAAGCAATCAAGCCGAACATTTAATAAAATAGAAGTATCAAAGGCCTCAATTACTATTGAGCACAAGGGTTTGAAAAAATTCTTTTAAAACATCACTGCTATATCATGTTTATAACTGAATTTTTACACAAATTCAAACCCTTTGTATATAGGTGCAAACGAGGCATATCACTACATCCAAAGAACAGCACATTGACCCACACACACACACATATTCATATAATAGTTTCTTGAAAAGTGGTGGTCACTGTGGAAACACAGATGTCGGGGGTGCCTAACACCTTCCCTCCACATAAACAAGTCCCCGGACCCTAATGAATCTTGGTTTCACATACCTGTTTAGTAGTGTCACATCATTGGGTCAATGTGCAAACCTTTTCTCGGTTGTGTTGGTTCAACCAGTTAAAAAACCAACTGGCGACTCTTAACAGTCCATCGTCGACATTACACATGTCTGACCTTTTTCACTTATTTTTTCAAACAAATCTCACCTAAAATGAGAACACAAAAAAACAGGTAACGAAAAGGGACAAATAAAAATCCCGACGTTGACAGGTGGCGACTCTGCTGGGGAACCCCAATAAGAGGTCTTAAGCCGCTATTACAAGCTTTTCAAAATTGTTATATGCTTGTGTGTGGATGTTGCATTTACATTTATGATGAATGTGTACGAATGCATATGTTTACTGCAATTAATGCTTTACACTATACCTGCCTGTGATATTAGTGCTTCTCACGTGTCATCATTTTCATAAGCGATGAGACACGTTGTATGTGAATGTATATTGTGTGGTTCCTCCACCAGGAGGATATCATGTCAGTGTTTGATTACTGAACTCGTAGGAAGACTAATTCCAACGAGGCTCAGGAAAGGCACCACCCAAATTCGCTCCAGTTGAAAGACCGGATTAATTTTCCGTTGAGTAAATTGCGATGATTTGGGAACCTTCATGCCAAAAAGCCGCGAGAGAAACCTAAGATAGGTCAGCCTCTGATAAACCAAACGCGGAGGAAAGTCTCTTCATGCTTTCTCATTTCAAATTACTCGTAAAGTCAATTACTTGTAATTTACATTTTATATTCATCTCCATGTAATGAGAAATATGTGCATATACCTATTTAAATGAACAAGCTATCTTGTATTACAAACAGCTAACATCCATTTTGCAGGACAAAATTCCTAAAATGGACACATCACATAACATGTTAACATTTACACCATCCCTAAAACTTAACTGTGCCAGTTTTATCGCAGGGAAGCATTTGAAACTATTACCCGGTCAAAGTCCAAAAAGGCCGCAGGCCTACAGCCAATCATGTCTTCATCTGACCAGCCTAATCCAGTTTCTCACGAAGAATTTAACGGATTAAGATAACGAATTACAGATTTGGCTGTTCTGCTTAAAGAACTACATCAATCTACTCAGGGTCCAAAGATACCCATATATGCTGAATCCTCCACACAAGGGGGAACTCAAGGTTCTTATAAAGCCATTACAGTACCTGAACTGCAGTTAGATACAACCAACAAAAGTCATGATGACGCCCATCTCACAAGAGATCTAGACACCGGTGACATCAGAAAGAAAGTTCTTCAAGTGGAAGAGACCCTTCACGCTATCAAAAGAATTGGAGCACACGGGAGTGTTTCATATGCCGACCTTTGTATATTCCCTGGTGTTCATTATCTAGAAAAGTTTGAAACTCCTGACTTCGAAAAGTATGATGGGTTAGGATATCCTTATACATATTTGAAGGTGTTCATTGGAGAACTTGGATCTTATGCAGAGGACGAGAAGCTCAGAATGTAGCTATTCGAAAAGAGTCTGACTGGAGAAGCCTGTTCGTGGTATACCAGATTAAACAATTCAAAGATCCATAGCAGGGAAGAGCTAGCTCACGCCTTCCTCACACAATACAACTTCTAGTCTCAAATGGATCCTGACCGATACCAGATTACCAAGGTCAAGAAACAGTCCAATGAGTCTTTTAGAAAATATGCTCAAAGGTGGAGGCGTATTGCTGCTCAAGTAACTCCTTCAATGACAGACGGTAAACCATTTTCCGAAATGATCAAACATGGAGAAATGGCTGAGATAGGATTGAAGTCAGGAAAGATTCAAGACCTAGCTGCCCTTAAAGCTGTTGCTGAGCACATCCAATTCAGAAATTATGGAAACAACCCCTGGAGGGTCCATAAAAAGAAAGAGGAGGATGTTTCCCTTATTATACAGGGTCAAAAAGACAATCAGAACATGCCTATCTAGAGGAGAAGTTATACTCCCTTTTAAGCACAGTCTTCAAACCCTACAATACCAAAAGGCAGAGAAGTCAAACACCCTCGAGTGTTCACACCTTTAGGAGACTCACTGGAGAATATTCTCACTCTTCTGACCACGCAGAAGAAAATCACACATGTTCTTCCACCAGCCAACCCTAATGGACGGGGTTTTAATGCTGCTCAGAAATGTACTTATCATGTCGGGGCACCTGGACATGATACTTAATATTGTTGGGCCTTGAAACAAAAGATCCAAGATTTAATAGACAACGGTGAGATTGTGGTCACCAAACCAGATCAACCTCATGTGCAAGACAACCTTCTTCCTATACACAAAGAGGAAGAGGTTAACATGATTAATTAGAGCACTGGACAAAGTTCCAATTTTAACTGTGAAGCATCCCAGATCATCAAAGACAATGTTCACAAATGGGATTATGCAAAGTTCTAATTTACGATGGAACGAAAGATGAAAGGTCTATGCAAGCAAATTGAGCAATTGGCAGAACTGGTGATCTATCAGCATCAAGTTACATGCAAATTAGTCAGCTAGGAGCATGCTAGTCTCCTCCCCTTGATTATGAATATTCCATCATCAGCTTCAAAAAATGAAACAATGGAGGACAAAGTGACGAAGAGAGTGACTGCCAAAGCCCGTCGGGATTTTGCCAATAGATGGGAATTTACATACCTGGGCCAACCTATAGAGGAGATACTTCAGATGCTAATCAGTAAAGGAAGAATCACTTCCCTCCTACCTCCAATCAATCCCCGTTCAGGACGGTTTAACTGTGATGGAGTATGTCAGTATCACTCCCATTCGCGCGGTCACAGCACGGACGAATGCTGGGCACTCCGCCACCTTATTCAGAATTTAATCGATAGTGGTGTCCTGCAATTGGCAGACAATGATACCGTGCTATTTGAGAGTGAAAATACCTATCCTACCCAATAAAAAGGACTGGTAGTAGTTATATCCACTGAAGATGATAGGACTGTTAAACCACTCACAATTCAACTCAAGGGAATTAATAATCCTTTGAAAGTGGCTGCTCCAGAGCCAATCAACCTATCATTCAGACCACAATACCATGTTGTCAGCTTACAAAAAGTCCCCTAGAATTATGGAGAAGCTGAAGGATCCACATGTCATACAACTGCTGTAGTGTTAAAGGAGAATCCACTGTATCTTCCCCAACGGGTGATGAAGCCTGCTGTTAAATCAAAGGGGAAAATTCCCATAGAGAAGATTAAAAAATTCCTCTGTGCTATGGGTCATAATGAAGCCAAGGTGGTTTTAAGCTTAAGAGAAGCTCCATATCAAATTTTAATATTAGACTTGGTCTTAACTTCTAAAGATCATAGGAAGATTCTACTAAAGGTTTTGGAAGAAGCCTACTTACCGAAATCAGTGGATGTGAAAAAATTTCAACATTTGGCTGATCACATTTTCAACAGCAATGTGATCTCTTTCACTGATGATGACATACCGCCCGAAGGGACCGGTCATTGTAAGTCGTTGCACATTATGGTTTTGTCCTCCGGATACATGTTAGCTGGAGTCTTGGTAGATGGAGGTTCGTCTTTGAATATCTGTCCTTATGCTATGTTGCTGAAAATGAATGTCAATCTCTAGTAAATTCGAAGTAGCCATACGATCATCAAAGCTTTTGATGGATCCCGCCGAAATTCAGTCGGAGAGATTGAGCTGCCAATTGAGATTGGTCCTCATATATTTTATGTGTCTTTTCACGTGCTCAAAATAGATACAGGATACAACCTACTGCTAAGGAGATCATGGATTCATATGGCTGTGGTAGTCTCCTCCACTCTTCATCAGCAACTTAAATACATTATCAACAATAACCTAGTTACAGTCAACGCTGAACTAGAGTGCCCTCAATCGGGTGACATACCGTTCATCAATTTCAATTTCGATGTTGAGCCGGTCAGTTTCCACACTTTGGAAGTAAGCAACCCTCAATATCATGCCATTGGGACACCATTTCCCATACCCAAGATTTCTGCCGAAGTGATGGCAGCTACTCAAGAAATAATGTCATTGGGACACCAGCCGGGACAAGGGCTGGGAAAAAGTCGTCAGGGTATTATGTACCCGATTCAAGTGTCTAGTCAAACTGGGACAGTCGGACTAGGCTATTCTGCCAGTACCAGTTACAGGAATCCACATAAGCATAAGCAGATTCCTTCAACTTCAGCCGCACGACTATTATTTCCACCTATACATCCAGAGTCCTCACAATCTCCAATTAAGGTGCCAGCCAATGTAATGGCTATGTTATTTCCTAAGCCGATACCGGTAAAGGAAAATGAAGTCTTTATTCCATATCCCAAGGTGGAAGAAGAGAAATGGAGAATTAAGCAAGACATCATCAGAATGATGTCAGGTGTACGCATCATTGTCCATATTGAACATACTAACATATATACCCCAGACAATGATTGCCCAAACGTAATGGTCATCATTCGGGAGAAGGAGGACGATGATAGCCCCTCCATTATTGTAGTCCCCCAGGACTTTGCCCTTGCCAATTGGAGCAGCACTCCTTGCATTGGTTGACAAGGGTAAAATGGGCAAGACTTCTTTCTGCCCTATAGATATCATAACTGCTTACTTTTCTGTATAATATTAGCAATTGTTTTGTCTGTACATCCTAACACTGTATATGATTAAACAGTTTCATATATATATTAAGTGAAAGCATATTTTGTTTCAGGACTCTGAACTTAGATGTGCCTGTACTTGCTGATAAGATGCCTCTTTTCCACAAGGATTGTAACTTTGATGAAAAGTTGGACTCAGACTTGCTGGAAATACAAGAGGACATTAAGGTGCCTCTGGAGATCAAATAATGGGTCGAAGACAAACCTAAACCCAACCTTGATCAAACCACCTCCTTTAATCTTGGAACCTTAGAAAACCCTAAGTTAATCCAGATTGGTTCAGACCTTACCCCAAACCAGAGGAATGATATGGTTATGCTATTAACCCAATTCTAGAATGTGTTTGCATGGTCTCATGAAGACATGGTGGGTTTGTCCACCGACATTGTTCTTCATTGCCTTCCCATCAAAGAGGGATTCAAGCCAGTCAAGCAGAAACTCAGGCGATTGAAACTTGAGTGGAGTTTAAAGGTGAAAGAAGAAATTGTGAAAGAATTTTAAGCCGGTATTATCATGGTGTCCACATATCCCGAATGGATATCCAACATCGTGCCCATGCAAAAGCCTGGAGGAAAGGTGCGAGTTTGCGTGGATTATCGGGATCTGAATAAAGCTTGCCTTAAGGATAGCTTTTTCATGCCTTTTGTCCACATTCTCATTGACAATACGGCTCAATACGACTTGTACTCCTTTGCCGATTGCTTTGCGGGGTACCATCAGATCATGGTTGCTGAGGTGGATCGTGAGAAAACTGCTTTCTTGACGCCTTAGGGAACCTTTTACTACATACGGTTGTCTTTCTGCCTCATTAATGCCGGAGCTACCAATCAGAGAGCTATGATGGCTCTTTTCCATGACTTAATGCACAAAGAGATAGAGATCTACATGAATGACATCATCGTCAAATCCCGAAAGGAGGAGGACCACTTAGACCATCTCAAAAAGCTTTTCAACAGGTTGCGTAAGTACAACTTGAAGTTGAATCCAGCCAAGTATGCCTTTGGCGTTAAATCCGGCAAGTTGCTAGGATTTCTAGTCAGCCACAAAGGAATCGAGCTGGATCCCACCAAAATCCAGAACATTACGAAAATTCCCATTCCTTATGCAGAGAAGGAAGTACGGGGATTTTTGGGAAGAGTCAACTTCATTAGTAGGTTCATTTATCAACTCACAACAACCTCTGAGCCTATCTTCAAGTTGTTAAGGAAGAACTCCTCCATGAAATGGAATGATGAGTGCCAGAAGGCCGTCCTTACCATCAAAGAGCAGCTAGTCAAAGCTCCTATTTTGGTACCACCTAGGGATGATGTTCCCTTGTTCATGTACCTATCCATAAGTGACAATGTCATGGGCTGCATGTTGTGTCAGAAAGACAATAGAGGCCGAGAACGAGCTATCTATTACCTCAGCAAAAGATTCAGCAGCAGTTAACACAAGTACACTCTGATCGAGAAGACTTGTTGAGCATTAGCATGGACTGCCATGAGGTTACAACATTACCTCCATGGGCACACAACCCATCTTATATCCCGCGTGGATCCTCTCAAGTATGTGTTCAGTAAACCCATACTGAATTATCAGCTGTCTAGATGGCAGTTGATTCTGCAACAATTTGACATTGTTTATGTGAAATGTCAAGGAATTGTAGATCAACTGGCCGCCGCACCTTAAGGGGACTTCAAACCTTTGGAAACATACTTCCCCGATGAAGGGGTAATGACAATTCAGCGACACCATCAGTACGATGCACACCAAATACGGAACATGTATTTTGATGGAGCTGTTAATATGGAAGGTTTTGGTGCTGGAGAAATTATGGTATCCGGTACGGGGGAGCAGTATCTCGTCACCGTTAAATTGCAGTTTATCAGCACAAACAACACATCTGAGTATGAAGGCTGTATCATGGGGCTAAAACTTGCTCGTTCAATGGGTATCAGACGGTTAAATGTCTTTGGAGATTCAGAGTTGGTAGTCAAACAATCCACAGGAATCTATCAACCCAAAGAGCTGCATTTGTTGCCTTACCATCGGCAAGTTTTACAGATGGCTTCGGAGTTCGAAGAGATCTCCTTTCTACACATTCCTGGTAATAGGAATGACATTGCAGATGCATTAGCAACTTTGGCCTCCTTGATTCACATACCTGACAAGGAACACATGCCAAGCGTCACATTTGCCCTACAAATGGCATCAGCCTATGGGAACTATGTTGGAGAAGTATCGGATGAGCTACCTCCCATCCAATAACCTTGGTATTAGCATATTAAGGAGTACTTACGAGATGGATCTACACCGCCAAATTCATGGGAATGCTATCCACGCCCCTCCACGGGAGCTCCACAATATGAGTTCGCCTCGGCCCTTCCCAATGTGGGGAATGGACGTGGTCGGGCCCATCGAGCCCAAAGCCAGTAATGGACATTGCTTTATCTTCACCATGATCGACTACTTTACCAAGTGGATAGAAGCAGCCTCCTTCCCCAGGGTTACCAAAGAAGTCATCATTTCTTTCCTCAGAAACAATGTCATTTGTCGATATGGACAACCAGAGGTAATTATATCAGATAATGCTAAGAACCTCACCAACAAAATGATGGAGGAACTATGCAATAAATTCCACATCAAACACCTTAACTCCATCATCTACTGTCTAAAGATGAATGGTGATGTTGAAACGGCTAACAAAAACATCAAGAAGATTATGAAAAAGATGTCCGCCAACCACAAAGGATGGTCTGACTTATTGCCTCTTACACTGTTAGACTACAGAACATCAATGCGGACTTCAACTGGGGTAATCCCCTATGCATTAACCTATGGGATGGAAACAGTACTCCCCATAGAAGTACAAATGGAATCCCTCAGAGTGTTGATGGATGCTCAGCTGGATGAAGATCAATGGGTACAAGACAAGTATCACCAATTGTCTCTAATAGATGAAAGGTGAATCGCGACTATCTTCCATGGTCAGTTATATCAACAAAGGATCACTCGATCCTATAACTGAAAAGTCCGGCTACGACAGTTTAAACAACATGACTTGGTTTTGAAGAAGATCCTTGACAACCAAATCAGTCCAAGGGAAAATTCGCTCCTAACTGGGAAGGCCCATTTATTATCAAGGAGATATTAACAGGAAGTGCTCTCAGATTGCAGGAAATGGACGGCGATGAATTTCCATAGCTTATCAACACAGACACCGTGAAACGGTACTATGTCTGAAGTTGCTATCAAGCAAACATCCTGGTATTGGATCATCAGATCACCAGTCATTCTGGTTCTTCAACCCTTCATTACATACAACTTTTTTCCATACTTTGCCCCTCAGGGAAACATATTCTTTAAGCCAGCAGCCTGGCTTCACCGTGCTCTTAGAATTTTGGTTATCCCACTAGGGATTGAACCTCTTGCGTTTACAGTTTGTCCCCCCAAACATGGGATCAAACTTTTCACCCTTGCAGTTTATCCTCAACCTATGATCAAACTTTCTCTTCCCCGCAGTATGACCTGAACATGGGATTAAGCTTTTCAACTCGTCCTGAGGGGCGAACTACGTCGACCTGATCTCCTTGATACACGGGAGTATGTAGGCAACCATATTATATATGGCCCAGCCGCAATAAACAAATAATAACAAAAACATTTCTACCCTTCTCTACAAAAACAAA
Organism: Panax notoginseng; assembly: GCA_016801055.1. Classification (NCBI taxonomy): domain Eukaryota; kingdom Viridiplantae; phylum Streptophyta; class Magnoliopsida; order Apiales; family Araliaceae; genus Panax; species Panax notoginseng. The sequence goes on along the minus strand of CM029015.1, from coordinate 65,466,783 downwards.
AACCACAAAAACACTTCTACAACCTTCTTCATCAATAAAGCTTCTACACCTATCTGCCTTTCATAAACAACGTTGAACCTCTTACACCAGGTTCAAACTACGCATACCTGATCTCCTCTTCAACAGGAGTACGTAGGTAGCCATTTATGGTTCGGTCTAACCCCCTACCAAAACACAAATATTTGTCAACGGTATTGAGATCATCCTTCAATCCACTACATTTCATTGGCTTCAGACCAAAGGGATGGAATTACCTGAACTCCTCCCAATTAGGAGATTCGATGACCATCTAAGCTGTAATTGTTCCTTGAAGAGCAACACCAATCCATAAGAGATGGAATTAACTAGGCTCCTCCTAAATAGGAGTACTGGAGACCATATGTGGTGCGATCAATCTCAGAGAGGAAAGCCACACTCCTCTCCACATTTTCATACAGAAACTAATCCCAAGACACCAAAGATGGTAGGGATACACACAGATCCATGATCTATTCTGAACTATCCAGAGACAACACAATGTCCATCCAGTAAGGAGGAATTCAGGATACATCAAGAGCACAAGCCCTAAAGAAGCATGCAAATATCTAGCAAGTATCAGATCATATCTAAAAGGGAAGTGATCAAAAATATATTTCCCTGCTATATATAATGTTGTTTGATATACACAATGTAAATTATATATGACAAAATGGCTAAACTAGTCTGTGCAGGAAAGTTCAAGTCCATCTACAAATCGGTGTATATGCGAACTAACAAGCCTAACATGGCATCTCTCTCCGAGGAAGGAGGTAATGATGTGGTCTCCTATACAAGGATATCCACATGAGTTAGCAAGTCTGAGGCCATCTGTATGGTGACGCTATGCTCATCGATATATGCACTCATCTCGGCAAGCATACCAGTGGTAGGGGACCTCACTGTAGTACTATCTGTGATGGCTACATCCCAGGCAGATATGGTGCTATCTCGCTCAACTATAACTGCATCTCTAGCTGATCTGACCTCATCTCGCTTAATAACAGCGACATCTCTACGAGCTAATGCCTCGTCCCTCTCTAACAAGGTTGCGTCTCTCCGATCAAGAGCTATCAACATCAGGGATCTAGCCTGATATCTCTTAAAGGTCATCAGATGAAGACTCCGCTCAAAGTACTGTGCTAAATGCTAAATCACGACAGTGCTAGTACTGGGAGAGTCTTAAGGAAATAATGGCAACCCAGTACATGGCTCCTCCTCGGTGTGAGAATCAATGTCCTCCAGGGGCTCTCCACCATTTGAGTTAATACTCGGCAATGTGGATACCACCTCAGCCGATGTAGTCTCTGCCTCCATCCATGCGGAATACTCTGCACAACAACCTAACAACTAATAGAGGGCACCCCTATGTGGGTCCCACCCCTCCGACTCAATCCAGTTCGAGTTACAAAGGAGTTCTCACATGCTAAAAAGGCCAAATCAGAGATAAAAACGCTACACGATTGAGCATAATAGCCTAAAACCCTGCCTGGCTATGACTTTCTTTTCATCCGTTGGTATTCGCTCGAACATAGGGTTTAATATACCAATGATACAAGTCGTTACAGTTCACATTTGGTAATACCATACAGAGGTCCAATGTCGTTAATACAGGGTTGTCACCCTAATCTCAAAAAATAGGTCCCCAGTGGGGGTTACAACGTAATCTCAAAAAATAGGTCCCCAACGGGGGTTACAACTCATGTTCTGCTGATACACACATCAACAATGATCAAACAAATCCCCGGCAGGGGTTACAACACATGTTTTCCATTGATACACATGTCATCAAAGGTCAAGTAGCCTTGACGTTAGTTTAGCCATTGGCAAGTAAACCCAATGTCGCATCGAAAGCCATCCGATGATTGCATCAGTTGATACACACATCAGCAAAGGCCAAGCAGCCTTGGCATTCATCCCTATCGGGGAGTTCATCAGTTGATACACACATCAACAAAGTCCAAGCAACCTTAGCATTCATCCCCAGCAGGGAGTTCATCGGTTGATATACACGTTAAAAGAGGATCAAATGGATCCACGGCGGGCGTTACAACGCGTGGTCAACCGTTGGTTCACACGTCAACGAAGGCCAGGCAGCCCTTACAACATCTGCTATTGGCAGTAAATCCAACAAAACATTGATATGTCCTGGCGATACAAACTAGGAAAGATCAATGTCATCGGGGAGGGTCAATGATGGAATATGTTATACACATCCTCAAATAGACAAAGTTTTATCCCCACAGATCTTTTGTACACGAGAGGCACATCTTTGGAGTAAAGTCTGTATCTAATATTAAGGACGTTTGTGATAGCCCCAACTTCAACATCCTGATAGGTTTGGATCATACATCCAAGCTTACCGTCATTACCATCATCGGTAGAAGCAACAGGGAGCCGGCAATCATCCCTAGCATGTTGGAAAGCAATTCAAATGCATCATAAACTTGCATCATATTACTCCATATTGCATCATGTTTATCTTGTTGCATTTCAAGTGTCTAGGATTCTTTATCCTATCCATGCCATTGTATTGCATGAATATGATAAAGAGGGGCATCTGTAGACACTCAAAATTTTTTGCACGCCTGTTACTGACATTATAGGAGGGTAGATTCATCTTTCAGAGATAACCCTAGAAGACAACTCATATCCAGTTCGAATACTACCGAAAGCTCAGTTTCAACCCCAGAACACACCGGGAGCATCAGTTCCAACCACGGAGATAACCCCGAGGCCTGCAGTTCCAATACCAGAAATTCCACTGGAGAAGACCGATTCATCCCGAAGATAACCCTGAGATGTTCAGTCTCAGTCTCAATACTAGGAATAGCATATTCTAACCTTGGAGATAACCCTAAGGAAGGCAGTTATAGTTCTAGAGATAACCCCAGAAATGCTTGTTTCAAATGCATGCAATCAGCTTTAACCTCGACGCTTACACTGAGACACTCAGTATAAGACCTGACAATAACACCAAAAAGACAGGAACACCTCAGAGATGACACTGAGGACCTTCAATACTGGCAGCAGTCCAATCTCAGAGAAAACTCTGAGCAACGTCTGCTTTATTAGCCTAAACTGGAGATAACCCCGGTGAGGGGCACAGTCGTCATCTTGCCACCTTGATGCCACATCACACCATCTCAACATTTCAGACATACATTTCTACATAGGAATGTCCCACAAGAACCAAGGAAAACTAATCCCGAGTTACTATTACGCAGGGTAACGGATAGAATTTGAAGCTTGAAGACCGGAGGGCATCGCCCCACCTTCCTGACTTCGTACAACCTCTAATCTCATGTCATTGTGTAACTCTCGACAATGGCGGTCCGAAATAGGTCTTACATACCTCAGTCGGATGCCTGGATTGCAATTGTGAAAGTTTGAGTGGACATCACGTTGCACGCATGGACGTACTTTGAGACGGCGGACCCGCGAAGCCCGCGACACCCCGGGCAGCCTCAGGTACACCTGCGGCCTAGCCGTAGGTACACCTGTGGCTTCCCCCTCTATAAATAGAAGGCTTAGAGTGGCCATTTTGAAAGAGAAAAAAGGTGAGGAAGCCCTGTCCAATTTACTCTGTACAAACCCTAAACTTAGTGCTTTCTCATTTTAAACACTTGTAAGCTCATATATAGCTACTTTTTACCGGCGGGAGCTGAATATTCATCCATTTCAAGTTATTGAAGTCTTCTTTGGTAGCCCACTATAAGCCTTCTCACACATTTTCAAGCCTTTCTCTTCATATTTGCACACACTATTCTTCACATTTGTACACACTATTCTTCACATTGAGAGTCGTGTTGCGTGTGTATGCCTGGACTTCGGTCTGTGGTTTCTTTTCAGTTTGTATATATATATATATATATATATATATATATATATATATATTATATATGGACTAACATCATCAAGTTATACCTCGATTGAGCCTTGACTTCGGTCTGGAGCGTTTAATGGCTTTCGTATATAAATATACCTATATATATGAACTGTGTTTCGAACTCTATTCGATGAGCCTAAACTTATGTCTGGTGCGTTTAAATGCTTTCGTATATATATATATATATATATATATATACACCTATATATATGAACTGTGTGTTGAACTTTGTTCGATGAGCCTGGATTTTACATCCTGTGCGTTTACTGCTTTAATATATATATACTTATATATATTAACTATTCTTGGACTTTGTCCGATGAGCCTGTATTTTATATCCGGTGTGTTTATCGCTTTTATACACACACACACACACACACACACATATATATATATATACATATATATATATATATATATATGTATTTACATTTCGTTCCACCTGGAGTTTACTTTATGGTGGTGGACCGTTTTTACTGCTTTTTGTACATTTCCTCCCGCCTGGAGTCTCCTCCGTGCCGGTTGATCACTTTTACAGCTTTATATACATTTTTGATCCCCCATGGAGGTGCTTCGTGGTGGTTGATCATGTCTGTATATATATATTTACAGCTTTTATATACACCTGCTTAAAGCTTTTATATCAACTGCGACATCATGTGAGCCTAGGAATCTTGTGATCGCAGATTCAGTCTATTGAATCTAGATTCGGTTCCCGTGATGGACATTTTCAACTGTAAGCAACTTGTAAATTTATTCACGGTGTTTGGATTTCCTCAGATGGTTTTCATACCCAGGAGGAGTTCGGCACTATTTTGTACATTATTTTCTTGAAGATGCTTCGCATCTCGAAAATAAAAGCAATCAAGCCAAATATTTAATAAAATGAAAGTATCAAAGGCCTCAATTACTATTGAGCACAAGGTTTTGAAAAACACCTTTTAAAACATCACAGTTATATCTTGTTTATAACTAAATTTTTACACAAATTCAAGCCCTTTGTATATAGGTGCAAACGAGGCATAGCACTACTTCTAAATAACAGCACATTGACCCACACACACACACATATTCATATAACAGTTTCTTGAAAAGTGGAGGCCACAATGGCAACACGGATGTCGGGGAGTGCCTAACACCTTCCCTCCACATAAGCAAGTCCCTGGACCTTAATGAATCTCGGTTTCACAGCCCCGTTTAGCAGTGTCACATCACTAGGTCAATGTGCAAACCTTTTCTCGGTTGTGTTGGTATAATCAGTTAAAAAACTAACTGACAACTCTTAACAGTCCATCGTTGACATTACACATGTCGTACCTTTTTCACTTATTTTTTTAAACAAATCTCACCTAAAATGAGAACACAAACAAATAGGTAACAAAAAGGGACAAATAAAAATCCCGACATCGACAATCCCTTACCTCAAAAGAATAGTACTTCTGACTGAAATATCGGATATAATGTTAAAAGAAACTTGCACTGAATAGCAACTCTCAAAGTATCTAAATAGTCACAAAAATACGCTCGATATTATAGAGAGAGAAAACTTCTGATTCTAGTATGATTTTCAATTCAAACTAAGTACCATATTTATAGAAAAATACTTAGAACGCCAAAGCAGACTAATTAATAAAATATTAATATTTTAAAAAAGTTTTCTACGCACACCTCCTTGACCAATTCACCAGCACTCCATAAGTGGGGCCCACCAAATTCACAAATTCCACAACAACCAAAAGTGTGGCCCACCCATATTTTTTAAAAAAGCATTTATTTTCGAAACATCAATAATTAATAATAAATAGCCCTTTTATCAAAAAAATACGAATTTTATGTCCATTCCATAGGAAATTTAATTCTTCACAACTTTGTAGAAGAAAGTTTTTCTAAATTCCAAACAGAAAATGATCGAAATCTACATACGGATGATTTTTAATACCTCCATTCTAACAAAATACTAATAAAACACCTCAAAATTAAATCCTTCATTTTTATCTACATAAAATAAATATTTCCTTATCATATAAATCAATAATTAATTATTCATAATTAATATTAAAGAATCACAATAATGACAACCATGTCGTTCCTAGGAAAGAGGGGGTTTTCCGATAAGAATTTCTCCTTATTGGCGCGCAATTAGGTGACCAAACCGCTTTTCTAGACAGAATTTTCTTAGACATTACCAATAATGATATCTAATAATATTATTCAAATAATATGAATTATTGATCTGATAATGGGAAATACTGTGCAGTGACAATTATTGAAACAACAAAAATATAAAATATCAACGTAGCAATTATTGAATCAATAAAATAAAATATTGAACAGTAATTACTGTAACAATTATTGAGTAGTGCCTTCTTACGTAAGAATAAATAATCCATAAATACTGTGTAATACCGTATGCTACTGTGCAACCACACGTATTACTATATTTTAACCACCGAGTATTCCAATAGTGTTAACGGTAATAACTACGCAGTTATTTATAACAACTCATACTTGTTATTTTCTTCATCCGATAGTTTTCCGTTATGGGGCCCACAAATGGCTGCACCATCGTACGAATATTCTCCGACAGCAAGAATATTTCACGACCAAACGAATATTCCCCGACAACAATGAATATTTTATAAGCACTTACTTATTTTACAAAATTTGTACATTTCACCCATAAGCAAAGTATTATACCAAATTATCACCTAATTATTCAAAATAATTATTAGAGGAAATTAAATTTTATTTATAAAAAGTTGGGGTCTTACAACCTCCCCTCCTTATGAAATTTCGTCCTCAAAATTGACGTACGTACTTGGTGTTTCGAAAAGGTGAGGGTACCTCGCTTTCATTTCTAATTCCAACTTACAGGTCATTTCTTGAATAACATGGTTCCTCCACAAAACTTTGACTTGTGGTATAACCTTTGTGCGTAGGACATGCTCCTTCCTATCTAAGATTTTGACAGGTACCTCCTCGTACGTATAATCTTCGGTTATCTCGTCTGGTTCTAACTCAATAATGTGGTTTGGGTCTTTTACATATTTACGAAACACAGATATGTAAAAAATATTATGAATACGAGACATGCTTGGAGGTAATGCGAGTCTATAGGCCACATTTCCTACTCGGTCAAGAATCTCAAATGGACTAACAAATCATGGATTGAGCTTTTCTCTCTTTCTGAATCTTGTAACTCCCTTCCATAGAGCAATACGTAACAATACATGATCCCCAATATTAAATTCCACGTCCTTTCAATGAAGATCCACATAACTCTTTTGTCGATTATGTGCCATTTGTATACGTTGTCGGATCATTTGGATCTTTTCTGTAGTCATACGTACCAACTCTGGTCCGAACAATGTTACTTTAGCCACCTCATCCCAACATACTGGAGAGCGACACTTTTGTCCATACAATGCTTTAAATGGAGCCACGCCTATACTTGCCTAATAAATGTTGTTGTAGGAGAATTCCACCAATGGTAGGTACTTATCCCAACTCCCTTTGAAATCAAGGACACAGAGTCTTGATAGATTTTCAAGAGTTTGAGTAGTCCTTTCTGATTGCCCGTCCGTTTAAGGATGATATGCCGAACTGAATCGTAAATCTGTGGTTATAGCTTTCTACAAGCTAACCTAAAATTGTGAAGTGAATCTTGGGTAACGATCTGAAACTATTGATACTGGCATGCCATACAACCTCACAAGCTCATTAACATATATACGAGCAAGACGTTCAAGGGAATAAGTCTCCCGTATCGACAAGAAATGAGCAGACTTGGTTAATCTATCAATATTAACCCAAATCGCATCTATGCCTTAAGAAACCTTGGAAAGACCCGTAACAAAATCTATTGTAATGTGTTTCCACTTCCATTTTAGAAACTCAAGTGGTTGCAATGGACCCTTTGGTACTTGATGCTCCACCTTTACACGTTGACAAATGTAGACACTCAAAATTTTGTTTTCCTGTTACTAACTATGTAGGAGGACAAAAGCGTCTTTTTCACACTTTAGAGATAACCCTGGACGACCACAACATCGATTCTAACCTCGGAGATATCCCCGGGAGATCGAGTTTCCAACCCCGGAGATGACCTCGGGAAATCAGTTTCTAACCCCGGAGATAACCCCGAGAAAATCAGTTCTAACCTCGAAGATAACCCTAGGGGATCAAGTTCAAAGCCTGGAGATAACCCCAGGAGGTCAAGCCAACCTCAGAGATAACCCTGAGGATAGTCCAAGTTAACATCAGGTCAACCTCAGAGATAACCCTGAGAAAAGACTGCTACAACTGTGTGAAAATTGAAAACAACCCTAGGAGGGGCAAAATGGTCATTTTACCAGCTCAACTTTAACTTAAATCAAATACACTCATTTCAATTCAAATTGCTTCAAAAGAAGTCCCACAAGAACCATATCTTAACTTACGAGTGCAAACTACGCAAAACGGCTCAACGGACTACCTGACAGAAACCCAAAAATATCATTTTGGTCATAGATGCATCTTCCTGGAATCAAAAAAGGGCAAATAGTAAGTCATTACGTAGCTCTCAGAAAGAGCTTTCCGGAATGGTATGGCACCCTTCCATCTGACTCCCGGTTTGAAAGTTATTGAAAGTTCGAGCGAACAACGCGTCGTCTGAGTGCACGTACTTCGAGACGGCAGGACCCACATTACCCGGGGCACCTCGGGCAGTCGCAGGTACACCTGCTACTACCGAAGGTACACCTGTTACTGCTGCAGGTACACCTACGGCTCCCCCTCTCTATAAATGGAGGGCTTGGGGTTGCCATATTTACAAGAGAAAAGGCGAGGAAGCCTTGTTCAATTTGCTCTGTATACACTATAAACTGAGTGCTTTCTCATTTTAAACACTTGTGAACTTATATATTGTTATATTTTTACCGGCGGGAGCCGAGTGTTCATCCATTTAAAGTCATTGAAGTCTTCTTTGGCAGTCCACTGTAAGCCTTCTTGCACTTTCTAAAGCCTTTCTCCACTACTATGCACGCACAGTTCTTCACGTTGAGAGTCGTGTTACGTGTGTATGCCCGGACTTCGGTCCGTGGATTTAATTTCTTTTCGTATAATATATATATATATATATATATATATATATATATGGACCAACATTATCGAGTCGTGGCCTTTTATTGCTTTATTTACATTTAGTCACGCCTGGAGTTTACTTCGTGGCGGTTGATCGTTTTTACTGCTTTATTTACATTTAGACCCGCCTGGAGTTTACTTCGTGGCGGTTGATCGTATTTATTGCTTTATTTACATTTTTGATCCCCCATGGAGGTGCTTTGTGGTGGTTGATCATGTCTCTATATATATTTACCGTTTTTATATATTTCCATTTTCGTTCCCCCATGGAGGTGCTTCGTGGTGGTTGATCACGTCTCTATATATATATTTACCGAGTTTATCTATTTATATTTTCGATCCCCCATGGAGGTGTTTCGTGGTGGTTAATCATGTCGCTATATATATATATATATATATATATATATATATATATATATATATATATATATATATATATATATATTTATCGCTTTTATATATTTACATTTCCGATCCCCCATGGAGGTGCTTCGTGGTAATTGATCAAGTTTGTATATATATATTTACAGCTTTTATACATATAACTGTTTACAACTTTTATATAAATTGCTACATCATGTGAGCCTAGGAATCATGTGATCACATATTCGGTCTACTGAATCAAGATTCGGTTCCCGTGATGGACATTTTCAGTTGTACACGACTTGTAAATTATTTACGGTGTTCGGATTTCCTTAGATGGATTTCATGCCTACAAGGAGTTCGGCACTGCTATGTACATTATTTTCTCGAAGATGCTTTGCATCTCGAAAATAAAAGCAATCAAGCCGAACATTTAATAAAATGGAAGTATCAAAGGCCTCAATTACTATTGAGCACAAGGGTTTGAAAAATATCTTTTTATAAAACATCATTGCTATATCTTGTTAAAACAGAATTTTAAATAAATTCAAAACCTTTGTATATAAGTGCAGATGAGGCATATCACTACTTCCAAATAATTGCATATTGATCCACACACACACACACACACATTCATATAACAGTTTTATGAAAAATGGCGGTCACCGTGGCAACACGGATGTCGGCGTGTGGGGGGGGGGGGGTTTGCCTAACACCTTGCCTCCGCATAAGTAAGTCCCCGAATCTTAATGAATCTCGGTTTCATCGACCCGTTAAGCAGTGTCATATCACTGGGTCAATATACAAACCTTTTCTCGGTTGTGTTGGTACAACCATTTAAAAAACCAAATGGCGACTCTTACAGTCAAATTGTCGACATATAAATGTCGGACCTTTTCACAACTTGTTTTTCAAACAAATCTCACCTAGCATGAGAACACCAAAAGACAAGAAAGAGAAAAGGGACAAATAAAATCCCGACGTCGACAGGTGGCGACTTTGCTGGGGCTCCAGTAAGAGGACTTAAGCCGCTATTACAAACTTTTCAAAACTGTTATCTGCTTGTGTATGGATGTTGCATTTACATTTGAATGAATGCGTATGAATGCATTTACTTACTGCACTTAGTGCTTCGCACCATATCTGCCTGTGATATTAGTGCTTCGTACATGTCATCATTTCCATACGGTGAGACGCGATGTATGTGAATGTATGTTGTGTGGTCCCTCCACCAGGAGGCTATCCTATCGGTGTTTGATTACTGGACTCGTTGGAAGACTAATTCCAATGAGGCTCAGGAAAGGCACCACCCAAATTCACTCCAGTTGAAAGGCCGGATTAATTTCCCATTGAGTAAATTGCGATGATTTGGGAACCTTCATGCCAAAAAGCCGCGAGAGAAACCTAAGATAGGTCAGCCTCTGATAAACCAAACGCGGAGGAAAGTCTCTTCATGCTTTCTCATTTCAAATTACTCATAAAGTCAAATACTTGTAATTTACATTCCATATTCATCTCCATGTAATAAGAAATACGAAGAAATATGTGCATATACATATTTAAATTAACAAGCTATCCTGTATTACAAACAACTAACATCCATTTTGCAGGACAAAATTCCTAAAACGGACACATCACATAACATGTTAACATTTACACCCTCCCTAAAACTTAACTATGCCAGTTTTAGAAAGACCGGATTAACTTCTCGTCAAGTAAATTGCGATGATTAACCTAAATAACATAACTATGAAGTTTGGGAACCTTCATGCCAAAAAACCGCGAGAGTAACCTAAGATAGGTCAACCTCTGATTAACCAAATGCGGAGGGAAGTCTCTTCACACCTTCCCATTTCAATTACTTGTAATTACTTGTAATTTTATTTCCATGTCAATCTCAATGTAATGGAAAATATGAAGGAATATATGTACATGCATTCCCTTTTATATCAAAATCTGCCATGCTATCTTGTCATACAAATAGCTGACATCCATTTCGCAGGATGATACTCCTAAAACGGACACATCACATAGCATGTAACATTTCTGCATTCCCTAAGACTAAACTATATAAGTCTTTTTTGTAGGGAAGCCATTGATCCCGTTACCCGTTTAAAATCAAAAAAGGCACTAAGCCCACCATCAGACATGGCTACAAGTGCCCAGCCTGATTCTACTCCTGCCTCTCAAGAAGAGTTTGAAGGATTAAGGAATCAGATAGCAGAATTGGTTGTCTTTCTAAAAGAACAAAGTAAAAATACTCAGGGCCAGACAATGCCTACTCAACCAGAGTCATTCACACAAGGGGAAATCAGGGTATTTGCAAAAAGATAGAAACCCAGATACCTGAACCTCATTCCAATAAAGGAACCAACAAAACTCCTGAAATCAAAAAACTCAAGGATGATCGAGAAACTGGGGATATAAGAAAAAAAATTTCAACAAATGGAGGAGACCATCCGATCAATCAAAGGGATTGAAAACTATGGAAGTGTCACCTATTCAGAGCTTTGCATATTCCCAGGGGCTCGATATCCTTACAAATTCAAAATCCCAGAGTTTGAAAAATACAATGGGGTAGGTGATCCTTATACGCACCTAAAAGTGTACATTGGCTAACGGGGGTCTTATGCTTAAGATGAAAGCCTTAGAATACAACTTTTTCAAAAGAGCCTCACTGGAGAGGCTAAAGCCTGGTATGCCCGACTTGACAATGCCAAAATCAACAACTGAAAAGAATTGGCCCACACATTTCTAAATCAGTACAGTTTTCAGTCACAAATGGCACCGGATCGATACCAAGTGACTAAAGTCAAAAAGCAAAGTACTGAGTCTTTCTGAGAATATGCCCAAAGGTGGAGACATCTGGCAGCGCAAGTCATTCGATCAATGACAAAAACTGAAATGGTGATGACTTTCATAGACATTCAAGAGGCGCCTTACTATGAGAGAATCCTAGCAGGCATAGTAAAGTCATTCTCAGAAATGATCAAACACGACGAAATGACAGAGATGAGACTGAAGGCAGGCAAGATTAAAGACTTCATTTCCTTGGAAGTAATTGCCAAACATATACAGACTGGCAAGTATGCGAGCGATCCCAAGGGGGTACCCGATAAAGTCGATGAAGATGTATCCCTTGTTGTATTGGGGCAAGCTAGGAGACCAAACTACAGTCCCCCCCATTTGGAAAATGCAAGACAATCTTTCATCTCAACAATAGGCTGCAGTCAACCAATGGTAGGATAGAAAGAGAAAATGTGAAAGAACGGAAAATCGGGTGTTCACTCCACTAGGCGATTCCCTTAAAAATGTTTGGCGATATTAATAGATCACAAGAAAATTACCGAACTGGCTCCACCTCTGGAACCAGGGAGCAAAAGATACAATCCGAGCCAGAGATGTGCTTACCATTCAGGGTCTCCAGGACACGATACAAAAGATTGTTTGTCCTTAAAGCATAAGACTCAAAATCTGATCAAAAGTGGCAGTATTGTGGTCCAACAACCCGATTAACAAAATGTCAACACCAACCCTCCGTTACAGCATGATACGAAGGAAGTAAACATGATCGGGTCAGGAAGCGCTGAAATGTATCCAAATCGTAAGTATATACGAAGGGTGGAGGAATACCCCTAAAGGCACAAAATAAATGTCTTAGAGTGGGAAAACTCGGAGGAGAGTATGCCAGTAATGCAAAAATTAGAGACGATCCAGAATCAAGTAAATCTGCTGGCTAAGCTGATAGTGCGCCAACATCAGGAAACGAGGCAGTTTTTCACTCAACTATCAAAAAGCCAAGAGAAAAAGGAGGTTAACCATATTGTAAGCTCTTATCTCCCTATGATGAGCCATCTAAATGACGAATATCAAAACAGGCTGAAAGTACAAGAAAAGGGGGATGATAAAATTGCTAGAAGATCTCGCCAGCGAAAAAATCACTCAGGGAATGCGATTTCCCAAAGAAGAAAGATCAAACAACCTCCCAAAGTGCCCAAAAATTCACCCCTCTGAGCAAATCAAATGAAGAAATGCTATACTTTCTGATAAGCGAAGGAAGGATTACTGAGTTGCTGCCTCCTATAAATTCTAAGACGAAGAGTTATGATTCCACCAAGATATGTCTCTATCATTCTATCTCACTTGGACATACGATTAAGGAGTGCTAGTCTTTGCGACATAAAATCCAGGATCTCATTAAAAATGAAGAGCTGAAGATGGAATTCCTCATGATCAGAATAAGCGAGGAGGAAATTAAAAGCTTAAACCGTTCACTCGAGACAGGCAGTTTAAAGGAGTTTAAGGCTATGAGCACCAATTCTTGCAGAACATAAGGTGGACTAATCCTAATGCAAGGAATGATATAGTAGACTAGGGAATCCCCAAAGAAGATTCCTCCGCCAATATCAAACATCATGTGGTCCAAAAGATAGCAACCACGTTCCTGATTTTATAACCTTTGATGATGCAGAGGAAATACTAATCCTTTCCAAAGAAGAAAAAGCCAAAAAGAAAAGTTCCTTGCAAGAAATGCAACAACAATTCGAGGGAGATTTCATGGTCGAATTATCTTAAACCCATGAAAAAGGCGAAGGAACAGATGAAGAAAAAGGTGGTAAGGTTGTCGGGGAAACCAACCCATCAAAGAATCAGGAGTTCATACCTTTGTGCGAGAGGTCCAGTATAAGCATCCCCGAGGAGTGTGCTGAATCAGGAAGCGATCAAGTTATGGCCATCAGTGAAGACATTCAGAACCAAGAGGAAACCTCTATCGCGAGCCTTGAAGGCAACATAACCACTAACAACTGGACTATCAGGCCTCAACTAGCCAAGAAGATGTAGATCTAGAGGATATAGTTGTGAGTTCCAGGAGATGGTGAGACGATATCACTTTCTTTACAGTGTGCCTTTAATTTTCCATGCATATAAATATCAAAAAATAAATTAAAAAAAGAGAAAAATAAAAAAACAAAAAGGGAAAAAAAACAAAACAAAAAAAATAAAAAAACAAAAAATAAATAAAAAAAATAAAACTAAAAAAAAACAAAAAAAAATAACAAAAAAAATACAAAAACAAAAACATCTCTACACCCTTCTCACCACTTACAACTTTGAACCTTTTCACGCTAAGCCTGAACTACGAAATACCTGATCTCCCCTCATCAATGGGAGTACATAGGTAGCCATGTACGGTGCGGTCAAACCACTACAAAATCAAAAAAAAACCTTTAACCAAGCTCAAACACCAATAAATATTTTCATCCTTTTAAACCAAAGCTTGAACTACACAGACCTGATCTCTTCTCATCAATAGGAGTACGTATGCAGTCATCAGGGGTGCGGTCGAACCCTCAAAAGAAATATCCAAACCCAAACATCAATCCCAAGACACCAAAGAACAACTCTCCGAGTCAGTAACCCATGTTGAGAAGACCCAACAACACTTTAATTTAATTCCCTCAAATCTGGCATAAATCCCAGAAAGGAAGAAACAACGATACAGTAAGATAACCAGTAGCGAGGACCTTCAGAGAGCCGACACCCTCAATTACAAGTCTTCATCAAAATCAGAAGAAAATCATCAACGCCGATTGCGAGAATAAGTCAGGAACAATGATTGAGGGCATTAAAGCCCAAATCCACTACCTTTTCATCATCAGGTACAGAAGTAAAAGCCTCTTGCGATCTCAACATCTTATCATCTCAGTTATCAAAGCAACTATCCCAGACAACAAGCAAGGCTGAGGCAATTTTAAAATTGGCGACAACCCGATATTGGAACCCGTACAACAAGACTGGGGCAATCTCAGGAATAGTGACAACTAAACACTGGGGCATTTATCAACCATCCTAAAGAGGAAAATGTGCCAGTCAGCACCATCAGCATGGTACATCATCATCAGAGCTTCCCTCACATCATCTCACTGGCGATTTGGATATTACTCATTTACGACTTCATCAACAAAGAGAGTTTCTCCTATGAACCCTCGGCATCAACATATGAAATGACTAGGGCATTGTCCAATTCCAAGAAATAGAAAGAGCTTAAGGCGGGATCAAGCCTCTCATCAAAAGAAAGGGGAGAACTCCTAAAAGAAATCATGGTGACTTTAGCTTGCCCCTACAAAAGAAGAGAAAAATTCTCAAGAAAGTCATTAACTCAAAAGCAGAAGCCCAATGATAAAAGGTCTAACGTATGAAATCCTCATCATCAAATGTGCCAACCGGCGTCGAGTCTTCACAAGTCGAGGCCTCTACACCGAAGTTCAAATTTAGGCAACGAAAGAGCGAGCTGCACCCTCCAAGGATGTCAGCGGAATTCAGGTCATCAGTTCAGCTGGGTTGCGAATCAAACGCTCAATGAAATGGGAACAAGCACCCAACAGCGAAAGGAAACTCTAAATCACCTCAAAAAGGGTGAGCGTAACATTAGGTAGAGTCTAGCAAAGCAAACCTTGGAATATTACTTCAGCGAAGGTATTGGAAGATCCGGTATTCTAAACCATTGGCATCAATTCAACATAACATCAAGACAGTTAAGGGATACCACCATTTAAGTGGGAACCGAAACAGTTTGGTGATGTCAACGTAGTTAACTACCAATAGGGTAGGCACCGTTGTTAAACTCCAATCAGGGTAGGCACAATTGTAAACTACCAGCGTATGCATCGAGAAGGTCTGGTGATTTTAGAACGTCATCCCCAGTAGAGATGTAGAAAACATCTCAACTTATCTTTATCAAACAAGCATCGACAACACTGACAAAAAGCCAAACCATTGGAGTCAACACCAGCATAGGCATCAGCAATGATCGGTAAAGGTAAATCAATTTGTAAAAACATTTTAAACATTCATCACAACATTCATTACATTGCGATTTGCAAAATGCGATATGCAAAATGCGGTGTGCGAGTTACGAAGTGCGATTGGCCAAATGCGAAAAGCGAAGTGCGAAATGCGATGTGCGATTTATAAACTATGAAAACATTTTAACATTCATCATAAACATTCATTACATTGAGATATGCGTCATTAGAAATACCTTGTCATATTTCGAGTGGCTAGTAATCTTTATCACATCTATTCCATTGCATTGCATGAACATGATAAAGAGGGGCATCTATAGACACTCAAAATTTTGTTTTCATGTTACTAACTATGTAAGAGGACAAAAATGACTTTTTCACACTCTAGAGATAACCCTGGAGGACCACAACATCAATTCTAATCCCGGATATAGCCCCAGGAGATCCAGTTTCCAACCCTGGAGATGACCCCGAGAAATCAATTTCCAACCCCAGAGATAACCCCGGGAAAATCAGTTCTAACCTCGGAGATAACCTCGGGGGATCAAGTTCAAAGCCTGTAGATAATCCCAGGAGGTCAAGACAACCTCAGAGATAACCCTGAGGATAGTACAAGTTAACATCATGTCAACCTCAGAGATAACCCTGAGAAAAAGACTGCTACAATTGCGTGACAATCGGAAACAACCCTGTGAGGTGTAAAATAGTCATTTTGCCAACTCAACATCAAATCAAATTAAATACACTCATTTTAACTCAAATTTATTCAAAAGAAGTCCCACAAGAACCATATCTTAACTTACGAGCGCAAACTACGCAAAACGGCTCAACGGACTACTTGACGGAAACCCATAAATGTCATTTCGGTCATGGACCCATCTTCTTAGAATCAAAAAATGACAAATACTATGTCATTTCATAGCTCTAAGAATGAGCTTTCCGGAATGGGAAGGCACGCTTCCATCAGACTCTCGGATTAAAAGTTATGAAGGTTCGAGCGAACAACACGTCGTCTGAGTGCACGTACTTTGACACGGTGGGACCCACATTACCCAGGTCACCTCGTGCAACCGCAGGTACACCTGTGACTCCCCCTCTAGAAAAAGAGGGTTTGGGGTGGCCATATTTGCAAGAGAAAAGGCGAGGAAGCCCTGTCCAACTTGCTCTGTACACATTATAAACTGAGTGCTTTCTCATTTTAAACACTTGTGAAATTATACATTATTATATTTTTACCGGTGGGAGCCGAGTGTTCATCCATTTAAAGTCATTGAAGTCTTCTTTGGCAGTCCACTGTAAGCCTTCTTACACTTTCTAAAGCCTTTCTCCACTACTGAGTATATACAGTTCTTCACGTTGAGAGTCGTGTTGCGTGTGTATGCTCGGACTTCGATCCGTGACTTTTATTTATTTATGTATATAATATATATATATATATATATATATATATATATATATATATATATATATATATATATATATATATATGGACTAACATTATCGAGTCTGTTGTCGAACTCTGTTCGATGAGCCTAGATTTTACATCCGGAGCGTTTACTGCTTATATATATATATATATATATATATATATTTACATTTCTGTCAGACCTGAAGTTTACTTCGTGGTCTTTTATTGCTTTATTTACATTTAGTCCCGCCTGAAGTTTACTTCGTGACGGTTGATCGTTTTTACTGCTTTATTTATATTTAGTCACGCCTGGAGTTTACTTCGTGGCAGTTGATCGTATTTATTGCTTTATTTACATTTTTGATCCCCCATGGAGGTTTTTCATGGTGGTTGATTATGTCTCTATATATATATTTATCGCCTTTATATAATTACATTTTCGATCCCTCATGGAGGTGCTTCGTGGTGGTTGATCATGTCTCTCTCTATATATATTTATCGCTTTTATATATTTACATTTCCGATCCCCCGTGGAGGTGCTTCGTGGTGGTTGATTAAGTCTGTATATATATATATTTACAGATTTTATATATATAACACTACAAAAAAACAGAACATTGCCGACGGCCACTGCCGTCGCCTATGACTGTAGTGCCGTCGGCAGTGACATCATTAGCGACGGCGAATACCGTTGGTACTACCGTTGCCTCAGAGGTCGTCGCCCCTGGTTCCCGTCGTCAGCCGTCGGCACCATTGTCAATGGCGACGACAGTCATTGGCGACGGTGACAGTGTTATTAGCGACGGTTGTGGCGACAGTAAGTCCGTCGGTAATGGCTTTACAAATTTTACAAACGAGGAACTCATTCCCGACGGCACAGCCGTCGGTAAAGACTTGGCCGTCGACAATGACTTTAGCCTATATGTGTCGCTGTATGTCATTGGCGACGGCACGGCTGTCGGTATTACCCCTGTCGGCAATGACTGTATATATTTTGAATTTTTTTTTATAATTTCAAAATTTCCCTGTTCATTTACAAATATAAACGTACACCTGTTATAAACTAATAACAACCATCAAATAACAAGCTAAAATCATACAATTCACCATTGAAATAGTAATCCAAGTCAAATATATAGATCAAAAATATAATGGTTGTCTGTACAACTCAAAAACTGTACAAATACATACATGAAACTCAGAATATGACATAAACTAAACTAACTACAACCCGTCGCCTGTCTCCATGTCATCGAGTCGGCGGTCATCACCATGTACTGGAGGAGGCTGCTCGTCATCAGATCAACGGTTATCACCAGTGCCTCCACCTCCACCTCCATGAGTCTCGTCAACAAGACCCTACAAAATTAAAATATTAATAACAAAATCAAAATGAAAACATTTTTACATTATTTTAGTTTGTGTTCTTCAAGTTAGGTAAACGGAACTCGAACTCGGGTTCCGTATGTCGGAATCGAGTCCCATCAGTTGCAACGCTTGTCTATTGCCTACGCGGTGCTATGTGTGTGTTTGCGTGTCATTCGGACGGCCGATGCGGGTTTTGACCTCTTTTTCGGCTTTTTAGCTAAGTGTTGGCTAGTTTTGCAAACTGGACTCGAACTCGGTCTCCGTATGTCGGAATCGAGTCTCGTCAGTTGAAATGCATATCTATTGCCTACGCGGTGCTATATGTGTGTTTGCGTGTCATTCGGACGGTCGATGCGGGTTTTGACCTCTTTTTCAGTTTTTTGGCTAAGTGTTGGCTAGTTAGGCAAACGGGACTCGAACTCGGTCTCCGTATGTTAGAATCGAGTCCCGTCAGTTGCAACGCTTGTCTATTGCCTACGCGGTGCTATGTGTGTGTTTGCGTGCCATTCTGACGGCCGATGCGGGTTTTAACCTCTTTTTCGGCTTTTTGGCTAAGTGTTGGCTAGTTTTGCAAACTGGACTTGAACTCGGTCTCCGTGTATCAGAATCGAGTCCCGTCAGTTGCAACGCGTGTCTATTACCTAAGCGGTTCTATGCGTGTGTTTGTGTGTCATTGGGACGGCTGATGCGGGTTTTGACCTCTTTTTTGGCTTTTTGGCTTTTTGGCTTTTTGGCTTTTTGGCTAAATGTTGGCTAGTTTTACAAACTGGACTCGAATTCGGTCTCCGTATGTCAGAATCGAGTCCCGTCAGTTGCAACACGTGTCTATTGCCTACGCGGTGCTATGTGTGTGTTTGCGTGTTATTCGGACGGCCGATGCGGGTTTGACCTCTTTTTCGGCTTTTTGGTTAAGTGTTGGCTAGTTTTGCAAACTAGACTCGAACTCGGTCTCTGTATGTCGGAATCGAGTCCCGTTAGTTGCAACACGTGTCTATTGCCTACGCGTGTCTATTGACAGTTTATATAAGCAATATAATTACAAATAAGGAAATACATCAATAATAAGTTTTACCTGTCGAATATGTGGAGGAAAGTTGTTGGCCAAGACAACTGCACATACACGGATGGCCTCCTCCCGGACTACATCCATGAGGTCGTCAGCTGCAGCTGCAGGATCTATGGAGCCGTGGACAACCTCCTGAGCAAGCTGGTAGATCCGCTCGCGTGATGGTGCGCCTGACTACACGACACTGCTCGCCATGCACCCCTCAATGATCCGCCTGAAGAAGTCGTCGGATAATGAAGGGCCGGTGCCTGATCCACTCGCACCACTACCTCCGGTGGGTGGGCGACGTCGAGATCTCGCAGCAGGGCCTATAGTGTAGGCTGGGACACGGGGAATGCCCATAATTCTACCCTTCTTCGGCCCCCTTGTAGCCTGCAGCCAATCCTCCATCTCCTCTTCCTCACGCTCATCCTCAGCCACTTGAGTGTCACCTCTCTGGCTGCTCCGGACCACAGAAAGGTCCTCGAACCGTGTCTAAAAAAACACATAAATAGGTGAAAAGCAAGTATTACACAAAAAAAATACAAAAGAACTTCAAAGTCATCAAATGCATACTAAATAAAATAATTAAATTATTTACCACAATGCGCTCTGCCTCAGGTGAGATATAACCACCGTCACCTTTCTTCTGGTGAGCGTGCCACCAAAACTCAAGCTGAGAAGGTCGGTACTTTAGACTCACCTCGAGTCTCTCTCTGTACAGGTCGTACGACTGACTCCCAATGCAGTGTGGGAGACGACTCTGCTATCGGGTAGCTGTACGCTGTGCCGACATCTTCTTGAACGCATCGCCCTCCCAAATAAGGCACATCTGCTCCCATACCGCAGCACCAATGAAATCTGGCCAGACATCTCTAAGTGTCTGTCCATCCGCCATCTTGGTCTGGGCCTTCTTCTTCCAGTCGTAGACCCACTTGTGCCAATTCATCTCGAGATACTTCCCAAGAATAGTGCTGTCGTGGGCTTCTTGCCCGTCCTCGAAGCGATAATATCTCTGCAGTACAACATATGAATATCAGCAGTTACTAAGTAGACAACATAAAGCAAAGCGGTAAATAAAAAAATGACTAAAACACAAATTAAAACTAACATATGAATGAATGATTTCTTACCCTAAACTCAGCAATAATCAGACCACATGTGCGGTCATCCACATCCGCCCACCTCATCCACGGGCTGGAGAATCGGTTGCGGACGATCCCAAGCAACGTGTTCCTTGGCGTAGCGTCAAGGATACTAAAATTGAAATTATTAAATTTGCAAATTATAAAGAATATATAAGAACTAAATAATTAATACAAACATAATGTTAAATATGAAATTACCTAGTAGTCCCGACACGACATATAAGCGACGCCTGGGAGGGATTCCCTAGCAATCCACGTGCTAGTCCCCGCGGAGGCCTACGTCAAACACCTATGTAGTGAAATACAACAATATTTATATAAACGAATATAATGTCAATATTATATAAAATTAAAAACAATAAGATGTATAACAACAAAACAAGTTATTATACCTGATGATCCGGCCTGATCATTACCAGCACTACCTCCACGGCCTGACCTACCAGCACGCCCACCATGATCGCCATGTGGTGTAAGCGCTATATCTGCATATATACTTTCAAATCATCATCAAGAGGATAACATGCGGAAACAACTAAAAGGATACAACATACAGATATAACTAAAATCAGACAACTATTACATTTGAGTACAACTGAAAGGACATAAAGAGTACATACTCCTAATCATTTATATCATCAAAGCCATCAATATCAGAATCGTCATCTTCAAACAATAGATCTTCAATATCGTTGTCATCACTATCTTCGTCATCCTCAACGATTTCTTCAATTATATCTACCTCGTCAACAACCTCGTCTTCACTTTCGACAGCGACAACATGATCATCTTCTTCACTAGGCTCACTAATAATTGTCACATTAGCAGGTGTGACACTAGTAGACTCGACTTGTAAAGGTTCATCGTCTGGACGAGGAGCTGTGCCTTGAAAACCACGGGCTTTGGTGGTTATAACAGCATGTCATGGGCTTGTAGGAGTCTTAACACTCCGCGCGTAGTACACCTGTGTTGATTGGCTTGCTAAAATAAAAAGCTCGTCCATACCAGTCACGAGTCTTAATTTTGACTTAACGTTAACAGTCACCCGTCCTGATTTTTTATCTACTTTAACTCCATTCTCAACATCAAACCAATGACAATTGAAGAAAACTAATTCTTTATGACCCCAATATTTGAGAACGACAACTTCTAGCAAACGTCCATACCAGTCATCCCAAATGTTATCGTAGCAGCTACCTTTCACCACAACACCAGAATTAGCAGAAGCGACTTCCCCAATATCACAACACTTAAATCTGTAACCGTTGACAATGCAAGATGTATAAGTATCTACAGATCTTTCAAGGCGGTCGGCTATAAGCTTTAGTCGATTGTCAGCTAACTTGTCTGTGAGGACCTAATGTACATTAACACAACATATTCTAAAGTTAATTACGCCATAAGAATAAATCTATGATGGTAGATTAATTGAACTTGTAAAGGTTAGACTTAATTACATGATCTTTAAATCATTGCACAAATTGTCCATCTCTCAAATTTTGCAAATCCCCGTCTGATATACTCGGATTCGTTTAACGTACTTCAGTATCATATTGAATGTAACACAGTTATATACTTGATGTGTTTGTAAAAGAACTTGACACAATTACACCAGACATATATAGTTATGATTACTTACTTAATGTATGGCGCTACTTCATTCATGTTGACAAGTGCATACACTGTGGCAGCTGTATACTCACTATCGGTCAAGAATCGCCTTTTTTACCGCCGAATGAGCGTACAGGATGACTAAAGGACGTTAATTCTCCATTTTCCTCGTGCGCAACAGCCTCTTTCCGACGTAAGCGATTGTGCTTCGTCTGAACATTCGGCTCAAAGTACAACAAGCAGAAATTAACAAGATCCTCCATAACATAACTTTCAGCAATTGACCCCTCTACACGGGCTCTATTCTTCACCTTTTGCTTTAGACGTCGCATATACCTATGTGATACATATATAGATTAGCAAAAAACATTAATGTCATTACCGTATTAAAAACATTAATGTCATTACCTCTCGAATGGATACATCCATCTATATTGTACGGGACTGCCAAATTTAGCTTTGTATGGCAAGTGAATAGGCAAATGCTCCATTGAATCAAAAAACGATGGGGGGAAGATCATTTCTAACTTGCACATTATTTTCATTATCTGCATCTCCATTTTATCTATGTCTTTGAGCTGAAGCTCCGTCATGCATAGATCTCTGAAGAAATTAGAAAGCTCTGTCAGTGCTTCAACTACACGTTTCGGTAACAAGTTGATAAATGCCACAAGAATCAACTTCTGCATGAATACGTGATAATCATGACTTTTGAGACCCTGAAACTTCAACTCTTCGACTTTACAACACCTTGCTATATTTGAAGAATATCCATCTGGGAGCTTCAGTCCACTGATCCAATTACATATCAATATCACATGTTCCCTGGTTAAAGTATATTCAGCTTTAGGCGTTACCGTCTTACTACCCTCCTAATACAGCCACAAATCTTCCCTAATGTTCATTTCTACCAAATCAAGCCTCGACTTGTTGTTGTCCTTTGTTCTACCACTAGCATCTAGGACTGTATAAAGAATGTTATCAAATACGTTCTTCTCAATATGCGTCGGATCTAAACAATGACGGATGCAGAGTGTAGCCCAATAAGGCAGGTCAAAGAACATGGATCTATGTGTCCAGTTATGAACCTTGCCATAACCAAAAGCTCGCTCCAATATGTGATTCTTCCCTGGAGGTAGAAACTTTAAACGACTAATCCAACTCAACACTGCTGACCCAGAAAGACGACCACTTGACGTTTCTCTATTTTTCGATTGAATTGTCTACTCATCAGTCGATAACAATGTTCAATCGGCAAAAACTGTCTGGATGTTGCAAAGAAACTCATTTTCCCCCATGTTTGAGCCGCATAGCTTTAACTGACCCCATGTACACAGGACATGACAAGCCCCCGTGAGTCGACCATCTACTGATCATTCCTAACACCGGGAAGTCATTTATTGTCCACAGTAAAGCTGCCCTCATGTCAAAGTTCTGCTTAAGAGATACATCATAAGTTTGAATTCCTTTTTCCCACAACATCTTCAACTCATCAACTAACGGCCTGAGGTATACATTGATGTCTTTACTCGGACTCTTATCACCCGAAATCAGTAAAGGCATGAACATGTAGGGATCTTTCATGCACATCGAAGGCGGGAGGTTATACACCACAATAATCACCGGCCAAGTTGAGTAGGGCTTTGTGTAAGGCCCGTTAAATGGATTAAACCCATCCGTAGCAAGTTCAAGCCTAACATTGCGAACCTCTTCAGCAAACGAGGGGTGCTTGTTATCAAAATTTTTCCACTAAAGCACATCTGCCAGGTGCGTCAGTTGACCTTCGACTCTGGTAACTTATTGCATGCAGGTAAACACTCCTTCACAATGCTTAACAGTTCATTAAAACCTCTCTCGCTACAGTCATGCTCGTTCTTGAAGTGTAAAAACTTAGTCACGGCAGATAAGACGGTGTGCTTTTCGTGCCCATCATACAGTGGCGTCGCTGCTTCATGCAATAACTTATAGAAACCCTTAGCCCCATCATTCGGCTCTTGCTCAATGCTACTTCCATCCCTTCCTGTATTCCACTAGAAGTATGAACCAGCAGCTTCGACTATCATGTTAGTACAGTCAAAGGTTTCGTCACCTCTGGATTCTGGTTCTGATTCATGTTCATCCAACCAGGTTTCCCCATGATAGATCCATGTCGTATAACCCTGCTTGAACCCATACGCAAATAAGTCACACATAACATCACTCCTTTCCTTCCACACTGCATTCACACACCTCTTACAAGGACATCTGATCTCATCGCCGCTGACTTGCTCAAACGCGAAGTTGAGAAACTGTTCAACCCCACTACGATACTCAGAGCTAAGCCCACTCCTATTAGTGGCTACCCTACGTTCTATCCAACTTCGATCAACAGACATCTCGAACAACTGTCTGCTATATATATGGAAAGTCAGACAAAGTTATGCGATATTTTAGGATATTTTAGGATATTTTTAAGTGTCAAAGTAAATAAAGTCATGCGATATTTTAGGATATATTTGAGTGTCTAATGATTATGCTCTGCATCTATCTGATTGTAATATCGAAACTTCTTTTATGTTGTAACTGATAAATTAACCAATTTAGCTGCTACAATAAGATTAAATATTTACGGGGCTTAGAAGAATAAAGTAATATAATGGGAATGCAAATTTGGTGCCTAACTTAAGAAGGGTTGGGGATATATGATTGCTATAAAATGATATTGAATCATTCAAGTGAATGCCAGTACATAGCATTTGTTCTTGGATTCTAGCTAATTGCAAGCTAAAGAGAGTTTTGTGCATCAACTTTGTTTTGCATCTAAATAAAGAAGAATATGTTGGTGCATGGTGCAGTTATAGGAGATATTATTTTGGAAAATAACATGTAGGTCTCATTTGAGCACACATTATTTTTTTTCACTTAAGGATTCAGATAGCCTAAATAACTTAACCACCTTGAACTGGATATTATGCAATCGGCATAAACTTATTCTCCTTTTTGAATTTCAGTTTTTATCTTTGGTTCACTAAAGCAAGTTAATTTATTGATTAATGATAATACATCCAACACGTGCCAAAATGTGAGCCAGTTTGAGCCTGTAGAGCCCAATTTTGTTATGCTTTATCAATTGTAATTAGTTATTATTCTAAACTTTCAGAAGATTGCAGTTCTAAAGAACCCAAACAAACACCAAAACAAGCCATCTAATTTTAGTTAGATGTCTCTTTCCGTAGAGCAGATGCAAACCTTCAAGAAGCAATTACAATTGATCTAGAACTAGTGCCACAAACAATTAATACCCAAATAAGTAGAATCATATTTAAACATAAATACATAGAGCAATTTTGGCAGTAAAAAGGTCTGTAACAAAACAGAAAAGAAGAATCAGACTGCTAACAAAATAGTAGGAGATGTAACAAAACCCCTTTTCCAACTCCAAATTTAATTGTTAGATATAAAACACTAATTAACAACAAAAAATTATGTTCTAACTTCTAATCATACCTATTTCAAGTTGAGCGAAACCACGAGTAAAAAAGAAAGGAGAGGTGGAGCACCGTACGGTGGTGGCCGGAGTATGGCTGGAGGGGGAGGCTCGTCGGCATCGGCGTTATGGGAGGAGGGGGAGCTGACGACCTTGAAGATTTGTTCTTCAATGGCGATATCAGTAGCAGAGTAGAGGAAAAGGGAGGGAAAAGAAAGTAGTCATTCTCGTCGTGGGTAGGGCTTTTAAAAAGACTCATTCTCGACGGCCATGCCATCGATAATGCACCCATCGTTATTATGTCATTTACGACGGCATCCCTGTCGCCTTTATACTTTTGAGACGTCGCCTATGACTTTCCCTCTCCCGCGAAAAAAGCCCGCCAAATTTAAGACCGGGAAAAGGTTATTATCGACGGGACTCAGTGACGACGGTTAGGCCGTCGCTAAAGAGGTCATTCTCGACAGGACATTCGCAGTCGCCAGTAACCCCGTCGCCTATGACCCCATTTCTTGTAGTGTAACTGTTTACAGCTTTTATATAAATTGCTACATCATGTGAGCCTAGAAATAATGTGATCACAGATTTAGTCTACTGAATCTATATTCGGTTCCTGTGATGGACATTTTTAGCTGTACACGGCTTGTAAATTATTTATGGTGTTCGGATTTCCTTATATGGCTTTCATGCCCACAAGGAGTTCGACACTACTATGTACATTATTTCTCGAAGTTGCTTAGCATCTCGAAAATAGAAGCAATCAAGCCGAGCATTTAATAAAATGAAAGTATCAAAGGCCTCAATTACTATTGAGCACAAGGGTTTGAAAAACCTCTTTTTATAAAACATCATTGTTATATCTTGTTAAAACTGAATTTTACACAAATTCAAACCCTTTGTATATACCTGCAAACGAGGCATAGCACTACTTCCAAATAATTGCACATTGATCCACACACACACACACACACACACACATTCATATAATAATTTCTTGAAAAGTGGCGGTCACCGTGGCAACACGGATGTCGGGGGGGGAGGTACCTAAGAGCTTCCCTCCACATAAGCAAGCCCCCGAATTGTAATGAATCTCAGTTTTACCGACCCGTTAAGCTGTGTCATATCACTAGGTCAATGTGCAAACCTTTTCTCGGTTGTGTTGGTAGAACTATTTAAAAAACCAACTGGCGACTCTTACAGTCAAATCGTCGACATATAAATGTCGGACCTTTTCACAACTTATTTTTCAAACAAATCTCACATAACATGAGAACACCAAAAGACAAGAAATAGAAAAGGGATAAATAAAATCCCGACGTCGACAACAAGTTAAACACCTCGAGATAAACTCTGCGATCTCTTTCTTCATATTGCTCCACCAAAATATATGTCAAAGATCATGAAATATTTTGGTACTCCCAAGATGGATTGTAAATGGTATGTTGTGTGCCTCCATCATGATTCTCTACTTCAAGTCAGAATCGTTAGGAACTCAAAGTCTGGAGTTGACTTGAAGTATTCCTTTTTCGTCGATTCTTGCTTCTGGAATAACACCTTATACTTTCTTCGTCATACTCATCATCTCTGGGTCTGTGACTTGAGCAGCTTTAACTTTATCGATTAAAGTATGTTATACTCATATATTTGATATCATCACGTGGGTACTTAGAGCCTTTAACTCTATATCCATCCTTTGCAAGTCATATAAAATGGTCCTTTTCGTTGACAATATCGCACTCGTACCCGCATATGATCTTCTACTCAATGTGTCAGCTACTATGTTCACTTTTCCAAGATGGTATTGAATAGTATAATCGTAATCTTTCAACAGCTCAAGCCAACGTCGTTGCCGCATGTTGAGTTCCTTTTGGGTGAAGAAATATTTGAGGCTTTTATGATCTATATAGATCTCCACTTTCTCCATATACAGGTAGTGTCTCCAGATCTTCAACGCGAAAATGACTACTGCCAACTCCAGATCATGAGTAGGATAATTCCTCTCATATTCTTTAAGTTGTCGCGTGGCATAGGCTATGACTTTTCCATGTTACATGAGAACACATCCTAACCCTTTGCCTGAAGCATCGCTGTATATAACAAGTCCATCTAAACTAGATGGTATTGTCAGAACATGTGCCAAAATGAGTCTCCTCTTGTGCTCTTGGAAACTCTTCTCACATTCCTCGCTTCATACAAATTTTGTATCTTTCCGAGTTAGCTGAGTTAATGGAGTAGCGATTCGAGAAAATCCTTCCACGAATCTCCGATAATAACCAGCTAAGCCCAGAAAGCTACGTACTTCGGTCACCGACTTCGGTTGCTCCCAACTTTGTATTGCTTCAATCTTCGCCGAGTTAACCGATACTCCATGTTTTGACACCACGTGCCCAAGGAATGCTACTTCCTCAAGCCAGAACTCGTATTTCTTCAGCTTGGCATATAACTTATTATCCCGAAGCCTTTGAAGTACCAGCTTCAAATGGTGCTCATGATCTTCACGACTTTTGAAATAGATGAGGATGTCATCAATAAAGATAACAACGAACTGATCCAGGTATACCTTGAACACACGGTTCATCATATCCATGAAAGCAGTAGGAGCATTAGTCAATCCAAAAGACATGACTAAGAATTCATAATGCACGTACCGAGTTCTGAAGGTAGTCTACGGAATATCCTCAGGTTTAATCTTCAGCTGTTGATATCCAGAACGAAGATCGATCTTTGAAAAGAATTGTGCTCCTTACAACTGGTCGAACAGGTCATCAATGCGAGGTAGCGGATACCTATTCTTGATGGTGACATGGTTCAATTCCCGGTAGTCAATACAAAGTCGCATACTCCTGTCTTTCTTCTTTACGAATAAAACAGGAGCGCCCCAATGAGATGTACTAGGACATATGAAACCGATGTCTAACAACACCTGTAGTTAGACCTTTAACTGCTAAAGTTCAACAGGAGCCATTCGATATGGGGTTTTAGAAATAGATTTTGTACCAGGTTCAAGGTCAAAAAAAAATTTAACTTCACGTTCTGGGGGTAGACCGGGATGTTCTTAAGAAAATATGTCAGAAAATTAACTAACAACAGAAGTATTATTCAAATCAGACGTATTTTTGTTCAAGTCCATGCCATGGGCTAAGAAAGTTTGACATCCATTTTTTAATAAACGAATAGCTTTATGGCTTGATATGACAGTGATTGACTATAGTGGTTTGGTTGCTTGAATTCGTATAACAGGTTGGTTAGGAATATGAAAACTAACAACCTTATAAAAATAATCAATTTTGGCATGATGAATGGTTAACCAATCAATCCCAAAAATCAAATCAAATGCAAGTATTTTCAAAGAAATAAGATCGGTATGTAATGTGATGGTCCCAACTTGAATCAAGCAAGATTTATAAATTGTAGATGTAATGAAAGTTTCTCCTAACGGAGTCTCAACAGATAAGTCAAAGTATAGTTTCTCCGGAATCAAGTTCAAACGTTGAGCACAAGTAGGAGAGATAAAAGAATGAGTAGAACCGATATCTAATAAGGTATAAACTTTCGCAAGAGTTTATGATTAGGTTACCCGTGATCACCTCGTTCAGGTTCCTCGCATTTTGGGCAATCACAACAAATGCTCTTCCAGTAACCACCGACTTTGACTTGTCTGGTACAGCCTTTGGAGTCACCATTTCCTCTGGACTTGGTTTCGCTACAAGATAATAGTTAGCTATATGACCTTCCTTTCCATAGTTATTACACACCTTAGATTGTTGTGGGCAGTTTGGGATGATGTGTCCCTCTTTCCCGCATTTATAACATACGACCGGTGATCGTTCTCCTCCCTTAGGAACAGTTGATGCTGGTGCTGACGTCTTCATGTTATTATTGTTGTACCTTCTATTTTTGAAATCTCCCCCCGACTCGCTTCTTCTACTATCATGGCCACGGTTACCACCAGAGTGGTAACCGCTTTTGTCCGAATATTTTCCTCCCCGATGGTTGTCATTGCTCCGATTAACTACTGCCACCGGTATGACCCTAGTTGTGGTCCCTCGGTTGAACATACTCATTATCTCGCTCTAATAATTGAGTCATGTTCACAACATTTGAATATAGAGAAAATTTGTGAGAAATAAGATATTGCCGAATTTTTGGCTTCAGACCTCTTAGAAACATCCACGTCATACGTTCCTCATTCTCTACCAAATGAGGTGCAAACATGGATAACTCTACGAACTTAGCCTCGTACTGGGACACAGTCATGTTGTTCTATTCAAGTCTAATAAACTTTACCTCCTTCATATGACGAATACTTTCAGGAAAATACTTGTCGTTGAATAGTTTTTGAAACATTTCTCAAGACATATTAAGTGCGGCTGGCTGGGTACGCTTCACAGATTCCCACCAGTAATCTGCCTCACCACGGAACATAAAGGTGGCGAATGGAACCTTATGTTCCTCCGTACATTCCAAGACATCAAATATCTTGGTAATTTGCTCAACCCACGTTTCCACCTTGATCGGATCTGGCTTTCCAAAAAATTATGGTGGTCCCAACTCTTTGAACTGCTTGGCTGTGATAAACCGCGCGTTACCGTTGTTTCCACCAGTATTTTGTACACGAGTCTCCCTCGTCTGATTTTGCATGAACTGCAAAAAGCTTCTAAACATCACATCAATCATCGTTTGATCAGTGGTGTTGTTTATAGGAGGAACATTGTTGTCCTAATGCACGTTATCTTGGTTGGTGATTAAAGGTGTCTCCACGGTCTCATTCACTCCATTGTTAACATTCTCAGCTGTCATTCTCAAATACTACCATAAAACAAGGGTTAATTAAGGAAATTAACATGCCACGTATTATCCCTATATTTTGACTGACCAATTAAATACCAAATAAGCTTAGATAGGACACACTAGCGAATGATTTACTCATCTCTCCCCTCCTAGTTCTATTCCCCGATCTCCACCAGAGACCATATCCTTAAGCTTTGATACCAACTGTGATGCCCCCAAAATAGGTATACATCACCCATTCTGAGTCGCCAAATACATGATATAGAAATCAAATACAAACTTCTTTTATACAATACGACAAAACATAGCTGAGAGCTTTTACACAAATATTGTCTAATAGACAGTATTCAAACTCAAAACGGATTCCTCATTACAAATATTGATACACTATTTTACAAAATAGTGAGAACTGCTAAAACAACTGCCTGGACCCATCACTCTACATCTCGACTAGTTCCCGCTATATTCTCGTCTCCTAAGAAGAAAATGGAACAAAAAAAAGAGTGAGCTCAACTAGCCCAGTAAAAAATATTATGACTAAGATAATGTAGAACAAATTATCGTTAGTCTTGAATAAATCATATAAAATATAATAGACAACAAGTTTTAGATCAATATTCGCAGCGAAAATAACAATTCATTAGCAGAGTTAAGTAGAGAATGAAGTCTACTATCTTCTATGATTTAAAAGTCAATCATCAATATTTTATCCTTGTTACATCAGTCAATATATTTCTTGAACCAAATATTCATCTTTGCACTAGCCAAAGATATTCATTTGTATCATCAGTTGGTCATGTTCATCTCAACACATGTTCATCTTTGCACTACGGACCAAAGATATTTATCAGGTAATCATTCATCTTTGCACTACAAGCTAAAGATATTCAGTTATATCATCATTTAGGATTGAGGATGATGAAAAATATTTTTAAAAAACGAATCCAGTGAGATTAACGGACAAAGAGTAGGGATTCGTACTTTCGTTTATCCAAGTTCAAAAATACTCCATAATAATCAATTGTGGAGCAAAATTCAAGAACGAAGATCAAAACATGGATACAATCAAAGATAGTAACCATAATAAACCACTTGGACAAAGAAAACAAAATTTAATTTTTCTGTGAATAGTGTCGTATACGTGAATAGTGCCGTATATGTGAATAGTGTCGTATACGTAAATAGTAACCTCGACACAAAAGGTAAAAATTCCACAAAAAAAATCATACTTCGTGGATAGTACTCGTGAATAGTACCGTATTCGTGAATAGTGTCATATACGTAAATAGTGTCATATACGTAAATAGTAACCTCGATATGAAAAGCTAAAAATTTCATAATAAAATTTATAGCAATATTTCGACATAATGATATTGAACGAAATAACATCATTTACGAAGAGAATAACATCCCTTACCTCAAAAGAATAGTACTTCTGACTGGAATATCGGATATAATATTGAAGGAAACTTGCACTGAATAACAACTCTCAAAGTATCTGAATACTCACAAAAATAAGCTCGATATTATAGAGAGAAAAAACTTCTGATTCTGGTGTGATTTTCAATTCTAACTAAGCACCATATTTATAGAAAAATGCTTAGAATGCCAAAATAGACAATTTAATAAAATATTAATATTTAAAAAAAAATCTACGCATACCTCCTTGACCAATTCATCAATACTCCACAAGTGGGGCCCAATAAATTCAGTAAATTCCAAAACAACCAAAACTGGGGGCCATCCATGTTTTTAAAAAAACATTTATTTTTTAAACTTTCATAATTCATAATAAATAGCCCTTTTATCAAAAAAAATACGAATTTTATGTCCATTTCATAGGAAATTTAAATCTTCACAACTTTGTAGAACAAAATTTTTCTAAATTCCAAACATAAAATGACCAAAATTCACGTACATGTGATTTTTAACACCTCCATTCTGACAAAACACTGATAAAACACCTCAGCATTAAATCCTTCATTTATATCCATATAAAATAAATATTTTCTTATCATATAAATTAATAATTAATTATTCATAATTAATATTACAGAATCACAAATAATGACAACCATATCGTTTCCAAGAAAGAGGGAGTTTTCCGATAAGGATTTCTCCTTATTGGCGCGCAATTAGGTGACCAAACCCCTTTTCTAGACAAAATTTTCTTAGACATTGCCAATAATGTTATCTAATAATATTATTCAAATAATATGAATTATTGATCTGATAATAAAAAATTCTATGAAGTGACAATTATTGAAATAACAAAAATATAAAATATCAAAGTAGCAATTATTGAATCAATAAAATAAAATATTGAACATTAATTACTGTAACAATTATTGAGTAGTGCATTCTTATGTAAGAGTCAATAATCCACAAATACTATGCAATACCGTGTGCTACTGTCCAACCACACATATTACTGTATTTTAACCACCTGGTATTCCAACAGTGTTAACGGTAACAACTACGCCGTTATTTATAACAACTTATACTTGTCGTTTTTTTCATCCGACAGTTTTCCGTTATGGGGCTCACAAATGGCTGCGCCATCGTACGAATATTCTCCGACAACAAGAATATTCCACGACCAAATGAATATTCTCCGATAATAATGAATATTTTATAAACCACTTCTTATTTTGCAAAATCTATACATTTCACCCATAACTAAAGCATTATCTCCTTTATATAATTCACAATAAATAGCCCTTTTACCAAAAAAAAATACGAATTTTATGTCCATTTCATAGGCAATTTAAATCTTCACAACTTTGTAGAACAAATTTTTTCCAAATTTCAAACAGAAAATGACCAAAATCCACGTACAGATGATTTTTAATACCTCCATTCCAACAAAATACTGATAAAACACCTCAGCATTAAATCCTTCATTTATATCCACATAAAATAAATATTTTCTTATCATATAAATCAATAATTAATTATTCACAATTAATATTACAGAATCACAATAATGACAACCATATCGTTCCCAAGAAAGAGAGGGTTTTTCGATAAGAATTTCTCCTTATTGGCGCGCAATTAGGTGACCAAACC
Source organism: Panax notoginseng (assembly GCA_016801055.1). Lineage (NCBI taxonomy): Eukaryota > Viridiplantae > Streptophyta > Magnoliopsida > Apiales > Araliaceae > Panax > Panax notoginseng. The sequence goes on along the minus strand of CM029015.1, from coordinate 65,432,683 downwards.
CCTTTCCTTGACAAATTTTTTTTAGACATTGCCAATAATGTTATCTAATAATATTATTCAAATAAAATAAAATATTGATTTGATTATAAGAATATTTATACAGTGACAAGTATTGAAACAACAAAAATATAAAATATTAAAGTAGCAATTATTGAATCAATAAAATAAAATATTGAACATTAATTACTGTAGCAATTATTTAGTACTGCCTTCTTATGTAAGAATCTATAATCCACAAATACTGTGCAATACCGTGTACTACTGTCCAACCATGCATATTACTATACTTTAACCACCGGGTATTCTAACAGTGTTAACGGTAACAACTATGACGTTATTTATAACAACTTATACTTGTCATTTTTTTCATCCGATAGCTTTCCGTTATGGGGCTCACAAATGGCTGCGCTATCGTACGAATATTCCCCGACAGCAAGAATATTCCACGACCAAATGAATATTCCCCGACAACAATGAATATTTTATAATCACTTGCTTATTTTACAAAATTTGCACATTTCACCCATAACTAAAGAATTATATCAAATTAACACCTTATTATTCAAAATAATAATTAGAGAAAATTTAATTTAATTTATAAAAAGTTGGGGTCATACAGTTTCTATGTAATGTTTGGGTGTTAGAATGTCACACTCTTATAGATAACATGTTAAAGAACAAAAGTACTACACTTAGGTAGCTTAACTACATCACATATGTAAGATCTGGGTTGGTCAAACACTGTTAGAAAACTTGTTCTTCTATTTTTTGGAACTTCCAAAAAACTGCTTTTGTGGTTGGTCAACTTACTTTGACTGCTAATAACTTTGATTCTGTTGATGTTTTATGTGTTCTAAAGTCATGGTTCTATAGTCCATATACCAGGGTACATCAATGATACACTTACATAAGCTAAACACATAACACGTGCAAGATCTAAGCACAACAAAAAGGCTATCATACACTTTCTGGGGATTTCTGGGTTTTCCAAAAACTCATACACATAACTGGTCAACCATGTTTGACCATTAATTACTTGGAATTTGGACATGATATGAACATGATTCCACTTCCAGTTTACTCTCCTTATAGCATAATACATCACTGATACACCTAGAAAGTCTAACAATTAACAGATTTAGATCTATGACCTCTGACATTTGACTGTCATGCCATATTTTTGGGTTCTAGACAGTTTTTAATAACTTCATTTTCATGAACTTGGATGTTATATATGTATGATATATCATCGTAGATCACTATATAACATCCTATAACACATATACAAACATAAAACACACAAAATTTCTATAAGCATACAAAATCTAGCTTGGTTAGGGTTTATACCTTTCTTTACACAACCTTTCTTTGCTTCCTAATATGATATTGGGTTGTTCTTGGTTTATCTTGGGACTTAATTACTAATTGATTTTCATGGCTTTGAGAGAGAGAAACTTGGTTAAGTGGATGAGCATAAATAAGCATTACTTATTATTTTTCTTTCTTTAATCTCTCACTACTTGATTCTTGTGGTTGTTAATGTTGTTATGTTGCACAAATGAGCTTATGCAAGGTGTATTGCAACATATGGAGAAATTCCAAGAGATGTGTCAACAAATTTGGCCATATCTCTTTTAACTTAAAAGTTAACTAAAGGGTATTTTAATGATTTTGCATCTAAAAGGGTATTTTGGTAATTTTTCGTATAATTTTATGGGTAGTTTTGTCAGTTAACATGATTCCCTTTAATTTTATCCCTTAGGGTTTGATAATCACCATTAGGTTTTATTAATTAGGGTTTAGGGTTCTTGAATCAGAAATTAGGGTATCCGAAAATAGAATTAAGGTTCCTAACTGATCGTTAGGGTTTTCTAACTGCGAATTAAGGTTCCTAATCTAGCATTAGGGTTTACTAAGGTTATACCTTATCTAATCAACATTTGATCATTAATCCTACACTGCACAAAAATATAAACATAGATACAATTATAATAACTATATTAATACTCGAATTCCTATTCGTAATTAGGATTAGGGTTTTCATCAGCTGATCAACATAACCTTACTCATATTACTTAGTCAAATATATTGTTTGACTATCTTAATATGTTTATATCACACACGTTCAACATAATACTAATAACCAATACAGTTATTAAATAAATAAATAAAAAATTATTCGTAAAAATTGAATTGTTTAAAATTCAGGGTCCTCACAGTTTTTCGTTGATGAAGAACACCTATTGCGACAGTTTTTGTCGTTAAAGACACTTTTAATGAAAAATTATTTAATTTAATTTAAATAAATAGAAAATAATTATTAAAAAATCATAAATTAGTTTTAAAAATTATTTTAAGTTATAAAAATTAACTTCTAATATTTTAACATAAATTTCATTAACATTTTAGTTTATTTAAATATTAATGATACTAAATTTATTTAATAATTATATTAAATAAATTAGTTAAAAATAATTTTAATATTTCAAAATGATATTAAAGTGTTAAAAAAATATTTTAAGTTATAGTAAATAACTTTTAATATTTTGATATAAATTTCACTAATAAATTAATATTAATGATAATAAATTTATTTAATCATTGTATTAAATAAATTAGTTAAAAATAATTTTAATGTTTTAAAAATCTTTTCAAAATGATATAAAGGTTTTAAAAATAATTTAGATTATAATAAATAATTTTTAATATTTTGACATGAAATACCTTAATTTTTTTTAATATTAATGGTAATTATTTAAAAATAATTTTAATACTTTAAAGATCATTTAAAGGTAATGTTAATATTTTAAAAATATTTTAAGTTATAATAAATAACTTTTAATGTTTTGACATGGATTTGATTAATATTTTAAATTATTTAAATATTAATGATAATGAGATTAGTTAGTAATTAAATTATTAAAAAATGATATTAATGTTTGAAAAAGCATAATAAATGATAATAATTAGTTAAAAAATATTATGTGCTTCCGAAAAATATTATAAATGATAATTAACATTTTTAAAATAATATTGAAGCTTTTAAATAGAGTTTAATTGAAAATAAACTTGATAATTATCCGATAACATAATCAGGACACTGAATTGATACCGAATTCAATCCAGACTTATATATTTTGACTTGATAAGTGTTTGTATATACTCTAATGACGGTTATGAATGCGTGACAATGTGCTTAAGTTATGTGATGACTGTAAATAATAATATTATAAGTTATGATGTATTATTCTAATGGAAAGAATAATCTTATTAATGATAGGTCTTTGTATAAAAGATAGAACTATATTGCGTAGCAGTAAGCAGCAATCAAGGCAAGTATCTAAACCTTACACACTACTTTTATATTGTGCAAACGGGTATATGTTTATGCAAGTTTCTGAACTATATTTTTATTGTGCAAGCTTCTTGACTCTACTTTATATTGAGCAAGTATCTGAACTCTACATGAGGTGAACTTGGCAGTGGTTTTTGCAGTTTACATGAGGTGAACTTACTATTTCTTCATTTGCATTCCAGTCAGGACATATGAGAGGGAATGATAAATTATCATGTAGAAAAATAAAATAAAAGAAGCCTTGAAGAATATCTCAACAATAGATAATAAAAGTGATACTCAATAGTAATTTACTTCACAATAATAGTGGGAGACAGAGCTAGTAGAAAAGCTACTAAAAGATATTGTGAAGCTCAACAGAATGAAGATCACATACATGACGAAGTAAAGATATAATCTTTTACTCTTTATAGGGAGTAAAATTAACTGCTGCATGAATGCCATAAGCATGAGTGAAACTCATGGTGCAATCAATAAAAACAATTCTAACCAGTACCCAACAAGGGTAACACAAATGACTGTTAAAGACTTCCATCAAGAATTAAATGACATAAAAGTAGAATTTTTTATTTAAATTTTGAAGAAAAAAAACCGTTGAACCAACATAGGCAACTATTCAAGACCTCCAACGCGAAGTTAAAAACATAAAATATGAAGTTAAAGCATTAACTGTCATTACAAACAATCTCCACAAGAAATTTTCAGAACATGAAAGTAAATCCTCTTCTGATGAAGAAAATAATGAACCTATCACTACCACACCAACGTCAAACGAGTTTTTTCAATTGATAACATAAGTCGTACAACAAAAGTGGATAGTAAACTACAAACTATCACTCCAATTGATATCATAGTTGATATAAACTGTATTCAATTAAGAAGGACATGTTCTAACAGGTCTTTTCAAACCTACATAAGGCTTCCCATGAGAGGTATATTGAACCAAAGCTTTGACCGAAGCAATTAAGAAAGAAAAAATTAAAGGTGAGCTAGTAATGTGTATGTATCAATGTTAAATGTACAAAAACCTGTTTATGTATCCATGTGAACAGGATAGAACCAAACCTCACTTTACTAACCTTAGTAATCTGAGCTTAACCCTTTAATGTATGATATTCACCATTCTCTCACTTTACTAACCTTAGTAATCAGTACAGATGATTATATGTGCCACAAACATTTAAATATAACACCCTACACCACAGATATATTCCAAGGGTTGACTGGCTGAATATGAATAAAGAATCAACATATACAAACTGGCCAACGACTGGGTCACTTAAGTAGGACGATTTATTTATTAGCTATATATCATATCAAGTATTTTTCATCTTCATTTTTGAAATTGCATATTCATATCGTATATCTTATGCAGTATGGTACTCACATAAATAAATTTGAAAAAATAGCTATTAAGTAATACTACCACTTCAAAGTTTATTCACAACTAAAATACAAAGCATAATTTCAAATGAGATTGAAGGAAAACATGGACTGATGTATTTATGCAAAGATTTTCATCTACTGAAAGTTTGGCGCAAGACCTAAATGGTATAATAAAAGCATTGCATCTAGATGTTCCTCTTCTTTTAGTGTTGCGTAAGATGAAGTGCTCTCGAAAGGCATAATCCTCACCTGTTGCACCAGCCGATAACCATACTCAGATTCAGACTGATCACTTGAGCTGGGTTTATTAGCTATGTCATCATTCAAATTTCCAGTACTGCATTCTACAGCAATATGACCAAATCTCAAATTTCCAATACTACATTCTACAACAATTCACATTGAGCTCATAAGAATGTCATTTTATGAATAAAAGTTAAACTAGTAAATCCTAAGTTTAGGAAGTGATGGATGTTGATGGGATCATATTTAATTAAGATCACTTACCACTTAACTAAACCAGAACAAAGTGATAGAAATGCAGGAATGCACATTAAAGGAAGTAATGCAGCTAGGAAATTTGTCTTCCTTGGAACCTAGACATCCCTAAAATTCACAACCTCCAAATAGGATGCACCACAAAATGCAACTAGAACAAATTCAAAAAGCAGAACAGAAAAGAAGATGGTTAATAACAACAATTCTATAAGGATAACAATGCATAGTTTTTGGAAGGGATATGGGATGAATCCATGGTGTGGAATTCTTGTCGGAGAGTGGATAGTCAAAGACCAGAGCATATTCAGAGTAACTACCTGCAAATATTCCAACACATATAGCAGAAGAAATGGAGAAACGTTATGTAGCAAACCAGGATACAATTGGCAGCACCCCAGTAACTATTAGAGCAACCAGACAGGCCATTGCCCAACCAAGGTAGACAGATGATGCATAAGGAAATGTGACACTGTTCTGGTCACCATTCCATCCTTTGTAGCCTAATTCATCTAAAGGCTTTGCAAAAACTATTGCACCAAGAGTTAATACAGATCCAGTAAATATTGATATGCAGATGAAAAGTACAACACCTTGAAAGTAAATTATGGAAAGTAATCAGTAACAAACTAAGCACATAGACGAGAAAGGAAAACTAGTATGCTGCAAAAAATTTAATCTACTATATGGTTAAGAGATTAATGTAGTTAATAATATAGCACAATAGTATAAAACGAGTGACAACAAAAGCATCTTGAAGTGGGGGGAAACACCATCATGGGGAAAGGGAGAATGGAGTTGAGGTAGCTCTGAACTGTATTAAAAGAAGTACACAATTAAACACTTTCTCTTCATTTTTATTTCATTAGTTTTTCTTATAAATTGTCCCCTTGTCGAGCCTCGTTGATTAAGGATGTGACGAAAATCGTAAATACCAATGTATAACTTGTAGCCTTAGGACAAAAAGCATAAAGACAAGGAGCTTAAGTCCCCAATATTGTACTTTTTAATAAAATAGCATATCCTATAGTTAAAATATATCATCAACTCTATGCGCAATTACCTAACTTCAAATTAATACAAAATATTAAAACACGAGCTTTTGTGGAATTTAATTCCTCAAATCTATTTTCAGTGTCATTTAAACTTTTTAGTTACAACAAATGTTCTCGATTATATATTTTCATATAGTTGGGGCCTATGGTTTCCATATCATAGGAAATCTGCTTCAAAACAATACCATCGATTAATAGTCTAAATAAAATCAGAAATCCTTCGTGGTACTTTGAATCTAGGTCCAATCCACAATTAATTCACAAGTTATCAAAATAGTATCTTTTGAATCCAAACCAATAAAAAAAGAAAAATTTAAAATATTTACGAGTTGAAACTTCAGTTAACCAATGAATAGAAAAAAAAATTAGGCCTTATCCTTGGATAATTCAAAATACAGTATCTTAGATCTTATATAGAAGAGGACTAAACAAAAGTTAGGGTTTTGAATACGGAGTAGGGAATGCAAGAGTAGAAGATGATACCTTGAGTTGAGAAAGGAGTTTGGTACAAGTATCGAAATCGTTCCACATCAGAGTAGCTTTGAATTGATCGAATAGTTGTGAGACCTCTGTCAGCTTTGGATCCATCCCTCTTTCACTCTATTTGCGAGACTCTTTCACTCTGTTTTCTTGTAAGCAGCTGTATTTGCCTCCAGCAATACCTTCTGGCATAACACTAGAAGCCCTTATGTGTGATCGATTTCGGAGGGGAGATCTTCTATCCATGTTTTGGGAGGAGAGGAGCCATGTTTTTCTTTTTAAAACAAATGCGCCAAACGACGTCATTTTGATGTACTGGTAAAAAAAAGTTTACAAGGCTGTGTATAGCCATTTCCCATATATATATATATATATAATTATTACTAAAAATATGAGTTACAATAAATATTTTTCTATTTTCATATAAATATTAATATATAAAAGCAAGACAATCGATCCTCAATTAAAAAACTCACCTAATCAACCCTTAATTAATTAAGAGTTATCTCGGTTAATTTCTCCACTCGCGTGTCAATTTTGTTGGAATTGGTATGTCGTTCAATCTTTCATCTCTTTATATTTATAAATGCAAGTAATATGTTATGCAAAAATGTATTTAAAAGTTTATATGAAATAACTTATTATAAAACAAATGTTTTTCTCATCGTAATTTTAACAAATTATACAATCCGTTATTCAAACTAGTATGTGCATTGTACGGACTACCAACCAGTATTTACAACACACAAATAATTATTTAATTAATTATATATTTTTTTCATAAATATTTTGACCTGTCACGATTTGACCTGGCGAAATATGAATTTGGTTTGTTTTTGGTTTACATAAAATGGTTATGGGTCCAAATAAGAACTAAAATCATATTATCCATTTTTAATATGGTTTGTATGGATTGAACCTAAATGGTTATAGTTTTAATATAGGTCGATGCATATTTTATTTTTTTTGAGATTTATATACTTTTTCTCTTCCCAATTCCCAATTTGGTTTGGTTTTGGTTTATATAAAATGGTTATGGGTTCAAATAAGAACAAAAATCATATTATCCATTTTAATATGATTTGTATAGATTGAACCCAAATGATTATAGTTTTAATATAGGTCGACCCATATTTTATTTTTTTGAGATTTATGTACTTTTTTCTCTTCCCAATTCTCATCTTCCTTTAATTAATTATCTCTAAAATAGATTAATAAAACATTGATAATAATATACTAAATATTATATTAGATTAACTAAATATTAATTTTTTGGGGGGTGTACATAATCAGTAAATAATTTTTTTTAGGTTTGGGGGTGTGGGTAGGGGTGTATACATAATCACTAAATATTTTTTTAAGGAGTGGGGGTGTATACATAATCACTAAATATTATTTTTTTTGGGATGAGGGTGTGGGGTGGGGGGGGCAGGGTGTATACATAATCACTAAATATTATTTATTTAGTGATTATGTACAGATTGTACAATCTTGTTCTTGTATATGTATCTAAATTACACTTAAAACATTATTGTGTAAAAATTTCAGTTAGAATAAATACTATATATTTTTTGAGAGTCGCAAGGAAAAAAGAAAAAAACTTGGACCGATCCAATTTTTTAGTCCAAAAAACATATCCGGATAGACTTATTGTTTGTGTATTTGTAGTTGATGTGGATGTTGAAGTAGATATGTGGGCCCAAGTAGTGTATGAAAGAGAAGATACCGTATAATATGGGTTGGGTCAAACGAAAACCCATTAATATTAAACGGCTACTTTTCCTCTTTTTTTCCCTACCCCAAATCAATTGTCCCATTGCTAAATTTGTATTATTTTTGTTCACTTTTTATTTAAGTATACCCTCCACAATTTCCTAATTTCTCAATACATTTAATTTGTTTATTAGAAAGTCAAACTATTAACAACTTAATTATCTTGAAAAAAATAAAAATTTTACAAAGTAGCGTTGAAAATTGAAATATACTTATATATTGAATGAAAGAAAATGAGTTAGAAATGTTAATTTAATAGTGGTATATTAGAAGAAAAAAAATTATTATCTTAATTTTGTGTCATTTAAAAATGAGTGTTCAATATGAGACGGAGGGACAATGTATATTAAAAAAAATTCAAGGTGCATTGATTATATTAAATATTCTTTTTTTGTTATAAATTAGATACAATTTATTATTCTTTTCAATTTTTTTTTGTTAAATTAGAGAAATATTTTTATTATTACACTATTAAGTTATGTGAAGTTCACATAAAATACGGCAAAACTAATGAAATACCCAATATAGTTATCACGTTTTACTAATTGCACCATTAAATTTTTAATTTTTCAAATTACCCCACTAAACTAATTATTATTTTGAAATTGAGTCTTTAGAATAGGTCAAAGAGTATATTTATTGTCTTTACAACATAAATGAGAAGCATTAAGCAATCGTGCTCGATTCGTACTCGCTCGACTAAAAGTTCGATTCGAGCTCGACTCGAAATATAAATGAGTAAAATATGAGCAAATTTTAAAGTTCGATAAATTACTCGAACATTCTCAAATTGTAATTTTATATTGATACTCGGATCATAGTCGTTCGAAAAGTTTAGACTGCTCGAGCTCAATTCGAATTCGTGATCAACTCGGTAGCTAAATGAGCCTCAATCAAATCTTATTTTATACTTGATAAATTTTATGAACCAAATCTGAGCAACTTAATATTCGACTCACTCGGTTCATTTAAACCCTTCATTTGTTCATGTTTAAAATATCGTTAAACTAGTAGCAATACCAACATAGTGCACTCGAGGTCGACCACTGAATTTTAGGAGTTTTTGGGTATTGAGACCTTTTCTTTTGGTCAATACAAATTGAGCCCTTTTCTATTAAAACATTTTGACTTCGAGCCCCAGGCACCACATGTGTGTTGACCTGCATACGTGGCGCCCACGTGGCAGATCTGCGTGGGCATTTTTTATTTTATTTTACATGTTGACGGGATGGCCCAAAAAATATGTTGATGCACATATTTGAATTTTGTTTCCAAATTTTGCAACGACCTATGAATTTCGTTGCAAAAAGTGAAAGCCTGACACAATCTGCAACGAAGGATAAGTTTCGTTGCTAAACATACACTTTTAGCAACGACTTATAAAGTTGTTGCTTGAAAAATCGTTGCTAAAGCCCAATTTTTAGCAACAAAAAAACTTTCGTTGCCCACAATGACGGGAAATCAAGTGGCCAAAATTTTTTCAACGAATTTCTAACGAAAATTTTCCCCGCCAATAAATTAGCAACGAAATTTTGCAACGACTTATGAATTTTGTTGCAAAAAGTGAAAGTCTGACACAATCTGCAACGAAGGATAAATATCGTTGCTAAACATATACTTTTAGCAACGACTTATAAAGTCGTTGCCCGAAAAATCGTTGCTAAAGACCCATTTTTTATAGTGCATGTATTTGAACCTTTGTATTCATGCAAGTTCTCAAATTCTATTCATTCATTGTTTACCAGTATCTTATTACTGTCTTCATTTGATCCATATATGATCTAGATTTATTATGTTCTTTATGAGCTAAGTTTGGTTATGTAAGTTTCCTCTGTAAGACCCCGAATTTTATGAAATGAAAGTATTCAATTTTCTTATAATTATTATTTTATTTTGTAAATGGTTAAATTGATAAAGGGTTAAAGTTAAGGGTGATATGTGAAAATTTTTCAAAGTAAGCAAGTTGATATAAAATATTCGTTGTGTCGGCGAATATTCATACGACGACAACATCATTGGTGAGCCCCACAACAGAATAACTATCGGAGTTAGAAAATGACAGAAATATCTTTTTTATAAAAATAACGGCGAACGTTTTACCGTTAAATTGTTGAAATACCCGGTGATAAAAGTACAGTAATACGTGTGGTTGCATAGTAGCACACGGTATTGATTATTAATGCTTACGTAAGAAGCCACTCAGTTTATTCAATTATTGCTACAGTAGTTGTTGCATAATATCTCTCATATTATTGATTCAATTATTGTCACAGTATCATCTGCATAATATTTTATATTATTAAATTAATAATTGAGACGACAAAGTTATTCGTATTATTATTGACGATATCTAGAAAGTTATGTCGAGGAGAGGTTTGGTCACCTAATTGCGCGCCAATAGGGAGAAATCATTAACAAAAAGCCCTCTTTTTCTTGGGAATGATCTGATTTTTATATATTGTGAGTTATAATATTAATGATGAATAATTGTTGAAGTATTAAGAATGTGTTTATTGAAGATAAGTGAATTACAAAAGTTAGAGGGGAATAATGTAAACTTAGAAAACTTTAGGGGTACTAAAGTTTAATAAGTTAAATCAATCTAGACCATTGGTGGTAGTTTTAATAGTAAATCTTTCTGGACCGTCGATGGTGGTTTTAATAGTAAATCAATCTGGACCGTCGATGGTGGTTTTAATAGTAAATCAATCTGGACCGTCGGTGGTGTTTTTAAAAGTAAATCAATCTGGACCGTCGGTGGTATTTTTTAAAGTTAAATCAATCTGGACCTTCGGTTGTGGTTTTAATAGTAATCAATCAGGACCGTCCGTTCTAATAGTAAATCAATCTGGACCGTTCGTGAATTAGTTACTATTTAGTCATTTCTCCTATAAATAGAAGATTAATTCTTCTTTCATTCTCACTAATTCACTGACACTTACAAGAAAAGCTATAGAGAGAGAAACTATAGAGAGAAAGAAAAAGAGTATTCTGCTACTTTACTATTACAGTATCCAGTCTTCTACTAAGGTAAGGGATATTATTTGTTGTATTCGTAAGGAATATTATTTGTTGTATTCATAAGTAATATTATTTGTTGTATTCGTAAGGGGTATTATTTCTTCGTATTCATAAGGAATACTATTTTTTTCGTATTCATCCTTTAATATGTCAGAATAACCTGTCTACGCGGATTACGTACTGTATGACAGGTGAAAATTCATTTGCAGTTTTGAATGTTATTTCTTTTCATATTCTTAAATCTAAACTTACTATGGTAAGTATTGCTTCTATAATCCTTGAAATTAGTGGAATATCCTTGAGTTTTGCACTTCATCCAGTATCGCTTCGTTGGAATATTGATCTGAACTTTCTTATTAAATATCAATATTTTCACCGGAGTACTGTTCACGGGTTACTATTCACCTGATTACTATTCACTAAAATAATATTCACTCGGGTATTCGGGGCACTTTTCATGCTAGGGTACTATTCACGAGTTACTATTTATGGGTTACTATTCACCCAATTATTATTCACTTAAATATTATTCACTCGGGTATTCGGGATATTTTTCATGCCGGGGTACTATTAACGAGTTACTATTCCCAAAGTACTATTCATAGGGTACTATTTACGGGGTACTATTCACCGAAAACAATTATTTCTTTACTGTCCAAATTATTTTTGATACATGGATATTATTATTGAATTTTACTCCATAAAGCAGTATCATGTTAACAATTTGGATATATTTAAACTCTAGATAAATTTAAAGTATTTAATATTTATCCTTAATTTTATTTGATTAATGCTTATATCATTGTCATCATTCTCATGCTCATATTGTGATGAAAGTTATCTTTGTCTTACGTGCATAAATGGACAGTTGATTGGTATGATTATGACCAAGGATCAATCGGTATAATCATGACCCGTAATGTTACAAATGATGTGGTAAAAGTCCTCATTGGCCCGTAGTGCATTGATGGACAGTTGTTGGTATGATTATGACTATGGATTATTCGGTATAATCCTGACCATTGGGAAAAACCCGAATATCCTTGGACCGTAGTGCATGGATAATTCGTGGTCATGATACTAATGAATATCTTTAGCCGTAGTGCAATGATGATTCGATGATGTGGATTATTTATTAAGTTGAGTCTCAGCGATAAAATATTGATAATAAACTTTTAATTCGTAGAAGATAGTAGATATCATGCTCTACTTGACTCTTCTAAAAATACAGTTGCATGTCTTTAGCCTATAGTGCAAAGATGAACTGTTAATGAATATATTTGGCCTGTAGTGCAAAGATGAATTTATTAGTATGATTATGAACAGGAACTGTGATTTGGTATAACCATGATCTTTGATATTTCAGGTAAAGACAGGTGATGAAAATTATCTTTGTCCTGGATGCGAAGAGGAATTTAGAATCACAATTATGATTATGTGTTATTCACATAATTGTGGATAGGAACTGTTGATTGATGTTACAGGGATAAAACATGGTTGGTGGACTTTTAACATGGAGAAAATAATAGACTTTATGGTCTATTTGACTCTTCTAATGGATTGCTCGTTCCGCTGCTACTATGGTTGAAAACTTTTATCATCTACTATATGTTCTAAATCTCTGATTTATTACTGATGAAGGCTATTGATAATTTAATTATCTTTAGTCATGATATTCTTTATTGGGCTAGTTGTGCTTGCCCTTTTACTTCACAATTCCTTTCAGGTAATAAGAGTGTAGCTGGGTCGAGCGGGGGTAACAGGAGAATAAAACAGCGGTCTATAGTTGTTGAGGTTTCCCCTAAAACAGTATGGAAATAATTTTATTGAGAATTTTATATAAGTGTGTCGTATTTTATACGTCATTTTAACCGTTGATTTTGGTGAACCGAATAAGGTGAGGTGAACCTAACTTTGGAAGGGTGTTTTGCCACTATCATACAAGATGCCTAATGACAGACGACTTCGTGTTATCATAAGACAGGGTTGTGCACATGCACTTGCTGATTATATCTATGAGCACTACCTATATAATCTTAGAGTTTAGTTGAAATATAATTCTCAATTGAAGACAATGGAGATAATTATATGTCAAGAGAAGACTCACCATTGGAAATAACATGATAGTAATCTTCTCATTTTTCTTCGGGGTCTATTAGATCAACCAAGGATAATTCTCAAGTCATATGATATCTATCATAACTTAGATGCATGGCCTCCCTGTACAAAGGTTTCCTTGAGCATTTTTTAAAGATTTTAATTTCTAAAACAGTTATTGACTGTACTTTTATGTAAAGTACCATTGTAAGGTGTCGTGGTCAAGGTACAATGAGAGTTACATATATTTGTATTAAAACTCACAACTTATGTGTTGTCGTACTATGCACGACAGTTAAACAGTTGTATAAATGAAGTTTGTATTTGATTTCTGTAGTGTGATATCTAGCGACTCATAATGGGTCGTGTGGACCTATTTTAGGGGCGTCACATCCTCACTTGGATAAATTGTTGTATTTAAAAAGGTGTTGATACATACTAATTACGAGGACCTATTTTGGGGGGGGTCACATCCTCACTTGGACCTATTCTGGGGGTGTCACATCCTCACTTGGATTCATTTCCACGAGGAATTATTAATATAAATTACCAAATACTAACCCTTAATCAAACTAATTTTATTTAAACAAACATTTTAAGATTATGAATTACATTATTTAATTAAACTCATTCTAATTACCACTAATTAAAAATCAGATTATAGAGATTTAAAATCACAATTTCACTTATTGCTTCACTTAAATTAATACACTTCTTATCAATTATGCTCACTATTCTGAATTGTTAATCAGGAACACATAAGTAAATATGACCATCTCTCAATTCATCATACTTAAATCAACTTAAATCCAAAGATGATAGAATTAAGAAGAACACCCTAATTAACTAATTCAATATATCTCTATGTGAATTACAATTAAAGAGGATTTTAAGCACAAGTTCTTTTTCTAATTACATGCGATGTTAGGTATATCTCTATCCTAGACCTAAATTATGTATTTAAACGCCATGTAGAAAATATAATCACATGCTATTATGATCAGATCTAAATCTATACTTCATCTCTCGAGTTCATATAGATTATCATGGTAATTGTTAGCTAGGCAATTAAGTAATTCATCACAAATCATAATAGACAATCCAAGAATAATCATAATAATTAATAGAGAAGTATACTAAAAATAAACTATGCAATACGTTCCATTGTAATCCTAAACAAAAGACTTATTTCATGATTAATGAATTAAAACCAAGAATTCACAATTGAATAATCATTCAAAGACAATAACAAGAGTAGAGTGAAGAATAAACCTGTTGTCAGTAAATCTCCATCTTCCTCAAGCTCCTACTCTTGATATTCAATGGTCTCCAAGTTGCTTCAATCTTCAAATCTCCTAAAAACTAGGGTTTTGGTCCTAACCTAATCTAATGGAATCCTCTCCCACTAATCCTTGCCATTCTCCTCCTTTTATATGCGTTTTTATATGTCTTTAAGTCCTCCTGGAAGTCCTTGAATCAATCAGCTCAAACCAATCCTTTTTGAACTCAAATTATGAAAAAACTACTTTTTATTCCCGCACCCCTGCCACGGCGGGGGTTTTGAACTGGCTAGGCCCTCCCCGGTGGGGGGTGCTTCTATTTTTTCCTCAGTACCCCCACTCTGGCGGGGGGTTTTGTATGTATAATGTCCGCCCGGGCTAGGGTCCTTTTTTGGAAATTTTATTCTTTTGACATCCTTTGGGAAAATGGCCATAACTTCTTCGTTTGAACTCCGATTTCAATGATTCAAGATGTTCCAGAAAGAGGAGATGTATATCTACGACTTTTGTTCTTTGAGTTGTTCAAAATAAGGGCTAGAGCAATTTTGAAATTGATTCTGAAGTGATTGCTATGTAAATAGCAAGCCAAAAATGCGAATCTAGCAACCTTAAACGTCGATCCAAGTAACTTTTGTCCCAAATCTTACAAAACAACATAAAACATGCATGAATAGACATAAATACTTAAAAACATCCAAAAAATTAAGCTCAAATGTACTCAATTAATGGGTATAAAACCCACTTATCAGTTACATTAATACTAACCTTTTAGGTTTAGTTCCCTCTTTTAATACAACTTTTTAACTTTGTTGAAATTCTGCTCATTACAATCATTCACATATACAAGACTGAAATCTCAAATCTTAAGTTTAAACAACGTCATAACATCTCACGGACATCATTTTTTTAATGTGGTTTAACCAGTTACAAAACATACCAGTTATAAGGTCACAAGATATTTTCTAATTAATTTTTATAATTCTCTTATTATATTGTCCATTAGTCACACTTTCACTTAATTATTTAATATAAACTCCACACTTTTCATCCACACCATATATTATACGATCATCCTTGTGTCCAAAGTCTGAAGCGACATCTGTGTAGTCTCATCACTGGACCACCTCACTCCAGCGTACCTGCACAACCCACATATGATGGATGGGTGTGGCAGGCCGCTGGAAAATGGCCCTTACAGGCATCTTCGTATGGAGAAACTGATGATGACACCTACGTCGATGAAAAAGTCTTGCACGATTGCATAAAAAAGAAGGATATTCTCCTTTTCCACCTATGTTGTATGTGTGGACAGGAATAACTTGGCGCACATGAACGCGTACCATATTTTACCATAGCGACTTAAGTCCTTAATGTGGAAGATGGTGCCCCCTTTTTAGCCCTTGACCCATATGGTGCCCGGCTTTGTTATTTTAGTTAAAATAGACTCATAGTTAAGATCATGGTCGCGCAAATAGGCATACTGGCAGTCCACAGGTACTCGCAGTTGATAGCATTCGTTAATAGCGTCAACACTGAAAGGTACTTGCTTGCCCCTCACGAATGCTATGAATGGGGCCTTATCGTCCGCATTAGCATAAAATTCCTTCACCACATTAACAATCGCTGGCTCTGGCTCGTCAGTGAACCTATCCCTTCCTTTTTCATAAATTTACCTCTTCATTTTGCCATCTACGTTGTCGGGTGCCAAGCCGCGTTCTGGGGTTATTGCCTTAGTCACTAGATAGTCAAAGCGGTCGGCGGCGTTGGCATTGAAGAACTTTTTCCTGTCAAAGGCCCGAGTGGGCAGTGTAGTTCCGGAGCTTTCGCCTCGCTGTCTCTTTGCTACTGGTTTTGGTGCCATGGTACTTGAATGGATGAACTTAAGCCAAATTTCCCCCAAACTTTACTTGAACAAATTGTCAAAACTTGGTGTACTAAACTCCCAAATTTGAACACTATAACCCAATAATGTTGAATAACTTAGAAAAATGATTAGCACAAAAGTTTACCCTAGTTGATTGCACTAATTTCTCCTTCAATGGTGATAGTGATGTAGTGAATGAGGTCAATTGAAGTACTCTCCTCCTTATTGAAAACCGAACTAGAAGAATCCAAGCTCTGTTTTTGGTGAAATTGTATACAATGGGATGAAATTGATGTGGCTAGGGCTTGGATTTATAGAGAGGAAGTAGTGTAAGTAATTAGTGGGTTAATGTAGTGGATAAGTGGGGAGTTTGTGGCTAATTCGTGGGTTAATGGGGGTATAGGCGCCGGTTATGAGAGAAGTAAGTGGAGAAGATGGGTTAACTGTGTGTAACTGCCGAATTTGTCTATTCAACTTCCTGTACCCCCGCCCGAGCTTGGGGGGGGGGGGAGGGGTTATAAGCTGTAGATGCCCGCCCCGGTGGGGAGGTGTTTTGCTTTTGGACCAAGACCCCCGCCCCGGAGGGGGGTTTCTATGCAATATGTCCGCCCCGGTCGGGGGGGGGGGAGGGTTCTACTGTTATTGGGTCAAGACCCCCGCCCCGGTGGGGGTTTCCTTCATGTAATGTCCGCCTCGACGGGGGGGGGGGGGGGAGGGGGGGTACACTGCAGTTGCACTTGATTTTTCCAATTCTTTGCATCCAACACTTTTCCATAAGCTTTTTAAGTACCTGAAACACCATAAAATGATAAATTTAAGATAACAACATAAACATTGAACATTGAAGGTTGAATTCACTAGAGAACATGACTCGACTAACTACCTAATATATCAAAATAAACCAACTCAATTCTAAACTTTTACTCCAAACTACAAATTAATTAGCATGCTTAAAACTACTGAAGTGAAAGTAAAAATTGGATTGCCTCCCAATTATCGCTTGATTTTTAGTCTTTCAACTTGACTACTCCTTGGTCATGACGCGTCGGGAAGTGTAATTGCGATGCCTTCATTGTCAATGTCGCCACCCCAATAGTGCTTCAACCGATGCCGTTGACTTTAAATGTTTCCAATGGGTTCCTAATGTATAACTCAACGGCACCATATGGGAAAACCTTCTTGATTGTGAATGGCCCTGACCATCTCAATTTAAGCTTTCCTGGGAACAACCGCAGTCTTGAATTGAACAGTAATATTGATTGTCCCGGTTCAAACTTTTTCTGCATGATCTTTTGGTCATGCTACTTCTTTACCTTTTCCTTATACAGTTTTGAGTTCTCGTATGCTTGCAGTTGAAACACATCTAGTTCCGTTTAATTGGAGCAATCTTTTCTCTCATGTGGCTGCTTGGTCAAAATTAAGTTTCTGAATTGCCCAATATGCTTTATGTTGTAATTCCACTAGGAGATGACACGCTTTCCCATAGACCAACTGGTATAGAGACATCCCAATCGGTGTTTTGTATGCCATCCTATACGCCCATAGTGCGTCATCCAATTTTAGAGACCAATCTTTTCTTTTTGGTTTCACTACTTTCTCTAAAATCTTCTTCACCTCTTTGTTCGAAACCTCAGCTTTACCACTCGTTTAGGGGTGATATGACATAGCCACCCTATGATTGACCCCATATTTTGCTAAAAGAGCTGTAAACGATCTGTTATAGAAGTGACTACCCTCATCATTGATAATAGCTCTTGGTGTGCCAAATCTCATAAAGATATTCTTATGTAAGAACTTGAGAACCACTTTGGCATCATTTGTGGGGAGTGCTAAGGCTTCAACCCATTTCTACACATAATCAACTGCTAGCAAGACGTATAGGTTGTTGAAAGATGGAGGAAACGACCCCATAAAATCTATCCACTATACGTCAAAAATTTCCACTTCCATAATAGTTTGTATTGACATCTCATTCCGCTGTGATATGTTACCCATCCTTTGACATCTGTCGCAAGTTTTCGCAAACTGGTGGGCATCCTTGAACACCGTAGGCCAATAGAATCCTGACTAAAGCACCTTGGCCGATGTCCTCTCACTACCATAATGTCCCCCATATGCAGATGCATGACACTCGTGTAGGATATTATTCACTTCACTGTATGGCACACACCTTCAAATCATCTTGTCAACGCACTGTCTGCATAAATATGGCTTATCCCACATGTTCCACTTGACGTCATGTAGGAATTTATTTTTCTGTTGTCTCGTCAAATCATGGGGAAGGATGTTGCTTACCAAATAGTTAGCAAAATCCATATACCATGGAAATTCTGAATTAACTCCAAATAGCTGTTCATCCGGGAATGATTCATTCATCATACACTTATCTGCTTCATCTTTATCCAAATTTTTTTCCAGCCTCGATAGATGGTCTGCTACTTGATTTTCTGTCCCCTTCCTATCCTTTATTTCCAAGTCAAATTCCTGAAGGAGAAGGTTCCATTTAATAAGTCTAGGCTTAGCATCCTTCTTCGAAATTAAGTAGCGAATTGTCGAGTGATCTGTGTAAACCACCACCTTTGTCCCAATCAAATATGCCCTAAATTTGTCAAAGGAATATACCACTGCAAGTAACTCCTTCTAGGTAGTTATGTAATTCAATTGTGCATCTGTAAGAGTTTTACTTGCATAGTATATGGCGTGGAATATTTTATCTCAACGTTAACCCAAAACAACCCCTACTGCATAGTCGCTCGCATCGCACATCAGTTCAAAGAGCATAGTCCAATTCGGTGCGATGATCACTGGCGCTGTAGTCAACTTCTTCTTCAACTTCTCAAATTCTATTTTACAGTCCTCGTCAAATTTGAATGCCGCATCCTTCTCTAAAAGACTGTACAATGGCTTTGCAATCTTAGAGAAATCCTTTATAAACCTACTATAGAACCCGATATGTCCAAGCAAACTGCGGATTCCCTTTAATGAATTCGGCGATGGAAGATTGTCGATCGTGTCCAGCTTTGCCTTATCAACTTCTAAACCTTTAGCAGAAACGTTGTGCCCCAGAATTATCCATTCTTTAACCATAAAGTGGCACTTCTCCCAGTTGAGTACCAAATTAGTTTCCATACACCGCTTTAAGACCATGACCAAATTCTCCAAACACTTATCAAAAGTGTTTCCATAGACTGAAAAATTGTCCATGAAAACTTCTACCTCTTTTTCAACCGTGTCCAAGAAGATAGCCATCATACATCATTGGAATGTAGTTGGTACATTACATATCTCAAAGGACATCCTTCTAAATGCAAAGGTGCCATATGGGCAAGTAAAGGTGGTCTTCTCTTGATCCTCGGGAGCTATGACAATTGGTTGTATCCCAAGTATCCATCCAGTAAGAATAATATTAATGTCTAGCTAGTCGGTCCAACATTTGATAGATGAAGGGTAGACGAAAGTGATCCTTCCGGGTTACCTTATTTAGCTTCCTGTAATCCATGCACACCCTCCATCCGGTCACTGTCCTCACTGGAATTAGCTCATTATCTTCATTCTTGACCATTGTCATTCCTCCTTTTTTCGGCACACACTGTACCGGACTGACCCATGCACTATCTGAAATTGGGTAAATAATTGCTACATCCAACCACTTCAAAACTTCTTTCTTTACCACTTCGTTCATGATTGGATTTAATCTTCTTTGTTACTCCATTGTTGGCTTCATATCCTCTTCCATGAGAATCTTGTGCATTCAAAAGGAGGGACTGATCCCCTTTATGTTGGCAATGGTCCAGCCAAATGCAAACTTGTATTCTCTCAAAATCCTCAGAAATTTACTTTCCTTCTTAATGAGTCCGCCCCTGCGGGTGGTGCTACTGTCTTTGGTCGAGTACCCCCGCCCCGGCGGGGGTTTTGCCTTTATAATGTCTTCCCCAGCGGGGGTCCCTTCTGCTGCAGTCCAAATATAGCTCATTTCCTTTCCAAATTTTGCCATGCTACCACCTTTTACGACCAAATGCTATGCCACCATGCCTAAACATAAAATAACATAAAAAAAAGTAAAATGGATCATGAACATAACGAATTAACACAGTTTAAGCTAGAATTAGAGGCTGATTCGTAGGTATAAAACTCATTCATCAGTTATCCTTGTAAGTCTCAGGTTAGAGCTGTGTTGGGATATTACAAAAGAACATAGGTATGTGTCTGCTTAAGGTAAGAGGGTATGCATAAAAGTATGATGAATTTGAATAAATTTTGAACTTAGTAAAAGACGAGTCAATTATTTAGATCTAACTCCTCAGCTAGTAACCGGTCAGCTTTGCCCCTGTTCCAGACATAGTTAACCAGGAAGAACATAGTTATGAAAACATTAGTCAAGTTTTGAGTAATTGGAACATACCCAAAGTTTCTCCTAGAGAAATTTATCTGTCGACTTTTTTAGATAATTTTTAAACCGATTATAACGTTAAAACTGTACAAAAGGTTTATGCTATTAATAAAGAGTATAAAAATTGTAGTCTTTTATCTTTTGATTTCGTTAAAAAACATAGGAAAAAGGGTTATAATTTTATTCATATTGGGCTTGTTCAAGTTGCAGTAAAACCTTTAAACATCAAAGGAATTAATTCAAGTATCTACCCCTGTCTTAGAGATGCTAGGTTTCTAAATTATTTCCTGAGTATCATTGGCATTATGGAATCAAGTCTGCATAATGAACCTATCCATTTCAATTACTTTCCTGATTTCACTTTAAGCCTAAGTGATCATAATCTATTAAAAGCCTAAGTGATCATAATCTCAAACGATTGAGGGTTCTCAACCTTTAGCTTTGATCTGTAGGATATATTATAAAACCATGAAAATGAATCTAAATGTTCATGCTCTTAATAAGGGTCCTGAGGATCATACTGTTTTAATTCAAAGTTCAAATAGTGATGCTAATATTCAGATCCCAAGAACAATGCTCTGGAAAGATATTACATTACCTAGTCAATGGAATTTGCCTAGTGAAATACCTCAGCAGCCAGTTATTAACAATTTGTTAAACGTGGAAAATATTAAACAATTCTCCGACGGTACTGTCAAAATAAGTTTTGAACGAACCTGTAGACCTGTTATCATAGAAGATTTTATTGGTTCTTCAGCGCCTTCTGTTCATACTAGAAGATATATTGAAGTACTAAGTAACCCTTCTATTCAAGATATTAAAATGAAAGGTATTTTAAATAAAGGTCAAATAGTCATCCATGTTATACATCTAATGAACGAGTAGAAGAAGAAGAATCTTCTCCTACTCCTTCAGAGTATCATACTTAGTCATATTTTGAAATGCCTATTCATAATTAGTTAAGAGTTATTAAAAAGGAATTTGAATTAGATTGGGATAATCTTGTTGAAGACTTTAATCCCAAATCTAATAAAAAAAGAGACATTTATTTCATTCGAATCACCTAACTGAAAAAGAACGAGATAAAATTGTTAATAAATGGAAAAAATTTATTAAAAATGAACAGATAAACATTACTTTTTTACGATTGGTGTGAAAAATATTATGATAAATGTAATGTTATAACCAAAACACAATGGATGAAAGAATATAGGTTAAAAGTTTCTTCTAGTCACCCTCCACTCGAAACTGTCCTCCTTCCAGTTAAAAACACGTATCTAGAAAAGATGAAAAGAAAATCATTGAACATATTAATTTCACAAACCAGTATCTAGAAACCATAGGCAAACAACTAGATAAAATTGAAGAAAAGTTTGATGAAGTAATCATTAAAAAACCAGATTCAAAAATTGAGCAACCTTTATTAAAATTACCTGAAAATAGAACAAGATTAGGTTTACAAAATAACGATGGTGAACTGGTCCAGGTTATTGATAGGTTTATTAAAAAAATTAAAAACTGAAGCTGGAACAAGTGGTACTATAACTACCATTGATCAAGTTGAATCAGACAATGAGAGCGTTACCCAGTCAGATCAGTCTGATACTGTTTCAATTCAAGATTTTAATGATCAGTTAAAAAAATTAACTGTTAATAACACTAGTATTACAAGAAATTGGTGTTCAAGACCTACTCCTCCGGATCTTCAGCTAGAGGAGATAAATCTAGATAAATAATTTTCTGTTTGTTCTAATAAAATTTATGAATAGAATAGCGATGATTTCAGTGAATTAAGAAATTCTTAACAAGTTAAATCACATGTCCATGGTAGCTAATAGCTATATTACTAAATTTAACAATCTGTCTCAACCAGATATTGTTGAATTAATAGCTAGTGGATTTACTGGAATTCTTAGATCTTAGTGGGAAAAATATCTCACTAAAGATACTAGGTTATCCATAATCCATTCTGTCCAAATGGATGACGACAATAACCCCATCTTTGATGAAGATGTTGAAGTTGGTCCGCCGGATGGTGTTAATACTTTGATATTTACCATAATCAAACATTTTATTGGTACTCCTAGTAATATCACTAAGAGAATTCACGACCCGTTAAGTAATCTCACTTGTCCCACTATAAGTGATTTTAGGTGGTACAAAGATGTCTTTACTTCTGGTGTTATGATAGCTATAGACACTCAAAAATTTTGCATTCCTGTTACTAACCTTTCAGGAAGGAAAAATCGTCTTCCAGAGATAACCCTGGAAGTCAATTCAGCACAGTCCCGGAGATAACCCTTGGATACTTAGTCTTTTCCATCTCAGAGACAACCCTGAGATATTGAGTCCAGTCCCAGAGATAACCCCGAGGCATGCAGTTGCAATTCTGGAGATAATCCCGAAAATGCTTGTTTCAAACCCCAACAATCAACTCCAACCTCGGTGATTGCCCCGAGGCAGTCAGTCCCAAACCCATAGATAATATCGAGAGGTTAGGCACACCTCAGAGAAAACCCTGAGAACATTCAGCACTTGTAGCAGCCAAATCTCAAAGATAACCCTGAGTAACGACTGCTAAATCAACCCAGAGCAGCCGATAACCCTGGTGATGGGAAAAATTGTCATTTTGCCACCTCGATCCCACAATCACACCGTCTCAATGAAATTTCAACCTACATGCTACACAGAAGTGTCGTACAAGAACCATAGCTCCAATCCCGAGTGACTACTACACAAGACAGCACAACAGATATAATTTGAAGACTTGAAGACCGGGCATGGACCCATCTTCCTGACTTCGTACAACTTCTTAACCTATGTTATTGTGTAGCTCTCGACAACAGTATTCCGTAAAAGGTCTTATACACCTCAATCGGATGCCCGAATTGAAAGTTTGAAGGTTCGAGCGGATAACACGTTGCACGAGTGCACGTACTTCGAGACAGCAGGGCACATAGAGCTCGGGCCTCCCCGGGCAGCCGCAGGTACACCTGCGGCTATCACAGGGATACCTGTGGCTCCCCCCTCTATAAATAGAGGGCTCGAGGTGGCCATTTGTAAAAGAAAAAAGGTGAGGAAGCCCTGCCAATTTTGCTCTGTACAGATTATAAACTAAGTGTTTTCTCATTTCAAACACTTGTGAGCTTATATATTGCTATATTTTACCGATGGGAACCGATTGTTCATCCATTTAAAGCTATTTAAAGTCTTCTTTGGCAGCCCACTATAAGCCATCTTATATTTCTTTAAGCTTTTTTCTCCACTTTTTTTCACACATTATTATTCACGTTGAGAGCCATATGTGTGTGTATGCCCAGACCGTCGGTCCGTGATTTTTGTTGCTTTTCTCTCTCTCTCTCTCTCTCTCTCTATATATATATATATATATATATATATATATATATATATATATATATATATAGTCCAGATCTTAAGCTCACCCCCCTTTAGCGACGGACCCGACGACGGTTCGGTCATAGAACCGTCGTCTATACTTTTAGCGACGGACAACATATAGCGTCGCTAAAAGTATAGACGACGGTTGTATAACCGAATCATCGCCGGGTTCGTCGCTAAAGGGGGGTGAGCTCGGATGAGTTGGATAAGGGGTGAGCTTAAAATCTGGACCGTATATATATATATATATATATATATATATATATATATATATATATATATATATATAGACACACACACACACACACCCCTGTTTACAGCTTTCATACAAACGGTTACATCATGTGAGCCTAGGAATCATGTGATCACAAATTCAGTCTTCTTAATCTAGATTCGGTTCCCGTGATGGACATTTTTCAACTGTACATTGCTTATAAATTATTCACGGTGTTTGAATCTCTTTAGACGGCTCTCATACCCAAAAGGAATTCGGCACTACTTTTTATCTTATTTTCTCAAAGATGCTTCGCATCTCGAAAATAAAAGCAACCAAGCTGAACACATAATAAAATGAAAATATCAAAGGCCTCAATTACTATTGAGCGTAAGGGTTTGAAAAAACCTCTTTTACAAAACATCACTGCTATATCCTGTTAAAACTGAACTTTTATACAAAATTCAAATCCTTTGTATATAGGTGCAAATGAGGCATAGCACTACTTCCAGATAATTGCACATTGATTTACACACACACACACATTCAAATAATAGTTTGAATTGAAAAGTGGCGGTCACTGTGTCACCACGGATATCGGGGGATGCCTAACACCTTCCCTCCGCAAAATCAAGCCCCCATACCCTAATGAATCTCGGTTTCACAGACCAGTCAAATTGTATCACATCACTAGGTCAATGTGCCTTTTCTCGGTTAAGTTGGTGCAACCATTAAAAAATACCAACTGGCGACTCTTATAGTCCAATCCTCGACATATACATGTCAGACCTTTTCACAACTTATTTTTTTAAACAAATCTCACCTAACATGATAACTCCAAAAGACAAGAACATAAAAGGGACAAAAAAAAATCCCGAAGTAGACAGGTGGCGACTCTGCTGGGGACATCCAGTAAGAGGGTTGAAGCCGCTATTACAAGCCTTTTCAAAACCATTATCTGCTTGTGTGTGCATGTTGCAAATACATTTGAATAAATGTGTACGAATGCATTTACTTATTGCACTTAGTGCTTCGCACCATATCTGATTGTGATATTAGTGCTTCGCACATGTCATCATTTCAATTCCATAAAGTGAGACACGTTGTATGTGAATGTATGTTGTGTGGTTCCTCCACCAGGAGGCTATCCTATCGGTGTTTGATTACTTGACTTATAGGTAGACTATTTCTAATGAGGCTCAGAAAAGGCACCACCCAGTTTTGCTCCAGTTGAAAGACTGGATTAACTTCCTGTTAAGTAAATTGTGATGATTTGGGAACCTTCATGCCAAAAACCCACGAGAGTAGCCTAAGATAGGTCAGCCTCTGATAAACCAATCGTGGAGGAAAGTCTCTTCATATTTTCCCATTTTAATTACTTCTAAATTTAATTACTTGTAATTTCATTTCCATGTCAATCTCAATGTAATGGAAAATATGAAGGAATATGTGTACATACATTCCCTTTTTTATCTAACATGCTATCTTGTCAACTGACATCCATTTCGCAGGATAATACTCCTAAAACGGACACATCACACAACATGTAACATTTCTACATTCCTTAAAACTAAACTACATAAGTCTTTTTGTAGGGAAATAATTGGTCCCGTAACCCGTTCAAAATCTAAAAAGGCAACGAGCCTACAACCAAGCATGGCTACACATGGTCAGTCTAATCCTACTCCTGTTTCTCGCGAGGAGTTCGAAGGATTAAGCAACCAGATTACATAGTTGGCTGTTCTTCTTAAAGAACTTCTCAAATCCACTCAGGGTCCATAATTACCCATACATACAGAATCCTCTGTACAAGGAGGAACTCAGGGACCGAACAAAGAAATTCCTGTACCTGAATCTCAGTTGGACAAAACCAACAAAACCCCTGAAACCACCCATCTCGAAAAAGATCCAGACACCGGTGATATCAGGAAGAAAGTCCTACAAATGGAAAAGACCATTCGATCTATCAAAGGGATTGGAGCACACGGGAGTGTTTCATATGCAAACCTTTGAATCTTCCCAGAGGTTCATTATCTGGAGAAATTCAAAACTCCCGATTTTGAAAAGTATGATGGATTGGGAGATCCTTACACACATTTGAAAGTATTCATTGGAGAGCTCAGATCTTATGTTGAGGATGAAAAGCTTAGAATACAGTTGTTTCAGAATAGTTTGACTAGAGAAGCCAGATCATGGTACACCAAATTAGACAACTCCAAGATTCATAGATGGGAGGAGCTAGCTCATGCTTTCCTCATTCAGTACAGTTTCCAAACCCAGATGGATCCTAATCGGTACCAAATTACCAAGGTCAAGAAACAATCTAATGAGTCTTTCAGAGAGTATACTCAAAGGTGGAGGTGCCTTGCGGCTCAAGTTATTCGTTCTATGAATGAGTCTGAAATGGTGATGACTTTCATAGACATTCAAGAGGCTCCCTTCTACGAGAGAGTTTTAGCTGGCATAGGCAAACCATTCTCTGAAATGATCAAACATGGAGAAATGGCTGAGATGGGATTGAAGTCAGGAAAGATTCAAGACCTTGTCGCTCTCAAAGCTGTAGCTGAGCACATCTAGTCTGGAAGTTATGGAAATAACCCCCGGAGGGTCCATACAAAGAAAAAGGAGGATGTTTCCTTGATGCTACAAGGGCAAAAAGGCAGTCTAAGCATGCCTATTCATGGGAGAAACTACTCCCCTTTTCAAGCACAGTCTTCAAACCCTCCATTACCAAAAGGTGGAGAAGTCAGACGCAATCGAGTGTTCACACCCTTAGGGGACTCACTCGAGAACATTCTCAATCTTCTGACAACTTAGACGAAAATTACCAATCTTCTTCCACTAGCCAACCCGAGTGGGAAGGATTTCATTGCTAATAGGAAGTGTGCTTACCATGCTGGAGCTCCAGGCCATGATACTCAGGATTGCTGGGCCTTGAAGCAGAAGTTCTAGGATTTGATTAACAATGGTGAGATCATGGTAACTAAACCCGACTTACCCCATGTGCAAGACAACCCTCTTCCTCAACACAAAGAAGAGGAGGTTAACATGATTAATTGGAGTAGTGGACAGACGTCCCACTACAGTGGTGGATCCTCCCAAACCAACAAGGATAGTACTGACAAATAGGATTATGCACAGCTCCAATTTATGATGGAATGAAAAATGAAGGCTCTGCGCGAGCAAGTTAATCAATTGGCAGAACTGGTGGTCCATCAGCACCAAGTCACACATCAATTATTCAGCCAGGAGCATGCTAGCCTTCTTCCTCTTATTACAAATACTCCACCACTTACTCCAGAAAGTGAAACACTGGAGGATAAAATTACAAAAAGAGCAAATGCCAAAGCCCGTCGGGATTTAGCCAACAAAAGGCAATTCAACTATTTAGGCCAACCAATGGAAGAGATATTGCAGATGCTGATCAATGAAGGAAGAATCACAGCTCTGCTACCTCCAATTAGCCCACATTCAAGATAATTTGATTTTAATGGAGTGTGCCAATACAACTCCCACTCTCCCAGTCACAACACTAAAGAATGCTGGGCACTTTGCCATCTTATTAAGAACCTAATTGACAGTGGTGTCCTACAACTGATAGATAATGACACTGTATTACTGGAGAGTTGGGACACATTTCCTACAAAGTGGAAGGAAGTCGTAGCAATTATATCTTCTAAGAAAGATTCAGCTACCCCATCACATACAATTCAATATGTTCAACTCAAAGGTGTAGAAAGACATTTGAAAGTGGCTACGCCAAAGCCAATCATCTTGCCATTCAGACCACAATATCCTGTTGTCGGCCTACAGAAAGTTACATGGAATTATGGAGAGGCTGAAGGATCCACATCCCACATAACTGTTGCAGTGTCGAAAGAAAATCCATTGTATCTTACCTAACGGGTTATGAAACCTGCCATCAAATCAAAGGGGAAAGTTCAAATGGAGAAGATTGAAGAATTCCTCCGTACTATGGGACACAATGAAGCCAAGGTGGCTTCAAGCTTGAAAGAAGCTCCACAACAGGTTTCCATATAAGACTTGGTATTCTCCTCAAAGGATCACATGAAGGTCTTACTAAGAGTTTTAGAAGAAGCTCACTTGCCAAAATTAGTGGATAATGAAAAGTTCCATCACCTGGTTGATCACATCTTTAACAACAATGCGATATCCTTCATGGATGATGACATACCTTTTGAAGGGACGCGTCATTGCAAGCCGTTGCGCATAGCGGTTATGTCCTCCTAAAACATTGTCTCATGAGTATTGATAGATGGAAGGTCAACCTTAAATATCTGCCCTTATGCCACCGTGGAGAAGATTAACATCAATCTCAACAGGATCCGAAGCAGCCATACAATTATCAAAGATTTCGATGGATCCCAACGAAATGATGGCGGAGAGATTAAACTACCTGTGGAGATTGGTCAACATACATTCTGCGTATCCTTTCATGTGCTCAAAATAGCTACAGGATACAACCTACTATTGGAAAGACCATGGATTTATATGGCTGGAGCCATCATGTCCACCTTTTATTAGCAGCTTAAATACATCATTAACAACTACCTAGTCACTATTAATGCTGAGCCAGAATGTCTTGAACAAGGTGACATTCCACTCATCAGTTTTAATTCAAAAGTTGAGCCTGTTAGCTTCCATGCCCTGGAGGTGAGCAACACTCATTACCATCCCATTGAGGCGCCACCTCTCATGCCTAGAGTTTCCATCGAGGTAATGTCGGCGAGTCAAGAGATGATTTTTTTTGGGTTATCAACCTAGACAAGGGTTGGGCAAAGACCATCAGGGCATTAAGCGTCCAATTCAAGTTCCCAGTCAAATAGGGACAGTCGAACAAGGCTATTCATCTAGCTCCACTAACAGGAATCCTCACAGACACAAGTAGGTTCCTTCTTCTTCTGCCATACGGCGATTGCTTGCACCTATAGGAGCTGAATCTATACAGACTTCAGTAAAGGTTCCTGCCCATGTGATGACCATATTATTTCCTAAATCGATACCGGTCAAAGGAAAAGAAGTCTTGATACTAGATCCGGAGGCGGAGGAAAAGGATCAGAGGAGTAAGAAGGACATTGCAAGGCGCTTATCAAACATACGCATCATAGTCCACATGGACAGTACAAATAGAAACTGAAAGTATTATGCACATAAGCCAATCATGTTTGATGATAAAGCGTATACTTTATAACAATCTTATTCATTTATTAATAAAAAGTATTAATTTATTAAAGGATTTTAATTATCTACATGATGCTATTTTATAATATGTGATAAACCCATAGTTTTAAGCAATGCTTTTAGAATAATGATGATGATCGTTCTAATGAGATCTAAATTCTTAGATAGCTTAAAACTAAAATAGTTCCCAATCATTGGATTACTAAATTAGGGATTAGTGAATCCAGATAGATTGGTACATAAGTTGCTTGCTCATTGGATGAGGATGATTGATCTCATGATCATTTGTATAGAGACACTAAAGCAAGTATATAGGTGCTTATTAGAGAATAAGTTCGCTGAACGTGGCTCGCTAAGGAATACCTAATGGAGTTTTACTTGCCTATCAATAGGAATTCCTGTAGTGATAGTAGTACAAGTGATCCTTGGACTTGAGATCATCATAGTATCTTGTGTATAATGAGTTATACTTTTACTTATTCCTTAAGACCCTTAGGGTATATCAAAGGGTATGCTTGGGTATAATAAGTTATACATAGAGATAATGTATGATTGATAAAGAATCTACCACTTCTACTAAAAGAAGAGAAATGTCCTATGTGATTCGATAAATGACAACCCAGTAATCCTTGACCAAGGCAAAATAAAATTAGAAAGGAGTTTCTAATTTGCATTATTTGGAGTTGTGCATTTAAGAGTCGAAATACATATAATTAAATAAAATAATATTTGCCAGCAATTCCATGTCTTATATTTAATTTGGATAATGTATGGTGGAAGGATTGAATTGTACGGTAACTATTTACTCAAATGTTCTTTTATAATTAATGTTAAAATCTATATTATCTGAAAAGTCGTTGATTGCTAGGGAGGCTTATCCCTATTGTAGAATAAATATTATTTATTTAAATAAATTAATTGTTTAATTTATTTATTTAAATAAGATTAGAATTATTCTAATTGATTTATTCCCAACCGATTTAATATGGAGAACCTAAAGGGTCACACCATAAAAAGAAGAATAATTATTTAAGAAGTTAATGACATAATCGTAATAATATGTTAAGTATATTTAATTTAATCTATGGTGATAGAATAAATTAAATAGCTTAATATTTATTGTTTAATATTTTGGAAATATTAAATATAAATTAATAAGAGGAGTCTAATTATTATTATTACTATTATTATTATTATTATTTAATTTCTAAAGGAGTTTGTGAATTAATTAATAAAAGTACTCTCATATATTCTTAATAAGATTATGAGGTAAATTAATTAAAAGATTTTAATTAATTATTCCTAATAAGATTGAGAGCATAATTAATTAAAGGAATTTAATTAATTAAAATAAAACCTAATTCCTTAATTGTTAAGGAGGGTTGTCCACATCTATAAATAAGAGGAGTCTTATTATGGGTGAGAGGTTGTTGTTGTTGACTTTTTCACAATATACGCAATTCCAATAGTTGGAGAGTACTCTCTTTTTGTATGAGAGATAGAAAAACTAGGGTTTTTCCAAATATCCATCTTCTTGAATCTTTCTTCTTCCTTGGTGGATCACCTCTAGAGGCCAAACACTTGAGTAGCTAACGTTGATCAAAGGAAGGAACCAAACTCAGTGGATTCAAGTCGAACGCGAAAGCATTTGGAGGTGAACTTGTACATGAGGAAGCTCGGATCTTCAAGGGTATGATTCTTGTTCTTCTTCTTTTCGTTTAATTAATAATTGTGCATAAAGGATGATCCGGGTATATGATTTGTAAACTTTTAAACTCTGATTTTTTACACGTTTTCGCTTATTTTGTGCAATTTGATTGCGTTCATGATTGTCCAGATATCATGGTCATCATTCGAGAGAAGGAGGACGACAACATCCCCTTCATCACAATCGTCCACCAGGCTAAACGCATCGAATATATATATATATATATATATATATATATATATATATATATATATATATATATATATATATACACACACATTATCGAGTTATGCCTCGATTGAGCCTACACTTGTGTCTGGAGCATTTAATTGCTTTCGTATATATATATATATATATATACACACACACACACACACACACACACACACACACACAAACTGAAATGAAACCATGGATCGAAGTCCGGGCATACACACGCAATACGACTCTCAACATGAAGAATAGTTTGTGCAAAGATGAAGAGAAAAGCTTTAAAATGTGTAAGAAGGCTTACAGTGGGCTACCAAAGAAGACTTCTATAACTGTAAGTTGATGAACACTCAGCTCCCGCCGGTACAATAGTAGCTATATGTGAGCTCACACGTGTTTAAAATGAGAAAGCACTCAGTTTAGGGGGTGTATAGAGCAATTTGGACAGGGCTTCCTCGCCTTTTCTCTTGCAAATATGGCCACCTCAAGCCCTTTATTTATAGATGAGGATGCCGTAGGTGTACTTACGGCTGCCCGAGGTGCCCTGGGCAGTGTGGATCCTGTCATCTCGAAGTACGTGCACTCGGACAGCGCGATGTTCGCTCGAACCTTCATAACTTTCAATCTAGGAGTTCGATGGAGGCGTGCCATACCATTCCAGAAAGCTCTTTCTGAGAGCTATACAATAATATATGATTTGCCATTTTTTGATTATGGGAAGATGGGACCATGACCGAAATGACATTTTTGAGATTCTGTTAGGCAGTCCGTTGAGCCATTTTGCTTAGTTTGCGCTCGAAAGTTTAAGATATGGTTCTTGTGGGGCTTCTATTGAAGTAACTTGAGTTGAAATGAGTGTATTTGATGTGAGTTAAAGTTGAGTTGGCAAAATGACCATTTTGCCCATCCCGGGGTTATTTTCGATTTTTGCATAGTTGTACCAGTCTTTTCTCAGGGTTATCTCTGAGGTTGACCTAATGTTAACTTTGATTATCCTCAGGGTTATCTTTGAGGTTGGCTTGACCTCCTGAGGTTATCTCAAGTCTTTGAACTTGACCTCCTGGGGCTATCTCCGGGGTTGAAATTTATTTTTCTGGGGTTATTTTCGGGGTTAGAGACTGATTTCTCGGGGTTATCTCTGGGGTTGGAAACTGGAACTCCTAGGGCTATCTCTGGGGTTAGAATTGATTTTGTGGTTATCAAGGGTTATCTCTGGAGTGTGAAAAAGATGCTTTTGTGCTCGTACATAGTTAGTAACAGAAAAATAAAATTTCGAGTATCTACAACATCTATTGATTGAATTTCTTAATTTCATGTTTTGCTTTGATCCCATAATGGCTTTTGGTTCATAAATGAACTAAACTCTATTATGGGATTCTAATGGATTTTGATGTGTAGTTTAAATATGTATATCTGAATGTGTTTGTGACAATCGAGATTTTATAATTTAATTTTAATATTTATTGGATTGAATACGTATTTTTCGATGTATCAATTATTAGATTAAATGATTAATTATTGAAGTTGTGATAGACTAATTTAATTACATGTGTTGTATTTATTAAATTGATGTGAAGAATTTTATTATTCGATGTATGCATTTATGTAAGCTTATTGTATTAAAAGAAATATTTAATAAGCCTATGTTATTTTAATTAATTTAATTATTAATTAAAGATTTAATAATTTGACATTATTATTAATGAGAAATTATTATATTTTATTTAAAATAAATTAAATAAGATATTGATTTATTTTATGAATGGGTGCGACATTATTTTAACTATATGATAAGGTTTATTAAATTAAAGGAGTTTTGAAATCTATTATGCTAGCCAAACAAGGCCCTAAGAGAAGTTAATAATAGTTACCCATGACTGGGTAACTGACCATCATCACGTCAGTTTTTATAAGCCTCTAGCGTAGTATGTTATTTCATGTATGCTAAGTTGAGAATTCAGAGAAAATTCAGAGAGAAAAGTTAAGAATTTTGAGTGTGTGATTGAAGAAGAGTTTGACAAGGGTTTCAATTCATCTCCTACATTATACTCTACGCTCTAGGTAATTTCTCCAAACCCAATTTTCATTGTTACGTCATTTAGTTTTACAAGATGGCTTTCATATATTCTGTAAGTCTCTGTAATTGGAAAATTATGTTGTTATATGGATATATGTAATAATACGAGTAACATAACATGTTTTGTATATATATTGCATGATTCTATATCATAACTTTCATAATACGATGACTTGTTATTTCAAAATTTACAGAGTTTGTGTTTTGGCCTTATGGCCCTTATACGTAATTTTAGTGTGTCAAACATAAATGTTTTCATAAAATTTACACTCGTATATTATTAAGCATGTTGATACGAACATACCAAAGTTTAAATGAACGGATTCGGTGTTATAACGAATCCGTAGTGTCAATTTTTATGTTTTGTTTTCAAACCTTCAAGAACATCAAGAATAGTGGAAGTTGCATGCTTTAATTCTGTAATTAAGTGTTTAAATTGGTTAAAGTCATTATATAAATGTTGGGTAATGATTATGTGGGAATTAATCATGTGGGTATGTCTAAATTCGAGTAGAAATTAAGAAATTGGTAGAAATTGGCATGCTCTGCGATTTTTCGCGAACTGCCATTTCTATGTCTGGTATGCCGCGCCGCAGTGCCGTCTACCTGCCCTTTTCCCGCGCTGCAGCACCATGTCTCGAGTCGCAGTGCCAAGAGTCCGGCCGTAGCGCCATCGCGCCGCAGCGCGAAGGCCAAGTATAACAGTGGCGCCGCAGCGCCACTCTCTAGAAAGTTCAGGAATGGAATTTTTTTTAAAATGATTAAGTCTAGTAATGTGTTAGTAATTTAATTAATGAACATGTAAAAATGTTAAAAGTATAACGAGATGTTAAAATAGTTGTTTAACATGTAAATAACATAATTGCATGTGGATTGAATTATTGAATACATAATTAGCTTGTTATCCATGAAGTGTAAATTATGTGACAAAGTGGTAATTTGACTAAATATAGTTATAAATTCGAGATTAGACAAAGAATAACTTATGATGTTTACTACGTTATTATTGACTAGTATTGTGAACATAATTGATATGTATGATTTAATTCAAAGAACAAGTTAATTAAGTGTAATCTACGCACAAGGCAAGTTTCCTAACCCTATTTGTTATCGTTATATACGTTGATTAATTCACCTTTATACATTGCGCAAGTTCTCATTATTATTGATCAAGTTTGTTTTGTATATTAAAGTTTATTAATCTTTCAAGCATGATGTTGTTTATACAATACTTATTCCATTGTATACCTTTTGACATTCTATTCAAGTTAAGTTATCAATTATTGTTAAACCTTGTTAGACTAGCGAAACCTTATTGATTCGACTAGTCTATAGTTGATGAGTGTTCTAAATTTCAGAACCCTTAATGAATTAACCAAACCAAACTTCGTTGATGTGGACTCCGATGTCAAACTGAGATGAACAACCCTTTAATAGGGGATTATTTATGTTTTAGCGTTAAGATATTGTGCACAGTATGGTACTAAGGGCTGATCCCCCTAAGTACGAGAAGAAGAGTCCATAGTCTTATGACTGTTAAAGGTTTCAAGAATAAACACTTGACAACCTAGGACATAGTTCAAGGTCTTATGACCCTCAGAAATTCTTTTGATTCTTGTTATTCATTCTTGATTCAAAAGTTGAGCTTTTATATTCGAAGTTATTATTATTCACTCGCATGTTATTATTCATTTGTTATATTGTTATACTTGTGGGCAATCGTGCTCACTTTTGCGTAATAATAACATTGCAGTTAAGAACGAAAGAGCAGACGAACCTTCCACTAGTAAATGCAAGGGCAAGCTTAGCAAGTAATGAAGATTGATTATTTATGTGGTTATGTAATGATAATTAGAATTGATGTTACTTAAGACTTACTTGTTTATGTTTTCGCACAGATGATTTAAGGTTAGAGTAACGTGGGATTTATTTATTATATAGTTGATGTAACCCCATAAGGGGAGATTTATTATTATTTCTATCTATTGCATGGTTTGCATTTATTTATGGGTAGATAGATGGATGATGTTTGTACAGTGAATACCAAATCCTGTGAAAATGGAAGTACCGGATTTGGGAGTGTCACAATGTTGTTGTATATTTATCATTGGATTACCCATTATGATTGAGCTTAATGAATGAATTACTGGAATTAATGGTCAAAAGTCGTTGACCGAGCTTGACCAAGTTTTCTAGGTTACCCAGAAAACTGATGAACATGAAGAACAGATGTTGGTGTACTTTGACCAACTTAGATCAAGACCTTAGAATTATGTTTTGTCCAAACCAGTGTTATATATGTGTACCTTGACATATAGACTAACTATTACAACAAACACAACACAAATCTATTACACAGATTCTTAGATATAGAACCTACAAAACCGTTGACCAACCATGATCACTGTTCTGGGTTACCCAAAAACTTAAGAACAGCTCTGACAGTGACTTTGAGCTTCTATAACTTCTTGTTATATGTAGGTTAAAGCACGAAATTTGACTGATGTTGTACTATTGAATGAGTAATATAGAATACCAAATCAAGCCTGAGCAATATCACCATCAAAATCAGTAGCCAGAAATCAAAATCAATCAAAAAAGGTGCGAACACTAATTCATAGCTAGATCTTTGATGCTTTGTTTAAATTGTTGTTTAGATGTTTAGATTTATGTAATAACATGTTAGAAACTATGTTAGATTGATAGAACATGTTTTCATAACATCTGGATGCCTCAAATTAGTGTTCTAAGTAATCTGGAAATTTTGGAAAATGAAGCCTGACAGTCGAATGTCAGAGCTTGTAGATTCGTGTATGTTAATAATTATGCATGTTATTTGTAGTATGCCATGAGGTCTTTAATCTGGAAGAGAAAAAAGGTTCATTAGAACCATATATTGCAGGATATAGATGGTCAAAGGTGGTTGACCGATCACGAAGTTGTGTTTTCTGGGTTACCTAGAAAACTCAAGAACATGTTGAGTTGGCTACTTTGACTAGCCTTTTAATCGCTTTTTGTTTGTTGTTTTAATAACTTTTTGTAATAAGTTAATACCTTGATATACATACTACATATCTATGATCTTAAATTACTTAAATAGTTCATAGGATTACTGGAATTAATAGTCAAAAGTCGTTGACCGAGCTTGATCAAGGTTTCTGGGTTACCCAGAAAACTAACCCAGAAACTGATGAACATGAAGAACAGTTGTTGGCTGTACTTTGACCAACTTAGATCAAGACCTTAGAATTATGTTTTGTCCAAACCAGTGTTATATATATGTACCTTGACATATGTCTTAACTATTACAACAAACACAACACAAAACTATTACACAGATTCTTAGATATAGAACCTACAAAACCGTTCACCGATCATGACCACTGTTCTGGGTTACCCAGAAACTCAAGAACAATTTTGACAGTGACTTGGAGCCTCTATAACTTCTTGTTATATGTAGGTTAAAACACGAAATTTGACTGATGTTGTACTACTGAATGAGTACTATAACATCCATACTTGTCCAAACCCAGAATCATTAACAGTAGCAAAGTAGAGCATGGTCAAAGTGGTCCCTCGACCATGACTGACTGAAACCCAGAAACTCAAGAACACCTATAGCGACACTTCCTGTCACTATAGGGCTTTAGCGACAGACATAAATTATTTTTTTGAAATTAATTAATAAAAATTAGAAATAATTAATAAATAAATATAAATATAATTTTTAAAATTATATTAAGTTATTGTAATTAACTTTTGATATTTTTAATAAATATTTTATTTTATTTGAATATTATTAATAATTAAGTTAATAATAAAGTAATTAGAATAATTACTTATAAATAATAAATAATTATTGAAAAATAATATTAAAGATTTAAAAATCATAATAAAGGGTTATAATTTGTGTTAAAATAGTAAACAAGATTTTTATAAAAATCTAAGTAAATATTAATTATTGAAAAATAGAAATAAAATGATTTAAAAATCATTTAAGGGATAAATAAATACTTAAAAAAATTATTATAAGCTTCTAGAAATTATTATAATTGATATTTAAATTATCTAAAAATATAATAAAGCTTATCAATAGAATTTAGTTGATTTATCATTTTATTTAATATTCGGTAAAGTCTTTGGACACCGAAACCATATCAAATTAACCCGAACATATGTAAATTGTTGTATTTGAGTATTGTTATCAATACTAATGTGTTAGATTTAAATGAATGAACGTCTTAGGTGTTTATTAATGAATCGAATAGCATTGCTTGACTGATCATAGCTCAAGCAAGTTTCCTATACCCTAATTACTTTTGCAAATTTACTAGACCCAAGTATTAAATGCATATTTCTATCTTGAATTGCTTTGGATATGTTCTACCAAACCTAAACTTGAATTGCTAATTATTGTAAAGTTATTGCTATAGTTTCAGCATAACTCAGAAATGAATTATTTATTCATATGATATTATTTATTGAGCATAAACTATTGTGTCAAACCAAATTATTTTAGTAAGACATCCAATTCTGAAGTTGTGTATCCCGTAAGGGATCGAGATTTGGTCGATAATATATTGACATTTGGGTGCATTTGAGCACTAGTAAGATAAGATGCATACTCCTAGGATATTGAGTAGGTTGATCCCCTATCTCATATCTAAATAAAGTTTCTAAGTCTGTGTGACTAACAAAAATAAAAATTCCAGAAATGGTTGAAAAATAAATTCAAGAAATGGTATCAACTATCTGTTAAATTTTGAATTGTTATACTTCTTCAAATCATATATTTTTATAATTATAAAACCTGATGAGCATGTCATAGCTCACTCTTGCAAATTATTCCCTTTGCAGTATTAGATGGTAACTCTGGTACATCTGGAGTAGATAAAGGGAAGCATCCCTGCTTAGATTAGCTTCTATTCCTGTCTAGTTGAATACTTTGTAATAAGAAATTCTTTATGAGAATCATGTAATCAAACATTAATATTTCTGATATATAACTTCTCTTATTTTCGCAACCGTATTTTCTTACATATATAGATGTAATTTTAGAATCTTCAATCTAGTTTGAGATCCTTGGGAACTATTTATCTGAGTGATGGTATTGATAACATGGACTGTTCATGTTGTTATTGATACTTTGGATTTCAGATAGATAGGTACTATCGATACGATAGTGTAATACACATGATATAGACTATACATCTGAGTGAAGGTATTGGTAATATAGATTGTTCATATTTTTTCTGATACTCTGAAATTCAGATAGATAGATACTATACATCTGAGTGAGGGTATTGGCAATATAGACTATTCATATTTTTACTGATACTCTGAAATTCGGATAGATATATATTATTCACAGATACAGTTCATATATCTAAGTGAGGGTATCCAAACATAGTAATAATTCTCTTGAGAATTGTCATCTGTTATGGGATACTGTGAATCTTGGATCTATGAGAATTATGTCTGGTTATAAATTGTATAGTCACTCAATTAGATATAAGCATATAATCAGATACCATGGGTGTATAGATTTAAATGCGTTATATATATTAATTCGTAGTAAGCACCATATCGGATACCGTGGGAGTATAGATATGGGGGCGTTACAATTTAATGGTATCAAAGCTGTTAATAATATAGATATAAGGAAGAGAAATCTTAGTATATAGTCTTCGAGTCCATAATTTTTTTTAAAGTACAAATAAAAATAACATTAAAAACAATATTATGTTGAGTAAATTTCCATACCAGTATTAAAGGAGTTTTTATTTTATAGATGGCCAACTCCAGTGCTGAAGAAATGGTGATTGTAAACAATCCACCACAAATTGAGTCATTTATAGCTAGTGATACTGAGGATGAAGAATTACTTCATGACCAACAACTGTTAGATGCTGAGGAAGAGGAAAATCCAGTAGCAGGACAAATAATGAGAATTGATAAGCATGATGAAGTTAATGAGTTTTAGAGGGTAGGCCACATGATCCAAGATTCCTTTGATGATGTTAATGAGTTTTAGAGGGTAGTATAGGAGTCTAAATGCTCTATATTAGTATGAATAAAGGAGCATTTAAAGTTTGTAATATAAGCTAGTAGTATGTATAAACTACTAAGTTGTTTGGTGCGACTCTTGTGATATATGAATAAAAGATATGTTTGTATTATTCAAATTCTTATGTGAATTTTTCTTGTTTTATATAAAATCATGCCACTAACCAGAAGACCCCAACGAGAGATAGATAATGATGAGAATCGTACCAAAACTTAGTAGAACTTTTGTTAGGTTCTATATATAGACCCACAACCCAAAACAATTCCTTTAAGGATTTCAAATTAGTTGGTCCACCTGTGTTCAAAGGTTCGTCGAAACCTGTCGATGCATAAATCTTGATTACAGAAATCGAAAAAAATTTCCTAGTAACCAATGTCAATAATAATCAAAAGATAACTTTTGCAAAATTTTTCTTGAATGGTGAGGCTAATTACTGGTGGGAATCAACTAAAGGTCGGGTAGAAACTGAAATTGTACCTTGGGATAGATTCAACTAGTTGTTCTTTGAAAACTATTTTTCCCAATCCCTGAAGGAACGTATGGAGGTACGATTCATAGAACTGAAATAAGGAGACGTGACTGTAACTCAGTATACAACCAAGTTCAACGAACTGTCCATGTTTGCTCCTCACCAAGTCAATACTGAACATAGAAAGACTCAGAGGTATCAGGAAGGTTTAAAGCATCATATACGAAGTAAATTGTTGGTACTTCAAATAAAGACTTTTTTTAGAAATACTCGAGAAAGCTTCTATAGCTGAGAGTGAAAACGAAAGTCTCATAAAATTTCCTCAGGAAAAGAAAAGTCAAAATGAGAAAGAGAAATTTAAGATAGAACCTAGTTCAAGTGGGTTTAATATTAAATAGAAATGGATATTACTTTTTCCAACAACCTAGGGAAAAAGACGGGCAATAACAATAATAACTTTAGTAATAAAAATATTAAACCTTGTTCTACCTGTGGAGGAAAACATAAAGGGGTTTGTTTTAAAAGTAAATGTTACAATTGTGGACAAATGGGACACCTTTCTCCACAGTGTCCTCTCCCTAATAAAAATAAATGTTTCAATTGTGGTTCGTCAGATCATTTCGCAAGGAATTGTCCCAAACCTAAGAACTAGGGAGAAAAAGGGAATATAGTACTAGAGAGTAGCAATAAATAGTCAACAGTAGCTGCAGTTGGAGTTCAGAATCGACCAACCGCGAGAACATTAATATATCGGTGAGGGATGCTATTGCTTCACAGGATGTGGGGACAAGTATCATCCCTATCAATACTTTAAATGCATATGTGTTATTCGATTCTGGTTCTACTTGTTCCTTTGTGTCTAATAATTTTTGTAAAAACCTGATTACATAATGTGAAAATTTAGACAAGCCATTTTATGTATAAATTGCAAACAATGAAAAGATTTTG
The DNA here is from genome assembly GCA_016801055.1 of Panax notoginseng. Classification (NCBI taxonomy): domain Eukaryota; kingdom Viridiplantae; phylum Streptophyta; class Magnoliopsida; order Apiales; family Araliaceae; genus Panax; species Panax notoginseng. The sequence goes on along the minus strand of CM029015.1, from coordinate 65,391,193 downwards.
GTTAAGACCATATATAGGAACTATATTGTGACGCCCCCAAATCCAGGTTACCTGACCCCCGAGTTTGGTGCTCATGATCCAACATATAAATAACATCTAACTACCCATTCATTTATGAATATAAACATACATCTCATTAATTTATATTGCTAATACATTATCCCAGGTTCTCTAACCTTAACATTACAAACATACCTTTAGATATACAAAAAATATTTACAAATACAACATAATAAGTAATATTCATCATAACTAATTACGCAAAACACCTTTGTCCTTGTTCTTTTCTGCCCCTCTAGTTTCTTTGTTCCTAGCAGAAATATTTTATTTAACAAGGGTGAACAACAAATTTACCCCGCAAGTTAAGACATACAATGAATATATAAGAATCAAGATTTACATACTATCTATTTCGATAGAATGACACCAAAGTTCGGGAAACTTTGGAATAGCTAAACAATTCGTTAATTACTAACAAGTCTTCTCGCAACCTTTGCAACACAATAATGAAAGAATACAGTGCTTTCACAGTTTCTACGATATTCTATTGAATAATAATTTAGAAATACTCTCCAGAGTTTATGATGCATGATCTTACAAGATCTTAAAATTCTCTTCTCGAGTAACTATCAAAGATTTACTCTGATATACCCAAATAACAAGATGAAAATATTTTCCAGAGTTTATGCTGAGTGATCTCTAAGGATCTTGAACTTCTCCTCTCGAGTAAATATCAAAGATTTGACTTTGATATTTCTAGGTGTATCAGATAACCATAAAGATTAAATCATACCCCTCTACAAGTATATAAAGTGATCAGCTTTAGTATACCCTATATTATGCATAATATTCAAACGCGCGCAAAGGCCGAATATACGATCAAATATGTCCCCTTTATATAAAAGGTTGTTCTTCTCAGTCTTTGAATCAGAATTTGATTTAACAACGAAATACAATGATTTCAATATCTAATCACTTCTATTATCTTCTCTTCTCAAACCTATCAAGTTTTCTTTTTTGATCTAGCAGAAACAATTGGCATCGATCTATCAATAATAATTGAATTCTCTTCTCTTCTCGAACCTATCAAGTTCTAACAAATGTTCATCTAGCCAGAACAATTAGCTAAGACATTTCTCAACATGATTTAACAATAGACAGAACTTGATTGTACTATTTACAATCAATAATAGCTTATACGGATGTAGATATCCAACAACAGTTATTTTCAGAATCACTAATTCAATTTGAATTAATAAACATGCACTAACTACGAATAATCAACAATAATTCTCAGACGTGGTCTAATCAACAATAATTAACCACCATACTATTTAAAAGTTATAACTCAAGGTTGAGTTAAGGAAACTTGCCTGATTCGTTGACTAATGCAACGTAATTTAAGTTAACTTCTTTTGTAAGACCTATCATTAATAAGACTGGTCTTTTAATCAGCATATCATACTTTGTATCATAATATAATTACTTTATGAATCAATTATCTAACACTTAATCACATAATTAAATATTAGATAACACTTTACAACATTAGCATTATTATCATCCTTTGATAATTCTTTAAACACTCTAATATATGGATTATGATTTAACACTCGTTTTTTCATTTCATTAGTTATTCTTTAACATTTAATAAGTCAAATACTAATCCAGCAACCTGGATTTTAAATTCAGCAACTAAATTACCAATCCAGCAGACTGGATTCTAAATCCAGCAACCTGGATTCCAAATCCATCATCTAGATGAACAATCTAGTAAACCAAACTGCAATCCAGCAAATTGGATTCCAAATCCAGCAACTAGATTGCAATCCAACAAGCTGGATTCAACATATTTTCAATTCAATAAACTTCTTTTCAATCCAGCAAGCTGGATTCATCAGATTTCTCAATCCAGCAAACTAGATTCATTAATTACTCAATCCAGCAAGCTGGATTCCATATCCTTTTTACGAAAACACCAAATCAACTTATTATTTTTATATCCTTTGACCAAACACACACACACACACACACACACACACACACACACACACACACACACACACATATATATATATATATATATATATTCCTTACACAAAAAGTATTTTTCCAACTTCCTTTAGTATTTTTCAAAAATCATTTTTAGTGTGTAGCTTAAGAATTTAGCCCCATCATGCTCAACTCCATAATTTCTCATCTCTTGACACAAACTTATACGTGTTAACGTGAGTCTCCAGTTTAAATTCCGTGGCCATCGGAGTTATAGAACTCCGGTTATAGTCGTTTTCATCGAAAATCACAAAAATTAAAATGGTCATAACTTGGGCATTTTAAGTCGAAATGAGCTCATTTTTGGACAAGAGGTATTTAATACTATATATTTTTATTTCCCAAAAGCCCGGAATTTTTCTCATAAACTAAGTGGCTGAAACAGCCCTTACAAAATTTTGGGCTGTAGCTTTTTGAAAATTTTTCACTTTTCCTACTTTGTTAAAAATAATACATACATAAATCCACAACTCCTTTTTTCAATGATTCTACTTGAAGATGTTAGAAAACTTATCATAGTATCCTCCCAAATATTTTTAGAATTTTTGAATGTCCAAAAATGGCGAAACTACCCCTACCCTTAACTATCCAAAAACAGTCTTCTTTTCTTTAAAAGACACAAAACTTTTTTTACTAAATCAGTCACTACGGACTGCGTACTCAACATTTTTGAGTGATACCACTTGGGTTTAGTAGTTAACTTACATATCTAGCACCTCTCTTTGACAAATCGCAAAAAGTAGATGTAGATCAAAAACGGTAAAAATACAAAGGACATAGAAATTTTAAGGTTTATTAACTAGAAAAATCACTTTTATTTACTTTTGATTTTCAACTAAAACAACACCCAATATGGGTATATCTAAACATAAAACACTCATAAACACATAGATCTAAGGTTTTAAACCTCAGGATCAAAACTTCATTTTGTCAAAAATCAAATCAAACTAAAAAGGAAATTAGACTACATAAGTAGAAATTTTGTTATACCTTAGTTTTTCCTTCTTTTCCTTCTGAAATATGAAATGGATCTTAGGTGTATGAAGATCAAAATCTCCTCTCCTTCTCCTCTTGGAGCTACCGAAAATGATAGCTCAATCTCTCTCTACTCTAGTCTCGATCTTTCTTTCTTAGTTTATGTTAGATAGTACAATGAAAAGAGAAAGATAAGACTTAAATTTTTTTTTTCTTGTTTGTTGGAAAAGGACGTATAGATATAATTGGTATATGTAACCATAATCTACAAACATATCTAGCTCTTCTCTCATTCAACCACTAAGTGATTGCTTGCAAGCTTTGTCCAATGTGTTGGTTAAATAAACAAGTGACACCTAGGAGAGTAGTTCACCAACTAAAGTAAATATCACCACATTCTTCCCCCCTTTTCTTCCTTCTCCATATCCAGCCATGTGGCCTTAGATTGCCAAAAAATTGATTTTTGTTTTATAAAATATTTATTATATCAAATGACTAAAATGCTCCTCACCCATTGGGCTAAATGTTGGGTCATCCAATATTTCATCTGGGCTTTCAAATAAAAAAAATATTTGGGCTCTCTACTTAACATGTTTGGACCATGTAATTTACATAGTCCAATACCCTTAATATTACCATTCCCTAATTATTTAATTAGGGTTTTTATTTCCTCAATTATAACATAAATCCTTACTTACATGCCCATAATTTCTTAACCCAATTAGACTTGCTATATTTAGGTCATAAAATTAATTTAATGAGTTGTATAAAATAAATCTCTTAAAATTAGTATATATTTTATATACTAATATTCTCCCGTATCATAACCCTTAAGATATTAAATTTTTCATTCCTAATTTATAATTAGGTTACCTTAGCTTCTCTTATTTGTTTATAATAAACAAATAAAAATAAACACATATTATTCATATGCAATTACTCACATATAACAATACACAAAACCATAAAAGTCTTTCACACAAAATTTTTTAAATCCATACCTTATTTTCAGTCTAGGTCTTATTATTCAACCTTTAATTAATCAATTTAGATTTTATTAATCGTATAAAGTCTCGGGTTATCACATGTATTGTGGAGATAAAGGAACACAATTTTCTGGTAGATCTTATTCCAATTTACCTAGGAGAATTTGACGTATTCTTAGGAATGGATTGGTTAGTTAACCATAACGCGATGATTGATTGCATAAAAACGTATAAACCTTTTGACTACGTCGAAGTCAAAGGTAGTGTTCAACGAAAGTTGTTCACCTAAGCAATCTCGATGCTTAACTATAACCCAGGCAAAAAGGTTACTTAAAAATGGTTGTTCAGGATATTTGGCCTATATAGTTGATACTCTACAAGAAGGAGTAAAACTAGATCAAATACCTTTAGTTAAGGATTTTCCCGATGTATTTCAGGATGACTTACTAGGTTTACCTCCAGATAGGGAAATTGTGTTTGTCAATGATCATGCACCGGGAACGACACTAGTTTGTAAGGTACAGTATAGAATGGCACCTGTAGAACTGAAAGAGTTACTTGTACAATTACAGGAACTCTTAGATAAAAAGTACATACAACCTAATATTTTACCTTGGGGAGCACCAGTATTGTTTGTAAAGAAGAAAGATGGAACCATGAGGTTATGTATAGACTATAGAGAATTAAATAAATTAACCGTTAAGAATAAATATCCTTTACCATGGATTGATGCTTTGTTTGACCAATTAAAAGGGGCCAAACACTTTTCAAAGATTGACCTTAGAACATTTTATCATCAGTTAAAGGTAAGAAAGGAAGATGTGTCGAAAATAGTGTTTAGGACACGCTATGGACATTATGAGTTTCTTGTAATGTCTTTTGGGTTGACAAGTGCACCGGCAACATTTATGGATTTGATGAATCGAGTGTTTAAATCATGCTTGGACAAATTTGTTGTAGTGTTTATCGATGATATTCTAGTATACTCGAAAACACAGGAAGAGCATACTGAACACTTGAGAATCGTTTTGGAGATATTACGAAAGGAACAACTTTATGCAAAGTTCTCCAAGTGTGAATTCTGGTTAAAACGAGTTTAATTTTTAGGTCATGTAATTGACAAAGATGGAATATCACTAGATCCAACTAAGATTGAAACGGTTGTGAATTGAGAACAACCAACAACTCCAACAAAAGTAAGAAGTTTTCTCGGTTTAGCGGGTTATTATCGACGGTTTATAAAAAAAATTCAAAAAAAGCAACCCCATTAACCAATTTAACTCTAAAGATGGTGAAATACGTCTGGACAGATAAATGTGAAGAGAGCTTCCAAGAGTTGAAGAAGCGATTGAGCTTGGCTCCAGTGTTGTCCTTACTAGATGATACAGGAGGCCTTATAGGTTATAGTGATACATCACATCACACCGAGGATTAGGGTGTGTGTTGATGCAATATGAGAAAGTGATTGCTTATGCATCACAACAACTCAAATATTATGAGAAGAGGTATCCTACTCATGACCTAGAGTTAGCCACGTTAGTTTTTGCTCTAAAGATTTGGAGACATTACTTATATGGGGAGAAGTGTGAGATATATACATATCATAAAAGTCTGAAATATATTTTTACACAAAAGGAACTGAACTTAAGGCAGAGAAGATGGTTAGAACTGATAAAGGTTTTTGACTCTGAAATCTTATATCATACCGGTAAAGCCAATGTCGTAGCTGGTGCGTTAAGTAGAAAGAATCAAGAAAAGTTGAACGCAATAACCACCAATGATAGGTTAATAAAAGATTTTGAAAAACTATAAATTGAGGTGGAATGTCCAACTACCTCTACCCAAAAATTATTTAATATAAAGGGAGTTTCATCTCTATTTGATAGAATCAAAGAGATGTAGGAAAATGTTGAAGAATGTCAGAAGTATAAGTCTAATCTAAGTCATATTAAGTATAACAAATATAGAATAGACAAGGATGGAATAATAAGATGTGAAGATAGAATTTGGGTTCCGTTAAACTAAATCTTAAAAGACGAAATCTTAAACGAAACTCATAATTCTAAATTTACCATACATCCTGATAGTAGTAAAATGTACAAAGACTTAAGTCAACACTTTTGGTGGTCGAATATGAAAAGAGAAATAGTTGAATGGGTAAGAAAATGTCTCACGTGTCAAAGGGTTAAGGCTGAACACTGTTGGTTGATTTCACAATCAAAGCAAACGTGCAAGTATACACGATCAACAAGTAATATAGTGATAAATTAGAGTGTCGATCCCTCAGAGAATTCCAATTAATAAACTCCAACTACTAGTACTGTATCAATTCAATTTTATTTAAACAACCAAAAATTGTGATTCTTAAAACTAGGAAAACTAATTTTAATAAAGCAAGAAATTATTTTAAAAGAAAACAAAGAACAAATCAAGAATTATTTGAATGCAAATAAAGGACAATTAAGACTCCAATTTCCCCAATTGTGATTATTAAATCAATTATCCAATTATCCCAATTATTAAATCTACTGAATTGTTAACAGCAATTCTCAAATGCCAAAAGCCCTCTCTCGAGTGATCAATTACCTTCTATTTAACCCAGATTAATTTTGCTATATCTCTATGCAAAACAATTGAATTAAACTCGTTACAAACGCAATTCCTTTTATGTTACATGCGGCAAATAGATATTCTCATTCTATTCACAAACCTAATTATTCATTGTGCAAATAACTAAGTCACATGTCACCCTACCTAGTTCTAACTCTAGAATTCCTCTCTCGATTCCTTCTAGAGTAACACGGTAATTATTGGCCAAATAATTAATCAATAAATACAAGGCATGATGAACAATTCGCTTCAACATAAATAATTGGAATAAATTAGATAATCAATTCATAACCATAAAAGGTTCCGTTGGAATTTTAATAAAAGGAATTAGTTCATGACGGAAATAAAAACCACAAATAATTGATAAATCATCCTTAATGAGTTACACAATTTAAAAGAATAAAGAAGAAGAAGAACTCCAAGTTTCAAGCCTTTAGATCTCCTCTTACTCCTTGATCATTCCCCTATTCTGTCGAATCCCTCTTTTAATTCAGCCATAAAAACCTTATATAGCCTCTCCCAATCCTAGTCCAAAACAACTTCCCAAATAAGCTCCCATTGTACAGTCAAACCCTTCGTCAACGCGCAAACTCAGTCAACTGAAATCCCGACCCAGCGCCCCGGCGCTAGGAATAGCACTAGCCAGAGCGCCCCAACGCTAGGAAGTAGAAAGTCCCAGTCATGCCCTATTTTAGTCCAAATGCTCCCAAATGTTCCTACAGCTCCCAAACCTGCAATAGCACAACTAAACACAGTAAAAACGCTACCAAAGGACTCGAGAATACATAAATCTAAGCCCAAGTATACCCAAGTCATGGGTATATTACCCAATCATCAAATACCCCCAAACTTAAACCGTTGCGTGTCCTCAAACAACAAAACACAAATTAATACTAAACAATACGAAAATGACAACTCATGCAAATGCAACTAACTAACTGATCGTAATTCCAGCAATCCAATAGCTCACGTATATAGGCCTCAGAAAAATCACAAAAACATGCTAATACGTCATGTTACTTGTAGCTCAATAATAGTCCAACAATCAATCAATCCAAATCTGTTATTACTGATATTGTGAGTGTGTGTTCAACAACCATGCTAACTAATGAAAAGCAAAAAGCTGAAAGATAATAAAGTTCATAAAAAGCTTCATACAGTTCTACTCAAGAGTTCATCAAATAAACTAGATTCAACTGAAATTAAACAATCACCAAAATTCAGGGGTCTACATGAAATACTTATGCTTATTATTATTATTTTCTCATACGGGGGCATTTTGCACTTTTCCCGCTTTATTATTATTATTATTATTATTATTTTCTCTCATGACTATGCATTGTCTTATTCCCTTAGGCTTTTCAATGCTACCTTAACGAGCTTTCGACCAATGACTCCCAAGCCATTAAGACCTTAGGGCGCTAGGTGTAGAGACAGTCCCCTCGGGCTTACTCGCTCAAGTAACAAAGGCCACAAAACTAGAAAAGCACGCCACGGTGTTTTTTTATAGCTTATATACTCCATATATTTTTCCCCAAACTTGAGTTCATATCTAAATTCAGGCTTCACTAACTATTTAACTTGCTCTTTTATTTCACTAGCATTCATCCATTAGACCTCTATTATCTATCCATTTAAACTATCATAGCTAACATGGTCATCTTTCCAAATATGCTATCCTTGAAATATCAGTGTCAAACAGATAGAGATTCAAATCATGTCAAGAACATCATATTACTGACTCAACAATCCTTACTAGACTTGTTCATACAATTCTAATTTCATCATTGACCTTCAAATATACTCACTATCAAAAACTAGAATTACATGCAATCTTAAATGCAACATTTATAAAAATTAAAACATCCACAAGCTATTAACAATCACAGTTTACTCATACAAATAAAAATAACACTAAACAATTACCCCGAAACTTATCTAGAGCAATGCCCTCATGCAAGAGATAAAACAAAATAAAACAGAGGACTTCCCTAATGAGCCTAAGCCTCGGGTGGAGCATCATCGTCCTCGCTCATCTCTTGATCGAAAGGGGGAAATACTGGCAGAATAGGAGCAGTTGGGAAATGGCTAAGTTGAACGCCTGGATGTGATTGGACGGTCAATGCATTCTGGGCAGTAAATTGGTCAACTAAAAATTTGAAAATCACGTCTTGACGTTCCGACAAGCGCACATTTTGGGACTCCATATTTTAAAACTAGTCGTCTATCTCCTGCTGGATAGCTTTGGGGACCACACCACGATGAGCTGCTGTAGATGGGCCATAAATAGGTGGAGCATGAGGTGGTGGTGCTTGTGTAGGTGTAACTTGGGGAATTATAAAACCCAATCCCCTAGGGTGATTTGCCCCACCTGTCCACACTTTATACCTGCTGATTAACTTGTGGTCCAAAACTGGCATAGGCGTTTGGATCATCTCATCCGATTTCCATTTTACTTCAAACTTAGCACACAAAACGCAGATGAGAGACGGATGTGGTAACCCTCCTGTGGTCCCTCCTCGGGATGCTCAGAGAATAGACTGTTGAATGACGTGTCCGACGTCAATTTGGAAGCCTTGAATAATGGCATATAGCAGCACCGCTCTTTCTTTGGTGACATGGCTCACATGCGTGCAGGGCATGAGTTTGGCACAGATAAAGGCATACCACACCTTCCCATACTGACTGAGATGAGAATGGGAGAAGGTCATGCTACCACGTTCATGCACTGTCCATGTGGTACCCGGTTGACAAAGTTCACGTATTATCTTCTCATAGTCTGGACCTTGACTTAGAAGACCGGCATATTCGTCGTTAAGATCCTCCAAATCCATTTGATAGCACCTATTTATGTCCTCTTCTCCAATTTCCACAGTTTTTCCTCTGACAAACACTTCATAGTGATCGTGTTCGGGAACGTTGGCATAGAATTCTTTCACGACTGCAATTACTACTGGATCAGGTTGTTCGGTGAGGGAGAAATAGTTTCTTTCAGCAATCATCACTGCTATTTCTCCATCCTTGGTTTGATCGGGCCTCAAACCACATTCGGGGACTAGTGAGCGGGTAGCCATGCGGTTATAGCGTTCTTGAGCCGCGACACTAACAAAACGGTGGCTATCAAATCTGGGCAGAGCCGAGGCGGTGCCTGAACCTTCGCCACGTTGATGTTTTGATGCCATGTAGAGAATTCTTGTGATATTGAGAGTGAGAGAGGCGTGTTAGAGAAGGGGGTAAGACGTGCTAATTAAAAGGCACACGATTGGTAACCGTTCAGGAGTTTGAATGCATGTAGGAGTCTGGTAATCACAGCAGCGCCGGGGCACTAGCGTTAAGGGTTGCGTGAAAAGTTACAGCGTCGAGGCGCTTGAATTGTACTAGGAGACAGTGCTGGGGCGTTTGCAAGTAGAATGTGGCATTGACCTCTAGTGCTGAGGCGCTTCATTTAAATGTAATACAAGCGCCGGGGAGCTGTTAGTCTCTTGGCCTTGCCCATTTTAACTTTTCCTTTCCATTTTCCTGTGAACAAAAATTGCACTTGTGTGGTCAATGAAGAGAATACGACTATCATGAAATTTAAGATGAACTAAATGAAGTGTAACTAATTGGACTAAAATAATTCAAAATAAATTAAAACTCTCGGGGTTGCCTCCCTGAAGCGCTTGGGTTATAGTCATCAGACTGACTTTGCTGCTCTGTTCAATTGGTTACTGGGTCGGAAAGGTTCATGACCGTAGTTTGACGTTCGATGGGTCCACTCCATTAATGTTTGAGTCTTTGACCGTTAACCTTGAATGTGTAATTTGAATTTGGTTTCTCGAACTCGATATTACCATGTGGTGTAACAGACACAACCTTAAAAGGTCCTGACCAACGAGATTTCAGTTTCCCTGGAAATAAACGCAATCTTGAGTTGAAAAGCAAGACTTGTTGGCCCGGTTCAAACGTTTTATCTAGAATTCTCTTATCATGCCAAGCTTTGACTTTCTCCTTGTAGAGTTTTGCATTTTCATAGGCATTGAATTGGAATTCATCCATCTCATTTGATTGCAGTAACCTTTTCTCACCCGCTGCTTGTACATCGAAATTGAGCTTTCGAATGGCCCAGTGTGCACTATGTTCTAACTCTACTGGGAGGTGACACGCCTTTCCGTAAACCATTCGATAAGGTGACATGCCGATCGGGTTCTTGTATGCTGTACGATATGCCCATAGAGCATCGTCAAGACGTAAAGACCAATCTTTTCATGACGGATTGACCACCTTTTCCAGAATTCTCTTGACCTCCCTATTTGAGACCTCAGCTTGGCCATTGGTTTGGGGATGATACGCAGCTGCGATTTTATGACGAACCCCATACTTCACAAACAATTTTGTGAACTGCTTATTACAGAAATACGTTCCCTCATCACTTATTATTGCACGGGGAGTCCCAAATCGTGCGAAGATGTTCTTCTTTAAGAATTGAAGAACAACTTTGGCTTCATTTATGGGTAAAGCTGCGACTTCTACCCATTTGGACACATAATCCACTGCCAACAAAATATACTGATTATTAAAAGATGAGGGGAACGGTCCCATGAAATCGATTCCCTAAACGTCGAACAGTTCTACCTCCAATATAGAGTTGAGTGGCATTTCATTTCGCTTGGAGATATTACCTATGCGTTGGCATCGATCACACTTTAGCACGTATAGATACGTATCCTTGAATAACGAAGGCCAGTAAAATCCTGATTGTAACACCTTGGCCGCCGTTCGATCACCGGAATAATGACCTCAATAGTCTGATGAGTGGCAATGACCCAATATGCTGTCCATCTCTTCATGTGGCACACAGCGTCGAATCATTTGATCTGCGCAGGCTTTAAACAAGAACGATTCATCCCAATAGCACTGTTTCACGTCATGGAGGAATATCTTTCGTTGTTACGAGTTCAAATCTGGTGGTGACACCTTAGCAACCACGTAGTTCACATAATCAGCATACCAAGGCAGTGTTGTGGTTACTCGGAGAAGTTGTTCGTCCGGAAATTTCTCATTAATTAGTGCATTGTCTTGGCTCTGTACCTCTGCATTTTCCAACCATGAAAGATGATCCGCCACTTCGTTTTCTGTACCCTTTTTATCCCGGATCTCCAAATCAAATTCTTGTAGCAGTAACACCCACCGTATTAACCTCGGTTTGGCATCCTTCTTTTTGATCAAATATTTGATTGCAGAATGATCCGTGTAGACAATGACCTTGGTCCCAATGAGATATGCTCTGAATTTGTCGAAGGAAAACACAACTGCAAGTAGTTCTTTTTTGGTGGTTGTGTAGTTCAACTGAGCATCTGTCAACGTTTTGCTGGAGTAGTAGATTGTGTGAAAGATCTTGTCGTGACGTTGTCCCAATACTGCTCCCACTGCATAATCGCTGGCGTCGTACATCAATTCGAATGGTAAAGACCAATCGGGTGCCACAATGATCGGAGCAGATACCAACTTTTTCTTTAAAATCTCGAATGCCTCGATACACGACTGATCCATTTTGAAAGGGACATCTTTCTCCAACAGGGAACATAAAGGTTTTGAAATTTGTGAAAAATCTTTGATGAAGCGTCTATAGAAACCTGCATGCCCCAAGAAGTTCCGGACTCCCTTTACTGATAATGGAGGAGGTAATTTTTCAATAGTCTCTATCTTTGCCTTATCCACCTCTAACCCTACTGCAGAAACCTTATGCCCTAGAATAATCCCTTCTTTCACTATAATGTGACATTTTTCCCAATTGAGAACCAGATTAGTTTCCACGCAACGTTTCAACACTAAAATCAGATTTTTCAAGCAAAGATCAAAGCTATCACCGAACACAGAAAAGTCGTCCATAAATACCTCCAAATTTTTCTCGACCATCTCGGATAAGATTGCCATCATGCACCGTTGAAAGGTTGTCGGTGCATTGCATAAACCAAAAGACATACACCGAAATGCAAACGTACCGTATGGGCATGTGAATGTCGTTTTCTCTTGATCCTCCGGTGCTATAACAATTTGATTATATCCAGAATAACCATCCAAGAGACAATAGAACTGATGTCCAGCTAGCCTATCCAACATTTGATCAATGAATGGCAAGGTGAAATGATCCTTGCGTGTGGCTTTATTTAGCGTGCGGTAGTCCATGCATACTCTCCATCCTGTAACTGTTCGAGTCGGAATGAGCTCATTAGCTTCATTCTTCGCCACTGTCATACCCCCTTTCTTTGGTACACATTGTACAGGACTTACCCATGAACTATCTGAGATCGGGTAAATAATGCCAGCATCCAACCACTATATAATTTCCTTTTTCACCACCTCCTTCATGATGGGGTTTAGCCTTCTTTACATCTCGATGGTTGGTTTTGCCCCCTCTTCCATTAAGATTTTATGCATACAGAATGACGGGCTAATACCTCGAATTTTCGCTATAGTCCACCCAATTGCTGTTTTGAATTCTCGCAAGACCTGTAGCAGTTTCTCCTTTTGTGTATCAGTTAAATCTGTCGAAACAATCACTGGTAGGGTATCGTATTTTCCCAAATATGCATACTGCAGGTAGGATGGTAATGGCTTTAAGTCCAGCACCGGTGGCTTTTCTATTGAGGGTTTGAACTTTTTACCTTCCGCTTCGGGCCTCTCTGTGGTGTCGAAAGATTGAGTGCTCTTCCGAAAAACTGATGGTGTGTCTAGCCATTTTACATATTCGATATCCTCATCACTACCATATTCGTCTGTCCCGACCAAAATAGATTCAAGTGGGTCCTCCGAATAAGTTGTGCTGAATTTATGATTCACCCATTCCTCCATGACATCAATCCGCATACACTCACCTTTTTCTTTTGGGTAAGACATTGACTTGAAAACGTTAAAGGTGACGTATTGATCTTCAACTCGCATTGTCAATTCACCTTTTTGAACATCAATCAATGTTCTACCTGTTGCCAAAAATGGTCGCCCAAGAATGATCGGGATTTCACTGTCCACTTCACAATCCAGAATAGAGAAATCCACGGGAAAGATAAATTTATCCACTTTTACTAGCACATCTTCAACAATACCTTGTGGATATGTAACCGATCTATCCGCTAACTATAAACTGATATTTGTTGGGTGTGGAGCCTAAAGTCCGAACTGGCTATAGACGGATAATGGCATTAGATTTATACTGGCCCCCAAATCACATAATGCTCGTCCCGAAAACTGATTTCCAATCTCACACGGTATATTAAAGCTACCTGGATCCTTGAGCTTCAGCGGTAACTTATTCTGAATGATGGCACTGCATTCTTCGGTCAATGTTACTGTTTCGAATTCACCCAATCTCCTCTTCTTCGACAAAACCTCCTTCATAAACTTCGCGTAACTCGGCATCTGTTCCAAGGCTTCGGCGAAGGGGATGTTGATATGCAACTTCTTGAAGATATCCAAAAATCGTGAGAACTGCTTATCCAACTTAGATTTCTGAAATCTCTGCGGATACAGTATGGGAGGCATTATACTGGTTGGTTCTGAATTTTTCTGCTGTAAGGTCTCATCTTGACGCTTTTCAGTCTCCACCACTTCCTCTATTTCAATTGATGCCTTGTCCTCCTTTTCCCTATCCGTGACTGACTCTTGTAGTTCTTTTCCACTTCGTAGAGTTACCGCCTTACAATGCTCATCTCTGCCCGGGTTTTTCTCGATGTCGCTCGGAAGTGTTCCAAGTGGTCGGTTATTCAATGCATGTGCCATTTGTCCCATTTGATTTTCCAGATTTATGATTGATGCATTCTGACTTTGTATACTTAGCTCCATTTGATTAAATCTCTTATCACTCTCCTCACTCTTTTTTTTAGTTGCTTTAACAAATCTTTCCAAGGCTTCTTCCCAACTTGCTTTCCTCACAGGTTGTTGTGTCTGGTTTTGAAACCCGGAATTGTTTTATTGTCTTGGCGCTTGTTCTGCAGCTTGGTTGTTACTCCATGAAAACCCCGGATGATTTTTCCACCCCGAATTATATACATTTTGATACGGATAAGGCTGAGTGGACCGACTATAACTCCCCACATACTGTGTTGCTTCAGCATTTATGGCACATTGATCCGTAGTATGACCCCCATCACATATTTCACAAACCATCGCTACTTATTAAGTGGATTGTGGACGCAATAATTCTATCTGCTTAGCCATTGCTGTCATTTGCACTTGTAATGATGTTATCGCATCCACATCATACTTTCCCGCTATTTTCGGAGGATTAGTCCTTGTCATGGGCCACTAATAGTTGTTGGTGGCCATCGTTTCTAACAACTGGTATGCCTCGTTTAAATTTTTAGGCATAATCGGTCCTCCTGCTGCTGCATCAATACTTGCCCTTGTGGATGCTTGTAAACCATAAAAAAATATCCCCAATTGCATCCACTGTGGAATTCCATGGTGTGGGCACTTGCGGAGCATATCCTTAAACCTTTCCCACACCTCATACAACGATTCTGAATCAAACTGTACGAAGGTATGAATATCATTCTGTAGTTTTGCTGACTTTGCTGGTGGGAAATACTTAGCTAGAAATTTTTGAGCTAAATCGTCCCAAGTGAGGATTGAGTCTGAAGGCTGAGAGTGTAACCAACTTCGTGCTTTATCTTTCAAGGTAAATGGGAACATTCTCAACCTTATAGCATCTTCTGACACGTTGTTGAATTTGAAGGTGTCACAAACTTCCAAGAAACTTAAGATATGCTCATTGGGATCATCTAATGAACTACCCCCAAACTGACATTGATTCTGAAGCATTTGAATATTTGCTGGTTTGATCTCAAAGGTGTTAGCACTGATTGTCGGCCTCCTAATACTCGATTGAATATCTGTGACATTCGGCATGGCATAGTCCCAAAGTGATTTCTGATCGTTCCCTGCCATGTTCACTGGAATTTCTTGTTCTACCAGTTTTTCTTCCTCGGGTGGTGCTGCACTAGTCGATTGCGCTTTCCGGAACTTCTTTTCTATTTCGTCTGTATAAGGAATAAGTTCCTTTCTCGCCCTTAATCTAGTGTGCATACACTTGCAAAGAATTCTTGCAAAGACAAGAAGAAAAATAAGTAACGTTTAAATTAAGACCGAATTGATTATAACTAATATGGAATTAATATTAACAAAGGAGTTCCCCGGCAGCGGCGCCAAAAACTTGTTGGTTGATTTCACAATCAAAGCAAACATGCAAGTATACACGATCAACAAGTAATATAGTGAAAAATTAGAGTGTCGATCCCTCAGAGAATTTCAATTAATAAACTCCAACTACTAGTACTGTATCAATTCAATTTTATTTAAACAACCAAAAATTGTGATTCTTAAAACTAGGAAAACTAATTTTAATAAAGCAAGAAATTATTCTAAAAGAAAACAAAGAACAAATCAAGAATTATTTGAATGCAAATAAATGACAATTAAGACTCCAATTTCCCCAATTATGATTATTAAATCAATTATCCAGTTATCCCAATTATTAAATCTACTGAATTGTTAACATCAATTCTCAAATGCCAAAAGCCCTCTCTCGAGTGATCAATTGCCTTCTATTTAACCCAAATTAATTTTGCTATATCTCTATGCAAAACAATTGAATTAAACTCGTTACAAACCCAATTCTTTTTATGTTACATGCGGCAAATAGATATTCTCATTCTATTCACAAACCTAATTATTCACTGTGCAAATAACTAAGTCACATGTCACCCTGCCCAGTTCTAACTCTAGAATTCCTCTCTCGATTCCTTTCTAGAGTAACACGGTAATTATTGGCCAGATAATTAATCAATAAATACAAGGCATGATGAACAATTCGCTTCAACATAAATAATTGGAATAATTTAGATAATCAATTCATAACCATAAAAGGTTCCGTTGGAATCTTAATAAAAGGAATTAGTTCATGACGGAAATAAAAACCACAAATAATTGACAAATCATCCTTAATGAGTTACACAATTTAAAAGAATAAAGAAGAAGAAGAACTCCAAGTTTCAAGCCTTCAGATCTCCTCTTCCTCCTTGATCAATCCCCTATTCTGTTGAATCCCTGTTTTAATTCAGCCACATAAACCTTATATAGCCTCTCCCAATCCTAGTCCAAAACAACTTCCCAAATAAGCTCCCATTGTACAGTCAAACCCTTCGTCAACGCTCAAACTCGGTCAACTGAAATCCCGACCCAGCGCCCCGGTGCTAGGAATAGTACTAGCCAGAGCGCCCCGGCGCTAGGAAGCAGAAAGTGTCAGTCATGCCCTGTTTTAGTCCAAATGCTCCCAAATGTTCCTATAGCTCTCAAACCTGCAATAGCAAAACTAAACAGAGTAAAAACACTACTAAAGGACTCGAGAATACACAAATCTAAGCCCAAGTATACCCAAGTCATGGGTATATTACCCAATCATCAAACACCAAAAGCCGAGTGGTTTACTTCAACCCTTACCAATTCTTGAGTAGAAGTTGGAACATATAACCATGAACTTTGTGGTAGGCCTTCCAGCTACACAGAAGGGCCACAATGCCATTTGGGTAATAGTTGACCGTTTAACCAAATCAGCTCACTTTTTACCTATTAAACTTACCCATAACATAGACAACCTTGCCGAGCTGTACATTAATGAAATCATCTCTAGGCATGGAGTACCTTTTTCTATAGTATCAGATCGAGATCCACGTTTTACTTCAAATTTTTGGAAGAGCCTTCAAAAACACTTAGGAACACAAATAAGATAGAGTACATCTTATCACCCTTAAACTGATGAGCAAAGTGAGAGAACCATTCAAACATTAGAGGATATGTTGAGAACATGTATCATTGACTTCAAAGTAAGTTGCGAAGATCAATTACCTTTGGTGGAATTTACCTATAACAATAGTTATCATTCTAGCATAGGTATGCCACACTATGAAGCCTTATATGGGAGAAAATGTAGAACACCTTTGTGTTGGGATGAGGTCGGGGAAAGACAAATGCTAGGACCTGAAATAATTCAACAAACTACTAAAACCATCAGAATTATACAGAACGATTACAAGCATCTCAAGATCGACAAAGGAAATATGATGATCCACATCATCAACAACGAAACTTTAGCGTAGGAAACCACGTATTCTTAAAAGTATCTCATTGGAAGGGCAAGTGTTTTGTCAAGAAAGCAAAACTGAGTCCAAGATTCATTTGACCATTTGAAATTTTGAGGAGGATAGGTGAAGTTGCTTATGAAATAGCACTACCTCCTGAATTAAACCATATTCATAATGTGTTTCATATGTCCGTCTTACGACCACACAAACCTGATTACAAACACGTTATCAATTATGAGCCAATCCAAATCGAAGATCTTTCTTATTTAGAAGAACCTGTGCAGAGCGTCAATAGTAAAGAGCAAGTGCTAAGGAATAAATTGATAGCATCGGTCAAAGTGATCTGGAGGAATTAGAACATTGAAGAGGCTACATGGAAGCTCGAAGATAAAATGCGAGAGAACTATCCCCAACTGTTTACTTAACCTGTACTGTAATTTCGAGGATAAAATATTTATTAGTGGGGGTAAATGTAAAAACCCAAAACCCTAATAAGACTCGAATATGTAAATTTAGTTATATTAATAAAATCTCTCCGTGCTGAAAGCGTTATATGTTAATATATACTCTCTTTAACAAATTAGGTCAAATAAACTTTTGTCAGAAAATTAACGTGCTTGACACCTCGTGCTTAAAAATTTTCTTTCGAAAATAAACTTTTCGGTATATTTGTTTTGACAAGCTACTTTGTCGTGCTTGTTAGGATTTGTGTAAAATCAAGGTTAGGAACCCTAGATTACAAAACCTAACCCAAATTGGTAAACCCTAACCATAATTAGAAAGATTAAACCCTAAATTGGTTATCCTAACACCTAAACATGATTAATAAACTTCAATTAGGTAGTAATAAACATCATTAAGCAACCCTAATCAGTAAAAACAAAACCCTAATCAAGATTAGTGAAGATTAGGGCATAATTAAGCTACTAAATTGATCAACTAGCTTACAAGTAGGTTAATAGTCATCCACACAAGTCCCAAAACATCACATGACATGCTTCCAAACTCCCAAGCACCAGAAGAGTCATGGATTAGATATTTTAGGAGGCAAGTAGGTGGAAAAATGACCAAAAAGCCAAGTTGAAGAATTCTATAAAAAGAGGCCCAACCTCAGAGTAAAACCACGAATTCTCTAAGCCTATACACTCTTATAAACATACCAAATCAAGCCTGAGCAATATCAGTATCCAAATCAGTAGCCAAAAATAAAATCAATCAAGAAAGGTCCAAACCCTAATTCATAGCTAGATCTTTGATGCTTTGTTTAAATTGTTGTTTAGATGTTTAGATTTATGTAATAACATGTTTGAAAGTATGTTAGATTGATAGAACATGTTTTCATAACATCTGGATGCCTCAAATTAGTGTTTTAAGTAATCTGGAAATTTTGGAAAATCAAGCCTAACAGTCGAACGTCAGAGCTTGTAGATTCGTGTATGTTAATAATTATGCATGTTATTTGTAGTATGACATGAGGTCTTTAATCTGGAAGAGAAAACAGGTTCATTAGAACCATATATTGTAGGATATAGGTGGTCAGAGGTGGTTGACCGATCACAAAGTTGTGTTTTCTTGGTTACCTAGAAAACTCAAGAACAGGTTGAGTTGACTACTTTGACCAGCCTTTTAATCGCTTTTTATTTGTTGTTTTAATAACTTTTTGTAATAAGTTAATACCTTGATATACATACTACATATTTTGGATCTTAAATTACTTAAATAGTTCATAGGATTACTGGAATTAATGGTCAAAAGTCATTAACCGAGCTTGATCAAATTTTTTGGGTTACCCAGAAAACTAACCTAGAAAACTGATGAACATGAAGAATAGTTGTTGGCTGTACTTTGACCAACATAGATCGAGACCTTAGAATTATGTTTTGTCGAAACCAGAGTTATATATATGTACCTTGACATATAGACTAACTATTACAATAAACACAACACAAATCTATTACACAGATTCTTAGATATAGAACCTACAAAACCGTTGACCGACCATGACCACTGTTCTGGGTTACCCAGAAACTCAAGAACAGTTCTAACAGTGACTTGGAGCCTCTATAACTTCTTGTTATATGTAGGTTAAAGCACGAATTTTTAACTGATGTTGTACTACTGAATGAGTACTATAACATCCATACTTGTCCAAACCCAGAATCATTAACAGTAGCAAAGTAGAGCGTGGTCAAAGTGGTCCCTCGACCATGACTGACTGAAACCCAGAAACTCAAGAACACCTATAGCGACACTTCCTGTCACTATAGGGCTTTAGCGACAGACATAAATTATTTTTTTGAAATTAATTAATAAAAATTAGAAATAATTAATAAATAAATATAAAAACAGTTTTAAAAATTATATTAAGTTATTATAATTAACTTTTGACATTTTTAATAAATATTTTATTTTATTTGGATATTATTAATAATTAAGTTAATAATAAAGTAATTAGAATAATTACTTATAAATAATAAATAATTATTGAAAAATAATATTAATGATTTTAAAATCTTAATAAAGGGTTAAAAATTATTTTAAAATAGTAAACAAGATTTTAATAAAACTCAAAGTAAATATTAATTGTTGAAAAATAGAAATAAAATGATTTAAAAATTATTTAAGGGATAAATAAATACTTAAAAAATTATTATAAGATTTTAGAAATTATTATAATGGATATTTAAATTATCTAAAAATATAATAAAGCTTATAAATAGAACTTAGTCGATTTATCATTTTATTTAATATTCGGTAAAGTCTTTGGACACCGAAACCATATCAAATTAACCCGAACATATGTAAATCGTTGTATTTGAGTATTGTTATCAATACTAATGTGTTAGATTTAAATGAATGAACACCTTAGGTGTTTTTTAACGAATCGAATGGCATTGATTGACTGATCATAGCTCAGGCAAGTTTCCTATACCCTAATTACTTTCACAAATTTACTAAACCCTGGTATTAAATGCATATTTCTATCTTGAATTGCTTTGGATATGTTACACCAAACCTAAACTTGAATTGCCAATTATTGTAAAGTTATTGCTATAGTTTCAGCATAACTCAAAAATGAATTATTTATTCATATGATATTGTTTATTGAGCATAAACTGTTGTGTCAAACCAAATTATTTTGGTAAGACATCCAATTCTGAAGTTGTGTATCCCGTAAGGGATCGAGATTTTGTCGATAATATATTGACATTTGGGTGCATTTGAGCACTAGTAAGATAAGATGCATACTCCTAGGATATTGAGTAGGTTGATCCCCTATCTCATATCTAAATAAAGTTTCTAAGTCTGTGTGACTGACAGAAATAAAAATTCCAGAAATGGTTGAAAAATAAATTCCAGAAATGGTAACAACTATCAGTTAAATTTTGAATCGTTATACTTCTTCAAATCATATATTATTATAATTATAAAACCTACTGAGCATGTCATAGCTCACCCTTGCAAATTATTTCCTTTGCAGTATTAGATGGTAACCCTGGTACACCTAGAGTAGATAAAAGGAAGCGCCTCTGCTTAGATTAGCTTATATTCCTGTCTAGTTGAATACTTTGTATTAAGAAATTCTTTATGAGAATCATGTAATCGAACATTAATATTTATGATATATAACATCTTTTATTTTTCGAACCGTGTTTTCTTACATATATAGATGTAGTTTTAGAATCTTTAATCTAGTTTGAGATCCTTGGGAACTATTTATCTGAGTGAGGGTATGGATAACATGGACTGTTCATGTTGTTATTGATACTCTGGATTTCAGATAGATAGGTATTATTGATATGATATTGTAATTCGCATGATATAGACTATACATCTAAGTGAGGGTATTGGTAATATGGACTACTCATGTTATTACTGATACTCTAAAATTTGGATAGATAGATATTATTCACATATATAGTTCAAATATCCAAGTGAGGGTATCCAAACACAATAATAATTCTCTTGAGAACTGTCATCTGTTATGGGATACTATGAATCTTGGATCTATGGGAATTATATGTGGCTATAAATTGAATAGTAACTGAATTAGATATAAGCATATAATAATATACCATGGGTGTATAGATTTAAATGCGTTATATATATTGATTCGTAGTAAGCACCATATCGGATATCGTGGGAGTATAGATATGGGGGCGTTACAGTATGAAGGATGTATCATTGGGCTAAAACTCGCCTAATCAATGGGCATCAGATGGTTAACTATCTTTGGGGATTTCGAATTGGTAATCAGACAAACCACATGAATCTATCACAGCAAAGAGCTACATTTGCTGTCTTACCATCGACATGTTCTACAGATGGCTTTGGAGTTTGAAGAAATATCCTTCCTCCATATTCCTCAGAACAAGAATGACTTTGCGAATGCTCTAGCATCCTTGGCCTCTTTGATCAACATACTTGATAAGGAAAACATGCCAAACATCACATTTGCCCGACAAAAGGCACCAGCCTACGGGAACTACATTGGAGAAGTATCGGATGAGCTATCTCCCATCCAACACCCTTGGTATCAACATATCAAGGAGTATATGCAAGATGGATCTACACCTGCTGTTCTGAGTCTAACTAAAAGAAAGCGGATCCATCGAATGGCTATGAAATTCTACCTGAGCCGGGACGCACTCTATAAATGAGATGCAGGACTAGGTCTCCTCAGATGTCTGGACAAGGACCAAGCTCAGAGGCTAATGGATGAAATCCATGGTGGATTATGTGGCCCACACGTGAGCGGCCCCCTACTTGTCAAGCAAATCCTAAGAACATGGCGTTGCTGGCTTTCTCTCAAAACTGACTGTGATGATCACGTCAAGAGATGTTACCAATGCCAAATTCATGGGAATGCAATCCACGCCCCTCCTAGGGAGCTCCACAATATGAGTTCACCCTAACCCTTCTCAATGTAGGGAATGGACATGATCGGGCCCATCGAGCCTAAACCCAATAATGGGCATCAGTTTATCTTCACCAAATGGGTAGAAGCAGCCTCCTTCCCCATGGTTACAAAAGAAGTTATCATTGCTTTCATCAGAAATAATATCATTTATCGATATGGACAACCAGAGGTAATTGTATCAAATAATGTTAAGAACCTCAACAACAAAATGATGGAGGAGTTATGCAGTAAATTCCACATCAAACATCTCAATTTTGTCATCTACCATCCAATGATGAATGGTGGTGTTGAAGTGGCTAACAATAATATTAAGAAGATCATGCAAAAAATGTCTGCCAATCATAAAGGATGGCCTGACTTGTTACCTCTGACTCTGTTAGCGCACAAAACATTAATGCGCACTTTTAGTGGGGCAACCCCCTACTCATTAACCTATGGGATGGAAGCAGTGCTACCTATAGAAGTGGAAATGAAATCCCTCAGAGTGTTGATAGACGCTCAGCTTGATGAAGACCAATGGTTACAAGATAGGTATCCCTAATTATCTCTAATAGATGAAAGACGAGCCACTGATATCTTCCATGGTCTGTTATACCAACAAAGGATCGCCAGATCCTACAATAGAAAAGTCCAACTACGACAGTTTAAACAACATGACTTGATTTTGAAGAAGATCGTTGACAACCAAGATCAGTCCAAAGAAAAATTTTCCCCGAACTGGGAGGGCCCATTTGTTGTCATGGAGGTATTGACAGGAGGCGCTCTCAGATTACAAGAAATGGATGGCGATGAATTTCTACAACTCATTAACTCGAACACCGTGAAACGGTACTATGTCTGAGGTTACCATCAAGCAAACATCCTGGTTATGGATCAGCAGATTCCCAGTCAATTCAGCCTAGTTTTGGATCACCAGATCCTTCACTCCCTGCATATTTTTGAAACCTTTCGCACCTTCAGGTTATCCCACCAAGGATTAAACTTTTCAAACATTCAGCTTATCCTGTACATGGGATTAAACTTTTCGGCTGCAATCCGCCATGTACATGGGGTGAACTACGTCGACCTGATCTCCCCAATACACGGGAGTATGTAGGCAACCATTTTATATGGTCCGGTCGCACTAAAAGAAAACAAAAACAACAACAAAAAACACATCTCTACGTCACTTTGCCACATACAACGTTGAGCCTCTACACCAGGTTCAAACTACGCATACATGATCTCTTCTTCAATAGGAGTACATAGGCAGCCATTCATGGTTCGGTCTTACCCCCTACCAAAACACAAAAACTTGTCAATGGTACTAGGATCATCCTTCAATATACCACACTTCATCGGCTTCAGACCAAAGGGATGGAACAACCTAACCTTCCCACATAAATGGGAGAATCGACGACCATCTAAGCTGCGGTTGAGTCCTCAAAGAGAAATACCAATCCATAAGAGATGTAACTAACTGGGCTCCCACATACAAAGGAGTACCGACGACCACCTATGGTGCGGTCAACCTCAGAGAGGAAAGCCACACTCCTCTCTACATCTCCATACACCAGTCCCAAGACACCAAAGATGGTAGGGAATACATACAGATCAACGATCTATTCTAAATGATCCCGAGACATCTCAATGTCCATCCATCAAGGAGGAGTTCAGAATACATCAAGATCACAATCCCTGGAGAAACAGGCAAATATCAAGCAAGCAACAAAGCATAACTAAAAGAGAAGTGAATCAGAATATGTTTCCCCACTATATATAAGGCTATTTGATATATACAATATGTATTATAAATGACAAAATGGCTAAGATAGTCTGTGCAAAAAAATATAAGCCCATCTACAAACCAGTATATATGCAGGCTATCAAGCCCAACATGGCATCCCTCTTAGCAGAAGGAGGTAACGATGTGATCTCCTGCCCAAGGGTTTCTACACGAGTTAACAGATCTGTAGCCAATTGCATCGTGGCACTATACTCATCAATATACGTGTTTAACTCTATAATGAAGCCAGTAGTAAGGGACCTCACTACAGTACTATCTATAACAGCGATATCTCGAGTAGATATAGCGTTATCCCGCTCAACGAGCACTGCATCTCTTGATGATCTGGCCTCATCCCGCTTAGAAACAGCGATATCTCTATGGGCTAAGGCATCATCTCTCTCAAATAGAGCGACATCTCTCCTAGCCAGGGTTATCAACATCAAGGCCCTAGCCTGATCTCTTTCAAAGCTCATCAGATGAAGACTCTTCTCGAAATACTCTGCTGAATGCTGGATCACAGTGGCAGTCATGCTGGGAGAATCTACAAGAGCTACTGGTAACCCAGCATATAGTTCATCCTAGGTGTGAGAATCAGTGTCCTCCATGGGCTCCCCACCATCTGAATCAATCCTCGACACTATGGATGCTACCACAACCGATGTAGTCTCTGTCTCTATCTATGCAGAATACTCTGTCGAACAGCCCGGATGGCAAAAAAAAAAACTCAACACTTTCATGCTGATCCCAAAAGGCATACACCTTGGATCTGTTCTCTACTGACAAATGACGAGATGACAAACGTTGACCCAGTGCCCCCTCAAAAGGATGGGCGTCTTGAAACTGGTCAAACTGTGGCGTCACAGCCAGTGGGTGATATGTGGTCATGCCCTTCAAACTAGCCAGAGGGAGATAATCCATGTTCGGTGCATGAGTAATGAAGCTGTAAGGTGAGCTGAGCCCTATACACGGCAAAATGTCAAATAGATCCTCGATCCCTGCCAAAACCACTGACCAAGATGTAGCGTCTATACACTCTGCTGGCTGAAAGAAGTAAGACATGGCTATCTCATGGGAAAACAATACCCATGTCGTCGGAACGTGCCAATCGGTCTCAGATGTGACATGAACCACACATGTAACATGACCGAGCTGCCTATGAACACCCCTATCGGATAGGTGTGGTAATATGTGGCTGACCTTAGTGTCTATGCCATAATGATCAGTAGAATGGTAGGTCCCTCCCTGAGAGCTCTCATCACCATGACAACACCGATGTCCAGCTCATCCATGTATAGTGGCATTGTGACGGCCCAGAATCCAGGTCCCAAATCACCTTGGATCCGGTTCGATCATTCTATACAACTATTACTATTTACGGAAGATATAAACATAAATTGTTTATACATTAAACTTACATACTTTTCCCCAAGGTCGTGCAACCTTAACTTAATACACATTACATAACTTACTTAACACATAACCTTAAAATACAACACTTATACAATTTAGCTGCACACATATCCTAACGCTGGAACAGTCTTTAACCTTTCCTTGTATCCGACGCGTTCGTCTTAATCTGCAATGTTTTATCATGATATAGCAAGGGTGAGCATAAGGATTGCCCAGCAAGTTTAAATTCAATAATATAACGATATATCATGATTGAAAGAGTCTGAATAATAAGCTGGCTATAATTTAACAATATAATTGTGAACTAGCAGGTACAAATTTATGACTGAACAAGTATTATACATGAACAAATATATATGAACCAACTGGTAATGAAGGTGATCAGCCTTTCATACCTGACTTATACATGTAATATGTACAGAGTACAATTCATGGCAATCAGCAATGATTAACCATAAGCTTATCTGAATAAAAATACTCTTAGTAGAGTTAAGTAAAAACAAACTTGCATGAATCGTTGATTACCCCTACATAATTTATACCGCTTTATCTGAAGACCAGATGTTAGTAATATAGATCTCCAATATTAGAATAATATCATCACAATATAATACTATTATATATATAGATATACATACAATAACCTAAACACATAACACATAACTCAAATAATATTAATAATAGTCGAAATATTTTTCGTAAGCTCGTAATAATTTTTAAATAATTATTACAATTTATCATAAATTTTCAATCATTAAACACGTATTTAAACGAATTAAATACCATAAAATTCCTTTATCATTAATATTTATTTATTATCAAATATTAATGAAAACCATCACATAATATTATAATATATTTATAATATCACAAAGTAGTTTTCATACCTTAAAATCATATTTATATGATTTTTAAACAATTAAATTCATTATTCGATAATTGCTATTAATATTAAAATATTAATATTTTCATGACAAAATATCAAAAGTTATATTTTATAACTTAAAATATTTTTATAACACTTAAATCATTTTCATATGATTTATAAAGCATTAATCTTATTTTTCCTTTATTTATTTAATATACTTATTAAATAAACTAATTATCATTAATATTGATTTATTAATGAATTTCATCACAAAATATTAAAAGTCACTTAAAATAATTTTTTTACCATATTATAATTTTTCATGATTTTTTATGAATTAAAACCATTTTTAAATAATTTATTTAATATTATAATTAAATAAATTAAATACCATTTATATTCGAAAATATTAAATATTTATGAAATATACTCAAAATAGTTAAAAAATATTTTTCAGACTTTAAACTAATTTTTCAGAATTTATTATGTATTTTTTAATAATTAAAAACTATTTTTATCTATTTATTAATTAATTTCCGAAAATTAGAAATTAAATAATAATACAACTGTCGCTAAAGAGCCCTATAGCGACAGACCCGTCGCTATAGGTGTTCTTGGGCTGTTCATGAGTGTTCTTGAGCTTCATCGATAATTAACGAGGTTGGTGCTTTGACCGAGTCTAGATTCGTGGTTATAAGGTTTATGGGAACATTATTAAGTTAATGTTTTAGTACTGATGTAGTACTACAACCATAAACAAGTTGCAAGACCAAAATCTAACACAACAGGGAGATTAAGGCTGCATAAATCATTGTCAGAAACTGTTCTTCATTTTCTGGGTTACCCAGAAATGAAGAACAATCCAAGTGACTACCTTTCGATCCTTATACCTTGCATTATGTAGCTTGTTCGTGTGAACTAAAGGTTCTATTTTGTAGTACTCATGTCCCTCTACAACTACATAACCTCAGATCATCTTAACAACATCAGATCTAAGCTATCAAGGCCGGTCAAACTACTGGTCAAGAAACGGGTCTTGAAGATCTGGGTTACCCAGAAAATATTCATGAGGCAGTTTGGTCAACTTACTTTGACTGTGATTATTTTCGATCCTGTTGTTAATATAGGTGATATAATAACATATATATGTAGTCCATATACCAGTTTATAACAACTAACTAACAACATGACCAAACTAACAAAACATCGCCAGATCTAGCACCTGCAAAAACTTGTCAGCGAACTCCTGGGTTTCTAGGTTGCCCAGAAACCCCATTTCGTTCTTGATCAACGACGTTTGACTGTAGATAACAAGAGATCTAGAAATGATATGACCTTGTTTCCAGTTTCAGATCACAGTTCTCATGTCATAGGACAGATCCAAAACATAAAACACACCTAATCATAAACACAGAGAGATCTATGAGCCCTGCCATTTGCCTATCAGACCATATTTTAGGGTTCATAGTCAGTTTTGAAAAATCTTGATTTCGTGTATCTTGATGTTATGGATCCATGATCCAACAACCCAGATCACTTATAGACACCTTATAGCACATATTTAACCAACAACTAACATTAAACAACATAAGATCAAATGATTTCGAAATTTTAGGGTTCTTACCACTTTGAGCCGTGATTTTTGATTCTGACCCTTTTGATCTGTTCTTGGAAAGCCAAGGGTTGATCATAGCTTAATATTTAACTCTCTCTCACGCTAGATTTCGAAGTGGAGAGAGAGAGAATGGTCTTGGCAATAATGAAAAAAAAAGTAAGTATTTTCTTACTTTAAATCTCTTATAATTAGAACCATTGAATCTAGTTGCTAGGTGGCATTGTATGGGCTGATATTGCTAAGATTTTAGACATATGGGCTAATCCTTAGGCTTGATGACTCACTAGATTTGCCATATCTTTTACTTAGGTTTTAAGAAAAGGACATTTTAGTCATTTCCCATGCAATTTTAATTATAAGATGGTGATTTGATGCAAACCCTTAGGGGTTAGGGTTTGGAACCCTTAGGGTATAAGGTTCGGACTATTTTAGGGTTTAGGGTTTAACCCTTAACTTGCAATTAAATTTCTAAGATTTTCGAATTTCAGTTTTAAAACTAGAAAATTAATATTTCTAAACTATAATTAGAATTTTCTAATTATATTAAAATTTCTTAATCATAACTTAAATATTGCTAATTAGGATTAGTATTTCCTAATTAAAATCGCTAATTTAGCAATTAGGGTCGTAATTGGTCATTTAGGGTTTTAAACCCAGAATTAGATTTTCTAATAGAAAACGAATTTTCTAATTTAGAAATTAGATTTCGTAATTAGATTAAGGTTTGCTAATTACTTAAGCTTTACCCTAAATAATCTTATAATTATTTACACTTACACCATTAAGTTCCCAATTTAGGATTTTATACACTGAATTAGGGTTTCGAATTCCCCGAACTGAAATTAGGGTTTTCAAAACCAATTTCTAGGGTTTCTTATTAATCGCTAGGGTTCTCTAACTGAACGTTGACGTTCTTAATATATATTTAGGGTTTGTTACATATATTGATTATCTGGTCAACCCTTGACACTTAACCACATGATGTACACATATCATACCATATCCACAGAATATATTCACGTATTCACTTAATCCTGAATAGTTCACTTAAATTCTTCACAGAATTTTGAAATTCTTAAAATTCCATCTTAAAAATCTCAAACGCATACACTAATTTTATGTCTAGGTTCTAATTTTGAACCTTAAATCAATTAATTAAAATTTTAAAAATTTTCTAAATTCTCGGGTTGTCACATTCACCCCTTCTTCTAAAAATTTCATCCCCGAAATTTACCTTACACCTTACACCTTACACAATACACCGTTCATCATACATTCTCATCATCACATGCTACCCAATACACCTCTATTTGTCTGTCATTTTCGCAAAGGTTATACAAAAATTCATCTGCAAACCATCATAACTTACAGACAAAAAGGGTGATTAGCCCGATATGCCCTGTACTGGCCAAGTACTGTTGGTGGAAACAATTTGTTCCTCTTATCCGTCTTGGGCGCATAAACTTTTACCTCAGTCTTATTGAATTCTGCACCAAAACAATTTGGTTCGGGAAAGTTTCTTTCAATGAACACTTAGAGTTTTCATAAACATTAGTCTAGATGAATCGAATAACATAGACTCATATCAATAATTCAATTCAATCGAATTATTTAAGTTTAGCCAAACTCCGTTGGCACATTAAAATTTTTGAAAATATTTTCGAGAATGACGTCATGATGCCGTACTGTATTAACAGTCCGTTTGAGGATGCCGTCATTATATGACTTTGTCATAACACATCATACAATAGTGGAACAACGATGTTAGATCCAATTCACACTATGTATTCATGTATTTACAACTCCATCAAATTTTTATCATCTCTGCACCAAGTTACATGGTACATGAGTGATAAATAAAATATATTTTGATATTTCAATTCATTTGCGTCTAGCTGAAATAAGTAGTATAGACTATACTTTAAACCGTTTCAAAAATGATTACGAGTCTACATATTTTTTTTAAAGACACATAGTGCATATTTAGCTTGATGTCAATCATTTCGAAGTCTAGCATAGCCAGGAATTTCGGAAAACTTATGTCTCCACTAATAATCATTTTCTTAACAATCTATCTGTTCCTATTATCCTCAATTCTTCATTTACACGCAGCTATGCCCAGTTCGTAAAATCACATTTATGAGTTCATTTACTTGCCACAATCATATGAGTTTAAGAACTTATCCTAGTCAGACCTTTGGCGTCCATTCGCTGAGGGGTTCATAAACATTTCATATAACTATAAATCAAGAATGTCACATAAGTATGAATTTTAAGAACTCGTACTTAACCTGATATTCTCTACATATGACCTATCTATCTGTTATACACATGAGAAAGGAATCACCCTCTTAACATGCATATAGCAAATAGCGCGACACAACATTTCAATCATTATCATTGCCAGAACTAAGTAGTTTTTACACCAAGTACAATTCCTTACCCATACAAGGAATCATACAACTCAGCTGCTGATATGAGTCCTCAATTGAATCCATACCTAACACTAAAACCCTTCTCAATACGAATTTCATTCAACTCGTATTCATAATCCTTTCCTGAATCTATACCAATTCATAGTACAACTGTCACCCAGCAAACTTGTTGTAACTTTTCAATCATTCGCTTGATCCTTCTCCATACTAAAACCTTATCTGATCATAGAGTGATCTCATTGTATACATTACGATTCATTTCTATATCTAGATCGTTTTGTTTTACGATCTCCTATCACTTCACTTTCAGTCTTTTAGACTCTATCTATTTCACACTACTGTTCAACTTTATTATCATAGTTAGGGAACTCTGTATCTTATAACTCGCCGAGATTCATCTTTAAATCTTACCAACTCAACTAACTCTAGTTGAGTTAGTACTTATCCTAATCACTACGGTTATTAATCTCAGGTATTCCTACCTAAGGTTCATAACCTACAGCTCTGATACCAACTGTGACGGCCCCGAATCCAGGTCCCAAATCACCTCGGATCCGGTTCGATCATTCTATACAACTATTACTATTTGCGGAAGATATAAACATAAATTGTTTATATATTAAACTTACATACTTTTCCCCAAGGTCGAGTAACCTTAACTTAATACATATTATATAACTTACTTAACACATAACCTTAAAATACAACACTTATACAATTTAGCTGCACACATATCCTAACACTGGAACTGTCTTTAACCTTTCCTTGTATCCGACGCGTTCGTCTTAATCTGTAATGTTTTATCATGATATAGCAAGGGTGAGCATAAGGATTGCCCAGCAAGTTTAAATTCAATAATATAACGATATATCATGATTGAAGGAGTCTGAATAATAAGTTGGCTATAATTCAACACTATAATTGCGAAGTAGCAGGAAAAAATTTATGACTGAACAAGTATTATACATGAACAAATATATCTGAACCAACTGGTAATGAAGGTGATCAGCCTTTCATACCTGACTTATACATGCAATATGTACAGAGTACAATTCATGGCAACCAGCAATGATTAACCATAAGCTTATCTGAATAAAAACACTCTTAGTAGAGTTATGTAAAAACAAACTTGCCTGAACCGTTGATTACCGCTACGCAATTTATACCGCTTTATCTGAAAACCTAATATTAGTAATATAGACCTCCAATATTAGAATAATATCATCACAATATAATACTATTATATATATAGATATACATACAATAACCTAAACACATAACACATAACTCAAATAATATTAATAAAAGTCAAAATATTTTTCGTAAGCTCGTAATAATTTTTAAATAATTATTACCATTTATCATAAATTTTCAATCATTAAACACATATTTAAACTAATTAAATACCACATAATTCTTTTATCATTAATATTTATTTATTATCAAATATTAATGACAATCATCACATAATATTAT
Organism: Panax notoginseng; assembly: GCA_016801055.1. Classification (NCBI taxonomy): domain Eukaryota; kingdom Viridiplantae; phylum Streptophyta; class Magnoliopsida; order Apiales; family Araliaceae; genus Panax; species Panax notoginseng. Next base: position 65,358,960 of record CM029015.1, on the reverse strand, counting down.
AATATATTTATAATATCACAAAGTATTTTTCATACCTTAAAATCATATTTATATGATTTTTAAACAATTAAATTCATTATTCGATAATTGCTATTAATATTAAAATATTAATATTTTCATGACAAAATATCAAAAGTTATATTTTATAACTTAAAATATTTTTATAACACTTAAATCATTTTCATATAATTTATAAAGCATTAATCCTATTTTTCCTTAATTTATTTAATATACTTATTAAATAAACTAATTATCATTAATATTGATTTATTAATGAATTTCATCACAAAATATTAAAAGTCACTTAAAATATTTTCTTTTACTATAATATAATTTTTCATGATTGTTCATGAATTAAAACTATTTTTAAATAATTTATTTAATATTATAATTAAATAAATTAAATATCATTTATATTTCAAAAATATTAAATATTTATGAAATATACTCAAAATAGTTTAAGACTATTTTTCAGACTTTAAACTAATTTTTCAGAATTTATTATGTATTTTTTAATAATTAAAAACTATTTTTATCTATTTATTAATTAATTTCAGGAAATTAGAAATTAAATAATAATACAATTGTCGTTAAAGAGCCCTATAGCGACAGACCCGTCGCTATAGTTGTTCTTGGGATGTTCTTGAGTGTTCTTGAGCTTCATCGATAGTTAATGAGGTTGGTGCTTTGACCGAGTTTAGATTCGTGATTATAAGGTTTATGGGAACATTATTAAGTTAATGTTTTAGTACTGATGTAGTACTACAACCATAAACAAGTTACAAGACCAAAATCTAACACAACAGGGAGATTAAGGCTGCAGAAATCCTTGTCAGAAGCTGTTCTTCATTTTCTGGGTTACCCAGAAATGAAGAACAGTCCTAGTGACTACCTTTCGATCCTTATACCTTGCATTCTGTAGCTTGTTCGTGTGAACTAAAGGTTCTATTTTGTAGTACTCATATCCCTCTACAACTACATAACCTCAGATCATCTTAACAACATCAGATCTAAGCTATCAAGGTCGGTCAAACTACTGGTCAAGAAACGGGTCTTGAAGATCTGGGTTACCCAGAAAATCTTCATGAGGCAGTTTGGTCAACTTACTTTGACTGTGATTATTTTCGATCCTGTTGTTAATATAGGTGATTAATAACATATATATGTAGTCCATATACCAGTTTATAACAACTAGCTAACAACATGACCAAACTAACAAAACATCGCCAGATCTAGCACCTGCAAAAACTTGTCAGCGAACTCCTGGGTTTCTGGGTTGCCCAAAAACCCCATTTCGTGCTTGGTCAACGACGTTTGACTACAGATAACAAAAGATCAATACATGATATGACCTTGTTTCCAGTTTCAAATCACAGTTCTCATGTCATAGAACAGATCCAAAACATAAAACACACCTAATCATAAACACGGAGAGATCTATGAGCCCTGACATGTGGTTGTCAGACCATATTTTAGGGTTCATAGTCAGTTTTGAAAAATTTTGATTTCGTGTATGTTGATGTTATGGATCCATTATCCAACAACCCAGATCACTTATAGACACCTTATAACACATATTTAACCAACAACTAACATTAAACAACATAAGATCAAAGGATTTCGAAATTTTAGGGTTCTTACCACTTTGAGCCGTGATTTTTGATTCTGACCCTTTTGATCTGTTCTTGGAAAGCCAAGGGTTGATCATAGCTTAATATTTAACTCTCTCTCACTCTAGATTTCGAAGTGGAGAGAGAGAGAATGGTCTTGGCAATAATGAAAAAAAAGTAAGTATTTTCTTACTTTAAATCTCTTATAATTAGATCCATTGAATCTAGTTGCTAGGTGGCATTGTCTGCTAAGATTTTAGACATATGGGCTAATCCTTAGGCTTGATGACTCACTAGATTTGCCATATCTTTTGCTTAGGTTTTAAGAAAAGGGCATTTTAGTCATTTCCCATGTAATTTTAATTCTAAGATGGTCATTTGATGCAAACCCTTAGGGTTTAGGGTTTGGAACCCTTAGGGTATAAGGTACGGACTATTTTAGGGTTTAGGGTTTAACCCTTAACTTGCAATTAAATTTCTAAGATTTTCGAATTTCAGTTTTAAAACTAGAAAATTAATATTTCTAAACTATAATTAGAATTTTCTAATTATATTAAAATTTCTTAATCATAACTTAAATATTGCTAATTAGGATTAGTATTTCTTAATTAAAATCGCTAATTTAGCAATTAGGGTCGTAATTGGTCATTTAGGGTTTTAAACCCAGAATTAGGTTTTCTAATAGAAAACGAATTTTCTAATTTAGAAATTAGATTTCGTAATTAGATTAAGGTTTGCTAATTACTTAAGCTTTACCCTAAATAATCTTATAATTATTTACACTTACACCATTAAGTTCCCAATTTAAGATTTTATACACTGAATTAGGGGTTCGAATTCCCCGAACTGAAATTAGGGTTTCCAGAACCGATTTCTAGGGTTTCTTATTAATCGCTAGAGTTTTCTAACCGAACGTTGACGTTCTTAATATATATTTAGGGTTTGTTATAGATATTGATTATCCGGTCAACCCTTGACACTTAACCACATCATGTACACATATCATGCCATATCCACATAATATATTCACGTATTCACTTAATCCTGAATAATTCACCTAAATTCTTCACAGAATTTTGAAATCCTCAAAATTCCATCTTAAAAATCTCAAACGCATACACTAATTTTATGTCTAAGTTATAATTTTGAACCTTAAATCAATTAATTAAAATTTTTTAAATTATTTAAATTCTCGGGTTGTCACAGGCATGTACAAATAAGCCACTACACACATCATTAGTACGTTTGCTATGGCAACACGCCACTGATCCTCCGATGTGGTGAAATCCCTGGAGTGCTGTGCATAACTGACCAATGAGCCAAATATGTCTATCAAAAAATATTGGGACAATACATGACCGAATGTAATCTCATCCTGTGTTGCTCTATACCTCAACCTGGTGAGGGTCATAAACTGTCGGTGCATATCTCTGACAGCCATCCGAGTGCCAGGCATGTCCAATGGCAAAGTCGTCAACCGCTCATACTCCTCTAAGGTGGGAATCAACTACTAGGTCCCAAATTAGAAAATTTGCCTCTCTGGTACCCAATGCTCTAGCATGACATCTACAAAGCCTAATAAAACCTAGAAAATTAGGAGGGTCATGGAATGCTATAATAGCTGATCTACAATCACCCTGTCTGAAGTGGATACACTATCATACCAAGAGCTCAAGCGTGAGGCCATCAATACTGGTGGGGTGTGACCAATATGGCTGACTGTCGAGGAAGAAATATGTGTGGGCCGTATTATAAGATCATCCAGGGGTCAACGCTAAACATCTTTGGACATATTATTGGGTAAAATCTAGTTACGCACAACACGCAAGTATACGTGGTCAACAAGTAATACAGTGAAAGTAGAGTATCATTCCCACGAGAAATTGTTTAATAAAAAACACCAAGTACTAACCCGTAACCAACTCAATCTTATTTAAACGAATGAATTTCAAATTATATAAATTAAATTATTCAATTACACTAATTCTAATTACAACTAGTTAAATTAAGATTACGGAGATTTAAGATCACAACTCACTTATTGCTTCATTTAAGTTAACACATTTCTCATCAATTATTCTCTATCCTGTATTGTTAATCAAGAATACAAAAGCAGATAAAATCACCTCTCGATGCATAATACCCATACTCACTTAAATCCACAGATGATAGAATTAATCAAGACACCCTAATTAACTAATTCACTATATCTCTATGTGAATTACAATTAGAAAGGATTTAAAGCACAAGTTCTCTATAAGATTACATATGGCGTAAAGGCATATCTCTATCCTAAACACGAATCATGAATTCCATCTATGCAGAAATCACAAACACATGCTATCATGATAAGATCTAAGTCTATACTTCATCTCTCGAGTTCATATAGATTATCACGGTAATTGATGGCCAATCAATTAAACAATTAAGTCCAAATTACAATAGACAAACCTCACAATAGAATATAATAATTGATAGCGAAGCATATTAAAATAAATTACACAATAAGATCCATTGTAATTTCAAACAAGAAATTAATTTATGATTATTGAATTAAAACTAAGAATCCACAATTTAATCAACGATAAAAGACAAAGATAGAAGACAATGAGAAGATATAATCTATTGTCTGTAGATTTGATGCTCTCTTCTTGCTCCTACTTTGAATCTTCAATGGTCTTCAAGTCGCTTCAATCTCCAAATCTAACAAGAACTAGTGTTTTCTCCTATTCTACTCTAATATAATCTAATGTAATCCTCTCTCTCCAAAATTCCCCTCTAATCCTTGTGTTTCTCCTCCTTTTATAAGTCTCTTTATATGTCTTTAAGTCCTCTTGGAAGTCCTTGAGCCAATTGGATCGAAACAATCCTTCTCGAACTCAAATTTGGCATACAAACTGTTTTACAGCTGGTATGTCTGCCCCAGTGGGGGTTTTGTGAAGGAAAAGCCTGCCCCGACGGGGGTCTTATTTCTTCTCTGACTTCCTTTGGGAAAACAACCATAAATTTTGATCCGGGAGGAGTTACGAGGCCCGTCACCTATCAGATCGAAGATATCGATGAGCTTTACAACTTTCATTCTTTGAGAATTGATAGATTTGGATTCGATCAAGGTGGAAAGTAGGCTTGAAGTAGATGCTATGCAAATTGCAAACATGAGAACTCTTAGCTTCCGAACTCCAATTGGGATGATTCAAGATGTTCTGGAAAGCTAAGAAGAAGCTTTAAAGTATAATCCAAGTTACAAGCCAAGAACATGCATCCAACTTAGTGTTAAAAGCCCTGCAATCTTCCCTTCTTGTATTTGCTTGCATATTTTAGTCCAAAAGATGTCTGAATTGCTGTCCCTTGCTTTTTCATGCCAATAGTCGCCTTTTTCTTGTGTTTTCATACCCAAGCATATAATCTATAAAATGAACACAAAATGCATGAAAAGTAACTAAGAAATATAAGTTTGAGCAATTAATTCAAGTAACAGATACCGGATAAGTAGGTATAAAACCTACTTATCAAATACCCCTAAGCTTAAACCTTTGATTGTCCTCAAGCAAAAACACAAAACAACAATGCTATGCAATACAACTAATCTACATGCTTATGAATCCATAAGTAATGATAGAAACAAGTTTATTCAGCTGTCCTTAGAGAAATCAAGTAAACATGATAATACATCATATCAAAATAAATCATTAACTTCCCAATCAATCATCAAATCTTAGACTATTATCACTAATATAGTGTGTGTGTGCTCCACAACAATGTTAACTGATATAAAATCAAATTTAACACATAACAAGTCTCTTCGAAGGCATCATACAGTGTAAACTCAAGAAATCCAAAAATAAGCTAGACCTAACTAAAATCAAATAATTACCATATCGAGGGTCAATGTGGGATACTTATGCTTTATTTTTCATCTACGGGGACTTTTTGCTCTTATTTCCCGTTTTATTCATTTTTCTTCTTCTTTTGGTTTATATACACTTAGCTATGCAATGTTTTATTCCCTTAGGTTTTTCAATGCTACCTTAACGAGCTTTCGACCAACGACTCCCAGACCATTAAGACCTTAGGGCGCTAGGTGTAAAGACAATCTCCTCGGGCTTACTTACTCAAGTAACAAAGGCCACAAAACTAGACAAGCACACCACAGTGTTTATTCATACTTTCTTTTCTTTTTCTTTTTTTTCTTTTTTTTAGCTTATATACCCCAAATATTCTCCCAAACTTTGGTTCTTGTCTAACTTTAGCCATCACTATTTGTTCTTGTCATTCTTTCATTCAAACTAGCATTATCCTTTAGAATCCCATTATGTATCAATTTAAACTCAATCAATTAACAAGTTATTTTAACTGTGCTATCCTTATTATACCAGTTTCAAACAGAAAAAGACTTAATTCAGAACAAGAAATCACATCAAAGCTCTAATAGTCAGTACTATACTTATCTTCCCAATTCTAATCTCGTCATTGGCCAAAATAAACTGTAAATATCAAACAACTATACTCATGCAAGATGAACATAGTAACTAACTATTATTTTTGATTTTTTTGATTTTTTTTAAACAAGAAACTAAATATAATGCTATTCAAACTAAACTTCTATATAATTACTTATGCAGTTGTACTACATGAATGCAAACATAATGAACCTAAACCAAATTAACAGCATGCAAAATAACATAACATAAATATGAAACTAAACATGCAATAAAAAACTAAACTAAACTCCCCCAAACTTAGTAATTACAATGTCCTCATTGTAAGAATATAGCAGTAAGTAGAAGATAACTTCCCTGTAATCAGCTAAGCATGAGGTGATGGTGGCGATGGCGGCGACGATCATTTTCCTATCCATTAAACCTCCAATACATGCAATGAGGAGAGACAACATGGATTAAAATAGAACTTTGGAATATAACGTGATTCCTATCTACTAAATAAACTAGGAATGCATATAAATATAAAAAAAAATTCTTGGGTTGTCTCCCAGTCAGCATTTGATTTACAGTCTTTCAGCCTGACTTTGTCTGGTCAACGCTATCCAATTCCTCTTCAAAAATTGAGGAACCCTCCATCCATCAGTAACAAATTATCCTTTTGGAGGTTCCCACAGGCGATGGCCAATGCCTCAAAGTCACCTATCATGCTCTGATTTATTATGATCTCAATCAAGAACGTCCCACAGCTAGGTGTTTTCTCCATTATGTATGTGATCACTTTGGGGCATGGAAGCTTGTCACACACAATGGGCTCTTCGTCTATCTTCTCTTTCTCGTCCCACCACAGATTCAAAATTGTACTCACTCTTATGTCATCAAGAGCTTCGCTGACGACATGACTACCAAGTGGGCATGATTTTGCAAACCTGACTAACTCTTTGATCTCTGGTGGAGACCCATTTAGATCTTCGTCGACCTTTATTTCATTATCCCTAATTGTCTCCACCTTTTTGACATCTCGTGTCTCATCTAGTTGTAGATTTGACTCGGGCACTTCATCAACCTCGAAATCTTTGTCATAACACCAATTGTTTTGAGGACAATTGTTCGAGGCTTTGAGCATTTGATCCATCTGGTTCTGAAGATTTTGAATTGACCGCTCTTGATTAATCCTCCTCTCCTCATTTGATGCTATGAACTTGGATAATAATTCCCGTAGCCTTGAATTTTCCGTTTCAGTCTCGGAAGCCATGTATTGAGTACCATTGGTTGAGGTAGTGACGAGTTATTCCATCCAATTATTAAAATTTTGGGTTGACAGCTCTTGGGTAATCCTCATCTCCTTTAGGTTTGCTATGCCGTTCAATATTACATCCCTCGGATTTGGATTTTCTTCTTGTGGCAATGGAGGTGGACATGAAAATTTTGGTGTGTATGTTGGATTTGGAGCGTAGTAATGGTCTTTATAAGTATAGCTCCATGATGAATTCAGGTGAGACCCCCAAACTTGATGAAAATTAGCATATGTATAATCGTTGAGGTATTCACCACCGTGTTTTCCCGGCCCAAAACTAACGGTGCATTGATAGGTCGGATGATTACCAGCACTATAATTGCAATTAATTTCTATCCATCGATTACATTGGGCTGCAACAACGTCCAACCTCCTCAAAAGTGTCTCAAGTTGCGCTGATAATCCTGAAAATGCATTGAGATCATCCATCCCCGCTCCCCTTGGCTAAGTCATTCTCATATATGGCCATTGATAATTAAATTCCGCCATGGTACCTGAAAAGAAAGAAAAATAGGAAGAGAATTAAATAAAAAGGAAAAAAAATGTTTAACTTAAGACTAATTTGATTGAAGCTAATATTGGCAAAAATATATTAACTAATTCCCCAGCAACGGCGCCAAAAATTTGTTGGATAAAATCTAGTTACGCACAACACGCAAGTATACGTGGTCAACAAGTAATACAGTAAAAGTAGAGTATCGTTCCCACGAGAAATTGTTTAATAAAAATCACAAAGTACTAACCTGTAACCAACTCAATCTTATTTAAACGAATGAATTTCAAAATATATAAATTAAATTATTTAATTACACTAATTCTAATTACCACTAGTTAAATTAATATTACAGAGATTTAAGATCACAACTTCACTTATTGCTTCATTTAAGTTAACACACTTATCATCAATTATTCTCTATCCTGAATTGTTAATCAAGAACACTGAAGCAGATAAAATCACCTCTCGATGCATAATACCCATACTCACTTAAATCCACATATGATAGAATTAAGCAAGATACCCTAATTAACTAATCTACTATATCTCTATGTGAATTACAATTAGAAAGGATTTAAAGCACAAGTTCTCTATAAGATTACATATGGCGTAAATGCATATCTCTATCCTAAACACGAATCATGAATTCCATTTATGCATAAATCATAAACACATGCTATCATGATAAGATCTAAATCTATACTTCATCTCTCGAGTTCATATAAATTATCACGGTAATTGATGGTCAAACAATTAAACAATTAAGTCCAAATCACAATAGACAATCCTCACAATAAAATATAATAATTGATAGCGAAGCATATTAAAATAAACTACACAATAAGATCCATTGTAATCTCAAACAAAGAATTAGTTCATGATTATTGAATTAAAACTAAGAATCCACAATTGAATCAACAGTAAAAGCCAAAGATAGAAGAAGATGAGAGGATAGAATCTATTATCTGTAGATTTGATGCTATCTCCTTGCTCCACTTTGAAACTTCAATGATCTTCAAGTCGCTTCAATCTCCAATTCTAACAAAAACTAGTGTTTTCTCATATTCTACTCTAATCTAATCTAATGGAATCCTCTCTCTCCAAAACTCCCCTCTAATCCTTATGTTTCCCATCCTTTTATAAGTCTCTTTATATGTCTTTCAGTCCTCTTAGAAGTCCTTGAGCTAATTGGATCGAAACAATCCTTCCCGGACTTAAACTTGGCCAAAATTTGCCTTTTTTGCGTATACCCCCGCCGGGGCGGGGGTTTATACTTGTAAAGGGCCCGCCCCGGCTGGCATGCACACTATTTTGCAGCTGGTATGCCCGCCCCAGCGGTGGTTTTATGAAGGAAAAGCCCGCCCTGGCGGGGGTCTTGTTTCTGCTCAGACGTCTTATGGGAAAACGACCATAACATTTGATCCGAGAGGAGTTACGAGGCTCGCCACCTATCAAATTGAAGATATCGACGAGCTCTACAACTTTGATTCTTTGAGAATTGATAGATTTGGATTGGATCAAGGTGGAAAGTTGGCTTGAAGTATAAGCTATGTAAATTGCAAACATGGAAACTCTTAGCTTTGATCTTCGTTGATTAAAAGGCCATAACTCTCGCATCTGAACTTCGATTGGGATGATTTAAGATGCTTCAGAAAGCTAAGAAGAAGCTCTACAGTATAATCCAAGTTCCAAGCCAAGAACATGCATCTAACTTGGTGTTAATAGCCCTTCAATCTTCCCTTCTTGTATTTGCTTGCATATTTTAGTCCAAAAGATGTACGAATTGCTATCCCTTGCTTTTTCATGCCAATAGTCGCCTTTTTCTTGCATTTTCATACCCAAGCATATAATCTACAAAATGAACACAAAATACATGAAAAGTAACTAAGAAACATGAGTTTGAGCAACTAATTCAAGTAACAGATACCGGATAAGTAGGTATAAAACCTACTTATCACATACATATGCATGACATAATATATACATTACAATAATAGATGGCAATATGATGTAGGGAATGAAAAACAATACATACATTCATAAGTACATCATCATCTAAATACATCATCTCTGTATAGCTGAAAAATACAAGGAAATAGGGCACAAACGCCCTACAACTAACAAAGGCCTATCAAAAGATATAACGAGAATGAGGCACAACCACCCAGTATCTAACAGAGGCCTATCAAAAGATATAGCAAGAAAATACATCAGAAGAAGTTGATGGTGTTGATGTCTACATCATCAATTATGTCCACCTGATGTAACTCCTCCTGAGTCACTGGATATCCGTCAAGAGGGATGTCAAGGGAGGATTTGCGCCGGCAAAGCCATATGGGTCATCTGAAGGGCCAGCCCTTGAGCTAGAAGGATCAAAAGTATCCGCCTCTGAAGGATCTCTGCCCAAATGTGGGATGAAAAAATGTGCCCGGTCCAACTGCTGGGTCAAACTGTCAATCTGTATCAAATGAGTCAGATCTCGGACACAAGTCATCCAATCCGTCATCATCACGAATCTAGAAATCATATCCCCCATAAACTGAGTGGCGAGGGTCTGGGCTCCGATGGTACAAGGGGACCACCAACAGTATAATGCCTCTTAAGTAAACTGACCCTCTGATAAAGTAAAGTCGGCAACGTCCATCAACGGGATATCACTGATAGGAGACTGCGACACAGGCCAATAACGCTTAGCAGGGGGTAAAATCGTTACACAAATCTCTCCTGTGGTGCTCCTAATAACACGCTCTCCCAAAAAGATTTCCCATCCTCCATCTATTAAGAAAGGAATTTGGCAGGTGGATATCACATACTCGATACCAGTCGGGTATCCATCCTCAAAGCCGATGGTCAAATATTCCCCAGAGTAGGGAACCCAAGTGATGGCATCAGCTATCAACAACTCTAACTGTAAGTGACAATGGGTGAAACCCTCAGCTATAGGAACCTCTGCTAAAATAGAGTGATGTCAGTGCTGTCCTCGTGGATAGGTATCTAAACCTAACACACTAATAAGACACAAACTTGAAAGCCTCTCATAGGCTGAAAACTGCCAACACAAAGGCAAATATTTGTTGTCAGTCAACACTCTTAACCTGTACATGGGAAATCAAAAGAGAAATACTCACCAGCAGAAACGGATAAAATCCTATCCATGCCACTATCAAGCCTTGTGAATGCATGTGCATTCCCTTGAGGAAATAGGCAAAGGTGTAGGAGCCCCAATCATACTTTCCTATACGGTCCCCTCCCGAGTAGTGCTGATCAAAGCGAATGACACCATGTAAGAGTTGTTTGCTATGAAACAACCCCTGATAATAACTAGGAACAATCGCCGAAGAATGTGATCCCTGACTCTAACATCAACAGGCATGGGCTCACTCAATAGTCCACTCATCGTATCTACACTCAAAGGACATGTACGAATGGTCTTGCCCTTGAGCGCCTCAGTTGGAACTCCTAACAAGGATCAGACGATAGTCGGGGTAATTTTTGTCGTCTAAGGCACTGGCGGTCCTCCAAACTGTATACCTGCGATAAAAAGCCAATCCATCGACGTCATCATCACCTCACTGTCCAACAAATGGAGATACTAAGTCTAGTGAAACCAGTGCTCAGACAATGCCCTGAGGTAACCCCAGGGATAATGGCGGGGAAGAATGGAAAAGAACGTCCCAAAGCCTCAACCATGCAGAATCCCTCGGTAATCTGGATGCAGAGCCTGATATAGGGAGTGTATTTTGAACCATTTCCCTCGAGGTTGCGTAAAGTCGGGAACCTACACCACAAATGCATATCAACATCAGAATCCTGGCTCCTCATCAATAGGAAAAAGGAAGATCAAACCCAGCTTTTATCTCGTTTTCCTGCAAGTAAACTGAGGGGTGGCGACTCAAATCACCCATAAGATCGGGAATCATCACATTAATGACTAAAAGATCCCTGTGGGAACATGAGCAACAGGAGCTGGAGCCGCAACCGGTACATCCTCATCCTCATCCTAAACATCTGGTACATCAACTCGGATAGGACGAATCACCACCTCCATCAAACGATGAGGCTGTCTAAATGAACGGGGTTGAGGCACTTCAGAATCTCTCCTCTGCACACCTGAAGTGGTCCTGCGGGAACTACTCGCCTGATCTGGATCCATAATATCTGGACACAAGTCTCCAAATCACCTCAAAAAGGGTGTGGTAAATTCTAACCTGAAGCTTTTCAAATGCATTTTATGACTATATGCATGCATGTATTACTTTAACATACGCCTACAGTAGAGTTAAAAATGCATGACTACCCAATGCCTAGACTCATGGAAATTTTTTCCCATAGTCCACTTTGTAACAAGGACTATCCATATACGCATAGGCATGTGGTGGCCATTCAGTAGCACACCTACCCAAAGTCATAAACATCCTATATGCATGAACATGTCAAAGGCATAATCCATGATGGTAGACTAGTTACCATGATTACTTTGCTTTACTACCTTTACTCATTTGTCCTTAAATAGGATAAGAAATAGCAGAAAAAGGTGCCAATTTGACAGTTTCAAAAGTCAAAAATTTTCACATCATTATATTCAGCATGGTTAAATACTAATATTTACTATGTTGAATATTTTTTATCAAGTCATATAGGCATACATATTCACTACTATGTGTTTAGACGCATTTTATATGCTAACTCTTTTTCCAACGAATAAAACTAGAAAAGAAGACAAGCATACGTTACCAGGATAGTGTGAAACACTTGTACGGTGACGGAATTCATAGAAAGCGGCCCAAACTCAGCAAGTCTGAAGAAGAACTCTCGGATTCTCAGTGTGGCGCAGCGTGAAAATGACTTGTGAAAGGCAAGCAGCCTATAACTACACCCACGGTTAGGCGCAGGTGTATCTGCAGCTGCCGTAGGTGTACCTACGGCTACCTTATATGGGTCTCACCCCTATGACTCGGTCCACCTTGCGTTGTAAAGGAGGTCTCACAAGTTAAAACAGTCAAAATAGGAAAAAAGACGCTACGCGATTGAGCGAAAAAGCATGAAATCCTTGTTTTCAAGACCAAACTACGGGTCTGCATGTCACTCATTGGTATTCAGCCGAACACTGGGTACACAACACCAATGACCATAGCTCTTACAAAATTACATTCGGCAATACCTCATAAAGGTTCGATGCCATCAGTTCGGGGTTGTAACTCCAAAAAATTTCTCCCCCAGCGGGAATTTCGTACATCATCAAGCCGTTGAAACACATTTCAACAAAGGTTAAGTAACCTTGACGTTCTTCAGCCGTTGGTAAGTAAATCTAACGAAGCGTCAAAATTCATCCGATCATCTTAGCCATTGAAGCACATTTCAACGAGGGTCAAGCAACCTTGACATCATTTCAACCGTTGGAAATTAAACCCAACGAAGCGTCTGAGATGATTCGATGATTTCAGCCACTGATGCACATTTCAGTGAGGGTCAGGCAACCTTGACAACACAGACTATTGACAGTAACTTCGACAGATCTCTAGAAAAACCTGGCGATACAAACCAGGGAAGGCCATCCTCATCGGGGAGGATCAATGATGGAATCTGTTATACAAATCTTCCTCAGACAGAACACAACCCCCCATAATCTCTTGTACATGAGAGGAACATCTATGGTGGAAAGTTTGTACCAAGGATTAATGACTTTGGTGATAACCCTAACGTCAATATCCTAGAAGTCCCTAAGAACTTTAGAGTACACATCCCAGTAGTTCTTCAGAGTCATCTATGATAACTCCAGTCCCCATCAGGAATCATGGGAGCAAGCAATCATCATATCCCATTGGAAAACGGTCCAACAAACCACATGCATCATACATTGGCATCATGTTGCAATACATTACGTCATGAATATCTTGTCATGTTTCAAGTGTCTAGTGTTCTTTATCCTATCCATGCCATTACATTGTATGAATATGATAAAGAGGGGCATCTATAGACACTCCAAAAGTTTTCATTCCCATTACTAACCTTTCAGGAAGGAAAAATCGTCTTCTAGAGATAACCCTAGAAGTCAATTTAGCACAGTCCCGAAGACAACCCAAGATACTCAGTCTTTTCCATCTCGGAGATAACCCCGAGATATTCAGTCCAGTCCTGGAGATAACCCCGGGAATTTTAGTTTCAAACTCGAAGACAACCCCGAGGAATGTAATTCCGGTTTCGGAGATAACACTGGAGAAGTCAGTTCCATCTCAGAGATAACCCTGAGATACTCAGTTCCAACCCCGAAGACAACCCCAGGAGTTTTAGTTCTAACCTCGGAGATAACCCAGAGGCATGCATTTATAGTTCCGGAGATAACCCCAGAAATACTTGTTTCAGACCCCAGTAATCAGCTTCAACCTCGGTGATAGCCCCGAGGCACTCAGTCCCAAACCTTGAGATAACCTCGGGAGGTCAGGCACACCTCAGAGACAACCCTGAGGACATTCAGCACTTATAGCAGCCCAATGAGCAACGACTACTAAATCAGCCCAGAGCCGGAGATAACCCAGTGAGGGATAAAATTGTCATTTTTCCACCTCTATCCCATAATCACGCCATCTCGACAACATTTCAACCTACATTCTACACAGAAGTGTCCTACAAAAACCATAGCTCCAATCCCGAGTGACTACTACACAAGATAGCACACCGAATAGAATTTGAAGACTTGAAGACCAGGGCATGGACCCATCTTCCTGACTTCGTACAACCTCTTATCCTATGTCATTGTGTAACTCTCGACGACATCATTTCGTAAAAGGTCTTATACACCTCAATCGGATGCCCAAATTGAAAGTTTGAAGGTTCGAGTGGACAACACGTTGCACGAGTACACGTACTTTGAGATAACAGGGCCCACGGAGCTCAAGGTACCCCGAGCAGCCACAAGTAAATCTGTTGTTGTTGCAGGTACACCTGGGCTCCCCCCTTTATAAATAGAGGGCATGGGGTGGCCATTTATAAGATAAAAAAGGCGAGGAAGCCCTGTCCATTTTGCTCTATACACACTATAAACTGAGTGCTTTCTAATTTTAAACACTTGTGAGCTTATATACTGATACATTTTACTAACGGTAACCGAGTGTTCATCCATTTAAAGTTATTTAAAATCTTCTTTGGCAGCCCACTGTAAGCCTTCTTATATTTCTTAAAGCCTTTTCTCCACTTTTGTGCACACACTATTATTCACGTTGAGAGTCATTTGGACTTTTATATTCATTTCATGTTCTTGGCTTGGAACTAGGATTATGTTATAGAGCCTCTTGTTAGCTTTCCGGAACATCTTTAATCATTCCAATCGGAGTTCAGATGCAAGAGTTATAACCTTTGTACCAACGCGTTGAACTTCAATGTTTTGGTTGGCCATTTGTATATCAGTCACTTCCAACCCAATTTTGACCTTCGTCAGTCCATTATTTCTCAACTCTTAAAGAATGAAAGTTGTTGACTCGTCAAGAGCTTCATTTTGATAGGTGGCAGGCCCCATAACTCCTCCTAGATCAAAAGTTATAATTGTTTTACTAGAGGACATTGCAGTAGAAAATCATTGGCACAGGCACACAGATTTCTAGTTCATTTTGGGCATGGCCGCGCCAGTCCCTGGACCAAAAAAATGCCATCTGCTACTTGAGCACGGGCGCGCCCAACTTCTGGCCATTTCCAGCGCGGCCACGCCACTTCGGAAATTGACCAGAGTTGACTTTTTCACTAAATAGTGCAATTGGGAGCGTAACTTGGAGGGAGGTTCAATTAGGGCTTATATATAGAAGAGATATCAAGAAGTAAAGGGGATTCCACCCTTGGGGATAATTTTACATTACATATGGTCTTTTCTTTTCTTTAATTTCCTTATTAGATTAGATTAGATTAGAACCCTAGATTAGCTAAGATTTGGGGATTGAAGCAATTGAAGATCCTTGAAAGCTCAGAAGTGAAACAAGAGAAGAAACTCAGATTTGCTATTCTTAATCCCTAACTCTCTTTACTTCTATTTGTATCTTTCAATGTATATTCAATTGTGGATCATGGATTCTAATTCAAATATGAGTTAAACTCTATTTTGGGATTGCAATGGAATCTATTGCCTAGTTTATTTTGACATACTTCTTTGTTAGCCTTATTGATTGTTATGAGATTGTCTAGTAAGATTCATGCTTATTTGCTTAGTTGATTGACCATCAATTACTGTGATAATCCATATGAACTTAAAAGATGAAGTATGAGTTTAGATCCGATCTTAATAGCTTGTGTTTGTATGTTCTACATGGTGATGGGATGTATGATTCGTGCTTAGGATTGACATATACTGAAGCACCACTCACAGTCAATTGAGGACTTGGGCTTAAACCCTATTTATTTGGAAATCACATAGACATATAGTGGTTTAGGTAATGTGGGTGTTTATGTGTATTCTATCAATTGTGGATTATATGTGATATGGGTTTGGTACATCGAGAGATGGCTATATTTTACTTTTAGGTTCTCGACTAACAATCCGGTATATTTAATTTGGCTTAACTGGAAGTGTGTTGATTTAAATGATTTAATAGGGGAAATTGTAATCTTATGTCTTCATTATCTAGTCTCATTCGAGGGGTAGTTAGTATTATTTAATTTCATAGTTTAAATATAAAATATTAAATCATTCATTTAAAAAAGACTGAAATGGTTATGGGCTAGTGCTTGGTGAACTTTATTAGTTAATTCTCCGTAGGAACGATACTTTGTGATAACCCAGGATTTCGAATAATCAAAATTTTATGAATAAATTTTTTTTTATTTATTTAATATTTACATTGATTATTAATATTGTACTGTGTATCTGTGATACGAGTTTCGAGAAGTGGTCAATTTATGTATTGACTGGTAAATTAGAGTAGAGCTGTGCTTAACAGCTTTAGAAATCCTAACCCTAATTTTTCGATAGGGATTCGATAGAAAATATAATTAAAATAATTATATTGATGAGTATGTGTTTGTACTGAAGAGAAAGTTTGATCAATGATTGATCGGATAAGGTTTAAAATTTATAAACTCTAATAAGAGATTAGAAACCCTAATCGTATGCCGAAAAACCCTAATTTTAAATTCGAGAATCCTAAAACCCTAATTAGGAAACCCTAATCCTAATTAGCAAGCCTAAAGTGATTAGTAAATGTTAATATAATTAGGAAACCCTAATTATACTTTAGGAATATTAATTTCTATTTAAAACCATAATTTCATTTTAGAAATATTAATTTTTCTATTTTAAAACCCTAATTTGAAAATTTTTATAAACTAAGGGTGTAAAACCTGAAGGTCAGAACCTTAGGGTTAAACCATAAGGGTTTGGTAAATTCCATGTTTGCCATTATAATTGCTTGTACAATGACCAAAGTACCCCTTTTTAGATATTTTAGTAAGTAACTTGTAAAATTGGCCAAAACCTTTAGTGTTTCACTAACTCCATTGACTTTGTGTCATCAAATCTCAGCAAATCAGCCTCATTTGACACCTAGCATTCTTGAATACAATGTATCTAAGTAATATAAGTATATTTGGAGAGAGAAAGTTCACCAAATTTGCTCAATTGCTTTCCAACTCTTAACCAACCCCTTCTCTCTCCTAAGCCACGAAAAAATTAAAGTGATTCAGTCACTAGTTCAGCCCTAGCAACCATAATATCATATTTGGAAAGCTAGGATCAAGAATTGGACAATAAAAGGTAAAACCCTAACTCATATTTTGATCATGTATACTATGATAGAGTTAGTGTTTTTGTGTTTATATAAGTGTTATATGATGTTTTTAGTTGGTCTATGTTGATCCATGATGGATTCATAGCGTCAAATGGCTTTAAAATGATGTTTTTCAAAAAACTGTTTTTGAGTTTGAAATGTGGTCTGACAAAAAATGTCAGTGGCAGTAGATCTTTGATCTGTTTATGATTTGTGATGTTTTAAGTATTGGATCTATAGTTTGGTATGTGGTCTTTAGTCTGAAAGTGTAAACATAATCATCACATGTCTAGATTTCATTTTATTCAATGTCAAAGAGAGTTGACCGAGCATGACCATGAGAATTCCGGGTAACCCATAATCTATATATCAGTGTCTGACAGCCTTTTGAACGGCCCATATCTGACAGATTTGATTTTGATTGATGGTGTTTTTGTAACCAGCTTGTAGCCTGATAAATGTACTTTACATGTATAGCTTTAGATCGTTTATATAATCAACAAATTGAACAGGGTAAGTGGTCAAACTAGGCCATACGGCCATAACTTAGAGATTCTGGAATTCCCATAAACGGGAATAACATGATTTTTGACCATGTTTGACCGGGTTGAATCTTACAACCATGATGTGGTTGGACTGATATTATGTTATTTAGTTGTTCCTTGTCATGTGTAGAATAGGTATGGACCATAATACAACTGATTTCATGACCAGAACCCATAGATAATAAAGCAAGAAAGTAGGTAGTCGAACTGTCTAGGTTTTTGGAAAACCCAAAAACCGCCTAACAGCATCATTGGAGACTTAGGTCTCCTTGTTGTGATGTTATTTGACTAAATTGATGCTTGGATGTTGTTGTTTTTCATTAAAACTACAAGATCTAAGTCTTAGATTGTCCAGAACAATTTTTATCTGAGAATTAAATCCGGTCAAACCATGACCCTTACTAAGCTGAACTGTCAATGTTCTTGAGCTCAAGAACACCAACAGCAATGCTTTGTGTCGCTAAAGACCTATAGCGACGGTTTAATTATATTTAATTTCTCATTTTCCGGAAATTACTTAAAAATTAAAAATAAATTATAAAAATTACCAAAAATGATTTTAAAAATTATTTTAAATTATGAAAAATAATTTTTGACCAATTGGAATATTTTTCTTTAATATTTATAATTATTTAAATATTAAAGGTATTTAATTTATTTAATTAGTGTATTAAATAAATTAGAAAAAAATGATTTTAATTATATAAAAATTATTTTAAATAAGAATAATGTATAAGTGATAATTTTTTTATTTATTTATTTAATATTGACATTGATTGTTAATATTGTACTGTGTATCTGTGATACGAGTTTCGAGAAGAGGTCAATTTATGTATTGACTGGTAAATTAGAGTAGAGTTGTGCTTAACAGCTTTAGAAATCCTAACCCTAATTTCTGGATAGGGATTCGATAGAAAATATAATTAAAATAATTATATTGATGAGTATGTGTTTGTACTGAAGAGAAAGTTTGATCAAATATTGATCGGAAACTAAGGGTATAAAACCTAAAGATTAGAACCTTAGGGTTTAACCCTAAGGGTCTGGTAAATTGCATGTTTGCCATTAAAATTGCTTGTATAATGACCAAAGTACCCCTTTTTGGATATTTTAGTAAGTAACTTGTAAAATTGGCCAAAAACTTTAGTGGTTCAGTAACTCAATTGACGTTATGTCATCAAATCTCAGCAAATCAGCCTCATTTGACACCTAGCATGCTTGAATACAATGTATCTAAGTAATATAAGTATATTTGGAGAAAGAAAGTTCACCAAATTTGTTCAATTGCTATCCAACTCTTAACCAACCCCTTCTCTCTCCTTAGCCACGAAAAAATTAAAGTGATTCAGTCACTAGTTCAGCCCTAGCAGCCATAATATCAGATTTGGAAAGCTAGGATCAAGAATTGGACAATAAAAGGTAAAACCCTAACTCATATTTTGATCATGTATACTAAGATAGAGTTAGTGTTTTGTGTTTATATAAGTGTTATAGAATGTTTTTAGTTGGCCCATGTTGATCCATGATGGATTCATAGCGTCAAATGACTTTAAAATGGTGTTTTTCAAAAAAAATTTCTGAGTTTGAAATGAGGTCTGACAAGAAATGTTAGTGGCGGTAGATCTTGATCTGTTTATGATTTGTGATGTTTTAAGTGTTGGATCTATAGTTTGGTATGTGGTCTTTAGTCTGGAAGTGTAAACACGGTCATCACATGTCTAGATTTCATTTTATTCATGGTCAAATAGAGTTGACCGAGCATGACCATGAGAATTCTGGGTAACCGAGAATCTATATATCAGTGTCTGATAGCCTTTTGAACAACCCATATCTGACAGACTTAATTTTTATTGATGGTGTTTTTCTAACCAGCTTGTAGCCTGACAAATGTACTTTACATTTATAGCTTTAGATCGTTTATATAATCAGCAGATTGAACAGGGTAAGTGGTCAAACTAGGCCATACAGCCATGACTTAGAGATTGTGGAATTCCCAGAAACGGGAATAACATGATTTTTGACCATGTTTGACCGGGTTGAATCATACAACCATGATGTAGTTGGACTGATATTATGTTATTTAGTCATTTCTTGTCATGTGTAGAATAAGTATGGACCATAATATAACTGATTTCATGAACAGAACCCATAGATAATCAAAGCAAGAAAGTAGGTAGTCGAACTGTCTGGGTTTCTGGAAAACCCATAAATCGCCTGACAATATCTTTGGAGACTTAGATCTCCTTGTTGTGATGTTATTTGACTAAAGTGCTGGTTGGATGTTGTTGTGTTTCATTAAAACTACAAGATCTAAGTCTTAGATTGTCCAGAACAATTTTTATCTGAGAATTAAATACGGTCAAACCATGACCCTTACTAAGCTAAACTGTCAGTGTTCTTGAGCTCAAGAACACCAACAGCGACGCTTTGTGTCGCTAAAGACCTATAGCGACGGTTTAATTATATTTAATTTTTGGATTTTCGAAAATTACTTAAAAATTGAAAATAAATTATAAAAATTACCAAAAATAGTTTTAAAAATTATTTTAAATTATGAAAATAATTTTTGACCAATTGGAATATTTTTCTTTAATATTTCTACTTATTTAAATATTAAAGATATTTAATTTAATTAATTAGTGTATTAAATAAATTAGAGAAAAATAATTTTAATTATATAAAAATCATTTTAAATAAGAATAATGTTTTTACAAATATTTTGAGTTATAAAATATAACTTTTAATATTTTTAGAGAATTTAAATTAATAATTTAATATTAATAATATTAGATTTATTTAATTATTAAATTAAATAAATAAGATAAAAAATGATTTTAATGATTTAAAAATCATTTTAAATAAAAATAATGTGTTAAAAAAATATTTTGAATTATAAAAATATAATTTTCTATATTTTTTGGAGAATTCTCATTAATAAATTAGTATTAATGATATTAGATTTATTTAATTAATAAATTAAATAAATGATGGAAAAATAATTTTATGGATTTAAAAATCATTTAAAAATGAGAAAAATATTTTAAAAATATTTTAAGTTATAATTAATGACTTTTAATATTTAGATGATAATTTTATTAATATTTAAATATTAATGGTGATGATTTAAAAAAGATAATAAAAATTATTTAAGTAGAATATTGATTATTTAAAAATATTTTAAGTTATTAATAATAACTTTAATATTTTGACAGGTATATCATTAATATTTTTATATTATTAAATATTAATGATGATAAGATTATTTGATAATTAAATCATTTAAAAATGATTTCGATGTTTGAAAAATTATTATAAATTATAATAATTATTTATAAATTATTAAAAGCTTCTAAAAAATATTATTAATGATAATTGACTTATCTAAATTAATATTGAAGCTTAGAATCCGAATTTAATTGAAAATAACTGTGTTAATTATCGGATAGGGTGACCAGAACACTGAGATGAAACCGAAGTCCAACCAGACTGAACTAGGTAAACTTGTTAAGTGTTTATATAGGTTATAAACACTAATGTGACTATGTGATAATATGCCTAGGAGAAGTTTGACTGTGAATTACAGTGTTATGTGTTATCGGTCTTACAAACGCAGATAAGTTTATTGTGTAGTTGTAATCAGCGGAAGATGCAAGTTTCCTAACTCAATCTTGAGTTAATACTGTTTAAATATGGTAGTGGTTGATTATTGTTAATTATACCACGTCCGAGTATTTATTGTTGATTATTCGCAGTTAGTGCATGCTTAATAATTCAAATTGAATTACTGATTCGAGAAATATACATTCGTAGAATAACTGTTGTCGGATATTCATATCCGTGGAAGATAGAATTGACAGTACAGATAATTCCTGTTTATTATCGAATTATGTTGAGAAATGTCTTAGCCAATTATTCTGACAAGACGAACATTTGTTAGAACTTGATAGGTTCGAGAAGAGAATTCAATTATTATTGACAGATCGATGACAATTATTTCGGCTAGATCGAGAAGTAATTAGAAATTGAAATCACAGTATTTCGTTGATAAATCAAAATCTTAATTATGAGACTGAGAAGAAAAACCTTTTATATAAAGGGAATATTTTATTGGTTGTATATTCGGCCTTTGCGCGCGATTAAGTATTATGCATAATATAGGGTATAATAAAGCTAATCACTTTATATACTTGCACATGGGTATGATTTAATCTTTATGGTTATCTGATACACCTGGGTATATCAAAGTCAAATCTTTGATAGTTACTCAAGAAGAGAAGTTCAAGATCCAATGAATCGCACAGTATAAATCTGAAAAACATTCCACTTTGCTATTTCTTAGAATTAATTCTTGATTATTCATTTGAATATCATAGAAAACGTTAAAAGCGTTATACTATTTCATTATCAAATTATTGTTGCGTAGAATGCTAGAAGACTTGTTATTTATTCCTATACAGTTATCGTATGTCTTAACTTGAGGGACAAACTTGTTGCTCACCCTTGCTAAATAAAATTTTTTAGCTAGGGAAGATGTTGCAAAAGGTGCGATGAAGAAGAACAAGGGAAAAGGCATAGTGATAAATTAATATATTAAACATTATTATTATTATGTTATACTGTTAAGGTTAGCGGACCTAGGATTAATGTATTAACAGTATATGTTAATGTGATATGTATTCCTATTTCTATTTAAATGGGTAGTTAGTTAGTATTATATTGTGGGTCGTGAACACCAAACTCGAGGGTCAGGTTGTAAGACCCCAACTTTTATAAATAAAGATGAATTTTCTATAAATATCATTTTTGAATATTATGGAGTTAATTTGATATAATGTTATAGTTGCGGGTAATATTTATAAATTTTGCAAAGTACGCATGTTGTTATATAATATTCGATTGGTTAGGAAATATTCATTTTAACAGAGAATATTCGTTCAACGGCACAATCATTGGTGGACCCCACAACGGAATTATTGTCGGATTGAGAAAACGACAAAAATATTTTATTAAAAAGAACTACTCAGTACTAAAAGTACAGTAACACGTGTGGATGCATAGTAGCACACGATATTGATTATTAATGCTTATGTGAGAAGTCACTCAGTTTGATTCAATTATTGTCAGTTAATAATATGAATTATTTAGCGATAATGAAGTTTTGTTTTATTCGTATTATTAACGTAATAAAACAGAAACATCTTTTTATATAAAACAAAATACTTTATTAAAGTTATTCTATAAATAGAATATATTTTATTTTATTTAAAAGATTTTTCTTTAAATATGGACCGTCAGATTAAAGTAATCAATCTGGACCGTTCATGGATTAGTTGCTATGCATTCTATTTTTCTATAAATAGCAGCTCATTCCTTCATTATTTCTTACGAATTCACTGAACTCTAAAGAGAGAAACTATAGGGAGAAACTATAGAGAGAGAGAAGAAAAGTTTTCTGCTACTTAACTACTTCCTTATTTCAGTTATTCTTTAAAACGGTAAGGGGTGTTATTCTTTCTTATTCATGAAGAGAACTTTTGTTATTCCATTTCTTATTATTCTGTGGGAATAACCTGTATACGCGATCTACCATATACTTGGTGACATTCTTCTATTATTCTGTTGGAACATCATGTCTATGTGTTTTACACCGGACCTGGTTCCGTTTTTATTATTATTCTGTTGGAACATCATGTCTGTATATTTTACACCGGATCTGGTTCCATTATTTATTATTCTGTCAGAATATCCTATCTGTGCGTTTGCGCCGGACCTTGTTCTATTATTTATTATTATGTCGGAATATCATATCTGTGCGTTTACGCCAGACCTGGTTCCATTATTTATTATTCTGTTAGAATAACCTGTCTGTGCGGTCTATCGCTTTCTGGGTGATTTCTTTTGTTATTCCACTCTTTATTATACTTAGTTGGTTAAGTTTTAACTTCTATACTACATGAAATTAGTGGAATATCCTTGATAATTGTGTTTCATCCAGTATCTTTTTATGAAAATATTATTCTAAGCATTCTTGAATTTTACTCCACAAAGCAGTATCATGTTGACAATTTGGACGTTGTTAATTCTCGGATAAATTAATTCTTGAACTTGTTTTATTGAATTCTTATATCATTGTTATCATCATCATGTTTATAAAATGTTAAAAGTCATCTGTGGCCTGTAGTGCATAGATGGACTTGGTTTGATTATGACAAGGGATTATTCGGTATAATCATGACCGTAATGTTACAAATGATGTGGTAAAAGTCCTCATTGGCCCGTTGTGCATTGATGGACAATTGTTGGCATTATCATGACCATTAATGAATACACTAATATCCTTGGTCGTAGTGCAGGGGTGATTCGATGATGTGGATTATTTTATTAAGCTGAGTCCCAGCGATAACAGTGTTAAAAAATCTTTTAAATCATAGAAGATAGTAGATTTTATTTTCTACTTGACTCTTTTAATGGATTGCTTGTTCCGCTACAGTTAAGCTTGATGTTCGTTATATTTTATCAGTTTAACACTGTTGAAGGCTAATGATAATTTATTCTGCATTATCTTAGTCATAATATTTCTTACTGGGCTAGTTGAGCTCACCCTTTCTTTCACTGTTCTCTTCAGGAAATGAGAATATAGCTGGGTCGAGTCGGGGAACGGAGTAATGGACCAGATGATAGTATTAGTAGTCCTCACTATTCTGTTAAATAGTGTGACCATAATTGTAATGAGGACTCCTTTTGAGTTTATATAGTTTCTAGTAGACAATAATTGTATTCAAACTCACAGTTATATTTTGTCGTATTGTACACGACAGTTATATTAGTAAGTTATATTTGTATTCTGTACCATGTATATGATGACCCAAGATCAGTGATGTATACCTAATTTTGGGGGCGTCACAGTTGGTATCAGAGCTTAGGGATATGATCCCTGGCTAAGATGTGAGAATAGAATTAGGAGGGGAGAGACGGGGAATTCCTTCGCTAGTATGACCTACCTAAGTTTATTTGCATGGTATTTAATTGGTCGGTCAGAATATAAGGATAATAAATGACATATCAATTAACTTTTGTTTTGTGACAGTATCTGAAAATGGCATCCGAGAATATTGAGAATAGCAATGGAGCACAGGAGACTGTTGATTCACCACATATCAATAATCGGGATAATGTGCATCAAGAAGGCAACAATCCTCATGCAAACAATAATACTGACCAAATGAGGAATGATGAAATGTTCAGAAGCTTTATGCAGTTCATGCAACAGCAGGCGAGAGCGGCTCCTGTTCAAAATGTTGGTGGAAACACTGAAAACTCTCGGACGGTCACCGCTAAACAGTTCAAGGAGCTGGGACCACCGGAGTTTAAGGGAGAGCCAAAACCACTTATAGCGGAAACATGGATAAAGCAAATCACCAAGATATTTGATGCCTTGGGATGCTCTGAGAAGCAAAAGGTTCCCTTTGCCGCCTTTATGTTGTGAGGGGATGCAGATTACTGGTGGGAATCGATTAAGCATACTCAACCTGCCGCACTGAAGATGTCTTGGGAGAAGTTCCAAGAGCTGTTCAATGACAAATACTTTCCCGAAAGTGTTCGTCACATGAAGGAGGTGGAGTTCATCAAATTAGAGCACAATAATATGACCGTGTCGCAGTATGAGGCTAAATTTACTGAGTTGTCCCGGTTTGCGTCCCACTTGGTGGATAATGAAGAGCTAATGACGCGAATATTTTTGCGAGATTTGAAACCTGAGATACGTCAACATCTTATTTCTCATAAACTGTGTTTGTATTCAGATGTTGTGAATAGGGCTCAGTTAGTGGAGCGCGATAATGAGTCAACGCAACCAAAAGAGAGCAGTCGGTAAAATGATAATACCAGTGAGAGCAGACATCGAAGTGGTGACAACAAGCGTGGAGAGAATTAACAGGCCAGAAATGGTAACCACTTCGGTGGTAATCAGGGTCAAAACAATAAGAATGGTCATTTCAAGAAGAGGAGATTCAACAATGATGGAAAGACGTCAGCACCAGCACCCGTTGTTAAGGAAGGAGAACGACCACCTATTATATGTTTCAAATGCGGAGGGGATGGGCACATCAGTCCAAACTGCGCGATGCCATCTAAAGCATGTTATAATTGTGGAAGAGAAGGTCATTTAGCTCGATTTTGTCATTTACCAAAAACATGTTCAGCCAGGATGGAGACACCAAAGGCCGTTCCAAAAAAGTCAAAACTAATAGTGCAAGGGAGAGCGTTTGTTGTGACCTCCCAGAAAGCAAGGAACCCGAATGAGGTCATCACGGGTAAGCTTATCATAAACTCTAACGAAGTCTATACTTAATTTGATACCGGTTCTACCCATTCTTTTATTTCTCCTACTTGCGCTCATCGATTAAATTTGACTCCGGAGAAATTAGACTTTGACTTATCTGTTAAAACTCCATTGAGAAAAACCTTCATTACATCCACGGTTTATAAGTCTTGTTTGGTTCAAGTTGGTACCCACACATTACATGTCGATCTTATTTCATTAAAAATAATTGCATTTGACGTGATTCTTGGGATTGATTGGTTAACTACTCATCATGCAAAAATTGATTGTTTTCGTAAGGTTGTTAGCTTTCATATTCCTAATCGACCTATTATGTGAATTCAAGCAACCAAACCATTAAAATCAATCGCTGTCATCTCAAACCATAAAGCTATTCGTTTATTGAAAAACGAATGTCAAGCTTTCTTAGCTCATGTCACGGATCTAAACAAAAATACGTCAGTTTTGAATGATATTTCTATTGTTAATAAATTTCCTGACGTATTCCCTGAAGAACTTCCTGGCCTACCCCCAGAGCGTGAAATTGAATTTTGTATCGACCTTGAACCCGGTACAAAACTCATTTTCAAAGCCCCATATCAAATGGCTCCTATTGAACTTCAGGAGTTAAAGATCCAACTATAGGAATTGTTAGACATTGGCTTTATTCGTCCTAGTACTTCTCCTTGGGGTGCTCCTGTTCTATTCGTGAAGAAGAAAGATAGAAGTATGCGACTTTGTATTGATTATCGGGAGTTGAATCATGTCACCATCAAAAATAGGTACCCATTGCCACGTATTGATGACTTGTTTGATCAATTGCAAGGAGCACAATTCTTTTCAAAGATCGATCTTCGTTTTGGATATCATCAGCTGAAGGTTAGAACTGAGGATATTCTAAAGACGGCTTTTAAAACTCGGTACGGGCATTATGAATTCCTAGTCATGTCCTTTGGATTGACTAATGCTCCTGCTGCCTTCATGGATATGATGAACCGGATATTCAAGGACTATTTGGATCACTTTGTGGTCGTCTTTATTGATGACATCCTTATTTATTCCAAAAGCCGTGAAGATCATGAGCAACACTTGAGGCTGGTACTCCAAAAGCTTCGTGAATACAAGCTTTATGCCAAGTTGAAGAAATGTGAGTTCTGGCTAGAGGAGGTAGCATTCCTTGGGCACGTAGTATCAAGTCGTGGAATATCTGTTGACCCGGCAAAGATTGAAGCTATTCAAAGCTAGGAGCAACCTAAATCAGTAACCGAAGTACGTAGCTTTCTTGGTTTAGCTGGTTATTATCGGAGATTCATGGAAGGATTTTCTCGAATCGCTACTCCATTAACTCAGCTGACTCGGAAAGATACAAAGTTCGGTTGGAGCGAAGAATGTGAGAAGAGTTTTCAAGAACTCAAGAGGAGACTCATTTCAGCACCTGTTCTAACAATACCATCTGGCTCGGAGGGATTTGTCATCTACAGTGATGCTTCGAGCAAAGGGTTGGGATGCGTTCTCATGGAACATGGAAAAGTCATAGCCTATGCATCAAGACAACTCAAGGAATATGAGAGGAATTATCCTAATCATGATCTAGAGTTGACAGCTGTTGTCTTTGCACTTAAAATTTGGAGGCACTACTTATATGGGGAGAAGGTGGAGATCTTTACGGATCATAAAAGCCTCAAATATTTTTTCACTCAAAAGGAACTCAACATGCGACAACGACGTTGGCTTGAACTGTAGAAAGATTATGATCATACCATTCAATACCATCCTGGAAAAGTGAACGTGGTAGCTGACGCATTGAGTAGAAGATCATAAGCAAGTACGAGTGCGATATTGTCAACACAAAGGCCCATTTTGTGTGACTTGCAATGGATGGAGATAGAGTTAAAGAATCCAGGGACCCATGTGATGATGGCTAATATACGAGTAGAACCAACTTTAATTGATAGATTTAAAGATGCTCAAGCTACAGACCTGGAGCTGATGCGTATGAGGAAAAAAGTGCAAGAAGGTGCTATGCCGAAAGCAAGAATCGATGAAGAAGGAATACTTCGAGTCAACTCCAGACTTTGTGTTCCTAACAACCCTGATTTAAAGTATGAAATCATGATGGAGGCGCATAACACACCGTTTGCAATCCATCCTGGGAGTACCAAAATGTATCATGATCTTCGTCATACATTTTGGTGGAGCAATATGAAGCGAGAGATAGCGTTGTTTATCTCAAGGTGTCTAACTTGTCAACGAGTCAAAGCGAAGCATCAAGTACCAAAAGGTCCATTGCAACCACTTGAAATTCTAGAATGGAAGTGGGAGCACATTACCATAGATTTCGTTACCGGTCTTCCTAAGGTTTCTCAAGGTATAGATGCGATTTGGGTCATTATTGATAGATTGACCAAGTCTGCTCATTTCTTACCGATACGAGAAACTTATATACTTGAACGTCTTGCTCGTATGTACATAAACAAGATTGTAAGACTGCATGGTATGCCAGTATCCATAGTTTCTGATCGAGACCCAAGATTCACTTCACGATTTTAGGTTAGTTTACAAAAAGCTATGGGCACGGATTTACGATTTAGTTCGGCATATCATCCTCAGACGGACGGATAATCAGAGAGGACTATTCAAACTCTAGAAGATTTATTAAGACTCTGTGTCCTTGACTTCAAGGGAAGTTGGGACAAGTTCTTACCATTGGTGGAGTTTTTCTACAACAACAGTTATCAAGCAAGTATTGGCATGGCTCCATTCGAAGCATTGTATGGAAGAAAATGTCGTTCTCCAGTATGCTGGGATGAGGTGGGTGAAGCAATGTTGTTGGGACCGGAGTTGGTACGTATGATTACAGAAAAGATTCAAGCGATCCGACAACGTATAAAAACCTCACAAGATCGACAAAAGAGTTATGCTGATCTTCATCGAAAGGACGTGGAATTTGATATAGGAGATCATGCGTTCTTATGTGTTGCTCCATGGAAAGGAGTTACGAGATTTAGAAAGGGAGGAAAGCTCAATCCTCAATTCATCGGTCCATTTTTAATCCTCGATCGAGTAGGAACTGTGGCTTATAGACTCGCTTTACCGCCAAGTATGTCTCGTGTTCATAATATTTTTCACATATCCATGTTACGTAAATATATTGAAGACCTGAACCACATTATTAAGTTAGAACCGGACAAAATAGCGGAGGATTTGACGTATGAAGAAGTTCCTGTTCAAATCTTAGATAAGAAGGAACATATTCTACGCTCCAAGGTTATACCTCAAGTCAAAGTTTTGAGGAGAAATCACGATGTTGAGGAAATGACTTGGGAGTTAGAATCTGAAATGAAGTCAATGTATCCTTACCTCTTCGACATACCAGGTACGTACCCTAATTTCGAGGGCAAAATTTCATAAGAAGGGGAGGTTGTAAGACCCCAACTTTTATAAATAATGATGAATTTTCTATAAATATCATTTTACCATTGATACTGTTGAACTACTCAGTAGTAAAAGTACAGTAACACGTGTGGTTGCATAGTAGCACATGGTATTGATTATTAATGCTTATGTGAGAAGTCACTCAGTTTGATTCAATTATTGTCAGTTAATAATATAAATTATTTAGCGATAATGAAGTTTTGTTTTATTCGTATTATTAACGTAATAAAACGGAAACATCTTTTTATATAAAACAGAATACTTTATTAAAGTTATTCTATAAATAGAATATATTTTATTTTATTTAAAAGATTTTTCTTTAAATATGGACCGTCAAATTAAAGTAATCAATCTGGACCGTTCATGGATTAGTTGCTATGCATTCCATTTTTCTATAAATAGCAGCTCATTCCTTCATTATTTCTTACGAATTCACTGAACTTTAAAGAGAGAAACTATAGGGAGAAACTATAGAGAGAGAGAAGAAAAGTTTTCTGTTACTTAACTACTTCCTTATTTCAGTTATTCTTTAAAACGGTAAGGGGTGTTATTCTTTCTTATTCATGAAGAGAACTTTTGTTATTCCATTTCTTATTATTCTGTGGGAATAACCTTTATACGCGGTCTACCCTATATTTGGTGACATTCTTCTATTATTCTGTTGAAACATACTGTCTGTGTGTTTTACACCGGACCTGGTTCCATTTTTATTATTATTCTGTTGGAACATCCTGTCTGTGTGTTTTACACCGGACCTGGTTCCGTCTTGTTATTATTCTGTTGGAACATCCTATCTGTGTGTTTTACACCGGACCTGGTTCTATTATTTATTATTCTGTCGGAATATCCTGTCTGTGCGTTTACGCCGGACCTGGTTCCATTATTTATTATTTTGTCGGAATATCCTGTCTGTGCGTTTACGCCGGACCTGGTTCCATTATTTATTATTCTGTTAGAATAACATGTCTGTGCGGTCTATCGCTTGCCAGGTGATTTCATTTGTTATTCCATTCTTTATTATACTCAGTTGGTTAAGTTTTAACTTCTATACTCCATGAAATTAGTGGAATATCCTTGATAATTGCGTTTCATCCAGTATCTTTTCATGAAAATATTATTCTAAGCGTTCTTGAATTTTACTCCACAATGCAGTATCACGTTGACAATTTGGACGTTGTTAATTCTTGGATAAATTAATTCTTGAACTTATTTTATTGAATTCTTATATCATTGTTATCATCCCCATGTTTATAAAATGTTGAAAGTCATCTATGGCCTGTAGTGCATAGATGGACTTGGTATGATTATGACCAGGGATTATTCGGTATAATCATGACCGTAATGTTACAAATGATGTGGTAAAAGTCCTCATTGGCCTGTTGTGCATTGATGGACAATTTTTGGCATGATCATGACCATTAATGAATACACTAATATCCTTGGCCGTAGTATAGGGGTGATTCGATGATGTGGATTATTTTATTAAGCTGAGTCCCGGCGATAACAGTGTTAAAAAACTTTTTAAATCATAGAAGATAGTAGATTTTATTTTCTACTTGACTCTTTTAATGGATTGCTTGTTCCGCTACAGTTAAACTTGATGTTCGTTATATTTTATCAGTTTAACACTGTTGAAGGCTAATGATAATTTATTCTGCATTATCTTAGTCATAATATTTCTTACTGAGCTAGTTGAGCTCACCCTTTCTTTCACTGTTCTCTTCAGGAAATGAGAATATAGCTGGGTCGAGTCGGGGAACGGAGTGATGGACCAGATGATAGTATTAGTAGTCCTCACTATTCTGTTAAATAGTGTGACAATAATTATAATGAGGACTCCTTTTGAGTTTGTATAGTCTCTAGTAGACAATAATTATATTCAAACTCACAGTTATGTTTTGTCGTATTGTACACGACAGTTGTATTAGTAAGTTATATTTGTATTCTATACCATGTATATGACGACCCAAGATGGGTGATGTATACCTAATTTTGGGGGCGTCACACAGGTAACCCAGATTTGGGGGCGTCACAGGTTAGTATTAGAGCTGTAGGTTATAAACCTTAAGTGGGGTGGGGAAAACCCTAGGATTATAACCATGAGTGAGATAGAGAATATTCATTTAGAGTACTAAGTGAGGGATTATTTAAGCGTATCGATAGTGAGATAAGTGGAAACATAGTGTGAGAAGTTTGTACTGGTGGAGTACTAATCAAGTTATTTAAACTGATTGTAGGATGTCGGGAGAAGATAAGATGAGTATGTAGATGTCAGACGCTGTCGCACCAGTGCCAGTAGCCAAGGTGCCAGCACAAAGCAAATCAGTTGATGAGGTGGAAAAAGATGAACCCATGGTGAATCTTGGGAGTGATCATGACGATTATCTCGAGAACTCCGAAGTAAGGTATTTCTCTTGGAGGAGTTATGGAAGGCGGAGTGAGCTTTCCGCGAAATGACAGAAGAACGGAACGAGCGAAAGGCGCAGGTAGACAGAATGAAGGCTGAAGGTGGTGGATCATCTGAAGGAACCAGCAAGAAAGACAAGAAGAAGAGAAAGAGGGGAAAAGACATCGATAACTCTGAAAATTCAAACCCGAAGAAGAGGCAAGCTTGCAGCAAGTGTGGGAAGACTTATATGGGAGAATGCATGATGTGGAAGAATGTGTGTTTCAACTTTAAGACCCCAAATTATTAATAAATGAAATTTAATTTCCTCTATTTATCATTTTGAAATAGTAAGGGTTGATTTGATTAATGTGGTTAGTTATGGGTAAAATACGTAAATATTTTAAATAAGCAAGTGGCTATAAAATATTCATTTTTATCGGAGAATATTCGTTTGGTCGTGGAATATTCTTGTTGTCAGAGAATATTCGTACGACGACGTAGCATTGTGTGGGCCCCATAACGGAAAGTGATTGGATGAAAAAAATGACAAGTATAAGTTGTTTATAAATAATGGCGTAGTTGTTACCGTTAATACTGTTGGAACACCTGATGGTTAAAATACAGTAACACGCGTTGTTGCACAGTAGCACACGGTATTGCACCAATTATTGATTCTTACGTAAGAAGGCAATACTCAATAATGGTTACAGTAATTACTGTTCAGTATTTTATTTTATTAATTCAATAATTGCTGCGTTGATATTTTATATTACTGTTGTTTCAATAATTGTCACTACACAGTATTTTTCATTATTGGAGCAATAATTCATATTATCTGAATAATATTATTAGATAACATTATTGGTAATGTCTAGAAAGTTCTGTCTAAGGAGAGGTTTAGTCACCTAATTGCGCGCCAATAAGGAGAAATCCTTATCGGAAAGCCCCCTCTTTTCTAGAAACTGCCTGGTTGTCAGTATTGTGATTCTATAATATTATTTGTGAATAATTAATTATTAATTTATATGATGAGAAAATTATTCATTTTATGTGGATATAGATGGAGAAAATTTTTAAAGTGACAATTTTTGAAAATCGATATTTTATCTTTTCTGATAAAATAATATTTTATTATATTATTATAATATAATAATGATGATATTTTTATAATGAATGTGGTATATATGAGTAAATGAGGAGGTGAAGTATTTTTGTTACAATAAATACTAAAAACATGTTAAACATGTTGGTGGACCCATTTCTTGACTGAAATTTGATTATAGCCTGTTAAATCGTCCGTTTGTAGATTTCGGTCAATTTCTGTTTGGAATTTGGAAAAACTTTCTTCTATAAAGTTGTAGAGATTGAATTTCCTATAAAAAGTCGCAAGATTCAAATTTTCTGATAAAGGGGCTATTTATTATGAATTATTGAAGTTCCGAAGTTCTGAAATAATTGATTTTTGAAAGTTTAAATATTTTAATTTACAAAAATGTTTTTTTTTGTGATGTAAGTTACTTGAGTGGCTGATCTTTGACTAAAATATTGGGCGTAGAAAATTTATATATATATATATATATATATATATATATATATATATATATATTATATTAAATTTTCTGCTTCGGTGTTCTAAGTAATTTCTTATAAATAAGGTGCTTAGGTTAGAATTGAAAATCACACCAGAAACTAAAGATCTCTCTCTCTTTCTCTCTCTATATATCGAGCGTACTTTTGTGAGTATTTTAGTACTTTGAGTATTGCTATATGGTGCAAGTTCTTTCAGCACTATATCAAGTATTCTATTCAGAATTACTATTCTTTCTTAGGTAAGGGATGTTATTTTCTTCTTAAATGAAATTGCTTCTCCAATATCATTATACCGAAATATTGGTTGGAACTTTTTATCAAATTTCGAACTTTTTAATGTCAGAGTTACTATTCATGAGTTACTATTCACGTGTTACTATTCACGAGTTACTATTCACGGGTACTATTCACGAAGCATGATGATTTTTTTGGTGAAATTTCTATCTTTTAGTGTCGGAGTTACTATTCACGTATACGGCACTATTCACGTATACGACACTATTCACAAATACGGTATTATTCACCGAAAAATGAAAATTTCTTCTTTTTGTCCAAAATATCTATTCTGGATACTAAATTTGATTGTATCCATGTTTTGATCATTCTTGAATTTTACTCCACTATGATTATTTATGAGGTATTTTTAGACATGGAATAGCTAAAATACGAATCCTTAATATTTATTCTTTTGTTTCACTGGATTCGTTTTCTTTAAAATATTTTTCATCATCTTCAGTCCTAAATGATGATATAACTGAATATTTTTGGCCTGAAGTGCAAAGATGAATGATTTCTGATGAATATCTTTGGCCCGTAGTGCAAAGATGAATAGGTGTTTAGATGAACATGATCAACTGATGAATATCTTTGGCCTGTAGTGCAAAGATGAATATTTGATTTCAGATATATATTGATTGATGTTACATGGATAAAAGATAAACGATGAACTTTTAAATTCATATATAGAAGATAGTAGACTTCATTCTCTACTTAACTCTTCTAATGAATTATTATTTCCGCTGCAAATATTGATTTAAAACTTGTTGTCTATTGTATTCTATTAGATTTTTCCCTGTTGAAGACTAACGATAATTTATTTTATATTATCTTAGTCATAATATTCTTTACTGGGCTAGTTGAGCTCACCCTTTTTCTTTTATTCCATTTTTCTTCTTAGGAGGCGAGAATGTAGCGAGTACTAGTCGGGGTATGGAATGAAGGTTCTAGAAAGTCGTTTTAGTTGTCCTCACCATTTTTGTAAAATAATGTATCAATAATTGTAATGAGGACTTATTTGAGTGTGGATATTGTCTAGATGACAATATTTGTATTTAAACTCACAGTTTTTATGTTGTATTAATAAAGTTGTAGTTGTTTCTGTACCATGTATTTTGACGACTAAGAATGGGTGTTGTATACCTATTTTGGGGGTGTCACAGTTGGTATCAGAGCTTAGGGATATGATCTCTGGCGGAGATCGGGGAATAAAACTTGGAGGGGAGAGACGAGCAAATCTTTCGCTAGTATGACCTACCTAAGATTATTTGTTGGTTGGTCAGAGTATAGGGTTATTATGTTGCATGTTAATTTCTTTAATTAACCCTTTGTTTTGTGGCAGTATTTGAGAATGACAGCTGAAAATGTTAACAATGGAGTAAATGAGACCGTGGGGACACCTCTAATCATCAACCAGGATAATGTGATGCCAGGCGAAGAAGGAATTAGAGATATCCATGTGGTGAGTGAAGAATTAATAGTTGCACCCGAGATAGTCGCATAGGTAGCAGCTGAGAGTGAGGAAGAAGAGGAAGAAGAGGAACCAAAGGATAATTTATTAGAAGAATTTTATGATCAAAATTTAGAATTACATAATTGTATTCATGAGTTAGAAGAGCAGGCTGAAGAACGGCAGACGGTCGTGGAGCAAAGAGATGCAACAATTCAAAATTGTGTTACCTGATGTGCGATGCTTGAATAGAAGCATTCTTTGGCAGAGTATAAGATATTAGAGCTGGAATCTGAAAATGCTATGATCAAAGTTCTGATGAAAGAAGAAGTAACCGAATGAATGAAAATGGAGGATGCATGGGTAAAAGCCGCACGACGCGTTGATATTGTAGAAAAAGACGTCCGATTCAATAATGCTAAAATAGATGAAATAGATTTCGCTTTTTGGACAGCAATTGGGAGAATCCAACATCGAGTTCGGAATTACCCCGTGCAGAGCGGCCAACCCCAATTCAATATGGATCGGAGAGTAATGATTCAAATCATGGAGCAGGAATGTGAAGAAGCAATTAAGGGTGGAATATGCCCTATAGCGAAAGTCAATTCTAGCGGTAATAATGACACCAAAGGCTGGCCCAGACAAGTCAAAATGGGTGGTTCAAGTGAGAGCGCTTTTCATAACTTTCTAAAAAGCGAGGAACCGAATGAAGGTATCACGGGTTAGTTAATTATAAATTCTTGCAAAGTCTATACCTTATTAGATACCGGTTCTACCCATTCATTTATCTCTCCTGCTTGTGCTCAACATTTAAACTTGACTCCGGAGAAATTAGAATTTGACCTATCTGTGGAGACTCCGTTAGGAGAAACTTTCATCACATCCACTGTTTATAAATCTTGTTTGATCCAAGTTGGCACCATCACCTTACCTGTTGACCTTATCTCTTTAAAGATACTTGCATTTGACGTGATTTTAGGAATTGATTGGTTAACTACTCATCATGCCAAAATTGATTGTTTTCATAAGGTTGTTAGTTTTCATATTCCTAATCAACCTGTTGTTCGAATTCAAGCAACTAAACCATTAGAGTCAATCACTGTCATATTAAGCCATAAAGCCATTCGTTTATTGAAAATGGATATCAAACTTTCTAGCCCATGTCATAGACTTGAAAACGTTAGATTTGAATAATATTTCTGTTGTTAGTGAATTTCCTGACGTATTTCCTGAAGAACTTCTTGGCCTACCCCCAGAGCATGATATTGAATTTTGTATCAACTTTGAACCAGGTACAAAAACCCATTTCTAAAATCTCATATCGAATGGCTCCTATTGAACTTCAGGAGTTAAAAACCTAACTACAGGAGTTGGTACCTTAGCCTCTATCTGGTGACTTCCTTTGTGGAATGCATCAAAGCCAGACTCTCTGTAGCGAACGTTATATTCGTGCGGTAGTAAACAGATAGGTGTCATTGTGACGTGCTAGCCAAGATTAGGATATGAGTCACAGTTGAGAGCAACCTAAGTCAGTAATCGAAATATGTAGCTTTCTAGACTTAGTTGGTTACTATTGAAGATTCATGGAAAGACTTTCTCAAATCGCTACTCCGTTAACTCAGCTGACTTGAAAAGATACAAAATTCGAACGGAGTAAGGAATGCGAGAAGAGCTTTCAAGAACTCAACATGTGGCAACGACGATGGCTCGAGCTATTAAAAGACTGTGACCATACCATTCAATATCATTCTGGAAAAGCAAACGTGGTAGCTGACGCATTGAGTAGAAGATCATATGCGGGTACGATTGCAATGTTATTAACACAAAGGCCCATTTTGTATGACTTGCAAAGGATGGAGATAGAGATAAAGGCTCCAAGTACCCACGTGATGATATCAAGCATACGAGTAGAACTGACTTTAATCGATAAAGTTAAAGTTGCTCAATCCACAAACCCGAAGCTGATGCGTATGAAGAAGAAAGTGCAAGAAGGTGCTATTCCAGAAGCAAGAATCGATGAAGAAGGAATACTTCGAGTCCACTCCAGACTTTGTATTCCTAACGATTCTGATTTAAAGTACCAGATCATGATGGAGGCACACAATACACCATTTGCAATCCATCCTAGAAGTACCAAAATGTATCGTGATCTTCGACATACATTTTGGTGGAACAATATGAAGAGAGAGATTGCAAAGTTTATCTCGAGGTGTTTAACTTGTCAACGTGTAAAGGCGGAGCATCAAGTGCCAAAGGGTCCATTGCAACCACTTGAGATTTCAAAATGGAAGTGGGAACACATTACCATGGATTTCGTTACGGGTCTTCCCACGGTTTCTCAAGGTATAAATGATATTTGGGTTATTGTTGATAGACTAACCAAGTCTGCTCATTTGTTGTCAATACGGGAGACTTATTCCCTTGAACGTCATGCTAGTATGTACATAAATGAGATTGTGAGGTTGCATGGCATGCCAGTATCCATAGTTTCGGATCGTGACCCAAGATTCACTTCAAGATTTTGGGTTAGTTTGCAAAAAGCTATGGGCACGGATTTACGGTTCAGTTTGGCATATCATCCTCAAACGGACGGGCAATCAGAGAGGACTATTCAAACTCTTAAAGATCTATTAAGACTTTGTGTCCTAGATTTCAAAGGAAGTTAGGATAAGTACCTACCATTGGTGGAATTCTCCTACAACAACAGTTATCAGGCAAGTATAGGTGTGGCTCCATTTGAAGCATTGTATGGACGAAAGTGTCGCTCTCTAGTATGTTGGGATGAGGTGGGAGAAGCAATGTTGTTGGGACCAGAGTTGGTACGAATGACTACAAAGAAGATCTAAACGATTCGACAACGTATATAAACGGCACAGGATCGACAAAAGAGTTATGCGGATCTTCATCGAAAGGACGTGAAATTTGACATTGGGGATCATGTATTGTTGTGTGTGGCTCCATGGAAAGGAGTTACAAGATTTGGGAAGAGAGGAAAGCTCAATCCACGATTTATTGGTCCATTTCAAATTCTTGACCGAGTAGGAAATATGGCCTATAGACTCGTGTTACCTCCAAGTATGTCTCGTGTTCATAATTTTTTTCATATATCTATGCTACGTAAATATGTGAAAGACCCAAATCACGTTATTGAGTTAGAACCGGACAAGATAGCCAAAGACTTAACGTACAAAGAGGTACCTGTCAAGATCTTGGATAGGAAGGAGCATGTCCTACGCACGAAGGTCATACAACAAGTTAAAGTTTTGTGAAGAAATCATGCTAATGAGGAAATGACCTGGGAGTTGGAAACGGAAATGAAAGCAAGATATCCTCATCTTTTAAAAAAACCAGGTACGTACGTCAATTTCGAGGATGAAATTTCATAAGGAGGGGAGGTTGTAAGACCCCAAATTATTAATAAATGAAATTTAATTTTCTCTATTTATCATTTTGATATAGTAAGGGTTGATTTGATTAATGTGATTAGTTATAGGTAAAATGCGCAAATATTTTAAATAAGCAAGTGGTTATAAAAGATTCATTTTTATCGGAGAATATTCATTTGGTCGTGGAATATTCTTGTTGTCGGAGAATATTCGTACGATGGCGCAGCCTTGTGTGGACTCCATAACGAAAAGCGATTGGATGAAGAAAACGACAAGTATAAGTTGTTTATAAATAACGGCGTAGTTGTTATCGTTAATACTGTTGGAATACCCGGTGGTTAAAACACAGTAATACGCGTTGTTGCATAGTAGCACACGGTATTGCACCAATTATTGATTCTTACGTAAGAAGACACTACTCAATAATGGTTACAGTAATTATTGTTCAGTATTTTATTTTATTGATTCAATAATTGTTGCGTTGATATTTTGTATTACTGTTGTTTCAATAATTGTCACTACACAGTATTTTTCATTTTCGGAGCAATAATTCATATTATCTGAATAATTTTATTAGATAACATTATTGGCAATGTCTAGAAAGTTCTGTCTAAGGAGAGGTTTGGTCACCTAATTGCGCGCCAGTAAAGAGAAATCCTTATTGGAAAGCCCCCTCTTTCCTGAGAACTGCCTGGTTGTCAATATTGTGATTCTGTAGTATTATTTGTGAATAATTAATTATTGATATATATGATGAGAAAAATATTTATTTTATGTGGATATATAGATGGAAAAATTTTTTAAAGTGACAATTGTTGAAAAACAATATTTTATCTTTTCTGATAAAATAATATTTGATTATATTATTATAATATAATAATGATGATATTTTTATAATGAATGTTGTATATATGAGTAAATGAGGAGGAAGAGTATTTTTGTTGCAATAAATACTAAAAACATGTTAAACATGTTGGTGGACCCATTTCTTGACTGAAATTTGATTATAGCCTGTAAAATCGTCCAGTAATGGATTTCGGTCAATTTATGTTTGGAATTTGGAAAAACTTTCTTCTGTAAAGTTGTAGAGAATTGAATTTCCTATACAAAGTTGCGAGATTCGAATTTTCTGATAAAAGGGCTATTTATTATGAATTATTGAAGTTCCGAAGTTCCGAAATAATTGATTTTTGAAAGTTTAAATATTTTAATTTACAAAAAAGTTTTTTTTGTGATGTAGTCTACTTGAGTGGCTG
Organism: Panax notoginseng; assembly: GCA_016801055.1. Classification (NCBI taxonomy): domain Eukaryota; kingdom Viridiplantae; phylum Streptophyta; class Magnoliopsida; order Apiales; family Araliaceae; genus Panax; species Panax notoginseng. The sequence continues at coordinate 65,318,725 of CM029015.1, read as the reverse complement.
ATCTTTGATTGAAATATTGGGCATAGAGAATTTATATATATATATATATATATATATATATATATATATATATATATATATATATATATATATTATATTAAATTTTCTACTTTGGTGTTCTAAGTATTTTTCTATAAATAGGGTACTTAGGTTAGAATTGAAAATCACACCAGAAACTAAAGATTTCTCTCTCTTTCTCTCTCTATATATTGAGCGTACTTTTGTGAGTATTTTAGTACTTTGAGTATTACTATACGGTGCAAGTTCTTTCAGCACTATATCTAGTATTCCAGTCAGAAATACTATTCTTTCTGAGGTAAGGGATGTTATTTTCTTCTTAAATGATATTATTTCTTCAATATCATTATACCGAAATATTGGTTGGAACTTTTTTATGTCGGAGTTACTATTTACGAGTTACTATTCACGAGTTATTATTCACGAGTTACTATTCACGAGTACTATTCACGAAGCATGATGATTTTTTTTTGTGAAATTTCTATCTTTTAGTGTCGGAGTTACTATTCACGTATACGACACTATTCACGTATACGGTACTATTCACAAATACGGCACTATTCACCGAAAAATGAAATTTTTTTTTATCCAAAATATCTATTCTAGATACTAGCTTTGATTGTATCCATATTTTGATCATTCTTGAATTTTACTACACTATGATTATTTATGAGGTATTTTTGGACATGGAATAGCTGAAATACGAATCCTTAATATTTATTCTTTTGTTTCACTTGATTCGTTATCTTTAAAATATTTTTCATCATCCTCAATCCTAAATGATGATATAACTGAATATCTTTGGCCTGTAGTGCAAAGATGAATGATTTTTGATGAATATCTTTGGCCCGTAGTGCAAAGATGAATAGGTGTTTAGATGAACATGACCAACTGATAAATATCTTTGGCCTGTAGTGCAAAGATGAATATTTGATTTCAGATATATATTGATTGATGTTACAGGGATAAATGATAGACGATGAACTTTTAAATTCATATATAGAAGATAATAGACTTCATTCTCTACTTAACTCTTCTAATGAATTATTATTTCCGTTGTGATTATTGATTTAAAATTTGTTGTCTATTGTATTCTATTAGATTTTTCCCTGTTGAAGACTAACGATAATTTGTTTTATATTATCTTAGTCATAATGTTCTTTACTGGGCTAGTTGAGCTCACCCTTTTCCTTTTGTTTCATTTTTCTTCTCAGGAGGTGAGAATGTAGCGAGTACTAGTCGGGGTATGGAATGAAGGTTCTAGAAAGTCGTTTTAGTAGTCCTCACCATTTTTGTAAAATAATGTATCAATAATTGTAATGAGGACTTATTTTAGTGTGGATATTGTCTAGATGACAATATTTGTATTTAAACTCACAGTTTTTATGTTGTATTAATAAAGTTATAGTTGTTTCTGTACCATGTATTTTGACGACTAAGAATGGGTGTTGTATACCTATTTTGGGGGCGTCACATCAACTGTAAGCAGGAATGACATATTTCTTTGTATTGTTCTAAGCTGAATATGAGGAAGTGTTTCTCGTGTGGTAGAATGGGTCACGGATTCAACAAGTGTCCCAATAAGATTATGACTGGTAAAGGGAGTGGTCGGTAGACAACTTAGATATAAGTGATAATATCTTTTGGTAGAAGGTTATGATATTAAGTGTTGTAATAACGAGAATGATATATAAGCATATGTAAATATATATGTTTTTATGAATGAAATCTTTATTTTCTATATGAATATAAGATTAACATTAATTTGTGTGTTCTTAAAACTTATACTTATGGTAAGTTCATGACTCATGATTATACGAAATATTTTGAACCTCTCAGTGAATGGACACCAAAGGTCTAACTAGGATAAGTTCATACACTCATATAATTGTGGCAAGTTCCTGAACTCATAAGTGTGTTAAGTTTGATGAACTAGGAATAGTTATGTGAGAATGATAAATGGCAACTTTTTGTGTAAAGTTAGAGAATTGAAACTTTTTGTCTAAAGTTGTGTATGTTAACCCTAAAATTTATTTTTTAAAGGGATGGTAGCATATGTTAAGTACTATATGTACTATGTACTATTTGAATAAATATGTGATTACATGAGAACTATGTGTTTAATTCTTATTGTGTTAAGAATTTGTATAGAGAAAGAGAATTAATATAAGATTTTTCTTTAAATCAGATCATGCCGCCTAGACGACAGAATCGAAATCAAAGAGAAGAGCAGTCGGTGAATAATGAAGGTGGTCAAACTGACCTGATGCAAAACTTTGCAAATATGATAGCCGAAGCTATGGAAAATAGAGCTCCAGCAAGAGGAAGAGTGAGGAATCAGCCAACGGACATATTGGCAAATTTTAAGGACTTTAAAGCAGTGGGACCGCCGAAATTCAAGGGAACCACGGATCCGATTAAAGCCCAAACTTGGGTGAAGGAGATGGAGAAAGCATTCGTCATTGCACGAGTGGCAGAAGAGCAAAAGACAACTTTTGCAACATACTTGATGAAGGGAGAAGCTAATTACTGGTGGGAGACTAATCAGGCGAGAGCTGGAACAACTATAGTGACATGGACCAGATTCAAGAAATTGTTCTTTGAGAACTACTTCTCACCGAGCATGCAAGCTCTGATGGAAGTTAATTTTTTAGAACTAAAGCAGGAGAACATGTCAGTTTCGGAGTATGCGGCTAAATTCAACGAATTAGCAAGATTTGCACCTCATCAGGTGGATATAGAGGTAAGGAAGGCGAGAAGATTTGAGAATGGACTGAAGCCAGGGATATTCAATAAGGTAGAAGTATTGCAGATCAATACGTTCGCGGCTTTGATGGAGAAATCATTAATTGCTGAAGGAGGGAGCGAAGCTGTATCTCGATTTCACCAGGAGAAGAAGAAGAAGACAAATGATGGTGGAAGCAGTGGTGGTAGTAACCCGAATAACAAGAAGTGGAGTGAGAATACCCAATCGGGTAACAAGACTGGAGAAAATAGGAAAGGGAGGGAACCATGTTCGACTTGTGGGAAGAACCATGCTGGAGTTTTCCTGAAGAAGAAGGGAGTTTGTTACAACTGTGGGCAAAAGGGGCACATGTCGCCCAATTGTCCCAATCCGAAGAAGATACAAGGTTGCTTTGCGTGCGGATCAACGGATCATCTGGTTCGGATCTGTCCGAAAAGAAATGAGGAGAAGGAAAGTGGCAACAAGGGACCTGGTAGCGGAGCTTTGGCAATTAAAGGACCTGCTCAGCCAGGAAGACCAACTGCCCGTACATTCAACATGACGGCGCATGATACGGTGGCTACTCAGGAGGTGGTAGCAGGTAACAATTTCGTTTAGAATTTAAATTACGTGAGTAATGTGAGTCAGATATTTATGTGAACTGTATTCTTTTATAGATTCAAGCCACATGTTAGAATTTGAAAAATAAATTAATATTGTGTTGATAAAAATAAATTGATGATACGACTTTAGAAGATTGTAGAGAATAAGAAAGCGGTGATTCCGAGAACGGAATCCTTTTAAGGAGGGATGAATGTGATAACCTGAGATTTCGAATAATCAAAATTTTGTAAATAAATTTTTTTTATTTAATATTGACTGTTAATATTGTACTAAGTATCTGTGATACGAGTTTCGAGAAGAGGCCAATTTATGTATTGACTGGTAATTTAGAGTAGAGTTGTGCTTAACAGCTTTACAAACCCTAAGCTTATTTTCTGCATAGGGATTTTATAGAAAATATAATTAAAATAATTATATTGATGAGTATATATTTGTACTGAAGAGAAAGTTTGATCAATGATTGATCAGATAAGGTTTAAAATTTATAAACTCTAATAAGAGATTAGAAACCCTAATCGTATGTCGGGAAATCCTAATTTTAAATTCGAGAATCCTAAAACCATAATTAGGAAACCCTAATCCTAATTAGCAAGCCTAAAGTGATTAGTAAATGTTAATATAATTAGGAAACCCTAATTATACTTTAGAAATATTAATTTCTATTTAAAACCATCATTTCATTTTAGAAATATTATTTTTTTCAATTTTAAAACCCTAATTAGAAAAATTCTAGAAACTAAGGGTGTAAAACCTAAATATTAGAACCTTAGGGTTAAATCCTAAGGGTTAAACCCTAAGGGTTTGCTAAATTCCATGTTTGCCAATAAAATTGCTTATATAATGACCAAAGTACCCCTTTTTGGATATTTTAGCAAGTAACTTGTAAAATTGGCCAAAACCTTTAGTGGTTCACCAACTCCATTGACTTTGTGTCATCAAATCTCAGCAAATCAGCCTCATTTGACACCTAGCATGCTTGAATACAATGTATCTAAGTAATATAAGTATATTTGGAGAGAGAAAGTTCACCAAATTTGCTCAATTGCTATCCAACTCTTAACCACCCCCTTCCCTCTCCTTAGCCACGAAAAAATTAAAGTGATTCAGTCATTAGTTCAGCCCTAGCAACCATAATATCAGATTTGGAAAGCTAGGATCAAGAATTGGATAATAAAAGGTAAATCCCTAACTCATATTTTGATCATGTATGCTAAGATAGAGTTAGTGTTTTGTGTTTATATAAGTGTTATAGGATGTTTTTAGTTGGCCTATGTTGATCCATGATGGATTCATAGCGTCAAATGGATTTAAAATGGTGTTTTTCAAAAACTGTTTTTGAGTTTGAAATGTGGTCTAACAAGAAATGTCAGTGGCAGTAGATCTTGATCGGTTTATGATTTGTGATGTTTTAAGTGTTGGATCTATAGTTTGGAATGTGGTCTTTAGTCTGAAAGTGTAAACACAGTCATCACATGTCTAGATTTCATTTTATTCATGGTCAAAGAGAGTTGACCGAGCATGACCATGAGAATTCTGGGTAACCCATAATCTATATATCAGTGTCTAACAGCTTTTTGAACGGCCCATATCTGACAGATTTGATTTTGATTGATGGTGTTTTTGTAACCAGCATGTAGCCTGACAAATGTACTTTACATGTATAGCTTTAGATCGTTTATATAATCAACAGATTGAACAGGGTAAGTGGTCAAACTAGGCCATACGGCCATGACTTAGAGATTCTGGAATTCCCAGAAACGGGAAAAACATGATTTCTGACCATGTTTGACGGGGTTGAATCTTACAACCATGATGTAGTTAGACTGATTTTATGTTATTTAGTCGTTCCTTGTCATGTGTAGAACATGTATGGACCATAATGCAACTGATTTCATGACCAGAACCCATAGATAATCAAGCAAGAAAAGTAGGTAGTCAAACTGTCTGGGTTTCTGAAAAACCCAGAAACCGCCTGACAGCATCTTTGGAGACTTAGACCTCCTTGTTGTGATGTTATTTGACCAAAGTGATGGTTGGATGTTGTTGTGTTTCATTAAAACAACAAGATCTAAGTCTTAGATTGTCCAGAATAATTTTTATCTGAGAATTAAATCTGGTCAAACCATGACCCTTGCTAAGCTAAACTGTCATTGTTCTTGAGCTCAAGAACACCAACACTGACGCTTTGTGGCGCTAAAGACATATAGCGACGGTTTAATTATATTTAATTTCTGATTTTTCGGAAATTACTTAAAAATTGAAAATAAATTATAAAAATTACCAAAAATGATTATAAAAATTATTTTAAATTATGAAAAATAATTTTTGACCAATTGGAATATTTTTCTTTAATAATTATAATTATTTAAATATTAAAAGTATTTAATTTATTTAATTAATGTATTAAATAAATTAGAGAAATATGATTTTAATTATATAAAAATCATTTTAAATAAGAATAATGTATTTAAAAATATTTTGAGTTATAAAATATAACTTTTAATATTTTTAGAGAATTTTTATTAATAATTAATATTAATGATATTAGATTTATTTAATTATTAAATTAACTAAATAAGATAAAAATGATTTTATAGATTTAAAAATCATTTAAAAAAAGAATAAAGTGTTAAAAAAATATTTTGAATTATAAAATTTAATTTTTAATATTTTTGGAGAATTCTCATTAATAAATTAATATTATTGATCTTAGATTTATTTAATTAATAAATTAAATAAATGATGGAAAAATGATTTTATTGATTTAAAAATGAGAAAAATAATTTAAAAATATTTTAAGTTATAATTAATGACTTTTAATATTTGGATAATAATTTTATTAATATTTAAATATTAATGGTGAAATTTAAAAATAATTTTAAAAATCATTTAAGTAGAATATTGATGATTTGAAAATATTTTAAGTTATTAATTATAACTTTAATATTTTGACAAGTATATCATTAATATTTTTATATGATTAAATATTAATGATGATAAGATTATTTGATAATTACATCATTTAAAAATGATTCCGATGTTTGAAAAATTATTATAAACTATAATAATTGTTTATAAATTATTAAAAGCTTCCGAAAAATATTATTAATGATAATTGACTTATCTAAATTAATATTGAAGCTTAGAAACCGAATTTAATTGACAATAATTGTGTTAATTATCAGATAGGGTGACCAGAACACTGAGATGTGACGGGAGTCCAACCAGACTGAACTAGTTAGACTTGTTAAGTGTTTATATAGGTTATAAACACTAATGTGACTATGTGATAATGTGCATAAGAGAAGTTTGACTGTGAATTACAGTGTTATGTGTTATAAATTTTTGTGCTAATTGTAAGACCGATATTATTGGTTATAGGTCTTACAAACGCAGATAAGTTTATTGTGTACTTGTAATCAGCGGAAGAGGCAAGTTTCCTAACTCAACCTTGAATTAATACTGTTTAAATATGGTAGTGGTTGATTATTGTTAATTATACCACGTCCGAGAATTTATTGTTGATTATTCGCAGTTAGTGCATGCTTAATAATTCAAATTGAATTATTTATTCGAGAAATATACATTCGTAGAATAACTGTTGTTGGATATTCATATCCATGGAAGATAGAATTGACAATATAGATAATTTCTGTTTATTGTTGAATTATATTGAAAAATATCTTAGCCAATTATTCTGACTAGACGAACATTTGTTAGAACTTGATAGGTTCGAGAAGAGAATTCAATTATTATTGACAGATCGATGCCAATTATTTCGGCTAGATCGAGAAGTAATTAGAAATTGAAATCACAATATTTCGTTGATAAATCAAAATCTTGATTCTGAGACTGAGAAGAAAAACCTTTTATATAAAGAGAATATTTTATTGGTCGTATATTCGGCCTTTGTGCACGATTAAATATTATGCATAATATAGGGTATAATAAAACTAATCACTTTATATACTTGCAGATGGGTATGATTTAATCTTTATGGTTATATGATACACCTGGGTATATCAAAGTTAAATCTTTGATAGTTACTCGAGAAGAGAAGTTCAAGATCCAATGGATCGCACAGTATAAATCTGGAAAACATTTCACTTTGCTATTTCGTAGAATTAATTATTGATTATTCATTTTAATATCGTAAAAAACGTTAAAAGCGTTGTACTATTTCATTATCAGATTATTGTTGCATAGAATGCGAGAAGACTTGTTATTTATTCCTATAAAGTTATCGTATGTCTAAACTTGAGGGGCAAACTTGTTGCTCACCCTTGCTAAATAAAACTTTTTAGCTAGGGAAGAAGTTGCAGAAGGTGCGATGACGAAGAACAAGGGAAAAGGCATAGTGATGAATTAATATATTGAACATTATTATTATTATGGTGTATTGTATTGTAAACCCTTTTTGTATATCTAAGGGGTATGTCTGTATTGTTAAGGTTAGCGGACCTAGGATTAATGTATTAACAATATATGTTAATGTGATATGTATTCCAATTTCTATTTAAATGGGTAGTTAGTTAGTATTATATTATGGATCGTGAACACCAAACTCGGGGGTCAGGAAACCCAGATTTGGGGGCGTCACAGGTTGGTATTAGAGCTGTAGGTTATAAACCTTAAGTGGGGTGGGGAATACCCTAGGATTATAACCATGAGTGAGATAGAGAATATTCATTTAGAGTACTAAGTGAGGGATTGTTTAAGCGTATCGATAGTGAGATAAGTGGAAACATAGTGTGAGAAGTTTGTACTGGTGGAGTACTAATCAAGTTATTTAAACTGATAGTAGGATGTCGGGAGAAGATAAGATGAGTATGTAGATGTCAGACGCTGTCGCACCAGTGCCAGTAGCCAAGGTGCCAGTACAAAGCAAATCAGTTGATGAGGTGGAAAAAGATGAACCCATGGTGAATCTTGGGAGTGATCATGACGATTATTCCGAGATGTATCTGAGTGGTGATGAGGAGGCAGAATCTGAAGAAGCTAAGGTGGAGTTAAAGACTAAGATCAAAGTTAGAGAACAAGATCAGCTATCTGCAGAAGTCCAGGAACTCCGAAATAAGGTATTTCTCTTGAAGGAGTTGTGGAAGACGGAGCGATCTTTTTGTGAAATGACAGAAGAACGGAACGAGCTGAAGGCCCTGTTAGACAGAATGAAGGCTGAAGGTGGTGGATCATCTGAAGGAACCAGCAAGAAAGACAAGAAGAAGAGAAAGAGAGGAAAAGACAGCGATAACTCTAAAAATTCAAACCCGAAGAAGAGGCAAGCTTGCAGCAAGTGTGGTAAGACTCATATGGGAGAATGCATGATGTGGAAGAATGTGTGTTTCAACTGTAAGCAGGAAGGACATATTTCTTTACAATGTCCTAAGCCGAATATGAGGAAGTGTTTCTTGTGTGGTAGAATGGGTCACAGATTCAATAAGTGTCCCAATAAGATGGTGACTGGTGAAGGGAGTGGTCGGTAGACAACTTAGATATAAGTGATAATATCTTTTGGTAGAAGTTTTGATATTAAGTGTTGTAATAACGAGAATGATGTATAAGCATATGTAAATATATATGTTTTTATGAATGAAATCTTTATTTTCTATATGAATATAAGATCAACATTAATTTGTGTGTTCTTAAAACTTATACTTATGGTAAGTTCATGACTCATGATTATACGAAATATTTTGAACTCCTCAGCGAATGGACACCAAAGGTCTAACTAGGATAAGTTCATACACTCATATAATTGTGGCAAGTTCCTGAACTCATAAGTGTGGTAAGTTTGATGAACTAGGAATAGTTATGTGAGAATGATAAATGACAACTTTTTGTGTAAAGTTGGAGAATTGAAACTTTTTGTGTAAAGTTGTGTATGTTAACCCTAAAATTTATTTTTTACAGGGATGGTAATATATGTTAAGTACAATATGTACTATGTACTATTTGAATAAATATGCGATTACATCAGAACTATGTGTTGAATTATTATTATGTTAAGAATTTGTATAGAGAAAGAGAATTAATATAAGATTTTTATTTAAATCAGATCATTCCGCCTAGACGACAAAATCGAAATCAAAGAGAAGAGCAGTCGGTGAATAATGAAGGTGGTCAAACTGACCTGATGCAAAACTTTGCAAATATGATACCCGAAGCTATGGAAAATAGAGCTCCAGCAAGAGGAAGAGCGAGGAATCAGCCAGCGTACAGATTGGCAAATTTTAAGGACTTTAAAGCAGTGGGACCGCTGGAATTCAAGGGAATCACGGATCCGATTGAAGCCCAAACTTGGGTGAAGGAGATGGAGAAAGCATTCGTCATTGCACGAGTGGTAGAAGAGCAAAAGACAACTTTTGCAACATACTTGATGAAGGGAGAAGCTAATTACTGGTGGGAGACTAATCAGGCGAGAGTTGGAACAGCTATAGTGACACGGACCAGATTCAAGGAATTGTTCTTTGAGAACTACTTCTCACCGAGCATGCAAGATCGGATGGAAGTTAAGTTCTTAGAACTAAAGCAGGAGAACATGTCAGTTTCGGAGCATGCGGCTAAATTCAACAAATTAGCAAGATTAGCACCTCATCAGGTGGACATAGAGGTAAGGAAGGCGAGAAGATTTGAGAATGGACTGAAGCCAGGGATATTCAATAAGGTAGAAGTATTGCAGATCAATACGTTCGCGGCTTTGATGGAGAAAGCATTAATTGCTGAAGGAGGGAGCGAAGATGCATCTCGATAATTCGATTGAATTGAATTATTGATATGAGTCTACGCTATTCAATTCAGCTAGACTAATATTTATGAAAACTCTAAGTGTTCATTGAAAGAAATTTCCCGAACCAAATTGTTTTGGTGCGGAATCCAGTAAGACTGGGGTAAAGTTTTGTGCCTATGGTAGTGACGAGAAACAGATAAAAGCAGTACTTGGCCAGTACAGGGCATATTGGGCTAATTACCCTTTGTGTCCGTAAGTAATGATGGTTTGCGGATGAATTTCTATATAACCTTTGCTAAAATGACAGACAAATAGTCTATATGACTCCTCATCAAAATTTGAAAATTTTTACTCTTGAGAGTGGTGTATTGGGTAGAATGTGAGGGTAAGAGTAAATGATATATGGTGTATGGTGAATGGTGTAAGGTAAATTTCGGGGATGAAATTTTTAGAAGAAGGGGTGAATGTGACAATCCGAGAATTTGGATAATTTTTAAAATTTTAATTAATTGATTTAAGGTTCAAAATTAGAACCTAGACAGAAAATAAGTGTATGCGTTTGATATCTTTTAGAAGGAATTTTGAGGATTTTAAAATTCTGTGAAGAATTTAAGTGAATTATTCAGGATTAATGGTATACGTGAATATGTTCTGTGTATATGGTCGTATATGTATTCAGTATGTGGTTAAGGGTCAAGGGTTGACCAGATAAATTTTATCAGTGTCAAACCCTAATATGATTAAGAACGTCAACGTTCGGTTAGAAAACCCTAGCGATTAACAAGAAACCATAGAAACCGGTTCTAGAAACCCTAATTTCGATTTCGGGTATTCGAAACACTAATTCGATGTATGAAACACTAATCTGGGAACTTAAATGATTATTATATTGCTTAAGTGCTATTAATTGTAATATTAATTAGGGTAAAGCTTAATTAATTAGCAAACCCTAATTTTAAATTTAGAAAATCCTAATTTCTGGTTCAGGAACCCTAATTTATAAATAAGGAAAAAGCTAAGTGTTAATTAAATAGTTTTAATGTTAATTAGGAAATATTAATCCTAATTTTCAAGTTATAGGTAATTAGAAAACCCTAATCTAATTACGAAAATTTAATTTCTAATTTAGGAAAAATTATTTTTCTATTAGAGAAACCCAAATTCGTGGGTTGTAAACCCTAATGATAATTTTGACCCTAATTGTTTAATTAGCAACTGTAATTAGGAAATGCTAATCCTAATTAGCAAAATTTAAGTAATGATTAAGAAATTTTAATATAATTAGAAAATTTTAATTATAATTTAGAAATATTAATTTCTATTTTTGAAAATCTAAATTTAGAAAATGTTAGAAACTAATTTGTTAAACTTGAGAGTTTAAACCCTAAACTCTAAACCCTAATCAAACCCTAAACTCTAATCAAACCATAAACCCTAAGAGTTTGGCTAATTGACAAGAATGTCATTAATTTTGTATGCAAAAAGACTAAAATGCCCTTAGTGCATTATTGTGACTTAACTTGCAAGAGTTGGCCTAGTGAAGTGGGTGAACCACCATAGCTTATACATGTGACTGAAATCCAGCAATATCAGCTCCCATGCCAGCCATTATACATTACATATATCAAATATATAAGTTATAAAGAGAGAGAGAAAGAATGCACACTTTATTTTTCAACCATCCAAGACATTCTGTCTCTAAGATTTCGGGATTGAGAGTGAAGAATGTATGAGAAGTTAAGACATGATCAGATCATAGCTTCCCATAATAGGATCAAAGTCAAAATCAAAGACCAAAACTCTAAGGAGGTATAAACCCTAATTTTTGTAAATCTTGTGTTTTGATGTTAGTTGTTGGTTAGATATGTGTTATAAGGTGTCATATAGAGACCTGGGTTGTTGGATCATGGATCCATAACATCTAGATACTCGAAATTAAAGATTTATCAAATCTGGAAAAAATGGAAAAATAAGGCCTGACAGCCTAGTGTTAGAGCCTCTAGATCTTTATGTATTTGATATTTTGTGGGTTTAATGCTTTGGATATGTTCTATGCCATTAGGCTTTTATTTGGAACTTGAATCAAGGTTAAATCATGTCTAGATTTCCTGTTAGAAGCAGTCAAACTGCATTGACAAGTCACGAAAATGGGTTTCTGGGCAGCCCAGAAACCCAGATCTTGTCTGACAGTGTTTTTGTAGGGCTTGATTCTTGCTATTTGTTAACATTTAGGACATGTTGTTAGTGGATTTTTGTATCCTGTCATCCAGACTACATATGAGAGCAATTAGATTACTCAAATCATGATCAGTGTAGAAATTAATCAAGGTCAAAGTGCGTTGACCGATTCGCCTTAAGAAGGTTTCTAGGAAACCCAGAACCTTCAAGAGCCGAAATTTGTAGTGTGGTTTGGCCGGCTCTAATCGGTTGATTGTTTTGTTGTTATGATGATATAATGATGGATATTTGTACCCTGGTGTCTCTTCTACATATGTAAACCTTTAGAATACACTTAACAAGCCCAGATTGCAAACCACAATGATCTAAACCTAGCACCCTCATCTGTTCTTCATTTTTTGGAAAACCCAGAAGATGAAGATCAGCGTTGTCAGAATATTTGGAAACTTAGATCTCTATGATCTGATGTTGTATGGCCATGGAACAAGTAGGTAATTCTAGTATTACATTAGTACTTCAGATCTAACCATAGTACAAGCCCAGAAACTTATTAATTAAGAAATTAGAACCGGTCAAACCAAGCCCTTCGATTACTGACATGATTTTCTGAAAAAGCTCAAAAACATCCCAAGAACACATTTAGCGACGCTTGTGTCGCCTAAAATACCTATAGCGACAGATAAATTAGAAAATTAATTATTATAATTAATAAATTGAGATAATTGGTTTTTAATTATTAAAAATACAAAATAAATTATGAAAAATTATTTTAAACCTAAAAAAATAGTTTTTAATTATTTTTATTTATTTCAAAAATATTTAATATTTTTGGAATATAAAAGGTATTTATTTATTTAATTATACTATTAAATATATTAATTAAAAATAATTTTAATTCACGAAAAATCATGAAAAATTATATTATGATATTAGAAAATATTTTAAGTTATTTTTGATGATTTTTAATATTCTGTGATAAAAATCATTAATTAATCAATATTAATGACAATTAGTTTATTTAATAACTATATTAAATAAATTATGAAAAAATAGAATTAATGATTTATAAATCATATAAAAATGATTTAAGTGTTATAAAAATATTTTCAGTTATAAAATATTACTTTTGATACTTTGTCATGAAAATATTAATATTTTAATATTAATAGCAATTAACGGGTAATGAATTTAATTGTTTAAAAATCATATAAAGGTGATTTTAAAGTATTAAAAATACTTTGTGATATTATAAATGTATTATAATATTATAATATGTATTTCATTAATATTTGGTAATAAATAAATATTAATGATTAAGGAATTATATGGTATTTAATTCATTTAAATACGTGTTTAATGATTGAAAAATTATAATAAATGATTATAATTATGTGAAAATTATTATGAACTTATGAAAAATATTTTGTCTGTTATATGAGATAATTATTAAGTGTTAGGCAGAGTTTAATTGAACTTAAACTCGTGAATTGTCCGACTAGACCATCGGGATGTCAGATTTGTGTTGGTTTCAAGTCAGACTGAAATAGTTAGACTTGATACTGATTCTTATATGTGTTGTAGACTGATAGGGTTATATGTTATGTGTTATGTGTTTAGGTTATTCAATGTATATCTATATATATAATAGTATTATACTGTGATGATATTATTTTAATATTAGAGATCTATATTACTAATATTAGGTCTTCAGATAAAGCGATATAAATTGTGTAGCGGTAATCAACGGTTCAGACAAGTTTGTTTAACTCTACTAAGAGTTGTTTTATTCGGATAAGCTTATGGTTAATCATTGTTGGTTGCCATAGATTGTACTATGTACATATTACATGTATAAGTCAGGTATGAAAGGCTGATCACCTTCATTACCAGTTGGTTCAGATATATTTGTTCATGTATAATACTTGTTCAGTCATAAATTTGTTCCTGCTAATTCACAATTATATTCTTGAATTATAGCCAATTTATTATTCAGAATCTTTCAATCATGATATATCGTTATATTAATGAACTTAAACTTGCTGGGTTACCCTTATACTCACCCTTGCTATATCATGATAAAACATTGCAGATTAAGGTGAATGCTTCGGATACAAGGAAAGGTTAAAGATCGATTCCAGCTTTAGTATACGTGTGCAGTTAGATTTGTAACAGTGTTGTATCTCAATGTTATTGTAAGTCAAATAAGTTATGTATTATATATTAAGTTAAGGTTACTCGACCTTAGGGAATAGTGTGATAAATGTATTGTATAAACAATTTATGTTTATATCTTTCGCAAATATAGTAATAGTATTAGAATGATCGAATTGGATCTGCGGTGATTCGGGACCTCGGATTCGGGGACGTCACAGTTGGTATCAGAGCTGTTGGTTATGAACCTTAGGTAGGAATACCTGTGACTAATAACCGCAGTGATTAGGATAAGATCTAACTCACATAGAGTTAGTCGGTCGGTAAGATTCAAAAACGAATCTCGGCGAGTTATAAGATATAGAGTTCCCTAACTCTGATAATAAAATTGAACAGTAGTGATGAATAGATCGAGTCTAAAAGACTAAAAGTACAGTGATAGGAGATCGTAAAACAAAACGATCAAAACATAGAAATGAATCGTAATATATACAATGTGATCACCCCGTGATCGGATAAGGTTATAATATGGAAAAGAATCAATATGATGATTGGAAAGTTTACAGCAAGATTGTAGTGTTAATTGGTACAGATTCAAGAAAGGATTATGAATACGAGTTGAATGAAATTCGTATTGAGAAGGGGGTTAAGATTAGGTGGGGATTTCAATTGAGGATTAATGTCGGCAGCTGAGTTGTATGATTCCTTGCATGAGCGGGGAATTGTACTTGGTGTAAAAACTACTTAGTTTCTGGCATTGATAATAATTGAAATGTTTGTGTCTCACTATTTGCTATATGCATGTTTAAAGGGTGATTCCTTTCTCATGTGTATAACAGATAGATATGTCATAGGTAGAGGATATAAGGTTAAGTACGAGTTCTTCAAACTCATACTTATGTGACATTCTTGATTCATAGTTATATGAAATGTTTATGAACCCCTCAGCGAATGGACGCCAAAGGTCTGACTAGGACAAGTTCTTAAACTCATATGATTGTGGCAAGTAAATGAACTCATAAGTGTGGTTTTACGAAATGGGTATAGTTGTGTGTGAATGCAATATTGAGGATAAGAGGAATAGATAGACTGATTAAGTAAATGATTATTAGTGGAGACTTAAGTTTTCCAAAACTCCTAGCTATGCTAGACTTCAAAATTTTGACATCAAGTTAAATACGCACTATGTGCCTTTAAAAAAAATATGTAGACTCGTAATCATTTTTGAAACGGTTTAAAGTATAGTCTATGCTACTTATTTTAGCTAGACACAAATGATTTAAAATATTAAAATATATTTTATGTATCACTCATGTACCATGTAACCTGGTGCAGAGATGATAAAAGTTGATAGAGTTGTAAATGCAGGAATACTTAGTACAAATTCGATCTGAAAATCATTGTTCCACTATTGTCTGATGTTTTATGACAAAGTCACTCGATGACGACATCCTCAAACGGACTGTTAATATAGTACGACATCATGGCGTCATTCTCAAAAATATTTTTAATAAAATTTAATTTGCCAATGGGGTTTGGCTACATCTAAATAATTCGATTGAATTGAATTATTGATATGAGTCTACGCTATTCGATTCAGCTAGACTAATATTTATGAAAACTCTAAGTGTTCATTGAAAGAAATTTCCCAAACCAAATTGTTTTGGTGCGAAATCAAGTAAGACTGAGGTAAAGTTTTGTGCCTATGGCAGTGACGAGAAACAGATAAAAGCAGTACTTGGCCAGTACAGGGCATATCGGGCTAATCACCCTTTGTGTCCGTAAGTAATAACAGTTTGCAAATGAATTTTCATATAACCTTTGCAAAAATGACAGACAAATAATATATATGACTCCTCAGCAAAATTTGAAAATTTTTACTCTTGAGAGTGGTGTATTGGGTAGCATGTGAGGGTAAGAGTGAATGATGTATGGTGTATGGTGAATGGTTTATGGTGTAAGGTAAATTTCGGGGACGAAATTTTTAGAAGAAGGGGTGAATGTGACAACCCAAGAATTTGGAAAATTTTTAAAATTTTAATTAATTGATTTAAGGTTCAAAATTAGAACCTAGACAGAAAATAAGTGTATGCGTTTGATATTTTTGAGAAAGAATTTTGAAGATTTTAAAATTCTGTGAAGAATTTAAGTGAATTATTCAAGATTAAGGGTATACGTGAATATGTTCTGTGTATATGGTCGTATATGTGTTCAGTGTGCGGTTAAGGGTCAAGGGTTGACCAGATAAATTTTATCAGTGTCAAACCCTAATATGATTAAGAACGTCAACGTTCGGTTAGAAAACCCTAGCGATTAACAAGAAACCATAGAAACCGGTTCTAGAAACCCTAATTTCGATTTCGGGTATTCGAAACACTAATTCGATGTATGAAACACTAATCTGGGAACTTAAATGATTATTATATTGCTTAAGTGCTATTAATTGTAATATTAATTAGGGTAAAGCTTAATTAATTAGCAAACCCTAATTTTAAATTTAGAAAATCCTAATTTCTGGTTCAGGAACCCTAATTTATAAATAAGGAAAAAGCTAAGTGTTAATTAAATAGTTTTAATGTTAATTAGGAAATATTAATCCTAATTTTCAAGTTATAGGTAATTAGAAAACCCTAATCTAATTACGAAAATTTAATTTCTAATTTAGGAAAAATTATTTTTCTATTAGAGAAACCCAAATTCGTGGGTTGTAAACCCTAATGATAATTTTGACCCTAATTGTTTAATTAGCAACTGTAATTAGGAAATGCTAATCCTAATTAGCAAAATTTAAGTAATGATTAAGAAATTTTAATATAATTAGAAAATTTTAATTATAATTTAGAAATATTAATTTCTATTTTTGAAAATCTAAATTTAGAAAATGTTAGAAACTAATTTGTTAAACTTGAGAGTTTAAACCCTAAACTCTAAACCCTAATCAAACCCTAAACTCTAATCAAACCATAAACCCTAAGAGTTTGGCTAATTGACAAGAATGTCATTAATTTTGTATGCAAAAAGACTAAAATGCCCTTAGTGCATTATTGTGACTTAACTTGCAAGAGTTGGCCTAGTGAAGTGGGTGAACCACCATAGCTTATACATGTGACTGAAATCCAGCAATATCAGCTCCCATGCCAGCCATTATACATTACATATATCAAATATATAAGTTATAAAGAGAGAGAGAGAGAATGCACACTTTATTTTTCAACCATCCAAGACATTCTGTCTCTAAGATTTCGGGATTGAGAGTGAAGAATGTATGAGAAGTTAAGACATGATCAGATCATAGCTTCCCATAATAGGATCAAAGTCAAAATCAAAGACCAAAACTCTAAAGAGGTATAAACCCTAATTTTTGTAAATCTTGTGTTTTGATGTTAGTTGTTGGTTAGATATGTGTTATAAGGTGTCATATAGAGACCTGGGTTGTTGGATCATGGATTCATAACATCTAGATACTCGAAATTAAAGATTTATCAAATCTGGAAAAAATGGAAAAATAAGGCCTGACAGCCTAGTGTCAGAGCCTCTAGATCTTTATGTATTTGATATTTTGTGGGTTTAATGCTTTGGATATGTTCTATGCCATTAGGCTTTTATTTGGAACTTGAATCAAGGTTAAATCATGTCTAGATTTCCTGTTAGAAGCAGTCAAACTGCATTGACAAGTCACGAAAATGGGTTTCTGGGCAGCCCAGAAACCCATCTTGTCTGACAGTGTTTTTGTAGGGCTTGATTCTTGCTATTTGTTAACATTTAGGACATGTTGTTAGTGGATTCTTGTATCCTGTCATCCAGACTACATATGAGAGCAATTAGATTACTCAAATCATGATCAGTGTAGAAATTAATCAAGGTCAAAGTGCGTTGACCGATTCGCCTTAAGAAGGTTTCTGGGAAACCCAGAACCTTCAAGAGCCGAAATTTGTAGTGTGGTTTGGCCAGCTCTAATCGGTTGATTGTTTTGTTGTTATGATGATATAATGATGGATATTTGTACCCTGGTGTCTCTTCTACAGATGTAAACCTTTAGAATACACTTAACAAGCCCAGATTGCAAACCACAATGATCTAAACCTAGCACCCTCATCTGTTCTTCATTTTTTGGAAAACCCAGAAGATGAAGATCAGCGTTGTCAGAATATTTGGAGATTTAGATCTCTATGATCTGATGTTGTATGGCCATGGAACAAGTAGGTAATTCTAGTATTACATTAGTACTTCAGATCTAACCATAGTACAAGCCCAGAAACTTATTAACGAAGAAATTAGAACCGGTCAAACCAAGCCCTTCGATAACTGACACGGTTTTCTGAAAAAGCACAAGAACATCCCAAGAACACATTTAGCGACGCTTGTGTCGCCTAAAATACCTATAGCGACAGATAAATTAGAAAATTAATTATTTTAATTAATAAATTGAGATAAGTGGTTTTTAATTATTAAAAATACAAAATAAATTATGAAAAATTATTTTAAACCTGAAAAAATAGTTTTTAATTATTTTTAGTATATTTCAAAAATATTTAATATTTTTGGAATATAAAAGGTTTTTATTTATTTAATTATAATATTAAATAAATTATTTAAAAATAATTTTAATTCACGAAAAATCATGAAAAATTATATTATGATGTTAGAAAATATTTTATGTTATTTTTGAAGACTTTTAATATTTTATGATAAAAATCATTAATTAATCAATATTAATGATAATTAGTTTATTTAATAACTATATTAAATAAATTATGGAAAAATAGAATTAATAATTTGTAAATCATATAAAAATGATTTAAGTGTTATAAAAATATTTTAAGTTATAAAATATAACTTGTGATATTTTGTCATGAAAATATTAATATTTTAATATTAATAGCAATTAGCGGATAATGAATTTAATTGTTTAAAAATCATATAAAGGTGATTTTAAAGTATTAAAAATACTTTGTGATATTATAAATATATTATAATATTATGACATGTAATTCATTAATATTTGATAATAAATAAATATTAATGATTAAGGAATTATATGGTATTTAATTCATTTAAATACGTGTTTAATGATTAAAAAAATATAATAAATGATTATAATTATGTGAAAATTATTATGAACTTATGAAAAATATTTTGACTGTTATATGAGATAATAGTTAAGTGTTAGGCAGAATTTAATTGAACTTAAACTCGTGAATTGTCCGACTAACCGTCGGGATGTTAGATTTGTGTTGGTTTCAAGTCAGACTGAAATAGTTAGACTTGATACTGATTCTTATATGTGTTGTAGACTGAAAGGGTTATATGTTATGTGTTATGTATTTAGGTTATTCTATGTATATCTATATATATATATAATAGTATTATACTGTGATGATATTATTCTAGTATTGGAGATCTGTATTACTAATATTAGGTCTTCGGATAAAGCGATATAAATTGTGTAGCGGTAATCAACGGTTCAGACAAGTTTGTTTAACTCTACTAAGAGTTGTTTTATTCGGATAAGCTTATGGTTAATCATTGCTGGTTGCCATGAATTGTACTTTGAACATATTGCATGTATAAGTCAGGTATGAAAGGCTGATCACCTTCATTACCAGTTGGTTCAAATATATTTGTTCATGTATAATACTTGTTCAGTCATAAATTTGTTCCTGCTAATTTACAATTATATTGTTGAATTATAGCCAGCTTATTATTAAGAATCTTTCAATCATGATATATCGTTATATTATTGAACTTAAACTTGTTGGGCTATCCTTATGCTCACCTTTGCTATATCATGATAAAATATTGCAGATTAAGGCGAATGCTTTGGATACAAGGAAAGGTTAAAGATCAGCTCCAACTTTAGTATACGTGTTCAGTTAGATTTGTAACAGTGTTGTATCTCAATGTTATTGTAAGTCAAATAAGTTATGTATTGTGTATTAAGTTAAGGTTACTCGACCTTGGGGAATAGTGTGATAAATGAATTGTATAAACAATTTATGTTTATATCTTCCGCAAATATAGAAATAGTATTAGAATGATCGAACCGGATCCGCGGTGATTCGGAACCTCAGATTCGAGGACGTCACATGGAATTAGATTTCATGATAACTAATTAGAGTTGAAATTGGATTTCATGTTTCCATAAATAAATGAGTTTATTTAGATATGAAATAAGATTTCATATTATTCAAAATAAAAGAGTTTATTTGTGAATAGGAAAGAAGACCCGTATTTCCTTAAATAAAGGAGTTTATTTAGATATGGAATAAGATTTTATATTATTCAAAATAAAGAAGTTTATTTGTGAATAGGAAAGAGAATCTGTGTTTCCTTTAATAAATGAGTTTTTTTTACTCGGAATTGGATTCCATAATTAAATAAAATAGAGGAGTTTATTTTGATTAAATTTTTTGATTAAAATAAAATAATTTATTTTATTCAAAATTGGATAAATTAAAATAAAAGAAGTTTATTTTGATTTAAATTTGGATTAAAATAAAGGAGTTTATTTTGATTCAAAATTAAATTTTATACTAACTAAATTTGCCCATTAAATGATATCAATATATATATATTGAATGTTTATTATTCATGAGATGAATATTATATATTGATGCATATGGTGATGTGTATGATAACAAATGAGATTGATTATGGACTATTGGCCAATGTGATTGGATTTTATTTTAGTTGAATGCATGAATGAATGAGTTTTATTAAATGGGGTCTGCGTACCTCGTCTTCTCTAAATTTTTCTTAATGTAAATTCTAACTCCCTCCTATGTACTTCCACTTGACTGCTGATCAAAGTTTCTATTTATTTTAAAATAGTTTTGTAATAGAAATAGTTAGAATTATTTTGAAGAATTGGAGATCAAGGAGCAAGGAGCGCTTGAAGACCCGTTTGTAATGGAGCCCAAAATTTAAATGTAATAGTTATATTTAAATTTAATTATTGCACCCTAGGTTTGACCTTTTGGTTCACTAGGTGACTCTAGTGAACCAAACTAGAATAAAAGTCCATAATCAATATAGGTAGAATATAGTATTCTATATGTGCATGCTTATACTATATATATATATATATATATATATATATATATATATATATATATATATATATATATATATATATATATATCTTTTTCAAAATTATATTCTTCTTCAAGTGTTCTGAAATCACCTTACTTACCTGTAGACCACCTAGTTCGTGTCTAACCTTTGTAAGTCTCCAGGGTGTGAGCAGTGTCGGGTTATAGAACATAGGTATGAGTTTACTTAGGATAAACGGGGTATGCATGAATGAACCTTGAGTCAGATTTTATTTTGAAAATAGTCAAGATGAGTAGATTA
This sequence comes from Panax notoginseng, assembly GCA_016801055.1. NCBI lineage: Eukaryota > Viridiplantae > Streptophyta > Magnoliopsida > Apiales > Araliaceae > Panax > Panax notoginseng. The sequence goes on along the minus strand of CM029015.1, from coordinate 65,296,949 downwards.
TTTAGATCCAACTCCTCAGTTAGTAACAGGTCGACTTTGCCTCCAGTCCCAGACATAGTCAACCAGGAAGAACAGAGTTATGAAAATCTTAATCAAGTTTTGAATAATTGGAACATACCTAGGGTGATTTCACCTTAAGTCTTAGTGATCAAAACTTATTTAAAGCATTAACATTAAATATTAAAACTGAAGGAGAGATTACTCAAATGATTGAGGGATCTCAGCCTATTGCTTTGATCTACCGGATCTACTATAAGACCATGAAGTCAAATCTGAATGTTCATGCTCTTAATAAGAGTCCTAAGGATCAGACAGTTTTAATTCAAAGTTCGACTAGTGATGCTAATATCCAGATCCCGAGAACAATCCTCTGGAAGGATATTACGTTACCCAGTCAATGGACTTTGCCAAATGAATTACCACAGCAACCCATAGTTAATAATTCATTAAATATTGAAAACATCAAACAGTTTTCTGATGGAGCTGTTAAAATTAGTTTTGAACACACTAGAACTCCAGTTATTATTAAAGATTTTTCCAGTTCTTCAACCCCTTCAGTTATTCATACTAAAAGAGATTCAGAAATAATCAGTAACCCTTCGATTAAAGATGTCAAACTAAAAGGTATCATTAATCAAGGACAAGTTAGTCATCCCTGTTATACCCAGAATGACCCTGATGAAGATGAAGGATCTTCTTCCCCAGCGTCTTCTGTGTATCCTACACAGTCTGATTTTAATGCCCCTATTCATAATCAACTAAGAGTCATTAAAAGAGAATTTATTTTAGAATGGGATAACTTAGTAAAAGATTTTAATTCAAAATCTAATAAAGATAAAAGACATCTATTTAGATCTAATCACCCTACTGAAAAAGAAAAGGATAAGTGTGACGACCCCAAAATAAGTCCATTCCATCCAACCTATTCTGAGTAGCCAAATACATGGTACAGAAAATAACTACAACTTTATTACAACAATTGTCATGCAAAATACAACAACATATATGCTGTGAGTTTAGATACAAATATATACCAAATGTGACTCATGTCCCAACCGTGGACATCACCTCACAATGACACCTTACATAAAGGTATAGTCAAAAACTGTTTTAGAAATTAGAATCTTTGGAAAGTGCTCCAAGAAACCTTCGTACATGGGAGGCCATGCGTCTAGGTTATGATAGATATCATATGGCCACAGAATTATTCTTGGTTGACCCAATAGACCCCAAAGAAAAACGAGAAGTTTACTATCATATTCTTCCCAATGGTGAGTCTTCTCTTGACATATAATTATCTCTACTGTCTCTAATTGAGAATTATACTTCAAACAAACATCAAGATTATATAGGTAGTGCTCGTATATATACTCAGCAAGTGGATGAGCACATCCATGTCTTATGATGACACGAGGTTGTATGTCGTTAGACATCTTGTATGATAGTGGCAAACCACCCTTCCAACGTCGGGTACACCTTACCCTATTGGATTCACCAAATAAAACTACTAAATGAACTTTTCTATACTGCTTCGGGAGAACATCCACAGCTAGAGACCACCGTTCTATTTTCCCGTTACCCTCGCTCGACCCAGCTACACTCTTATTACCTGAAAGGAATTATGAAGCAAAAGGGTGAGCACAACTAGCTCAGTAAAGAATATCATGACTAAAGATAATTGAATTATCAATAGCCTTCATCAATAATAAATCAGAGATTTGGAACATATGGTAAATGATAAAAATTTCAACCATAGTTGCAGCGGAATGAGCAATCCATTAGAAGAGTCAAATAGACTATAAAGTCTATTATCTTCTCCATGTTAAAAATCCATCAACAATATTTTATCCCTGTAATATCAATCAATAATTCTGGTCCACAATCATATGAATAACTCATAATCATAACTGTAGTTCTAAATTCCTCTTCTCAACCAGGACGAAGATAATTTTCATCACCTATCTTTACCTGAAACATCAAAGATCATGGTTACACCAAATCACATTTCCTGTTCATAATCATACTAATAACTTCATCTTTGCACTATGACCAAAGATATTCATTTGTATCGCCAGTTGGTCATGTTTATCTCAACATCTGTTCATCTTTGCACTACTGGCCAAAGATATTCAACAACATGTCATCTTTGCACTACGGGCCAAAGATATTCATCAACAATTCATCTTTGCACTACAGGCCAAAGATATTAATATATCAAAGAAATATATAATCATTTCAGAATTTATATAAACAATAATTATAACCATGTTGATCAATTCACCTTTGCACTTAAGCTAAAGATATTCACTTATAAATTTAATGGTCATGATCATACCAATCAACGATTCAACTTTGCGCTACTGGCCAAAGATAACCCATAGTCATGATCATACCAAAAATTTACCCATCTTTACACTCAAGTTAAAGAGAAATATCATCATTAGGGTTATAAAAATATTATATATAATAATAAAAATAATATGATCAACATCTAGTTTTAACTCAAGAGTAATATTCGTAAATCAACTATAATTTGGTTAGAAAAAGAAACTAATTTTTATCGTGAATAGTAACTCGTGAATAGTAACTCATGAATAGTAACTCATAAATAGTAAACCCGACACAAAAAGGTAGAAATTTCACAATAAAATCCATACCAGTATTTCGGTATTATGATATTGAAAGAATAATATTTCTTAAGCTTATAAACAATTTATTTAAATTGTTTACACTTTACTAAATAATGCATTTAATCATTCTAAAATACCAAACTCATAAGATTTTATCACCAATAATCAAAACCCTCATCAAAAATCTGCATATACCTCATATAGGATTTTCAAGCCATAAAATCCTATTTTCTAATTTTCTTACTTCACAAAACATATTTAATTCATTTACTCATAACTAGACCATTTTCATGAAAAATACCAAATCAGTTCCAAAAATATTTCTTTTATAGTCCCATAGTGAACATATATTTTTTTCAGAAATTTTAAAAGTCATTTACTATTTTTCATATGGCCAAAACAGCCGAATATTTAGATATTTATCAAAAATTGTACTTTTATCTAAAAATTCTGAAATTCACAGAGTATACTCCTATCATATACATGTACTCCCAATAAAAATTTCATCAATTTTGGAGTTAACCACAAGAAGTGATAAGCAGTTACTTTTAAAATAGTCTTTTCTTATAAAATTCATAACACTTAATCTATACATCCAAAAATCACTATTTTTGGACACAATCAAGAAAACTCATCAAAATATCATTTCAAATTTTTCCAGAATTTTTAAAGTTCAGAAAACTTACGAAACTGAAAATCATAACAACCCTTAAAATCCCTTACTATCCCTTACTATCACTTACCTCAAAAGTGCAGCACTTCTGACTGGATATCGGATATGACGCTGAATAAAACTTGCACCGATGAATATCAACTCACCAAGTATCTAAATACTCACAAAATAAACTCAATAATCTAGAGAGAGAAAGAGAGAAAGCTTATGTTTCTGGTGTGATTTTCAATTCTAACTTAGCCCTCTATTTATAGGAAAATTTTAGTAGGCTTTACCTGCAACCTGATGGCTTTACCTGCTACTATTCCCACCCACCACATTTGAAATATAATTCAGCATATTTCTTCACCAACCACAAGTGGGGCCCACCAATTCTAGAATTTTCCATCAAAATAATAAATCGAAAATTCAACAATTTCTGAACCAGTCATCTTGTAAAATTCATAATAAATCATACGTTCATTTTTAACGGTTCAAAATTTGTTGACATATACTCAACTTATATATGTATAATATATCCAAAAATTACCACGATCCAACGATCGGATTAAAAATTATAACCCCCGCAAAATATCTCAAAAACCCTGATTTTTAATACCTCCATTCCGACAAAAATACGGATAAAAACCTCAACATTAACTCTTTCATTTTTTAACCACAAAAATATATCCCTCATTTATATCCACATAAAATAAATATTTCCTTATCATATGAATCAATAATTAATTATTCACAAATAATATTACAGAATCACATTTATGACAACCAGGCCGTTCCCAGGAAAGAGGGGGCTTTCCAATAAGGATTTCTCCTTATTGGCGCGCAATTAGATAACCAAACCTCTCCTTAGACAGAACTTTCTAGACATTGCCAATAATGCTATCTAATAATATTATTCAAAAAATATGAATTATTGATCTGATAATGGAGATGATGTGCAGCAACAATTATTGAAACAATAATAATATAAAATATCAACGCAGTAATTATTGAATCAATAAAATAAAATATTGAACAGTAGTTACTGTGACAATTATTCAGTAGTGCCTTCTTACGTAAAAATCAATAATTTTAAAAATACTATGCAATACCGTGTGCTACTGTGCAATAATGCGTATTACTGTATTTTAACCACCGGGTATTCCAACAGTGTTAACGGTAACAACTACGCCGTTAATTATAAAAACTCAATTTTTGTCGTTATCTTCATCCGACAGTTATTCTGTTATGGGGCCCAGAAATATCTGCGCCGTCGTACGAATATTCCCCGACAGAAAGAATATTCCACGACCAAACGAATATTCCCCGACAACAATGATTATTTTATAACCACATGTTTATTTTAAAAAAAAAATTCACATTTCACCAATAACTTTAACTTTTTATCAATTTAACCATGTACTGAATTGTAATTATAAGAAAAATTGAATACTTTTATTTCATAAAATTCGGGGTCTTACAATCTCCCCTCCTTATGAAATTTCGTCCCCGAAATTTACATACTTGGTATTTCGAAGAGTTAAGAATACCTTGCTTTCATTTCATATTTCATCTTCCATGTCCTCATGATTTCTCCGTTGCTCATCTCCTGTATTTCAGATATCATTCTAGAATACAGCTTCAAAACAAAGGTTAATTGAACAAATACATATCACATAATATCCCGATATTATGACTGACCAACAAATAAGCTTAGGTAGGGTACACTAGCGAATGATTTACTCATCTCTCCCCTCCTAGTTCTATTCCCCGATCTCCGCCAGAGATCATATCCCTAAGCTCTGATACCAACTGTGACGACCCCAAAATAGGTCCATTCCATCCAACCTATTCTGAGTCGCCAAATACATGGTACAGAAAATAACTACAACTTTATTACAACAATTGTCGTGCAAAATACAACAACATATATGCTGTGAGTTTAGATACAAATATATACCAAATGTGACTCATGTCCCAACCGTGGACAGCACCTCACAATGACACCTTACATAAAGGTTTAGTCAAAAACTGTTTTAGAAATTAGAATCTTTGGGAAGTGCTCCAGGAAACCTTCGTACATGGGAGGCCATGCGTCTAGGTTATGATAGATATCATATGGCCACAGAATTATTCTTGGTTGACCCAATAGACCCCAAAGAAAAACGAGAAGTTTACTATCATATTCTTCCCAATGGTGAGTCTTCTCTTGACATATAATTATCTCTACTGTCTCTAATTGAGAATTATACTTCAAACAAACACCAAGATTATATAGGTAGTGCTCGTATATATACTCAGCAAGTGGATGAGCACATCCATGTCTTATGATGACACGAGGTTGTATGTCGTTAGACATCTTGTATGATAGTGGCAAACCACCCTTCCAACGTTGGGTACACCTTACCCTATTGGATTCACCAAATAAAACTAAGCCTTCTTAGCCTATGTCACAGATTTAAACAAAAATACGTCAGATTTGAATGATATTTCTATTGTTAATAAATTTTCTGACGTATTCCCTGAAGAACTTCCTGGCCTACCCCAGAGCGTGAAATTGATTTTGGTATTGATCTTGAACCCGGTACGAAACCCAATTCTAAAGCCCCATATTGAATGACTCCTATTGAACTTCAGGAGTTAAAAACCCAAATGCATGAATTGTTAGACATCGATTTCATTCATCCTAGTACGTCTCCTTGGGGTGCTCCTATTCTATTCGTAAAGAAGAAAGATGGGAGTATGCGACTTTGTATTGATTATCGGGAGTTGAATCATGTCACAATAAAAAATAGGTACCCTTTACCTCGCATTGATAACATGTTTGACCAGTTGCAAGGCGCTAAATTCTTTTCAAAGATCGATCTTCGTTCCGAATATCACCAGTTAAAGATTAAAACTGATGACATTGTAAAGACTGCTTTCAGAACTCGGTACGGGCATTACGAATTCCTAGTCATGTCTTTTGGATTGACTAACGCTCTTGCTGCTTTCATTTTGTGGTTATCTTTATTGATGACATCCTCATATACTCCAAAAGATGTGAAAATCATGAGCAACACTTGAGGCTGATACTCCAAAAGCTTCGTGAAAACAAGTAATATGCCAATTTGAAGAAATGCGAGTTCTGGCTTGAGGAAGTAGTATTCCTTGGGCATGTGATATCAAATCACAGAATATCAGTTGACCCAACGAAGATTGAAGCAATACAAAGCTGGGAGAAACCTAAGTCAATAACCGAAGTACGTAGCTTTCTGGGCTTAGCTGGTTATTATCGGAGATTCGTGGAAGGATTTTCTCAAATCGCTACTTTATTAACTCAGCTGACTCGAAAAGATACAAAATTCGGTTGGAGCGAGGAATGTGAGAAGAATTTTCAAGAACTCAAGAGGAGACTCATTTCAGCATCTGTTCTGATAATATCATCTAGTTCGGAGGGATTTGTCATCTACAGCGATGCTTCAGGCATAGGGTTAGGATGTGTTCTCATGCAACATGGAAAAGTCATAGACTAAGTCTCACGATAATTCAAAGATTGTGAGAGAAATTATCCTACTCATGATCTAGAGTTGACAGCAGTCATTTTTACGCTTAAAATCTGGAGGCATTACCTATATGGGGTGAAGCTAGAGATCTATACAAATCATAAAAGCTTTAATATTTCTTGTGACGTCCCCAAATTCGGGTATCTTCCAACCCGAAAGATGGTGCTACACGGTACTACTAACTATACATTCATTTCATTGAAACCACATCAAAATGAGTGTATTAACTACATTCTTATTGCAATCATAATAACTTCATTCCCAGGTTTTGAAACTGAATACATTCTTTAGTGTTCATAAGTATTATACATACAAACATACTAGTCTATTACAGGATAAACTAATTATCCAGCTTAGACTTGCCCTTATCTCTCTTAGAGCTCTCAGTTCATTCGGCCTTAGCTGTAATCATATAATTCAAGCAAGAAGTGAGCATAACTAGCTCAACAAATCTAGCAATGTATAATATAAATACCACATCGAGAATTATATGATTATTCTTCAATAACCGAACAAATAGCTATGAAGTACTGTGAAACTTTGTATATCACTTTTCTTTCTCATATAACAATTCCGAAGTATTAAAAGGAACTTAAGAATTCTAAGTAGGTCAAAGACCATGAACATTCTCTTTTGTTTTCATTCATGAAAAAGGATAACCCGACACTAAAACCGTAAGTCTGATATAACTTACGAGCACTTCTAGGTGATCAGCCTATTGTACTCTATGTTGATCAACATTCATCCGTTAAGCGTATTCATGTTTAAGTTTTGGCAACCTCGCGTGCCCATCGAATAATCGATATAAAATACATTTGTTTATTCATACTCAGGCTTACCTTGAATCCGTACCAAACAATTGGCGTAGGATAGCGTTAACAATTCTATATTGAATGGTTTGTAAATTAATCAATCAACTCTTCAAGATTAGTCAAGCTGAGGTAAAACTGGCATCGACCCTTTCGTTAAAATAATTTATGCATCTCATAACATGAATCACATAGAACATGGCTGACACAAAGGTTAGACAAGTGTTAACAAAACTTGTCTTCAAGCGTCTTCAAATAATATTCAATAATTCTCAGTCTTTACAGTATCTATATGATATATTAACATAGCACACTATAATTAGCTACCAAATAATCTAATCAAATTGTTTCTACCAACTTATTTCTCTTCTAGGTCTTAACTGAATTTATTTCATTAATAAAACTTGTTTCAAGTATTAATCCACCCTTACGGCTTATTATCTTCCATCATTTATTACCAATAACTCATGTTCAATCCCTAAGGACATCACCATAGACGTGTCAAAGGAATGGTCTTAGTGTGACAACCCAAAAATTCAGATTGTCCAGAATTTAAGTTTAAAGAATTAGTTAATAATAAAATGAATTTTTATTAATACTATTTTGTGCTATGTGTTTATTAATCGTTCTAGAACCTAGGATGATTATAAATCAGGAGGATTCTGGCTACGAGCTAGATTGAACGAGTAAGAATTTTCAAGACGAAAATAAAATTTTTATGAGAACAAAAATATTTTCGGGGAAAAGACGAAATAGACACTATTCATCCGACCAAACCCTAAGGGTTAGGGTTTGAATATCCTAAGCCTTTTCGAGAGTTCGGCATGTCAAAATGACATTCCGTCAAAAGATTTGACGATAATATATCGTGGAAAGTTAAGTAAGTCGATAAAAGTTTTTCTTGAAGAACTTGCAGAAATCGGACAAAATAAAAACGATGAAAAGTATTGTTATGTACTTTTCATTTGTTTAACCACGTTAGGGGAAAAAGTGAAGGAAAACGATTAATGCCAAAAAGTGTTTTTCAGTTTTTCAGATTTTTCAAAGAATACCTAAAAGTTAATCGGTAAAGGAAAGACGAAATATCCAAAAATATTTGGATTCCAAGAATCGCCGTTTTTAAAACTGTCAGAAGAAACCCGAAAGACGGAACCACGAAACTTCCAAGGGAAGTTTCATGAATAGTAAGGAGGTGTATTGAGGAGGTGGGAATAGTAAATTTAGGGGAGAAATGACTATTTTGCCCCTAGCTTTGAAAATTTATATAATGAAAGTGATGGTTGATTTCTTTTAAAATTAACCAACACTTTGGAAGAGAGAGATAGAGCTTGAGAGCTTGGAGATGATGGAGAAGGAAGAGAATGAGCATGAAGGATCGGATCGAAAATGTTCGTGAAATAGAAAAGCTAGCGAATCGCCAGTTTTGTCTAAAGGAAGAAAAATAAGGAAGGATGGTATTAAAACCTAACTTTGAAGTTAGATTTTCTTTAAGTTTTATATGTTGAAAACATAGCTTAATGAGAATAAGAAGTAAATGATGTTAGGAATGATTTCATATGGTTGAAATCATTGAGAAAATAAGAAATAAGAATTAGAAGTTTAGTAAATAAATGTCTTAAGGAAGTATAAGTTTTGTAATGAATTTGAATATTCTGAATGAATCATATGAACAATTCAGTGAAGTAAGTAAGGAATTGTGTTTTATAACATCGAATTCCAAGAAAAAGTGAAATCATAATCAAAATATCGATTAAAAATGAAGAACACGAAGAACGTTGTTGATGGACAAATTTAAAACCATCGTAGTATAATTTGTTGTTGATGGACAGTTTAAAACCATCGTGTATAAGTTAGATACTGATTGCTTGGTTAGGAATGATAGAAATGTTCATGAAGAACGGATTAAACTTAGCTATAATGAAGTCATGACGAAAATTTTGTAAAAGACGAACGAGAATTAGAAAGTGTGTAAATGTACCCGAAGGTGTAGGGTTTCATAAGAAAGTAAGAGAATGTAGAAAATGTGAGTCGTGAACTCAAGAATGAATGAGTTACGAGTTCGGATGACCGAATTACGGATGAACGAACGAAGAACGTTAATATCGTAAAAATAAATAAAAGACGAAGATTAAGCCAATTGAATGGCATGTTAACGGATTCAAAATGAAGTTTTGTCTGATGGGGATTGAAGTACATAAGATAAGGAGGAGAATGGCTTTGGAATGCCCTCATTCTGAGTTATAACAAAGAAGTTATGAGATCGGGAAGTAAGCGTCTCAAAATGAAGTTAACACTTAATTTTTTTTCAAAGATTAAGGCTGGGCGCCGCAGTGCCAACCATGCTTTGTAAGGTGGCGCCGCAGTGCTAGACCGGAGAGCCACCTACTAGAGACTCGTGCCGCGGCACGAGAGATAGTAAGGAGAGTGGCGCCGCAGCGCCGGTGCAGGGCAAGGCCTAGTGATGAGCTTTTAACTACTCAAATCCTGGGGGAAGTTTAACGAAAGCTAATGAACATGTAGTTAATTAAATGTAACACTTAAACAAGTGAATTAAACCCTAAATGAAGGTAGAACGGAAATATTAAACTAGATTAAAAGACAAAGAATGTAAACGCGAGTTACGGAACAGATGTTTGGGGACCGTAGTCGCGATAAACGAACGTGGGGGATTGCTATGGTTATGATTCCTTAGACGTTGAGTGACGGGGGTAATGAATTACATTTCGATGTTATGTTGTGGTAATAATAGATAAGTGTAAAGCGTATAGATGTTGTGAATGCAACGCTGTTGCGATGGACGATCTGTCTTAGCATACAATGAACGGTATGGCTTCGACATTAAGAATAAGTAATGAACATGGGGTTCATGTAGGGGACAACGAAAGTATTAAGTAAGATATGAATTATCAAGAAAGTTTCATATCAAGAAAGCCGTAATGAACGGTAATAAGATTAATGAAAACTGAATGTGAGTCGAATAAGAATGAATCATGAGGTATGACATTTAGTCGTTAGAAAGCCATAAGGAATAAGAAATTAACTTAACGAACATTATATTTTAATAGTTCGGATATGTTAGATGAATTTAGGTTGTAGTACAATCGTAACCTTTGATGGCTGACATATGGGAGCTGGGCTAAAAAATTCCTTCAAAGAGCGAAGGTATATACGAAAGTGGAAACTGATCTAACTCACTGTGATGACAGTGTAGATGAGACGAGAACTTGTTTGCTGGTTGTTTGTGGGTAACCACTTAGAGTACCATATGAACTACTAGCAGAGACGCGATGTGTGCTGAGTTCTAGAGAAGTTATAAGGAGAAGATAAGAATGTAAATCATCAAAGATGATGAACGTATAAGTAAGACATCTCCGTATGTCATGAAGTTGTAAACCGGTAAAGAAAGTTAGTCGCTTAAACTTATATTGCAAGAACGCGAACCCTAAGAAGTAAAGTTAAGTAAACCAATGTGTAAGTCAAGTATATGACAATTTGGTGTTTATGTTTTCTCCTTATGTGTTATATATGAATTTGAATGAGCAGTTCAGCGTAAATGATAAGTTGTAGCTGTGTGTAAGGCAAGTTTCCTAACTTCATTCATATTTTATATGAATGTTAGTTTCTTAAACTTCTCAGATGTTGAACTTGAGAAGTCTTGTCAATGTGCAAATGTGTGATATTTGTACAAGGTTGTAATATATATGAGGCCTTGTGCCACAATTTGAATCCTTCAGTGTTTCTATAAGATGAACTGTTATGTGACTGAGCTGATTAATACAAGTATGTTATATTTATACATGAACCGTTATTGTTAAGTATGTGCTCATGATTCTAGTCAGACAAGATGTGTATGAAAAAGGTAGAAGAATGAAAGTATTTCAAAGTAAAAGTTACTGATGTTTTAAGATGATAGGAATCGAGGTTATTCCTATTATTCGAGCTGCTTCATAACCTTTGTTCGGTTATTGAAGTTCTAAAAGAATTTTTAAATTCTTGAAGTTGTTTATTCAACAGCTATGACTTGCTAGGCAATTGAATGCTCACACTTTCTTTAAATGAAAAACATTTTCAGCGAATGACGTTAGAAAGAACTTAAGGATTCCGTAAAGATCAAGTTGATCGATATCCAAACGAAGTGCCATTCATTATGTGAACGGGCATGAAGATCAAGCGAAGACTTGTATTGTAGAATAGTTTAATTGAACTATAGATTAGTTTAATGAACTATTATGTATCCTTGGTGGTGGATAAAAGTTACTCTTGTAAGATGGAATGAATAATGTATTTATCATTATTTGTAATGAAAGAAGTTATAAGGTTTTAGAACCTGGGATTTAAGAATGTATGTTGTTATATATCACTATATAATGATGTATGTTTGGAAGATGATGTACTCGTGACACACAGAATATGGGTGTGAAGATAGACCGAATTTCGGGGCGTGACAATTTGTTATCAGAACTAATAGTTTATAAACCTTAGGTATGAGTACCTAAGACTATAATCGTAGAGAGTATGTTAAGGCGGTATCGTTGAGTTAAACGATTGAGGAAGAAGATCATCACGTGATCATATTAAACGATGGATGATTTATAGTCAATGCTATAAATGAATGGTACTACGAAGTAGTACGGGAAAGAAGAACTCGGATTGAGTTATGAAGGATAGTATACGAATTAAAGAAAATTCGTATTAAGTAAAAAGAAAATTAGGATTTGTAAAATTTTAATTGAGGACTCATCTGATAGTTGAGTTGTATGAACTTTTGTAATGGGGCAGAGGTTTGTGCTTTGGTGTAACAACTGCTTAGCTTATTATAGTGATAATCATTGGAAAAGGGTGTCGCGCTATCAGTATGTATATGGTGAGAAGGTGAATCTTTTCTCATATATATGCTGGATAGGTATATAATGTTAGGATATGTGCGAGTTCTTAAAACTCATACTTATGAAAAGTTTGTGACTCATAGTTATATGCTATGTTTCTGAGCCCTGAGCATATGGATAGTCCTTGATTTGTTCTTGGATTACATATTGCGAAGATAAGTTCTTAAACACATATGGTTGTAGAAAGTTCTTAAACACATAAAGTGTGGTATGTTGATGGACTATACTAAGGTATAGGAATGTTTAGACTGAAAGTAAATATTTTCAGTAGACTTAGCATTGAAGGTGCTAGAGAAGATTAAGTATTGTCGCAAGTAAGATAATAAAGGAAAATGGAGAAATAGGATATTCCAAGTTATCTTGCTATGCTAGATTTCGAACTTTATTGAAATCGTGCTTATATGTGCATTTTGAAAAAAGAAGAAGAAAGAATTGGTTAAACTTTTGGAACCAACAGATTTTAAAAGAGCTATTCTTTGTATGTCTATGCTAATTATTTCGGCTAGACAAAAATTGATTTAAAATATCAAAATAAATTTTATATCATCTGTGCATTTGATGAAACGATGGAGTTATTAATGCAATTGAAACTAGTGTTGGATGTGATCTTAGGATCAACAATCCGCTATGGTATGATGTATAATGATGTTGGGTAAAATCTAATTACACACAACACGCAAGTATACATGGTCAACAAGTAATAAAGTGTAAGTAGAGTATCGTTCCCACGAGGAATTGTTTAATAAAAATCACCAAGTACTAACCCGTAACCAACTCAATCTTATTTAAACGAATGAATTTCAAATTATATAAATTAAATTATTTAATTACACTAATTCTAATTACCACTAATTAAAAATCAGATTACGGAGATTTAAGATCACAATTTCACTTATTGCTTCATTTAAGTTAAAATGCTTCTCATCAATTATTTTCTATCTTGAATTGTTAATCAAAAACACTGAAGCAGATAAAACCACATCTCGATGCATAATACTCATACTCACTTAAATCCACAGATGATAGAATTAAACAAGACACCCTAATTAACTAATCCACTATATCTCTATGTGAATTACAATTAAAAAGGATTTAAAGCACAAGTTCTCTATAAGATTATATATGGCGTAAAGGCATATCTCTATCATAAACACGAATTATGAATTCCATTTATGCAGAAATCCCAAACATACGTTATCATGATCAGATCTAAATCTAAACTTCATCTCTCGAGTTCATATAAATTATCACGGTAGTTGATGGCCAACCAATTAAACAATTAAGTTCAAATCACAATAGACAATCCTCACAATAGAACATAATAATTGATAGCGAAGCATATTAAAATAAACTACACAATAAGATCTATTGTAATCTCAAACAAAGAATTAGTTTATGATTATTGAAATTAAGAATCAACACTTGAATACACATTAAAAGACAAAAATAAGAGTAGAGTAAAGAATAAATCTGTTGTCAGCAAATCTCCATCTTCCTCAAGCTCCTGCTCTTGATCTTCAATTATCTCCAAGTTGCTTTAATCTCCAACTCTAATGAGAATTAGGGTTTTGCTCCTAATCTACTCTAATGGAATCCTTCAAAACTAGCCTCCCAATCCAAGTTAAAATCAAGTATTTATAGTTCTAATGGATACCCTAGCAAGTTAGGAAACTAAGAATCCTATTTTAGCTCAAATTGGACATAAAATAACCAAAATAAGCTATACCCCCCGCCGATCAGCGCACCCCACGCTGTTCCTAGGCCATTTTGGGCGCGCCCCGCGCTACAGTGGTAGAGATTCTGGTGGCTCGACGCGCCCCACGCTACTCTATTTTCTGTTGCTACGTACTTTGGTAAAACATGGATAACTTTTGATTCGCTAGGATTTATGGGGCCTGCCACCTATTAAATCGAAGATATCGACGAGATCTACAACTTTCATTCTTTGAGAATTGACAGATTATGTCCGGATCAAGGCATAAATCTGGTTTGAAGTAGATGCTATTTAAATTACAAGCATAGCAACTTTGAGCTTTGATCTTTGTTGATAAAAAGGCCATAACTCTCGCTTCCGAACTCCGATTGGGACGATTCAAGATGTTCCGGAAAGCTAAGAAGTATATCTACAATAAAATCTAAGTTTCAAGCCAAGAACATGCATCCAACTTAGTGTTAAATGCCTTGAAATCTTCCCTTCTTGCATTTGCTTGCATATTTTAGTCCAAAAGGTATCCAAATTGCTTTTCCTTGCTTATTCATGCCAATGTTGTGTCATAGCCTACAAAATAACATAACATATATGAAATGAACATACAATGCATGCAAAGTAACTACGAAACACATTTTTAAACAACTAATCCATGTTTTAGGTACGAGATAAGTAGGTATAAAACCTACTTATCAAATACCCCCAAACATAAACAATTGTTTGTCCTCAAGCAAAAACACAAAACAATAATGATATGCAATATAACTAATCTACATGCCTACGAATCCAACATTAATGACAGAAACAAGTCTATTTAACCAGCCTAAGAGAAATCAAGTAAACATGATAATATATCATATCAAAACAAATCATTAACTTCCCAATCAATCATCAAATCTTAGACTGTTATGACTAATATAGCGCGTGTGTGCTCCACAACAATGTTAACTGATATAAAATCAAATTTAACATATAACAAGTCTCTTTGAAGGCATCAAATAGTGTAAACTCAAGAAATCCAAAAATAAGCTAGATCCAACTAAAATCAAACAATTGCCAATATTGAGGGTCAACATGGGATACTTATCCTTTATTTTTCATCTACGGGGGCTTTTTTCTCTTATTTCCCATTTTATTCATTTTTTTCTTTTTTTTATATACACATAGCTATGCAATGTCTTATTCCCTTAGGCTTTTCAATGCTACCTTAACGAGCTTTCGAACAACGACTCCAGACCATTAAGATCTTAGGGCGCTAGGTGTGAAGACAATCCCCTCGGGCTTACTTACTCAAGTAATAAATGCCACAAAACAAGACAAGAACACCACAATGTTTGTTCATACTTTTTTTATAGCTTATATACCCCAAATATTCCCCCAAACTTATGTTCTTGTCTAACTTTAGCCATCACTACTTATTCTTGTCATTCTTTCATTCAAACTAGCATTATCCTTTAGAGTTCGATTATGTATCAATTTAAACTCAATCATTCAACAAGTTATTTTACTGAGCTATCCTTATTATACTAGTTTCAAACAGAAAAAAGACTCAATTCATAACAAGAAATCACATCAAAGCTCTAATAGTCAGTACTATACTTGTCTACCCAATTCCAATCTCATCATTGGCCAAAATAAACTATAAATATCAAACAACTGGACTCATGCAAGATGTACTAAATGCTATATAAACATAGTAAACTAACTATTTTTTTAATTTTTCAATTTTTTTTCAAGAAACTGAATGCAAAACTAAATGTAACTATATGAACTACAATGTAAATAACTAACTATATGTAATACGACACAAAAATGCCCCACAAACTTAAACTAGACATTGTCCTCAATGGCTAAGATAGGAAAAATTAAAAGAGAGGATTTCCCTAAAAATACAGCATTTTCCTCCTTGTCTGCTAAGTCTGAAGAATAGGCCAGACACATTGGAATAAATCGGGAACCACACTTGAGTTGGACTTGACAAACATTGCAATTAAAACACTTTTATCGCCTAGAATTTTCGAGAGGCACGGCCGCCTGAGATGGTGTGCCCCGCGCTATGGGGTCAGTAGGTTTTGGAGTAGCAGCGCCCCCCGTGCCGTGTCTATACGTTAGGTGGCGCGGCCCGCGCTATGGGGCCAGTAGCTTAGTGACTTTCTTTTTCTTGCCTTACCTGCAAGCATACCATTATGGAGTCATTATTCTTTGAAAACTAAATATATGAGCTAGACTATAAACTAAAATATAAAGAATAAATAAGGAAGAAAAGGTTTAGAGCTTGGGTTGCCTCCCAATTAGCGCTAGTTTTAACGTCGTAAGCCCGACTTTGTCTAGTCAGCACTATCCAATTCCACTTCGATAATTGAGAAAACCTCTATCCATCGAAAACAATGTAACTTTTGGTAGGTTCCCTTTTGTGATGGCTATCGAATTAAAGTCACCTAGCATGCTTTGTTTAAATAAGTGCCCAATTGAGAATGTTGAATAACTAGGTTCTTTTCCATCCGTTGAGTCTATGATTAGATTTGGGCTTTGAGGCTTGTCAAGCACAACGGGCTCTTCTTCTTCTATTTTCTCTTCCTCAGCCTACCATGGTGTATAAGAGGCCTCATTATCATAGAGATCTTTGCCTTGGATGTGACTACCAAGGGGACATAGGTGTGCAAAATTCATTGGATTTTTCAACTATGGATGAGAAGGCACTTATGGTATAATAAAGATCAGCTCATTTCTTCTTTTTCTATATCCCCAGTTGTCTCTTCAATGTCCACTTCTTTTAGTTCATCTAGTGGCATGTACACTTCTTGCTTTCCATCAGTTTCATCATCCATGTCATAGCACCAATTGTTTGGAGGGCGATTGTTCAAGGCTTCGAACATTTGATCCATCTGGTTCTACAGATTTTGAATTGATATCTCTCGATTTTGAATTGTCATTTCTTGATTAATCTTCCTCTCTTCATTTGATGCTGTGAACTTGGACAACAATTCCTCCAACCTTAAATTATATGTCTCAGTCTCGGAAGCCATGTATTGAGGACCATTGGTTGAGGTAGTGACGAGTTGTTCCATCCGATTATTAAACTTTTGGTTGACATCTCTTGGCTAATCCTCATCTCCTCTAGGTTTGCTATGCCCTTCAATATTACATCCCTCGAATTTGATTTTTCATCTTGTGGCAATGGAGGTGGACATGAAAATTCCAGTGTGTATGATTGATTTGGAGCGTAGTATTGGTCTTCATAATTGTAGTTGCATGACGAATCTAGGTGTTACCCCCAATCTTGGTGATAATTGGCATATGCATAATTGTTGAGGTAGTCACCCCCATATTGTACTGGTCCAAATCTGACGATGCATTGATGACTCGGATGATTGCCAACATAATAATTACAATCTGCTGCGATCTTTCGAATACTTTGGGCTGTAAGAACATCCAATCTCTTCGAAAGTGTTTCAATTTATGCTGACAATGCAAAAAATGCATTGAGTCCATCAATTATTGTGTCCCTTGGTTGAGTCTTACTCGTAAATGGCCATTGATAATTGCATCCAGCCATGGTACCTGAAAAGATAGAAAAATAGGAAGACAATTAAATAAAAAGAAAGAAAAAAAATGTTTAAATTAAGACTAATTTGATTGAAGCTAATATTAGCAAAAAAAATATATTAAACTAATTCCCCGGCAACGGCGCCAAAAACTTATTGGGTAACATCTAATTACGCACAAAACGCAAGTATACGTGGTCAACAAGTAATAAAGTGTAAGTAGGGTATCGTTCCCACGAGGAATTGTTTAATAAAAATCACCAAGTACTAACCCGTAACCAACTCAATCTTATTTAAACGAATGAATTTCAAATTATATAAATTAAATTATTTAATTACACTAATTCTAATTACCACTAATTAAAAATCAGATTACGGAGATTTAAGATCACAACTTCACTTGTTGCTTCATTTAATTTAACACATTTCTCATCAATTATTTTCTATCCTGAATTGTTAATCAAGAACACTAAAGCAAATAAAATCACCTCTCGATGCATAATACCCATACTCACTTAAATCCACAGATGATAGAATTAAGCAAGACACCCTAATTAACTAATCCACTATATCTCTTTGTGAGTTACAATTGAAAAAAGGATTTAAAGCGCAAGTTCTCTATAAGATTACATATGACGTAAAGGCATATCTCTAACCTAAACACAAATTATGAATTCCATCTATGCAGAAATCACAAACATATGCTCTCATGATTAGATCTAAATCTAAACTTCATCTCTCAAGTTTATATAGATTATTACGGTAATTAATGGCCAATCAATTAAACAATTAAGTTCAGATCACAGTAGGCAATCCTCACAATAGAACATAATAATTGATAGCGAATCATATTAAAATAAACTACACAATAAGATCCATTGTAATCTCAAACAAAGAATTAGTTCATGATTATTGAAACTAAGAATCCACACTTGAATACATATTAAAAGACAAAAATAAGAGTAGAGTAAAGAATAAATCTGATGTCAGCAAATCTCCATTTTCCTGAAGCTCATGCTCTTGATCTTAAATGGTCTCCAAGTTGCTTCAATCTCCAACTCTAATAAAAACTAGGGTTTTGCTCCTAATCCACTATAATCTAATCTAATCTAATGGAATCCTTCAAAACTAGTCTCCCAATCCAAGTTAAAATCAAGTATTTATAGTTCTAATGGATACCCTAGCAAGTTAGGTAACTAAGAATTCTATTGTAGCTCAAATTGGACATCAAATAACCCAAATAAAATGTCTTCCCGCCGATCGGCGCACCCTACGCTGTTCCTAAGCCATTTTGGGCACACGATGTTTATAGCACGATCCACGCTACTCTATTTTATATTGCAACTTTCTTTTGTAAAACAGGCATAACCTTTGATCCGCTAGAAGTTACGGGGTCTGTCACCTATCAAATCGAATATATCGACGAGATCTACAACTTTCATTCTTTGAAAATTGATAGATTCAGTCCGAATCAAGGTGGAAATTAGGCTTGAAGTAGATGCTATGTAAATTGCAAGCAGGGCAACTTTGAGCTTTGTTATTAGTTGATAAAAAGGCCATAACTCTCGCATCCGAACTCCGATCGGGGCGATTTAAGATGTTCCGTAAAGCTAAGAAGTAGATCTACAATAAAATCTAAGTTTCAAGCCAAGAACATGTATCCAACTTGGTGTTAAAAGCTCTGAAATCTTCCCTTCTTGCATTTGCTTGCATATTTTAGTCCAAAAGATATCCAAATTGCTTTTCATTGCTTCTTTATGCCAATATTGTGTCATAGCCTACAAAATAACATAACATGTATGAAATGAACACACAATGCATGCAAAGTAACTACAAAGCATAGTTTTAAACAACTAATTCAAGTATTAGGTATCAGTTAAGTAGGTATAAAACCTACTTATCAAATGACAAAATCATAAACTGACGTAGTCCTCAACGTACTGTGAAAAGTACGGTATTATGATGTCATAAAACGTTTTGAATTTATGAATAAAAGAATTTAAAGAAGTAGTCGATGCCAATTGATGTGACTAGACGAATGTTTCAAGTTGATGTCCAAGTTTGGCTAGACAGATGATATGTTATATTATAAGAAAATCGAGCTTCATTTGAGAACTTGTGTCAAACAAAATTAGTTTGGTGCGGAATCTAATGATTAAGTCTGAGGTGAACACACCCCGAAATGGGGTTATACGATAGGTTGATCACCTACGTATGAAAGAGGTATTTTACCTTCTTGGTGATTGTAAACTTACCGTAATAGAAGGGTTTACGGTGAAATGCAGTGAAACCTAGTAAGAGTTCATGGTCGATTTGATCCCTCAGTAAAAGTATGAAATGTTTTAAAGGTATTCTTATATTCCTCGTTATTCATTCTACTTCATAATTCTTGATAAGTTATGAAGGTAAGGGAATGTTGGAAAGATAAGAACTTATTTGAAGAGAAGTTGAGAAATAAGGTATGTTAAAATTTTGAGGACGAAATTCTGTGAAGAAGGGGTGGATGTGATGACCCGCGTAAGGGTATGGTTTTAAGAAATTATGAGGACGAAATTTTTGTAAGAGGGGAAGAGTGTGATAACTCGGAAATTCGGATTGTGCAGAATTTAAGTTTAAAGAATTAGTTATTAATAAAATAAATTTTTATTAATACTATTATGTGCTATGTGTTTATTAATCGTTCTAGAACCTAGAATGATTATAAATCGGGAGGATTTTGGCTACGAGCTAGATTGAACGAGTAAGAATTTTCAAGACGAAAATAAAATTTTTTCGGGAACAAAAATATTTTCGGGGAAAAAGACGAAATATGCACTATTCACCCGACGAAACCCTAAGTGTTAAGGTTTGAATAATCTAAGCTTCTTCGAGAGTTCGGTATGTCAAAATGACATTCTGTCAAAAGATTTGTCTATAATACATCGTGAAAAGTTAAGTAAGCCGATAAAAGTTTTTCTCGAAAAACGTGCAGAAATCGGACGAAATAAAAATAACGAAAAGTACTATTATGTACTTTTCATTGGTTTAACTACGTTAGGGGAAAACATGATGGAAAACACTTAACACAAAAAAGTGTTTTTTAGTTTTTTAGATTTTAGAAGAATACGTAAAAGTTAATCGGTAAAGGAAAGACGAAATGTCCAAAAATATTTAGATTCCGAGAATCGCAGTTTTTAAAACTGTCGGACGAAACCCAAAAGACGGAACCACAAAACTTCTAAGGGAAGTTTTGTGAATAGTAAGGAGGTGTATTGAGGAGGTGGGAATAGTAAATGTAGGGGCAAAATGACTATTTTGTCCCTAGCTTTGAAAATGTATATAATGAAAGTGTTAGTTAATTTTTTTCAAAATCAACCTACACTTTTGAACAGATATAGAGCTTAAGAGCTTGGAGAAGATGGAGAAGGAAGAGAATGAGTATAAAGGATCGGATCAAAAGTGTTCGTGAAATAGAAAAGCTAGCGAATCGCCAGTTTTGTCTAAAGGAAGAAAAATAAGGAAGGAAGGTATTAAAACCTAACTTTTAAGTTAGATTTTCTTTAAGTTTTATATGTTGAAAACATAGCTTAATGAGAATAAGAAGTAAATGATGTTAGGAATGATTTCATATGGTTTAAATCATTGAGAAAAGATGAAATAAGAATTAGAAGTTTGGTAAATAAATTTCTTAAGGAAGTATAAGTTTTGTAATGAATTTGAACGATCCGAATGAATCATATAAACGATTCGGTGAAATAAGTAAGGAATATTGTTTTGTAACATCGAATTCCAAGAAAAAGTGAAATCATAATCAAAATATCGAGTAAAAATGAAGAACACAAAGAACACGCGAAGAACGTTGTTGATGGACAAATTTAAAACCATCGTAGTATAATTTGTTGTTGATGGACGAGTTTAAAACCATTGCGTATAAGTTATATGTTTATTGCTTTGTTAGGAACGGTAGAAACGTTCATGAAGAATTGATTAAACTCAGCTATAACGAAGTTATGGCAAAAATTTGGTAAAAGACGAACGAGAATTAGAAAGTGTGTAAATGAATGGAGAACGTTAATAACATAAAAATGAACGAAGGACGAAGATTAAGACAATTGAATGACATGTTAACGGATTCAGAATAAAGTTCTATCCAAGGGGAATTGAAGTACGTAAGATAAGGATGAGAATGGCTTTGGAACAACCTCGTTCCAAGTTATAACGAAGAAGTCATGAGATCGGGAAGTAAGCATCTAAAAATGAAGATAACACTTCGATATTTTTTCAAAGATTAGGGCTTGGCGTCGCAGCGCCAGCCATGCTTTGTAAGGCGGCGCCGCAGCACCAGACCGGAGAGCCAGCTACTAGAGACTCGCGCCGCAGTGCGAGAGATATTAAGGAGAGTTGTGCCGCAGCGCCGGTCCAGGGCAAGGCCCAGTGATGAGCTTTTAACTACTCAAATCTTGGGGGAAGTGTAACGAAAGCTAATGAACGCGTAGTTAATTAAATGTAACACTTAAACAAGTGAACTAAACCTTAAATGAAGGTTAAACGGGAAGATCAAATGAGATTAAAAGATAAATAATGTAAACGCGGGTTACAAAACCGATGTCCGGGGATCGTAGTCGCGATAAATGAACGTGGAGGATTGCTATGGTTGTGATTCCTTAGATGTTGAGTAACGAGGGTAATGAATAACATTTTGATGTTATGTCGTGGTAATGAGAGGTAAGTGTAAAGCGTATAGCCGCTATGAACGTAATGCTGTTGCGATGAACGATCGGTCTTAGCATACAACGAACGGTATGGCTTCGACATTAAGAATGAGTAATGAACGTGGGGTTCATGTAGGGGATAACGAATGTATTAAGTAAGATATGAATTTTCAAGAAAGCCGTAATAAACGGTAATAAGATTAATGAATGTTGAATGTGAGTCGAATAAGAATGAATCCTGAAGTATGGCATTTAGTTGTCAGAAAGCCATAAGGAACGAGAAATTAACTTAATGAACATTATAGTTTAATAGTTCGGATAAGTTAGATGAATTTAGGTTGTAGTACAATCGTAACATTTGATGGCTGACATATGGGAGCTGGGCTAAATAATTCCTTTAGATAGCGAAGGTATATATGAAACTGGAAACCGATCTAACTCATTATGATGACAATGTAGATGAGACGGGAACTTATTTGTTGGTTGTTTATGGGTAACCACTCAGTGTACCATATGAACTACTAGTAGAGACGCGATGTGTGCTGAGTCCTAAAGAGGTTATAAGAAGAAGATAAGAATATAAATCATTAAAGATGATGAACGTATGAGTAAGACATCTTCGTATGTCATGAAGCTGTAAACCGGTAAAGAAAGTTAGTCATGTAAACTTATATTGCAAGAACGCGAATCCTAAGAAGTAAAGTTAAGTAAACCAATGCATAAGTCAAGTATATGACTATTTGGTTCTTATGTTTTCTCCTTATATGTTATATAGGAATTGGAATGAGCAGTTCAGAGTAAATGATAAGCTGTAGCTGTGCGTTAGACAAGTTTCTTAACTTCATTCATAATTTATATGAATGCTAGTTTCTTAAACTTCTCAGATGTTAAACTTGGAAAGTCTTGTCAATGTGCAAATGTGCGATATTTGTACAAGGTGGTAATATATATGAGGCCTTGTGCCATAATTTGAACACTTCGGTGTTTCTATGAGATGAACTATTCTGTGACTGAGCAGTTCAATACAAGTACGTTCTGTTTATACATGAACCATTATTGTTAAGTCTGTGCTAATAATTCTAGTCAGACATGATGTGTATGTAAAATGTAGAAGAATGAAAGTATTAAAAAGTGAAGTGACTGATGTTTTAAGATGATAGGAATCAAGATTCTTCCTATTATTCGAGCTGCTTCATAACCTTTGTTCTGTTATTGAAGTTCTAAAAGAATGTTTAAATTCTTGAAGTTGTTTATTCAACTACTATGACTTGCTGGGCAATTGAATGCTCACACTTGCTTTAAATGAAAAATATTTTCAGCGAACAGTGTTAGAAAGAACTTAAGGATTCCGTAAAGATCAAGCTAACTGATATCCAGACGAAGTGCCATTCAGTATCTGAATGGGAGTGAAGATCAAGCGAAGACTTGTAATGTAGAATAGTTTAATTGAACAATAGATTAGTTTAATGAAATGTTATGTATCCTTGGTGGCGGATAAAAGTCACCCTTGTAAGATGGAATGAATAATGTATTTATCATTATTTGTAATGAAAGAGGTTATAAGGTTTTAGAATCTGGGATTTGAGAATGTATGTTGTTATATTTCGCTATATAATGATATGTGCTTGGAAGATGATGTACTCGTGAAGCACGAAATCCGGGTGTGAAGATAGATCGGATTTCGGGGCATGACACTTAGCATTTTCATTAAGTATATGCACTTACTCCATAATGGTCTTCTATCATTTGGGTTCAAAAACTAACTTGTCCAACATTTCCCCTGGCTCGATGCTGCGGCGCCGGCCTTATGCCTACCATTGGCGCTGCGACGCCATACTTCAATATCTAACTCTCTGTCTCAGCTCTGCGGCACGAGATTTATAGCTTGGGGTGGCGCTGCGGCGTCGACCATGAGCCTCAGATAGTTTTGACAGTTTTCTTGCTCTATGAAATTCCCGGGCTCATAACTTATTTGTTTTAAGTCTAAATTGGCTCGTTCAAAAGTCATTAGCTCACAAATCATATACTCTATGATATCATTAGAAAATATTTTATTTTCAAATCTTTTAACACGAAATTCACCGATTAGTTCATTATTGAGCATTCGTTTAACATTCGTGAGCGTTCATAACTCGTTTCTTCGTTCTAAGTCGAAATTCGACGATTCTTAAGTCCACAACTCTTGAATACCCTATATTACGTGATGCCATCGAAAACCAAGGTTTTCAAGCTATGTGGCAACTTTCGACTACTAATCCGAGATTTCTACATTTTCAACGTTTAACGGATAATTTTGTAAAATTCGCCATAACTTCGTTACTTGAGTTTTCTACGCCAAATCAAATGGAACAACTCCATTGATTCATCATATACATCCTAGGCAAATAAGAAGCACATACCCTATGATGATTTTCAATTTGTCCATCAACAACAAAATAAACGCTTTACGGTTTTCTTTGATTTTAAAACTTACATAACACTTATGATTATTAATCATACATGACATATAATGACTTAATCCACTATTAGCCATCATTATGACTCCGGAAGAGACATGCTCCACCAAAACATACTTTTCTACGAAAAAGATAGAAGACTAACGTTTTATGAAAAGTTACCTTTACGTTATTCGCGTTCTTGAGTAAACTTGTATACTTTGCTCCAAACTCACTTAATTACTTGTTATCTTACTTTTCTCTCTCTCAATATATGTTGGTCAATGTTTACAAAACACCAAATGAACTACGCAAGCTTTCTATTTATAGAAAACCAAATGGAGGGTAAAATGGTCATTGAGCTCAACCTCCTTACTATTCTTTATGTAGCCACCAAGTAACCACTTTACTTGGTGGCCAAGTGGCTGACCCACATCCCTTGTGGGTCCCCCCATGGGTTGCCCCATGGGTTTAACCCATCCGGTGGCCCATCGGTTCGATCCGCGATTTGATTTCTTGGTTTGGGACTTAACATTTATTGTTATTAGGCCTAACTTGGGCTTGATTTTCATACTCCTTGGGCTTGGGATACTCTAAGTCTAATTGGAGTATACAAATTCCATAACTTAAAGTCCATTAAGAACTAATCGTATTCTACGCATACCATTCTCGTATTTTCTTCGTATATAGTTCGTATGATATTCGTATTATACGTCGCAATTATCTTCGTACTATACTCATATAATAAGTAGTATCATACTCGTATTCCTCACGTATAATAACCCTAATCATTATATGTTAGCCATTAAATTCTCTGAACTCACATTTCCTAACCCTTAGGTTTTAAGTCCATAGGCGAAAACTTTGTTTGCCATAACTAAAATATTATTAAATATTCCATTACGTCTTTGTATTCTCTCATTACGCGTTTCTCAGAAACTCAAACCTAATCTCCGAACGGAAACGGATGAATATTGTTTTTACGAAAATTTCTCAGAAAATATTTATTTTCGTCTTGGAAATTCAAAATAATTAATCCTAGCACATAGCCAGAATACTAACCACATCCACACATTTTAGGTCATAGAACGAACTTCAAACATCTTACTCACATAAATAATCAATTAAAATCATTTAATTCAAATAATCAAATAAAATTTAATATACATATAGATCCGATTTTCTCGGGCGTTACATTCTTCCCCCTTTATAAGGATTCTGTCCCTAGAATCTTGCTATAATTACATAAAAAAATGAGGAAACTTTTCCTTCATTTTACTCTCGAGCTCTCACGTTGCTTCTTCGGCGTCGTGGTTACTCCAAATTACCTTTACTAAAGGTATTATCTTATTTCTCAAGAATTGTTCCTTCTTATTCATAATCTGAATCGGATGTTCTTCATACGTTAAGTCTTTTTCTACTTGAATAGATTCATACTCTATTACGTCCTCGTAGTCCGGTTTATAAGGACGTAGCACTGACACATGAAACACATTGTGTATTCTTTCCATCCTTGGAGGTAAAGCTACTTCATAAGATACCTCTCCTACCCTTCTTAAAATTTGAAAAGGTCGTACAAACCTTGGACTTAACTTCCCTTTCTTTCCAAAACATATCTTCCCTTTTCAAGGCTATACTTTTAGAAAGACATACGAACCTACTTCAAACTCCCTCTTCTTACGATGAGGATCTGCATACTTCTTTTGTCTATCTTGAGTCGCTACCAATCAAGTTCGTATTAGCTTAACCATGTCTATCGTTTATTGTACCAACTCAGGTCCCAACATTCGATGTTCACCCACTTTATCCCAGCAAAGTGGTGTTTTGCACTTCCTCCCATTCAACGCTTCGTAAGGCGACATGCCTATACTAGCGTGAAAGCTATTGTTGTAACCGAACTTTACCAAAGACAGATGTTCGTCCCAACTCCCCTTAAAATCCATAACGCAAGATCTTAACATATCTTCTAGTGTTTGAATTATCCGTTCACTTTGTCCATCCGTTTGAGGATGATATGCCGTACTCAATCTCAACTGCGTTCCTAGTTGCCCTTGCAAACTCCTCCAAAAATTCGACGTGAATCATGGATCACGATCTGACACAATCGAAATCGGTACCCCATGTCTCGAAATAATTTCCTTGACATAAAGCTTAGCTAATTGCTCTAGGTTATACCTAACTCCTATTGGTAGAAAGTGAGACGATTTCATAAACCGATCCACTATTACCCAAATAACGCCGTAACCCTTCCTCGCCGTTAGAAGTCCCACCCCAAAATCCATCGTGATATGCTCCCATTTCCACTCAGGAATCTCTAGTGATTGTAATAATCCACTCGGTCGTTGGTGTTCAGACTTGGCTTTCTAACAAGTTAAGCACTTACTAACATATTCTGCTATTTCCCTCTTCATGTTTTGCCACCAAAAATTCTGACGAAGGTTTTGATACATCTTAGTACTACCAGGATGTAACGAGTACCTGGAACTATGGGCCTCACTCATAATCTCTTCTTTAACTCGAAATTATTTGGAACCCAAATTCTTCATTCAAAGAGAAGTAAACCTTCTTTATCAAGGTTATACTTAGTCTTCACTTCATCCTTCATTATCATTTTCATTTGTTCACACTCCTCATTACCTAGTTTTACTTCGTTAACCTGTTCCACTATCGTTGGTCGAGTCTCTATTGAGAATAACATCTCCACCGCTTCACTTGGTAACTTAACTTCTAACTCCATTCTTGCCATCTCCATTATTAACTCATTCTGAGTTGTTAACATTGTTAATTTTTTCCTACACTTCCTACTTAGTGCATCTGCTACTACATTTTCCTTCCCCGTATGATATAAGATATATTTCAAACTTTTTATGGTTCGTGTATATCTCACACTTCTCCCCATATAAATAATGTCTCCATATTTTTAAAGTAAAAACTACTGCTCCTAAATCTAGGTCATGAGTATGATAAACCTTCTCATAATCCTTTAACTGGCGTGACGCATACGTAATGACCTTGCTATGCTGCATGAGCGCGCAACCAAGTCCTCTATGCGAAGCATCGCTATAAACTACAGAATTCCCCGTATCATCTGGTGAGGATAATATTGTTGCTTCACTTAACCTTCTTTTTTGTTCCTGAAAACTATTCTCACACTTCTTAGTCCATATATACTTTACTGACTTACTAGTCAAATTTGTCAACGGAGTAGTTATTTTAGAAAAGTCCTAAAAGAACCTCCTATAGTATCCCGCTAACCCTAGAAAACTCCAAACCGCAGTTGGCATTTTCGGTTACTCCCAGTTATTAACTGCTTCTACCTTCGCTGGATCAATAGAAATGCTATCTTTATCGATAACATGTCCTAAAAACTGCACTCTCTCAAGCCAAAATTCACACTTAGTGAATTTCGCATACAACTTCTCCTTCTGTAGTGTCTCCAACACTATCCTTAAATGTTCAACATGATCTTCTGGCATCTTGAAATGGACTAGGATATCATCAATGAATACTACGACAAACTTCTCTAAATATTGTTTGAACACTCTGTTCATCATATCCATAAATGTGGCTGGCGCATTAGTCAACCCAAACGACATAACCAGAAACTCGTAATTACCATAACGAGTCCTGAACGTCGTCTTGGGTACATCCGCCTTCCTTACTTTCAACTGATGGTACCCCGTACGTCAATCTATCTTAGAAAAATACTTTGCCACTTTCAACTGATCAAATAGAACATCGATCTTAGGCAGTGAGTATTTATTCTTAATAGTTAATTTGTTTAACTCTCGATAGTTGATACAAAGTTGTAACGACTCATCCTTCTTCTTTACAAACAACACCGGTGCTCCCCATAGAGACACACTCAGTTGAATGTACTTCCTATCTAATATTTCTTGTAATTGAACCATTAACTCCTTCATCTATATCGGCACCATTTTGTAAGGTGCCTTAGAAAATGGTGTCGTACCCAGTAACAAGTTAATCAAAAATTTGACTTCCATATCCAGCAGAATTCCTGGTAATTCCTCCAAAATTACATCCGCGAACTCTTAAACTACAGGTATCTATTCCAATGATGCTTCCACTCCCTGGGTATCCACAACATGGCACATGTAACCTATACACCCCTTCCTCAACATTTTCATACCTTGTGTCATGGTTAGACAATAGGAGCGCCCCGATAATTTATTACCGTAAAACACCATCTCGGGTTTCTTAGAAAGCGTATGGTGCACACTCTTTCTATGGCAATCTATTATTGTAACGCCCCCTTCCCGAAAAGAAAAGGGCGGTCACATGCAAAGCACAACAAACCTCAAATTAAGTAAAGAGAGCACTAAAGACTTCAAATATGAATAATGATAACCATCAATAAGGTATTAAATACGATTCTCAACATAGAGTCAAAATAACTAAAACCAAAAATCAAAACAACCTAGATGGTCAAAGACAACTCTCTCATCACACTAGCCCTGAATCAACCCTGCAAACTTGCCGGAAGAAAAACACAGCATGAGCCAATTGCCCAGTACGGATATAGATATACAAAGGATATATAACTAAAATACAAAATTCAACTGAAGCAATATACTCAACAAAGCTTCAAGTTTAAAGACTGACAAAAAAATCTCCAAAGATCTGAATAAAATATATTTAAATCAACAGAATTGACAAAACCAATAGATGAATAAAGAAATAACGAACTGAAGTAACTAACTCAATGAATTGAGCTGAACAGAAACAAATAAAACTATTACAATGAATAATAGGCTGAATCAAATGGTTGGATGTTATTTCATACCGAGTGAGCTCAGAAATATACGTTGCCATACAGGCAAGTCAAATGATGCCACACAGGAAAGTCAAAATAATGCCACACATGCAAGTCAAAATAATGCCGCACAGGCAAGTCAAATGATGCCACACAGGTAAGTCAAAATAATGTCACACATGCAAGTCAAAATAATGCCACACAGACAAGTCAAATGATGCCACACAGGCAACCAAAATAATGCCACACAGGCAAATCACACATTGGACCGCGAATCCAAATGTATGCAAATCGGATAAGTGTGTTTGGCACAACATCACAAATCTGCAGAACAGAAAACTAGGGTTAACCCATACGCCTCCCACAACATAACACCAAATGGGCCACTTACTCCGGAGCCCAAAATAGAGACGCCGTGGACTAATCACACTGCCACGGAAAGTGTCATGCCTCTCGTGCCAAGACAACATGCCTGTGGTACCCCCACATGTGGTTATAGCTCAGGTATACCCTACGGTATATTCTAACAAAAATACTATGTCACAACACATGCGACATAATATCAACAAAAGGGTTCTATATGTACATGTTGAACCAAATCAAATTATAGTCACAAGGTCTCAAAAAGAAGGTAGCAACATGTACCGCTCTACAATTATCAAAAATAAATACTAAACATGATATCCTAAATTAAAGAGTACAAATACGAGTCCAATGTGTCAACTCCAAAATGAAACAAATCTATGAATTTCACAAGAAACAATTATGTGAAATAATAACAGAATTTGAAACGAGGAACAAAACGAACAAATCAAATTTAACAAAAGTATCGCTGAAAGAGTACGGAATCCGTACCTGATATAGTACCAAAATAATTCACCGAAGCCAAATATCACCCGTTAGACTCCCTCAATCCGATCTAATTATCAAAATAAATATAATATAACTAATTAAATTATGAACTTATACGGTTTATATTTTCATAAATTCAATTATTTTAATATATTATATTCAGTTGTAAGCAAAAGATACTTTTTAATTGTAATGACAATATTATAATTTTTATTTGTTCATTTATTTATATTATATATGTATATTTTGTACCTCTCAGAATTATGTCCAAAAGCATACAAGCATATTAACTATACATGTACATATGTAAATTAAACAAACGTGATGCGGCCTGATTCATTAGACTTAATCATGTCATGTTTTACTCATAAATTTAATAACTTATTTGAAGTTTAATTTACACTAAATTATTATTATTATTATTGCTCTGAACATTCCAATTCGTATAACCCTCATGTTGTAATCTTCCACCTGATGCAATAAGTGTGGAGAATAGATGAATTGGTCATACATTATTTTATTCTTACTATTAAACTTAGAAAAAAAAAGTTCTTTTAATTAATCAATCCATTTGTTTTCTATACAACATGCATCTATTAAGCTGATGTGATATTACTGACAATCTTTTTATTATTACTATTATTATTGAATGTATACCAAGACAACTTACCTGATAACAAGCTGCAAAAATTGACTTCGTAGCAAACTAATTGGATTCCATAGCAACCTTCCACTTGGTTTGTTTGTTTCTTTTAGCAGTCACCCCTCTTTTCTCTCCATCAATTCGTAACAAAATATATGTGAGGAAGATCAGGTTTAGTTATTAATTTATTAATTTATTAAATATTAACTCTCCTAATTTAAATAGGATTTATTATTACCCACAAATATAAATTAAACCCAATAAATTTTAAAGCCCAAATTGTACTAAATTAATTTACCCATCACTTATTAATATTTAGTAGCCCACATAATTTAAATAACTAGTTTGGCCCAAATAAATGACAAAGTACAATTAATATAATTTAAAACAACATAATTGTTCTTATTCAATATTTATTTTTTTTTTATTTTTTTTTATTTTTTTACCGGGTATTACATCACCTACCCCTTAAAAAGGATTCCGTCTCCGGAATTAAAAGAATGAACGTAGCTAATTATAAAAAAGATGCGGATACTCCGCTCGAATAGACTTCTCTATCTCCCAAGTAGCTTCCCGTTCTGAATGATTTTACCACAAGACTTTAACAAAAGGAATTATCTTCCTCAATTTTAATTTAATTAGTTATTTAATTATTTACAAAAAGACTTTAATTTTCCACATAAAACAAGGAAGAAAAGAGGGAAACAAAAATTAATTACCTTTTCCAATTTAAATATAATTGTATACAATAAAATTAATTAATATTTAATTAAAAAAATATGGGTTATTACATTTTTCACCCGTTAAAAATAATTCCGTCCTCGGGATTCAAATAAGCTACAAAAAATAAATAAATTTAGTTACGACGTAGCGTCGCCATTTGTAACTATCAACGCGGATAAGTCATCGGTCCACGTAATTATCCATGTACTCGTAAAAGATTCGTCAACTATCGTGTCAAGCCTTGGTAAGGTTGTTCGCGTTAAATCGCATGATGCACTGTCGGTGCGCCCCTCGTTAATATCTTTGAGTTTCATTCTTGCAAACGTACGTACTCTTCGGAACATAATTCGAAATCACAAAAAAAAAAAAAAAAATTCTTCATCTAAATACGATTCGAATACCCAAAATATCTAAAATTATCTTTAATTTGTAAAACGTTTATATTCCACACATGACAAAGATCTAACAAATTATTTTTGTTTTATTTTACATAAATTCATACAAAACTCTAATGACATCAGATAAATAAAACAACTATGCAAGCTATATTACTAACGTCTCTCCCTAAGTCCTCAAGAGCTTCAAAATATTATAACCTCAAATCAAATTATTTCTCAAATAATATTACACAAAAAATATACTACTACTAAGATCTCTTCGTCACCATACCAACTTCAAATCATATTACCTACTATCTGAATAAGTAAACAATAGCTTTCAAAATCTCTTAAAATATACTGGATTCATCACTTATTATATCTCTAATCATTCAATGAATCAATCATTCTCTTAATGCAAACCTTAACCCAACCAATTCTAAGATCTCCTCATATTATCACAAAAAAAAACTTCATTTAAAATAACTCCAATATTCTACTAGAAAATAACCGCAAAATTTATTTAGTCCAATATCCTACTAAAAAAATAGCCACAAAATTGATCATTAACTCCAATTGATTAATCTAATTATCTCGAATATCAACAACTCAAATTACAAGAAATCTTCTATACTTAATAATTTTCACTTTATCATAATATGTCATCAATACTCAAACCTCAAATTATCCACAAGCTTAACATAAATCAAAACCTAACTCAAATCAAATCCTCAATTCAACGATCATAAAAATTTGTCACAAAAAAAAACAACTCTAACAAAAATAATTCTCCAAAATCAAATACTCGTCGATACAAATACTCACAGCATAATCGCATCTCGTATAAAATCATTTCTTATCTGTACAAAGTATAACTTTATTCATCTCAATGATTAAATCACAATTCTTAACTAGTATCATTGCTCAATCACCTTAATAAATTATTCCACTTTCCTCAAATCAACTACAAATCGAAAAGAAATCGATAGTTAGTCAAAATAGAGACCAACCAAACAAAGAACAAAATCGAATCAACTCCTACGTCTGCCCAATGGTCTACCCACAACTCACAGGTCAAACCTAAATAGGTTTTCTACAAGAAAGAACCTAAGCTCTGATACCATCTCTGTAACGCCCCCTTCCCGAAAAGGAAAGGGAGGTCACGTGCAAAGCACAACAAACCTCAAATTAAGTAAAGAGAGCACTAAAGACTTCAAATATGAATAATGATAACCATCAATAAGGCATTAAATACGATTCTCAACATAGAGTCAAAATAACTAAAACCAAAAATCAAAACAACCTAGATGGTCAAAGACAACTCTCTCATCACACTAGCCCTGAATCAACCCTGCAAACCTGCCGAAAGAAAAACACAGCATGAGCCAATTGCCCAGTACGGATATAGATATACAAAGGATATATAACTGAAATACAAAATTCAACTGAAGAAATATACTCAATAAAGCTTCAAGCTTAAAGACTGACAAAAAAAAATCTCCAAAGATCTGAATAAAATATATTTGAATCAACAGAATTGACAAAACCAATAGATGAATAAAGAAATAACGAACTGAAGTAACTAACTCAATGAATTGAGCTGAACAGAAACAAATAAAACCATTACAATGAATAATAGGCTGAATCAAATGGTTGGATGTTATTTCATACCGAGTGAGCTCAGAAATATACGTTGCCATACAGGCAAGTCAAATGATGCCACACAGGCAAGTCAAAATAATGCCACACATGCAAGTCAAAATAATGCCACACAGGCAAGTCAAATGATGCCACACAGGCAAGTCAAAATAATGCCACACAGGCAAGTCAAAATAATGCCACACAGGCAAGTCAAATGATGCCACACAGGCAACCAAAATAATGGCACACAGGCAAATCACACATTGAACCGCGAATCCAAATGTATACAAATCGGATAAGTGTGTTTGGCACAACATCACAAATCCGCAGAACAGAAAACTAGGGTTAACCCATATGCCTCCCACAACATAACACCAAATGGCCCACTTACTCCGGAGCCCAAAATGGAGACGCCGTGGACTAATCACACTGCCATGGAAAGTGTCATGCCTCTCGTGCCAAGACGATATACCTGTGGTACCCCCACATGTGGTTATAGCTCAGGTATACCCTACGGTATATTCTAACAAAAATACTATGTCACAACACATGCGACATAATATCAACAAAAGGGTTCTATATGTACATGTTGAACCAAATCAAATTATAGTCACAAGGTCTCAAAAAGAAGGTAGCAACATGTACCGCTCTACAATTATCAAAAATAAATACTAAACATGATATCCTAAATTAAAGAGTACAAATACGAGTCCAATGTGTCAACTCCAAAATGAAACAAATCTATGAATTTCACAAGAAACAATTATGTGAAATAATAACAGAATTTGAAACGAGGAACAAAACGAACAAATCAAATTTAACAAAAGTATCGCTGAAAGAGTACGGAATCCGTACCTGATATAGTACCAAAATAATTCACCGAAGCCAAATATCACCCGTTAGACTCCCTCAATCCGATCTAATTATCAAAATAAATATAATATAACTAATTAAATTATGAACTTATACGGTTTATATTTTCATAAATTCAATTATTTTAATATATTATATTCAGTTGTAAGCAAAATATACTTTTTAATTGTAATGACAATATTATAATTTTTATTTGTTCATTTATTTATATTATATATGTATATTTCGTACAACTCAGAATTATGTCCAAAAGCATACAAGCATATTAACTATACATGTACATATGTAAATTAAACAAATGTGATGCGGCCTGATTCATTAGACTTAATTATGTCATGTTTTACTCATAAATTTAATAACTTATTTGAAGTTTAATTTACACTAAATTATTATTATTATTATTGCTCTGAACATTCCAATTCGTATAACCCTCATGTTGTAATCTTCCACCTGATGCAATAAGTGTGGAGAATAGATGAATTGGTCATACATTATTTTATTCTTACTATTAAACTTAGAAAAAAAAAGTTCTTTTAATTAATCAATCCATTTGTTTTCTATACAACATGCATCTATTAAGCTGATGTGATATTACTGACAATCTTTTTATTATTACTATTATTATTGAATGTATACCAAGACAACTTACCTGATAACAAGCTGCAAAAATTGACTTCGTAGCAAACTAATTGGATTCCCTAGCAACCTTCCACTTGGTTTGTTTGTTTCTTTTAGCAGTCGCCCCTCTTTTCTCTCCATCAATTCGTAACAAAATATATGTGAGGAAGATTAGGTTTAGTTATTAATTTATTAATTTATTAAATATTAACTCTCCTAATTTAAATAGGATTTATTATTACCCACAAATATAAATTAAACCCAATAATTTTTAAAGCCCAAATTGTACTAAATTAATTTACCCATCACTTATTAATATTTAGTAGCCCACATAATTAAAATAACTAGTTTGACCCAAATAAATGACAAAGTACAATTAATATAATTTAAAACAACATAATTGTTCTTATTCAATATTTATTTTTTTTTTATTTTTTTTATTTTTTTACTGGGTATTACATCACCTACCCCTTAAAAAGGATTCCGTCCCCGGAATCAAAAGAATGAACGTAGCTAATTATAAAAAAGATGCGGATACGCCGCTCGAAAAGACTTCTCTATCTCCCAAGTAGCTTCCCGTTCTGAATGATTTTACCACAAGACTTTAACAAAAGGAATTATCTTCCTCAATTTTAAGTTAATTAGTTATTTAATTATTTACAAAAAGACTTTAATTTTCCACACAAAACAAGGAAGAAAAGAGGGAAACAAAAATTATTTACCTTTTCCAATTTAAATATAATTGTATACAATAAAATTAATTAATATTTAATTAAAAAAAACATGGGTTATTACATTTTTCACCCGTTAAAAATAATTCCGTCCTCGGGATTCAAATAAGCTACAAAAAATAAATAAATTTAGTTACGACGTAGCGTCGCCATTTGTAACTATCAACGCGGATAAGTCATCGGTCCACGTAATTATCCATGTACTCGTAAAAGATTCGTCAACTATCGTGTCAAGCCTTGGTAAGGTTGTTCGCGTTAAATCGCATGATGCACTGTCGGTGCGCCCCTCGTTAATATCTTTGAGTTTCATTCTTGCAAACGTACGTACTCTTCGGAACATAATTCGAAATCACAAAAAAAAAAAAAAAATTTCTTCATCTAAATACGATTCGAATACCCAAAATATCTAAAATTATCTTTAATTTGTAAAACGTTTATATTCCACACATGACAAAGATCTAACAAATTATTTTTGTTTTATTTTACATAAATTCATACAAAACTCTAATGACATCAGATAAATAAAACAACTATGCAAGCTATATTACTAACGTCTCTCCCTAAGTCCTCAAGAGCTTCAAAATATTATAACCTCAAATCAAATTATTTCTCAAATAATATTACACAAAAAATATACTATTACTAAGATCTCTTCATCACCATACCAACTTCAAATCATATTACCTACTATCTGAATAAGTAAACAATACCTTTCAAAATCTCTTAAAATATACTGGATTCATCACTTATTATATCTCTAATCATTCAATGAATCAATCATTCTCTTAATGCAAACCTTAACCCAACCAATTCTAAGATCTCCTCATATTATCACAAAAAAAAACTTCATTTAAAATAACTCCAATATTCTACTAGAAAATAACCGCAAAATTTATTTAGTCCAATATCCTACTAAAAAAATAGCCACAAAATTGATCATTAACTCCAATTGATTAATCTAATTACCTCGAATATCAACAACTCAAATTACAAGAAATCCTCTATACTTAATAATTTTCACTTTATCATAATATGTCATCAATACTCAAACCTCAAATTATCCACAAGCTTAGCATAAATCAAAACCTAACTCAAATCAAATCCTCAATTCAACGATCATAAAAATTGTCACAAAAAAAAAACAACTCTAACAAAAATAATTCTCCAAAATCAAATACTCGTCGATACAAATACTCACAGCATAATCGTATCTCGTATAAAATCATTTCTTATCTGTACAAAGTATAACTTTATTCATCTCAATGATTAAATCACAATTCTTAACTACTATCATTGCTCAATCACCTTAATAAATTATTCCACTTTCCTCAAATCAACTACAAATCGAAAAGAAATCGATAGTTAGTCAAAATAGAGACCAACCAAACAAAGAACAAAATCGAATCAACTCCTACATCTGCCCAATGGTCTACCCACAACTCACAGGTCAAACCTAAATAGGTTTTCTACAAGAAAGAACCTAAGCTCTGGTATCATCTCTGTAACGCCCCCTTCCCGAAAAGGAAAGGGAGGTCACGTGCAAAGCACAACAAATCTCAAATTAAGTAAAGAGAGCACTAAAGACTTCAAATATGAATAATGATAACCATCAATAAGGCATTAAATACGATTCTCAACATAGAGTCAAAATAACTAAAACCAAAAATCAAAACAACCTAGATGGTCAAAGACAACTCTCTCATCACACTAGCCCTGAATCAACCCTGCAAACCTGCCGAAAGAAAAACACAGCATGAGCCAATTGCCCAGTACGGATAT
The DNA here is from genome assembly GCA_016801055.1 of Panax notoginseng. NCBI lineage: Eukaryota > Viridiplantae > Streptophyta > Magnoliopsida > Apiales > Araliaceae > Panax > Panax notoginseng. The sequence continues at coordinate 65,259,037 of CM029015.1, read as the reverse complement.
AGATATACAAAGGATATATAACTGAAATACAAAATTCAACTGAAGAAATATACTCAATAAAGCTTCAAGCTTAAAGACTGACAAAAAAAAATCTCCAAAGATCTGAATAAAATATATTTGAATCAACAGAATTGACAAAACCAATAGATGAATAAAGAAATAACGAACTGAAGTAACTAACTCAATGAATTGAGCTGAACAGAAACAAATAAAACCATTACAATGAATAATAGGCTGAATCAAATGGTTGGATGTTATTTCATACCGAGTGAGCTCAGAAATATACGTTGCCATACAGGCAAGTCAAATGATGCCACACAGGCAAGTCAAAATCATGCCACACATGCAAGTCAAAATAATGCCACACAGGCAAGTCAAATGATGCCACACAGGCAAGTCAAAATAATGCCACACAGGCAAGTCAAAATAATGCCACACAGGCAAGTCAAATGATGCCACACAGGCAACCAAAATAATGGCACACAGGCAAATCACACATTGAACCGCGAATCCAAATGTATACAAATCGGATAAGTGTGTTTGGCACAACATCACAAATCCGCAGAACAGAAAACTAGGGTTAACCCATATGCCTCCCACAACATAACACCAAATGGCCCACTTACTCCGGAGCCCAAAATGGAGACGCCGTGGACTAATCACACTGCCATGGAAAGTGTCATGCCTCTCGTGCCAAGACGATATACCTGTGGTACCCCCACATGTGGTTATAGCTCAGGTATACCCTACGGTATATTCTAACAAAAATACTATGTCACAACACATGCGACATAATATCAACAAAAGGGTTCTATATGTACATGTTGAACCAAATCAAATTATAGTCACAAGGTCTCAAAAAGAAGGTAGCAACATGTACCGCTCTACAATTATCAAAAATAAATACTAAACATGATATCCTAAATTAAAGAGTACAAATACGAGTCCAATGTGTCAACTCCAAAATGAAACAAATCTATGAATTTCACAAGAAACAATTATGTGAAATAATAACAGAATTTGAAACGAGGAACAAAACGAACAAATCAAATTTAACAAAAGTATCGCTGAAAGAGTACGGAATCCGTACCTGATATAGTACCAAAATAATTCACCGAAGCCAAATATCACCCGTTAGACTCCCTCAATCCGATCTAATTATCAAAATAAATATAATATAACTAATTAAATTATGAACTTATACGGTTTATATTTTCATAAATTCAATTATTTTAATATATTATATTCAGTTGTAAGCAAAATATACTTTTTAATTGTAATGACAATATTATAATTTTTATTTGTTCATTTATTTATATTATATATGTATATTTCGTACAACTCAGAATTATGTCCAAAAGCATACAAGCATATTAACTATACATGTACATATGTAAATTAAACAAATGTGATGCGGCCTGATTCATTAGACTTAATTATGTCATGTTTTACTCATAAATTTAATAACTTATTTGAAGTTTAATTTACACTAAATTATTATTATTATTATTGCTCTGAACATTCCAATTCATATAACCCTCATGTTGTAATCTTCCACCTGATGCAATAAGTGTGGAGAATAGATGAATTGGTCATACATTATTTTATTCTTACTATTAAACTTAGAAAAAAAAAGTTCTTTTAATTAATCAATCCATTTGTTTTCTATACAACATGCATCTATTAAGCTGATGTGATATTACTGACAATCTTTTTATTATTACTATTATTATTGAATGTATACCAAGACAACTTACCTGATAACAAGCTGCAAAAATTGACTTCGTAGCAAACTAATTGGATTCCATAGCAACCTTCCACTTGGTTTGTTTGTTTCTTTTAGCAGTCACCCCTCTTTTCTCTCCATCAATTCGTAACAAAATATATGTGAGGAAGATCAGGTTTAGTTATTAATTTATTAATTTATTAAATATTAACTCTCCTAATTTAAATAGGATTTATTATTACCCACAAATATAAATTAAACCCAATAAATTTTAAAGCCCAAATTGTACTAAATTAATTTACCCATCACTTATTAATATTTAGTAGCCCACATAATTTAAATAACTAGTTTGGCCCAAATAAATGACAAAGTACAATTAATATAATTTAAAACAACATAATTGTTCTTATTCAATATTTATTTTTTTTTTATTTTTTTTATTTTTTTACCGGGTATTACATCACCTACCCCTTAAAAAGGATTCCGTCCCCGGAATCAAAAGAATGAACGTAGCTAATTATAAAAAAGATGCGGATACGCCGCTCGAAAAGACTTCTCTATCTCCCAAGTAGCTTCCCGTTCTGAATGATTTTACCACAAGACTTTAACAAAAGGAATTATCTTCCTCAATTTTAAGTTAATTAGTTATTTAATTATTTACAAAAAGACTTTAATTTTCCACACAAAACAAGGAAGAAAAGAGGGAAACAAAAATTATTTACCTTTTCCAATTTAAATATAATTGTATACAATAAAATTAATTAATATTTAATTAAAAAAACATGGGTTATTACATTTTTCACCCGTTAAAAATAATTCCGTCCTCGGGATTCAAATAAGCTACAAAAAATAAATAAATTTAGTTACGACGTAGCGTCGCCATTTGTAACTATCAACGCGGATAAGTCATCGGTCCACGTAATTATCCATGTACTCGTAAAAGATTCGTCAACTATCGTGTCAAGCCTTGGTAAGGTTGTTCGCGTTAAATCGCATGATGCACTGTCGGTGCGCCCCTCGTTAATATCTTTGAGTTTCATTCTTGCAAACGTACGTACTCTTCGGAACATAATTCGAAATCACAAAAAAAAAAAAAAATTCTTCATCTAAATACGATTCGAATACCCAAAATATCTAAAATTATCTTTAATTTGTAAAACGTTTATATTCCACACATGACAAAGATCTAACAAATTATTTTTGTTTTATTTTACATAAATTCATACAAAACTCTAATGACATCAGATAAATAAAACAACTATGCAAGCTATATTACTAACGTCTCTCCCTAAGTCCTCAAGAGCTTCAAAATATTATAACCTCAAATCAAATTATTTCTCAAATAATATTACACAAAAAATATACTATTACTAAGATCTCTTCATCACCATACCAACTTCAAATCATATTACCTACTATCTGAATAAGTAAACAATAGCTTTCAAAATCTCTTAAAATATACTGGATTCATCACTTATTATATCTCTAATCATTCAATGAATCAATCATTCTCTTAATGCAAACCTTAACCCAACCAATTCTAAGATCTCCTCATATTATCACAAAAAAAAACTTCATTTAAAATAACTCCAATATTCTACTAGAAAATAACCGCAAAATTTATTTAGTCCAATATCCTACTAAAAAAATAGCCACAAAATTGATCATTAACTTCAATTGATTAATCTAATTACCTCGAATATCAACAACTCAAATTACAAGAAATCCTCTATACTTAATAATTTTCACTTTATCATAATATGTCATCAATACTCAAACCTCAAATTATCCACAAGCTTAGCATAAATCAAAACCTAACTCAAATCAAATCCTCAATTCAACGATCATAAAAATTGTCACAAAAAAAAAACAACTCTAACAAAAATAATTCTCCAAAATCAAATACTCGTCGATACAAATACTCACAGCATAATCGTATCTCGTATAAAATCATTTCTTATCTGTACAAAGTATAACTTTATTCATCTCAATGATTAAATCACAATTCTTAACTACTATCATTGCTCAATCACCTTAATAAATTATTCCACTTTCCTCAAATCAACTACAAATCGAAAAGAAATCGATAGTTAGTCAAAATAGAGACCAACCAAACAAAGAACAAAATCGAATCAACTCCTACATCTGCCCAATGGTCTACCCACAACTCACAGGTCAAACCTAAATAGGTTTTCTACAAGAAAGAACCTAAGCTCTGGTATCATCTCTGTAACGCCCCCTTCCCGAAAAGGAAAGGGAGGTCACGTGCAAAGCACAACAAATCTCAAATTAAGTAAAGAGAGCACTAAAGACTTCAAATATGAATAATGATAACCATCAATAAGGCATTAAATACGATTCTCAACATAGAGTCAAAATAACTAAAACCAAAAATCAAAACAACCTAGATGGTCAAAGACAACTCTCTCATCACACTAGCCCTGAATCAACCCTGCAAACCTGCCGAAAGAAAAACACAGCATGAGCCAATTGCCCAGTACGGATATAGATATACAAAGGATATATAACTGAAATACAAAATTCAACTGAAGAAATATACTCAATAAAGCTTCAAGCTTAAAGACTGACAAAAAAAAATCTCCAAAGATCTGAATAAAATATATTTGAATCAACAGAATTGACAAAACCAATAGATGAATAAAGAAATAACGAACTGAAGTAACTAACTCAATGAATTGAGCTGAACAGAAACAAATAAAACCATTACAATGAATAATAGGCTGAATCAAATGGTTGGATGTTATTTCATACCGAGTGAGCTCAGAAATATACGTTGCCATACAGGCAAGTCAAATGATGCCACACAGGCAAGTCAAAATCATGCCACACATGCAAGTCAAAATAATGCCACACAGGCAAGTCAAATGATGCCACACAGGCAAGTCAAAATAATGCCACACAGGCAAGTCAAAATAATGCCACACAGGCAAGTCAAATGATGCCACACAGGCAACCAAAATAATGGCACACAGGCAAATCACACATTGAACCGCGAATCCAAATGTATACAAATCGGATAAGTGTGTTTGGCACAACATCACAAATCCGCAGAACAGAAAACTAGGGTTAACCCATATGCCTCCCACAACATAACACCAAATGGCCCACTTACTCCGGAGCCCAAAATGGAGACGCCGTGGACTAATCACACTGCCATGGAAAGTGTCATGCCTCTCGTGCCAAGACGATATACCTGTGGTACCCCCACATGTGGTTATAGCTCAGGTATACCCTACGGTATATTCTAACAAAAATACTATGTCACAACACATGCGACATAATATCAACAAAAGGGTTCTATATGTACATGTTGAACCAAATCAAATTATAGTCACAAGGTCTCAAAAAGAAGGTAGCAACATGTACCGCTCTACAATTATCAAAAATAAATACTAAACATGATATCCTAAATTAAAGAGTACAAATACGAGTCCAATGTGTCAACTCCAAAATGAAACAAATCTATGAATTTCACAAGAAACAATTATGTGAAATAATAACAGAATTTGAAACGAGGAACAAAACGAACAAATCAAATTTAACAAAAGTATCGCTGAAAGAGTACGGAATCCGTACCTGATATAGTACCAAAATAATTCACCGAAGCCAAATATCACCCGTTAGACTCCCTCAATCCGATCTAATTATCAAAATAAATATAATATAACTAATTAAATTATGAACTTATACGGTTTATATTTTCATAAATTCAATTATTTTAATATATTATATTCAGTTGTAAGCAAAATATACTTTTTAATTGTAATGACAATATTATAATTTTTATTTGTTCATTTATTTATATTATATATGTATATTTCGTACAACTCAGAATTATGTCCAAAAGCATACAAGCATATTAACTATACATGTACATATGTAAATTAAACAAATGTGATGCGGCCTGATTCATTAGACTTAATTATGTCATGTTTTACTCATAAATTTAATAACTTATTTGAAGTTTAATTTACACTAAATTATTATTATTATTATTGCTCTGAACATTCCAATTCGTATAACCCTCATGTTGTAATCTTCCACCTGATGCAATAAGTGTGGAGAATAGATGAATTGGTCATACATTATTTTATTCTTACTATTAAACTTAGAAAAAAAAAAGTTCTTTTAATTAATCAATCCATTTGTTTTCTATACAACATGCATCTATTAAGCTGATGTGATATTACTGACAATCTTTTTATTATTACTATTATTATTGAATGTATACCAAGACAACTTACCTGATAACAAGCTGCAAAAATTGACTTCGTAGCAAACTAATTGGATTCCCTAGCAACCTTCCACTTGGTTTGTTTGTTTCTTTTAGCAGTCGCCCCTCTTTTCTCTCCATCAATTCGTAACAAAATATATGTGAGGAAGATTAGGTTTAGTTATTAATTTATTAATTTATTAAATATTAACTCTCCTAATTTAAATAGGATTTATTATTACCCACAAATATAAATTAAACCCAATAAATTTTAAAGCCCAAATTGTACTAAATTAATTTACCCATCACTTATTAATATTTAGTAGCCCACATAATTAAAATAACTAGTTTGACCCAAATAAATGACAAAGTACAATTAATATAATTTAAAACAACATAATTGTTCTTATTCAATATTTATTTTTATTTTTATTTTTTTTATTTTTTTACCGGGTATTACATCACCTACCCCTTAAAAAGGATTCCGTCCCCGGAATCAAAAGAATGAACGTAGCTAATTATAAAAAAGATGCGGATACGCCGCTCGAAAAGACTTCTCTATCTCCCAAGTAGCTTCCCGTTCTGAATGATTTTACCACAAGACTTTAACAAAAGGAATTATCTTCCTCAATTTTAAGTTAATTAGTTATTTAATTATTTACAAAAAGACTTTAATTTTCCACACAAAACAAGGAAGAAAAGAGGGAAACAAAAATTATTTACCTTTTCCAATTTAAATATAATTGTATACAATAAAATTAATTAATATTTAATTAAAAAAAAACATGGGTTATTACATTTTTCACCCGTTAAAAATAATTCCGTCCTCGGGATTCAAATAAGCTACAAAAAATAAATAAATTTAGTTACGACGTAGCGTCGCCATTTGTAACTATCAACGCGGATAAGTCATCGGTCCACGTAATTATCCATGTACTCGTAAAAGATTCGTCAACTATCGTGTCAAGCCTTGGTAAGGTTGTTCGCGTTAAATCGCATGATGCACTGTCGGTGCGCCCCTCGTTAATATCTTTGAGTTTCATTCTTGCAAACGTACGTACTCTTCGGAACATAATTCGAAATCACAAAAAAAAAAAAAAAATTCTTCATCTAAATACGATTCGAATACCCAAAATATCTAAAATTATCTTTAATTTGTAAAACGTTTATATTCCACACATGACAAAGATCTAACAAATTATTTTTGTTTTATTTTACATAAATTCATACAAAACTCTAATGACATCAGATAAATAAAACAACTATGCAAGCTATATTACTAACGTCTCTCCCTAAGTCCTCAAGAGCTTCAAAATATTATAACCTCAAATCAAATTATTTCTCAAATAATATTACACAAAAAATATACTATTACTAAGATCTCTTCATCACCATACCAACTTCAAATCATATTACCTACTATCTGAATAAGTAAACAATAGCTTTCAAAATCTCTTAAAATATACTGGATTCATCACTTATTATATCTCTAATCATTCAATGAATCAATCATTCTCTTAATGCAAACCTTAACCCAACCAATTCTAAGATCTCCTCATATTATCACAAAAAAAAACTTCATTTAAAATAACTCCAATATTCTACTAGAAAATAACCGCAAAATTTATTTAGTCCAATATCCTACTAAAAAAATAGCCACAAAATTGATCATTAACTCCAATTGATTAATCTAATTACCTCGAATATCAACAACTCAAATTACAAGAAATCCTCTATACTTAATAATTTTCACTTTATCATAATATGTCATCAATACTCAAACCTCAAATTATCCACAAGCTTAACATAAATCAAAACCTAACTCAAATCAAATCCTCAATTCAACGATCATAAAAATTGTCACAAAAAAAAAACAACTCTAACAAAAATAATTCTCCAAAATCAAATACTCGTCGATACAAATACTCACAGCATAATCGTATCTCGTATAAAATCATTTCTTATCTGTACAAAGTATAACTTTATTCATCTCAATGATTAAATCACAATTCTTAACTACTATCATTGCTCAATCACCTTAATAAATTATTCCACTTTCCTCAAATCAACTACAAATCGAAAAGAAATCGATAGTTAGTCAAAATAGAGACCAACCAAACAAAGAACAAAATCGAATCAACTCCTACATCTGCCCAATGGTCTACCCACAACTCACAGGTCAAACCTAAATAGGTTTTCTACAAGAAAGAACCTAAGCTCTGGTATCATCTCTGTAACGCCCCCTTCCCGAAAAGGAAAGGGAGGTCACGTGCAAAGCACAACAAACCTCAAATTAAGTAAAGAGAGCACTAAAGACTTCAAATATGAATAATGATAACCATCAATAAGGCATTAAATACGATTCTCAACATAGAGTCAAAATAACTAAAACCAAAAATCAAAACAACCTAGATGGTCAAAGACAACTCTCTCATCACACTAGCCCTGAATCAACCCTGCAAACCTGCCGAAAGAAAAACACAGCATGAGCCAATTGCCCAGTACGAATATAGATATACAAAGGATATATAACTGAAATACAAAATTCAACTGAAGCAATATACTCAACAAAGCTTCAAGCTTAAAGACTGACAAAAAAAATCTCCAAAGATCTGAATAAAATATATTCGAATCAATAGAATTGACAAAACCAATAGATGAATAAAGAAATAACGAACTGAAGTAACTAACTCAATGAATTGAGCTGAACAGAAACAAATAAAACTATTACAATGAATAATAGGCTGAATCAAATGGTTGGATGTTATTTCATACCGAGTGAGCTCAGAAATATACGTTTCCATACAGGCAAGTCAAATGATGACACACAGGCAAGTCAAAATAATGCCACACAGGCAAGTCAAATGATGCCACACAGGCAAGTCAAAATAATGCCACACAGGCAAGTCAAAATAATGCCACACAGGCAAGTCAAATGATGCCACACAGGCAACCAAAATAATGGCACACAGGCAAATCACACATTGGACCGCGAATCCAAATGTATGTAAATTGGATAAGTGTGTTTGGTACAACATCACAAATCCGCAGAACAGAAAACTAGGGTTAACCCATACGCCTCGCACAATATAACACCAAATGGCCCACTTACTCCGGAGCCCAAAATGGAGACGCCGTGGACTAATCACACTGCCACAGAAAGTGTCATGCCTCTCGTGCCAAGACGACATGCCTGTGGTACCCCCACAGGTGGTTATAGCTCAGGTATACCCTACGGTATATTCTAACAAAAATACTATGTCACAACACATGCGACATAATATCAACAAAAGGGTTCTATATGTACATGTTGAACTAAATCAAATTATAGTCACAAGGTCTCAAAAAGAAGGTAGCAACATGTACCGCTCTACAATTATCAAAAATAAATACTAAACATGATATCCTAAATCAAAGAGTACAAATACGAGTCCAATGTGTCAACTCCAAAATGAAACAAATCTATGAATTTCACAAGAAACAATTATGAGAAATAATAACAGAATTTGAAACGAGGAACAAAACGAACAAATCAAATTTAACAAAAGTATCGCTAAAAGAGTACGGAATCCGTACCTGATATAGTACCAAAATAATTCACCGAAGCCAAATATCACCCGTTAGACTCCCTCAATCCGATCTAATTATCAAAATAAATATAATATAACTAATTAAATTATGAACTTATACGGTTTATATTTTCATAAATTCAATTATTTTAATATATTATATTCAGTTGTAAGCAAAAGATACTTTTTAATTGTAATGACAATATTATAATTTTTATTTGTTCATTTATTTATATTATATATGTATATTTCGTACCACTCAGAATTATGTCCAAAAGCATACAAGCATATTAACTATACATGTACATATGTAAATTAAACAAACGTGATGCGGCCTGATTCATTAGACTTAATTATGTCATGTTTTACTCATAAATTTAATAACTTATTTGAAGTTTAATTTACACTAAATTATTATTATTATTATTGCTCTGAACATTCCAATTCATATAACCCTCATGTTGTAATCTTCCACCTGATGCAATAAGTGTGGAGAATAGATGAATTGGTCATACATTATTTTATTCTTACTATTAAACTTAGAAAAAAAAAGTTCTTTTAATTAATCAATCCATTTGTTTTCTATACAACATGCATCTATTAAGCTGATGTGATATTACTGACAATCTTTTTATTGTTACTATTATTATTGAATGTATACCAAGACAACTTACCTGATAACAAGCTGCAAAAATTGACTTCGTAGCAAACTAATTGGATTCCGTAGCAACCTTCCACTTGGTTTGTTTGTTTCTTTTAGCAGTCGCCCCACTTTTCTCTCCATCAATTCGTAACAAAATATATGTGAGAAAGATTAGGTTTAGTTATTAATTTATTAATTTATTAAATATTAACTCTCCTAATTTAAATAGGATTTATTATTACCCACAAATATAAATTAAACCCAATAAATTTTAAAGCCCAAATTGTACTAAATTAATTTACCCATCACTTGTTAATATTTAGTAGCCCATATAATTTAAATAACTAGTTTGGCCCAAATAAATGACAAAGTACAATTAATATAATTTAAAACAACATAATTGTTCTTATTCAATATTTATTTTTATTTTTATTATTTTTTTATTTTTTTACCGGGTATTACAATTATCACCCTGTGGTTAATTAACCAATCCATACTGAGAATTACATCAAATTCTCTCAATCGTATCGGTAAAAGATCTACCAATGATCTATTCCCTCTAATGTCCACGAAATAATTCTTATGAATGTGTTCAACGGGAATTATCTCTTCGTTCGCTACCTTAACGTCTAAAGGTATTTCTAATCTTTTCGGGAGTAAACCTAATCTCTTAGAAAATCCACATGCTATAAAAGAATAAGTAGCACCCGAATCAAACAACACATGAGCATTTATTTTGTTGACTGGAATGATACCTGCTACTACATCCGCCGATGCAACCGCATCTTGGACAGTCATATTAAAAGTAAGGGCAGTAGGTATAGCTGATAGTGTTAGTCCAGCAATGGCTACCTTACCACTACTAACACCCTTGCCACCCTTCTTTCCCTTATTTGGGTAATTTTTGTCCATGTGGTCCTTTGACCCACAAACAAAACATCCCTGGTTCTTCTTAGGATTAGGACAATTGGCTACTATATGCCCTTCCTGCCCACAGTTGTAACAAACTGACTTCCCCTTCAGACAGACTCCAAGATGAGTCTTTCCGCATGTCTTGCATGCCTCGATCCTAAGCTTAGGATCCCCTTGTTTCACTCCAGTATTCCTGAAGTTAAAACTGTTTCTTTTGGGCAGGTTTCCACTACCACTAAATCCATCCACTTTGGATCCTCCCTCCCCTTTACCCTTATTATTTCTATCTTTATGGTATTGGGTCAACGTCTCACTACCACCCTCCACAATGATTGCCTTTTCTAGAATGGTCCCGTAGAAAGCACTCTCAAACACAGAAATCTTGCTATAGAGCCAGGATTTCAATCCCTGCACAAACCTACGAGCCTTCCTCTCCTCCGTGTCCACTTAGTGTGGAGGGAACCTTGCCAATTCATTGAATTTGGTCGCATATTGGGGAACCGTCATGTCGCCTTGCTTAAGCTCTAGGAACTTAATCTCCATTCTCTCTTGCATGCTAGTAGGGAAGTAGTTCTCGAAGAAAACCTTCTTAAACTGTTCCCAAGTAACAACATCAGTTTTAGCGCCACCCTAATGAGCCTCCCACCAAAAGTTGGCTTCCCCTTTCATCACGTAAGTCGCAAAAGGAGTCTTTTGCGTCTCACCCACGTTTGTAATAACAAACGCATTCTCTATTTCCTTAACCCATGACTGGATTCTATTGGGTCCGTGATTCCCTTGAACTACGGTGGACCGACACTCTTAAATTCTTTGAAGGTAGTCGTTCTGGCTATCCTAGGTACTGCGGGTGCTCTACCCCTGGTTTGGTTAAATGCAGCCATTAATAAATTAACGAACTCTTGCATAAGGTTATTTTTACCCCCTGATTATCATTATGAGACTCATCATCCTGATTACATTGTCTCCTTCTTGGCGGCATTTTCTGATTAAATAAATAAAGTTCATTATTACTTATTTGCTTACACTACAAGAAAAAGGTCTAACAGCGACTAACAATATCAGCGACCGCACTATCGGTCGCTGATAGTAGTAACAGCGACCACCATCTGCGACCGTTATTTAATCTAGTTGCTATATTTTAACAGCGACCGCATGCGGTCGCTGAGCAGTCACTAGTATAAATTTGCCTCCCAAAATTTGGTTGGAAATGTTGGCGCCAAGGTTTTGTGCGACCACTTAATATATGCGACCGCATGCGGTCGTTGATAAGTCCATGCCATTAAAAATTAGCGACCGCATGCAGTCGCAGATGGCGGTCGCTGATCAAACTTAATGTTAACAGATTCAGTTACTCGCTCGACACAGCAGAGGCGAAGAAAAAAAGAAGAGGAAGCTCAGACAGAGAGAATAGGGAGAAAGGGGGAGAAGAGAAGAAGGGGAAGAGACTCCGGCCGTCGCCACCGGTTCACCGGTCCACCGCCACGGGAGGTACTCAGTATATATATATATATATATATATATATATATATATATATATATATATATATACATATTTCCCTTTCTCCCTCTCTCTCTCTCTTTTTCATATATGTATATTCTACATTGAAATTATTTTAATGAAACTTTTCCATTGTTGTCATTTCTGATATTATCATTATGCGTTCAATACTTTTGAGTTGAGTCTACTGCATTATAACTTTTTCCTCAATTTGATTTATGTGATGTAATTTGCAATATAAAGAGGTTCTAGGAAAGGGGGCTTTCAAAAAAGTGCATCCTCAACACAACAATTTATTACTGATATTTTCATGTCTGGGACTCTACGCTATTAAGTTTGTTTGCTCTAGTTCTTCTTTTATTTTCAGTCAATTTGTATAGCCATCATATGTAACGAATGAATTATTGAGTTGTGATTCTGGGGACAGAATCCTTTTAAGGGGAAAAAGATATAACAAACGAGATTTTTGTAATTTAATTTTAATATTTATTGAATTGAATAAATATTTTTTGATGAATTAATTATTAGATTAAATAATTAATTGATAAAATTATGGTGGATTAATTTAATTATATGTGTTATATTTATTAAATTAATGAGGAGAATTTTTATTATTCGAAGTATGTATTTATGTGAGCTTATTGAATTAGAAGGAAATATTAAATAAGTCTACTGTTATTTTAATTAATTTAATAATTAATTAGAAATTTAATAACTTGACATTATTAATAAATTAGAAATTAATTATATGACTGTGTGAATTAATGAGAAATTATGATATTTTTCAAATTAAATTAAATAATATATTTGATTTATTTTATAATTGGATGTGACATTATTAAACTATAGTATAGGAGATTGATTAAAATAATTAGAAGGGTTATTTATGTTCAAGCCAAACAAGGCCTTAAGGGGAGTTACAGCAGTTACCCATGATTGGGTAACTGACCTCAACGCGTCAGTTGCTTCTTTTATTATACGTCTTCTTTTTCTTCATTTTTCTAAGTTTAACAAGGAAATCACAGAGAGAGAATTAAGAATTTTGAGGGAATTGTGAATTGTGTGATTGATTGAGAAGGTTTCATCTCTCCTATCTACACTACACTGTGAGTAAATTCTTCAACACATTATTATTTACGTTGTTAAATTTTTATAATATGGCTTTCAAATTTTTTGTAAAATCTCTGTAGTTGGAGATTGTATTGATTACCTGAATGAATATGTGAGAATATGGTAGTATAACATGTTGTTACTATATATTATAGACTCCCATATCATAAGTTTCATAATATTATAACGTATGTCCTTTACAGAGTATAGAATACGGCCATATGGCCCTTATACGTGAAATTAAAATGTCAAACATAAATTGTTTTACAAAATCACACGGGTATATAATTATGCATGCTAAAACGAAGAGAACAAAACTTGAATGGATGGATTTGGTGTTAAAACGAATTCGTAGTGTTAAATTTTATGATTTATGTTCAAAACCTTCAAGAACATCAAGAACAGTAAAATTTACATATTTTAATTCTATAATTATGTATGAATTCTAGCATGTGGGTATGTTAAATTGGTGAAAATAATGATCAGGTAGTGTTTTTTTTCGCTGAACTCTGTGTTCTTCGCGAACTGAGAATTAAAATCTGGAGTTTCGCGCCGCGGCGCCAACTCCAGAACTGAAGTCCCGCGCCGCAGTGCCACCGCGCCGCAATGCCAAGTATCCGGTCGTAGTGCCACGGTGCCGCAGCGCGAAGATCAAGTAAAACTGTGGCGCCGCAGCGCCACTCAGCAGAATGATCCAGAAATGAGTTTTTAAAATGTTTAATTCTAGAAATGTGATAGTAACTTAATCTAATGAACATAAAATTATGTTAGAAGTATAACGAGATGACAAAATAAATTCTTAACATGTCAATAACACATTTATGTGTAAAACGAATGATTGAATGCATAGTTAGCTTATTGTTCATGAAGTGTAAATTATGTGACAATGAGTGTAGTAGTTGACTAAGTCGAGTTAGACAAAAAGAATGAAATCGCAATGATTAGTTACGTTATAATTGACTGGTATTGTGAATGTAAATGGTATGTAGGATTAAATCAAGGAACGTGTATAAATTAATGTGTAATCTACGCACGAGGCAAGTTTCCTAACCCTACTTGTTATCATTATTCAAGTTTGTAAATTACTTCAACAATTCTCGTTATTATTAAATCAAGTTTGATTTGTTATATTAAAGATTTATTTTCTTTTCAAAGTATGAATCTATTATACAATACTTGTTCTATTGTATACCTCTTAAGATTGTTATTCAATTTAAATACCATTTATTGTTGAACATTGTTAGACTAGCGAACCCTTATTGATTCGACTAGTCCATAGTCGATGAACGTTCTAAATTTTAGAACCCTTATTAATTTATCCAAACCAAACTTCCTTTGGTGCGGACTCTAATGTCAAACTAAGATGAACAACCCTGTAAAGGGATCATTTATGATTTAACGTTAAGATATTGTGCACAGTATGGTACTAAGGGCTGATCCCCCTAAGTACGAGAAGAAGAGTCCATAGTCCTATAACTGTTAAATGTTTCAAGTATAATCCTTGATAACCTAGGACATAGTTCAGGGTCTTATGACCCTCAGAATTCTTTTGATTCTTGGTAACCATTTTTGGTTCAAAAGTTGAGCTTTATTTTAGAATTCTTCGATTCACTTGCATGTTATTATATTATTATTTCATTTTTATACTTGTGGCCAATCGTGCTCACTCTTGTGTAATAATAACATTGCAGTTAAGAACGAAAGAACCGACGAGCCTTCTTCTACAAAGGCAAGGGCAAAGCTATTAAGTGATGAAGACGTGTTATTAAATTTTAAGAATGTTATTGTTAAGACTCGATGTTGTTTAAGACTTATTATTTGTTTATGTTTCCGCACAGATATTTATGGTTAGTATGACCTGAGATTGTATTTATTATTCAGATGTTGTAACCCAATAAGGGGATGATTTATTTCTATCTATTGCATGGTTTACATTCATTATGGGTAGATAGATATATGATTCTTGAATAGTTAACAACAAATCATGTGGAAATTGAAGTACCGAATTTGGGGGTGTCACAAGTTGGTATCAGAGCTTTAGGTTATAAACCTTAGGTAGGGGTACCTTAGGCTATAACCTTAGAGTAGAAAATGTGAAGATAGTTAATGAATAAGCTCAAATAGAGTTTGAACAATAAGAAGTAATTTAAGAAATTTTTAAATAAGGGATTAAAACTTGTGTGACAGGATTCAAAGAAGAATCTCGCAGAGTTATAAGGAATATGAATGTGGGGTTACCCAACTCCAATAATAAGGATGCAATGTGATAATAAATAGACAGTGTCTACAAGAAAAGTGATAAAGAAGTAAAGAATAGAGAGTTTTATTTAAGTATGGTACAATTGTACTCTTTAGTAGTTGATGTATGGTATCTGGGCTAAACGATTCCTTCATAGAGCAAAGGTATATACGAACTAGCAACTCGAAACCTAGTTTGTTGGTTATTTGTGGAAAACCACTCAGCGTACCATATTGAAACTGTGTATAGACTCGATGTGTACCAAGTGTAGAAAATGGATACGTATGATGAAATTGTGTAACTCGAATAAAATGTTGAGCAATGCAAATGAAGTTAGAAATTCTTAAAGGAAGAATTGCTATATAAACAAGAAGATTCAAAGGAGAATCTTGAAGAGATATAAAGATAAAAAATGGGAGTTTCTTAACTCCAATAGCCAAGATAACGAATAATGTCGTAAATGATGAAAGAGAAAAAGAAAAAGGATCGTAAAACAAAACGATCACGAGTTAAGAAAAGAATTTCAAGGGAGATAATTATAGAATAAGATCACGACGTGATCTATTTAAATTATAAAAAGAAAGATGGTCTGTAATATTTGAATGATTATAGCTTGATGCTATGAAGATAATGTACTATGATATAGCACAAGATAACTCACGAGGAGTTAAAGATAATGTGATACGAGGAATTTGTATTGAGAAAGTTAAGGGTAAGTTGTTGAGAGTAAGATAGAGTTAGGTGGGATTTCAACTGAGGACTCATGTGATGGTTGAGTTGTGGCGAGGGTTTTGTGCTTGCACTCAATTTTTTACATTGATAATCATTGAAATATTTGTGTTGCGCTATCAATGTATGTGTGGTGAAAAGGTGATTTTTTTCTCATGTGTATATTTGATAGTTAGAAACTATTAAGATTAGTCAGATATTAATAGGATTAGGTGCGGTTCTTAAAACTAATGCATATGGTAAGTTCGCGACTCATAATAATATGGTATGTTTTGAACCCCCTCAGCGAATGGACGCCTATGGTCTGACTAGGATAAGTTCTTAAACTCATATTATTGTGGTAAGTTCCTGAACTTCCAATGTGCAGTAAGTTTGATGAACTATTATGGGTAGAAAACGGTCATAGTATAGAGAGCATTGATGAAGTTGTAGATTGATAGAATGATTAAGTAATAAAGTAATGAAGTAAAGACTGAAGTTGATGGATACCTGGATATTCTAAATCTACTAGCTATGCTAGACTTTCGAAATTTATTAACTTCGCGCTGTTGTTTACACTTCTATTTTCTTGAAAAACATTGGATCAAATGATGGAACCAATGAGTTTTAACAACAATACCGTTATTTTTATGTCTATGCTAATTGCTTCGGCTGGACAAAAATGAGTTGCAATATATCAAAATATATTTTATATATCATTAATGCATGATGTAACCTAGTGCAAAGATGATAAAAACAATGGAGTCATCAATGCAGTATTACTTAGTGTTGAATGTGATCTAAGGAACGCCAACCCACTATGGTATGATGTAGTATGATAAAATCACCAAATGACGAAATCCTCAACGGACTATAAATATAGTGCGGTATCATGACGTCATAAAAAGATTTTTGAGATTTCTTTAAGATATGAGAATACATATGTATGTATGTATATGTATATTTCGGTTGATGTCCGAATTGTTGTAGAGGTCTATGCTATTTGATTCAGCTTGTCAAATATTGAAAGATGTTCATGAAATTCAAACGTTCATTGAAAAGTTATGCCAAACCAAATTGTTTTGGTGTAGATTCAAATGTTAAAAAGCTGAGTTGAACAACCCTATAAGGGGACATGTTTTCGGGGACAATGGGTCTGAGCGTAACGCATATAGTCATTACAAAACACCACGTTGCGGCCCAACGTAGTGGTACAATAGGCTGGCTACCTAGTGTACGTAAGGAGGGTGTTTTCATTCTTTGTGATTGATAAACACTCTGGTTTGCAGTGTGAAGGATTGAGTTGAAGGACTAGTATACCGAGAATAGAGTTCACGGTCTTGTGACCGCTCAGCATGATTTAGAATCTTTTAAATTCCTAAGTTATTCATACTACTTGCTAATTGTTGAACAATTGTGGAAGATTCTTGTTATTCTGCAAGATGGAAGTGAATAAAGAAAGAAAAGAAAAGAAAGCATTCCTTAGGAAAAAGTAAGTCGTAGAATGCGACACTGTATGATGAGTATGTTGAACAAGTGAGAAAAGAGATTTTGAAGTGAGAAGGATATAAGTTATCAAAGAATAATGTGAAACTTTTAATAGAAAAGTTTAATAATTGTAGAAAGATCTTTGTGGAAAGAAGTGGTTATAAAACCCAAGGAATGAATATAGTGTTAACGTAAAATCTATTTTGACAGATCGGATGAATAAAGATTAATGGATAAAATTTCGAGGACGAAATTCTTAGAAGAAAGGGTGAATGTATTATCCCGAGTGTTTATGATAGCGATCCTTAGAAAAGGAAATGAATGGGTTAAAAGATATACAATACTCAGAATATAATTGAGTTCAAGTGAAAGTTATGAAATGAAACCTAGAATTTGTTAAAGTAATGAATATAGTATGAAATATAAAATCTATAATTAGATAAAATGATGAAAGATTTCTCTGAGTTATGTGTTTAATTTGTGTCTTCGATTATGTGGACGAAATCTTTGTAAGTAGGGAAGATTGTAACGAATGAATTATTGAGTCGTGATTCTGGGGACAAAATCCTTTTAAGGGGGAAAAGATGTGACAAACGAGATTTTTATAGTTTAATTTTAATATTTATTAAATTGAATAAATATTTTTCGATGAATTAATTATTAGATTAAATAATTAATTGATGAAATTGTTGTAGATTAATTTAATTATATGTGTTATATTTATTAAATTAATGAGGAGAATTTTTATTATTCGAAGTATGTATTTATGTGAACTTATTGAATTAAAAAGAAATATTTAATAAGCGTAATGTTATTTTAATTAATTTAATAATTAATTAGAGATTTAATAATTTGACATTATAAAAAAATAAGAAATTAATTATATGACTTTGTGAATTAATGAGAAATTATGATATTTTTTAAATTATATTAAATAATATATTTAATTTATTTTATAATTAGATGTGACATTATTAAACTATAGTGTAGGAGATTGATTAAAATAATTAGAAGGGTTATTTATGTTCAAGCCAGACAAGGCCTTAAGGGGAGTTAAAGCAGTTACCCATGATTGGGTAACTGACCTCAACGCGTCAGTTGCTTCCTTTATTATACGTCTTCTTCTTCTTCATTTTTCTAAGTTTAACAAGGAAATCACAGAGAGAGAATTAAGAACTTTGAGGGAATTGTGAATTGTGTGATTAATTGAGAAGGTTTCATCTCTCCTATCTACACTACGATGTGAGTAAATTCTTCATTCCATTATTATTTACGTTGTTAAATTTTTATAATATGGCTTTCAAATTTTTTGTAAAATCTCTGTAGTTGGAGATTGTATTGATTATGTGAATGAATATGTGAGAATATGGTAGTATAACATGTTGTTACTATATATTATAGACTCTCATATCATAAGTTTCATAATATTATAACGTATGTTATTTACAGAGTATAGAATATGACCATATGGCCCTTATACGTGAAATTAAAATGTCAAACATAAATTGTTCTTCAAAATTCACACTGGTATATGATTATGCATGCTAAAACGAATAGAACAAAACTTGAATGGATGGATTTGGTGTTAAAACGAATCCGTAGTGTTACATTTTATGATTTATGTTCAAAACCTTCAAGAACATCAAGAACAGTAAAATTTACATATTTTAATTCTATAATTATGTGTTTTAATGGGTTAAAATTACTCTATAAATGTTGGGTAATGATTATGTATGAATTCTAACATGTGGGTATGTTAAATTTGTGAAATTAATGATCATGTAGTATTTTTTTTCGCTGAACTCTGTGTTCTTTGCGAACTGAGAATCAAAATCTGGAGTTTCGCACTGCGGCGCCAACTCCAGAACTGAAGTCCCACGCTGCAGCGCCAAGTATCCGGCCATAGCGCCACATCACCGCAGTGCGAAGACCAAGTATAACTGCGGCGCCGCAGCGCCACTTAGCAGAATAATCCAGAAATGAGTTTTTAAAATGTTTAAGTCTAGAAATGTGATAGTAATTTAATCTAATGAACATAAAATTATGTTAGAAGTATAACGAGATGACAAAATAAATTCTTAACATGTCAATAACACATTTATGTGTAAAACGAATGATTGAATGCATAGTTAGCTTATTGTTCATGAAGTGTAAATTATGTGACAATGAGTGTAGTAGTTGACTAAGTCGAGTTAGACAAAAAGAATGAAATTGCAATGATTAGTTATGTTATAATTGACTGGTATTGTGAATGTAAATGGTATGTAGGATTAAATCAAGGAACGTGTATAAATTAATGTGTAATCTACGCACGAGGCAAGTTTCCTAACCCTACTTGTTATCATTATTCAAGTTTGTAAATTACTTCATGCAATTCTCGTTATTATTAAATCAAGTTTGATTTGTTATATTAAAGATTTATTTTCTTTTCAAAGTATGAATCTATTATACAATATTTGTTCTATTGTGTACCTCTTGAGATTGTTATTCAATTTAAATATAATTTATTATTGAACCTTGTTAGACTAGCGAACCCTTATTGATTCGACTAGTCCATAGTTGATGAACGTTCTAAATTTCAGAACCCTTATTGATTTATCCAAACCAAACTTCATTTGCTGCGGACTCTAATGTCAAACTTAGATGAACAACCCTGTAAAGGGATTACGTATGCGTTAGTGTTAAGATATTGTGCACAATATGGTACTAAGGGCTGATCCCCCTAAGTACGAGAAGAAGAGTCCATAGTCCTACAACTGTTAAATGTTTCAGGTATAATCCTTGATAACCTAGGACATAGTTCAAGGACTTATGACCCTCAGAATTCTTTTGATTCTTGGTAATCATTTTTGGTTCAAAAGTTGAGCTTTATTTCAGAATTCTTCGATTCACTCGGATGTTATTATATTGTTATTTCATTTTTATACTTGTGAGCAATCGTGCTCACTCTTGCGTAATAATAACATTGCAGTTAAGAACGAAAGAACCGACGAGCCTTTTTCTAGCAAAGTCAAGGGCAAAGCTATTAAGTGACGAAGACGTGTTATTAATTTTTAAGAATGTTATTGTTAAGACTCGGTGTTGTTTTAGACTTATTATTTGTTTTTGTTTCCGCACAGATATTTAAGGTTAGTATGACCTGGGATTGTATTTATTATTCAGATGTAATAACCCCATAAGGGGAGGATTTTTTTTCTATCTATCGCATGGTTTACATTAATTATGAGTAGATAAATATATGATTTTTGAATAGTGAACACCAAATCATGTGAAAATTGAAGTACCGGATTTGGGGGTGTCACATCATATTATTGGTATTAATTAATTTTATATATTTCTTAGATATCAAAAAAAAACATAAGCATGTTGATTTAAGAGCATTGAAGAAATGGTCTAGGCAGATATTGGAGGGTATACAAGCTTGTATTTTAATTATTATGTTGCCTGAATCCAAATAGGAGAGTACATGTCTACAAAATTATGTTTTTCAATTCTATTTAGATATGAAGCCTATTTACAGTATGTAGTTCAGTTAAGAGGATGAAGTTAATTATATATATATATACAAACACTACTCCCTTTATATACTCTTTTATTCTAATGAATAAGAGTATTTCATTTTATAGGAAGCATTATATTGCGTTTTTATATTCGAAAAACAATAATTATTTTGAAAGATACTATAGGAAGCATATGAATTGATATTTATATTGAAAGATATTATATGAAACAATAAAGGTTTCTTTTGCCTACATGTGGACTGTTTATGAAATTATAGTCAAATCTATGCATATATGAGAACTATTATAGTAAATTTGTGCAACTGAAGTTTTGAGACAAGTATGGAGCCCCTATATTGTCTACACATATCATTTAAAAGGTGTTCCTTAACTTAGTTGTGGTATATGTTGTGTATTGACCAAATTTCATGTTTAAAAGCAATGAAAAGTAAGCTTTAAGTGGCAACTAAGACCTAAGTATAGAATTCCCATACCTGGACCATGTGGGCAAGTTTCAATAGTCATAATATGACATAAGTAAGCTGCACAAGCCAAAGCTAGTAAGAAAAAGAAACCTAAACTTTGATTAAATTACCTTGATGTATGGATAAAAAAAAAGGAATTTCGATAGAGCTGAGGCAAGTTATTTTCAGAAAAGGCATGATACCACAGTGTACAGTCATCTTCACTAAATACCTTAAACTATAATGAAGAAATATATTCTGATATTCCCAAAATAGGGGATTCTAATTCCCTTACAATTCTACTCTTGGAGTCCTTGATCACGTAATTAGGCATATCACGCAATTTTTGAAATTCTAGACATGAGGATGCTCATGAATAATGATATGTTTCCAAAATCTCCAGCATTATCTAAATTTTCATATATAAGCTAGTCAAATGGTCATATATGCATTCGTATTCACTGTTGTGTTATACTTCCTTGGTTGGTGTCAATTAAAATATGTAGGATGACAACAATATACCATGCCTTTTTGGGTAGTCGATCTCAAGCGGTGTAAATTTGTTTTGGCATGTATCCTTGTTCAATTCCCGAATAATCATATATGATGCACACTCATGTTATATATGTACATATACATCTATATGTATTTATAAGCATCATAACTGAGATTGAGCTGAATTGTAAATCTCTAACAAGGGAATACAATAATTCATGTCAACATAGGTACCGTGGAATCATGGACCTCTATTCAGATCGTAGTTGGATGGCACGACGAAAGTCAAGTACCCAGATAGGTGCTACAGCTGAATTTAGAGCTAGTTGCCAAGTGTTTTTAGAGTATGTGTATAGTGACCCGGAATGTATGAATGGTCAGTCGCAGATATGATGTCCATGTTTGAAGTGTAAGAATGTAAATTATATGGATAGAGACGTGGTAAACTATCATTTACTTGTTTCTGGGTTCATGAAAAATTACGAAGAATGTTGGTGGGCACATGGGCA
The DNA here is from genome assembly GCA_016801055.1 of Panax notoginseng. Classification (NCBI taxonomy): domain Eukaryota; kingdom Viridiplantae; phylum Streptophyta; class Magnoliopsida; order Apiales; family Araliaceae; genus Panax; species Panax notoginseng. The sequence goes on along the minus strand of CM029015.1, from coordinate 65,235,942 downwards.
AAGAAGATATGGTGGCATCACAGAAGTACACAATTCGGGCTGTAGTACTCATTGTATGAATTCTGATGCCAAAGACTTCTTTAAGTTGTTAGACGAGGGTAGCGAGCCATTGTGGCATGGTTGAACCAAACACACTATATTATCTGTAGTGGATATATTACTTAACATCAAGGCTGACCACAACACGAGCCATGAGTGTTTTGAGTCGCTCTTGAAGGCCATTAAGAGTAGGTTGCCTGACGGTGAGAAATTAACGGGTAACTACTATTATTGTAAGAAAATGGTGAAGAAGTTGGGTCTTGGATACCAAAAGATTGATGCATGTCCCAACGATTACATGTTATTTTATAAAGAAAATGAATAGATGACAAGGTGTACGTTTTGCAGTCATGATCGGTTTAGGCCTAATAAAGAGGGTGTGACTACAAAAAAAATCAAGTATGCCGTTTAAGATTCTAAGGTATTTTCCAATAACACAAAGGCTAAAAAGATTGTATATGTCCTCAAGAACAGCTGAACATATGAGTTGGCATGTGAAATCTCCAGCTAAAGATAGAGAATAAAATCATCCCGCAGATGGGCATGCTTGGAAAGATTTCAACTTAGCACATCATGGGTTTATATTGGAACCTAGAAATGTGAGGCTTGGATTGTCCACCGATGGTTTCAATCCGTTTGGCCACTCAGCTATTCCGTACTCATGTTGGCCTGTGATTGTTACTGCATACAACTTGCCTCTTTGGATGTGTATGATACAACCATACTTGTTTCTTTCACTCGTGATGTAACATTCCATAATTTTAAAGTGTGACATTAAATATTTATTGATTTATTTAAGTATTTAATGGATATGTTTATTGTTGAATAAATAATTGTTCAATTTGAGTGACGTGGTTTATTTAATTATTTGTTAAATAAATAATTAAATATTAAATATTAAATATTTATTGGCAATATTAAATATTTATTGAATTATATGGTAATTTGAGTTGATGTGATTTAATTAATTATTTGCTGAGTAAATAATTAAGGAGCTAAATAAATTAATTATTATGAGATTTTATAATAATAGAGTTTAATTTAATAAGCTAGAGAGCTTATAATGATTTTAAATAAATAATAATATTTAAATGAGAAATTGTAGTTTGAAATATTAGTTGATTAAATGAAATTATAATTGTAAAAAGAATTATAATTATTTATGTGTTAAAGTAATTTAATAGATTAATGTTTAATTGATTTATTAATTTAATAAAGGTGTGACTAATAACCTTGCTATAAAGGAGTTATTAAAATAAATTAAAAGAGTTTAATGTAGTTTTGCCAAACATGCCTTATTGCATAATAAGTCTTTAATCTAATAGTGTTTTAGCACACAAGGTATAAGGATTAATCTATTTGTTTTAATTCAATTTACCAAACAAGGTGTAAGGATTAAATAGTTATTTTTATTGTGTTAGCCAAACAAGCCTTATGGCTTTTGATTTTAAAACTTATATAACTGACATAAGTTATATCAGTACTTATATTATATCATTAATATATATTATTACAATATACGTTATATTCTATTACGTATACTAAGAAGACTCAGAAGAAGAAAAGAGAGAGGAAGAATAAGAACACAGAGAGAAAACTAGAGAGAATTGAGAGAATCCTTAACAGGTTTTGGAGAAAAGATTTGGAGAAAAGAGATAGCATCATCATCTTCATAATCCAAGGTAGGAGTTCCATCTATCTCTTTAAAAACTTTATTTTTCTTCTTCCCAAAAAGTCTCTGTGAAAATTTTATAAAAGAAAAAATGTTGTTATGATTATAATTTTGTATGATTATCAATTGTATATGTGTTTCATGAGTTTTGCATGATCATAGAGAATTTAATTCATGTATGTATGTATTCTATGAAGAAATAATTTTACAGAAAGTTGTTATGAATGAGTATGGCTTTAGTTTAAAGTAGAAATTAAGGTTTAGTTAATTGTTAAATTGACAAATTGATTGTTGGAGTGACTAGAGTATATAAAATCATAACCATGATGCTTAGAATTTACTGTTTTGGTTGAATAACAAAATCATAGTATTGATTTTCATGGAAGATATAAAAAAATGGTGTTTTTGCCAAAAACATTAAAATTGGGTGTTGTATATTTGATGTTTAGACAAATTATGAATAGAAACACGTTAGGAATTGTCACAATGTGTTTGTATGAAGTTTATGTGCAAAATAGAGTGTAACTAGTCTATTAGATTCGAGCTTTTTGGCCAATTTGGCTTTTTCTTTCATGGTTGCCGAAGCTGTCAATCGACGCTGACAGTTCGCGCCGCGGCGCGGCCCAGCAGTTCATTGCTGGCGCCGCAGCGCCATCACCATGACATAAGCAATCACTGCGCCGTAGCGCCGGCTCATAGTATAATCGCTGCGCCGCAGCGCCGCAGTGCGAGCCACAGTACAAACTGTGGCGCCGCGATGCGACTTAGCAGAATGGTCTGACAGTTTTGTTTAAGTGTACAAAACTTGAAAATAAATGTTATGTGTTGATTATAATAATTTTAAATGATAATTTCAGTAGTATTAGACTATGAATAATCATGTTATTAAGTGTTATCTACTTGAAATATAATTGATTATGTGAATGGGTAATTCAACCCATATGAGGAATGTAATTGTTTATATAAAGGTACAATGTTGGTTATGGCTAATTATGTCAATATGACATATGTATAGGATATTAATTCAAGTGGTAAGAGTGTAGCTTGTGCTAAAGGCAAGTTTCCTAAACCTACCTTTTTCATTGAGCAAGTTTCTAAGCCTTAACTTTTGATATTTAGCAAGTTCTTTATTGTATAAGTTTATAATCATTGGTGTTATTGAACTAATTATTGTTTCAATTTCAATTATCATATAATGGTGTAAATTTATTTTGAGCAAGTTATTCTTGTACTTAACTTGTGGTTTAGCATGTACAATTATATACATGTTGTGGATGTTTATTATTCAATTAACCTTGTCTTATTATTGTTCAAGCAAGGTAGGTTATAATTATTCAAATTGTATGCTATTAGATTATCCCTAAAGCATGATGTCAATTTATAAACATCAATTAAACTATGATTATTCCATAGTATACAGTTATGTCGTTTGTAATCAACTAAACCTTAGTTGATTACCGTTAAATTCTAAATTACCCCATGATGTATCCAAACCAAACTCACTTTGGTACGGACTTGTATTCTAAATACTGAGAAGAACAACTCTTTTATAAGAGGTTACGCTTAGCGTTGAAATAATTGTGCACAATACATTGTACGAAGGGTTGATCCCCCTAAGTACGTGGAGTCCTTATAGTCTTATGGCTGTTAAAGTTTAAGTTGAAAGATTACTTATAACTGTGGACATGATTCGTGGTCATTTGACCCTCAGTGAATGTTAAAGTTTTCGGAAAATAATAGAATTTATTGTTCAGTTCTATTGAGCCTAATGTTGGCAAATGATGTAAAAGTTTAATAATTTATTTATTGTTATTCCAAGTGGGCCTTGTTTGCTCACTCTTGCCTGTAAAATTTCTTACAGCTAAGGTTTAAACTGGTGATGTACCTTGTACCAGTAAAGGGAAAGGAAAGACGAAATAATGCTGAAGACTTGTAATAGTTGAATAGTTTATTTTCCGACTTGGTTTAAAGATTGTAATGAAGCTTATTTTAATTTTCCGCATGAATGATTGTTTGTAAAGGTTAGTTAACCTGGGAGATTTATTTAAGTTTAATCCTGTATGGGCAGGCTTTGTTATTCAATTTTATTATAATTGGGTAGTTAGAAATGAATGTTTTGATTACGTGAACACCAAATCTTGAGGAAATGAAGTACCGGGATTTGGGGGTGTCACAGGTTGGTATCAAAGCTTTAGGTTATGAACCTTAGGTGGGGGAAAAGCCTTAGGAAGTAACCTTTTGAAAAGATAGTGGAGTTAACTCTTATCGAGTTTTAAGAAAGAAGTAATAAAACACTTATGTGCTTATGTGTTTATAACTTATGTGCTCGCGAGTGTCGAGTAGAATGATTAATAACTAAAACTTTAAAATTTTGTAGTCAGGATGACTAATGTCGGAGAATCCAGTCAGGCTAGGGAGGAGGGACCTCAAATGCCTATAGAGGAGGAGCCTCGCGACATTCAGGTAGTTTGGGAACAACTACTGCCACGGGAGTTAGCCCCGTTGGTCACAGTAGTTGAAGATGAGGAGGATGATGTGGAGACAGATGAGGAGGATGAGGAAGAAAGGATTCCACTTAACTCGATAACAGGCCATATTTACGATGAGGTGCATGACCGCAACGTGGAACTTCAGGATACAGTTGAGGAATTACAAGAGATAGTAGCTGAACAACAGACTGCAATGACACAGAAGGACGATGAGATCCTGGATCGTGAAGAACGACTGACTAACGCCGAGGAGAAATTAATACAGACTGAAGGAGAGAAAGAACAATTGATCGAGATGGTTGCTGAACTGGAGAGCAAGCTTAAAGAAGAATCTGCTAAGAGGGCAAGAGCTGAAGATGCATACGAGGAAGCTTATCAACGAACTGGAAGAGCAGCGAGAGACGCGCAGGCAAAGAGGATGAAGATGGAAGAGATGGATAAAGTATTTAACACCGCAATTAATCGGGCTCAAGATCGGGTCATGGGATATCCGATTCAGTTCGAGACGCTGCCATCATTCGTGTTAGATCGCAGAACAATGTTTCGAGTCATGGAGGAAGAACGTGATAGGGCTACGAAGTACCTTAATAGATCATCGTAGAAAATGTGTCGGTAATGTACGTAATAAGTATTAAATAATGTGTAAGTCCCTAGTGTTAAGTAACCATGGGATATGATAATAATGATGTTGTCCTAAAACTTTTGTAGTTCAGGAAAAAAATGTAGATAGCAGAGATGCTATTGTGTTATGTTTTCAGAAAGTTTATGAATAAATAAATGTTATTATTTTGTTCAAAGTGTTATGTGCTATGTGGGTATCTCTTTTATAGAGGCAAGTTAATTAGAAATACTTAAAGAAGTTGAGTAATGGTCTAATAGATGTTTTATTTCAACAGAAAATGCCTCCCAGACGTCAGCCAACACGACAGAGAACCACTGAAGGAACTAACAATAACGACAATGTTGATACGAATCCCGTTCAACAACTAGTAACACTACTGACAGGAGCATTGCAGAATCAACCTCAAAACCAAGGTACAACGTTTAAGGAGTTTAAGGCGGTTGGACCACCTGAATTCCGTGGGTCCATGAATCCAGTCGAAGCACAAACCTGGATTATGGAGATAGAGAAGGTGTTCGATGTCGCTAGGGTAGGGGATGATCAGAAGACTACTTTCGCAACGTTCATGTTGAAAGCAGAAGCTAGTTATTGGTGGCAGGCTAATAAAACTCGTGAAGGGCCAGGAGTGATGACTTGGGATAGGTTCAAGGAGTTGTTTTTCGAGACCTATTTCCCGGAGAGTTCGAAGAGTCAGTTGGAAGTACAGTTTCTTGAACTGAAGCAAGGGACGATGACGGTATCTGAGTGTGCCACAAAATTCAATGAATTGGCGAGGTTTGCGCCATATCAGGTTAGCACAGATGAGCGTAAGGCGAAGAGGTTTGAACAGGGACTGAAGCCATGGTTGTACAGTAGGGTTTCCCTATTCCAATTGAAGATGTTTGCAGCAGTGATGGAGAAAGCAGTACTCGCTGAAGGTGGAGGCGAGGCGGTGATAAAATTTAACCAGGAACAAAAGAAGAAGAAGAATGAGAATGAGGTGAAGAATGGTGGTAGTAGCAGTGGAAACAACAACAATAACAACAACAACAACAACAAGAGGAAGTGGAATGGGAGTATGGGTACTGGAAACCAGCAAGGTAACCAGCAGAACAAAAAGTTTGAAGCATGTGCGACATGTGGAAAGTTTCACAAGGGTGCGTGCTTGATGGGAAAACGAGTTTGCTACAATTGTGGCCAGGAGGGTCACATCGCCCCAAATTGCACTCAATCAAAGAAGAATGCATGCTTCACGTGCGGATCCAAGGATCACTTTGCTCGTGAATGTCCTAAGAAGAAGGAGGGAGTGACAACCAGAAGCAAAGGAGATAACAATGGATTTGTGTGGGCTATTACAGGACCTGCAGCATCAATCAAACCCACAGCCAGAACCTTTAACATGACTGTGCAAGATGCTGTGCAATCAAAGGATGTAGTTTCAGGTATTATCCCAATCAATGATATTGATGCATATGTATTATTTGATTCGGGTGCTACTTGCTCGTTTATATCTGATGAATTTGCTAAGAGGTTAGAATTGCCTAGAGAAGAACTGAATTTTCCTTTGAACATAGAAATTGCGAATAAGGAAATAATCCCTGTTAGATTCGTATACAAGAACTGTAGGGTGAACATTAAGGAGAATGTCTTGTTGGTAGATTTGATTCCGATTAGACTGGGGGAATTTGATGTAATTTTGGGAATGGATTGGTTGTTCAAATGCGGGGCGGTAATTGACTGCCAAAAGAAGTGTGTAAACATTATGACTCCGTCAAAGGTAGTATTTTATGGTAGCAAGTCGCCTAGACAAATGAAATGTCTGACGACTATGCAGGCCAAGAAATTGTTGAGTCAAGGTTGTGTGGGCTATTTAGCTTACATAGTCGATACTCAAAAGAAGGGGGTAAAGTTGGAAGAAATACCAGTAGTGAGGGAATTCGAAGATGTTTTTCCAGAGGATTTGCCAGGACTTCCGTCTGACAGAGAAATTGAGTTTGTGATCGACTTAGTACCGGGAACAGCACCGATATCGAAGGCCCCGTATAGAATGGCTCCGGTAGAAATGAAGGAACTAATGGTTCAGTTGCAAGAGCTGCTGGACAAGAAATATATTCAACCAAGCGTATCGCCGTGGGGAGCGCCAGTTTTATTTGTGAAGAAGAAGGACGGGTCAATGCGTCTTTGCATTGATTATAGGGAGTTAAATAAAGTCACTATTAAAAATAAATACCCGTTGCCAAGAATAGATGACTTGTTTGATCAACTGAAGGGTGCTAAGTACTTTTCGAAAATAGATTTGAGAAGTGGTTATCACCAATTGAAGGTAAGAAAGGAGGATATACCACGAACGGCATTCAGAACTCGGTATGGACATTACGAGTTTCTGGTGATGCCTTTTGGTTTAACCAATGCACCTGCTGCGTTCATGGATTTGATGAACGGGGTGTTTAAACCATTCCTAGACAAGTTTGTAGTGGTATTCATTGATGACATTCTAGTGTATTCCAAAACTCAAGAAAAACATATGGAACACTTACGTCTGACATTGGAGATACTAAGAAAGGAAAAACTGTACGCGAAGTTCTCTAAGTGCGAATTTTGGCTCGACCGTGTACAATTTTTGGGGCATGTGATTGACAAAGATGGGATCTCAGTGGATCCGTCGAAAGTGGAAGCGGTAATCAATTGGGAACAACCAAAAACACCGTCAGAAGTAAGGAGTTTCTTGGGACTGGCTGGTTATTATAGAAGATTTATTCAAGATTTTTCTAAGATAGCCACTCTGCTAACAAATTTGACAAGAAAAATTGTAAAATTTGTTTGGACGGAGAAGTGCAAAGTGAGTTTCCAAGATTTGAAGAAGAAGTTAAGTGTGGCACCTGTATTGACTTTGCCAGATAATACAGGAAATTTTGTGGTATAGAGTGATGCCTCACATAAAGGGTTGGGTTGTGTTCTTATGCAGAACGGCAAAGTTATTGGCTATGCATCAAGACAATTGAAGGATTATGAGAAGGGGTATCCGCCTCATGATTTGGAATTGGCTGCAGTGGTGTTTGCTCTAAAAATATGGAGACACTATCTTTATGGAGAGAAATGTGAGATCTACACAGACCACAAAAGTCTGAAGTATATTTTCACTCAGAAGGATTTGAACATGCGTCAAAGAAGGTGGATGGACTTAATAAAAGATTACGATTATGAGATCTTTTATCATCCGGGTAAAGCGAATGTAGTTGCAGATGCTTTAAGCAGGAAAGGTCGGGAGAAGTTGATGCTGATAACAACTCAAAAGTAGCTCATTTCAGCAATGACAAAATTAGAGTTGGAAATCAAATTTCCAAAAGAATCTGACGAACAACTATTCCAGATAGAAGCTGATCTAACTTTAGTGAACAAAGTGAAAATTGCTCAATTACAAGATGGAGAGTGTGGAAAAATCAAAGAGAATTTGGGTGAAGGCGGAGATGTAAAATACAAGGTCGATACCGAAGGTTTACTACGGTTCGATGGACGAATTTGGGTTCCAGCAGTGCTAGAGCTGAAAGAAGAAATTCTGACTGAAGCTCATAGCTCAAAGTATTCAATTCATCCAGGAAGCACGAAAATGTATCAGGATTTGCGCCGACATTTTTGGTGGCCAAATATGAAAAGAGATGTTGCTGAATGCGTAGCGAAATGCTTGACATGTCAGAGAGTAAAAGCCGAACATCAAAGACCCAGCGGATTACTCCAACCGTTAGAAATACCGGAATGGAAGTGGGAACACATCACGATGGATTTTGTGGTGGGTCTTCCAACTACTCAGAGAGGATGCAATGCGATTTGGGTAATAGTGGACAGACTGACGAAATCAGCACACTTTTTACCAATAAAGATTAGATTCAATCTTGATCAGTTGACAAGATTGTACATTAAGGAGATCGTTTCGAGGCACGGAGTGCCAGTATCAATTGTGTCTGATAGAGATCCGCGGTTTACATCGAATTTTTGGAAAAGACTACAAGAATGTATGGGAACACAGTTGCGAATGAGTACGGCTTATCATCCACAAACAGATGGCCAAAGCGAACGAACAATTCAGACATTGGAAGATATGCTGAGAGCATGTGTCATGGACTTTAAAGGAAGCTGGGAAGATCAACTACCATTGGTGGAATTTTCTTACAACAACAGTTATCACGCGAGCATCGGCATGCCACCTTACGAGGCATTGTACGGCAGAAAGTGCAGAACCCCACTGTGTTGGGATGAAGTCGGTGAACGCCAACTGTTAGGACCAGAATTGATACAACAAACTACTGATGTTGTCAAACTCATCAGGACAAGACTTGTCGCAGCTCAAGACAGACAGAAAAAGTATGCTAATCAACACAGACAAGATCGTACATTTGACGTAGGAACTTTGGTATTCTTAAAAGTTTCTCCCTGGAAAGGGAAAATTCGTTTCGGTAAAAAGGGAAAGCTAAGCCCGAGGTTTATTGGACCCTTTGAAGTGCTGCGAAGAGTGGGAGAAGTGGCTTACGAGGTAGCTCTACCTCCAGAATTGGAAAATATTAATAATGTCTTTCATATTTTGGTGTTACGACCATATAAACCCGACTACAAACATGTAATCGAGTATGAACCGTTGCAGTTCGAGAAAGATTTAACTTATGAAGAGGTTCCTATCCAGATAGTCGACAGGAAAGAACAAGTGCTCAGGAATAAAGTGATACCTTTTGTGAAGGTGATATGGAGAAACCACAACGCTGAAGAAGCTACGTGGGAACTCGAAGAGAAAATGTTGAAGGAATACCCTGAGTTATTTGTTTAATCTGTGTCTTCGATTTTGGGGACAGAATCTTTGTAAGTAGGGAAGAATGTAACGAATGATTTGTTTGAATGGTGATTCTGAGGACAAAATCCTTGTAAGCAGGGAATGATGTAACATTCCATAATTTTAAAGTGTGACATTAAATATTTATTGATTTATTTAAGTATTTAATGGATATGTTTATTGTTGAATAAATAATTGTTCAATTTGAGTGATGTGGTTTATTTAATTATTTGTTGAATAAATAATTAAATATTAAATATTAAATATTTATTGGCAATATTAAATATTTATTAAATTATATGGCAATTTGAGTTGATATGATTTAATTAATTATTTGTTGAATAAATAATTAAGGAGCTAAATAAATTAATTATTATGAGATTTTATAATAATGGAGTTTAATTTAATAAGCTAGAGAGCTTATAATGATTTTAAATAAATAATAATATTTAAATGAGAAATTGTAGTTTGAAATATTAGTTGATTAAATGAAATTATAATTGTAAAAAGAATTATAATTATTTATGTGTTAAAGTAATTTAATAGATTAATGTTTAATTGATTTATTAATTTAATAAAGGTGTGACTAATAATCTTGCTATAAAGGAGTTATTAAAATAAATTAAAAGAGTTTAATGTAGTTTTGCCAAACATGCCTTATTGCATAATAAGTCTTTAATCTAATATTGTTTTAGCAAACAATGTATAAGGATTAATCTATTTGTTTTAATTCAATTTACCAAACAAGGTGTAAGGATTAAATAGTTATTTTTATTGTGTTAGCCAAACAAGCCTTATGGCTTTTGATTTTAAAACTTATATAACTGACATAAGTTATATCAGTACTTATATTATATCATTAATATATATTATTACAATATACGTTATATTCTATTACGTATACTAAGAAGACTCAGAAGAAGAAAAGAGAGAGGAAGAAGAAGAACACAGAGAGAAAACTAGAGAGAATTGAGAGAATCCTTAACAGGTTTTGGAGAAAAGATTTGGAGAAAAGAGATAGCATCATCATCTTCATAATCCAAGGTAGGAGTTCCATCTATCTCTTTAAAAACTTTATTTTTCTTCTTCCCAAAAAGTCTCTGTGAAAATTTTATAGAAGAAAAATTGTTGTTATGATTATAATTTTGTATGATTATCAATTGTATATGTGTTTCATGAGTTTTGCATGATCATAGAGAATTTAATTCATGTATGTATGTATTCTATGAAGAAATAATTTTACAGAAAGTTGTTATGAATGAGTATGGCTTTAGTTTAAAGTAGAAATTAAGGTTTAGTTAATTGTTAAATTGACAAATTGATTGTTGGAGTGACTAGAGTATATAAAATCATAACCATGATGCTTAGAATTTACTGTTTTGGTTGAATAACAAAATCATAGTATTGATTTTCATGGAAGATATAAAAAAATGGTGTTTTTGCCAAAAACATTAAATTTGGGTGTTGTATATTTGATGTTTAGACAAATTATGAATAGAAACACGTCAGGAATTGTCACAATGTGTTTGTATGAAGTTTATGTGCAAAATAGAGTGTAACTAGTCTATTAGATTCGAGCTTTTTGGCCAATTTGGCTTTTTCTTTCATGGTTGCCGAAGCTGTCAGTCGACGCTGACAGTTCGCGCCGCGGCGCGGCCCAACAGTTCATTGCTGGCGCCGCAGCGCCATCACCATGACATAAGCAATCACTGCGCCGCAGCGCCGGCTCATAGTATAATCGCTGCGCCGCAGCGCCGCAGCGCGAGCCACAGTACAAACTGTGGCGCCGCGACGCGACTTAGCAGAATGGTCTGACAGTTTTGTTTAAGTGTACAAAACTTGAAAATAAATGTTATGTGTTGATTATAATAATTTTAAATGATAATTTCAGTAGTATTAGACTATGAATAATCATGTTATTAAGTGTTATCTACTTGAAATATAATTGATTATGTGAATGGGTAATTCAACCCATATAAGGAATGTAATTGTTTATATAAAGGTACAATGTTGGTTATGGCTAATTATGTCAATATGACATATGTATAAGATATTAATTCAAGTGGTAAGAGTGTAGCTTGTGCTAAAGGAAAGTTTCCTAAACCTACCTTTTTCATTGAGCAAGTTTCTAAGCCTTAACTTTTGATATTTAGCAAGTTCTTTATTGTATAAGTTTCTAATCATTGGTGTTATTGAACTAATTATTGTTTCAATTTCGATTATCATATAATGGTGTAAATTTATTTTGAGCAAGTTATTCTTGTACTTAACTTGTGGTTTAGCATGTACAATTATATACATGTTGTGGATGTTTATTATTCAATTAACCTTGTCTTATTATTGTTCAAGTAAGGTAGGTTATAATTATTCAAATTGTATGCTATTAGATTATCCCTAAAGCATGATGTCAATTTATAAACATCAATTAAACTATGATTATTCCATAGTATACATTTATGTCGTTTGTAATCAACTAAACCTTAGTTGATTACCGTTGAATTCTAAATTACCCCATGATGTATCCAAACCAAACTCACTTTGGTACGGACTTGTATTCTAAATACTGAGAAGAACAACTCTTTTATAAGAGGTTACGCTTAGCGTTGAAATGATTGTGCACAATACATTGTACGAAGGGTTGATCCCCCTAAGTACGTGGAGTCCTTATAGTCTTATGACTGTTAAAGTTTAAGTTGAAAGATTACTTATAACTGTGGACATGATTCGTGGTCATTTGACCCTCAGTGAATGTTAAAGTTTTCAGAAAATAATAGAATTTATTGTTCAGTTCTATTGAGCCTAATGTTGGCAAATGATGTAAAAGTTTAATGATTTATTTATTGTTATTCCAAGTGGGCCTTGTTTGCTCACGCTTGCCTGTAAAATTTCTTACAGCTAAGGTTGAAACTGGTGATGTACCTAGTACCAGTAAAGGGAAAGGAAAGACGAAATAATGCTGAAGACTTGTAATAGTTGAATAGTTTATTTTTCGACTTGGTTTAAAGATTGTAATGAAACTTATTTTAATTTTCCGCACGAATGATTGTTTGTAAAGGTTAGTTAACCTGGGAGATTTATTTAAGTTTAATGCTGTATGGGCAGGCTTTGTTATTCAATTTTATTATTATTGGGTAGTTAGAAATGAATGTTTTGATTACGTGAACACCAAATCTTGAGGAAATGAAGTACCGGGATTTGGGGGTGTCACACGTGGTTCCTGGTCCTAAAAGTCGTAGAAAGAACTTAGATGTTTACTTCAGACCTCTTATAGACGAGTTGAAGGTATTGTGGGAGGATGGAGTACAGACTTGGGATGTTGCAACGAAAATAAATTTCAACCTTAGGGCAGCGGTTATGTGGACTATAAGTGTCTTCCCTGCTTATGGTATGTTAGCTGGATGAAGTACACATGGGAAGTTGGCTTGTCCGTATTTTATGGAGCATACAAAGTCTTTCAATCTATCAAAAGGTCGAAAGCCTTGTTGGTTTGACTGTCATCGTCGGTTCTTGCTAGTAGATCACCCATTTTGAAGAAATAAAGAACACTTCAGGAAAGGGAAAGTAGACAATGATATGACTACACCGCGATTGTCGGGAACATATATGCGAGATCGTGTGATGAGATTGTCGGTTAACCCATTTGGTAAGATTGATGCCACAAACATAATCAACGGCTTTGGAGAATCTCATAACTGGGTTCGGAGAAGCATCTTTTGGGAACTGCCTTATTGGTCTACAAATTTAATTCGTCATAATCTAGATGTGATGCATATTAAGAAGAATGTGTTTGACAATGTGTTTAACATCGTGATGAATGTTACGGGGAAGACAAAAGATAATGATAAGGCACGTTTGGACATGAAAGATATTTGTAAGCATCCTGGATTAGAAATTTATGAATCTCCTAATGGTAAGATTGTCAAACCGCATGCAAGGTACACATTGTCCAAAAAGCAAGTTAAAGATGTGTGCACATGGGTTAAGTCTCTTAAACTACTAGATGGATATGCGTCAAACATTGCAAGGTATGTTACAGATGGGAAATTGCAAGGGATGAAGAGTCATGGCTGTTATGTGTTCATGGAGAGACTCATGCCTATAGCATTTCAGGATCTGCTTGATAAACCAATATGGGATGCTTTGAAGGATCTTAGTAGTTTCTTCAAAGGCTTATATTTAAAATCATTAAATGAGAATGACATGTCTGTACTTGAGAAGAACATCATAGAGATCACGTGTAACTGGAAAAAGTATTCCCACATGATTTTTTTGACTCCATGGAGCATTTGCAAATCCATCTTCCATATGAAGCTCGTGTTGGGGGTCCAGTTCAATATAGATGGATGTACCCTTTCGAGATGGTGATGGTAAACCTTAAGAGGAAGGTAAAGAATATAGCTTATGTCGAGGGGTCGATATGTGACGCATACAGTTTCTATGAGATATCTATGTTTGTCTCAGACTATTTTTTGGACGAAGTCTTGACAAAGGTCAATCGAGTATCGAGACATGATGATGGGCGAAATATTAAACTAAATGGTCGGCTCTATGTATTTGGTCTATCAGGCCGTGCTTATGGAAAAGGGAAGCACATATTCCTATCTGAGCAAGAATTACATGTTGCACATACTTACACTCTTCTCAATTGTGAGGAGATTGACGAATTTGTGAGCTACACATTTAAACTTGATAATTTATCGTTTAAGTTGAAAATTTATTCCAATATGTTAATGTTTATAACATTGTATAGATTATACGATGACGAGTTAAAAGTGAAGCAGCCCGACATAACTGATAAAGATATTCAAATCAATCTTGATAAAAAATTTGCACTTTGGCTAAAGGACAAAGTAAGTTCAATTTATTAAGCACGACATATATATATATATATATATATATATATATATATATATATGTATGTATATATATATATATATATACACACACACACACACTCTCTATATTAACTATGACTTCATTTAATAAGATGGAGTTTTTGTAGGCTTTGACTGAGGGATCAACGATTCCGGCTAATGTACAAGTCCTAGCTATAGGACCAGACAGGGACTAAGTTAGCCGCAATGGTTACAAAATAAATGGTTGTGAATTTCATACAAAGGCATATGGGCGCGGTAAAAGAACAACGAACTCTAGAGTGTGTGTCCAAGGAGATTGTTACAATGAACTTAGTCGTGCCTTTTATGGGGAGTTGGAGGAAATCGTAGAGTTGTCGTACAAGGGCACGTACGGGTCGTATTCACTTGTTTAAGTGCCGTTGGTTTGATTCAGAAAAAGTGATACGTGTTGATAGACATGGAATCGTCGATATTGACCTCCATAGGTCTGCGTACACTAACGAATAGTTTATTTTACCAACTCAAATAGTACAAGTATACTACACTCCTAGTCTTGTTAGGAAAAGGGATAGACCGCCTACAGATTGGCAAGTTATAATTCATACTCCCGCGCATAGTCATGTAGAAGTAGTTGATGTAGAGATTTAACAAAAGCAGATGCTTCATAGTCAACTATAATAAATGTGAAGGATGACAGTGAACTATTCCAGATAGATGGTGGAGATGAACCACATGAATTAGATCTTGAGTTAATACTTGTGGTAGATGACATTGATACTGAGGAGGAAGAGTTATTGACTGAATCTAACATTGAATCTGAAGTAAATAATGGTTATGAATCTGCAACACGTATACAAGATGATTCTGAATCAGACATTGACACATGAACAAATGAAATGTATGTTTAGCATTACATGTTTTTTATATCAATGTCATGTTTATGTACTTAACTATTTAAATGTAATTTTTGTTTATTGTCATTTTATATTCATATATATACATGTTTATATCATTGTCATGTTTATTGTCATTTTATATATTCATATATACATGTAATCAAATATAACTCATAATAACATCTTAAAATTTGTAATATATAGATGGCTTCTGAAGCAGCGCAGAAAAAGCATGGCTTGGATAGGGGGCCTAATTATGTGCCCAATGCCCCTACTAATCTGGATGATCAGATTCTTATTCAGATTTTCCCTCCTCCGAATAGCACGTACGTCCTGCATCATTTATATATAAGCATTTTGGATTCCATTTATACAAGATATATAGAACTTAGATGCAAATTGCTTTAATATATCTACTTATCGTTGATGTAAATTGTTGTATATTATAGTGATTTTTTGGATAATAAGATCGTCAAGTGCATATCACAGCTTTGTTTATAGAATTGGTCTACACCTGTGATTACGTGGGCGAGCACACCTATCGCCCACAAGGATGCTATTTGGGCTGAATTGCAGGTATATTTTTTTTAATTATGACAAATAATATAATATTCAAAGGATAATTGTTTAGTAATGTTATTATTGTTGTTTTATTTGCAAAAAAGGTATAGATGGGAGGACGCACAAGCTTCAGTGATACAGACATTATTCTGGCAGAAGTGCGCGTCCGCACCAAAGATAATTTGAATAAAGAACGATAAAAAGCCCTTCACAATGCATCAATCGACCATCCAGGCCAGGGAGAGGATTATATGCATGAGCATAGTCCCTGGTGGTGCACCCAGTCCATATGGGCTGAGATATGTGCCCAATAGAGAGCTGAAAGATGGGTGAAAAGACGAAAGACTGTCGCCACTAACTGATCCTCGGGTGTACCTGATGGCGAAAATGCTAAAGGAACATACAAGGGCGGCAGTATTTCACAGTTGAAGTATATCACTGCCAGGGTACGTATTTACAAGTTTTAATATGTTTACAATCATGAATTATAGAAAAATATATCACATTATTACTTAGTAATATTGGCCTATTTTTTGTATAGGAGTCTCAGTCTCAAGGTCAGCTTATCCATTTGCTAGATGTGTACGTGGCCACCCGTGATAGTCTGCCTGATGCTATCCAGATAGCGGTAATAAGTTTTAACAACTTGATCTTGTTCATCAATGCTTACAGAATTTATTTTTAACTATTTAATTGTTAACATGATGACATGATACTTATAAACATTTTTTAAATGAGCGCTATCCTAAAGGCACTCCATGTCCGCCAATTGATCAAGAGTTATGGGAGAGGGCATTTCTTGCGAAGAAGAACTACATTAAAGGTCAAGGACAACGACGACGCCCATCCTTCAGTAGCTCAGACTGCTCTTCTACCCAGTCTTCACAGTCATCGAGTCATCCAGCTGTTCATACTCCGGCTGACTGTGTGAGAGTTATATGTCGAGATCGAGATCTTCTGAAGATACTGGGCTGACATCTAGGTGCTCTGAGTCCTGAAGAGTTAGTTGAAGTAGTAGCGGTAGCAGTAGCATCGCAGCATTGGGATGGCGATGAGGTAAACAATTTGTTGTATATATTGTCGTAATATATACCAGTATCAACATAGTTACTATATTTGTAACTTATTTTACTATTTTGTTAATTATAGGGTGATCAAGGAGGTGATGATGCTTGACGTACCTGCTTTAGTGTTGTTTTGTAGTTATTTGATAAGCTTGTACTTGTATATTCATTATTTGGATCTCTATTTGTTACTTAAACATTAGATTTGTGGTTTAAATTATTTAATTCATATTGGTTTTTAAAAGTTTTTAAAGTTTATATACTAGTTTGGTGTATGTGTTGATGGACGACGATGGATGTTTATATTGTTGTGCACATTGTTTATATTATTGTGCACATTGTTTATATTGTTGTGTATGTCTGTTGGGATAAAGCAAGTACAAAATAGGTACAGTTTCTCGAGAATTCTACAAAATAACAAATATCTAGTTTTCAGTTTTTTAAAATCAACCACCGCATGTGGTCGCTGATACCTATTAGCGACTGCTTACCATTTGAGGGTATCAGCGACCGCCTGTGATCGCTGATAGCAATCGTTGACACGTGGACCACGTCAGCCTCGGCACTGAATCATGCTGAATCAGCTTAGAGACTGAATTTGTCATTTTGGCAGCTAATATCGGTCGCAGAAATATCAGTCGCTAATAGTGGTCGCTGATGTGCATCTTAGTAACCAGATTTTATGCGATGACTATCAGCGACCCCATTCGGTCGCTGATAAGGATCTGCGACTGAATGCGATCGCTGATAGGTGGTCGCTGATAGTCCTTTTTCTTGTAGTGTTACTTAGTTATTAATTGCCAAACAATAACTCATACATAACAAAGCACATTTAATGAAAACGTCATTATATTCATATGCTTCTTTATAGTTGAAACTATTTACAATTTGCTTTCCATAGCCAAAAGCTATTACATTTCTATCCCGCAATGAACTTCACAAAAGTTGGGATTTACATAAAGACTACCCTTTAACTATATAAAAGAGGGTTTATGTCACTACAAAAAAGTATTTAACGTTCTAAACTCCTAATACTGCATAACAACATTCTCATGTTTCTCATTCGCTAGAATCAACACAATATCCCGACTTATAGTATGTCGAGTCTGTCCCAACTCAATGGAATAACAATCTACTTTCAGCTTGAAATCCTCATGCACACTGTCATTGATGTATAACATTCGTGTTATTTTCTGGTCCCTCAACCCCAATTCTCTACGAAGCTATATGGCCTCCTTCTTATACTCTGTGGCCTTATCCTTCATGAGCACTTTCTCATCATGCTCTATCTCAAAATTTGCTTCTGCAGACTCCTTAGCCTCATGGAGATCACTAATCTCCTCCTTCTGGTTCTGCATAATATTGTGTAGTTGCACGTTACGATTAAATATCGAGAGATACAATGCCCTCATTGTATTTGGAGGTGTTTGCTCTAGTGCAGGTACCACCGTATTAACCAATGTTACCTCCATATATTCCTCCACATCGATCATCATATCAAGGTATGATGCCAATCTCGTAACTCCCTCCGAGTAGTCCTCCTCTGAAAATTCCTCCTCAAGCTCGGACTCTTCTATTATCACCACTGGTACTGTCGCTATTGGCACTGGTATTGGCTCTACTATGTTCACTGACTCTTCGCCCACTACGTGTATATCCCTATATATGTAGCTATCGATGGACATCTACAATAACACATAACATGTTGAATAGTATATATACACAATAATATAAGCACAAATCACATTTAATTTATTTAGGATTATTTTCCATCTTTTAAATCTTTTGGTACTGAGTTTTCTCAATACTTAATTAACTCGTTCTACTAGAGTTCATTCACTTCTACTTCTCATCTACTAACAAGGTTATTAGCCTAAGGTTCTTCCCCCTTAATTTTATAACCTAATGCTTTGATGCCAACATATGACGCCCCCAAATCTGGGTATCTTCCAACCCGACAGATGGTGCTACATGGTACTACTAATTATACATTCATTTCATTAAAACGACATCAAAATGAGTGTATTAACTACAGTCTTATTACAATCATAATAACTTCATCCTCAGGTTCTGAAACCGAATACATTCTTTAGTTTTCATAAGTATAATACAGACAAACATACTAGTCTATTACAGGATAAACTAATTATCCAGCTTAGCCTTGCCCTTATTTCTCTTAGAGCTCTCAGTTCGTTTGGCCTTAGCTACAATCATATAATTCAAGTAAGAAGTGAGCATAACTAGCTCAACAAGTCTAGCAATGTATAACATAAATACCACATCGAGAATCATATGATTATTCTTTAATAACTGAACAAATAGCTATGAAGTACTATGAAACATTTTATAGCACTTTTCTTTCTCATATAACAATTCCGAAGCACTTAAAGGAACTTAGGAATTCTGAGTAGGTCAAAGACCATGAACATTCTCTTTTGTTTTCATTCATGAAAAAGGACAACCCGACACTAAGACCGTAAGTCTGATATATCTTACGAGCACTTCTAGGTTATCAGCCTATTGTACTCTATGTTGATCAACATTCATCCCTTAAACGTATTCACATTTATGTTTTGGCAACCTCGCGTGCCCATCAAATAATCGATGTAAAATACATTTATTTATTCATACTCAGGCTTACCTTGAATCCGTAGCAAACAATTGGCATATGATAGCGTTAACAATTCAATATTGAAAGATTTGTAAATAAATCAATCAACTCTTCAATATTAGTCTAGCCGAGGTAAAACTGGCATCGACCTTTTCGTTAAAATAATTCATGCATCTCATAACATGAATCACATAGAACTTGGCTAACACGAAGGTTAGACAAGTGTTAAGAAAATTTGCCATCAAGCGTCTTCAAATAATATTCAATAATTCTTAGTCTTTACAGTATCTACATGATATATTCACATAGCACACTGTAATTAGATACCAAACAATCTAATCACATTGTTTTTACAAACTTCTTTCTCGTTAAGGTCTTAACCGAATTTATTTCATTAATAAACCTTGTTTCAAGTATTTATCCGCCCTTACGACTTATTATCTTACATTGTTTAATTACTAATAAGTCACGCTCAATCCCTAAGGTCATCACCATAGATGTGTCAAAGGAATGGTCTTAGCATGTACATTAAGTATATACAATTGCCCCATAATGGTCTTTTATCATTTAGGTTCAAAAACTAACTTGTCAAAGTGAAAGTGATTAATGTTTTAAGATGATAGGAATCGAGATTCTTCCTATTATTCGAGCTGTTTCATAACCTTTGTTCGGTTGTTGAAGTTCTAAAAGAATGTAAATATTCTTGAAGTTGCTTATTCAAATGCTATGACTTGCTGGGCAATTGAATGCTCACACTTGTTTTAAACGAAAAACATTTTTAGCGAACGGTGTTTGAAAGAACTTAAGGATTCTATAAAGATCAAGTTGACTGATATCCAGACGAAGTGTCATTCAGTATGTGAATGGGAGTGAAGATCAAGCGAAGATTTGTAATGTAGAATAGTTTAATTGAATTATAGATTAGTTTAATGAACTGTTGTGTATCCGTGGTGGCGAAAAAAAGTCACTCTTGTAAGATGAAATGAATAATGTATTTATCATTATTTATAATGAAAGAGGTTATGAGGTTTTAGAACCTGGGATTTGAGAATGTATATTGTTATATTTCACTATATAATCATGTATGTTTGGAAGATGATGTACTCATGACACACGAAATACGGGTGTGAAGATAGACCGAATTTCGGGGCATGACACTTAACATGTACATTAAGTATATACACTTTCCCCATAATGATTTTCTATCATTTGAGTTCAAAAACTAACTTGTCCAATATTTCCCCTGGCTCAATGCTGCGGCGCCGGCCTTATGCCTACCATTGGCGCTGCGGCGCCATACTTCAATACCTAACTCTTTGTCTCGGCGGTGCGGTGCGAGACTTATTCCTACTAGTCGAGCTACGGTGCCACTCTGCAGTGTCCATACCCTCGAACGGGTGCTGTAGTGCGAGATTTATAGCTTGGGGTGGTTCTGCGGCGTCGACCCTGAGCCTCAGATAGTTTTGACAGTTTTCTTGTTCAATGAAATTCCCGGGATTATAACTTATTCGTTTTAAGTTGAAATTGGCTCGTTCAATAGCCATTAGCTCACAAATCACGTACTCTACGATGTCATTAGAAAATATGTTATTTTCAACTCTTTTAACACAAAATTCACCGATTAGTTCATTATTGAGCATTCGTTTAACATTCGTGAGCGTTCATAACTCGTTTCTTCGTTCTAAGTTGGAATTCGACGATTCTTGTGTCCACAACTCTTGAATACCCTATATTACGTGATGCCATCAAAAACCAAGGTTTCCAAGCTAAGTGGCAACTTTCAACTACTAATCCGAGATTTCTACGTTTTCAACGTTTAACAGCTAATTTTGTAAAATTCGCCATAACTTCGTTACTTTAGTTTTATACGCCAAATCAAATGGAATGATTCCATTGATTCATCATCTACATCATAACCAAACAAGATGCACATACCCTATGATTGTTTTCAATTTGTCGATCAACAACAAAATAAACGATTTACGGTTTTCTTTGATTTTAAAACTTATTTAACACTTATGATTATTAGTCATACATGACTTATAATGACTTAATGCACTATTAGCCATCCTTATGAATCCGAAAGAGACATGCTCCACCAAAACATACTTTTCTACGAAAAAGAAATTGAAAAAGATTGAAGACTAACGTTTTATGAAAAGTTACCTTTACGTTCTTTGCGTTCTTGAGTAAACTTGTATACTTTGCTCCAAACTCACTTAAATACTTGTTATCTTACTTTTCTCTCTCTCAATATATGTTGGTCAATGTTTATAAAACACCAAATGAACTAAGCAAGCTTTCTATTTATAGAAAACCAAATGGAGGGTAAAATGGTCATTGAGCTCAACCTCCTTACTATTCATTGTGTAGCCACCAAGTAACCACTTTACTTAGTGGCCTAGTGGCTAACCCACATGCCTTGTTGGTCCCCCCATGGGTTTCCCCATGGGTTTAACCCATCCGGTGGCCCATCGGTTCAATCCGTGATTTGATTTGATTTATTCATATTGGGCCTAACTTAGGCTTGATTTTCATACTCATTGGGCTTGACATACTCCAAGTCTAATTGGATTATGAAAATTCCATAACTCAAAGTCCATTAAGAACTAATCGTATTCTACGCATACCATTCTCGTATTTTCTTCATATATAGTTCGTACGATATTCGTATTATACGTCGCAATTATCTCCGTACTATACTCGTAGACTTTGAACTATAAAACTCCAATGGAATCAATAGTTGACTAACCCTTTGGTTACTGGCTACAAAATAAGTACTTGAGGGGATCAGCCTCGCATACACCATGTATATGGATAACATTTAAATATGCTCTTTATATCTTATATTAGATACTTGGGGTACTCCCCTATCATAAAAAGGGTGTTCTTTCAGTCTAAGAATCCTTACCATCAATTGTTTTGGATAGCTTTTATAAATTTCATACACTTGTCTGACCGAACAAAGGATCAGACTCTATCTGACACAATTCAAAAAATTATAGAACTTTAAATGATGTACAAGTCCAAGACTGTATAAACTCAAGTGCATTAAGTGCTAATATCAATAATATCGATGTGGAATAATTGTAAAGTAATTAAACCACTTAATAACATGCTTGGAAATAAAGTTCAAGCTTAAATGAATAACTTTCAATTCAACAATAACATGCTCAATACAATATGAGAAGGATAGGAAACTTTCACAAAAACAAGTGAAGTTTAGCAATTTGCACAATCAAAGAGTGAAGCTTGGAGACTTACTCAATATAAAAAAGAGTTTTGGATACTTGCTTGTTTGCTCAGCTACAATTTAATTCAAGCTTTAATCAACTTGCATTGAAACGACCTAACAATAACAAGTCGGTCTTTCCAATTAGTATGTGTAAACTAATATGAGTCTATACTTACAAGAATTACATCATCACATAAGTTTGTCCCATAATTCACGTAAGTCAATCTAATCGTGTCTTAGATTTAACAACTTTAGATTATCTAGTTTCTACGTATCAATACAGGCTTGAACACATAGCACTTCAATTTAAACCATTGCTTTATGGCTTGCAATCTTATTTCAGACTCATCATTTGAAAGTCATAATTTCTCATTAACATTCTTCTCTATCACCTAACATGCTTCTTAACACATTACATAACATATTGTTTATATAATACAAGTTAAAGTAGTCATATAGGTATGCTTCAAATCGTCATATCAAAAATAGAACCTATTCATGACTGCATAATGGCGCAGCTGCGCCCTGTCTAGGCTTAGGGACGGCGCAGCAACGCTACCCCTTGGCCAGACCAGGGTTAAGCTCTGCACTTCCTATTTCTGTCCAACTCTAACACATCAATTACAATTATACTTTAACATATATACATACTTGCATGGTCATAACGTAATTTACTTATTACTTGATGACATTAGCTTTCACATTCTAACTTTATTTGAAATTTACACTAAGTCAACTTAGAATAGACAAGGCATCTCGACATATAACTCTTATGCATTTGAAACATATATTAAAGCCACATATACGTACTCAAATGGTCAGAACCTACAAGATAAATATCTTGGTCAAGTTCACTTTTGAAAAGTCTTAACTTTCAATCATGTATGCTAGTATGTCTAAATAACTTTATACTTGCATTTCATGTCAACATAAACCATATTATCATGTTCATAAGCTCAAAATGCTAACATGATGTGTTCGTGACAAAGTTCACTTTTGCAACTACAATTTCGTTTCAAAACCATAAGTGTGGTGTCAATTATGTGTACTAACATTGTTATACTTGATCATATTACATGCATGTGCTTATATATATGTGTGCCAAAATAGTTTATAAGCTTGCTCTAACAATGTAACAACAAGCTCTAACAATAAGTTAGCATGAACAAAAATGAAACAGAAAACAAAAGGTCTGGTGAAGACCTGGCACAGTTGCACTGCACCCTAGTACAAATAGGGCGCAGCTGCGCCATGTCGGGACCAGAAGTAGTAGCTTGCTCTATTCTGCAGAGTACTAACCAACTTCAATTTCTCTTAATTCAAACATGTTCCAATCCATTATTAAAGGTTCTATGTATATACACATACTTCCTAACATAATGATAGAATGCTAACTCATGTTAATTCAAGTAATCTCAAGAATTTGACAAAACTCAACTAAGAACATAAGTTAGGACTTTTATACCTCTTGATGTAATTGAGCTATAATATACTCACACCTTATAAGTTCCTTAGCAATTAATTCTCAACGATTGTAATGAGGAAGGTGAGGGTCTCATTTATAGAAGAATAGCTACGTAGATAATGTAATTACCTCCCAAATCAAACCAAAGGATTTCAAGAATGTATAATAGGTGAGAGAGAGTTGGTGATTTCACTCATGAATCCAACTCCCCATCCACTTATTGCTCTAGGTTTGTTGAATTTGAGATGAAGATAGGCTAGCTAGCTTTTTATGTGGGAAGAATGAAGTGGGCTCTTAATATGGGACAAGGGGAAAAATCTCAACACTTGCAAAATAATACTAATGAAACATTTGGTTTATACTATATATACACATAATATATACTTTGGTTATATAATATGTATACACAATTCATTTCATATGACATAGGTTATAATGATTTAAAGGGCATACAATGTATTTCCTAATTACAATGTATCAAGTAGTGCACATACATATAATCCATGTACATTTTTTATTACCACAAAATACAATTGTGCATTGCTTAATATTTATTCCTATTATTATAATCATAATAACTTAATGAAATCATTATTAATTAACAATTGATCTTATTATATGTCAATAGGGTATACATAAATGTTTACCCACACACTTCATATCATATAAACAATATTATTATGCATCTCACGTGAATGCAAATAACTCTTACTCTATAGTCTATATATATAATATATAGACATATTAATGTGCCACCTTGAACTATATAAAATATATAGTTAACTACCATATAATAAAGGTTTACTATTTTGTATGCTTGCACAAATTAATCGAGTAAATATAATCATATAATAAATATTAATCTCTTACTTATTAATTATTATTTATTCATAATATTTATTAATCAACACATTATCAATTAACTACTCATAATTGCAATTAATCAATATGTTCAACTCCTGTCACTATATTCAAATAAATTGAATATTTAATTATTAATAATCCTATCAATTCCTTGATATTAAGGTCTTAGGGTTAACTCACAAATTTAAATAAACTATTAGTGACTCCCTTTAATCATTTCATAAATTAATGGTTATTACAGTATCCATAGTTTATGATCGAGACCTAAGATTCACTTCACGATTTTGGGTTAGTTTGCAAAAAAGTTATGGGCACAGATTTACGATTCAGTTCGGCATATCATCCTCAGATGGACGGACAGTCGGATAGGACTATTCAAACTCTTGAAGATCTAATAAGACTTTGTGTCCTTGACTTCAAAGGAAGTCGGTACAAGTTCTTTCCATTAGTAGAATTCGCCTACAACAACAGTTATCAAGCAAGTATCAGCATGGCTCCATTCGAGGCGTTGTATGGACACAAGTGTCGTTCTCCAATATGCTGGGATGAGGGGGGGGGGGGTGAAACAACGTTGTTGGGATCAGATTTGATACGCATGATAACGGAGAAGATTCAAATGATCTAGCAACGTATACAAACCTCACAAGATCGACAAAAGAGTTATGCTAATCTTCATCGAAGGGACGTGGAATTCAATTTTGGGGATCATGTGTTGTTACGTGTTGCTCCATGGAAAGGAGTTACAAGATTTGAAAAGAGAGGAAAGCTTAATCCTCGATTCATTAGCCCATTTAAAATCTTTGATCGAGTAGGAACTATGGCCTATAGACTCGCCTTACCGCCAAGTATGTCTCGTGTATATAATATTTTTCAGATATCAATGTTACATAAAAATGTGGAAGACCCGAACCACATTATTGAATTAGAACTAGATGAGATAGCGAAAGATTTAATGTATGAAGAGGTACCTATTAAAATATTAAATAAGAAGGAACATATTCTACGCTCCAAGGGCATACCTCAAGTTAAAATTTTGAAGAGAAACCACGATGCTGAGTAAATAACCTGGGGGTTAGAATCTAAATTGAAATCAAGGTATCCTCACATCTTCGAGATACTAGGTACGTACACCAATTTTGAGGACAAAATTTCATAAAAATGGGAGATTGTAAGACCCCAACTTTTATAAATAAAAATAATTTTGTCTAAATATCTTTTTTTTAATATCAAGGTGTCGATTTGATATAATATTATTGTTATGGGTAATATTTACAAATTTTGTAAAGTAAGCAAGTTGTCATAAAATATTCGATTGGTCAGGAAATATTTGTATGACAGCACAATCATTGGTAGACCCCACAACAGAATTATTGTCGGAGTTAGAAAATGACTGAAATATCTTTTTATAAAAATAACGACGAAAGTTTTACCGTTAACTGTTGAAATACCTGGTGATAAAAATACAGTAATACGCGTGGTTGCATAGTAGCACACGGTATTGATTATTGATGCTTAAATGAGAAGTCACTCAATTTTATTCAATTATTGCCACAGTAATTGTTGCATAGTATCTATAACATTCCAGAATTTTAAATATAAAATTAAATATTTATTGAATTATATAAATATTTAGTGCATGTGTTTATCGTTAAATAAATACTTGTGTAATTGATTTAATTTTATTTGGTGAATTATTCGCTAAATAAATAATTGACGAATTAAGGAAATGATTATTATATTGATATTTCAAATTAATGTTCATTATTGGTATTGTGTTATGTGATTAAATGATTTATTTAATTAATTGTGATTTGAATTAATTAAAATAATTATGAAAGCTTGATTTAATATAGTGTGACAAATAACCATAATATAATGAGTTATTAAAATAAACTAAAGTAGTTTAATTTGGTTTGTGTCAACCAAGACTTAATGGTATTAAGCGTTTAAAATTTAAATGATTTTTGCCAAACAAAGCCCTATGGCTTTTGGAATTCTTTTTAATTTTAAATTATATAAATAAAATAAAATAAATAAAATATAAAATAAATTTATAACATATACGTTATATTTTATTTGTAACTGATATTATAATAAGTATATGTATTATTATGTCTATCAGTTGAGTTTTACGCATTATAGCTATCATGTTGTTTTATTTTTACGCATTCTAGTTACTGAGAAAAGAGAGAAGAACATACAGAGAGAATTGAGAGAGAGTTGAGAAGAAACTTGAGGATTTTGTAGCATTTCTAGTGGTGTTAGTAGAGATTATCAAGCTAATTGAAGGTATTGTTCATAGCTTTAACATTATATATATATATATATATATATATATATATATATATATATATATGAGTTTTACGGCATGAAGTTTCATACTCTTTGAATTTCATAGGTCTAGAATTGTTGCTATATAATCCAATTATGATGATTACATGTGTTTTGATGAATATAAATTATGTTTAAACAAGAATTGCATGCTAATTTCGGTTTACAATAGAAGAAAATTTTCGACAGTATATGTATTCTTCGTATGGTTTAGGTAAGTACAAATTTTGATGGTCAATTCGTATAGGAAACTGTAAATTGACGCTTGTATATGTTAGTTCATTAAAATACGAACATAACGTAATTTGAATGAGATGATTTGATCACGTATTGAACTCACAGTGATGATTTCTAGGATGAATGTCAAGAAAATTGAGTTTTTATGAAAAACATGAAAATTGAGAAATTAAAATAGTTTTACTTGTTGATAAATTGTGCTAAGTGGTTGTAAATGTTAGCAAACATGTTTATGATAGTTGTATATTTATTTTATGTGTTGATATTACTGTCTGTTGGGTGAAATTTGTGTTTGTTGGGCTAAAGTCGGCTACTATTCATTAGCCTTCTTTGCGTCTGTCTGAACACCGGTGCAGTTGCGCCGGTGCCAAGGCAAAAAATAGCACAGCTGCGCCGGCCCCAGGCCTTTGTATGGCGCAGCTGCCCCATACCCTGGTTTGAGATTCTGGCTTCTGCTGTTGCTGCAGATTTGTGATAGCAACATGGCATGGTCTGATAGTATGTTAGTATGTTAAATGAGTAATGTTAAGGTTAACATAATATAGTGAATGGTGGTTAGTAAATTCAAAGTTGCAAAAATGATTAGTAAATCAAGAACGCGTTATGTGAAAATTTAGTATACATAATGAAAGTTAGACAAGTGTTGCGAAGTAAAACATTTAGAGTTTCTGAAATGTTAATGGTAATAAAATGTTATGGTTATGGTTTGTTAGCATATCTAATATGTATTGTGGTTCTAAAATTATGTGTAGGTGATCGTGAGTTTAATTTTATAGCTTACGCTCAAGGCAAGTTTCTAAACCCTATCTTTTTACATTAAGAAAATTTTCTAACTCTACACTTTCGTTGAACTTTATTCTTTTGATTGAGCAAGGTTTTTATCTTAAGTGTTATTGAATAAGTCAATTGTTCCTAAAATTCATTTGAGCAAACTTTAACTCTAATGTTATTTGAAATTCTCATTTGATCGAATCATTCTAATTTGTTTATAGTTAAGCAAGTTTCTTAAGTTCTATTATTGTATAATGAACGTAGTTTTTGAACTCTCGTCTCTATTATTAGACTGTTTTAATTCTTTGCATGAGTTAATACCATGTTGGGCAAGTTTTTAGTTTCCAACTTGCTATCAGTTGATGTACGTTCATTAATTTTATTTCTAATGTTATAAAACTCTAACCTTAGCTTATTGATTGTTCAAGCAAAGGTTTACCATTTTATTCATTTTGTTGAATACTTATGCTCTATGGTTATTTCAAGCATGAGTTTAATATTTATAATCCGTTCATTTATGATTCTCAATTATTCTATGTTATGTTGTTATCAAACATCTATTGTGATTATCAAACACTATTGATTCAACTAGTCCTCTAGTTGATGTTCGTTAAACTTCACTTTCTCTTGAAAGCTTATCTAAACCAAACTTTTTTTGGTGCGGATTTATATTATATATACTAGGATGAACAACCCTATTATTATTAGGGGATAATTTACACGTAGCGTTAAAATGTTTATGTACATTACATTGCACGAAGGGCTGATCACCCTAAGTACGAGGAGTCCTTATAGTCTTATGACTGTTAAAGTTGGATTTGAAAGATTACTCATAACTATGGACATAGTTCATGACTTTTGGTTCAGTCATGAACTAAACTCCATTATGGGATTCTAACGGATTTTAGTATGTAGTTTAATTGCATGCTTGAATGCTGAACTGTTTTACATATTACATGGGATTTCTATCATGGTTGTTTTGCATGTATGAATGCTTGATCACCAATCGTTTTCAGTACTTGTATGGAATTGACAATGAACATGCAAGTATGGATTTTAATTATGATAGCATACGTATATTGGGGCTGTTTTATATGGCTTGTGTATTTCGTGAACCAGATAGACATATACTGTTTCACTGTATGAGTTAAAATAAAGGCTTGTGCCTAAATTTAGTATGATTGCAATTGCACATAGACATATAGTGATTTTGGTTATATTGATGATTACATGGAGTCTATCGCTTGTGGATGTTGTGTAAGTAGGTCATAGTGCATTGAAAAATGGTTCTGACTCTATTAGTGCTATTGGCTACTTTCCTGTGATATGTGAACCTTTCTTGCATGATAGTTGTAATTAGATGAAGTTTTAAATGAAGTTAGGATCCTATTATTTCCATATTTGGTTTATTCCATTATTATTTATGTTTTAGTTATTATTTGCAATTAGAGTAATTCACCAATATAGTCATTAGTTTAAGCATATAAATATAGTGATTTAATTGATGCATAGTGATTTAAATTAGACAACTTTCTTTGTGGGATCGATACTTTACATACTATGTATTACTTGTTGACACATGTATGCTTGCATGAGTTAGAGCTCTTTTGTTAGAACTAAAAATGAGGCAACAAGTTTTTGGTGCCGTTGCCGGGGAAAGGCATTTAATTTAAATAATTATCATCAATTTTAAGTTATATTGTATGACTTAGACAATTCTGATCGTTTCTCATTTTTATTTTTGTTTTGATTTTGGTTTCAGGTACTTGTAGATTTTTATGCACACGCGATCATCCAACTCAGAATTAACACCAACGCATGATAACATTAACGGAAGAGGTTGGAAAGTAGGTGTGCGGAGAAATTTGCAAGCTCAGTTAGAAAGTACTACATCTAATATGGCAGCCGAGGGATAAGGAGAAGATCAAAGAGAGGAGCATAGGGCTCTGAGAGAATATTCCATATCGAATATTAATGGACTTCAGTTTAGCATAGTCAGACCAACGATAGTAGCTAATACATTTGAGATAAAAATAGGCATTATTCAGATGGTGCAGAATTCGATACAGTTTGGGGGTGCCGCTATAGATGATCCGAATGAACACATGTTGAGCTTTATTGAGATATGTGACACATTCAGATATAACAAGGTGACGGAGGATGCTATCCGGCTTCGGCTGTTTTCGTTCTCATTGAGGGATAAAGCGAGAAGTTGGTTTCATTCTTTGCCAGCAGGATCAATTACTACATGGGATGACTTAGCACAAAAGTTCTTAGCTAAATTTTTCCCAATGGCTAAGACATCGAAAATGAGGACAACAATCTCTCAGTTTGAACAACAATAGGGTGAATCCTTATACGAAGCATGGGAGAGATACAAAGAGATGCTAAGGAAGTGTCCGCACCATGGAATACCAGATTGGATGGTGATCAACACATTCTATAATGGATTGGGATGACAGTCTAGACCGATTGTAGATGTAACTGTAGAAGGGGCATTATGGGTAAAGAGCTATGAGGAAGCCTATAACCTCATCGAGACAATGGCATCAAACGATTTTCAAAAACCTACATCTCGAATGCCACATCCCAAAGTTGCAGGTTTTGTTGGACGTTGATGCTATTACGCAGTTGTCGGCACAGATGGCAGCTATGCCGAAGAAAATAGATTTAATAGCCGAGAGTAAAGTGAAAACAATTGCCTTCGTATGCGAGATTTGTGCGGGGTCACACTCCACAAATCAGTGTGCTATCAGCTCAGAGTCAGTATAGTTTGCGAGCAATTATAGGAAAGATCAAGGACAGTTTCAGAACATATACCACCCCAACAACCGAAATCATCCAAACTTTAGTTAGTCAAATAACCAAGGGAATCAGCAGAATCAGTTTCAAACAAATTAACAGTTTCAGTCACAGCTAGTGCAGCCACAGTTTACTCCTAGACCACCTTTTCCGCTGGGATTTTCTCAACAGCAACAAAATCACACTCCAGCTGCACGTCAGCAAGAAAAGAAATCAGAAATGGAGGAGATGATGATGAAATACATGGCAAATACTGAGGTTATGATCAAAAGCCAAGCAGTGGCTATTAAGAATTTGGAGACTCGAAAGGGGCAGGTGGCCAGCATGCTTAACAACAGGTCGCAAGGTTCATTACCGAGTAATATAGAGACAAATCCACGAAAAGACGGGAAGGAACAGTGCCAAGCGATCACATTGAGGTCTGGAACTACCCCTGCAAACAGTGCAAGTTGCGCGCCCGTGCATGAGTTACAAAGGGGTGCCGCGCGGCCGCGCGAGGTAGAGCAGGCAAATGCTGAGAAAGAAAATCTGGAGAATTCTGAAGTTCAGCATGAAGAGAAAGATAAAGCAAGGTCAGTTGAGAAACCTATGAATTCAGTACCACAAATTCACCCTCAGGTACCGTATCCGCAAAGATTGAATAAACAGAGTGAAGATAAATAGTTCAGCAAATTCTTGGAAGTATTTAAAAAGTTGCAGATCAAAATACCTTTCACCGAGGCATCGGAACAAATGTCAAGTTATGCAAAGTTCATGAAGGGTATATTGTCAAGGAAAAGGAGATTAGACGAGTTTGAGACAGTAGCCTTGACAGAGGAGTGCAGTGCAGTGCTTCAGCAGAAGTTACCTCTGAAGCTAAAGGATCCGGGCAGTTTCACAATTCTGTGCACAATCGGGAAGATGACTTTTGAAAAATGTTTGTGTGATCTTGGGGCAATCATCAATCTGATGCATTTATCATTGTTCAATCAGTTGGGATTACCGGCTCCAAGGCCAACAAACATTTCGTTGCAGTTAGCTGACATATCCATCACATATCCACGGGGAATTGTTGAAGATGTACTACTGAAGGTGGACAAATTCATCTTTCCAGCTGACTTCATCATTTTGGACTACGAGGAAGAGAAAAATGTACCAATCATACTGGGGAGACCAGTCTTAGCCACAGGAAAGACTTTGATAGATGTGCAAAAGGGGGAACTCACTATGCGTGTTCTTGACCAAGAGGTCACCTTTAATGTCTTCAAAGCCATGAAGTTTCCAGCAGATGAAGAGGAATGTTTCCTGGTTGATTTGGTAGATTAGGTCGTAAATGATGAAGAACATAGTCTAGTGGACGATGAACCTTTGAGGAGTGTAATTGCTAAAACTTTAGATTTGGAGGACGGGGAACTTGACAAACTTGTGCAATATCTGAATACCACTCCACAAGTTAGAAAATTCAGAACACCTGTCAAGCCATTGACAAAAGCTGGAGAATCCACAAAAAAATTAATGCCATCTCTTGAGACATCTCCAGAACATGAATTAAAACCACTTCCAGAACATTTCAGGTACGCATTTTTAAATAAAGATTCAAAGCTACCTATGATTATTTCTTCTGCACTAACATCTTTTTAGGAAGAAAAACTGTTACGAGTGCTTTGAGAATTCAAATCAGCTATTAGATGGACCATAGTAGATATCAAAGGGATCATCCCTTCATTTTGCATGCATAAGATCCTAATGGAAGATGGGAGCAAGTCGACGGTTGAGCAGCAAAGGAGACTTAATCTGATAATGAAAGAAGTGGTCAAGAAAGAGGTACTAAAATGGTTGGATGCAGGCATAGTCTATTCGATCTCAGACAGCTCATGGGTGAGCCCAGTGTAGTGTGTACCGAAAAAGGGTGGCATGACCGTAGTGACTAATGAGAGTAATGAGTTGATTCCAACACGAACAGTGACAGGGTGGAGAGTTTGCATGGACTACCGCATGCTTAATAAAGCTATAAGAAAAGATCATTTTCCACAACCATTCATTGATCAGATGTTGGCTAGGTTAGCAGGTCATGAGTACTATTGCCTTCTAAACGGATATTCGGGCTATAATCAAATTATGATAGCTCCAGAAGACCAGGAAAAGACAACCTTCACATGTCCTTACGACACTTTCGCTTTCAGAAGGATGTCCTTCGGGTTGTGCAATGCTCTAGCCACCTTTCAGAGATGGATGATGGCTATATTTTCAGATATGGTGGAGCATAATGTGGAAGTGTTTATAGATGACTTCTCAGTCTTCGGGGACTCGTTTGATCTATGCCTTAGGAATTTGGTGATGGTTTTGAAGAGGTGTGTTTAGACAAATTTAGTGTTGAATTGGGAAAAGTGCCATTTTATAGTACACGAAGGAATCATACTGGGACACAAAGTGTCGAAGAAGGGACTCGAGGTGGATAGGGCGAAGTTAGAAACTATTGACAAATTTCCACCACCTACTTCAGTTAAAGGTGTTCACAGCTTTCTGGGACATGCAGGTTTCTACTGCAGATTCATCAAGGACTTCTCCAAGATAACTAAACCACTTTGCAGTTTATTGGAGAAGGATGCGTAGTTTAACTTTGATGATGCTTGCGTGTCGGCATTTGAGCACCTAAAAGGGAAATTAACGTCAGCGCCAATTATTACTACACCAGATTGGGATTTACCATTTGAACCGATGTGTGATGCCAGTGATTATGCCGCAGGGGCTTCTTTGGGGCATAGGAAAGAGAAGTTGTTTCATGTGATTTATTATACTAGCAAGAACTTTATAGATGCACAGTTGAACTACACCACCACAGAGAAGGAGTTATTGGCAGTGGTGTACGCCTTTAATAAATTTTGAGCATATTTGATCAGCACAAAGGTGATAGTGTATACAGATCATGCAGTAATTTGACATTTAGTGGCAAAGAAGGATGCAAAGCCCCGGTTGATCAGATGGATTCTATTACTGTAGGAATTTGATTTGGAGATCAAGGACATAAAGGGCACTGAAAACCAAGTGGCAGACCACTTATCTCGACTTGAGAATCTGGAAAGGGAGGCAGACGGTAAGGTTTTAATCAATGAATCCTTTCCAGATGAGCAGTTGTTTGTGGTGAAAGGGGAAGTGCCATGGTTTGTAGACTATGCGAACTATTTGGTGAGTAAGATGGTACCTTCTGACTTGGTGGGTTATAAAAAGAAGAAATTCCTACATGATGTCAAATGGTACATATGGGATGAGCCTTATTTGTTTAAACAATGTGTTGATCAAATGATAATAAGGTGTATCCCGTATAGCGAGACCGAGGGAATTTTTCAAGATTGTCATTCTTTGGTGTATAGTGGTCACTATGGTGGAGAGCGAACATCGGCTAGAGTGCTACAAGCAGGATTCTACTGGCCGACAATGTTGAAGGATGCCTACAGTTTTGTCCAGCGG
Organism: Panax notoginseng; assembly: GCA_016801055.1. Classification (NCBI taxonomy): domain Eukaryota; kingdom Viridiplantae; phylum Streptophyta; class Magnoliopsida; order Apiales; family Araliaceae; genus Panax; species Panax notoginseng. The sequence continues at coordinate 65,201,182 of CM029015.1, read as the reverse complement.
TGTGATAGATGTCAGAGAGTGGGAAACATCTCAAAAAGAAATGAAATGTCATTAAATACTATCCTCGAAGTATAAATTTTTGATGTGTGGGGTATTAATTTTATGGGACCTTTTGTTTCTTCCTGCAGAAACCTCTACATCTTGCTCGCAGTGGATTATGTCTTGAAATGGGTAGAAATGGTAGCTCTTCCAATAAACGATGCCAAGGTAGTCCTCAAGTTTTTACACAGGAGTATTTTCACTAGGTTTGGCACTCCAAGGGCCATAATCGGTGACGAAGGTAGTCATTTTTGCAACAGGCAGTTTACAGTTTTGTTGGCAAAGTATGGAGTGAACCATCGCATTATGACAGCTTATCACCCACAAACGAATGGCCAAGCTGAATTGTCGAATCGAGAAATAAAAAGAATCCTTGAAATGGTTGTGAATCCCACGAGGAAGGATTGGTCGTTAAAGTTGGATGACGCAGTATGGGCCTATAGTACTGTATACAAAACTATGTCGGGCATGTCACCTTTTCATCTTGTGTCTGGAAAGCTTGTCATCTTCTTATGTAGCTAGAGCATAAGGCATATTGGGCGATTCAGAAGCTAAATTTTGAATTGAAAGCTGCAGGGGAGAAACGCTTACTCCAACTCAATGAGTTGAATGAATTTAGATTACAGGCAAATGAGAATTCGAAGTTGTACAAAGAGAAGGTGAAGAAATGGCATGACCGAAAGATCATGGAGAGAACATTTGAACCGGGACAAAGGGTATTGTTGTGTAACTCCAGACTTAAACTTTTTCCTGGGAAGCTTAAATCAAGATGGTCAGGTCCATTTACAGTAAAAATTGTCTTTCCACATGGTGCAATTGAAGTATATGATCAGTTTCTGGTCAAGCCTTTTAAGGTGAATGGACATCGATTGAAGCATTACTTTGGTGACGAGGTGGACAGACAGAAATTCACCTCAATTCTTTCGTCGGCATGAGCTTCAGAGACAGTCAAGGTAATTGACTATAAATTAGCGCTTGATGGGAGGCAACCCATTCTTTCTATCTCTATTCTCTTTCTATTTATTCAGATAGGGTGCTTTAGGTAGTTCAGTTTTAGATTATTTTCGATAAATTGTTATGTTTGCATAAGTGAATGTGTGGCTAAATTTGCACTGAGAGGTGTTTGATGTAATATAGAGTTTATGTGTGGCTAAATTCATGCGTATTTCATGCATTAACAATGTGCCTTGAAGTATATGTAGGTACCTTAACCTGAATTCATCACTGACTTGCAGTACTGGAAGTAAGAGTTAGCAGTATAGGACTCTGCATCGCGCGCCCGCTCATGGATAAGCTTGAGAACTCGTGCACCCGCGTAAAAAAAAAATCCTAGCAGGTCAAATCACTCGCGCTCCCGCGCAACATACTTATTGACAACTCGCGCGGCTGCACGCGATACTGAGAATTAAAAATTTTTAAAGTTTTAAAATCGAGTCATGGTTTATTCGGTCTCTCACTTGACATAATAGCACCGTATTCTTCTGCTCTCCCATAATCGCACGACTCCTCAACTCTCATCAAAGTTCATACCCTCGATTCTCTCCACATTCAAATCTTTGGGGGTACTCTCATCAGCAGCTCTTATTCAGTATCAAGCAAATCATCTGTATTCTCTCTATCATCTACATACGGGTCAAAAAAGAGCACGCTCCGTCTCCACTTCTTCTTTCGATTCCTCATCCTCTAGTAACCAAGAAGAGGATGACGTAAACCACATGAAATTTATCAGTTGGGAGGCACAAGTAGAATACTATCGAATCGGGGACAAATCGTTCGTGAAGGAACGGGGATTTAAGCCTGATAAGCAAGATGGCCAACTATGGAATATGATAAGAAAAAGGGTGGGTTGGTTTGGCTGCAACTCCGATGCCTGTTTCTATGGGGGTTGTTCGAGAGTTCTATGCGAATGGTAAGGACATAAAGGGAGGAATAACGCTGGTTTGAGGAGTGCAAGTGCATTTTCGACCTCCAGCAATCCGATCAGCTTTCAGAATTAATGACGCACCACCGACTGGGTCTACTAATTGGGTCGAAGGTGCGCATCTAGACACAGATTTGGACTTAGTAATTGCTGAATTATGCATTCCAGGAACAAAGTGGAATTATAAATCCAGAACGAATGAGCCTAAAACTTTCCAAGCGTCCGTCTTGAATCGATAAACAAAAGCATGGAATCTATTTATTTGTGCCAAGTTAGTTCTGTCATCTCACCAGCATAAAATAACCACTGAGTGAGCTATCATTTTGTGGGGCATTATCAAAGGCAAGTACATTGACGTAGGCCACCTAATTCATCAAAACATGTTGTGTTATTTATGGGGGAGCACTACAGGGGGTATTCCATATGCTCCTATGGTAGCCATGTTGTGAGTCTAACAAGGAGTCCGGTGGAATAACGAACAGATGCAGAAACCAAGCCAAGACATCACACATGCAACTATCGCCAAGTTCAAGGATTGGACAGGAGGTGAACTGCATCTGAGAGGATTAGGTTTTATCATTCAGCCCACTTTCCCAGAACCACCACATCAGCCTTCTCAGACTAATGAGGCAGGCCCATTAACCCAAGTTCCCTTTCTACTGAAAATCGACTGCTCCGAAGGTTGGAGCAAAAAGTCGACGCCATGTACGATAATTTTTCAACGTTTTCAATGGGGTTGACGAGGTCATTGGCAGAGGCTTTTGCGCAGCATGGAACGATGTTAGAATGGCCTCAGTTCGGGACAATAGTGCCATATCCACCACCAAATTCACCACCCGAAGAGGGTGGCGCGGCTGATCATTAGTGGAGTTTTCTTTACCCTTTACCTTCATTCAATGGGGTATTGAATATTATAAGTTTTGGGGGTATTGGGGTCATAGTGTAGTTGCATATAGTTTTGCATGATTAGTATAGTTCATTTAGTTTAAATTTTACATGTTTATGTGTTAGATAAAATTTTGTAGAAAATTTTTAAGTTTTCGTTATTATTGCTTGTGCTAGTATGTTTTAGTTTGCATGTCTCACAGAGTTTAGCATTACGGAAATTTTGTCTAGCCACTGATGATAGTGAATTTGGAAAGATTTTTGAGTCTGTTGGATAACATGAACCTAGCTATAATGTTTTACACGATGAAATTCATGTTCTTGTTTAAATGCTTTCGGTTTGCACGAATGTGTTCACAATCACTTGTAGGTATAAGAAGTATGTGTTGCATTACTCGGTAGAAAATGTAGTGTCAAAAAGAGAAATATGTGGAACATGGATATAGATTGGCAAAACATTGACATCCAAACTTTGGGAAAACATGGGTATACTATTTATAAAAAAAATAGCAATAACGTGACTAGTCTCATTTCGGGGCCCTGGCTACTTGAGTAAGTACGCCCGACAGGATTGTCTCTACACCTAGCGGCCTAAGGTCTTTCACGGTCTGGGATTCGTTGGTTGAAAGCTCACTAAGGGGTAGCAGTGTTTCCTAACGGAATAAGATATTGCACAGTCATGTGAAAAAAAATAGCAATAAACACCACGAAAAAGAGCGAAAATTGCCCTCATGAGTAGTAATAAAGAAGTTAAGCCCATTGTTGAACCTTAATTTGTTTTGATATGTTGGAACAGTCTTCGTTGCAAATGTATACATGAGTCTTGATTTAAACTATAATTTTCTGTTTTAAGCAATTTAGCATGTGTATTCTTTGCTTAAATCAAGTTTTGGTGAACACAGCACACACACATCATATCTATAGCATGTATGAATTATCTGAATGTATGATATTATGCCCATGGTTTACTCTGAATTTGTATTCTTAAATCTGGATAATTCACTAAGGCATTCTGATTGAAATTCTGTTAGAGTTGGAACGATGTTCGACAAGTTTGCATGTTAGTTTAGTTGTATAGTAGTGCTTTTGTATTTTCATTGTTATTTAACATGCATTGCTTGAGGGCAAGCAATAGTTTAAGTTTGGGGGTATTTGATAAGTGGGTTTTACACCTACTTATTGGATATTAATTCACGCGAAACTATGCTCATCTCAAGTATATTTTAGTGTGTTTTTAGTGCATTTCATGTTATTTTGCATTGCATTTACTTAAAACTCCTTTGGTGTGAAAGTTAAAGATATGGCATGCTTTGGTGATGAAAATGGCATGAGGCTATAGGATTCATGGTGTGAGGATCTAGTGGAGCAAGGAAACCAAGCATGACAAGGATGAACAACTCAACAATTTAGTAGCAGCAACAACAATGCAGAATCAGACTCAGAAGCAGCAAAACACAGTACATACTGCAAGCCGCACGGCATAACATGCTTGAGGATGTGCGCCCGCGTGAGCCACCGGCTGGACAGGCAGAACACACTGCAAGTCGCGCGCCCGCACGAGGAATGCAAAGGAGGGGCAAGCGGCCGCGCGCGATGCCTGATGCTGCTGAGATGTTTATTTTAATTTCTAATTTTAAAGGTTGTAATTAATTAAAAATGAATTGTCTAACTGGTGTGAGAAGAGTCATTCAGTACTTCATATTGGAACTAGGGTTTACATGCTGAGAGAGATTCCAATGTAGAACGAAGCCTAAACTCCATCTTTTCTAATTCTTCGTGGGATTTTCAATCAGTGGGGATTATTATTATTATTTTGCTAGATTCGTATGTGGATTTGAACGTTACTAGTGGATGATAATCAGCAATCGGGGTTGATTGTTTCTATCCTTCATCTTTCAATTGTTTGCTTATTAGCCATGTTTAGCTTTGATCCCATAATGGCTTTTGGTTCAGTCATGAACTAAACTCCATCATGGGATTCTAACGGATTTTAGTATGTAGTTTAATTGCATGCTTGAATGCTGAAATATTTTACATATTACATGGGATTTCTATCATGGTTGTTTTGCATGTATTAGTGCTTGATCACCATTCGTTTTTAGTACTTGTATGGAATTGACAATGAACATGCGAGGATGGATTGTAATCATGATAGCATACGTATATGGGGCTGTTTTATATGGCTTATGTATTTTGTGAACCAGATAGACATATACTGTTTCACCGTACGAGTTAAAATAAGGACTTGTGCTTAAATTCAGTATGATTGCTATTTCACATAGACATATAGTGATTTTGGTTGTATTGATGATTACATGGAGTCTATCGCTTGTGGATGTTGTGTAAGTAGGTCATAGTGTATTGAAAAATGGTTATGACTCTATTAGTGCTCTTGACTACTTTCCTGTGATATGTGAACTTTTCTTGCAAGATAGTGGTAATTTGATGAAGTATTAAATGAAGTTAGGATCCCATTATTTTTAGTTTTGGTTTATTCCATTATTATTTCTGTTTTAGTTATTATTTGCAATTAGAGTAATTCACCAATATAGTCATTAGTTTAAGCATATAAATATATTGATTTAATTGATGCATAGTGATTTAAATTAGACAACTTTCTTTGTGGGATCGATACTTTACTTACTCTGTATGACTTGTTGACACAAGTATACTTGCATGAGTTAGAGCTCTTTTGTTAAAACTAAAAAAGCGACAACAGTTATGTATACCTATTTTGGGGGCGTCATAAGTTTGTTCAATTTGCAAAATAATTTTTCACGTAAGTCAAGTATACAAATTCCATTAAGTCATATTCCAGTTCTATAAAAATATTATTATTATAAATAGAACAAAAAATTGTTCTTAAATATAATACCAAAGATTTCATTGTCCAACAACAAAATGAAAATAATGTGTCCAACGAGAATTGGAATACAATAACAACTTATTGACTTAATAGACTTTCCCATAGGCAATGCTAAACAATAAGTTCCTATGGCTAATGTTGCAACCTTTGCATCATTTTCCACGCATAGGATTACGTATCCCTTGTTTAGCTTCCTACTTCTGCTTGGTTCCTTCATAAATCTATATTTATGAGAATCAGAGCCGATATCCAATACCCAAGTAGAACCTTAACTTAGAAAAAAAAATTAATTTCAAATATGAACAAAACTGTATTTGTAACCGAAACATCACTAAGCTTCTTCTAGTTAGACTCTACGAGATGCTTCTCGTAGTTTTTTTCCAGTGTCCTGATTTATTATAGTGGAAGCAAACTTCTTTGCTATCCTTATCAGTTTTATTCTTATTAGCCTTTATTTTTGCCTTTCTATTTACCTTCTTAGAATCGTTCTTCTTTTTAGAAGATCCTTTGGCCCCTACTAGAAAGACTTGGTCTTTCTTGGTTGGAAAATTACTCTCAACATTTTTCAACATGTTAAGCAAATCAGCGAATCTGATATCTAGATTGTTCATATGAAAAATTTATATCAATTGTGACAAGGAGTCCTGAGTGACTGTAAGATCAAATCTTAGCTCAACTCTCCATCCATGACAAAACTTGTTGTCCTAATTGTTCAATCAAATTAATCATGTTAAGGACTTTTGTATGTACTGTAGTCTCATTGGTCATTCTAGATCGGAATAGCTCCTTAGATATTTGATATCTATCAGTCTTACTTTCCTCACCATCAACTAGTTGATGTGTAGGAGTATAGTAGGAGCATCCATAGTTTCATGCTGGGGCTGAAGTTCGTTACTCATGGATGCGAGCATGATGCATTCAGCCAACTGTGCATCATCTTGCCTATGACGTCCCCAAATCCAGGTCCCTTCGAACCTCGGATCCGGTCCACCACGATACTACTATCGTCAAACTATTTATATATTTTATTCAAAACTTAATGAATATAACTTTACTTATTACAATTTAGAATATAAATTCTTTCCATTTCTAGGATCTATGTAATGATCCCAAACTTTTATAAGTTTCAAATCTTGGTCATTTACCATTCATGTCTTACATCATATTCGATGTTATAAAAATATGCAGAATAAAATAAACTTTTTCAATCTCCTTTGAAAAATAATCTTTTATTGATTTCTTAACTTGAATCAATTACAAATCCCTGAATCAAATTATGTTATGATTCATTCTATTCGAATTACTGTACAAATTTTTACATCTCTATTTGAATTTCTCTATGTATCTCATAGTACAACTTAACATGTATTACACATCATAAACTACTATCATGTACATTTCTTAGAACCTAAACATGGTTCAATAGTATATATTTAAACAAATAAATCAATCTCCTTTCATATTATTGACCTTTATCAATCAAGTTGCATGTAATCTTTACTGTGTGTACTTAACCTGCATAAGTGGTTATTTGCAAGGGTGAGCTCGACAGCCCAGTAATTCTAACAGTTTTCATGCAGCACATAGCATATAATAACATACTTAGTTCATGCATTCATAATCAATTAATATTTACTACGCATGTTACTTTTCACATACCAGGCATAGAGATTTACTTCTCAAGCATATCATCAAATATCAACTTTCAACTTTCAAACATATCTCATATGCATTTTATATATATACATCACATTTGCATAGCATAATATAGCTCAACTAAAAGTTATCGAATTCATATATCAAATAGGAACTAAAAGATTTGCCTGATTCGTAGTTTATCAACGACAACTTAATTGTGTATCGCTAATTGCACTTTGTGTATCCTTATACAATAATATAATCATGGATTCATACCCATCAGTCATACATTTCATACGCTCTTAATATAAGAACAAAATATTGTTTCCTAACTTGTTTTCATTTTTACTTGAACTTAGGATAACCATGAGACTAGCTCATTCTACTATCATATTTATTCCAACAATCTTGTTTCATAACTTGTAGTCCTTAAGGACAACATATAACCATAACTTAAGACCATGCAGTTAACAAACTACTCTTGGTCACTCTGCAGAACGGCGCGGCCGCGCTGCATTTAACCTTGGGAGTGGCGCGGCCGCGCTACTCCCTGCCAAAACCAGACTTGGGCTTCTCATTGCTCAGTTTAGTCCTAACCTACGATGCATTTTGATACATACTGCAACATACATCAAGTAGGTTCTGATATTTCTTCAAGTTCTCATTTCAAATCATTTAGTTTTGAATTACATGGCTCTATGTTGAATTATTTTAACCAATAAGGCTTAACAACTTTCTTTAACAAGATTTAAGGTTTATAAGTTTTTAAACCTTATATTGGTAGTAACAAGCCTTTAATAGCATGCTCATGTATCTATCTCATTTACATAGACATAGCATAACTCATTTACTTGAAAACTTATTTTAAACCATACTTGAAAGGTCCAATTCATGCTAAGCTAGATGATGAACATATTCGTCATGTCTAAAGGCATAAAGTCTCCTAGTATACATGCTTTGAAAAGCTATAACACCGTTTACAAAATGTTTGAAGCTATTAGTTCTCAAAACTTTAGAGTTTTCTTTCAAAACATTTTAACCCAAGCTATATCGATATAGTATATGCAAGGTAACTTAACAACTACATTTCATGCACGTTGATATGCGTACATAGGGTCCACGGTCAAAACTCAAAGGACACTAAATTCATCAACTTTCGTTTCTCAAAAACTTTTAGTTTTCTTTTAGAAAATCATGTTAAAGTATTCCATTATGGGTAAAGTTATCTTAGCCATATGACATGTCTATTATCATGCATATTCATGTTTTATCACTTAGAATAACATATTCCATCGTCGGGAGCACTATACTTGCGTATGTGCTCGTTCGACGCCCTCCGATCGCCTCCGAATACGTAACTGTCACAAATATGACTATTTTGACCCTTACTAACGACCTCAAATTGAAAAACTTAAAGAATGAAAATTGTAGGACTATTCGTTCTCGTTCTGGATCATCTTGAATCACCTCAATCGGAGTCAGTATGAAAAAGTTATAACCGTTTTACCAAAATAGGTCAAAGTAGTCACACTTATCACACCTTGGGCACGGCCGCGCCCAATTCCTTCATAGTCCCAGCATTCCCGCGCCACTTGGTTGTGTCCAGCTGCGTGCCCGCGCTCCTGGGTAGCGCGCCCGTGCTCTTAGGCAGTGCGCCCGCGCTTGGCCTTGCCTAGTTTATATTTTCTGTCATAACTTTCTCATTTTAAGTCCGAATTAGTTGGTTTTTGATTCGTTAAACTCTTAGCTACTCATATACAGGGTAATTATGACACTTCAAAAACATTAACTAACCCAAAGATTAATCCATACCTCATATTCGTACTAAATTTTCACGTTTTGACAAATTTAGCGATTTCATTCACTACGAATTCGTTTCTCAACCAAATTAGTTCGTTTAACTTTCGTTGTTTTCGCATATGACTATATTATCAATATCTAACAACATTTCATGGATTATAATAATCCTTAGCCATCTATTTTGGACTTACTTAGCAAGTATATCTTGTCATTCCTAAGAAATTCAAAACTTGAAATAAAAAACATGTACTATAATCATCCAATCATCATGCTCAACACATTACATTGATACATAATACACATGTAAACTAGGTTAATCCCATAACACTCTATTTTCCACTAACTTAATAGAATTTTTTTGGAGAATTATGAGAATTTATCAAACTTTGGAATCTAGAACTTATATGTAAGCAATATTACCTCTTGAATGCTTGGAATTGGCTAACTATAGCTCCTCCATCCTCCCATTGTTCTCAATCCAACTTACTCTCTATAACTAACTTCTCAGGAATTTCAACGAACGGGAAATGAAAAGGAGGAGTCTCTATTTATAGAGATTTCAATGTCCATACACTAGATTTGCCTTGTGTTTTGAACCAGTAGGAAGAAGAAGAAGATTGACAACGAATAGTTGGTAAACTACTCCTTCCTCCTCCATCCCTCCCTTCATTATTAGTTCTAGGTAGCCATTATCAATTCTCAACAAAGAGGTAAATAAGCCATTGGCTTACACACGGTTGATTATTATTTGGGTCACTGAAAATGGGATAAACTCTATTTCTTCCTTACTTATTAGTAAAATGGTCCTCATTCTACTAAAGTTAATTCCTTTTAGGCTTATTAAATCAATTATAATGACTTAACACTATCACATTAAATTAAGTTATGGACACATATATATGTACCCCCACATAATTATATTCATACTTTAGATATACACCAATACATAAAATCATGTACCTTATGTACATTGGTTTAATCCAATAATATTTTAATTGGGCTAGTCCAAACAATATTTTAAATGAGTAGTGTCACACCACATTATCATAAACTTTAGTATTTCAATTATACTTAATTCTTGAAATAATTATTAACAACAATTATTTATTTAATTTAATTTAATATCCTTCATAAAGTACACATTAATGTACCACACATAATACATTGTCACAGAGGTCCATTTATGTAACTCATGCGACTCATTCCACTTTGCCATATAGTTTCCTATATTATATAGTTACCATTGAAGTGTCACATTTTATTTCATATCATATAGATGTAGCTACTATATAATATATAATCATTGAACATAACAATTAATTCCTTCAATTATTTATTCATTAAATTATTTAATGAATGCTTATTCCATCACATTGCCACACTAGGCATATCTCACAAGCTTGCATTAAGCTTATTCTCATCATCATTACTTATTCTTTTTCCACCACATTACTATTCATGACATGTTCAATTTACATTGAACTATTATATCACAAGGTTCACATATATGAATATATTGTGAATGGAAATATTTAAATATTCTTTATAACATTCACGGTAATATAATAACTCAAGTTATTAAAATAACTTAGTTTTCTTTTAAAACTTTAACCCTCTTGGAAATACATTACTTTAATCAAAATTATGTATTTCGCCATAACATAACATAAGATGTTTTTATCATGTTTTCTCTAAATATAGGAACTAATCATAATAAAACGATTTGCTCATTTTCTCAAGATATTATTCTTAATTAAAATATTTACATGCACGACACACGTACACACTATATATAGAAAATATGTTTATTTTCTATTAGGATAAATTGTTTCCATCAACTTATATAGAAAATATGTTTTAGTATATTTACCATATTACTTAATCATAAACATTACCTCGTACAAAGCTTATATAAGGTAATATCAAAATAATAATCCCCCCTTTTATTAAAATAATCAAATGCTAGAATTTATTTTAATATCCTTTATTAAAAATATACTATAATTATTTCTCTTTCCTTTCTATAGATTGTTTCAACATAATTTCTTTAATCTATACATTTAACAATATCTCAATATTGATCAATAAATCTCTAACCAATATTTATCTCAAGATATATCGATTTTCTTCTCTCGTCAACAACGTATATATATACAAGTCTAAACCTAGCACACATTGAGTCTTTAATAGTATTCAATATAGTACACTAAGTGGTTTTTCACAAACAACCAACAAATTAGTTTCCGTCTCGTCTACAATATTTTCACAGTGAGTTAGATCAGTTACTAATTCGTATATACTTCCGCTCTCTGAAGGAATCATTTAGCCCAACTCCTATACATCCACCATTAAAGGGTACAGTTGCACTGCCTTAGACTTGATACTTACTCGTACATATACTCAAGAAATTGGTGATTATTAAAGATATTTAATGTCACCAACTTACTATGATAAAATAATTTCACATAAATGATATATATTTTTTAAACACAACTTTACCTATTACATAGCTCGTATAATCCTATGTAACACAATACTACACACCTCGTATCATATAAATAATCTTGTTCGAACCCATCTCATGCTTTAAGAATTTTATCTACTAAATTATTATTTTAATAATTTCTGAAAATTGGGTTCTTACATTGCCGCTTTCTTAAAGTAGCAATCTCTTCTTCAGAGGCATTGCCTGCAACCATTACAGGGATAGGAGTATAAAAGACATAAGATATCTTTTCAGCCGTGAGAACTATTCTCAAACTCATTAACTAAACCGTTTAATTCGGTCCAATTAATTATCATCTATAATGCTCCGTAGTGATAGTAACTTAAACATTGTAAAATTCTGTAAATAAATTTGTAATTAACAACAATTTAGCAAACATTCTTTTATTAATTACCAAAATAAATTAGGTCTTATTTTTAAATTGGTATCTCCCACTATTTTCTTCAAACTATATTACGCTTAATATATATAGTTCGACAATATATAATTAACGATATGCTAGTGAGAAAAAGGATCCTATTTCAAATGTATATAACATTGTGTGTTCACAACAAACCATATATAAATAAATAGGTAGACAACTTTTGTCAATTACATCAACTATGCAACTCCTTGTATTTTGCCTCTTAGATCATAATGGTCAAGTGTGTGCACATCCGAACTAAAATAATCTAAGTTAAGTCATATCTAACACTTCCATATATTCAAAAGAAAAATATTGTCCTTGTGTGTGCACAAGAAAATAACATTGTTCAGTCTATTTATAAGCATTAAATATGATAAAACATCTTAAATATTTAATACTTGCCTTGTGTGTGCACAACAAACTCATATTAAATATTTAAAACTCTATTCTTTTACAATGCTAGAAGGCGACGCTCAATATTCCAAATATATTTGAATGTTACAACTTTATATAATTTGTTTGAGGGGTTTGTTATTATTTTGTCTCATCTTGTTTAGCGCGCTTACACACACACACATACACACACACACACACACACACACACACACACACACACATATATATATATATATATATATATATATATATATATATATATATATATATTATAAGCATGCACATATAGAATACTATATTCTACCTGGATTGATTATGGACTTTATTCTAATTTGGTTCAATAGAGCCACCAAATGAACCAAAAGGTCAAACCTAGGGTGCAAAAATAAAATTTAAATATAACTATGGCATTTAAACCCGGGCTCCATTACAAACGGGTCTTCAAGCGCTCCTTGCTCCTTGATATCCAATTCTTCAAAATAATTCTGACTATTCTGTTTACAAAACTATTTAAAAGAAATAGAAACCTTGAACAACAGTCAAAAGAAAGTACATAGGATGGAGATAGAGTTTACATTAAGAAAAATTAGAGAAGACGAGGTATGTATACCCTATTTAATAAAACTTATACATTTATGCATCCAACTAAAATAAAATCAAATCACATTGGTCTATAGTCCATAATCAATCTCATTTTTTATCATACACATCAACATATGCATCAATAAATAATTTCATCTCATGAATAATAAACATTCAATTTATATATTCAATTTTAATTAACATAAAATCTAATTTTGAAACAAAATAAACTCCTTTATTTTAATAAAAATCATAATAAATTTCTTTATTTTATTTTATAAAATTTTGAATAAAAATAAACTCTTTTATTTTTAATCAAAATCTCAATCAAAATAAACTCCTTTGTTTTAATTAACAAGGAATCCAATTTCAATTAAAAAATAAAACCCTTTTTTATTCTAACTTAAAATTGCTGGAAAAATAAAATTAGTTGAATCTTATTCCTTATTAAATTTAAACACCTTTAATTTTAGGAAATATGGAATCATATTCCATATGTGAATAAACTCCTTTATTCTAGGAAGACCTGGCAAATGGGCGGACCGGGCCGGGCCAGGCCAAAATGGCCCGGGTTTTGGTGGACTGATATTGTGAGGCCCGTGGCCCGGGGTTGGGCAATCCCAACCCGTGAGCTTCTTCTTAATTTTTTTTGTTTCAAAATCTTGCTACACCAGATATAGTAATAATAATAAATATTAAAAATAATAAAATAATTAATAATAATATAAAGTATAGATTGCAGCATCCGCGGAGCTTTCATCTATGAAGGACAAATAGTTAATAGTTAGAAAACTAATGGAAGCTAAAGATAAAAGCACAAAGACAATTGTTTCATGCACCCAGATTGTTGACCTTCAAGAAAAGAAATAAAACTATAGTGGTCATGAAAAAAAGAATACTTATATTAAGATACTTGTTCCTGCACATGGTTGTACTAAATTGTAGAACATATCCAAACACACAAAATGGGAAAGAAAGAGAAAGGAAGTTGGAAATAAAAGAACAGAATAAATGGTTGTATATTAAATATAAAAATTAAGATAAAAAACAAACCAGAAAAATAATAAACTACCTTAGATTAAATCAACTAAAGTAATTACTTTGTAAATTAATAATAAATAGTTGTTGTAGCTCAGTTAGTTTGAACTCTTATTTATTTACTTACAAGTCTTGTGTTCCAGTCTTATAACCCACAAGTAGCAACATTTATTTTTTTTAAAAAATTAAGTCGCGGGCCACGGGCCGGGCCGGGCCGGGCCAAAATGACCAGCATTTTCCTGGGCTAAAAAATTACGGCCCTTGGCCCATGTTTCTACGGGCGGGCCGGCCTGACCCGCGGTCCTGGGCCTAAATTGCCAGGTCTAATTCTAGGAAACATGGAATTCAATTCCATATGTGAATAAACTCTTTTATTCAGAAAAACGTGGAATCCAATTCTAAATTAATATAAAACTTTTGAATAAACTCTTTTATTCAAACAAACGTGGAATTCAATTCTAAGTTAATATAAAACTTTTGAATAAACTCTTTTATTCAAAAAAATGTGGAATCAATTCCATTTAAAGTAAACAACTTTATTTTAATCCAAATCCAAATCAAAATAAAATCTTTTATTTTTAATTTAGAATTACTGAAAAACAGTGTATCTAATTTTAATTTAAAATAAACCTTTTATTTTATTTATAAATCAAAAAAATTAAATTAAATTATTTTTATTTAATTCAGGGTACTGGCGCTACAGCGCCAGTTCGTAGAAACTGTTTTCCAGTTCACAAATTCAGTAGTTTGTCTCCAAAAACTCAATTATGTGCTAATAATTATGCCCAAAAAATTTGTTCTAAACACATGTCAACATACATATCGAATCTGAACAATTAATAATTTGCATAAAGGTTTGGCTCTGATGCCACTGCTAGGTTTGTAATATTCATGAACGCAATCAAATTGCATAAAGTAAGCGGAAGCATGGAAAATCAAAGTTTTAAAATTTTACAAACCATATACCCAGATCACCTTTTATGCACAATTATTAATTAAACGAAAAGATGAAGAACAATAATTATGCCCTTGAAGATTCGAGTTTCCTCGTGTACTAGTTCACCTCCAACTCTATTTTGTTTTCAATTTGAATCCACCGAGTTTGATTCCTTCCTTTGATCAACGTTACCCACCCAAGTGTTTGGCCTCTAGAGGTGATCCACCAAGGAAAAAGACAGATTCAAGAAGGAGGGTGGTTGGTTAAACCCTAGTATTCTATCTCTGTAGCGAAAGAGCGTACTCTCCAACAATTGAAATCACATCTACTAATATCTCGCATAAGACTCCTCTTATTTTAGATATTAGTTAACGCTTTTAATATAATTAAAATATGATATTATTTAATTAATTAAACTCATTTAATTAATTAGGCTCCCTAACTTATTAGGAATAAATAAATAATTAAACTCTTTTAATTAATTAGCCTCTTAATCTTATTAGAAATATATGAGAGTACTTTTATTAACTAATTCTCAAACTTCTTTATGAATTAAATAATAATAATAATAATACTAAGACTCCTCTTATTAATTTATATTTAATATTTTCGAAATATTAAATAATAAATAGTAAGCTATTTATTTTATTCTATCACCATAGATTAGATTAAATAAACTTAACTTATTATTACGAATATGTCATTTGCTTCTTAAATAAATATCCTTCCTTTTATGGTGTCCCTTTAGGTTCTCCGTATTAAACTGGTTGTGAATAAATCAATTAGAACAATTATAATCTTATTTAAATAAATAAATTAAACTATTAATTTATTTAAATAAATAATATTTATTCTACAATAGGGATAAGCCTCCCTAGTTAACGACTTTCTAGATAATATAGATTTCAAGATTAATCATAAAAGAACATTTGAGTAAATAGTTACCGTACAATTCAATCTTTCCACTATACAATGTCCTAATTAAATATAAGACATGGATTTACTATCAAGTCTTATTTTATTTAATTATATGTATTTCGATTCTTAAATGCATAGCTCCAAATAATGCAAATTAGAAACTCATTTCTAATTTCATTATGCCTTGGCGAAGGACTACTAGGTTGTCATTTATCGAATCACATAGGACATTTCTCTTCTTTTATTAGAAGCAGTAGATTCTTTATTTGTGACGCCCCCAAATCCGAGTTCTCAACCTCGGGTTTGGTGTTCACTATCCATCATCAACATAAGCGTTCTATATACTATTGCGGAATAATAAACATACATTGTTCATTATAATAAAGTCTTATACAATACCCCAAGGTCTATTACCTTAACATAAACATACTTTACTTAAGTTACATAAAGTAACACAAAAGGTTTATATAAACATCAAACATAGTATTTCATGATACTTAAATATTTATAATAACTATTCTTGGACCTTTCCCTTGCCCTTGTCCTTCTTACTTGAACTCTCTGGCCTAGCTGAAATAAATGTCATGATATAGCAAGGGTAAACAACTAATTTGCTTAGCAAGTTTAAGTAAAAGAAGATATATCATGATTAGCAAGAAATTTATCGTTCAATATTCAACAATAGAAATTAATTATGAAAGAACATGAATTAAGTCTTGGCAACTGAATATTCGAACAATTGAATAACAGATACTGAGTGGTCATAATGACCATGAACATATGCTAAGGTTGTCAGTATTTAAACTGGTCCTGTAAATAAGTTTTGGTAATCAAGGGGATCAACCTTTCATACCCGGTGTATTATGCATAAACACTTAATGTACGAGCAATAATTGTTTTTCAATAATGCTTTAATCAAATTCTTTTTCTCAGTCTTTAACAACATATTTGATTAAACAAATTTAAACATACTTGATCTAGCTGATACAATGAGCATAGATCCATATCTTAAACAGTTCATGAATTAAAGAACTTTAACCAATTCACAGTTCAATAATAATAGAATAGGAATTTAGTTGCACTAAGTGCGAGCATCAATAATCAATATGGATGTGAATAATAAACAATAATTATTCACTAACATGCTTTGAAAAGAATAACTCAAGTTTGAGTTAGAGAACTTGCCTTGACTGCGATCTACTGCTACACAATTTAATTTAATCTCTTTATTGTAAAGACCTATCATTGTTAAGATTGATCTTACAATCAGCATATCATACTTTATATCAAAATACAATTACTCTATCAACAATTTACTTATCCACATAATCAATTACCTGAAAACATTCTTATTATTATCATTCTTTGATAATATATTATTTACTTTATCATATTTCTTATGATTTAACACTTAATCTTTTCCTTTTATTAGCTCTTCCTTATAATCTAGTAAGCTGAATACTAACATCATAGTCTAGATTATTCAAGCATGCAATCCAGCCACCTGGATTGGCTAATCCAACAAATTGAATTCAACAAACTTCTAATCCAACAAGTCTGGATTCCAATTCCTACAATCCAGCAAGCCTGGATTCTAAATATTTCAAACTAGCAAACTGGATTCAACATTTTTTTCTAATCCAGCGAGCTGGATTCCATATCTCCTTTACGAAAATACCAAATCAACTTATTATTTTTCTATCCTTTGGCCATACTTATATACATGTATTTTATACATAAAAAGTATTTTCCCGTAATTTTTTAATTTCTTTTACTATTTTTCAAAAATCATTTTTAGTGCGTGGCTTAAGAAATTAGCCCCATCATGCTCAAATTCAAAAATTCTCATCTCCTGGCATAATCTCATACATGTTAACGTGACCCTCCAGTTTAAATTTCGTTGCCATCGGAGTTATAGAACTCCGGTTATAGCGATTTTTGTCCGTAAAACCTAAATATTGAAATGGTCATAACGTGGTCATTTTAAGTCGGAATGAGCTCATTTTTGGACATGAGCTACTTTATGTCACATATTTTCATGTCCCAAGAGGCCGGAATTTATTCCATAATTTAAGTGGCCGAAACTGTCGTTGCAAAATTTTGGCTAGACTCCTTTTTGAGATTTTTAACTTTTACCTACTTTGCTAAAATCAGTCCATACGGAAATCTACAACTCCTTTTTAGGTGATTCCACTTGGGTTTGAAATATAACTCATCATATTACTCTCCCAAATTTTTCCACAAATTTTAAATGCCAGAAAAATGACAAAAATACCCCTTGCATTGACTGTCCAAAAACAGTTTATTTTTCTTTTAAAAGACCAAACTATTTTTCCTAAAACAGTTGCTACCACTTGTGTATTCAACATTTTTGAATGTTACCACTTGGGTTTAGTAGTTAACTTACATATCTAGCACCCCTCTTTGACGGATCACAAAAAGAAGGTGTATTTCAAAAACGGTAGTCGATCAAAGGAAGTGAAAAAACTAGAGTTTTCTTACAAAACAAAACTAGTTTCTTTTCTATCCTTTTGATTCACTTTCCGACACTCAAATATGTTAGATCAATACATGAAACCATATAAAACATGTAGGTAGAGGGTTTTAGACCTATAGATCATAAACCTTAGATAACTAAAATCAAACAAAATAAAAAAAATAAGTTAGATTAGTTTTCACCTTGATTTTTGGGCACACCTTCTTTCTCTTCCAAAGTATAGGATGAACTTAGGGTGCATCAAGAGTGGAACTCTTCCTCCTCCTTCTTCCTCTTTCCAACGAATTTCTCTCTCTCTCACTCTCTCTCTCTCTCTCTCTTATGCTTTTGCTTTACTAGCTTAATGAAAAGTAAGATAAATGAAGTAAAGTAAAAGAAGAAATAAAAAGAGATTAGCTTTTTGTTGGATAATTTTGTATAGATATAATATATGTATGTAGATATTTTTACCCAACCTCTTCTTATCTCTTTCTCTCACTTTAATCATTACTTAGATATATGGAAGATTAGCCATGTAGGTGGCTCCTTAATAACTTTGACACAAGGCTAAGTTTTTTTGAAATATCTTTGAAAATTGTGGATATATAAACATAAGGTGCACTCCCCTTTTACTCTTCCTCATGTGGCCGGCCATGTGGCCACTCTTTGCACCAAATTTGTTTTCTTTTAATTCTTTATTTAGTACATTAAAAGTCCAACATGTCCCTCCTTAATTGGGCTACAAGTTGGGCCATTACATTAGATGTTTTGGGCTTGAAATTGACTAGTTTGACTTACTAATTAACATGAACTTGGGCCTCCACAATTAAATAATTATGCTACTAGCATACTTGCCAATTAAATTTAATAGTGGGTTAGCTTAACAATCAAATTATCTACAAGTCCAATGCTTAAATAATTATTGGGCTTGTTTAAACCACTAGCCATCCTTAGTAATATTAACCCTATTATCACATGAACTATTACTCATTATTATTGATATTTACACATTCACAACAATCAATAATGTTAATTAACTTACATAACCCAATTAGACTTGTCTTATTCAAGTTTAGTGAGTACTTACTTAGGGTTTAACATCTTAAATCTATTTCCTAGATTATTAAAACACTTAGGTTAGTTCACTAACTTATATAACTTATTGGTGAGACTTTCTTTAGTATTATATCATATTATCCACATAATCACTTAATCATTCACAATCTATTACAGATCATTTAACATATTTATTTACAATGTATCACAGAAATTCTTGGTTATTACATTCTCCCCTCCTTATAAGAATTCTGTCCCCGGAATTTCATTAAGGTTACTCAAAAAGATTCGGATAATTCTCCCTCATCTTTTCTTCAAGCTCCCACGTAGCTTCTTCAGCATTGTGATTTCTCCACAGCACCTTGACAGAATGTATAACCTTATTTCTCAATTTCTGCTCTTTCCTATCCAAAATTTCTATAAGAACCTCCTCATACGATAAGTCTTTCTCGACTTGAATCAGCTCATATGATATCACATGCTTGTAATTCGGCTTGTACGGACGCAACACTGACACATGAAACACATTATGAATATGTTCAAGTTCAGGAGGTAGAGCTACCTCATACGCTACTTCCCATATCTTCTTCAGTATTTCGAACGGTCCAATAAACCTTGGACTCAGTTTACCTTTCTTCCCAAATCTTATCTTCCCCTTCCAAGGAGATACCTTCAGAAATACGTAGCTTCACACTTCGAAATCTCTTTTCTTGCGATGAATATCTGCGTACTTCTTTTGTCGATCCTGAGCTGCTACCAATCGAGCTCTTATCACTTTAATGACCTCCACAGTCTGCTGAACCAATTCTGGCCCCAACAATCTTCTTTCACCTACCTCGTCCCAACATAAGGGCGTTCTGTACTTTCTCCCATACAGGGCTTCATACGGTGGCATACCAATGCTTGCATGATAACTATTGTTATACGCAAACTTCACCAATGGAAGATGATCATCCCAACTTCCCTTAAAATCCATCACACAGGCTCTGAGCATGTCTTCTAATGTTTGAATCGTTCTCTCGCTTTGCCCGTCAGTCTGTGGATGATACGCAGTACTCAACCTTAACTATGTCCCCATTCTTTCTTGAAGACTCCTCCAAAAGTTTGACGTGAAGCGCGGATCTCTATCAGACACGATTGATACTAGCACTCCATGTCTCGAAATAATTTCCTTGATATACATTTTTGCTAGCTGATCCAAATTATACCTAATCTTGATCGGCAAAAAGTGTGCTGACTTTGTAAGACGGTCGACAATTACCTATATAGCATCGTAACCCTTCTGTGTTGCTGGAAGTCCTACCACAAAATCCATCATGACGTGCTCCCATTTCCATTTTGGAATTTCCAACGGCTATAATAGTCCACTTGGTCGTTGATGCTCTTCCTTGACTCTTTGACAAGTTAAACAGCGGCTTACGCATTTAGCAACCTCTCTCTTCATGTTTGGCCACCAATAATGTTGTCGCAAATCTTGATACATCTTCGTGCTACCTGGGTGTATTGAGTATCTCGTATTGTACGCTTCTTGAAGAATCTCTTCTCGTAACTTTGGTACTGCAGGCACCCAAATTATTCCTTCAAATCTCAGCAATCAAGTGCCGTCGATCTTATACTTCAACTCTTCGCCTTCGACCAACCGCTTCTTTATGTTACCACATTTATCATCATTCCCTTGTGATTCTTTCACCTTGTCTAATAAAGTCGGACTTGCTTCCATTTCTATTACCTTATCTGAATCCTTCGGATTTTTCACCTCTAACTCCATTTTCTCCATTTCTCTTACTAATTCGTCTTGTTCTGTTAATACAAACAATTTTTCTTGGCTCTTCCTGCTTAAAGCATCTGCCACTACATTAGCCTTGCCCAGATGATACAGAATATCACAATCATAGTCCTTGATTAATTCTAACCATCTCGTCTGCCTCATGTTTAACTCCTTTTGTGTAAAGATGTACTTCAGACTCTTGTGATCTGTGTATATCTCACACTTTTCTCCGTAGAGATAATGTCTCCAAATCTTAAGGGCAAATACTACCGCAGCCAACTCAAGGTCATGGGTAGGGTATCTCTTCTCATAGTCTTTTAACTGTCGTGACGCGTACACAATGACTTTACCATTCTGCATTAATACGCAACCTAGTCCCTTGTGTGACGCATCACTATACACTGTAAATACTATCTGGTAAAGATAACATAGGTGCTTCACTTAATCTTTTCTTCAATTCTTGAAAACTCTGTTCACACTTCTCTGTCCACACATACTTAACAGTCTTCCTCATCAGATTAGTTAATGGTGTCGCTATCTTCGAGAAATTCTGAATAAACCTTCGGTAATATCCTGCCAATCCCAAGAAACTTCTTATCTCTGTCGGTGTCTTCGGTTGTCCCCAATTTTTCACCACTTCTACTTTCGCTGGATCAACAGAAATTCCCTCGTTATTGATGACATGCCCCAGAAATTGAACTCTCTTCAACCAGAACTCACACTTTGAAAACTTAGCATATAACTTCTCTTTCCTAAAGGTTTCCAATACAATTCATAAATGTTCGGCATGCTCCTTTTCAGTCTTCGAATACACTAAAATGTCATCAATGAACACAACCACAAATTTATCCAAATACGATTTAAATATTCTATTCATCAAGTCCATAAAAGCTTCAACTGATGATAACCAGTTCTCAGGTCAATCTTCAAAAAATATCTCGCTCCCTTAAGTTGATCAAATAGATCGTCTATTCTTGGTAACAGATATTTGTTCTTGATTGTCACCTTATTCAATTCTCTATAATCCATACACAACCTCATCGAACCATCCTTTTTCTTTACAAACAACACCGGTGCTCCCCACAGAGATACACTAGGTTGGATGTACTTCTTATCTAACAATTCTTGTAGCTGGATCATCAACTCTTTCTTTTCTACCGGAGCCATTCGATACGGCGCTTTCGATATCGGCGCTGTCCCCGGTACTAAATCAATCACAAACTCTATTTCTCTGTCTGGAGGAATTCCTGGAAGTTCTTCTGGAAAGATATCCCCAAACTCATTAACTATAGGTATCTGCCCCATGTCCGAATTCACAACCCGTGTATCCACTACATGAGCCAAATAACCTTCACAACCTTTTCGTAACATTCTCTTGCCCTGCATCATCGTTAGACAACTTGTTTCCTTGGCGACTTGCTACTATAAAATACAACCTTAGACTTATCTGGTGTCTTAAGCCGTATGCACTTTTTCTGGCAATCTATAACTGCCTCATGGTTAAACAACCAATCCATCCCTAAGATAACATCAAATTCTCCTAAGCGTATCGGAATTTAATTCACGCTTAACTTATGTCCCCTTATATCCACACCACAGTTGTTATGGATAAACTCTACAGGAATCACTTCTTTGTTTGCAACTTCTATATTCATTGGGTTCTTTAAGTTTTTAAATGGTAAGTTTAATCTTCTTGCAAATTCATCAGACACAAATGAACAGGTAGCTCCCGAATGAAATAATACGTAGGCATTTATATTATTGATCGGAATAATACCTGACACCACCTCCTTTGATGCAACTGCGTCTTGCACAGTCATGTTGAACGTTCGGGCTGTCGGCTTGCTCTGCTGCGTTGGCCCTCCAATAGTTAACTTTGTTGAATTGCTCTTGTTTCCACTTCCTCAATCTGTACTCTTCTTCAATGGACAATCCTTGAATCGGTGCCCCGTTCCTCCACAAGAAAAACAACCACCTTTCTTCGGCTTAGGACAATTTGGTGAAATATGTCCTTCTTGACCACAATTATAACAAACGTTTTTCCCTTTCATACACTCTACAGAGTGGTTCTTCCCACACTTCGAACATGCTGCCTTCTTCTGCTGAGTATTCCCTGGTTGCGTTCCTGATTCATTGCCACTATTGTTCCACTTACGTTTCTTGCTGTTACTGCCACCACTACTCGCACCGTGATGACAACCTTCAATCTTCTTCTTATTCTTCTCTCAGTTGAATCTAGAAACTGCCTCACTACTACCTTCTGTAGTGATGGCTTTTTCTATCAGTGTTGAGAATGTAGCAATTTACAACACTGCAACCTTGCTGTGAATCCATGGCTTCAGCCCATTTTCAAACCTACGTGCCTTTCGTAGTTCTGTATCCACCTGATGAGGTGCGAATCTGGCTAACTCATTAAATTTTATTGCATATTCGGCAACTGACATATTTTCTTGCTTTAATTTAAGAAACCACACTTCCATTCTAGCTTGCATGGCCTCTGAGAAATAACTTTCCAAGAATAACTCCTTAAACCTGGTCCATGTCACTACATCTATCCCGGCTCTAGCTTGGCTCATCTCCCACCAGTAATTAGCCTCTCATTTCATCAAGTAGGTAGCAAAAGTCGTCTTTTGCTCTTCGGCTACCCTAGCAATGATAAAGGCCTTTTCCATCTCTTTCACCCATGTTTGAGCCGCTATAGGGTCCGTAGTTTCGTTGTATTCTGGTGGTTCTACAACTTTAAAATCTTTAAAATTTGCCAATCTATTATTCACTTTCCCCCTTGCTGCAGGTGTACGAGTTCGCATAGCTTGAGCTATCATATCAGTGAAGTTCTGTATTGGGTCATCTTGATTCCTTTCGTTGTTCACAGAACGTTCCTCCCTCTGGTTACGATTTGACGTCTTGGCAGCATTATCTGATTAAACAAAACCTTAATTTATTACATCGAGTTTAATTATATGATATATTTTCTAAGTGTTTAAAATATAACATGTAATTTAAACTCTAACAATCATATCATCATAATGTTGTATTATCGAACTCAACTTGCTAAATTGACTAATTCAGCTTGCTGAATTAACGTAGTCATCTTACTAAATTCACATATTCAGCTTACTCAATTACACATTCAGCTTGCTGAATTAACATATCCAGCTTGCTGAATAACACATTCAGCTTGCTGAATTAACATATTCGATTTACTAATTTTTTTTTTCAAACAGACAACTTCTCATTTTAATTCTTAATACTTTTCTATTTGATCCAACATGTAATTATAATAATGCATTTATATTCATATACCAAATTTTAGAGTCATACATTTACATACTTGGCATATTTTTATAAACGTTAACTATCCCATTTTTTAAACATCAAAAGATGGGATCTACTAAAAGACATACTTCCCTTTTCACATAAGATGGGGATACATCATATTTACATACTACCTCACACCTACTGAGGTTTACATCAAACATACAACCCTAATAATCAAAAGGGGTACTACTGCATCTATAAACAATAGAAAGCTATTAAACTATCACTACGAGTCTTGAGAGGGTGCGCCTGAATGCTCCTGCTCTGGTGGAAAGAGTCCATCCATAAGTCGACGTCTAATAGCTCGACTCGGCTTGCCTATCTCAAAGGATCTCCTCACTCCTACTTGGGGACCAGTATATGTTGCATCTAAAGCCCGTCCCAAGGACTCCATCCTAACCCGTCCAACCTCTGCCTCAACCTCTAACTGATCCACTCTTCTCGCTGCTCGTACCCAAGCATCATCAACTCGGATCCTATCAGCGATCTCTAAATCAAACCTTAGGTGTAACGCCTGATGCTCAGTAGTCAATATCGCAAACTTATTCTGCTCTTGTTCTAATATCTCTCTCAGCTCAGCATTCTTGGCAACCATATGAGTAGTCAAGGTCGTCTGCTCCTACAACTGTATCTTCATCTCAACAAGCTCGTTCTGAGCTTGATATGCCAGCTCCTTGTATTAAGTTTCAGTAAACTGATGAGTGGCATTCTCCTGCTCTAACTCTGTCACTCTATTCTCCATCGCCATGTTATTTTCAAACAAAACCTCCATCACATCCTCGTCACGGTCATCACTAACAACATGATCCTCTACCGGATCTAACGGCTCTTGCTCAACTGTATGGCTACCTTGTCCTTCCTCAGGCATCCTATAACCAAACAAACACAACATCAATATCACAATAAAATATATTCATTGATAAAATGAAGCAATATTTTATTATGTACAACCAAAACTCGATGAATTTCCTTCATTCATCTCCTACATACTCTATAAGAGTTTTCTTCTAAGGTTATAACCTAGGTTTCGCATCCTAAAGTTTATAACCTACAGCTCTGATACCAACCTCTGACGCCCCCAAATCCGAGTTCTCAACCCCGGGTTTGGTGTTCGCTATCCACCATCAACATAAGCATTCCATATACTATTGCGGAATAATAAACATACGTTGTTCATTATAATAAAGTCTTATACAATACCCCAATGTCTATTACCTTAACATAAACATACCTTACTTAAGTTACATAAAGTAACACAAAAGGTTTACATAAACATCAAACATAGTATTTCATGATACTTAAACATTTATAATAACTATTATTGGACCTTTCCCTTGCCCTTGTCCTTCTTACTTGAACTCTCTGGCTTAGCTGAAATAAATGTCATGATATAGCAAGGGTAAGTAACTAATTTGCTTAGCAAGTTTAAGTAAAAGAAGATATGTCATGATTAGCAAGAAATTTATCGTTCAATGTTCAACAATAGAAATTAATTACGAAAGGACATGAATTAAGTCTTGGCAACTGAATATTCGAGCAATTGAATAACAGATACTGAGTGGTCATAATGACCATGAACATATGCTAAGGTTGTTAGTATTTAAACTGGTCCTTTTAATAAGTTTTGGTAATCAAGGGGATCAGCCTTTCATACCCGGTGTATTATGCATAAACACTTAATATACGAGCAATAATTATTTTTCAATAATGCTTTAATCAAATTGTTATTTTTCTCAGTCTTGAGTCCTTACCAAATCAATTGGTGAAGAACAGCTTTTAACAACATATTTGATTAAACAAATTTAAACATACTTGATCTAGCTGATACAATGAGCATAGATCCATATCTTAAACAGTTCATGAATAAAAGAACTTTAACCAATTCACAGTTTAATAATAATAGAACAAAAATTTAATTGCACTAAGTGCGAACATCAATAATCACTATGGATGTGAATAATTAACAATAATTATTCACTAACATGCTTTTAAAAGAATAACTCAAGTTTGAGTTAGAGAACTTGCCTTGACTGCGATCTACTGCTACACAATTTAATTTAATCTCTTTATTGTAAAGACCTATCATTGTTAAGATTGATCTTACAATCAGCATATCATACATAAAAAGTATTTTTTCGTAATTTTTCAATTTCTTTTACTATTTTTCAAAAATTATTTTTAGTGTGTGGCTTAAGAAATTAGCCTCATCATGCTCAACTCCAGAAATTCCCATCTCTTGGCATAATCTCATACATGTTAACGTGACCCTCCAGTTTAAATTTTGTGGCCACCGGAGTTATAGAACTCCGGTTATAGCAATTTTCGTCCGAAAAACCTAAATATTGAAATGGTCATAACTTGGCCATTTTAAGTCGGAATAAGCTCATTTTTGGACAGGAGCTACTTTATGTCCTATATTTTCATGTCCCAAGAGGCCAGAATTTATTCCATAATTTAAGTGGCTGAAACTGCCCTTGCAAAATTTTGGGCAGACTCCTTTTTGTGATTTTTAGCTTTTACCTACTTTGCTAAAATCAGTCCATACGAAAATATACAACTCCTTTTTAGGTGATTCCACTTGGGTTTGAAAGATAACTCATCATATTACTCTCCCAAAATTTTCCAGAATTTTTAAATGCCAGAAAAATAACAAAAATACCCCTTGCATTGACTGTTCAAAAATAGTTTATTTTTCTTTTAAAAGACCAAACTGTTTTTGCTAAAACAGTTGCTACCACTTGTGTATTTAACATTTTTGAATGCTACCACTTGAGTTTAGTAGTTAACTTACATATATAGCACCCCTCTTTGATGAATCACAAAAAGAAGGTGTATATCAAAAACGGTAGTCGATCAAAGGAAGTGAAAAAACTAGAGTTTTCTTACAAAACAAAACTAGTTTCTTTTCTATCCATTTGATTCACTTTCTAACACTCAAATATGTTAGATCAA
Organism: Panax notoginseng; assembly: GCA_016801055.1. Lineage (NCBI taxonomy): Eukaryota > Viridiplantae > Streptophyta > Magnoliopsida > Apiales > Araliaceae > Panax > Panax notoginseng. The sequence continues at coordinate 65,173,680 of CM029015.1, read as the reverse complement.
TACATGAAACCATATAAAACATGTAGATAGAGGGTTTTAGACCTCTAGATTGTAAACCTTAGATAACCAAAATCAAACAAAATAAAAAAATAAGTTAGATTAGTTTTCACCTTGATTTTTGGGCACACCTTCTTTCCCTTCCAAAGTATAGGATGAACTTGGGGTGCATCAAGAGTGGAACTCTTCCTCCTCCTTCTTCCTCTTTCCAACGAATTTCTCTCTCACTCTCTCTTATGTTTTTTCTTTACTAGCTTAATGGAAAGTAAAATAAATGAAGTAAAGTAAAAGAAGAAATAAAAAGAGATTAGGTTTTTGTTGGATAATCTTGTATAGATATAAGATCTGTATGTAGCTATTTTTACCCAACCTCTTCTTATCTCTTTCTCTCACTTTAATCATTACTTAGATATATGGAAGATTAGCCATGTAGGTGGCTCCTTAATAACTTTGACTCATGGCTAAGTTTTTTTTAAATATCTTTGAAAATTGTGGATATGTAATCATAAGGTGCACTCCCCTTTTTATCTTCCTCATGTGGCCGGCCATGTGGCCAGTCTTTGCACCAAATTTGTTTTCTTTTAATTCTTTATTTAGTACATTAAAAGCCCAACATGTTCCTCCTTAATTGGGCTACAAGTTGGGCCATTATTTTAGATGTTTTGGGCTTGAAATTAACTAGTTTGGCTTACTAATTAACATGAACTCGGGCCTCCACAATTAAATAATTATGCTACTAGCATACTTGCCCATTAAATTTAATAGTGGGCTAGCTTAACAATCAAATTATCTACAAGTCCAATGCTTAAATAATTATTGGGCTTGTTTAAACCACTAGCCATCCTTAGTATTATTAACCCTATTATCACATGAACTATTACTCATTATTATTGATATTTACACATTCACATCAATCAATAATGTTAATTAACTTATATAACCAATTAGACTTGTCTTATTCAAGTTTATTGAGTACTTACTTAGGGTTTAACATCTTAAATCTATTTCCTAGATTATTAAAATACTTAGGTTAGTTCACTAACTTATATAACTCATTGGTGAGACTTTCTTTAATATTATATCATATTATCCACATAATCACTTAATCATTCACAATCTATTACAGATTATTTAATATATTTATTTACAATATATCACAGAAATTCTTGGTTATTACACTATTTATCATACATTATCTCCATGTACAACTTAATATACCCAAGCATACCCTTTGATATACCCTAAGGGTCTTAAGGAATAAGCCAAAGTATTAGTCATAATACATAAGATACTATGATGATCTCAAGTCCAAGGATCACTTGTACTACTATCACTACAAGAATTCCTATTGACAAGCAAGTAAAACTGCATTAGGTTTTCCTTTGCGAGCCACGTTCAGTGTACTTAATCTCCAATAAGCACCTACATACTTGCTTTAGTGTCTCTACACAAATGATCATGAGATCAATCGTCCTCATCTAATGAGTAAGCAACGTATGTACCAATTTATTCGGATTCACTAATCCCCAATTTAGTAATCCAATGATTGGGAACAATTTTAGTTTTAAGCTTTCTAAGAATTTAGATCTCACTAGAATGATCATCATCATTATTCTAAAAGTGTTGCTTAAAACTATGAGTTTATCACATATTATAAAGCAGCATGTAGATAATTAAAAGTCTTTAATAAATTAATACTTTTTATTAATTAATGAATAAGATTTTTATTAATTAATGAATAAGATTGTTACAAACTATATGTTTTATCATCAAACATAATTGGCTTGTGTGCGTAGTACTTTCAAGATTTGGTGATGTAAACCGTTGAAAACAACATCAAAGAAGGTTAGAATAATTGACAATGTAAACCGTTGTCTATAACTCCAGCGTAGCATCGGGAATGGTGCGGTGATGTATGTCATTGGAAACTACTTCAACGAAGGTCAGAATGATTGACAGTGCTGGCAATAACTCTAGTATAGCATCGAGAATGGTCCGGTGATGTAAGCCATTGAGAACTATTTCAACGAAAATTAGAGTATCTAATATTGCAAATCGATGGCGACAACTCCAGTGTAGCATCAGGAAAGATCTGATGATGAAAACCGTGGAGAACTATCTTCCCTGGGGAGGATCGATGATGGAACCGGTTATATTAATCCCCTGTCGAGGCACCGCGAAGGTTCGGTGATTTCCAAACCATTGTAAACTACTTTTTAAGTAGGCACCGAGGAAAGTCGATGATTGTCAAACTTCACAAAACTACTATTTGAGTAGGTATTACGAGGATGCTGTGAAAGCAAGAAGTAAAACTTCTATTTCTAGTAGAGCTACCGGCATCAACATGATAGAAAGCCCAGGCGGTGGTGACAATCCCTGTAAGACCCCAACTTTTATAAATAAAGATGAATTTTTTTATAAATATCATTTTTGAATATTATGGAGTTAATTTGATATAATGTTATAGTTGTGGGTAATATTTATAAATTTTGCAAAGTACGCAAGTTGTTATATAATATTCGATTGGTCGGGGAATATTCGTTTTAACAGGGAATATTCGTACAACGACACAATCATTGGTGGACCCCACAACGGAATTATTGTCGGATTGAGAAAACGACAAAAATATTTTATTAAAAATAACGGCGGAAATTTTACCATTGTTGCTGTTGAACTACTCGGTAGTAAAAGTACAGTAATACGTGTGGTTGCATAGTAGCACACGGTATTGATTATTAATGCTTATGTGAGAAGTCACTCAGTTTGATTTTATTATTGTCAGTTAATAATATGAATTATTTAGCGATAATGACGTTTTGTTTTATTCGTATTATTAACGTAATAAAACAGAAACATCTTTTTATATAAAACAAAATACTTTATTAAAGTTATTCTATAAATAGAATATATTTTATTTTATTTAAAAGATTTTTCTTTAAATATGGACCGTCAGATTAAAGTAATCAATCTGGACCGTTCATGGATTAGTTACTATGCATTCTATTTTTCTATAAATAGCAGCTCATTCCTTCATTATTTCTTACGAATTCACTGAACTCTAGAGAGAGAAACTATAGAGAGAAACTATAGAGAGAGAGAAGAAGAGTATTCTGCTACTTAACTACTTCCTTACTTCAGCTCTTCTTTAAAACGGTAGGGAATATTATTTCTTTTATATTCATGAAGAGAACTTCTGTTATTCCATTCGTTATTATTCTGTTGGAATAACCAGTATACGCGGTCTACCCTATACTTGGTGACATTCTTCTATTATTCTGTTGGAACATCCTGTCTGTGTGTTTTACACCGGACCTGGTTCCGTTTATTATTCTGTTGGAACATCCTGTCTGTGTGTTTTACACCGGACCTGGTTCCGTTTTATTATTATTCTGTTGGAATATCCTGTCTGTGTGTTTTACACCGGACCTGGTTCCATTATTTATTATTCTGTCGGAATATCCTGTCTGTGCGTTTACGCCGGACCTGGTTCCATTATTTATTATTCTATTGGAATAACCTGTCTGTGCGGTCTATCGCATGCATGGTGATTTCTTTTGTTATTCCATTCTTTATTGTACTCAGTTGGTTAAGTTTTGACTTCTATACTCCATGAAATTTGTGGAATATCCTTGATAGTTGCGTTTCATCCAGTATCTTTTCAAGAAAATATTCTTCTAAGCGTTCTTGAATTTTACTCCACAATGCAGTATCATGTTGACAATTTGGACGTTGTTAATTCCTGGATAAATTAATTCTTGAACTTGTTTTATTGAATTCTTATATCATTGTCATCATCCTCATGTTTATAAAATATTGAAAGTCATCTGTGGCATGTAGTGCATAGATGGACTTGGTATGATTATGACCAGGGATTATTCGGTATAATCATGACCGTAATGTTACAAATGATGTGGTAAAAGTCCTCATTGGCCCGTAGTGCATTGATGGACAGTTGTTGGCATGATCATGACCATTAATGAATACACGAATATCCTTGGCCGTAGTGCAGGGGTGATTCGATGATGTGGATTATTAAGCTGAGTCTCAGCGATCGCAGTGTTGAAAAACCTTTTAAATCATAAAAGATAGTAGAGTTTATTTTCTACTTGACTCTTTTAATGGATTGCTTGTTCCACTGCAGTTAAACTTGATGTCTATTATATTTTATCAGTTTAACATTGTTGAAGGCTAATGATAATTTATTCTGCATTATCTTAGTCATAATATTTCTTACTGGGCTAGTTGAGCTCACCCTTTCTTTCACTGTTCTCTTCAGGAAATGAGAACGTAGCTGGGACAAGTCGGGGTACGGAGTGATGGTCCGAATAATAGTATTAGTTAGTAGTCCTCACTATTCTATGTAATGGTGTGTTAATAAATGTAATGAGGACTCCTTTTGAGTATGAATACTCTCTAGAAGATAATATTTGTATTCAAACTCACAGTTTATGTTTTGTCGTATTGTACACGACAGATGTATTAATCAGTTGTATTTGTATTCTGTACTATGTATCTGACGACCCAAGATGGGTGATGTATACCTAATTTTGGGGGCGTCACAGTTGGTATCAGAGCTTAGGGATATGATCCCTGGCTAGGATGTGAGAATAGAACTAGGAGGGGAGAGACGGGGAATTCCTTCGCTAGTATGACCTACCTAAGTTTATTTGCATGGTATTTAATTGGTTGGTCATAATATAAGGATAATATATGACATATCAATTAATTTTTATTTTGTGGCAGTATCTGAAAATGGCATCCGAGAATGTTGAGAATAGCAATGGAGCACAGACGACTGTTGATTCACCACACATCAATAATCATGATAATGTGCATCAGGAAGGTGTCAATCCTCATGCAAACAACAACACTGACCAAATGATGAATGATCAAATGTTCAGAGGCTTTATGCAATTCATGCAACAACAGGTGAAAGCGGCTCCTGTCCACAACGTAGGTGGAAATACTGGAAACTCTCAGGCGGTCACCGCTAAACAGTTTAAGGAGCTGGGACCACCGGAGTTTAAGGGAGAACCCAAACCACTTGTAGCTGAAACATGGATAAAGCAGATCACCAAGATATTTGATGTCTTGGGTTGCTCCGAGGAGCAAAAGGTTCCCTTTGCCGCCTTTATGTTGCGAGGAGAGGCAGATTACTGGTGGGAATCGATAAAGCGTACTCAACCTGCCGCACTGAAGATGTCTTGGGAGAAGTTCCAAGATCTGTTTAACGACAAATACTTTCCCGAGAGTATTCGTCACATGAAGGAGGTGGAGTTCATCAAATTGGAGCAGAATAATATGACCGTGTCGCAGTACGAGGCAAAATTTGCGGAGTTATCCCGGTTTGCGTCCCACCTGGTGGATAATGAAGAAAGAATGACGCGGATGTTTTTAAGAGGTTTGAAGCCGGAGATACGTCAACATCTTGTTTCTCATAAACTGTGTTTGTATTCAGATGTTGTAAATAGGGCTCAGTTGGTGGAGCGCGATAACGAGATAACGCAACCAAAAGAGAGCAGCCGGCAAAATGATAATACCAGTGAGAGCAGTCATCGAAGCGGTGACAACAAGCGTGGAGGGAATCAACAGGCCAGAAATGGTAACCACTTCGGTGGTAATCAGGGCCAAAACAATAAGAATGGACATTTTAAGAAGAGGAGATTCAACAATGATGGAAAGATGTCAGCACCAGCACCTGTCGTTAAGGAAGGAGAACGACCACCTATCATATGTTTCAAATGCGGAGGGGAGGGGCACATCAGTCCAAACTGCGCGATGCCGTCCAAAGCATGTTATAATTGTGGAAGAGAAGGTCATTTAGCCCGATTTTGTCGTTTACCGAAGACAAATTCAGCTAGGATGGAGGCACCAAAGGCCGTCCCAGAAAAGTCAAAACCGGTTGTGCAAGGGAGAGCGTTTGTTGTGACCTCCCAGAACGCAAGGAACCCGAATGAGGTCATCACGGGTAAGCTTATCATAAACTCTAACGAAGTCTATACTTTATTTGATACCGGTTCAACCCATTCTTTTATTTCTCCTACTTGCGCTCATCGATTAAATTTGATTCCGGAGAAATTAGACTTTGACTTAGCAGTTGAAACTCCATTGGGAGAAACCTTCATTACATCCACGGTTTATAAGTCTTGTTTGGTTCAAGTTGGTACCCACACATTACCTGTCGATCTTATTTCATTAAAAATACTTGCATTTGACGTGATTCTAGGGATTGATTGGTTAACTACTCATCATGCAAAAATTGATTGTTTTCGTAAGGTTGTTAGCTTTCATATTCCTAATCGACCTATTATGCGAATTCAAGCAACCAAACCATTAAAATCAATCGCTGTCATCTCAAGCCATAAAGCTATTCGTTTATTGAAAAACGGATGTCAAGCTTTCTTAGCTCATGTCACAGATCTAAACAAAAATACGTCAGCTTTGAATGATATTTCTGTTGTTAATAAATTTCCTGACGTATTTCCCGAAGAACTTCCTGGCCTACCCCCAGAGCGTGAAATTGAATTTTGTATCGACCTTGAACCCGGTACAAAACCCATTTCCAAAGCCCCATATCGAATGGCTCCTATTGAACTTCAGGAGTTAAAGACCCAACTGCAGGAATTGTTAGACATTGGTTTTATTCGTCCTAGTACTTCTCCTTGGGGTGCTCCTGTTCTGTTCGTGAAGAAGAAAGATGGGAGTATGCGACTTTGTATTGATTATCGGGAGTTGAATCATGTCACCATCAAAAATAGGTACCCATTGCCACGTATTGATGACCTGTTTGACCAGTTGCAAGGAGCACAATTCTTTTCAAAGATCGATCTTCGTTCTGGATATCATCAGCTGAAGGTTAGAACTGAGGATATTCCAAAGACGGCTTTTAGAACTCGGTACGGGCATTATGAATTCTTAGTTATGTCTTTTGGATTGACTAATGCTCCTGCTGCCTTCATGGATATGATGAACAGGGTATTTAAGGAATATTTGGATCACTTTGTGGTCGTCTTTATCGATGACATCCTTGTTTATTCCAAAAGCCGTGAAGATCATGAGCAACACTTGAGGCTGGTACTCCAAAAGCTTCGTGAATACAAACTTTATGCCAAGTTGAAGAAATGCGAGTTCTGGCTGGAAGAGGTAGCATTCCTTGGGCACGTAGTATCAAGTCGTGGAATATCTGTTGACCCGGCAAAGATTGAAGCTATTCAAAGCTGGGAGCAACCTAAATCAGTGACCGAGGTACGTAGCTTTCTTGGTTTAGCTGGTTATTATCGGAGATTCGTGGAAGGATTTTCTCGAATCGCTACTCCATTAACTCAGCTGACTCGGAAAGATACAAAGTTTGGTTGGAGCGAAGAATGTGAGCAGAGTTTTCAAGAACTCAAGAGGAGACTCATTTCAGCACCTGTTCTAACAATACCATCTGGCTCGGAGGGATTTGTCATCTACAGTGATGCTTCGAGCAAAGGGTTGGGATGCGTTCTCATGCAACATGGAAAAGTCATAGCCTATGCATCAAGACAACTCAAGGAATATGAGAGGAATTATCCTACTCATGATCTAGAGTTGGCAGCTGTTGTCTTTGCACTTAAAATTTGGAGGCATTACTTGTATGGGGAGAAAGTGGAGATCTTTACGGATCATAAAAGTCTCAAATATTTCTTCACTCAAAAGGAACTCAACATGCGACAACGACGTTGGCTTGAACTGTTGAAAGATTATGATCATACCATTCAATACCATCCTGGAAAAGCGAACGTGGTAGCTGACGCATTGAGTAGAAGATCATATGCGGGTACAAATGCAATATTAACAACGCAAAGGCCCATTTTGTGTGACTTGCAAAGGATGGAGATAGAGTTGAAGACTCCAGGGACCCATGTGATGATGGCGAATATACGAGTAGAACCGACTTTAATCGATAAAGTTAAAGCTGCTCAAGCTACAGACCTGGAGCTGATGCGTATGAGGAAGAAAGTGCAAGAAGGTTCTATGCCGGAAGCAAGAATCGATGAAGAAGGAATACTTCGAGTCAACTCCAGACTTTGTGTTCCTAACAACCCTGATTTAAAGTATGAAATCATGATGGAGGCGCACAACACACCATTTGCAATCCATCCTGGAAGTACCAAAATGTATCATGATCTTCGTCATACATTTTGGTGGAGCAATATGAAGAGAGAGATAGCGTTGTTTATCTCAAGGTGTCTAACTTGTCAACGAGTCAAAGCGGAGCATCAAGTACCAAAAGGTCCATTGCAACCACTTGAAATTCCAGAATGGAAGTGGGAGCACATTACCATGGATTTCGTTACCGGTCTTCCTAGGGTTTCTCAAGGTATTGATGCGATTTGGGTCATTGTTGATAGATTGACCAAGTCTGCTCATTTCTTACCGATACGAGAAACTTATACACTTGAACGTCTTGCTCGTATGTACATAAACGAGATTGTAAGACTGCATGGTATGCCAGTATCCATAGTTTCTGATCGAGACCCAAGATTCACTTCACGATTTTGGGTTAGTTTACAAAAAGCTATGGGCACGGAGTTACGATTTAGTTCAGCATATCATCCTCAGACGGACGGACAATCAGAGAGGACTATTCAAACTCTTGAAGATCTATTAAGACTCTGTGTCTTTGACTTCAAGGGAAGTTGGGACAAGTTCTTACCATTGGTGGAGTTTTCCTACAACAACAGTTATCAAGCAAGTATTGGCATGGCTCCATTCGAAGCATTGTATGGAAGAAAATGTCGTTCTCCAGTATGCTGGGATGAGGTGGGCGAAGCAACGTTGTTGGGACCGGAGTTGGTACGTATGACTACAGAAAAGATTCAAACGATCCGACAACGTATAAAAACCTCACAAGATCGACAAAAGAGTTATGCTGATCTTCATCGAAAGGACGTGGAATTTGATGTAGGAGATCATGTGTTCTTACGTGTTGCTCCATGGAAAGGTGTTACGAGATTTGGAAAGAGAGGAAAGCTAAATCCTCGATTCATCGGTCCATTTTTAATCCTCGATCGAGTAGGAACTGTGGCTTATAGACTCGCTTTACCGCCAAGTATGTCTCGTGTTCATAACGTTTTCCACATATCCATGTTACGCAAATATGTGGAAGACCCGAACCACATTATTGAGTTAGAACCGGACGAAATAGCGGAGGATTTGACGTATGAAGAAGTTCCTATTCAAATCTTGGATAAGAAGGAACATATTCTACGCTCCAAGGTTATACCTCAAGTCAAAGTTTTGTGGAGAAACCACGATGTTGAGGAAATGACTTGGGAGTTAGAATCAGAAATGAAATCAAGGTATCCTTACCTCTTCGACATACCAGGTACGTACCCTAATTTCGAGGGCGAAATTTCATAAGAAGGGGAGGTTGTAAGACCCCAACTTTTATAAATAAAGATGAATTTTTTTATAAATATCATTTTTGAATATTATGGAGTTAATTTGATATAATGTTATAGTTGTGGGTAATATTTATAAATTTTGCAAAGTACGCAAGTTGTTATATAATATTCGATTGGTCGGGGAATATTCGTTTTAACAGGGAATATTCGTACAACGACACAATCATTGGTGGACCCCACAACGGAATTATTGTCGGATTGAGAAAACGACAAAAATATTTTATTAAAAATAACGGCGGAAATTTTACCATTGTTGCTGTTGAACTACTCGGTAGTAAAAGTACAGTAATACGTGTGGTTGCATAGTAGCACACGGTATTGATTATTAATGCTTATGTGAGAAGTCACTCAGTTTGATTTTATTATTGTCAGTTAATAATATGAATTATTTAGCGATAATGACGTTTTGTTTTATTCGTATTATTAACGTAATAAAACAGAAACATCTTTTTATATAAAACAAAATACTTTATTAAAGTTATTCTATAAATAGAATATATTTTATTTTATTTAAAAGATTTTTCTTTAAATATGGACCGTCAGATTAAAGTAATCAATCTGGACCGTTCATGGATTAGTTACTATGCATTCTATTTTTCTATAAATAGCAGCTCATTCCTTCATTATTTCTTACGAATTCACTGAACTCTAGAGAGAGAAACTATAGAGAGAAACTATAGAGAGAGAGAAGAAGAGTATTCTGCTACTTAACTACTTCCTTACTTCAGCTCTTCTTTAAAACGGTAGGGAATATTATTTCTTTTATATTCATGAAGAGAACTTCTGTTATTCCATTCGTTATTATTCTGTTGGAATAACCAGTATACGCGGTCTACCCTATACTTGGTGACATTCTTCTATTATTCTGTTGGAACATCCTGTCTGTGTGTTTTACACCGGACCTGGTTCCGTTTATTATTCTGTTGGAACATCCTGTCTGTGTGTTTTACACCGGACCTGGTTCCGTTTTATTATTATTCTGTTGGAATATCCTGTCTGTGTGTTTTACACCGGACCTGGTTCCATTATTTATTATTCTGTCGGAATATCCTGTCTGTGCGTTTACGCCGGACCTGGTTCCATTATTTATTATTCTATTGGAATAACCTGTCTGTGCGGTCTATCGCATGCATGGTGATTTCTTTTGTTATTCCATTCTTTATTGTACTCAGTTGGTTAAGTTTTGACTTCTATACTCCATGAAATTTGTGGAATATCCTTGATAGTTGCGTTTCATCCAGTATCTTTTCAAGAAAATATTCTTCTAAGCGTTCTTGAATTTTACTCCACAATGCAGTATCATGTTGACAATTTGGACGTTGTTAATTCCTGGATAAATTAATTCTTGAACTTGTTTTATTGAATTCTTATATCATTGTCATCATCCTCATGTTTATAAAATATTGAAAGTCATCTGTGGCATGTAGTGCATAGATGGACTTGGTATGATTATGACCAGGGATTATTCGGTATAATCATGACCGTAATGTTACAAATGATGTGGTAAAAGTCCTCATTGGCCCGTAGTGCATTGATGGACAGTTGTTGGCATGATCATGACCATTAATGAATACACGAATATCCTTGGCCGTAGTGCAGGGGTGATTCGATGATGTGGATTATTAAGCTGAGTCTCAGCGATCGCAGTGTTGAAAAACCTTTTAAATCATAAAAGATAGTAGAGTTTATTTTCTACTTGACTCTTTTAATGGATTGCTTGTTCCACTGCAGTTAAACTTGATGTCTATTATATTTTATCAGTTTAACATTGTTGAAGGCTAATGATAATTTATTCTGCATTATCTTAGTCATAATATTTCTTACTGGGCTAGTTGAGCTCACCCTTTCTTTCACTGTTCTCTTCAGGAAATGAGAACGTAGCTGGGACAAGTCGGGGTACGGAGTGATGGTCCGAATGATAGTATTAGTTAGTAGTCCTCACTATTCTATGTAATGGTGTGTTAATAAATGTAATGAGGACTCCTTTTGAGTATGAATACTCTCTAGAAGATAATATTTGTATTCAAACTCACAGTTTATGTTTTGTCGTATTGTACACGACAGATGTATTAATCAGTTGTATTTGTATTCTGTACTATGTATCTGACGACCCAAGATGGGTGATGTATACCTAATTTTGGGGGCGTCACAATCCCAGCGTAATGGCTGGAAGAATCCAATGATGGCAACCAAGGCAACCTATCATCAGGATAAACATCAATAATCCCCAGTGAGTCACTTGTAAAAAGAGGGGATCATCTTCGGCGGAAATAAAGTCAGAAAGCACATCAAAAGTTAAAGAGCATTAGTGACAGGCTCAACGTCAAAATCCAATTGTCTCATCCGTAGGAAAACTTCCATGGCAGGGATTTTGAAAACACCTTTACAAACATATCATCGAATCAGTCTCAATATCACTGACATACATTTCAAGTCGTTGGCGACAACCTCAATGTAGCATCGGGAAAGATCCGGTGATGAAAGCTTTGCACACTATCATTCGGATAGATGTCAAGACAGTTCAGTGGAGACCATAATTGAAAACTCCATCCCCAACAAAAATGGTGGTAATAGTCAGTGATAGAATACAATTGGAAATAATTCCAACCAAAAACATTCAGCATATATAACATCATATCATGCTGCATTGCGTAGAATCATTTAATCTTGTCATATTTCAAGTGCCTGTTAATCATTATCTTGTTCATTCCATTACATTGCATAAATATGACAATGAGGGTCATCTATAGACACTTGAAATTTTATATTCCTGTTACTAACCATGTAGGAGGGCAGAATCGTCTGTTGTATTCCAGAGACAACTCTGGCAGGTCAAGATCAAATCAAACCCCGGTGACAACCCCGGGAGATAAAATCTAACCTCAGTGATAACCCTGGGAGATCAAGTCAAACCCTAGTGACAACCCTATGAGATCAAGTCAAGCCCCGAAGATAACCGCGGGAGATCTAATCCAACCCTGGAGACAATCCCGGGAGATCAAATTCAGCCCCTAAGATAACCCCGGGAGATCAAATCAAATATCGGTGACAACCCCGGGAGATCAAATCCAACCTCAATGATAACCCCGAGAGATCAAATCAAGCCTCAGAGACAACCCTAGGAGATCAAATCTATGACACCCCGAAATCCGAGTACTTCATTCCCATAGGATTTGGTGCTCACTATCAAAAATAATTACATCTAACTACCCATAATAAAGGATAAAGACATAAAATAACCTAAACAATAATCTTTTCCCTTAAAGGGTTACATCATCTCAAAAACAATCCCAGGTAATCAAACCTTATATTATTACATAAGTTTACAGAATACATCATAAAATAAAATAAGTCTTATAACATAATTCACTTAAATAAATTCTCATAAATCTTTAACACTTGGAAATCTTGCCCTTTCCTTTGCTAGTAGATGGCTCGTTAACTTTCTCAACTTTAGCTGTAGTGTTAATTGCAAGAGTGAGCAAATAATTTCTCACTAATATAAAGAGTAGCAACAATAATAACATGAGAACGAACAACGAATGCTGAAAAATGGTGAACTTCTTCTACGAACCAGAAATAGAAAACAAGTTCGAACTTTAATATCTGAGGGTCTTAAGACCACGAACTATGTCCCCGATATTTAGGTATTACTACCCAAACCTTAACAGTCATTTAGACTATACAAATCCTTCTTTACGTACTTAGGGGGGGTCATCCCTTTGTACTATGTATTGTGCAGAAACATCTAAACGTTACGCGTACAAAACCACCTATGTTAGGGTTGTTCGTCTTAGTTTGAATTTAGAATTTCCACACTAAAGAAAGTTTAGTTTTGAACTAGCTTATCAGTGGTTCTAGAATTTTAGAACACTATTCCATTATAGACTAGTTCAATCAATAAGAGTGTGCTTACTACTTAAAGGTTTAATACAACAATATAGAATTGAACAAGGTTATCAAAGTCTAATATTGAATAACAGAAATTGACAATTGAATAGACATAGTATACATGCAAAGTACTACATTCAAAAGAGTTAGAACAATCTTATTTGAATCATTAAATTTAAACAGAATATGCTTTGAACAGAAATATCAAGAATTAAGAAAGTGAAACACGCTCGATGTAACAAACTAGATTACAAGAGCTTGTACAATCATACACGAGATAGAATCAATAGGCTTGCTAAACCTTAATATAAAACTTAGGAATAGAAAGCTTGCTTGACATAAAAGATAACATAGCTATTAAACTTGCATTCATTATAAAAGAGAATGAAGTTAGGAAACTTGCTCAATAGAAGTTTAGGATAAGGAACTTTCCTTGTATATAAGCTACACAAGTATAATATTGTTCGCCAATTACCCTACACATATCATTGAAATTGCAATAACAATTAGTTGCATCAACATTAGCTTTATGGGTTTAACCCACCATTTAAAGCATAACCTTGACTTAACATCTAACCATGTTGCTTAACATCCTAACGAATCTGAAAACTCACTATCGCTTAACATAAAGTTTTATCTCTAACTCTTGTAAACATCAATGTTTGTTCATTACATATCTTATTTAAATGATCACTTAAAATCTTCACATTTTATATTACATCACATTACAATCTGTTATTGTAGTCCACGTTATGTTTTAACATCTTTATCATGCATGCCAAACTAGATTAGGTCCTCATATTACAACCCACAAACAAACAGACTTCACTGCCTAGGCTCAGGGCACTGTCCCAAGCCTTGGCACTGGTGTAGCTGTGTTGGTGCAGATTCAAAAAAGACCAACGGCGCAGCTGTGCCATTTCTACCTGTGGTACTGGCGCAGCTGCGCCACACCCAGACAAAAATTGCAGCAGCTTTGTTCTGCACCAACACACCAAGAACCAACCCAATTACACAGAATTCACAAAACTTAATATCTAAAACTTTGTAATAACATCTATAAACATGATATACATCAAACTAATAACACAAACACTGCATATACTCAGTTTTAAAGATTCAAAACCATAATTTTCCCAATTTCTTCACTTTTTACACTTTTAGCAAATTCGATCGACGCGACTTCGTTTATTAACCAATTGACACGATTCAAACTACGCCGTTTTCATTTCTTAACATACTAACACAATCTAACATAAATTTGCAGATTACATCACATATTGGACATCAAATTTTGTACTTTCTTAAGCCATTTTTTATACATATAACACTATTATTTGTTTTTCCTCCTACAAACCAATTTCTTGTATTCTAATCATCAAATAGCGCTCGCATATGATGATTGACAGATTATAAACCTTACTTATATGTATATATATATCAATCCCACATAACTATAAATAGAAATTTCAAACATAAAAGTTAAAATTGAAGTAAGTTATACCTTTTTCTTTGATTGTATGTTGCAAAAGATGGTGACCATCTCCTTCCTCTTGGCAAAATCACAGAGATTGTCTCTCTTCCTCACCGAGCTCTCTCTCTATCTAACCCTCTATTATTTAGCCTTAGATAAAAAGATGCGTAACATATAAACTGACTCCCCCCTCTCTCACGTATACATCAGTTAAAAATAAGCCAAAGGCCACAAGGCCTTGTTTGGCTAACACAACTCCCCCCTTATAGATTATTTCAATAATATTTTTATTATATAGTTTTTTTATTTGTCACACTTGTAACCTATTTAATTAGCTTACACTTATAATAATAATAATTATAATTTTTATTATAATTATACTTATGATTAATAAATAATTATATATCTAATTTAATTAATAAATTAGACTTAAACATTACTTTATTTAATTTACTTATTCTCTTATATATTAAACAGTTCATTTAATTTAATTATTTCCATTAAATTAAAACTTCAAATAAAAATTACCATTATTTAATTTAATTAATATTAATCAATTTAGTTATTAAATTATTGCACCACAATTTCATCAATTATTTATTTTTCTCAATAAATAAATTATTTAAAATATTTATTTTCCTTAATAAATATTTAAATTAAATTACAAAATTTCTCGATCGTTACATCCTTCCCTCCTTAAAAGGATTCTGTCCCCAGAATCACCACTCGATAAATTTATTCATTACATTCTTCCCTCCTTAACAGGATTTTGTCCGAAGAATCGCTATATAAGATTAATCCAACAACTGAGGATAATTCTTCATCATAACATCTTCAAGTTCCCACGTAGCTTCTTCAGCATTATGGTTTCTCCAGATTACCTTTATAGAAGGTATTACTTTATTCATTAGTACTTGCTCTTTTCTGTCAATAATTTAAATAGGGACTTCTTCATATGTTAAGTCTTTCTCAAACTGTAACGGCTCATATTCTATAACATGTTTATAATCAGGCTTATATGGTCTTAATATTGATACATGGAAAATATTATGAATGTGCTCCAACTCTGGAGGTAAAGCTACCTCGTATGCCACTTCACCAACTCGTCAAAGCACTTCAAAAGGTCCTATAAACCTATGGCTCAGTTTTCCATTTTTACCAAATCGAATTTTCCCCTTCCAGGGAGACACTTTCAGGAAAACAAAACTACCGACATCGAATTCTTGATTTTGTCGATGTTGATTGGCATACTTCTTCTGTATATCTTGTGCAGCTATCAAATCTTGCTCAAATCACCTTGATGATCTCGACAGTTTGTTGCACCAATTTTGGACCCAATAGCTGACGTTCACCTACCTCGTCCCAGCATAATGGAGTTCTGCATTTCCTGCTGTATAACGCTTCGTAAGGCGGCATGCCAATACTCGCGTGATAACTATTATTATAGGTAAATTCAACCAATGGTAGATGGTCATCTCAATTTCGCTTAAAATCCATAATACATGCTCTGAGCATATCCTTTAATGTTTGGATGGTTCTCTCACTTTGTCCGTCGGTTTGAAGATGGTACGATGTGCTCATTCTCAGTTGTGTTCCAAAGCATTCTTGTAGTCATTTCCAGAAATTAGATGTGAAACGGGGATCTCTGTTTGATACAATGGACACTGGAACACCGTGTCTTGAAATAATTTCCTTCACGTACAGCTTTGTCAACCGATCTAGGTGAAATCTAATCTTGATTGGCAAAAAGTGTGCCGACTTTGTCAATCAAGCGATAATCACACAGATGGTGTCGAAACCTTGTTGAGTCATAGGAAGGCCTACCACAAAATATATTGTGATATGCTCCTATTTCCATTCTGATATCTCCAGTGGTTGAAATAATCTGATTGGCCTTTGATGCTCAGCTTTAACTTTTTGACACGTTAAGCATTTCTCTACACATTCAGCCACATCCTTTTTTATATCCGGCCACCAAAAATGATGTCTAAGATCCTGGTACATCTTTGTACTTCTAGGGTGAATCGAATATCTAGAGTTATGAGCTTCACTCAGAATTTCCTCCTTAACTTCCAGTATTGTCGGAACCCAAATTCTCCCTTCGAATTGAAGTAACCCTTCTGAATCAACTTTAAATTTGTTTTCCTCTCCTTCAGATACTTTCTATTTTATCTTTTTCACAGTCTTCATCCTGAAGTTGTGCATTCTTCACCTTATCTACCAAAGTTGAACTGTTTTCCATCTGAATCAACTTTTCGTTTGATTATGTCGAATATTTAATTTCCAACTCCATCTTTGCCATTTCTCATATTAGCCTCTCCTGAGCAGTCAACATCATTAACTTCTCCTGTCCCTTCATACTTAAAGCATCAGCAACAACATTCACCTTTCTGGGATGGTAAAAAATCTTGCAGTCATAGTCTTTGATCAACTCCAACCATCTTCTCTGCCTCATATTTAAGTCTTTTTGTGTAAAGATATACTTCAGACTTTTATGGTCGGTATGTATCTCACACCTCTCTCTATAAAGATAATTTCTCCAAATCTTCAAGGCAAACACCACCGCAGCCAACTCTAAGTTATGAGTCGGATACCCTTTCTCATAATCTTTCAATTGACGTGATGCATACGCAATAACTCTGTCGTTCTGCATAAGTACGCAACCTAGTCCTTTATGCGATGCGTTACTACACACCAAAAAATTCCCTGTATCATCAGGAAATGACAACATAGGTGCTGAACTCAACCTCTTCTTTAATTCCCTAAAACTTTCCCCAAACTTCTCCGTCCAAACAAACTTAACCGCCTTCCTAGTTAAATTCGACGTTGGGGTCGCGATTTTGGAAAAGTCTTAAATAAAACGCATGTAGTAACCTGTCAATCCTAAGAAACTCCTTACTTCTGATGGTGTCTTCGGCTGATCCCAATTTATTACAGCTTCAACCTTTGATAGATCTACCGAAATTTCATCCTTATTAATAACGTGTTCGAGAAACTGTACACGTTCCAACCAAAATTTACATTTTGAAAATTTTACATACAACATTTCTTTTCTCAATGTCTCCAATGTCACTCTTAAGTGTTCAACATGTTCCTCCTTGGTCATGGAAAACACCAAAATATCATCAGATAAACAACACAACGAATTTGTCTAAGAATGGTTTAAACACCATGTTCATCAAATTCATGAACGCTGTAAGTACATTGGTTAAACGAAAAGACATAACCAGAAACTCGTAATGACCATACCAAGTTCTGAATGCTATTTTTGGTACATCCTCCGGCCTCACCTTCAGTTGATGATAACCACTTCTCAAGTCTATCTTTGAGAAATATCTTGCTCCCTTCAGTTCATCGAACATGTCATCAATTCTTGGTAAAGGATACTTATTTTTAATCGTGACCTTATTCAATTCTCGATAATCAATGTAGAGCCACATCGATCCATCCTTCTTCTTAACAAATAACACCGGTGCTCCCCATGGCAATACACTCGGCTGAATATACTTCTTGTTGACCAACTCTTATAATTGCACCATCAACTCTTTCATCTCTTCTGGGGCCATTCTGTATGGTGCCTTAGATATCGGGGTCGTTCCTGGTAGTATGTCAATCACGAACTCAATTTATCGATCCGGCGAAAGACCCGACAAATCGTCTAGAGATACATCTGCAAAATCTCTTATGATCGGTATCTCTTCTAACTTCACACTCTTCTTCTGTGTATCGACTATGTAGGCTAAGTATCCTACACATCCTTATTTCAACAACTATTTAGCTTGCATCACCGTCAGACAACTTGCTTGTCGAGGTGACTTGCTGCCATAAAATACAACCTTTAACGGAGTCATGAGGTTAACACATTTCTTTTGGCAATTAATTACTGCACCGTAATTGAACAACCAATCCATTCCCAGTATGACATCATATTCACCAAGTCTAATTGGTATCAAATCTACCCTCATCTCGTGATCCTTTATAACCACTCTATAATTCCTATATATAAATCTAACAGGAATCACTTCCCTATTCTCAATTTCTATGATCAAAGGATATTCTAATTCTTCGTGAGGTAAATCGAAGTTCTGAGCAAATTCAATAGATATAAATGAACAAGTAGCACCCGAATCAAATAGCACATAAGCATTAATACCATTAATCAGAATGATACCTAACACCACATCCTTAGACTGTACAGCATCCTGTACGGTCATATTGAAAGTCCTCGTAGTAGGTCGGCTTGACTGTGCTATTCTAGTGATAGTTAATGCACCACCAACGTTGTTTCCCTTTCCTCCACTTGCACTTCCCGCTGGCTTTTTAGGGTAATCACAAGCCCTATGATCCTTCGAACCGCAGGGAAAACATGCTCCTTTCTTTGGACTAAAATAGTTCGGGGTAATGTCTCCCTCCGGACCACAGTTGAAACACAACCACTTTCCCTTCAACCACACCCCAGTATGGTTCTTCCCGCACGTCGCACAAGCTTCAAACTTTTTCTTTTGCTGACTTCCTTGTTGTCCTCTTGCAATTGAATTCTCGCTCCACATCCTCTTCTGATTGTTACTTCCAACGTTACTTCCACCAGCCTTATTTTTATTCTCATTCTTCCTCTTCTTCTGTTCTTGATTGTACTTGGTCAAGGTATCGCTTCCACCTTTTGCGATAATTGCCTTTTCTAGTACAGCCGCAAATGTATTTAACTGGAACATTGAAATCTTGCTATAAAGCCAGGGCTTCAATCCTTGTTCGAACCTTCTCGCCTTACGCTCGTCGGTATTGACTTGATAAGTTGCAAAACTTGCCAACTCATTAAACTTCGCAGCATATTCTTGCACCGTCATGGTTCCTTGTTTCAGCTCCAGAAATTGCACCTCCAACTGATTCTGAGAACTCGCTAGAAAGTACATTTCAAAAAACTTCTCCTTAAATCTATCCCACGCTATCACTCCTTATCTCCCACGAACCTTATTTGCATGCCACTAGTATCTAGCTTCCGACTTCAGCATGAATGTTGCGAACGCAGTCTTCTGATCTTCGTTAACTCTAGCAACGTCGAACACCTTCTCCATTTTCATGATCTAGGTTTGGGCTTCCACTGGATTCATAGACCCTTGAAACTCTGGCGGTTCAACCGCTTTGAATTCCTTGAAGGTCGTGACTTGAGCTTGTGGTTGATTCGCTAGTGCCCCCGTTAACAAAGTTACTAACTGCTGAACCGGTTAGCATTGGCCTCGTTATTATTGTTAGTAGACCCCTCAGGAGGTGGTTGTTGATGTAGTTGTCTTCTTCTATGAGGCATTTTCTGTTACAATATATGCTTATTAATTCATTACTCAACTTTTTAGGTATTTGAAGTTTAACTTAAACATTCTAAGATTAAAGCTATAACAAATAACATTTCAAATAAACTTTGATATTTTATTCATTCATAACGTTTTAAAACATAATAAAGATAGCACATCTGCTATCAACATCCACTTTCCTGAACTAGACAAAGTTCTAGGATTACATATTCATACTCTCCCTTTATTCATCTCAAAATAAGGGATTAAAATTTATTTATTCACATAATTAACCACATTATTATCACTCTTATTCTTTTTATCTGGTCATATTAAGACATCGCGAGGTTTCTCTATGCTCTTCCTCCATAATACAATATGTCGTCCTATGATCCATCACGAACCACGGCGAATCTTCAAATTGAGGTGGGTAATAAAAGACTCAATCTTGGGCCCTATTAATCGCATAATTAAAGGCATGATCCATTTCGTTCATTTTAGCTTTCTTCGTTTGGGCCTTAGCTTCAGCACGGTCTGTATGATGAGTCGCCTTCGTCTAAGCGTGGCATCCTCTACTCTTCCACGCTTAGCTGATTCCTCTTCCAAGTCATTTTTTAACTTCTCCACATCAGTCTTCATCTTCTCATCTACTGCCAATAGATCTTCATGTTGACCCTTTGTATGAACTAGGTCCCACTCTGTGTTTCCAAGGCGTGAGTCGAGTTTTTGAATCTCTGCATCCTTCTGCTCTATCGTAGCGTGATGCATCTCAACCAACTCCTTTATCTCCTCAACCTTGTCCTGTAATTTTATGTTACGGTCGTACAGTGCATCATATATCTCAGCTGATATGAAGTTTGGTGGAAACTTCACAGGATCCTTTTCTTCATCGTCCTCTGAACTATCCTCCTCGGGATCAGTCACAGGCACATCCTCCTGGATCAACTGTTCCCGCACAACGTGGATAACTCAGGGTTCGTCATCTCTAGGTATATGAGGTATCACTTCCCCAGCTAGACTGGTTCCTCCAACGTTAGACATCCTGACAACAAAATATTATTTTAGTTTATTTATTATATTACATTCTTTGATACTCGCGAGCACATAAGTTATTAACACATAGCACATAATGTCTTTGATTGTTTTAGCTTCAATGGATGCCTTAATCCCTTCCTTAAAACTTGATAAGATTTTGACACCACTATATTTTCTATCTTCCTTAAAGGTTACTTCCTAAGGTTTCTCCACCTAAGGTTTATAACCTAAAGCTTTGATACCAACCTGTGACACCCCTAAATTCGGGTACTTCATTCCCACAGGATTTGGTGCTCACTATCAAAAATAATTACATCTATCTACCCATAATAAAGCATAAAGACATAAAATAACTTAAACAATAATCTTTTCCCTTAAAGGGTTACATCATCTCAAAAACAATCCCAGGTAATATAACCTTAAATTATTACATAAGTTTGCGGAATATATCATAAAATAAAACAAGTCTTATAACATAATTCACTTAAATAAATTCTCATAAATCTTCAATACTTGGACATCTTGCCATTTCCTTTGCTAGTAGATGGCTCATCAACTTTCTCAACTTTAGTTGCAGTGTTAATTGCAAGAGTGACCAAACAATTTCCCACTGATATAAAGAGTAGCAACAATAATAACATGAGAGTGAATAACGAATGCTGAACAATGGTGAACTTGTTCTATGAACCAGAAATAGAAAATAAGTTCGAACTTTAATATCTAAGTGTCTTAAAACCACAAACTATGTCCCCTGTATTTAGGTATTACTACCCCAACCTTAATAGTCATTTAGACTATACAAACCCTTCTTTACTTACTCAGGGGGATCAACCCTTTGTACCGTGTATTATCTACAAACAACTAAATGTTACACGTACAAAATCCCCTATGTCAGGGTTGTTCATCTCAACTTGAATTTAGAATTTCCACACTAAAGAAAATTTAGTTTGGAACTAGCTTAATAGTGGTTCTAGAATTTTAGAACACTATTCTATTATAGACTAGTTCAATCAATAAGAGTGTGCTTACTACTTGAAGGTTTAATACAATAATATACAATTGAACAAGGTTATCAAAGTCAAAGATCGAATAACAGAAATTTGCAATTGAATATACATAGTATACATGCAAAGTAATACATTCAAAAGAGTTATAACAATCTCATTTGAATCACTGAATTTAAACAGTATATGCTTTGAATAGAAATATCAAGAATTAAGAAAGTGAAACTCGCTCGATGTAACGAACTAGATTACAAGAGCTTGTACAATCATACACGAGATAGAATTAATAGGGTTGCTCAACCTTTATATAAAATTTAGGAATAGAAAGCTTGCTTGACATAAAAGATAACGTAGCTATTAAACTTTTATTTATTATAAAAGAGAATGAAGTTAGGAAACATGCTCAATAAAACTTTAGGATAAGGAACTTGTCTTGTATGTAAGCTACACAAGCATAATAATGTTTGGCAATTACCCTACATATATCATTGAAATCGCAATAACAATTAGTTGCATCAACATTAGCTTTATGGATTTAACCCACCATTTAAACCATAACCTTGACTTAGCATCTAACCATGGTGGTTAACATCTTAACGAATCTGAAATCTCACTATCGCTTAACATAAAGTTTTATCTCTAACTCTTGTAAACGTCAATGTTTGTTCATTGCATAACTTATTTAAATGATCACTTCAAATCTTCACATCACAACTGAAAAATATAAGCAATCAAAATGCTTGTCAGGACTGTTCTTCATTTTATGGGTTGCCCAGAAATGAAGAGCAGTTCAAGGTGTCACTTTTGTATCTAAATATCTTTGATTCCTGGGCTTTGTTTGTGTGATTGAGTGGTTTAATTTTGTAGTAGAGATGTCAAGGTATGAAAGTAACACACTCTTGTAACTTATCAACATCACATGAACTAGATCTGACTTAGTCAAAGTACCAACCAGAAACAATTCTTGAAGGTTTCTGGGTTTTCTAGAAAACTTCAATCGGATAGTTGGCCAACCATTGTTTAACCATCCATCACTTTGATTTTGTTCATGATCTGGGTGTTCTAATGGCATGATTGTGTAGTCTACATACCAGTCTACAAAACCTATTTTCTAACATCCTCTAACTACTTAAACACTGCAAGATTCAAGGCCTGCAAAACGTTGTCAGAAATTCTGGGTTTTCTGGGAAATTTTTCGGTTTTCCAGAAATCAATTTTGCGCTTGGTCAACCATGTTTGACGATTAATAATTTGAGATCTAGACATGGTATGGACTTGATTCTACTTCCAGTCTACTCTCCTCATGGCAGAGAATAAATCTATAACACTAATCCATCAAAATAATTAACACACAAACATCTATGGGCCCTGACATTAGGCTGTCAGGCCACAAAATTAGGGTTCTAAGTCAGTTTTTAAAAACCTATTTTCTTTCATCTAGATGTTATAGATCTATGATGTAACATCACTGTGACGCCCCCAAAATAGGTATACAACACCCATTCTGAGTCGCCAAAATACATGGTACAGAAACAACTACATCTTTATTATTACAACACAAGAACTGTGAGTTTAAATACAAATATTGTCATTTAGACAATATCCACACTCAAATAAGCACTCATTACAATTATTGATACATTATTTCACAAAAATAGTGAGGACTACTAAAGTAACTTCTAGAACCATCATTCCATACCCCGACTAGTACTCGCTACATTCTCGCCTCCTGAGAAAAATGGAACAAAAAGGAAAAGGGTGAGCTCAACTAGCCCAGTAAAGAACATTATGACTAAGATAATACAGAACAAATTATCGTTAGTCTTCAACAGGGAAAAATCTAATAGAATACAATAGACAACAAGTTTTAAATCAATAACTGCAGCGGAAACAGCAAACCATTAGAAGAGTCAAGTAGAGAATGAGTTCTACTATCTTCTAAGATTTAAAAGTCCATCATCAATATTTTATCCCTGTAACAACAATCAATAACCATCTTTAATCAAATATTCATCTTTGCACTACAGGCCAAAGATATTCATTTGTATCACCAGTCGGTCATATTCATCTCAACACCTGTTCATCTTTGCACTACGGGCCAAAGATATTCATCAGTTAATCATTCATCTTTGCACTACGGCCAAAGATATTCAGTAATATCATCATTTAGGACTGAGGATGATGAAAAATATATTAAAGAACACGAATCCAGTGAAACAAAATAACAAATATTAAGGATTCGTATTTCGATTTATTCATGTCCAAAAATACCTTATAATTATTCATAGTGAAGTAGAATTCAAGAATGATCAAAACATGGATACAATCAAAGCTAGTACCCAGAATAGATATTTTGGACGAAAAGAAGAAAATTTTATTTTTCGGTGAATAGTAACTCGTGAATAGTAACTCGTGAATAGTAACTCATGAATAGTAACCCCGACGTGAAAAGTTCCAAATTTGATAAAAATTTCCAACCAATATTTCGGCATAATGATATTGAAGAAATAATATCATTTTTGAATAAAATAACATCCCTTACCTCGTACAGACAGTACTTCTGGTCGGAATACCGGTATAAGGCTGAAAGACACTTGCTCTGATGAATAGAAACTCTCAAAGTATCTAAATACTCACAAAATACACTCAATAATCTAGAGAGAGAAAGAGAGAAAACTTGTTTCTAGTGTGATTTTCAATTCTAACTTAGCCCTCTATTTATAGGAAAATGTTAGCACGCCGAAGCAGACTTAACCTGCAACCTGATGGCTTTACCTGCTACTATTCCCACCCACCACATTTGAATAAAAATCTCAGCACATTTCTTCACCAACCAAGAGTGGGGCCCACCAATTCTAGAATTTTCTACCAAAATGATTAACTCCGAAAATTCAACAATTTCTGAACCAGTCATCTCGTAAAATTCATAATAAATCATACGTTCATTTTTAACGGTTCAAAATTTGTGGACATATACTCAACTTATATATGTATAACATATCCAAAAATTACCACGATCCAACGGTCGGATTAAAAAATTATAACTCCCGCAAAATATCTCAAAAACCCTGATTTTTAATACCTCCATTCCGACAAAAATACTGATAAAAACCTCAACATTAACTCCTTCATTTTTAACCACAAAAATATATCCCTCATTTATATCCACAAAAATAAATATTTCCTTATCATATGAATCAATAATTAATTATTTACAAATAATATTACAGAATCACATTTATGACAACCAGGCCGTTCCCAGGAAAGAGGGGGCTTTCCAATAAGGATTTCTCCTTACTGGCGCGCAATTAGATGACCAAACCTCTCCTTAGACAGAACTTTCTAGACATTGCCAATAATGTTATCTAATAATATTATTCAAATAATATGAATTATTGATCTGATAATGGGAAATACTGTGTAGTGACAATTATTGAAACAACAGTAATATAAAATATCAACGCAGCAATTATTGAATCAATAAAATAAAATACTGAACAGTAATTACTGTAACCATTATTGAGTAGTGCCTTCTTACGTAAGAATCAATAATTGGTGCAATACAGTGTGCTACTGTGTAACAACGCGTATTACTGTGTTTTAACCACCGGGTATTTCAACAGTATTAACGGTAACAACTACGCCGTTATTAATAAAAAACATATACTTGTCGTTTTCTTCATCCAATCGCTTTCCGTTATGGGGCCCACAAAAGACTGCGCCGTCGTACGAATATTCCCCGACAGGAAGAATATTCCACGACCAAACGAATATTCCCCGACAACAATGAATATTTTATAACCACTTGCTTATTTAAAATATTTACGCATTTTACCCATAACTAACCTCATTAATCAATTTAACACTTACTATTTCAAAATAATAAATAGAGGGAATTTAAATTTCATTTATTAATAATTTGGGGTCTTACAACCTCCCCTCCTTATGAAATTTCGTCCTCGAAATTAACGTACGTACCTGGTGTTTCGAAAAGATGAGGATACCTCGCTTTCATTTCCGTTTCCAACTCCCAGGTCATTTCCTCAATAGCATGGTTTCTCCACAAAACTTTAACTTGTGGTATGACCTTCGTGCGTAGGACATGCTCCTTTCTATCCAAGATCTTGACAGGTACCTCTTCGTACGTTAAGTCTTCAGCTATCTCGTCCGGTTCTAACTCAATAACGTGGTCTGGGTCTTTCACATATTTACGTAACACAGATATATGAAAAACATTATGAACACGAGACATACTTGGAGGTAACGCAAGTCTATAGGCCACATTTCCTACTCGGTCAAGAATCTGAAATGGACCAATAAATCGTGGATTGAGCTTTCCTCTCTTCCCAAATCTTGTAACTCCTTTCCATGGAGCCACACGCAACAATACATGATCCCCAATGTCAAATTCCACGTCCTTCCGATGAAGATCCGCATAACTCTTTTGTCGATCCTGTGCCGTTTGTATACGCTGTCGAATCGTTTGGATCTTCTCTGTAGTCATGCGTACCAACTCTGGTCCCAACAATGTTGCTTCACCCACCTCGTCCCAGCATACTGGAGAGCGACACTTTCGTCCATATAATGCTTCAAATGGGGCCACACCTATACTTGCCTGATAACTGTTATTGTAAGAGAATTCCACCAATGGTAGGTACTTATCCCAACTCCCTTTGAAATCTAGGACACAAAGTCTTAATAGATCTTCAAGAGTTTGAATAGTCCTCTCTGATTGTCCGTCCGTTTGAGGATGGTATGCCGAACTAAATCGTAAATCTGTGCCCATAGCTTTTTGCAAGCTAACCCAAAATCTTGAAGTGAATCTTGGGTCACGATCCGAAACTATGGATACTGGCATGCCATGCAGTCTCACAATCTCATCTACGTATATACGAGCAAGACGTTCAAGGGAATAAGTCTCCCGTATCGGCAAGAAATGAGCAGACTTGGTTAATCTATCAACAATAACCCAAATAGCATTTATGCCTTGAGAAACCGTGGGAAGACCCGTAACGAAATCCATGGTAATGTGTTCCCATTTCCATTTCGGAATCTCAAGTGGTTGCAATGGACCCTTTGGTACTTGATGTTCCGCCTTTACACGTTGACAAGTTAAACACCTCGAGATAAACTTTGCAATCTCTCTCTTTATATTATTCCACCAAAATGTATGTCGTAGATCACGATACATTTTGGTACTTCCAGGATGGATTGCAAATGGTGTATTGTGTGCTTCCATCATGATCTTGTACTTCAAATCAGAATTGTTAGGAACACAGAGTCTAGAGTGAACTTGAAGTATTCCTTCTTCATCGATTCTTGCTTCTGGAATAGAACCTTCTTGCACTTTCTTCTTCATACGCATCAGCTCTATGTCCGTAGCTTGAGCAGCTTTAACTTTATCGATTAAAGTCGGTTCTACTCGTATATTTGATATCATCATGTGGGTACTTGGAGCCTTCATCTCTATCTCCATCCTTTGCAAGTCATACAAAATGGGCCTTTGTGTTAATAACATTGCACTCGTACCCGCATATGATCTTCTACTCAATGCGTCAGCTACTACGTTTGCTTTTCCAGGATGATATTGGATGGTATGATCGTAATCTTTCAACAGCTCGAGCCAACGTCGCTGCCGCATGTTGAGTTCCTTTTGGGTGAAGAAATATTTAAGGCTTTTATGATCTGTATAGATCTCCACTTTCTCCCCATACAGGTAGTGTCTCCAGATCTTCAACGCGAAAACTACTGCTGCCAACTCCAAATCATGAGTAGGATAATTCCTCTCATATTCTTTGAGTTGTCGCGAGGCATAGGCTATGACTTTCCCATGTTGCATGAGAACACATCCTAACCCTTTGCCTGAAGCATCACTGTAGATAACAAATCCATCCGAACCAGATGGTATTGTCAGAACAGGTGCCGAAATGAGTCTCCTCTTAAGCTCTTGAAAACTCTTCTCGCATTCCTCGCTCCATACGAATTTGATATCTTTCCGAGTCAGCTGAGTTAACGGGGTAGCGATTCGAGAAAACCCTTCCACGAATCTTCGATAATAACCAGCTAAGCCTAGAAAGCTACGTACTTCGGTCACCGTCTTTGGTTGCTCCCAACTTTGTATTGCTTCAATCTTCGCCGGGTCAACAGATACTCCATGTTTTGACACCACGTGCCCTAGGAAAGCTACTTCCTCAAGCCAGAACTCGCATTTCTTCAACTTGGCATATAACTTATTTTCACGCAGCCTTTGGAGTACCAGCTTCAAATGATGCTCATGATCTTCACGGCTTTTGGAATATATGAGGATGTCATCAATAAAGACAACAACGAACTGATCCAAATAATCCTTAAATACTCGGTTCATCATATCCATGAAAGCCGCAGGAGCATTAGTCAATCCAAAAGACATAACTAGGAACTCATAATGCCCGTACCGAGTTCTGAAGGCAGTCTTTGGAATATCCTCAGTTTTAACCTTCAGCTGATGATATCCAGAACGAAGATCGATCTTTGAAAAGAACTGTGCTCCTTGTAACTGGTCAAACAGGTCATCAATACGAGGTAGCGGATACCTATTCTTAATAGTGACATGGTTTAATTCCCGGTAATCAATACAAAGTCGCATACTCCCGTCTTTTTTCTTTACAAATAAAACAGGAGCACCCCAAGGAGATGTACTAGGACGAATGAAACCGATGTCCAACAACTCTTGTAGTTGGACCTTTAACTCCTGAAGTTCAATAGGAGCCATTCGATATGGGGTTTTAGAAATGGGCTTTGTACCAGGTTCAAGATCAATAAAGAATTCAATTTCTCGTTCCGGGGGTAGACCGGGAAGTTCTTCAGGAAATACGTCAGGAAAGTCAATAACAACAGGAATATTATTCAAATTTGACGTGTCTTTATTTAAATCCATAACATGGGCTAAGAAAGCTTGACATCCGTTTTTTAATAAACGAATGGCTTTATGGCTTGATATAACAGTGATTGATTTTAATGGCTTAGTTATTTGAATTCGTACAACAGGTTGGTTAGGAATATGAAAACTAACAACCTTACGAAAACAATCAATTTTGGCATGATGAGTAGTTAGCCAATCAATCCCTAAAATCACATCAAAAGCAAGTATCTTTAAAGAGATAAGGTCAACAGGTAAGGTGATGGTACCAACTTGGATCACACAAGATTTATAAACAGTGGATGTGATGAAAGTTTCTCCTAACGGAGTCTCCACAGATAAATCAAAGTCTAACTTCTCCGGAGTCAAGTTTAAACGTTGAGCACAAGCAGGAGAGATAAAAGAATGGGTAGAACCGGTATCTAATAAGGTATAAACTTCGCATGAATTTATGATTAGCTTACCCGTGATCATCTCGTTTGGGTTCCTCGCATGTTGACCAGTCACGACTAACGCTCTTCCAGGAACCGTTGACTTTATCTTTTCTGGGACAGCTTTTTGAGTCACCATCCCCGCTGGACTTGGTTTTGCTACAGTGCAATCTCGAGCGATATGTCCTTCCTTTCCACAATTATAACATACCTTAAACTGTTGTGGGCAGTTTGGGCTGATATGTCCTTCTTTTCCGCACTTATAGCATATAACCGGTGGTCGTTCTCCTCCCTTGGAACCAATTGCTGTTGGTGCTGACGTCTTCGTATTGTCATTGTTGAATCTCCTCTTTTTAAAATCTCCTCCCGACTCGCTTCTTCTATTTTCATAGCCACGATTACCACCAGAGTGGTTGCCGTTCTTGTCTGTATTTTTCTTTCTCCGCTGGTTATCATTGTTCTGATGACTGCTGTCACCGATATGATCCTGGTTGTGATCCCTCAGTTGACCGTACTCGTTATCTCGCTCTAATAATTGAGCCCTATTGACAACATCTGAATAGAGAGAAAATTTATGAGAAATGAGATATTGACGTATGCCGGGTTTCAAACCTCTCAGAAACATCCTCGTCATACGTTCCTCATTCTCCACCAAATGAGGTGCAAACCTGGACAACTCTGCAAACTTTGCCTCGTACTGAGATACCGTCATATTATTCTGCTCTAGTCTAATAAACTCTACCTCCTTCATATGACGAATACTTTCAGGAAAGTACTTGTCATTGAACAGTTTTTGAAATGTCTCCCAAGACATGCTGAGTGCGGTTGGATGGGTACGCTTCACAGACTCCCACCAGTAATCTGCCTCGCCACGGAACATAAAGGTGGCGAATGGAACCTTCTGTTCCTCCGTGCATCCCAAGACATCGAATATCTTGGTAATTTGCTTGACCCACGTTTCCGCCATGATCGGATCCGGCTTTCCCTTAAATTCTGGTGGTCCCAATTCTTTGAACTGTTTGGCTGTGACAAACCGTGAATTGCTATCATTTCCTCCTGTATTTTGAACACGAGTCTCCCTTGTCTGGTTTTGCATGAATTGCAAAAAACTTCTAAACATTCCATCGTTCATCATCTGCTCATTGGCGTTGTTCACAGGAGGAACATTGCCAGCCTGTTGCACGTTCTCCTCGTTGGTAAGCACCGGTGTCTCCACGGTCTCATTTACTCCACTATTAACATTCTCAGTCGACATTCTCAAATACTGCCATAAAACAAGGGTTAATTAAATAAATTAACAAATCACATAATACCCCTATATTATGACTGACCAATAAATAAGCTTAGGTAGGACACACTAGCGAAGGATTCGTCTCTCCCCTCCTAGTTCTATTCCCCGATCTCCGCCAGAGATCATATCCCAAAGCTCTGATACCAACTGTGACGCCCCCAAAATAGGTATACAACACCCATTCTGAGTCGCCAAAATACATGGTACAGAAACAACTACATCTTTATTATTACAACACAAGAACTGTGAGTTTAAATACAAATATTGTCATTTAGACAATATCCACACTCAAATAAGCCCTCATTACAATTATTGATACATTATTTCACAAAAATAGTGAGGACTACTAAAGTAACTTCTAGAACCATCATTCCATACCCCGACTAGTACTCGCTACATTCTCGCCTCCTGAGAAAAATGGAACAAAAAGGAAAAGGGTGAGCTCAACTAGCCCAGTAAAGAACATTATGACTAAGATAATACAGAACAAATTATCGTTAGTCTTCAACAGGGAAAAATCTAATAGAATACAATAGACAACAAGTTTTAAATCAATAACTGCAGCGGAAACAGCAAACCATTAGAAGAGTCAAGTAGAGAATGAGTTCTACTATCTTCTAAGATTTAAAAGTCCATCATCAATATTTTATCCCTGTAACAACAATCAATAACCATCTTTAATCAAATATTCATCTTTGCACTACAGGCCAAAGATATTCATTTGTATCACCAGTCGGTCATATTCATCTCAACACCTGTTCATCTTTGCACTACGGGCCAAAGATATTCATCAGTTAATCATTCATCTTTGCACTACGGCCAAAGATATTCAGTAATATCATCATTTAGGACTGAGGATGATGAAAAATATATTAAAGAACACGAATCCAGTGAAACAAAATAACAAATATTAAGGATTCGTATTTCGATTTATTCATGTCCAAAAATACCTTATAATTATTCATAGTGAAGTAGAATTCAAGAATGATCAAAACATGGATACAATCAAAGCTAGTACCCAGAATAAATATTTTGGACGAAAAGAAAAAAATTTTATTTTTCGGTGAATAGTAACTCGTGAATAGTAACTCGTGAATAGTAACTCATGAATAGTAACCCCGACGTGAAAAGTTCCAAATTTGATAAAAATTTCCAACCAATATTTCGGCATAATGATATTGAAGAAATAATATCATTTTTGAATAAAATAACATCCCTTACCTCGTACAGACAGTACTTCTGGTCGGAATACCGGTATAAGGCTGAAAGACACTTGCTCTGATGAATAGAAACTCTCAAAGTATCTAAATACTCACAAAATACACTCAATAATCTAGAGAGAGAAAGAGAGAAAACTTGTTTCTAGTGTGATTTTCAATTCTAACTTAGCCCTCTATTTATAGGAAAATGTTAGCACGCCGAAGCAGACTTAACCTGCAACCTGATGGCTTTACCTGCTACTATTCCCACCCACCACATTTGAATAAAAATCTCAGCACATTTCTTCACCAACCAAGAGTGGGGCCCACCAATTCTAGAATTTTCTACCAAAATGATTAACTCCGAAAATTCAACAATTTCTGAACCAGTCATCTCGTAAAATTCATAATAAATCATACGTTCATTTTTAACGGTTCAAAATTTGTGGACATATACTCAACTTATATATGTATAACATATCCAAAAATTACCACGATCCAACGGTCGGATTAAAAAATTATAACTCCCGCAAAATATCTCAAAAACCCTGATTTTTAATACCTCCATTCCGACAAAAATACTGATAAAAACCTCAACATTAACTCCTTCATTTTTAACCACAAAAATATATCCCTCATTTATATCCACAAAAATAAATATTTCCTTATCATATGAATCAATAATTAATTATTTACAAATAATATTACAGAATCACATTTATGACAACCAGGCCGTTCCCAGGAAAGAGGGGGCTTTCCAATAAGGATTTCTCCTTACTGGCGCGCAATTAGATGACCAAACCTCTCCTTAGACAGAACTTTCTAGACATTGCCAATAATGTTATCTAATAATATTATTCAAATAATATGAATTATTGATCTGATAATGGGAAATACTGTGTAGTGACAATTATTGAAACAACAGTAATATAAAATATCAACGCAGCAATTATTGAATCAATAAAATAAAATACTGAACAGTAATTACTGTAACCATTATTGAGTAGTGCCTTCTTACGTAAGAATCAATAATTGGTGCAATACAGTGTGCTACTGTGTAACAACGCGTATTACTGTGTTTTAACCACCGGGTATTTCAACAGTATTAACGGTAACAACTACGCCGTTATTAATAAAAAACATATACTTGTCGTTTTCTTCATCCAATCGCTTTTCGTTATGGGGCCCACAAAAGACTGCGCCGTCGTACGAATATTCTCCGACAGGAAGAATATTCCACGACCAAACGAATATTCCCCGACAACAATGAATATTTTATAACCACTTGCTTATTTAAAATATTTACGCATTTTACCCATAACTAACCTCATTAATCAATTTAACACTTACTATTTCAAAATAATAAATAGAGGGAATTTAAATTTCATTTATTAATAATTTGGGGTCTTACAATCACAGTTCACTAAATAA
This sequence comes from Panax notoginseng, assembly GCA_016801055.1. Lineage (NCBI taxonomy): Eukaryota > Viridiplantae > Streptophyta > Magnoliopsida > Apiales > Araliaceae > Panax > Panax notoginseng. Next base: position 65,140,313 of record CM029015.1, on the reverse strand, counting down.
TATCTATTAACATATATCTAAGCAACAAATAACACCATTAACCTGAATCATAAGGATTTAAAAAAATTAGGTTTTATACATTTAATATTCAAAACTTGATTTCTGATCCTTGATGATCTGATCTTGAGGTGCTAAAGACTTTACTAGGGACTGATTCACTTAAGAATGTCGTAGCTTTGGAGAGAGAATGACTTGGTTAAGTGTATGGATGGAAATGAGGCTTGTCTTTGTATTTTCTCTCTCTTTAATCTCCTAATATTTTGATGCAATGTATTTGGCTGGTATAGTTGTCAATATTTGACTGATTGGAATTAGTTTAAGCCACATGGGAGATCTATAGTTGGTGACTTACAAAGATCATGGCAAAATTTTCACTCTTTCGTATTAAAGAAATACAAAAAGGACACTTTGGTCATTTTGCCCACAATTTTAATGGCATATTTGTAATTGGCCTAACCCTAATAGGTTTTGCTAATTAAATTCTAAGATTTTCTAATTGGGGTTTAAAATAGAAAATTAAGCTTTCTAAATTAGAAATTAGGATTTTCCAATTATATTAGGGCTTCCTAATTACATTAGAGCTTGCAAATTAGGATTAATGTTTCCTAATTAACATTAAAATTTCAAAATTAACAATTTGGATTTCCCTAATTGAACATTAAGGTTTCTAACTTAACAGTTAGGGTTTCTAACTAATCGTTAGGTTTTCCCTAATTTGGTTTATAATCAATAACATATCTTTGATCACACACCGTACACAAATAAGCAATATACACAAAAACCATATAGGTCCTTAACAAAAATTTCAAATTCATACCTATTTTCCAGTCTAGGTCTTATTATTCAACCTTAATTTGATCGATTAAGATTTTAATAAACGTGTCAGTGTCCCGAAGTCCACACATACACAATTGTCACCATATGTTGAGAATAAAAATTTATTTTTAAAAGGCACATAGTGCGTATTAAGCTTGATGTCAAAAATTTCCAAGTCTAGCATAGTTAGAAGATTTGGAAACCTATGCTTCCACTAATGATCCATTGCTTCATAATTCTATCTATTCCTATTATCCTCAATTGCGACGCCCCCACAATAGGTATACATCAGCCATTCTGAGTCGCCAAATACATGGTACAGAATTCAAATACAAACTTAATTATACAACTGTCGTGTAAAATATGACAAAATATAGTTGAGAGTTTTAACACAAATACTGTCTTCTAGACAATATCCAAACTCAAATGGATTCCTCATTACAGTTATTATCACACTATTTTATAAAATAGTGAGGACTACTATAGCCACCATCTCGGATCGTCACTCCATTCCCCGACTAGTCTCGTATCAATTTAGATTTTAATAAATCCTATGAATTTTCGGGTTGTCACATTTCCTTTATATATATATATATATATATATATATATATATATATATATATATATATATATATATATACACACATGTTTTGCCTGGATTGCTAATTTGTGGCCTTTTATTGCTTTAATATATATATATATAATCATATATATTTATATATACATGTTTAGCATGGATTCTAAATTCGTGACCTCTTTACTGCTTTAATATATATATATATATATATATATATATATATATATATATATATAATTGAACAAATTTTTATATTGGAAATATCAATAGAACCTGTCGGACTAGGTTTTAACTATTTTACTTTTGCTTTACTGGAAGATCCTTTAGAAAGGACAGAATTAATTGGGACAATGAGAAGAGGAACAAAAGGAAATTTCGTTTGGACTTGACCAATAATCATATTAATATCGAACTTATCACACCATTTGACAAGGAAAAGGTGGGTTACCAAAGTGACTAGTAAAATAATAGTAGTTATAATAGTAGTTATAACAGGAAACTGAAATCCTGTTTCAATTATTAGAGTAATAATATTGTACAACCACTTAAGAATCCAAGGAACTTTATATTTACAAACAAATTGTAGCAGTACTGGGATACCTTCATACCTCTGTTGATACTTATTATGATTACAAAAATGGCTTACATGAGCTTTTAATGGGCTGGGAAGTAGGTCGAGAAAAGAACAAAATCTCGACCACCATAGAAGAAACCAAAGAAGAATTTGACTCTTAAACTTGTGGTCAAATTGGATAAAGCACTAATGACTAAAAGAATGGTTATGGTAAAGAAAGATCTTATGCCAGACTTTGATATAGTCAAAATAACAAAATAAGTTATTTTGATTAGAGAGCTGACGAAGATCAGAGGGGTGATTTCCCCAAACAGTCTGTTGAATGATTTGTTTTAATGTATAATGAATGATACAGGATTTTAGTTTCATCATCCCTAGCATAAATAGGCTTGATGAAAATTGACTCGGTTTGAAAGAGGATATCCTTATAATACGCAAGGGATTTATAAGGAGCAAGGGGAATAAAATAACATATGAGGTTCAATATGAAACAAATTGCTTTCCCAATTGAGTTTGAATTGAGAAGAAGGAAGAATAAGAATTGAGGGTGTGACTCTAGAAGGGTTACAAGATGGATCAACGGGTTTGGGGTCACTGGCAAGAACTGAGCTATAGGGCTTAGGAATAGTTCCAAAAACCTGAAACCTATTAACTGGATTGGTCGAGGGGACCGGGTTAACTAGGTGTGGAACCAAAGTTCCTTTGGGTTGATTACTTAGGCCTGAAGGTCGGCCCGAACCACGAGAAGACGATCCTCATCTCACAATCATTTTGAATGTAAGATGCCTGTATTAATGAATTCCCGAGTCATAAAATCAGGAATTGAGTTGTTACTACCTTTTATATATTCAATCTCAAAATAAAAAAATGCATAACAAAGCTTGCCATCTGGCAAAAGCTTGTTTAGAGGCGATATTTTCAACATCTTTTTCTAAAATATACTTTTCAGATTTGCAATCAATCCTGACTAAAAACTTTTGATTTAGCAGGTCACTTTGAAATTCATTAATATATAAAACTAAAGAAAGAATTTCTTTTTTAATAGTACTGTAATTTAACTGTGTAGGATTCCATGCACCAGAATGAAATCGGACAATTTGCTCAGAAGAAGTAGGAGTTAATTTTTGCTTAAGGATACCTCCGAATACAATTTCTGAGGCATCGGTTTCAACAATTTTGAATTTTGAATCATTGGAAATGCCAAGATAAGGCAAAGTCTTAACATATTTTTTAACTTGTTGGACGATAGAAGTGTGAATATCAGTCCAAGGGGGAGGATTATTTTGTGAACGTTAAATGAGAGGTTTGCAGATTTTGCTGAGATTTTCATAGAACTTGTCAATATAATTGAGAGAGCCTAAAAATATCTGAAGTTGTGGTTTATTAGTAATCTTATTAGTAAATTTGTCAGCAAATTAAATAGCTCTATCAATAGGTTGAATAAGTCCTTGATAAATAATGAGACCAAGAAACCAAACTTTAGTTTGAAACAGACTGCATTTAGAGGGGGATAAAATAAGTCCATTAGTTTTAACTGTTTTGAAGAATAAATTCAAATGTTTAATATGTTCTTCAATAAATCTGGAGAAAATGAGGATATCATCAATATAAACGATGATAAAATGACTGAAGGGATTCAGAATGTCATTGAGAATATTCTGAAATTCACTAGGGATATTTTTCAAACCAAATGGTTGAACATTCCATTCATAATGGCCAAATGGGGTTGTGAAATCAGTTTTGTACCTATCATCTGGGTGAATGGCAACTTGCCAGAATCCAAATTTAAGGTCAAATTTACTGAAAATGGTTGCATTGATTAACCTATTAACGAGGTCTTCCTTATTGGGTAAAGGATACCTAATCCATTCCAACACTTTCTTTAATGGTTTGTAATTAATGACTAGACGAGGGACACCTCTTTTCTTTTCTGCTTCATTATTGACATAAAAGGTAGGACATGACCAAGGGAATTTACTGTGTCTAATTAACCCTTTATTAAGGAGATCGTTAATTTCATTTTTGTATAACTTCATTTGTTCATGACTCATCTAAATGGGTCTAGCCTTAGTAGGAATCAAATGTTCTTTAAATTCTTTAGCGTAAGGAAGCCTTACAACATGTTTCTTCCGGTGCCAAAAAGCATTAGAAGAATCTGAAAAAAGAATTTCATTTAAATAAGTTTCTAAATCTGTAATTTTTTCTTGAACCTTTTTATTTTTAAGATTTTCTTTGACGTGCTTATAATGAATTTCTTCTTTTAAGAAGTTTAAATGGTGGATGTGCAGTTTAACAAATTTAAAAATTAGAAATAGATTCATCTTGAATAAATCTTAAATCTCTTTCTTTGGGTTTAATGAGAAATTTGAATGTTGTCTTTTTACCTAAGTGTTTATAGCTTAGTCCTTCATTATTGGTAGTGAAAGGATATAATAAATATATAAACGGTAATCCTAAGATGGTCTTATCTATAAGGTTACGAATTATAACAAAAGATATTTTAAAACACATATTATCTTAACAAATATGAACTCTAGATAGTTTATATTTTATTTCCATTTGACTACCATTGCCATAGTTTAATTTCTCCTTGGTTTTTTTATAATACTTGGTAGGGATTAAACCTTCTTGAATACAATTCAGATCTGCACCCGTATCAACTAAAGCAGGAAGTTGTATTGAGAATGTTTTATCAATTACCAAGGTAATAAAAATATACCACTTTTGAATCATAATATCTTTGATTCTTTTTATAGAAAGACCTTGAATAATAAAATCTGACACTTCTTTAGTATTTGATGATTTTGGTTCATCATAATTTTCATTAGTAGAAGAAGAATCGTGTACTTGAAGGTCTAATTTCTTGAATTCAATTTCTTTTCTTAAATTAGAAATATCTAATTTTAGGTTAGAAATTTCACTTTTTAGTTTATTAACTTCTAGATTTACTCAGGGAGGGTAACTTCCTTAGCAGGAGTTTTAAATCTTTCAAGAGTTTTATTAAGACTAAATACTTATTTTTCTTTAGCTTTAATAATCTTGCCTTTTACCCTATTATCTTTTGTTAATAAATCCTTTAACTGCTTTGTGTATTGAACCTTTCACTCAGGATCTGAAATTTTACTAATTAAATCAATTAATAGACAACTTTCTTCTTCTTCTTTGGTAATAACATTTAATCTTTTATTACAGCAGTTTTCATTGCAATTATCAGCACAAAGAGTGACTTCTTCATTGTCACTATCTGTTTCATTGTTACTGAAACTGTTATTAGAGGAATAAGGAATGTCTGAACCCTCATCACTACTGATGTTGTTCTCAATCCTCATTAATTCTGATAGTTGTTTAGCATCTTCACTTGAAACATTTAAATGAGATAATCTTTGTTTTGTTTTGCACTCGCTTTTATGGTGCCCTTTTTACCCACAATTGTGGCGCACAATTTTACTCTTATCATATTTTTTAGGTTTTTATTGGATTTTTTACTTGAAGCTTTAGGTTTATTATAATAACTATCTTGATTTTTATTTTTGTTTTTACTATGTCTTTTCTTGTGACATTTATGACTTTTGTCAATATGCTTATGCTTGTGCTTTCTTCTAGAGGGAGCAACAGGGGGTAAACCATATTGTTCACAAAATGCTCCTAACTTGTACTTGGCCTTGTTTTTATCTTTACCAGCTTGTTTAGCGAGTTTAAAATCAATATACATTTTTAATCCAATTTTTTGGATGTAGCTAATAATATCACCATAGGTTAAGTTGTCATAATCAATATAACCTAAGTTTTTACTTAATTCTTCACGAACCTTATGCGCAAATAATTAAGGTAAACCATTACCGAATTTTTCTTTCCAAAATGGTTTATTGCTATCATTACGCATTATAACACAAGAAGTAAAGACATCTTTGTGCCAGCTAAAATCACTTAGAGTGGGACAAGTGAGATTACTTAACTGATCGTGAATTATCTCCGTGATATTACTGGGAGTACCAACAAAATGTTTGATTATGGTAATTATCAAAATATTAACACCATCCGGCGGACCAACTCCAACATCTACATCAAAGATGGGGTTACCATCGTCGTCCATTTGGACAGCATGGATTATGGATAACCTATTATCTTCAATGAGATATTTTTTCCACCAAGATCTAAGAATACCAGTAAATCGACTAGCTATTAATTCAACAATATATGGTTGAGGCAAATTGTTAAATTTAGTAATATAGCTATTAGCTACCATGGACATGTGATTTAACTTGTTAAAAATTTCTTGCTCACTAAAACCATCGATATTCGATTAATAAATTTTATTAGAAGAAACAGAAAATTGTTTATCCAGATTTCTCTCTTCGAACTGTAGATTCGGAGGAGTAGGTCTAGAATACTAATTTCTTGTAATACTAGTGTTATTAACGGTTATTTTTTTTAACCGGTCATTAAAATCTTGAATTGAAACAGTATGAGACTGATCTGATTGGGTAACGCTCTCATTGTCCAATTCAACTTGATCAATGGTAGCTATAGTACCACTTGTTCTAGCTTCAGTTTTTAATTTTTTAATAAACCTATCAATAACCTTGACCAGTTCACCATTGTTATTTGGTAAACCTAATCTAGTTCTATTTTCGGGTTATTTTAATAAAGGTTACTCAATTTTTGAATCTGGTTTTTTAATGATTACTTCATCAAACTTTTCTTCAATTTTATCTAGTTATTTGCCTATGGTTGCTAGATACTGGTTTGTGAAATTAATTTGTTCAATGATTTTCTTTTCGTGTTTATTACCATCTAAAATCTTGAAAGAACTGGCAACAACAGACGTGTTTTTAACTGGAAGGAGGACAGTTTCGAGTGGAGGGTGACTACAAGAAATTTTGATCTATCTTCTTTAATCCACTGTGTTTTGGATATAACATTATATTTACCATGATATTTTTCATACCAATCGTAAAAAGTAATGTTTATCTGTTCATTTTTAATAAATCATTTCCATTTATTAACAATTTTATCTCGTTCTTTTTCAGTTGGGTGATTCAAACGAAATAAATGTGTCTTTTCTTTATTAGATTTGGAATTAAAGTATTCAACAACATTATCCCAATCTAATTCGAATTCCTTTTTAATAAATCTTAACTGATTATGAATAGGCATTTCAAAATCTGACTGAGTAGGATACTCTGAAGAAGTAGGAGAAGATTCTCCTTCTTCTACTGGTTCATTCGCTGTATAACAGGGATGACTAGTTTGATCTTGATTTAAAATACATTTCATTTTAATGTCTTGAATAGAAGGGTTACTTAATACTTCAATATCTCTTCTAGTATAAACAGAAGGCGCTGAAGAACTAGTAAAATCTTCTATGATAACAGGTCTTCGGGTTTGTTAAAAACTTATTTTGACAGCACCGTCGGAGAATTGTTTAATATTTTCCACGTTTAACAAATTGTTAATAACTGGCTACTGAGGTATTTCACTAGGTAAAGTTCATTGACGAGGTAATGTAATATTTTTCCAGAGGATGGTTCTTGGGATCTGAATATTAGCATCACGATTTAAACTTTGAATTAAAATAGTATGGTCCGTAGGACTCTTATTAAGAGCATGAACATTCGTTTTCATGGTCTTATAATATATCTTATAGATCAAAGCTAAAGTTTGAGAACCCTCAATCATTTGAGTGATCTCCCTATGCTGTTTCTATGTTCAATGTTAAAGCTTTTAATAGATTATAATCACTTAGGCTTAAAGTGAAATCAGGAAAGTAATTGAAATGGATAGGTCCATTATGCAGACTTGATTCCATAATGCCAATGATACTCAGGAAATAATTTAGAAACCTAGCACATCTAAGACAAAGGTAGATATTTGAATTAATTCCTTTAATGTTTAAAGGTTTTACTACAACTTGAACAAGCCCAATATGAATAAAATTATAACCCTTTTTCCTATGTTTTTTAACGACATCAGGAGATAAAAAACTACAATTTTCATACTCTTTATTAATAGCATAAACCTTTTCAACAGTTTTAACATTATAATCGGTTTTAAAATTATCTAAAAAAGTTGACTGATAAATTTCCCTAGGAGAAACTTTAGGGTATGTTCCAATTACTCAAAACTTGACTAATGTTTTCATAACTATATTCTTCTTGGTTAACTATGTCTGGAATAGGGGGCAAAGCTGACCGGTAACTAGCTGAGGAGTTAGATCTAAATAATCGACTCATCTTTTTCTAAGTTCAAAATTTATTCAAATTCATCATACTTTCATGCATACCCTCTAACCTTAAGCAGACACATACCTATGCCCTTTTTTAATATCCCAACACAGCTCCATCCTGAGACTTACAAGGGTAACACTAATGAAGACAGTGGACCACAATAAGTTAGGTGATTTCAGAATGATGACAAGAAATAGATTTTGAAAGAAGAAAAGATTGACTGTTTATAAAGGTCTCACACAACAACTAGAAACAACAAACAACTGGAACATACCATTTGGGGGAAGCAATTAAGGGGAAGGAAGAAAAGAGTGGCGCATATAACAACATAAGTATAATTACTTAAATAAAACAACTTTACTGATATAAATTGAAAATATTTACAAGTACAAAAAATAAAAGTGACTTACAACTATTTAGAACATTGGAGAAGTAGATGAAGAGAAAGGATAGCATATTCTAAAGATTTGTCAGAGAAGGAACTCTGAGTCTTTTTAAGTCTGCCTTGATAACTAAGTTTGAATTCCTTTTATAGAATATGGAATGAACTATTACAGATATACTATTAAAATAAAAAGATTACATACATATTTAACTATTGATGAACAGGCGCACAACACACCGTTTGCAATCCATTCTGGAAGTACCAAAATGTATCATGATATTCGTCATACATTTTGGTGGAGCAATATGAAGAGAGAGATGGCGCTGTTTATCTCAAGGTGTTTAACTTGTCAACGAGTCAAAGCGGAGCATCAAGTACCAAAAGGTCCATTGCAACCACTTGAAATTCCAAAATGGAAGTGGGAGCACATTACCATGGATTTCGTTACCGGTCTTCCTAGGGTTTCTCAAGGTATTGATGCGATTTGGGTTATTGTTGATAGATTGACCAAGTCTGCTCATTTCTTATCGATACGAGAAACTTATACACTTGAACGTCTTGCTCGTATGTACATAAACGAGATTGTAAGTCTGCATGGTATGCCAGTATCCATAGTTTCTGATCGAGACCCAAGATTCACTTCACGATTTTGGGTTAGTTTACAAAAAGCTATAGGCACAGATTTACGATTTAGTTCGGCATATCATCCTCAGACGGACGGACAATCAGAGAGGACTATTCAAACTCTAAAAGATTTATTAAGACTCTGTGTCCTTGACTTTAAGGGAAGTTGGGACAAGTTCTTACCATTGGTGGATTATAACAACTCCAACATCTTGCCTTTGCCTTTGTTCTTCTCTGACCCGCTGGCCTCTTCGTTCCTAGCTGAAATGTTTTATTTATAGCAAGGGTAAGCAACAAGTTTGCCTCGCAAGTTAAAATATACAATAAATGTATACGAATCAATAAGAACAGACTATCTATTTTGATAGAATGAAACCAAAGTTCGGGGAACTTTAAAATAGCTGAACAAATCATTAATCAATAACAATTCTTCTCGTATTCTAGGCAACACAATAATTTGATAATGAAAGAGTACAACACTTTCAAAGTTTCTACGATATTCTATTGAATAATCAAGAATCAATTCTAAGCAATAACAAAGTGGAATAATTTCCAGATTTATGCTGAGTGATCCCACCAGATCTTAAAACTTATTTTCTCGGGTATCTATCAATGATTTACTTTGATACATACGCAGGCGTATCAGATAACCATAAAGATTAAATCATACCCCTCTGCAAGTACTTAGAGCTGGCCAACTCCTTGTACCATGTATTATGCATAATACTTAACAGCGCGCAATGGTCGAATATACGACCTAAAATGTTCCCTTTATATAAAAGGTTGTCCTTCTCATTCTCAGAATCAAGATTTTGATTTAACAACGAAATACTGTGATTTCAAATTCTATCTACTTATCGATCTAGCCGAAATAATTGGCATCGATCTATCAATAACAATTGATTTCTCTTCTCGTATTTATCAAGTTCTAACAATTGTTCGTCTAGCTAGTATAATTAGCTAAGATATTTCTCAATATAATTTGACAATAAACAGAAATTATCTGTACTGTCAATATTAGTTTCTGCAGATATAAATATCCAACAACAGTAATTCTACGAATATATATTTTTCGAATCTGTAATTCAATTTGAATTTTAATCATGAACTAACTGCGAATAATCAACAATAAATTCCCTGGACATGGTATAATTATCAATAATTAACCATTAAAATAATTGAATGAATATAACTCAAGGTTGAGTTAGGAAACTTGCATTTCGCGTTGATTACAACTACACAATATAATTAACTGCGTTCGTAAGACCTATAATCAACAATGTCGGTCTCACAATTAGCACAATCATTTATAACACGTAACACTGTATTTTACAGTCAAACTTCTCATAGGCACATTACCACATAATCACATCAGTGTTTATAACCTATATAAACACTTATCCAGTCTAACTATTTCGGTCTGGTTAGATTTCGATCCATTCTCGGGGTTCTGGTCACCCTATCCGATAATTAACACATTGATTGTCAATTAAACTTGGTCTCTAAGCTTCAATATTATTTTAAATAAGTCAAATATCGTTTATAATATTTCTCGGAAGCTTTTAATAATTTATAAACAATTATTATAATTTATAATAATTTTTCAAACACTTAAATCATTTTTAAATGATTTAATTATCAAATAATCTTATCATTATTAATATTTAATAATATCAAAATATTAATAACATACCTGTCAAAATATTAAAGTTATTATGAATAACTTAAAATATTTTTAAATCATCAATATTCTACTTAAATGATTTTTAAAGTAACTAAAATCATTTTTAATTCATCACCATTAATATTTAAATATTAATGAAATTATTATCCAAATATTAAAAGTCATTAATTATAACTTAAAATACTTTTAAAACATTTTTCTCATTTTTAAATGATTTTTAAATCAATAAAATCATTTTTAATTCATTTATTTAATATCATAATTAAATAAATCTAATATCATTAATATTAATTTATTAATGAGAATTCTTCAAAAATATTGAAAATAATATTTTATAATTCCAAATATTTTCTAACACTTTATTCTTATTTAAAATGCTTTTTAAATCATTAAAATCATTTTTAACTAATTTATTTAATTTAGTAATTAAATAAATCTAATATCATTAATATTAAATTATTAATGAAAATTCTCAAAAAAATATTAAAAATTATATTTTATAATTCAAAAATATTTTTAAATACATTATTCTTATTTAGATTGATTTTTCATAATATTAAATAATTTTTCTCTAATTTATTTAATACACTAAGTAAATAAATTAAATACCTTTAATATGTAAATAATTATAAATATTAAAGAAAAATATTCTAATTGGTCAAAAATTATTTTTCATAATTTAAAATAATTTTTAAAATAATTTTTGGTAATTTTTAGAATTTATTTCTATTATTAATTAGTTTTCAGAATATTCAGAAATTCAAAATAATTAAAACCGTCGCTAATAGCCTTTAGCGACACTTGTTTGTTGCCTTTCGTGTTCTTGGCTCAAGAACACTGACATTCTCAGTGATCAAGGTGGCTCGTTTGACTGCCTTTAATTTTCGGTGTAAACATTTTCCGACCCATTTCAAACTCAGATCTTGTAGTAATTATACAACACTACAACTAGAAACCAATATCTAGGTCAAACAACAAACACACAAAGAGATCTGGGCAATCAAATCTCTTGTCAGACCATACCTGGGTTTTCCCCAGAAACCCAGAACTCGACTGATCACTTTGATGGTCAATTAAGTTTATGTTCCAGTCATTGCATGGGTGTTATGAGGGTTCATAACTGTAGTACATATGCCCAGGAACATTTATACATTAACAGAGAAATTCAAATATAAGGGAATCACAAGAAAATAATATGGTCAAACCATGTCAGAGTCATGGATTAACCGTTTTCTGGGTTTTCCAAAAACGATAATCATGATTGACATGCCCAGTTTGACCAACTGTTATGCTTGATCTACTGCTTATTTGTGAGATCTAAAGCCATGGAATCAAAGACAATATAACAGTATACACCATGGTTCCAAACAAAACATCAAACAATATCATATCTGGCAGATCCGGTTCCTTAAAACTCATATTAGACGCTAAAATCCAACTTTCTGGGTTACCCAGAATATACTCGGTCATGCCCGGTCAACGGGTTTTGACCGATTATATCTTTGAATCCAGACCTCTTATGACCCTAATAGCTTTTGCAGCTTAAAGACAACAAGTCAGGCTACATATAAAAGCTTTAAAATAACTCATAACATAAACACATGAAGATCTAAGCCAACTGACATTTGCTTGTCAGACAACTTTAGAGCTCAAGAACAGATTTTGGAAAAATCACTTTTTACCCATTTTGATGTTATAGATCAATCATGGATCAAAATAGATTGACTAAAAACACCTTTTAACACAAATACAAACACGTAAACACAAAAAGATTTCAAAGCATACAAGATCAAAAATAAAAACTATGTTTATACCTTTTCTTGACTAATTTTAGATCTTGGCTCTCCAATCTGTTATTGATTGATCTAGGGCTGTATTTAGAACTGATATACTTAGCAATTTCGTTGGTTTAGGAGAGAAAGAGATTTGGTGAGAGCAAAATAGCAAAATGGCTAATGTTTTGTGATTTTCTCTCTCTTGAATCTATATATATTGTTTATATGTTGCTAGATCTTGAGATTTTCGGCTGGCATTGCTGGATTTGTGTGTCACCAAGTCAAATTGGTGGTTCACCAACTAAAGGTATTACAATTTTTACAAGTTAGCTTACTAAAATATAAAAAAGGGCATTTTGGTCATTTGGAAAATAAATTTAATGGCAAACATGGAATTTGTATAAACCCTTAGGGTTTAGGGTTTGGGTTTGGGTTTAGGATTCAGGGTTTGGATCCTTTAGGGTTTAGGGTTTAAACCCTTTAAATTTGCAATTTAATTTCCAAAATTTTCAAATTTCGGTTTACAAAATAGAAAATTAATAATTCCAAATTACAATTAGGATTCGATAATTATATAAACATTTCCTAATCACAAAATTAAATCTTGCTAATTAGGATTAATATTCCTAATTAAAATTGCTTAAATTAATAATTAGGGTCAAAATGGTCATTAGGGTTTATAACCCACGAATTAGGGTTTTAATTAGAAAAAATATTTTTTCTAAATTACAATTAGGGTTTGTAAAATAGAAATTAATATAACAAAATTATAATTAGGGTTTTCTAATCATATTTAAGTTTAATACACACATTAGGCTTGCCAATTAGAATTAGGGTTTCGTAATTTAGGGTTTAAGATTCAAGAATATGAAATTAGGGTTCCTCGGCTTTCGATTAGGGTTTCCAACGGTACGTTAGAGTTTTTGATCCTGAGATTAGAGTTTCTAATCTCTTATTAGGTTTTATTAATTCCAAACCTTATCCGATCAATCATTCTATACACGTACTCATCAATATAATTATTTTAATGATATTTTCTATCGAAACCCTTTCCAAAAATTAAGGTTAGGGTTTCTAAAGCTGTTAAGCACAACTCTACTCTAAATTTATTAGTCAATACCCAAATTAACTTTCTCGAGACTCGTATCACAGATACTTGTCATAAAATTGATAATTAATATTGATATTAAATAAAAAAAATTATTCGCAAATTTTTGATTATTCGAAATCTCGGGTTATCACATTCACCCCTCCTTAAAAGGATTCCGTTCTCGGAATCACCGCTTTCTTATTCTCTATAATCTTTTAAAGTTGTATCATTAATTCATTTTTATCAACACAATATCAAATTGTGTTTCTAATTCTAACCTGTGACTTGAATCTTTAAAAGAAAAATAGTCCACAGAAATATCTGACTCATAATACTCGCGTAATAAAATTCCTAAATGAAATCATTACCTGCTGCCACCTCCTAAGTAGCCACTGCTTCATGCGCTGTCATATTGAATGTACGGGCTATTGGTCGTCCTGGCTGTGCAGGTCCTCGAATTGCCAAGGTTCCGCCACTGGGTCCCTTGTTTCCACTTTCTTTCTCCTCATTCTTCTTCGGACAGTATCGAACCAGATGATCATTCGATCCGCATGCAAAGAAACCTTGTATCTTCTTCAGACTAGGACAATTGGGCGACATGTGCCCCTCTTGCCCGCAGTTATAACAAACTCCCTTTTTCTTCAGCCAAACTCCAGCATGGTTCTTCCCACAATTCGCACATGGCTCCCTTCCTTTCATATTATCTTCTGTCTTACTTCCTGATTGGGTATTCTCACTCCACTTTCTCTTATTAGCGTTACTTCCACCACTGCTTCCACCATCATTTGTCTTCTTCTTCTTCTCCTGATGAAATCGGGATGCAGCTTCGCTCCCTCCTTCAGCAATTAACGCCTTCTCCATCAAAGTAGCGAACGTATTTATCTGTAATACTGCTACCTTGTTCTATATTCCCGGCTTCAATCCATTCTCAAATTTTCTCGCCTTTCTTGCTTCTGTGTCCACCTGATGAGGTGCAAACCTTGCTAATTCATTGAATTTAGCAGCGTATTTAGATACCGACATGTTCTCCTGCTTACGTTCTAGAAATTTAACTTCCATCCTGGATTGCATATTTGGCGAGAAGTAGTTCTCGAAGAACAACTCCTTGAATCTTGTCCACAACACCACTTCTGTACCAGCTCTCGCTCGGTTCGTCTTCCACCAGTAATTAGCTTCTCCTTTCATTAAGTATGTCGCAAAAGCTATCTTCTGCTCTTCCGCCACTCGCGCAGTGACGAATTCTTTCTCTATCTCCTTCACCCAAGTTTGGGCTTCAATAGGATATGTGGTCCCTTTGAATTCTGGCGGTCCCACTGCTTTAAATTCCTTAAAATTAGCCAATCTACCAGCTGGCTGATATCTCACTCTTCCTCTTCCTGCGGGAGCTCTATTCTCCATAGCTTGGGCTATCATATCCGTAAAGTTTTGCATCGGGTCAGCTTGACCACCTTCATTATTTACCGATTGCTCTTCCCGTTGGTTTCGATTCTGTCGTCTAGGCGACATGATCTGATTTAAATAAAAATCTTATATTAATTCTCTTTCTTTACAAAAATTCTTAACACAATAAGAATTCAACACATAATTCTCATATAATTGCATATATATTCAAATAGCACATAGTACTTAACACATATTACTATTCCTTTTTAAATCATATCAGGATTAATAGCACAACTTTACACAAAAAGTTGCAATTCTCCATTCACACACAGTTATTACCAGTTCGTCAAACTTACCACACTTATGAGTTCAGGAACTTGCCACAATTATATGAGTGTATGAACTTATCCTAGTCAAACCTTTGGCGTCCATTCGCCAAGGGGTTCAAAACATTTCATATTATTATGAGTCATTAACGTACCATAAGTATGAGTTTTAAGAACAAACAAATTAATCTTCATCTTATATTCATATAGAAAATAAGGATTTCATTCATACAAATATATATATATATATTTACATATGCTTAAACATTGTTCTCGATATTACAACACTTAATATCATAAACTTCTACCCAAAAAATACTATTACATATATCTAAGTTATCTACCGACCACTCCCTTCACCGGTCTTCTTCTTGATGGGACACTTGCTGAATCCGTGACCCGTCTGCCCACATGAAAAATACTTCCTCAAATTCGGCTTAGGACAATGCAGAGAAATATGTCCTTCCTGCTTGCAGTTAAAGCACACGTTCTTCCACATCATGCATTCTCCCGCGTGAGTCTTCCCACACTTGATACAGGCTTGCTTCTTCTTCGGGCTTGATTTTTCAGATTTAGGGCTGTCTTTTTCCCTCTTTCTCTTCTTATTGTCCTTCTTGCTGGTTCCTTCAGATGATCCACCACCTTCAGCCTTCATTCTATCCACCTACGCCTTGAGCTCGTTCCGTTCTTCAGTCATTTCACGTAATGCTCGCTCCGTGTTCCACAATTCCTCCAAGAGAACACTTTACTTCAGAGTTCCTGGACTTCAGTAGATAGCTGATCTTGTTCTCCAACTTTGATCTTATTCTTTAAATCCACCTTAACTGGCTCAAACTCTTCCCCCTCATCTCCACTCAGATACATCTCGGGAAAATCATCATGATCACTCCCTAGATTGACCATTGGTTCATCTTCTCCCACCTTCTCCACTGATTCGCTTTGCCCTGGCACCTCGGCTACTGGCACTGGTGCAATAGCCGCTAGTATCTTCGCACTTTTTTCACCTTCTCTGGACATCCTAAAATCAATTTAAATAACTTGATTAGTACTTCACCAATACAAAATTCTCACACTATGTGTCCACATATCTCACTATTAATGTACTTCGGCAATCCCTCACTTAGAACTCTAAATATGTTTTCTCTATCTCGCGTATGGTTATATTCCTAGGGTTTTCCCCCACCCCACTTAAAGTTTATAACCTACAGCTCTTCTACTAACTGGTGACATCTTGGTCACTACAGCTCTGATACCAACCTGTGACACCCCCAAATCCGGGTTACCTGACCCCCGAGTTTGGTGTTCACGTTCCATAATATAATAATATCTAACTACCCATTTAAATATAAATAGGAATACATAACTCATTAACATAAGTTGTTAATACATAAGTCCCAGGTCCACTAACCTTAACATTACAGAAATACCCCTTTAGATATACAAAAAGGGTTTACAATACAATACAACATAATAATAATATTGTTCATTATAACAACTCCAACATCTTGCCTTTGCCTTTGTTCTTCTCTGACCCGCTGGCCTCTTCGTTCCTAGCTGAAATGTTTTATTTATAGCAAGGGTGAGCAACAAGTTTGCCTCGCAAGTTAAAATATACAATAAATGTATACGAATCAATAAGAACAGACTATCTATTTTGATAGAATGAAACCAAAGTTCGGGGAACTTTGAAATAGCTGAACAAATCATTAATCAATAACAATTCTTCTCGTATTCTAGGCAACGCAATAATTTGATAATGAAAGAGTACAACACTGTCAAAGTTTCTACGATATTCTATTGAATAATCAAGAATCAATTCTAAGCAATAACAAAGTGGAATAATTTCCAGATTTATGCTGAGTGATCCCACCAGATCTTAGAACTTATTTTCTCGGGTATCTATCAATGATTTACTTTGATACATACGCAGGCGTATCAGATAACCATAAAGATTAAATCATACTCCTCTGCAAGTATTTAGAGCCGGCCAACTCCTTGTACCATATATTATGCATAATACTTATGTGACACCCCCAAATCTGGTACTTCCAGTTCCACAGAATTTGGTGTTCACGATACAAATATCATCTATCTGTCTACCCATAATAAATGCAACCATGCATTAAATAGAAATAAAATCTTTCCCTTAAGGGTTACAACGTCTGAATAATAATACAATCCCAAGTTAAACTAACCCTAAACATCTGTGCGGAATTATAAATAAATAAGTCTTAAACAACATCTTTGACTTAAGTCTTTAACAAATACATCATATAAAATAACAAGTCATATCAAATAACAAGTCTCCATCATTTGCTAACTTCGCCATTGCCCTTACTAGTGGAAGGTTCGTCAGCTCTTTCGTTCTTAACTGCAATGTTATTATTAAGCAAGAGTGAGCACAAATGCCCACAAGTATAAAAATGAAATAACAGTATAACAACATGCGAATAAATCAAAGACATCTGAATAAAAGCTCAACTTTTGAATCGAGAGTGAATAACAAGAATCAAAAGAATTCTGAGGGTCATAAGTCCTTGAACTATGTCCTAGGTTAACAAGGGTTATACTTGAAACCTTTAACAGTCATAAGACTATGGACCTTCTTCTCGTACTTAGGGGGATCAGCCCTTAGTACCATACTGTGCACAATATCTTAACGCTAAAGTGTAAATAATCCCCTATATAGGGTTGTTCATCTCAGTTTGACATTCGAGTCCGCACCAAAGGAAGTTTGGTTTGGATAATTCATCAAGGGTTCTGAAATTTAGAACGCTCATCAATTAAGGACTAGTTGAATCTTTAAGGTTTCACTAGTCTAATAAGATTCAACAATAGTGATATTCAATTTGAACAATAATCGCAAGAAGTATAGAATAGAACAATTATTGTATAACTGAATCATGCTTTGAAAAGATAATAAATCTTTAATATAACATTTGAACTTTAATAATAGTAATGATGATTTACTCAAGATAAATAATAAGCTTGAACAATAATGACAAGTAGGGTTAGGGAACTTGCTCAAATTTAAGAGTTTAAGTTTAGGAAACTTGCCTCGTGCGTAGATTACAGTTTAACTAAGCACGTTCTTTGAATTAAATCCTACATACCATTCATATACACAATACCAGTTAATTATAATTTAACTAATCAAATAAACTCATTCTCGTTGTCTACTTTAATTATCGACGATACTTAGTCAATTTATCTCATTATCACATAATTTGCACTTCATGAATAATAATCTAATTATGTATGCAATAATTTAAATCACATGTAATTATGTTATTTACATGTTTAAACAACTATTTTTATCATCACATTATACCTATAGCATGTTTACATTTTCATTACATCAATTCACTAACACTTGTTAAACTTTAATATTTTAAAAATCTCATTTCTGAATTTTCTGGGGAGTGGCGCTGCGGCGCCACTGATACACGTGATCGTCGCGCTGCGGCGCGGTGGCGCTGCAGCCGGACACTTGACGCTCTGGCGCTGTGGCGCCGTGGCTCGAGTCTTGGCGCTGCGGTGCGGTGGCGCTGCGGTGCGGGACCTCAGTTCTAGAGTTGGCACTGCGGCGCGATGTAACAATCCAGATTTTTATTATAATATTTAAATATTTATTGAATTATATAAATATTTAATGGATGTGTTTATTGTTGAATAAGTATTTGATTTGATGTGATTTGATTATTTATTTGTTTAATAAATAATTAATGAGTTAAGGAAAGTAATTATTTTGAAATAGTAATCTAATTTTATTTAATAATTAAGTTAGAGAATTTATAATGATTAAATAAATAATTAAGGAGCTAAAAAAATTAATTGTTATGAGATTATATACTAATTTAATTTAATAATTAAGTTAGAGAGCTAATAATGATTAAATGAATTATAATACTTATAATTAGAATTTGTAATTAAAATAAAGTGTTAGTTGGTTGAATAAAATTATAATTATAAAGGAAATTATAATTATATGTTAATGATTTATGTGTTAAAGTAATTTAATAGAGTAGTATTTGAATTGATTAAATTGTTTATTTATTTTAATAGAAGTGTGACAAATAACCTTGTTATAAAGGAGTTATTAAAATAAATTAAAAGTGTTTAATTTAGTTTTGCCAAACAAAGCCTAATGCCTATTAAGTCTTTAATCTAATTGTGTTTTACCAAACAAGGCATAAGGATTAATTGATTATTTTTTAGTGGTTAGCCAAACAAGCCTTATGGCTTTTGATTTTCAAAAACTTACATAACTAATATAAGTTATATCTATATTTATATTATATCATTAATATATATTATTACTATATACGTTATACTATTCTACGTATGTTAGAAGAGAAAAGAAAGACTCGGTTGAAGAAAAGGGAGAGAATAAGAAGAATACAGAGAAAATTTGAGAAAACTCTAGAGAGAAAGTGAGTGATTTCTAACAGGTTTTTAAGAAAGGAATTGGGAAAAAGAGGCTTGATAATCAAAAGGATAACCATTATCTTCTTAAATCAAAGGTAAGATATTAATCCTCTTATTTTATTTTAAAGTTTAGTTTTCTTATTCCAAAAAGTTCTCTGTAAAATAATTGTAAAAGATGAATTGTGGATATATATATATATATATATATATATATATATATATATATATATATATATATATATATATATATAGCTTTGTATGATATTAAGTGTATTAGTAACTATAATTGTTATATTAGCACATGTATGTATATATGAGAAGTATGCTAGCGTTCATAGAGAAAGAGAAATTAGTTTTTACAGTAAACATTCACGTGTGAAAGTGGTTTGTAGAAATATCAAAATTAGTATATGTTAATTGTGAAGTTATGAAATTGAAGTGTGATTATGTTAATTGGATATGAACTACAGAGAATTGTAGTTTAAAAGTAATCAAATTTATGGTTATTGGAGATTATAGTGTTCACTGTGTTTAACAAATGTCAAACATGGAGTTTTGTTTTAAAATATGATTTTTAAGGAATTTAGTTTTCTGTGATTATTATTTAGTAATTTAAACTAGTATATGCATGTTGGGTAGTGTGTATATGTGTAATTTATATAAGTTATATATGTTAATTGGGGTTAATTGCTGTTAAAAATAAAGACAGTAGCGTTGTTCTGTTCTTCGTGGTTGGGTTCTGCAAGTTTCGGCGCCCCAGCGCCAAAATTTGAGCCCCAGCGCCAAAAATCGCACCCCGGCGCCAAAATTCGCGCCCCAGCGCTGAGATTCGCGCCCCAGCGCCAGTCTCGCGCCCCAGCGCCACTAGTTGGCTTAGTCCTCGCGCCCCAGCGCAGGGACAGAAGTCTGACTTGGACAGTTTTGACCTCCTGTAGTAAAATAGCCATAACTTCCTCATACGAACTCCGATTGAGGTGATTCAAGATGATCCGAAACTCGGACGAGTAGACCTACAACTTTCGTTCTTTAAGTTTTTCAATTTGAGGTCATTAGGATAGGTCAAAATGGTCATCGTTAGGACTGTTGTGTTTTCGAAGGCAATCGGAGGTTGTCAGACATGCACATATGCATGTGTAGTGCTCCAGACCATAAAAGATGATGTCCTAAGTTATAAAACATGAATCTTAGTAAATATAATGATGCTTAACATTAATAAATAATGTATTAGATAAGTTATAGAAGCATAGTAAGCATACACAAGAGAGGCAAATCGGGCGTGTGACGATTGAACGTCGAAACGCCGTGCCAAGTGTTAATGAACTTAAAAAGTGTTTTAATTCCATTGAAATGGATATTATAAGATATGGAATGGGTTTAATATAAAACCAATAAGTAGTCCTAGCAAGACTTAAGCACTTGAACTTCGAGTTTGACTAAGAAGAAATATAGTGAGTCATAAGTCGAAAAGTTAACACAATCTAATTGACCATTGTGTATTTATTAATAGGAAAGATTATGAGATATGGAGTAGAGTTTACATTAAAATTGCTATGTATTGTTATGTGACTAATAGTTGATGTGTATGATTATATAATTGTGTAGGGCACGTGAAGTGCAGATAAGTGTAAGCTGTTAAGCTATTATTGGTAAACAACGATCAAGGCAAGTCTTTCGGTTCCTATTTTCTACGTAGACTTGATGAACTGTTTTAAATTGCATGATATGTTAAGCATGTTGAATCATGAAATGTTAAAGTCAATATATGACTACATTGTTTTGGCTACGTAATGATGATTGAGTAAGGAACTCAATCTTTATATTTGCTATGTGAATTAAAAGCATGTATGCCATGTTACTTTAATGAGATGTATATCCAGAATGTTATTATGTGTTATGTGATGCATGAAAACTGTTAGACTTTGCTGGGCTGTCGAGCTCACTCTTGCAAATAACCACTTTTGCAGGTCAAGATTTTAAGGTAAAGATACGTGCTATGTGAGTTATAGAGATCTATATTCACGAAGATTACTTATGTTTTATGAGAAATGTATTTCATATTTTGAACGTAACATGTTGTTGAATTGTAAGTTGAGCTATCCAATGTATATGGATATTTAGTTATGCTGTAAGACTTTGTATAGTCATTTTGTTGTAACGATTCATGATATAAGATTGAATCAAAGAGATGTAATGTAATGGTTGCGATTCAGGGCAAGAAAGAAGGAAATGTATAAAAGTTTTAAATATTCCGCAATTTTATTAAGTTTAACATCGAATAATGATGTATTATTTAGAGGTTGAATGTATGGTTAATGACCGAAGTCAGGATTTAAATTGTATAGATTTTGGGGTCTTTACAGTTGGTATCAAAGCTATAGGTTATAAACCTTAGGTAGGAGTACCGTAGGCTATAACCTTAGAGAAGAGAGGTGAAGATAATGAAAGAATAAGCTCAAATAGAGTTTGAACAATAAGAAGTAATTTAAGCAATTTATAAAGAGGGGATTTAAACTTGCGTGAATGGATTCAAAGAAGAATCTCGCAGAGTTATCAGGAATATGAATGTGGGGTTACCCAACTCTAATAATAAGGATGTAATGTGATAATAAATAGACAGTGTCTATAAGAAGAGTGATAAAGAAGTTAAGAAAAGAGAGTTATATCTAAGTATGGTGCAATTGTGCTCTTTAGTAGTTTATGTATGGTATCTGGGCTAAACGATTCCTTCATAGAGCGGAGGTATATACGAACTAGCAAGTCGGAACCTAGTTTGTTGGTTGTTTGTGGGAAACCACTCAGCGTACCATATTGAAACTATTAGAGACTCGATGTGTACCAAGTGTAGAAATGGACACGTATGATGAAAGTGTAGAACTCGAATGAAATTTTGAGCGATGTAACTGAAGTTAGGAATTCTTAAAGTAAGAATTGTTATATAAACAAGAAGATTCAAAGGAGAATCTTGAAGAGATATAAAGGTAAGAAATGGGAGTTTCCTAACTCCAATAGCCAAGATAACGAATAATGTCGTAAATGATGAAAAAGAGAAAGAATGAGGATCGTAAAACAAAACGATCACGAGTTAACAAAAGAATTTTAAGAGAGATGATTATAGAATAAGGTCACGACGTGATCTGTTTAAGTTATAAAAGAAAGATGGTCTGTAATGTTTGAATGATTATAGCTTAATGTTATGAAGATGGTGTACTATGAAATAATACGAGATAACTCATGAGGAGTTATAGATGATGTGATACGAGGAATTCGTATCGAGTAAAGAGCAAGTTAAGAGAAAAATAGAGTTAAGTGGGAGTTCAATTGAGGACTCCTGTGATGGCTGAGTTGTACAAATCTTTGTATGGGCGAGGGTTTTGTGCTTGCACTAAGTTTATCACATTGATAATCATTGGAATGTTTGTGTCGCGCTATTTGCTATATGCCTGTTGAGAATGTGATTCTTTTCTCATGTGTATAACAGATAGGTACGGTATAGTTAGAGAATATTATAAGGTTAAGTGTGAGTTCTTAAAACTCATACTTATGGTAGATTCGTGACTCATAATTATATGGTATGTTTTTGAACCCCTCAGCGAATGGACGCCTATGGTCTGACTAGGATAAGTTCTTAAACTCATATGATTGTGGCAAGTTCCTGAACTCATAACGTGTGGTAAGTTTGATGAACTAGGGTATAATTAAGTGTGAATGGAGTATTGAGGATGATAGGAATAGATAGACCTATTAAGCAATGGATCATTATAGAAAGTGGAGTTGATGGTGGAAGCATAGGTATTCTAAATCTACTAGCTATGCTAGACTTTTGAAATTTATTGACTTCGTGCTGATGTTTACACTTTTATTTTCTTGACAAACATTGGATCAAATGATGGAACCAATGAGTTTTAACAACAATACTATTATTCGTATGTCTATGCTAATTACTTCGGCTAGACAAAAATGATTTACAATATATCAAAATGTATTTTATATCATTAATGCATCATGTAACCTGGTGCAAAGATGATAAAAACGATGGAGTCATCAATGCAGTATTACCTAGTGTTGGAGGTGATCTAAGGATCGTCAACCCACTATGGTATGATGTAGTATGATAAAATCACCAAATGACGGAATCCTCAACGGACTGTAAATACAGTGCGGTATCATGACGTCAAAAAAAAAGATTTTTAAGATTTCTTTAAGATATGAGAATACATATGTATATATGTATATGTATATTTCGTTTAATATCCGAGTTATTGTAGAGGTCTATGCTATTTGATTCTGCTAGACAAATATTGAAAGATGTTCATGAAATTCAAGAGTTTCTTGAGAAGTTACGCCAAACCAAATTATTTTGGTGCGGATTCAGATGTTGCAAAGCTGAGATGAACAACCCTTTTATAGGGGATTACGCGGAGGCGTTGAGATGTTTGTGTACAATACATTGTACGAAGGGCTGATCACCCTAGTACGAGGAGTCCCTATAGTCTTATGACTGTTAAAGTTTAAGTTGAAAGATTACTTATAACTATGGACATATGCATAGCGTTTAAATGTTTGTGCACAATACATCGTACAAAGGGCTTAACACCCTAAGTACGGGGGTCCTTATAGTCTTATGACTGTTAAAGTTGAAGTTGAAAGATTACTTGTAACTGTGGACATAGTTCGTGGTCTTGTGACCCTCAACATGATTTGGAATCTTATATATTCCTGAGTTATTCATACTACTTCCCAATTATTGAACAATTGTGGAAGATTCTTGTTATTCTGTAAGATGGAAGTGAAAAAGGAAAGTATTCCTTAGAAAGAAGTGAGTCGTAGAATATGACACTGAATGATGAATATGTTGAATAAGTGAGAAAAGAGATTTTGAAGTGAGAAATAGATGAGTTATCAAAGAATAATGTTAAACTTTTAATAGAAAAGTTAATAATTGTAGAATAATCTTTGTGGAAAGAAAGTGGTTATAGAAACCAATGAATGAATGAAGTAGTGATGTAAAATCTACTTCAATAGAGTGAATGAATAAAAATTAATAAATAAAATTTCGAGGACGAAATTCTTAGAAGAAAGGGTGAATGTAATATCCCGGGTGTTTACGATAGCGATTCCCAAGTGTTTATGATAATGATCCTTAGAAAAGGAAATGAATTGGTTAAAAGATATATATTACTCAAAATATAATTGAGTTCAAATGAAAGTTATGAAATGAAACATAGAATTTGTTAGGTAATGAATGTAGTAGGAAATATAAAATCTATATTTAGATAAAATGATGAAAGATTTCTCTGAGTTATTTGTGTAATTTATGTCTTCGATTCTGGGGACAAAATCTTTTTAAGTAGAGAAGATTGTAACGAATGAGTGGCTTGAGTTGTGATTCTGAGGACAGAATCCTTGTAAGGAGGGAATGATGTAATAATCCAGATTTTTATTATAATATTTAAATATTTATTGAATTATATAAATATTTAATGGATGTGTTTATTGTTGAATAAGTATTTGATTTGATGTGATTTGATTATTTATTTGTTTAATAAATAATTAATGAGTTAAGGAAAGTAATTATTTTGAAATAGTAATCTAATTTTATTTAATAATTAAGTTAGAGAATTTATAATGATTAAATAAATAATTAAGGAGCTAAGAAAATTAATTGTTATGAGATTATGTACTAATTTAATTTAATAATTAAGTTAGAGAGCTAATAATGATTAAATGAATTATAATACTTATAATTAGAATTTGTAATTAAAATAAAGTGTTAGTTGGTTGAATAAAATTATAATTATAAAGGAAATTATAATTATATGTTAATGATTTATGTGTTAAAGTAATTTAATAGAGTAGTATTTGAATTGATTAAATTGTTTATTTATTTTAATAGAAGTGTGACAAATAACCTTGTTATAAAGGAGTTATTAAAATAAATTAAAAGTGTTTAATTTAGTTTTGCCAAACAAAGCCTAATGCCTATTAAGTCTTTAATATAATTGTGTTTTACCAAACAAGACATAAGGATTAATTGATTATTTTTTTAGTAGTTAGCCAAACAAGCCTTATGACTTTTGATTTTCAAAAACTTACATAACTGATATAAGTTATATCTATATTTATATTATATCATTAATATATATTATTACTATATACGTTATACTATTCTACGTATGTTAGAAGAGAAAAGAAAGACTCAGTTGAAGAAAAGGGAGAGAATAAGAAGAATACAGAGAAAATTTGAGAAAACTCTAGAGAGAAAGTGAGTGATTTCTAACAGGTTTTTAAGAAAGGAATTGGGAAAAAGAGGCTTGATAAACAAAAGGATAACCATTATCTTCTTAAATCAAAGGTAAGATATTAATCCTCTTATTTTATTTTAAAGTTTAGTTTTCTTATTCCAAAAAGTTCTCTGTAAAATAATTGTAAAAGATGAATTGTGGATATATATGTGTATATATATATATATATATATATATATATATATATATATATATATATATATATATATATATATATATATATATATAGCTTTGTATGATATTAAGTGTATTAGTAACTATAATTGTTATATTAGCACATGTATGTATATATGAGAAGTATGCTAGCGTTCATAGAGAAAGAGAAATTAGTTTTTACAGTAAACATTCACGTGTGAAAGTGGTTTGTAGAAATATCAAAATTAGTATATGTTAATTGTGAAGTTATGAAATTGAAGTGTGATTATGTTAATTGGATATGAACTATAGAGAATTGTAGTTTAAAAGTAATCAAATTTGTGGTTATTAGAGATTATAGTGTTCACTGTGTTTAACAAATGTCAAACATGGAGTTTTGTTTTAAAATATGATTTTCAAGGAATTTAGTTTTATGTGATTATTATTTAGTAATTTAAACTAGTATATGCATGTTGGGTAGTGTGTAAATGTGTAATTTATATAAGTTATATATGTTAATTGGGGTTAATTGCTGTTAAAAATAAAGACAGTAGCGTTGTTCTGTTCTTCGTGGTTGGGTTCTGCAAGTTTCGGCGCCCCAGCGCCAAAATTTGAGCCCAGCGCCAAAAATCGCGCCCCGACGCCAAAATTCGCGCCCCAGCGCTAGAAGTTGGCGCCCCAGCGCTGAGATTCGCGCCCCAGCGCCAGTCTCGCGCCCCAGCGCCACTAGTTGGCTTAGTCCTCGCGCCCCAGCGTGGGGACAGAAGTCTGACTTGGATAGTTTTGACCTCCAGTAGTAAAATGGCCATAACTTCCTCATACGAACTCCGATTGAGATGATTCAAGATGATCCGGAACGAGGACGAGTAGACCTACAACTTTCGTTCTTTAAGTTTTTCAATTTGAGGTCATTATGATAGGTCAAAATGGTCATCGTTAGGACTGTTGTGTTTTCGGAGGCAATCGGAGGTTGTCGGACATGCACATATGCATGTGTAGTGCTCCAGACCATAAAAGATGATGTCCTAAGTTATAAAACATGAATTTTAGTAAATATAATGATGCTTAACATTAATAAATAATGTATTAGATAAGTTATAGAAGCATAGTAAGCATACACAAGAGAGGCAAATCGGGCGTGTGATGATTGAACGTCGAAATGCCGTGCCAAGTGTTAATGAACTTAAAAAGTGTTTTAATTCTATTGAAATGGATATTATAAGATATGGAATGGGTTTAATATAAAACCAATAAGTAGTCCTAGCAAGACTTAAGCACTTGAACTTCGAGTTTGACTAAGAAGAAATATAGTGAGTCATAAGTCGAAAAGTTAACGCAATCTAATTGACCATTGTGTATTTATTAATAGGAAAGATTATGAGATATGGAGTAGAGTTTACATTAAAATTGCTATGTATTGTTATGTGACTAATAGTTGATGTGTATGATTATATAATTGTGTAGGGCACGTGAAGTGCAGATAAGTGTAAGCTGTTAAGCTATTATTGGTAAACAACGATCAAGGCAAGTCTTTCGGTTCCTATTTTCTACGTGGACTTGATGAACTGTTTTAAATTGCATGATATGTTAAGCATGTTGAATCATGAAATGTTAAAGTCAATATATGACTACATTGTTTTGGCTACGTAATGATGATTGAGTAAGGAACTCAATCTTTATATTTGCTATGTGAATTAAAAGCATGTATGCCATGTTACTTTAATGAGATGTATATCCAGAATGTTATTATGTGTTATGTGATGCATGAAAACTGTTAGACTTTGCTGGGCTGTCGAGCTCACTCTTGCAAATAACCACTTTTGCAGGTCAAGATTTTAAGGTAAAGATACGTGCTATGTGAGTTATAGAGATCTATATTCACGAAGATTACTTATGTTTTATGAGAAATGTATTTCATATTTTGAACGTAACATGTTGTTGAATTGTAAGTTGAGCTATCCAATGTATATGGATATTTAGTTATGCTGTAAGACTTTGTATAGTCATTTTGTTGTATCGATTCATGATATAAGATTGAATCAAAGAGATGTAATGTAATGGTTGCGATTCAGGGCAAGAAAGAAGGAAATGTATAAAAGTTTTAAATATTCCGCAATTTTATTAAGTTTAACATCGAATAATGATATATTATTTAGAGGTTGAATGTATGGTTAACGACCGAAGTCGGGATTTAAATTGTATAGATTTTGGGGTCGTTACACGCGAGACTCCAGATTTTGTTTCCTAGTTCGCGAAGATCACTGAGTTCAGCGAAAAGGACACTAAACAATCCTTAATTTCTTTAATTTAACATACCCACATGTTATAATTCATGTATAATCACAATACAACATCTATAAAGTGATTTTAACCCATTAAAACATATAATCACAGAATTAAAACTATAAAATTTTCCTCTATTCTTGATGTTCTTGAAGTTTTTAACATAAATTCCTAAAATTCAACGCCACGAATTCGTTATAAGGCCAAATCCATTCATTTAAAGTTTGGTGTCTTCGTATTAACATGCACAATAATATACGAGTGTAAAATTTACGAAAACATTTATGTTTGATATACTAAAATCACGTATAAAGCCATATGGCCAAAAACCCAAACTCTGTAATTTTGTAGAAATCATATACGACATGTTTTCATGAATTTGATGTTATGGTTTACAACATATACATAATTAAACACAATTTGATATAACATAACACACATATAACCCATAAACATTACTCCTAACCTAATTATGGAGGTTTGAACCAGAAAAAAACTATGAAACCCATATATAAGAAAACTAAAAGACGTGAAGAAGAAATTGGGAAGAAGAAATTGGGAAGGAGAGATTACCCAGAGTATAAGGTATATATTTGTAGACTTAGATTCTTTTTCACTCACTGAGTTTCTCACAAATTCTCTAAAAATCACTCTGGCTTTCTCTCTGATTATATCTTAGACTTAGTAATAATGAATGAGTAAATAATACGTAATATAATTTAGGGAACAGATGCGCGTAATGGAGGTCAGTTACCCCAATAGTGGGTAACTACATCCAACTCCTCTTAAGGCCTCGTTTGGTTAGCAACCTGAATAAGTCTTCTCATTATTTTAATAAAACATTTATAACATAGTTTGAAAATGTCACACTCCTTATAAAATAAATCCAATATTTTATTTATTTTACTTTAAATAACATATAATAATTTCTCATTAATTCACATAATTAATTTTCTCATTAATAATAAATTTCAAATTATTAAATCTCTAATTATTAATTAACTTAACTAAAATAACATCATGCTTAATTAAATAATTCATTTAATTCAATAAGCTCACATAATTATATATTTGAATAATAATTATTCTCCATATTAACTTAATAAATGCAACACAAAAAATTAAATTAATCTACCACAATTGCATCAATTGATTATTTAATCCAATAATTAAATCATCGAAAAATATTTATTTTATTCAATAAATATTAAAATAAATTACAAAATTCTCGTTCGTCACATCTTTCCCCCCTTAAAAGGATTCTGTCCCCAGAATCACGACTCAATAAATCTCGACCCGTTACATTCTTCCTCCCCTTACAAAGATTCTGTCCCCAGAATCGCTTACAAATAATTAAGTAAATAAATGAGGGTAATTCTTTAACATATTCTCTTCGAGTTCCCACGTAGCTTCTTCAGCGTTGTGGTTCCTCCAAATTACCTTCACAGAAGGTATTACTTTATTTCTCAGAACTTGTTCTTTTCGGTCAACAATTTGGACAGGTATTTCTTCGTAAGATAAGTCTTTCTCAAAATGTAGGGGTTCATATTCAATTACATGCTTGTAATCGGGTTTGTAGGGTCGTAACACAGAAACATGGAAAATGTTGTGGACATTCTCGACTGCTGGAGGTAAGGCTACCTCGTACGCGACTTCTCCGATTCTTCTTAGTACTTCAAAGGGTCCAATAAATCTTGGGCTCAAATTTCCTTTCTTTCCGAACCTGATCTTCCCATTCCAGGGACAGACCTTCAAGAAAACATAACTACCTGATTCAAACTTGATATTTTTACGATGTGGATCAGCGTATTTCTTCTGTCTATCTTGAGCCGCTACCAGTCGTGCTCGGATCACTTTGACTATTTCTACCGTCTACTGTACGAGTTCAGGCCCTAGCAATTGTCTCTCACCAACTTCATCCCAATACAGTGGAGTTTTGCACTTTCTGCCGTATAAAGCTTCATAAGGTGGCGTGCCAATACTAGCGTTATAACTGTTGTTGTAGCTGAACTCTACTAATGGTAGGTGATCATCCCAATTTCCTTTAAAGTCCATCACACAGGCTCTTAGCATATCTTCTAATGTCTGAATCGTTCTCTCACTCTGTCCGTCTGTTTGAGGGTGGTAAGCTGTACTCATTCGCAATTGCGTACCCATGCATTCTTGAAGACGTTTCCAGAAATTTGATGTGAAGCGCGGATCCCTATCTAAAACAATTGATACCGGAACTCCGTGCCTCGAAATAATCTCTTTTATGTATAGCCTGGCCAACTGATCTAAGTTGAATCTTATTTTGATCGGAAGGAAGTGTGCAGATTTTGTCAGTCGGTCAACGATAACCCATACTGCGTCGTAGCCTTTCTGAGTCGTCGGAAGGCTAACCACAAAATCCATTGTAATATGTTCCCATTTCCATTCTAGGATTTCCAACGGTTGAAGTAATCCACTTGGTCTCTGATGTTCGGCTTTTACCTTTTGACAGGTCAGACACTTGGCAACACATTCTGCAACATCACGTTTCAAATTCGGCCACCAAAAATGGTGTCTAAGATCTTGGTACATCTTGGTACTACCAGGGTGAATCGAATATCGTGCACTATGAGCCTCGCTTAAAATATCTTCCTTAATCTCTTTTACTGGCGGTACCCAAATTCTACTCTCAAATCTCAGTATTCCTTCCTTATCCATCTTAAATCTCGGTTCGGTTCCTTCAGATATCTTCTTTGTCACCTTTTTGCATTCATCATCCTGAAGCTGAGCGTCCTTCACTTTATCTAGTAGAGTTGTACCAGATTGCATATGATATAGCTTCTCATCAATCTCCATTGGATACTTCACTTCCAATTCCCGTTTCTCCATTTCCACAATTAGCTCTTCCTGAGCAGTTAACATCATCAATTTCTCACGACCCTTTCTACTTAAGGCGTCGGCAACTACATTCGCTTTACCCGGATGGTATAAAATCTCACAGTCGTAATCCTTAATTAATTCTAACCATCTTCTTTGACGCATATTCAAATCCTTCTGTGTGAAAATATATTTCAAACTCTTGTGGTCCGTATATATCTCACACTTCTCCCCGTAGAGATAGTGCCTCCAAATTTTTAAAGCAAAAACCACTGCAGCTAACTCCAAATCACGAGTCGGGTATCCCTTCTCGTAATCCTTCAACTGTCATGATGCATACACGATGACTTTACCGTTTTGCATTAGCACACAGCCAAGTCCTTTATGCGACGCATCACTAAAAATAACAAAATTGCATGTATCATCCGGAAGAGATAACACAGGTGCCGTACTCAACCTCTTCTTTAATTCTTGAAAGCTCTCCTCACACTTCTCCGTCCAAACAAATTTCACAGCTTTTCGAGTTAGATTCGTTAACGGAGTTGCGATCTTAGAAAAATCTTGAATGAATCTTCTATAATATCCCGCTAATCCAAGAAAACTTCTTACTTCTGACGGCGTTCTCGGCTGTTCCCCGTTAATCACGGCTTCTACTTTGGATGGATCTACCGAAATTCCGTTTTTATCGATCACGTGACTAAGAAATTGTACTCGCTCGATCTAGAATTCGCATTTCGAAAATTTAGCGTACAACTTCTCCCTTTTCAATACTTCCAACGTTAACCTCAAATGTTCTTCGTGTTCTTATTTGGTTTTCGAATATACCAGAATGTCGTCTATAAATACCACCACGAATTTATCCAAAAACGGCTTGAACACACCATTCATTAGTCCCATAAATGCTGCAGGAGCATTCGTTAGACCAAACGACATTACTAAAAATTCATAGTGACCGTATCGCGTTCTGAACGCTGCCTTCGGTACATCCTCTGGTCTCACCTGTAACGCCCCCAAAATAAGTCCAATCCATCCAACCTATTCTGAGTCGCCAAATACATGGTACAGAAAATAACTATAACTTTATTACAACAATTGTCGTGCAAAATACAACAACACATATGCTATGAGTTTGGGTACAAATATATACCAACTGTGACTCATGTCCCAACCTTGAATAGCACGTCACAATGACACCTTATATAAAGGTATAGTCAAAAACTGTTTTAGAAATTAGAATCTTTGGGAAGTGCTCAAGGAAACCCTCGTTCATGGGAGGCCATGCTTCTAGGTTATGATAGATATCATATGGCCATAGAATTATCCTTGGTTGACCTAATAGACCCCAAAGAAAAATGAGAAGATTACTATCATATTCTTTCCAATGGTGAGTCTTCTCTTGACATATCATTATCTCCACTGTCTCTAACTGAGAATTATACTTCAAACAAACACCAAGATTATATAGGTAGTGCTCGTAGATATACTCGGCAAGTGGATGTACACAACCATGTCTTATGATGACACGAGGTTGTATGTCGTTAGACATTTTGTATGATAGTGGCAAAACACCCTTCCAACGTTGGGTACATCTTACCCTATTGGATTCACCAAATAAAACTACTAAATGAACTTTTCTATACTGCTTCGAGAGAACCTCCACAGCTAGAGACCACCGTTCTATTTCCCTGTTACCCTCGCTCGACCCAGCTACACTCTTATTACCTGAAAGGAATTGTGAAGCAAAAGGGTGAGCACAACTAGCTCAATAAAGAATATTATGACTAAAGATAAATAAATTATCAATAGTATTCATCAGTAATAAATCAGAGATTTAGAACATATGGTAGATGATAAAACTTTTCAACCATAGTTGCAGCGGAACGAGCAATCCATTAGAAGAATCAAATAGACCATAAAGTCTATTATATTCTTCATGTTAAAAGTCCACCAACAATGTTTTATCCCTGTAACATCAATCAACAATTCCTGTCCATAATCACATGTATAACTCATAATCATAATTGTAGTTCTAAATTCCTCTTCTCATCCAGAACAAAGATAATTTTCATCACTTGTCTTTACCTGAAACATTAAAGATCATGGTTATACCACATCACAGTTCCTGTTCATAATCATACTAATAATTTTATCTTTGCACTACGGGCCAAAGATATTCATCAACAACTCATCTTTGCACTACAGGCCAAAGATATTCCTCAACAGCTCATATTTGCACTACAAGCCAAATATATTATTATCTCAAAGAAATATATAATCATTTCAGAATTTATATAACCAATAATTATAACCATGTTGATCATCTCACCTTTGCACTTAAGCTAAAGATATTCAATTATAAATTCAATGGTCATGATCATACCAGTCAACAATTCAACTTTGCACTACTGGCCAAAGAGAACCTATAGTCATGATCATACCAATAATCTACCCATCTTTACACTCCAGTGAAAGAGAATTTCAACATCAGGATTATAAAAATGTTATATATGATAATAAAATCAATATAATCAATACATAGTTTTAATCTCTAGAGTAATATTCATAAATCAACTATAATTTGGTTAGAAAATGAAACCAAATTTGTAGTGAATAGTACCCGTGAATAGTAACTCGTGAATAGTAATTCATGAATAGTAACTCATAAATAGTAACCCGTCATGAATAGTAACTCGTGAATAGTAACTCATGTATAGTAACTCGTAAATAGTAACTAATGAATAGTAACTCGTGAATAGTAACTCGTGAATAGTAACTCATGAATAGTAACTCGTGAATAGTAACTCGTGAATAGTAACTCATGAATAGTAACCCCAACATGAAAAGTTTCAAATTTGATAATAATTTCCAACCAATATTTCGGCATAATGATATTGAAGAAATAATATCATTTTCGAATAAAATAGCATCCTTTACTATCTCTTACCTCAAAAGTGCAGTACTCCTAACTGGAATAACGCTGAACGAACTTGCACCGTATAGCAACACTCAAGATATCAAAATACTCACAAGAATACATTCGATAATATAGAGAGAGAAATAGAGAGAAAACTTCAGTTTCTGGTGTTATTTTCAATTCTAACCTAAGCACCCTATTTATAGGAAAATGCTTAGAACACCAAAGCAAAAAATTGAATATAATAATAATATATTTAACAAATTTTCCTTAGCCCACCTTGACCATCTAAATTCAGCCATAACACATGTTAATGATGTCCATAAAATACAAAAAAAACGTTTTTCTAAGCAAAAATAATTAAAACTTCCAAAAATCAATTATTTCAGAACTTCAGAACTTCAATAATTCATAATAAATAGCCCTTTTATCAGAAAATTCGAATCTCACGAGTTTTTATAGGAATTTCAATTCTCTACAACTTTGCAGAAGAAAGTTTTTCCAAATTCCAAACAGAAATTGACCGAAATCCACAAACAGGCGATTTTACAGTCAATAATAAATTTTCGGTCAAGAATTGTGTCCACCAACACACAAAACATGTGTTAATCATTTAATACCACAAAAATACTCTTCCTCCTCATATACTCATATATCTCACATTCATTATAAAAATATCACCATCAATATATTATTAAAATAATATATTTAAATGAATTATTTTATCAGAAAAAGATAAAATATTAAATTTCAACAATTGTCACATTAAAAATTTTCTCCATCTATATCCACATAAAATCAATATTTTCCTCAGCATATAAATCAATAATTAATTATACACAAATAATATTACAGAATCACAGTACTAGCAACCAGGCCGTTCCCAGGAAAGAGGGGGCTTTCCAATAAGGATCTCTCCTTACTGGCGCGAAATTAGATAACCAAACCTCTCCTTAGACAGAACTTTCTAGACATTGCCAATAATGTTATCTAATAATATTATTAAGATAATATGAATTATTATTCCGATAATAGAAAATACTATGTAGTGACAATTATTAAAACATCAACGTAGCAATTATTTAATCAATAAAATAAAATATTGAACAGTAATTACTGTAATCATTATTGAGTAGTACCTTCTTACGTAAGAATCAATAATTGGTGCAATACCGTGTGCTACGCGTATTACCGTTTTTAACCACCGGGTATTCCAACAGTATTAACGGTAACAACTACGCCGTTATTTGAAAAAAAACTCAATTTTTTGTCGTTATCTTAATCCGACCGTTTTCAGTTATAGGGCCCACAAATAGCTGCGCCGTCGTACGAATATTCCCCGACAGAAAGAATATTCCACGACCAAATGAATATTCCCCGACATCAATTATTATTTTATAACCACTTGCTTATTTTTGAAAAAATTCATATATCACCCTTAACTTTAACTTTTTATCAATTTAACCATTTACTAAATAGAAAAATTGAATACTTTTATTTCATAAAATTCGGGGTCTTACATCACCTTCAGTTGGTGATAACCACTCCTCAAGTCTATCTTGGAAAAGTATCTTGCTCCCTTTAATTGATCAAACAGATCGTCGATTCTTGGTAATGGATATTTATTCTTAATCGTGACCTTGTTCAGTTCTCTGTAGTCAATGCAGAGCCGCATCGATCCGTCATTCTTTTTCACAAACAACACCGACGCTCCCCACGGCGATACGTTCGGTTGAATATACTTTTTCTCCAGCAATACAGTTGGACCATCAGTTCTTTCATCTCTACTGGTGCCATTCGATATGGTGCCTTCGATATTGGAGCGGTTCAGGGGGCCAAATCGATCACGAAATCTACCTCTCTATCTGGTGGAAGTCCTGGCAAATCGTCTGGAAATACATCAACGAAGTCCCTCATAATCGGTATCTCTTCTACCTTCAGATTCTCTTTTCGACTGCCGACTATGTAAGCTAGATATCCTACACAGCCTTGTCTTAACAACCTCCTGGCCTGCATCATCGTCAGACAACTCGCTTGTCTAGGTGACTTGCTACTATAAAACACAACCTTTGACGGAGTCATAAGGTTAATACGCTTCTTCTGGCAGTCAATTATCGCCCCACAATTGGATAACCAATCCATACCCAAAATAACGTCAAATTCCCCAAGCCGAATAGGGATAAGATCTACATTCATGATATTACCCTTAATATCCACCCTACAGTTCTTAAACACGTACTTAACAGGAATTATCTCTCTATTCGCAATTTCTATAATCATGGGATATTCCAACTCATCCATAAGCAAATCTAAACTATTAGCAAAATCTTCGGATATAAAGGAACAAGTAGCACCCGAATCAAATAAAACATAAGCATTAATTTCATTGATCGGAATGATACCCGACACCTCCTCACGAGACTGGATTGCGTCCTGCACTGTCATATTGAAAGTTCTTGCGGTCGATCGGTTTGTTGCAGGTGGTCCAGTAATGGTTAAGGTATTTCCACTGCCATTTCCACGGTTACCTCCTTGCACTGCTCCTCCTGACCCCTTCTTGGGGCAATCTCTCGCTAGATGATCCTTAGAACCAAAGTTAAAACAATCACCCTTCTTTGGGTTTGGACAGTTTGGTGCTATGTGGCCTTCCTGACCACGATTGTAGCACACTCGCTTCCCTTTCATGCAAACTCCCAGATGAGCTTTTCCACAGTTTGAACACGCTTCAATTTTCTTCTTCTGTCCTCCTTGTTGACTTCCAGCTGACGAGTCGTCCGTTCATTTCCTCTTCTAATTATGACTACTCCCAGTGTTACTTCCACCAGTCTTGTTATTTCCTTCACCTTCACTCTTCTTCTTCTTCTGCTCTTGATTGTACTTGGTCACCGCATCGCTCCCACCTTCAACGAGGATGGCCTTTTCCAGTACTCCGGCAAATGTGTTTATCTGAAACATTGACACCTTACTGTATACCCAAGGCTTTAGTCCTTGTTCAAATCTTCTGGCCTTTCTTTCGTCAGTGTGTACTTGGTATGGGGCAAACCTTGCCAACTCATCAAATTTAGCTGCGTATTCAGGTACGCTCATGTTTCCTTGCTTCAGTTCTAGAAATTGAATTTCCATCTGATTCTGCGAACTAGTTGGGAAGTACATTTCAAAAAACATTTCTTTAAATCTCTCCCACGTAATTACACCTTCACCTCCTCGTACTTTGTTTGCTTGCCACCAGTAGCTAGCCTCAAACTTCAACATAAACGTTGCAAAAGCGGTCTTCTGGTCTTCTCTAACCCTAGCAACGTCGAATACTTTCTCCATTTCCATGACCCACGTTTGAGCCTCGATTGGGTTCCTGGAACCTTTGAATTCTGGCGGTCCCACCGCCTTGAAGTCTTTAAACATTGTGTTTGGTGGAGCTTGAGGTTGATTGTTCATTGCTCCCGTCAGTAAGTTCACCAACTGCTGAACAGGATTAGCGTTGGCGTTATTGTTATTATTTGTTGACTCTTCTTGAGCCGGTTGACGTTGTTGTCTTCTCCTTGGTGGCATATTTCTGATAAAATAAACGCTTATTAGGAATTTATTTATTTCTCTAAATAGTTAAGGCATTACTCAACAATTTGACATACTCATTTATCACATCATCTCAAACAACTTAATATATTTAATTCAACTCAAAGTTTTAA
This sequence comes from Panax notoginseng, assembly GCA_016801055.1. Classification (NCBI taxonomy): domain Eukaryota; kingdom Viridiplantae; phylum Streptophyta; class Magnoliopsida; order Apiales; family Araliaceae; genus Panax; species Panax notoginseng. Next base: position 65,102,259 of record CM029015.1, on the reverse strand, counting down.
CTTCAAACTATAGCATAACTGCTATTTAAATCAACTATCCTGGAATAAAGAATCCACATGATTTAAAATATTAACATATTCCTTCGTTCATAAACACATCGGAATTTACATATTAAAACTAATTAAGTCTTTCACATAATTAAACGGATTATAATCATGTCTATCAAGGTGCTGAATAGCCTTGCCACGCTCCTCATCCATGATACGAGACATCTTCATGCCATCCAGCATATACGATGGAAGTCCTTCGAACTGGATGGGGTATCTCAAAACTCGTTCCTGAGCCTCATCTATAGCATGATTAAGTGTGGAGTATGTCTCTTTAAGCTTTGGCTTCTTTGCACGACTATCATCTTCTGCACGATCAGCTCGACGTGATTCTCTTACCCATCCTTCCCTGCTATTTTCAGTGTTCCAGAGGTTTCTTTCAGTTCCTTTTTCAGCTTCTCTATCTCCTCAGTCTTATCTTCGGTTTGACCCTTCTCATGGACCAAATCCCATTCTACATTTCCCAGTCATGAGTGAAGAGTCGAAATCTCCCTCTCCTTATGCTCGAGAGTAGACTGCTGAACGGTCGCTCGCTCAGTCAGTTCCTGAACCTCGTCTTGTAATTCCACGTTACGGTCGTATAATGTGTCATACATCTCTGCATCAACGGTGTACCGTGGTAACTCCTCTTCTTCTTCATCAAATTCCTCCTCAGGATCAGACTCGGGCTCATGCTCTTGACCAACAACGGTGATCAATGGAGATGACTCCCTCTGAACTAACTGTTCCCTAACAACATGTATGTCTCGGGGCTCCTCCTCTGTAGGTACTATAGGTAATCGGGGTTCTTCCTCCCCAGCTTGACTAGCTTCTCCAACATTCGTCATCCTGACAACAAAATTTTAAGTTTTATTTACTAAGTCGTACTAACGAGCACATAAATTAACACATAAACACATAATATATTTATTATCTTCAATTAATTACCCAAAAATTCATTTCTTAAGACTCGATAAGAGTTTTCCTTTACTATCTTCTTTCTATAAGGTTACTACCTAAGGTTGATCCCCCACCTAAGGTTCATAACCTACAGCTTTGATACCACCCTGTGACACCCCCAAATCCGATACTTCAAGTTCCACAGAATTTGGTGTTCACGATACAAATATCATCTATCTATCTACCCATAATAAATGCAACCATGCATTAAATAGAAATAAAATCTTTCCCTTAAGGGTTACAACGTCTGAATAATAATACAATCCCAAGTTAAACTAACCCTAAACATCTGTGCGGAATTATAAATAAATAAGTCTTAAACAACATCTTTGACTTAAGTCTTTAACAAATACATCATATAAAATAACAAGTCATATCAAATAACAAGTCTTCATCATTTGCTAACTTTGCCCTTGCCCTTACTAGTGGAAGGTTCGTCAGCTCTTTCGTTCTTAACTGCAATGTTATTATTATGCAAGAGTGAGCACAAATGCCCACAAGTATAAAAATGAAATAACAGTATAACAACATGTGAATAAATCAAAGACATCTGAATAAAAGCTCAACTTTTGAATCGAGAGTGAATAAGAAGAATCAAAAGAATTCTGAGGGTCATAAGACCTTGAACTATGTCCTAGGTTAACAAGGGTTATACTTGAAACATTTAACAGTCATAAGACTATGGACCTTCTTCTCGTACTTAGGGGGATCAACCCTTAGTACCATACTATGCACAATATCTTAACGCTAAAGCGTAAATAATCCCCTATACAGGGTTGTTCATCTCAGTTTGACATTCGAGTCTGCACCAAAGGAAGTTTGGTTTGGATAATTCACAAAGGGTTCTAAAATTTAGAACGCTTATCAATTAAGGACTAGTTGAATCGTTAAGGTTTCACTAGTCTAATAAGATTCAACAATAATGATATTCAATTTGAACAATAATCTCAAGAAGTATAGAATAGAATAATTATTGTATAACTGAATCATGCTTTGAAAAGATAATAAATCTTTAATATAACATTTGAACTTTAATAATAGTAATGATGATTTACTCAAGATAAATAATAAGCTTGAACAATAATGACAAGTAGGGTTAGGGAACTTGCTCAAATCTAAGAGTTTAAGTTTAGGAAACTTGCCTCGTGCGTAGATTACAGTTTAACTAAGCACGTTCTTTGAATTAAATCATACATACCATTCATATACACAATACTAGTTAATTATAATTTAACTAATCAACATAAACTCATTCTCGTTGTCTACTTTAATTATCGACGATACTTAGTCAATTTATCTCATTATCACATAATTTGCACTTCATGAATAATAATCTAATTATGTATTCAATAATTTAAATCACATGTAATTATGTTATTTATATGTTTAAACAACTATTTTTATCATCACATTATACCTCTAACATGTTTACATGTTCATTACATCAATTCACTAACACTTGTTAGACTTTAATATTTTAAAAATCTCATTTCTGAATTTTCTGGGGAGTGGCGCTGCGGCGCCACTGATACACGTGATCGTCGCGCTGCGGCGCGGTGGCGCTGCATCCGGACACTTGACGCTGTGGCGCTGTGGCGCCGTGGCTCGAGGCTTGGCGCTACGGTGCGGTGGCGCTGCGGCGCGGGACCTCAGTTCTAGAGTTGGCGCCACGGCTCGAGACTCCAGATTATGTTTCCCAGTTCGCGAAGAACACAGAGTTCAGTGAAAAGGACACTAAATAATCCTTAATTTCACTAATTTAACATACCCACATGTTATAATTCATGTATAATCATAATACAACATCTACAAAGTGATTTTAACCCATTAAAACATATAATCACAGAATTAAAACATAAAATTTTCCTCTGTTCTTGATGGTCTTGAAGTTTTTAACATAAATTCCTAAAATTCAACGCCACGGATTCGTTATAAGGCCAAATCCATTCATTTAAAGTTTGGTCTCTTCGTATTAACATGCACAATAATATACGAGTGTAAAATTTACGAAAACATTTATGTTTGATATAGTAAAATCATGTATAAGGCCATATGGCCAAAAACCCAAACTCTGTAATTTTGTAGAAATCATATACGACATGTTTTCATTAATTTGATGTTATGGTTTACAACATATACATAATTAACCACAATTTGATAAAACATAACACACGTATAACCCATAAACATTACTCCTAACCCAATTATGGAGGTTTAAACCCAAAAAAAACTATGAAACCCATATATAAGAAAATTAAAAGACGTGAAGAAGAAATTGGGAAGGAGAGATTACCCAGAGTATAAGGTATATATTTGTAGACTTAGATGCTTTCTTCACTCACTGAGTTTCTCACAAATTCTCTAAAAATCACTCTGGCTTTCTCTCTGATTATATCTTAGACTTAGTAATAATGAAGGAGTAAATAATACGTAATATAATTCAGGGAACAGGTGCGCGTGATGGAGGTCAGTTACCCCAAATAGTGGGTAACTACATCCAACTCCTCTTAAGGCCTCGTTTGGTTAGCAACCTGAATAAGTCTTCTCATTATTTTAATAAAACATTTATAACATAGTTTGAAAATGTCACACTCCTTATAAAATAAATCCAATATTTTATTTATTTTACTTTAAATAACATATAATAATTTCTCATTAATTCACATAGTCAAATAATTAATTTTCTCATTAATAATAAATTTCAAATTATTAAATCTCTAATTAATAATTAACTTAACTAAAATAACATCATGCTTAATTAAATAATTCATTTAATTCAATAAGCTCACATAATTATATATTTGAATAATAATTATTCTCCACATTAACTTAATAAATGCAACACATAAAATTAAATTAATCTACCACAATTGCATCAATTAATTATTTAATCTAATAATTAAATCATCGAAAAATATTTATTTAATTCCATAAATATTAAAACAAATTACAAAATTCTCGTTCGTCACAACTTAACAGCGCGCAATGGTCGAATATACGACCTAAAATGTTCCTTTTATATAAAAGCTTGTCCTTCTCAGTCTCAGAATTAAGATTTTGATTTAACAACGAAATATTGTGATTTCAAATTCTATCTACTTATCGATCTAGCCGAAACAATTGGCATCGATCTACCAATAACAATTGATTTCTCTTCTCGTATTTATCAAGTTCTAACAATTGTTCGTTTAGCCAGTAAAATTAGTTAAGACATTTCTCAATATAATTTGACAATAAACAGGAATTATATGTACTGTCAATATTAGTTTCTGCAGATATAAATATCCAACAACAGTAATTCTACGAATATATATTTTTCGAATCAGTAATTCAATTTGAATTTTAATCATGAACTAACTGCGAATAATCAACAATAAATTCCTTGGACATGGTATAATTATCAATAATTAACCATTAAAATAATTGAATGAATATAACTCAAGATTGAGTTAGGAAACTTGCCTTTCGCGTTTATTATAACTACACAGTATAATTAACTGCATTCGTAAGACCTATAATCAACAATGTCGGTCTCACAATTAGCATAATCATTTATAACACGTAACACTGTATCCTACATTCAAACTTCTCCTAGGCACATTACCACATAATCACATCAGTGTTTATAACCTATATAAACACTTATCCAGTCTAACTATTTCGGTCTAGTTGGATTTCGATCCATTCTCGGTGTTCTAGTCACCCTATCCGACAATTAACACATTGATTGTCAATTAAACTTGGTCTCTAAGCTTCAATATTATTTTAAATAAGTCAAATATCGTTTATAATATTTCTCGGAAGCTTTTAATAATTTATAAACAATTATTATAATTTATAATAATTTTTTAAACACTTAAATCATTTTTAAATGATTTAATTATTAAAAAATCTTATCATTAATAATATTTAATAATATCAAAATATTAATAACATACTTGTCAAAATATTAAAGTTATTATGAATAACTTAAAATATTTTTAAATCATCAATATTCTACTTAAATGATTTTTAAAGTAACTAAAATTATTTTTGATTCATCACCATTATTATTTAAATATTAATGAAATTATTATCCAAATATTAAAAGTCATTAATTATAACTTAAAATACTTTTAAAACCTTTTTCTCATTTTTAAATCAATAAAATTATTTTTAATTTATTTATTTAATATCATAATTAAATAAATCTAATATCATTAATATTAACTTATTAATGAGAATTCTCCAAAAATATTGAAAATAATATTTTATAATTCCAAATATTTTCTAACACTTTATTCTTATTTAAAATTATTTTTAAATCATTAAAATCATTTTTAACTAATTTATTTAATTTAGTAATTAAATAAATCTAATATCATTAATATTAAATTATTAATGAAAATTCTCCAAAAATATTAAAAATTATATTTTATAATTCAAAATATTTTTAAATACATTATTTTTATTTAGAATGATTTTTCATAATATTAAATCATTTTTCTCTAATTTATTTAATACACTAAGTAAATAAATTAAATACATTTAATATGTAAATAATTATAAATATTAAAGAAAAATATTCCAATTGGTCAAAAATTATTTTTCATAATTTAACATAATTTTTAAAACTATTTTTGGTAATTTTTAGAATTTATTTCTATTATTAATTAATTTTCGGAATATTCAGAAATTCAAAATAATTAAAACCGTCGCTAATAGCCTTTAGCGACACTTGTCTGTTGCCTTTGGTGTTCTTGGCTCAAGAACACTGACATTCTCAGTGATCAAGGTAGCTCGTTTGACTGCCTTTAATTTTCGGTGTAAACATTTTCCGGCCCATTTCAAACTCAGTTCTTGTAGTAATTATACAACACCACAACTAGAAACCAATATCTAGGTCAAACAACAAACACACAAAGAGATCTGGGCAATCAAATCTCTTGTCAGACCATACCTGGGTTTTCCCCAGAAACCCAGAACTCGACTGGTCACTTTGATGGTCAATTAAGTTTATGTTCCAGTCATTGTATGGGTGTTACGAGGGTTCATAACTGTAGTACATATGCCCAGGAACATTTATACATTAACAGAGAAGTTCAAATATAAGGGAATCACAAGAAAATAATATGGTCAAACCATGTCAGAGTCATAGATTAACCGTTTTCTGGGTTTTCCAGAAACGGTAATCATGATTGACATGCCCAGTTTGACCAACTGTTATGCTTGATCTACTGCTTATTTGTGAGATCTAAAGCCATGGAATCAAAGACAATATAACAGGATACACCATGGTTCCAAACAAAACATCAAACAATATCATATCTGGCAGATCCGGTCCCTTAAAACTCATGTCAGACGCTAAAATCCAACTTTATGGGTTACCTAGAATATACTCGGTCATGCCCGGTCAACGGGTTTTAACCGATTATATCTTCGAATCCAGACCTCTTATGACCCTAATAGCTTTTGCAGCTTAAAGACAACATGTCAGGCTACATATAAAAGCTTTAAAACAACTCATAACATAAACACATGAGGATCTAAGCCAACTGACATTTGCTTGTCAGACAACTTTAGAGCTCAAAAATAGAATTTGGAAAAATCACTTTTTACCCATTTTGATGTTATGGATCCATCATGGATCAAAATAGATCGACTAAAAATACCTTTTAACACAAATACAAACACTTAAACACAAAAAATTTTCAAAGCATACAGGATCAAAAATAAAAATTAGGTTTATACCTTTTCTTGACTAATTTTAGATCTTGGCTCTCCAATCTGTTATTGATTGATCTAGGGCTGTATTTAGAACTGATATACTTAGCAATTTCGTTGGTTTAGGAGAGAGAGAGAGTTGGTGAGAGCAAAATAGCAAAATGGCTAATGTTTTGTGATTTTCTCTCTCTTGAATCTATATATATTGCTTATATGTTGCTAGATCTTGAGATTTTCGGTTGGTATTGCGGGATTTGTGTGTCACCAAGTCAAATTGGTGGTTCACCAACTAAAGGTATTACAATTTTTACAAGTTAGCTTTCTAAAATATAAAAAGGGCATTTTGGTCATTTGAAAAATAAATTTAATGGCAAACATGGAATTTGTACAAACCCTTAGGGTTTAGGATTTGGGTTAGACTTTAGGGTTTGGAATTTGGACCTTTTAGGGTTTAGGGTTTAAACCCTTTAGATTTGCAATTTAATTTCCAAAATTTTCAAATTTCTGTTTACAAAATAGAAGATTAATAATTTCAAATTACAATTAGGATTCGATAATTATATAAATATTTCCTAATCATAAAATTCAATCTTGCTAATTAGGATTAATATTCCTAATTAAAATTGCTTAATTTAACAATTAGGGTCAAAATCGTCATTAGGGTTTTAATTAGAAAAAAATAATTTTTCTAAATTATAATTAGGGTTTGTAAAATAGAAATTAATATAACAAAATTATAATTAGGATTTTCCAATCATATTTAAGTTTAATACACACATTAGGCTTGCCAATTAGAATTAGGGTTTCCTAATTTAGGGTTTAGGATTCCCGAACATGAAATTAGGGTTTTCCGGCTTTCGATTAGGGTTTCCAACGGTACGTTAGAGTTTCTGATCCTGAGATTAGTGTTTTCTAATCTCTTATTAGGTTTTATTAATTTCAAACCTTATTCGATCAATCATTCTATACACGTACTCATCAATATAATTATTTTAATTATATTTTCTATCGAATCCCTTTCCAGAAATTAGGGTTAGGGTTTTTAAAGCTGTTAAGCACAATTATACTCTAAATTTATTAGTCAATACCCAAATTGACTTTCTCGAGACTCGTATCATAGATACTTGTCACAAAATTGATGATTAATATTGATATTAAATAAAAAAAAATTATTCGGAAATTTTTGATTATTTGAAATCTCGGGTTATCACAGACTCGCCTTACCGCCAAGTATGTCTCGTGTTCATAACGTTTTTTACATATCTATGTTACATAAATATGTGAAAGACCCGAACCACATTATTGAATTAGAATCAGACGAGATAGCAGAAGATTTAACGTATGAAGAGGTACCTATTAAAATCTTAGATAAGAAGGATCATATTCTCCGCTCCAAGGTTACACCTCAAGTCAATGTTTTTGTGGAGAAACGACAATGTTGAGGAAATGACCTGGAAGTTAAAATTTGAAATGAAGTCAAGGTATCCTCACCTCTTCAACATACCAGGTACGCAACCTAATTTCGAGGAAGAAATTTCATAAGAAGGAGGTTGTAAGACCCGAACTTTTATGAATAAAGATTAATTTTTCTCGAATTATATTTTTGAATATTATCGTGTGGATTTGATATAATGTTATAGTCGTGGGTAATATTTACAAATTTTTCAAAGTAAGCAAGTGGTTATAAAATATTCGATTGGTCGGGAAATATTCGTTTTAACATGAAATATTCGTATGCCGACACCATCATTAGTGGACCCCACAACGGAATAACTGTCGGAGTTAAAAAACGACAGAAATATCTTTTTTATAAAATAACGGCAAAAGTTTTACCATTAAACTGCTGAAATACCCGGTGGTAAAAGAACAGTAATACGCGTGGTTGCATAGTAGCACATGCTATTGATTATTGATGCTTACGTGAGAAGTCACTCAGTTATACTCAATCATTACTACAGTAATTGCTGCATAGTATCTCACGTTATTTGATTTAATTATTGTCACAGTATCATCTGCATAATATTTTATATTATTTAATCAATAATTAAGACGACAAAGTTATTCATATTATTATTTATAATATTGACGATGTCTAGAAAGTTCTGTCGAGCAGAGGTTTGGTCACCTAATTGCGCGCCAATAGGGAGAAATCCTTATCGAAAAGCCCTCTCTTTCCTAGGAATGATCTGGTTGTTAAATATTATGAGTTATAATATTAATGATGAATAATTGTTAATAGATTAAAAATGTGTTTATAAGTGATTTGTGGAAATTATTTATTCAATTTTTGATATAAATAGAGGGGTTTATTATGAGGTGTTTGTTATAAGCTTGGCTTATTATTCCATCAGGAGATGTGCTAATTTTTCTGACCGTTGGATGAAGTTATAATAGTAAATCAATATGGATCGCTGGTTTAAAGTTTTAATAGTAAATTAGTATGGACCGTGGCTTTAAGTTTTAATAGTAAATTAATATAGACCGTCCATTTAAAAGTGAATTAATCTGGACCATTCATGAATTAGTTACTATTCAATCCTTTTTCCTATAAATAGAAGCTCATTCCTTCATTATTTCTTACGAATTCACTGAAACTCTAGAGAGAGAAACTATAGAGAATAAGAAGAAGAGTATTCTGCAACTACCTTACTTCAGTATTCACTCTTCTATTAAGGTAAGGGGTATTATTTTTTTTGTATTCATGAAGAGAGTTATTTTTTTACAATACTCGTAAGGGTTGTTATTTCATTCTTTATTATTCTGTGAGAATAACCTGTTTACGCGGACTACCGCATGCATGGTGAAATCTTTTTATTATTCCATTATTTATTATTTTGTTGAAATAACCTATCTATGTGGACTACCGCATGCATTGTGAAATCTTTTGTAATTCCATTCTTTATTATCTTGTGGGAATAACTTGTCTACGCAGACTACCGCATGCATGGTGAAATCTTTTATTATTCCATTCTTTATTATTATGTGGGAATAACCTGTCTACGCGGACTACCCCATGCCTGGTGAATAACCCTTCGTATTCAACTGTTTTTAAATTGTGGAAATGATCTGTCTACGCGGACTACTGTATGACAGGTGAAAATCCATTTCCAGTTTCGTATATTATTTCTTTTCATATTCTTAAATCTAAATTTACTATGGTAAGTATTGCTTCTATAATTCCTGAAATTAGTGGAATATCCTTGAGTTTTGCGCTTCATCCAGTATCGTTTCATTCGAATATTGATCTAAACTTTCTTATTAAATATCAATATTTTCACCCGAGATACTATTCACGGGTTACTATTCACTCTGTTACTATTCAGAATATTATTCACCCGAGGATTCGGGGTAATTTTCATACCGAGTTACTATTCATAGGTTACTATTCAATTGGATACTATTCACCTGGAGTACTATTCATGACAAAAAATTAATTTCTTTTCGGTCCAAATCATTTTTGATACAATATTATTCTCTAATTTTACTCCACAAAGGAGTATCATGTTGATAATTTGGACATTACTGAATTCTGGATAAATTAAATTATAAATATTTAAAAATTTATCCTTTGCTTTCTTTCAATTGAATTCTTATATCATTGTCATCATCCTCATGCTTATATTGTGATAAAAGTGATATATGGATTACGTGCATAGATGTACTATTTATTAGTATGATTATGACCAAGGATTATTCGGTATAATCATGACCGTAATGTTACAAATGATGTGGTAAAAGTCATCATTGGCCCGTAGTGCATTGATGGATAGTTGTTGGCATGATCATGACCGTTGATAAAAACACGAATATTCTTGGCCCGTAGTGCATAGATAATTTTGTGGTCGTGATACTAATGAATATCCTTGGCCGTAGTGTAGAAATGATTCGATGATGTGGATTAATTATTAAGCTGAGTCTCAGCGATAAAATTGATGATAAACTTTTTAAATCATAGAAGATAGTAGATATCATGCTCTAATTAACTCTTTTAATGGATTGCTTGTTCCGCTGCAATTAAACTTGATGTTTATTATATTTTTATCAGTTTAACGTTGTTAAAGGCTAACGATAATTTATTTTACATTATCTTAGTCATAATATTTCTTACTGGGCTAGTTGAGCTCACCCTTTGCTTTCATTGTTCTCTTCAGGAAATAAGAATATAGATAGGACTAGTCGGGGAACGGAGTGACGATTGAGATGTTTGCATTAGTGGTCCTCACTATTCTGTGAAACAGTGTGATAATAAATGAGGACTTATTTTGAGTTTGAATATTGTCTAGAAGACTATTTGTATTAAAACTCACAACTTATGTTGTATATTTAAGTTTGTATTTGTATTCTGTACCATGTATTTGGCCACTCAGAATAGGTGATGTATACCTATTTTGGGGGCGTCACAGTGCTTACCACTCAGGGTCTCCGGGACACAATGCACAAGATTGTTGGTCCTTAAAGCATAAAATTCAAAATTTGATCGAAAGTGGCACTATTGTAGTTCAACAACCTGACCAACAAAATGTCAACACCAACCTTCCATTGCAGCATGATACGGAGGAAGTAAACATGATCGGGTTAGGAAGCGCTGAAATGTATCCAAATCATAAGTACATATGAAGGATGGAGGAATACCCCCAAAGGCACAAAACAAATGTCGTCGAGTGGGAAAACTCGGAGGAGGGTATGACAGTAATGAAAAAATTAGAGACAATTCAGAATCAAGTAAATCTGCTAGCTAAGCTGATAGCGCGCCAACATCAGGATACGAGGCAATTTTTCACTCAACTATCAGAAAGCCAAGAGAAAAAGGAGGTTAACCATAATGCAAGCCCATATCTCTCCATGATGAGCCAGCTAAATGAAGAAGATCAAAGTAGGCTGAAAGTACAAGAAAATAGGGATGATAACTGTGCTAGAAGATCTCGCTAGCGAAAAAATCGCTTGAGGGAATGCAAATTCTCAAAAAAGAAAGATCAAACAACCTCCAAAAGAGGTCGAAAATTCACCCCTTTGAGCAAATCAAATGAAGAATTGCTACACTTTCTGATAAGCAAATGAAGGATTACTAAGTTGCTGCCTCCTATAAATTCTAAGACAAAGAGTTATGATTCCACCAAGATATGTCTCTACCATTCTAACTCACCTGGACATAAGACTAAGGAATGTTGGTCTTTTCCACATAAAATCTAGGATCTCATTGAAAGTGGAGAGCTGAAGATAGAATCCCCCATGATCAGAAAAGGCAAAAAAGAAATAAAAAGCTTAAGCTGTCCACTCGAGACAGGCAGTTCAAAGGAGTTAAAGGCTATGAGCTCCAATTATGGCATAACACAAGGTGGACTAATCCTAATGTAGGGAATGACAGAGGAGACAAGATAATCCTCAAAGGAGATTCCTCCGCCAACATCAAACATCTTGTGGCCCAAAGATAGTAACCACGTTCCTGATTTTATCATCTTGGACGATGAGGAGGAAAAATTAAACCTTTCAAAGGAAGAAAAAGCCAAAACAGAAAGTTCCTTACAAGAAATGCCACAATAGTTCGAGGGAGATTTCATGATCGAATCATCTCATGCCTAGGAAAAAGGTGTAGGAACAGATGAAGGAAACGATGGTGAGGTTGTCGGGGGAACCAACCCTCCGAAGAATTAAGAGTTCATACCTTTTTACGATGGGTCCAATTCAAGCGTCCTTAAGGAATGTATTGAATCAGCAATCAAGTTATGGCCATAAGTGAAGATATTCAGAACCAATAGGTAACCTTTATCGCGAGCCTTGAAGGTAACATAACCATTGACAACTGGACTATCAGGCCTCACCTAGGCAAGAAGATGTAGATCCAGAGGATAAAGTGGGGAGTTCCATGGGATATTGGAACGGTGTCACTTTCTTTGCAGTATGTCTTTTATTTTTGATGCATGTAAATATTTAAAAAAAAACAAAAAAAAAAGAAAAAAAAACAAAAAAAAAAAAGCAAAAAAATCAAAAAGTCAAAGAGTAAAAATCAAGTCAGTCAGGTCTCAGCCATCAAGCCTGAACTACGAAAGACCCGATCTCCCCTACTCAATGGGAGTAGATAGGCAACCATTTATGGTGCGGTCAAACTAAACAAAAACCCAAACAAACACTTCTCAAACCGTTTATCTTATCAAATGGAACTACGCAGACCTGATCTCCCACACATACAGGAGTACATAGGCAGCCATTAGTGGTGCAGTCGGACCCTCAAAAGAAATATCCATACCCAAACATCAAACCCAAGACAACCAGTAATAGGAATGAAATGACCATCATTATAAGATGTAAACTCGTCAGCAACTCATCGCTCCTGAAATGCGAGAAAACTTGAACTCTTTTTGACCTCCAGCAATACATGGGCAACCATCGTGGCAAATTCTATCTCATACTTGAGGACCTATTCCCCCTGATCAAGACAACAAATCAAACTTTGCAGATCAAATCAAACTGGGGTGTGGTCATCACCAACTAAGCTGAGATCCTTGGGGTCCATTTAGTGGAGTCTGAAGGCCTCTCGACATCAATCATCAAAGTTGTAACAACAACACAACGATGTATCAAGCATAATCAGCAGCGAGGACATTCGAAGAGCAGACACCCTCAATCACAAATCTTCATAAAATTAGAAGAAACCCATCAAGGCCGATTGCACAAACAAGTCAAGAACAATGATTGAGGGCATTAGAGCCCAAATCCACTACATGTTCACAGAGGTAAAAGCCTCTTACGATCTCGCCATCTTATCAGTCTATTTGTCAAAGCAGCGATCCCAGACAATAAGTAACAGTGGGGCAATTTAAAAATTGGCGACAAATCGATATTGGGTCCCTTACAACAAGATTGGGGAAATCTCGAAAACAACGATAACTCAACCATCCTAAAGAGGAAAATGCACCAGTCAGTACCATCAGTATAGTACATCATCATCAGAGCTTCCCTCATATCATCTCACTGGCAATTCAGTATGATTATTTGGTCTTTTCCAATCATACTATTCTCAGAATGAATAATCCACATGTGAGAATATTACTCACTCACGACTTGGTCAACAATAATAGTATCTCATATGAATCCCCGGCAACAACAAGCGAAAGGACTGGGGCATTTTTTGATTCCAGGAAAGGGAAGGAGTTTAAGGCGGGATATGCCTCTCATTAAAAGACAGGAGAGAACTCCTGAAAGAAATCATGGCGACATACGCTTGCCCCTACAAAAGAAGGGGAAAATTCTCAAGAAAGTCCTTAACTAGCAGAAGCCCAATGACAAAAGGTATATCGAATGAAATCCTCATCATCAAATGTGTCAGCCTGCATCGAGTCCTCACAAGTCGAGGCCTCTACACCGAAGTTCAAATCTTGGCAGCGAAAGAACGAGCTGCACCCTCCAGGGATGTCAGCGACATTCAGGTCATCAGTTTAGTAGGGTTACGAATCAAACGCTCAAGGAAATAGGGCATAAGCTCCCAACAGCGAAAGAAAACTCCAAATCACCACAAAAAGGGTTAGGTAGAGTCTAGTGAAGAAAACCTTGGAATATTACTTTAACAAAGGTATCGGAAGATTCGATATTCTAAATCATTGGCATCAATTCAACGTAACATCAAGTCAGTTCAGGGATACCACCGTTTGACTAGGAACTAAAATAGTTTGGCGATGTCAGCGTAGTTAACTACCAGCAGGGTAGGCACCGTTGTCAACTACCAACGTATGCATCAAGAAGGTTCGATGATTTCAGAACATCATCCCAGTAGAGATGTAGAAAACATCTCAACTTATCTTCATCAAATAAGCATCGGCAACACCGACAAAAAGCCAAACCGTTGGAGTCAACACCAGCATAGGCATCATCAATGATCGGTAAAGGTAAAGTGATTTGTAAAAAACATTTTAACATTCATTACATTACGATTTGGGATATGCAAAATGCGATGTGCGAGTTGCGATGTGCGAGTTATGAAGTGCGATTGGCCAAATGCAAAAGTGAAGTGCAAAGTGCGAAATGCGATGTGCGATTTGTGAACTGTGATTTGCGAAAATATTTTAACATTCATCATAACATTTATTACATTACGATTTGCATCATTAGAAATACCTTGTTATATTTCAAGTGTCTAGTAATCTTTATCATGTCCATTCCATTGCATTGCATGAACATGATAAAGAGAGGCATCTATAGACACTCGAAATTTCATTTTCTTGTTACTAACTATGTAAGAGGACAACAACGTCTTTTTCACACTCCAGAGATAACCGTGGAGGACCACAACATCAAATTCAACCCCGGAGATAGCCCTGGGAGATCCAGTTTCCAACCCCGGAGATATCCTTGGGAAATATGTTTACAACCCCAGAGATAACCCCGGGAAAGTCAGTTTTAACCCCAGAGATAACCCCAGGGGATCAAGTTCAAAGCCTGGAGATAACCCCAGGATGTCAATCCAACCTCAGAGATAACCTTGAGGACAGTCAAAGTCAACATCAAGTCAACCTCAGAGATAATCCTAAGAAAAGACTGCTACAACTGCGCGAAAATTAGAGATAATCCCGAGAGGGGCAAAATGGTTATTTTGCCAACTCAACTTTAACTCACAAAAAGTACACTCATTTAGACTCAAATTTCTTCAATAGAAGTCCCACAAGAACCATATCTCAACTTTCGAGTGCAAACTACACAAAATAACTTAACGGACTGCCTGACGTAAACTCAAAAATGCCATTTCGGTCATGGACCTATCTTTCTGGAATTAGAAAAGGGCAAATCCTATGTCATTGCGTAGCTCTCGGAAAGTGCTTTCCAGAATGGTATGACACATTTCCATTGGACTCCCAGATTGAAAGTTATGAAGGTTCGAGCGAACATCGCGTTATCCGAGTGCACGTACTTCGAGACAGCGTGACCAACATTACCCGGGGCACCTCGACAACCGCAAGTAGACCCGCGGCTATCGCAGGTACACTTATGGCTCCCCTCTCTATAAATAGAGGGCTTGGGGTGGCCATTTTATAAGAGAAAAAGGCGAGGAATCCCTATTCATTTTGCTTTGTACACATTATAAACCGAGTGCTTTCTCATTTCAAACACTTGCGAGCTTATATATTGCTACATTTTACCAGTGGGAATCGAGTTTTCATCCATTTAAAGCTATTTGAAGTCTTCTTTGATGACCGACTATAAGCCTTCTTACATCTCTTAAAGCCTTTTCTCCACTTTTGTGCACACACTATTATTCACTTTGAGAGTCGTGTGTTTGTGTATGCCCGGACCGTCGGTATATGGCTTTTATTGCTTCTATATATATATATATATATATATATATATATATATATATATATATAGAGAGAGAGAGAGAGAGAGAGAATTGATCAGGTCCGGACCTCCCGGACGGGAGAAAATTCGGACCCTTTTTTTTTCCTTTTTTTTAAACAACTAAAGAAAAAAAAATTATGAAACTTGAATTTTTACATAATACAGTGTTTTGGGTGTGATTTGGATACATACAACAAAACATATATGTACAGACTGTACAGTCTGTACAGACATGTTTTGATATATGTATCAAAATCACACAAAAAACACTGTATTATGTAATAATTAAAGTTCCGTAATTTTTTAATTTTTTTTAGTTGTTTTAAAAAAAAGCAAAAAAAAGGAGGTCCGAATTTTGTTATGGTCCGGGAGTCCGGACTCTCTCTCTCTCTATATATATATATATATATATATATATATATATATATATATATATATATATATACATACATTTTCGTCCTGCCTGAAGTTTACTTCGTGGCAGTTGATTGTCCATATATAATTACTTATTGCTTTTATATATATATAATTACTTACAACTTTCATATAAACTGCATCATCATGTAAGCCTAAGAATATTGTGATCACAGATTCAGTCTCCTGAATCTGGATTCGGTTCTTGTGATGGATATTTTCAGATGTACATGACTTGTAAATTATTCACGGTGTTTTAATTGCCTTAGACGACTCTCATGCCCAAAAGGAGTTCGGCACTGCTGTGTATCTTATTTTCTTGAAGATGCTTCGTATCTCAAAAAATAAAAGGAAATAAGCCGAACACACAATGAAATGGAAGTATGAAAGGCCTCAATCACTATTGAGCATAAGGGTTTGAAAACCCTCTTTTAAAAAACATTATGGCTATATCTTGTTAAAACTGAACTTTTATTCAAAATTCAAACCCTTTGTATATAGGTGCAAACGAGACATATCATTACTTCTAGATAATTGCACATTGACACACACACACACACGTACACACACACACACACATTCAGATAACGATTTAATTGAAAAGTGGCGGTCACCGTGGTAACACGGATGTCGGAGGGTGCCTAACACCTTTCCTCCGCATAATCAAGCCTCCGGACCCTAGCGAATCTTGGTTTCATAGACCATTCAAACAGTATCACATCACTAGGCTAGTGTGCAAACCTTTTCTCAGTTGAGTTGGTGCAACCATTTAAAAATACCAACTGGCGACTCTTACAGTCTAATCGTCGACATATACATGTCGGACCTTTTCACAACTTATTTTTCAAACAAATCTCACCTAACATGAGAACACCAAAAGACAAGAATATAAAAGGGACAGATAAAAATCCCGACATCGACAATAGGTTTAGTTCCCTTTTTTAATACAACTTGTTAACTTGGTTTAAATTCTGCTCATTACCATCATTCACATATACAGGACTGAAATCTCAAATCTTAAGTTTAAACAACATCATATCATCTCACGGACATCATTTTGTTGAATGTGGTTTAACCAATTACAAAACATAACATTTATAAGGTCACGAGACCTTTTCTAATTTATTTTTATAAATCTCTTAATGTGTCCATTAGTCACACTTTCACTTAATTATTTGATAGAAACTCTACTTTATTTAACAAATCATTACCCTTCTAATTTAATTACTTAATTAAATTAGAATATGTTCATTCCCTCACTATTATTACAATAAAAAAAATTATTCCATACTAATTTCTATCGAATATTTATTTTATTCCATAAATATTTCAACTAAAATATTTATTTTATTTGATAAATATTTTAATAATAATTTCCATCGAATATTTATTTTATTCCATAAATATTTCAACTAAAATATTTATTTTATTTTATAAATATTTTAATAATAATTTCCATCGAATATTTATTTTATTCTATAAATATTTCAACTAAAATATTTATTTTATTTGATAAATATTTTAATATATTATTTTTTTTAATTTTTTATTTTTGCCTATCGGGGCAGGGTAATTTAGCTTGGTAACGCTCCCCGGGGCTGGGTTATCCAGATTTAGTTTCTGCAGTTCGCGAAGAACACAGGACAAGGCCAATTTAGGCCAAAATTTCACACAAACAATGAAAAAAATTTCACCCACGTGTTCTGAACTTAACAGAAACATTCTATAACATTCTTAGTATGCTTTTAACAACTTAAGTCACATAAACAATAAGATTTAAAGCCATAATTTTGATGTTCTTATTAAAAACTCTATTTTCAACTACTGCAAACTCGTTTTTCAACCAAATCAGTCCATACAAGTTTCGTTCTTTTCATTTTTACATATATAAGCATAAGCATTCATCAATTTACCGATTAATATATAATTGAAGCATGAATTTTTGTACTTTTAAGTCATATTCATATGTTCTTACTCTGTAAACCATAAAACTCCAATTAAGCACAACTACATGGATTTGATTACTTTAAAACACATATAAATCATATATAATTGAACTATTCATACTAATAAACATATACAACATCGTAAATTCAACAATTAACCATAAAGTTCAAATACAGAGAGTTAAAAAATTAGTTTTCATGAAAAACTTTAAGAACGTAATTTAAACTTTAAGATTAAGGGATTACCCTTGATTTCTATTATAACGCCGCAAAATCCGGTTTATCTTCACACCCGGATTCCGTGCATCATGTGTATATCATTCATCCAACATACATCATTATATACAAAATATAACAACATACATTCTCAAATCTCAGGTTCTAAAAAAACCATATAACCTCTTTCATTACAAATAATGATAATTATATTATTCATTTCATATTGCAAGAGTGACTTTTATCCGCTACCAAGGATACATAACAGTAATCTGTAGTTCAATTTTATCTTTCTACATTACAAGTCTTCACTTGATCTTCTCGCTCATTCACGCTCAGAATGACACTTCATCTGGATACTGTCAGCTTGATCTTTATTGGATCCTTAAGTTCTTCTAACATCATTCGGTAAAAATGTTTTTCATTTAAAGCAAGTGTGAGCATTCAATTGCCAAGTAAGTCACAACAGTTGAACAAATAACTTCAAGAATTCAAACATTCCGTTAGAACTTCGATAACCGAACAAAGGTTATGAAACAACTTGAATAATAGGAATAATCTTGATTCCTATCATTTTAAAACATTAGTCACATACACTTTGAAATATTTTCATTCTTTTAACTTTTTTCATACACATCCTATCTGGCTAGAATCATTAGCACATACTTAATAACAACGGTTCATGTATATATAGAACATACTTGTATTAAGCAGCTCAATCACAGAATAATTCATCTCAAATAAGCACCGAAGTGTTCAAATTGTGGCACAAGGCCTCATACATACTACCACCTTGTACATATCTCGCACATAGACAAGACTTCTCAAGCTCAACATCTGAGAAGTTTAAGAAACTAGCATTTATATAATATGAATGAAGTTAGGAAACTTGCCTTACGTATAGCTACAGGTTATCATTTACGCTGAACTGCTCATTCAATTCCTATATAACACATAAGGAAAACAACATGTACCAATTAGTAATACACTTGACTTACATATTGGTTTAAAATTAACTTTACTTCTTAGGGTTCGCGTTCTTTTAACTTAAGTTTACGCGACCAACTTTCTCTACCGGTTTACGGCTTCATGACATACGGAGATGTCTTACTCAACACGTTCATCAACTTCGATGATTGTCATTCTTATCTTTTTCTTATAACTTCTATAGGATTCATCACACATCGCTTCTCTGCTAGTAGTTCATATGGTACTCTGAGTGGTTTCCCACAAACAACCAACAAACAAGTTCTCGTCTCATCTACACTACCATCACATTTAGTTAGATTTGTTGCCAGTTTCGTATATACTTTTGCTCTCTAAAGGAATTGCTTAGCCCAGCTCCCATATATCAACCATCAAAGGTTACGACTATACCACAACCTAACTTATCGTAACTTATCCGAACCATTAACTATAATGTTCGTTAAGTCAATTTATTATTCCTTACAGCTTTCTGACAACTAAATTCCATACCTCAAGATTCATTCTTTATCTTCCAAGTCATACAATCTTTTGTATACTCAGAGCGATCATTCAAGTTAATCATTAACCAGCTTCGTTACGTTAACGTCATTGTCTTTAATTCAGTTCTTTACCATTCATGGTTTAATCATTGATCTTTATTATTTTTACGGTTAAACCATACACGGGGTGTACGTTCTATCTATTTAGTATTTGCGTACACTCAACCTTCACATCAGCTAAAGTGTTTAACACTTACATTTCATTTTAACATTCTCCATCTGACCCACATTCGGCTTTCGCTAATCTTATTATCATTCATTACCTTTTTGCTCTTTTAATCTCTTTCGATCATTTTGTTCAACTTGTACTAAAGGTTTAAATTACTTGTTTAAGTTTTACATTCGATGAACTGCACGTTCATTAGCTTTCGTTACACTTCTCTCAGGTTTTGAGCAGTTAAAAGCTCATTACTGACTTTTTCCCTACACCGGCGCTGCGGCGCCGGCTTCCTCCTTCTTCTTCACGGCGCGGCACCACTTACCAGTAGCTGATGGCCCTACCCTAGTGCTGCAGTGCTGCCTCCTAAGGCTTTGCTGGCGCTGCGGTGCCAAGCTCAAAATTCCCAAAAATTTCTAAGTCTTGAAAATTGTTTAAGACGCTTACTTCCCGCTTCCATAACTTATTCACTATAACTCAGAACGAGGTCGTTCCAAAGTCATTCTCTTCCTTATCTTACGTACTTTAATACCCTCGGATAGAACTTCATTCTGAATCCGTTAGCATTCCATTTGATTGGCTTGATCTTCACCCTTCGTTCATTTTATGTTTTTAACGCTCTTCGTTCATCCGTCCGTAATTCACTCATCCGAACTCGGAACTCATTCATTCTTAATTCCACAACTCACATTTTCTTCATTCTCTTACATTTTTATGAAACCCTACACGTTCGGGTTCATTTACTAACTTTCTAATTCTCGTTCGTCTTTTACAAAATTTTTACCATAACTTCGTTATAGCTCAGTTTTAAATTCGTTCTTCATGAACGTTTCTACCATTCCTAACCAAGCAATAAGCAACTAACTTATACGCGATGGTTTTAAACTTGTCCATCAACAACAATTATCCTACGACGGTTTTAAATTTGTCCATCAACAACGTTCTTCGTGTTCTTTGCGTGTTCTTCATGTTCTTCGTTCGTTCTTCATTTTTAATCGATATTTTGGATTACAATTTCAATTTTTTTTAGAATTTGATGTTATAGAACACCATTCTTTACTTATTTCACCTACTCATTCATATAATCCACTCGAATCGTTCTAATTCATTACGAATCTTACACTTTCTTAAGAAATTTATTTACTAAACTTTAAATGCTTATTTCTTCTTTTCTGAATGATTTCAACCATATGAAATCATTCCTAACATCACTTACTTCTTATTCTCATTAAGTTATGATTTTGAACAAATAAAACTTAAAGAAAATTCACTTAGGAAGTAGGTTTCGGATTACCGTTCTTCTTTAATCTCCTTCTGTCGGACAAAGTTTGTTCACGAGCAAGCATTTCCTCCTCTTTCCTCCCATCCAAACTCTCTCTCTCTCTCTCTCTCTCTCTCTCAAGTGTTATAAGATTTTCAAAATCCAAAACAAATGAATTTAGCTTCCTATTAATAGATTTTCAAAGCTAGGGGCAAAATAGTTATTTCGCCCCTAAAGTTACTATTCACACCTCCTTACTATTCACGAGGCTTCTCCCAGAAGTTTCGTGCTTCCGTCTTTCGAGATTCGTCCTATAGTTCAAAAACTGCGATTCTCGGAATCCAAATATTTTTGGATAATTCGTATTTCCTTTACCGTTTAGCTTTTATGTATTCTTCGGATCTCCGAAATACTGAAAAACACTTTTTTGGCGTCAAGCGTTTTCCTTCACGTTTTCCCCCAACGTAGTTAAACGAATGAAAAGTACATAACAATACTTTTTGTCATTTTTATTTTGTTCGATTTTTGCATGTTTTTTGAGAAATACTTTTATCGGCTTACTTAACTTTTCACGATATATTATCGTCAAATTCAGAATTCTCCCGACTTATAATCATCCTAGGTTATAAAACAATTAATAAACACATAGCACAAAATAGTATTAATAAAAATTTATTTTATTAATAACTAATTCTTTAAACTTAATTTCTGGACAATCCGAATTTCCGGGTTGTCACACTCTTCCCACCCTTAT
Source organism: Panax notoginseng (assembly GCA_016801055.1). NCBI lineage: Eukaryota > Viridiplantae > Streptophyta > Magnoliopsida > Apiales > Araliaceae > Panax > Panax notoginseng. The sequence goes on along the minus strand of CM029015.1, from coordinate 65,079,971 downwards.
AAAAATTCCGTCCTCGAAATTTCTTAAAACCACACCCTTACCCGGGTCATCACATTCACCCCTTCTTTATAGAATTTCGTCCTCGAAATTTCTAGCTTATCCTTCTTCTCTAATTCGCTACTTCTCTTCAAAGGAGTCCTAATCCTTCAAACATTCTCCTACCTTCATAACGTATTAAGAATTATGAAGTATAATGAATAACGAGGAATATAAGAATTTCTTTAAAATGTTTCATACTTTTGCTGAGGGGTCAAATCGACCATGAACTCTTACTAGGTTTAATAGTATTTCACCGTAAACCCTTCTATCCCGGTCAGTTTACAATCACCAAGAAGGTAAACTACCTCTTTCATACGTAAGTGATCAACCCATCGTATAACCCCATTTCGGGGTATGTTCACCTCAGACTTAATCATTAGATTCCGCACCAAAATAATTTGGTTTGGCACAACTCTTCAAAGAAAGCTCGATTTTTTTTAAACATGACATACCATTTGTCTTATCCAAAACAATTAGCTTAGACCATACCAATAAATTAGACATCAACTTGAAACATTCATCTAGTCAACTCAATTGACATCGACTACTTCTTTAGGTTGCTAGATGTTAGATCCATAACATCTAGAGGCTCGGATTTGAAGATTTGCAAAATCTAGAAATTTTGTTTTTTGATGTCTGACAACCAAATGTCATACCTTATATCTCTGTGATCTTTAATGTGTTTTGTGTTTTGAAAGTTAGTAGTTGCAGTCTGATATGTGCACTTGTATTTGGGCTTGGAATCAGACTTAGATCTGGCGTAGATTGCAATTTATTATTGGTCAAAGTTGTGACGACCCAAGAATTTAGAAAAATTATTTAAATATTAATTTATTGAATAAAGGTTAAATAATGAACCTAAACAGAAAATAAGTGTATGGATTTGACATTTCTAGAATGAAATTTTTGAATTTTAAAAATCTTTGTGGTGAATTATTCAGAGTTAAGGGTATAAGTGAATATGTTATGTGTATATAGTATTATATGTGTACAGTATGTGGTTCAGTGTCAAGGGTTAACCAGATAAACAATATCAGTGGCAAACCTTAAAATTATATTAAGAACGTCAACGTTCAGTTAGAAATGCCTAACGTCTAATAAGAAATCCTAGAAACCGGTTCTGGAAACCAGGATTTCAGTTTCGGGATTTTAAAACCCTAATTCGGATATTAAAATCCTAATTTGGGAGTTTAAATGCTATGTATAAGGTTATGTATTTTAATTAGGGATAACCCTAATGATTAATTAGATTTTTAATAATTTTGAAACCCTAATTCTTGGGTTATACCCCTAATGCATGATCATGAAATCTAATTGCTAAATTAGTAATTTTAATTAGGAAATATTAATCCTAATTATTAAGCTTGAATAATGATTAGTAAATTTTAATATAATTAGAAAATCCTAGTTATAATTTAGAAATATTAATTTTCTATTTTGAAAACCGAAATTTGGAAATCTTAAAAATGAAATTTAAAAAAAAATAGGGTTAAACCCTAAACCCTAAGGGTTAGGGCAAATGACAAGTATTCCTTTAAAATTAAATGCGAAATGTCTAAAATACTCTTTTCTTAAAGGTTAAGTAAAAGATATGGCAAATCTTGGTGACTCATCATTTTGGATATCAACATGTGCCTTAAATCTTTCCATATCTAATCTTTGAGCCACCTAGCAACATTGGATGCAACGATTCAAAGTTTTAAAACTTAAAACATAAGTAAAATAACTTACTTTACTTATCATTTTTCTCCAAGACTTCCTCTCTCTTTAAATTTCGAAATAGAAAGTGAGTGGGTGTGAGAAGTTAAGCCTTGAACATCTTGTAGCTTACCAAGGATAGAACATCAAGATCAGATTCAGAAATCAAAGCTAGAAATGGTATAAAACCCTAATTTTCAAAATCATATGATCTCATGTTAGATGTTGTTGTTTATTGTTTAAAGTTGTGTAATAAGATGTCATTTAGTGATCTGGGTTGTTAGATCCCGGATCCATAACATCAAAGTGCTTAAATCTAAAGATTTCTAAAATTTGGGAAAAGTTTAAAAAAATGGCCTGACAGTCAAATGTCAGAGGCCTTAGATCTGTGTGTGTTTGATGTTTGGTGTACGTTATTTAAAGGTATGTTATTTGATGTTAGGGCTTTGATATGAGACTTGAATCAACCTCAGATCATGTATAGGATGCAAGATATTGTGGGTCAAACATGCGTTGACCACTAGCTTTTGTAGAAATCTTGAAATCCCAGATTTCTTAAGAACATGATTTCTGTCAGAACATTGACCATGCTTAATCTCTTTGTGTGATGTTATTAGACTTCTTTGGTGAATTATACTTGTACCTTGACAGGTGGAATACATGATAGGACCTTTACATCACACAAACAAGACCCAGATTCCATGTTATGAAGCTCTAAAGTACCCCAGTCGAGCTGTTCTTCATTTCTGGGAAACCCATAAATAAAGAACAGCCACTGACAAGAATTGGGAGGCTTAGATCTTGCAGATTTGATTTGTTTTGGCTATGAAACTTGCTTTAGATTATAGCATTACATCAATACTACAAACATATTACACTAGACTGCCCAGAAACCTTATGATCAAGAAATTATATGTGGTCAAATCACCTACCTTAGTGACTGACAAAGTTTCTGGACAAGGCTCAAGAACAGGCCAAGAACACCTATATCGACGGGTTTGTCGCTATAGGGCCCTTTCGCGACACTTAATTTCGGAAAAATACTTATTTTAATTAAATAAATCGAATTAAATGGTTTTTAATTATGAAAAATACTAAATAAATTTCGAAAAATTATTTTAAAGTCTGAAAAATAGTTTTTAATTATTTTGAGTATATATCATAAATATTTAATATTTTTGGAATATAAATGGTATTTATTTTTGTTATTATAATATTAAATAAATTATTTAAAAATGATTTTAATGCATGAAAAATCATGAAAAATAATATTATGGTATAAGAAAATATTTGAAGTTATTTTTAATGACTTTTAATATTTTAGGATGAATTTTATTAATTAATAAATATTAATGATAATTAATTTATTTAATAAATGTAATAAATAAATTATGAAAAAATAGAATTAATGATTTAAAAATCATATAAAAATGATTTAAGTGTTAGAAAAATATTTTAAGTTATAAGATATAATTTTTGATATTTTGTCATGAAAATATTAATATTTTAATATAAAAAGGAATAATTAGATAATGGATTTAATGGTTTAAAAATCATATAAAGGTGATTTTAAGGTATTAAAAATACTTTGTGATATTATAAAAATATTATAATATTATGGCATGAATTTCATTAATATTTGATAATAAATAAATATTAATGATAAAATAATTATGTGATATTTAATTCATTTAAATACGAGTTAATGATTGAAAAATCTTGATAAATAGTAATAATTATCTGAAAATTATTACGAACTTATGAAAAATATTTTGACTGATATTAAAATTATCTGAGATAATGGTTAAGTATTTAGACAGAGTTTAATTGAACTTAAACTCATGAATAGTCCGACTAGACTGTCGGGATGTCAGATTTGTGTCGGGTTCAACTCAGACTGCAATAGTTTAACTTGACACCAAGTCTTATGTGTGTTGTAGACTGATAGAGTTATGTGTTATGTGTTTAGGTTATTTTAAATATTGTGATGATATTATTCTAATTTGTATATCGATATTATGTATATATTAGGTTCAGACAAAGTTAATGAAATTGTGTAACTGTAATCAACGGTTCAGGCAAGTTTTACTTAACTTTACTAAGAGTTATTTCATTCAGATATGCTTATGGTTAATCATTGCTGATTGCTATTGTAGAATTATACTCTGTACATATTGCATGTATAAGTCAGGTATGAAAGGCTGATCACCTTCATTACCATTCGATTCAGATATATATTTGTTCATGTTCAATACTTGTTCAGTCAAAAGTTTATTCATGCTAGTTCACAATTGTATTGTTGAATTATAGCCAGCTTATTATTCAGATTCTTTCAATCATGATATATCGTTAAATTATAAATTTAAACTTGTTGGGCAACCTTCATGCTCACCCTTGCTATATCATGATTAACATTTCAAATTAAGAAGCATACGTCAGATACAGGAAAGGATAAAGCCAAGTTCAGCTTGGGATTTTATGTGCAGCTTAATTGTAATAGTATTGTATGATAATAATGATACGTGTTAGCGAAGTTATGAATTGTGTATAAGTTAAGGTTATTTGACCTCTGAGAATTGTGTGTAAATGTATTGTATAAATAATTTATGTTTATATCTTCCGCAATAGTTATAGAATAATTGTAATAGTGATAGATTGATTGTACTAGATCCGCGAGGTTTTGGGACCCTGGTTCGGGGCTTTCACAGTTGGTATCAAAGTTGTTGGTTATAAACCTAGGGTAGAAATACCTTAGACTAATAACTGCAGTGATTAGGATAAGTACTAACTCAAATAGAGTTAGTGAGTCGGTAAGATTCAAAGACGAATCTTGGCAGGGTATAATTTACAAAGTTCCCTAACTCTGATAATAAAGTTGAACAGTAGTGGTGAATAGATATAATCTAAAATACTAATAGTAGAGTGATAGAGGATCGAAAAGCAAAACGATCATATAATAGAAATGGATCGTAATATATACGATGAGTTCACCCCGTGATCTGATAAGGTGATAGCATGGAGAAGAATCAAGCGAACGATTAAAAAGTTTACAGCAAGATTGCTGTGTGTATATGAATTGGTACATATTCAGGAAATGATTATGAATACGAGTTGAATGAAATTCGTATTGAGAATGTAGTTAAAATTAGGTGGGGATTTCAATTGAGGACTCATGTCAACAGCTGAGTTGTATGATTCCTTGTTGTGGGCGGGGAATTGTGCTTGGTGTAAAAACCACTTAGTTTCTGGCACTGATAATTATTGAAATGTTTGTGTCGCGCTATTTGCTATATGCGTGTTGAGAATGTGATTCTTTTCTCATTTATATAACAGATAGATAGGTTATAGGTAGAGAATATAAGGTTAAGTATGAGTTCTTAAAACTCATACTTATGGTATGTTCGTGACTCATAATTATATGAAATGTTTATGAACCCCTCAGCGAATGGACGCCAAAGGTCTGTCTAGGACAAGTTCTTAAACTCATATGATAGTGACAAGTTCCTGAACTCATAAGTGTGGTAAGTTTGACAAACTGGGTATAGTTTTGTGTGAATGAAGTATTAAGGATAATAGGAATAGATATACTATTTAAGCAAATAATTATTAGTGGAGACATAGGTTTTCCAAAACTCCTAGCTATGCTAGACTTCGAAATTTTGACATCAACCTAAACACGCACTATGTGCTTTAAAAAAAATGTAGACTCGTAATCATTTTTGAAATGGTTTAAAGTATAGTCTATGCTACTTATTTCAGCTAGACGCAAATGATTTGAAATATCAAAATATATTTTTATTTATCACTTATGTACCATGTAACTTGGTGCAAAGATGATAAAAAGTTGATGGAGTTGTAAATACAAGAATACTTAGTGTTGAATGGATCTAAAATCGTTGTTCCACTATTGTATGATGTGTTATGACAAAGTCATACAATGACGACATCTTCAAACGGGCTGTTAATACAGTACGACATAATGACGTTATTTTCAAACTAATTTTAAAAGTTTTAATTTGCCAACGGGGTTTAGCTATACCTAAATAATTTGATTGAATTAAATTATTAATATGGGTATATGCTATTCGATTCAGCTAGACTAATATTTATGAAAACTCAAAGTGTTCATTAAAAGAAATTTCTTGAACCAAATTTTTTTGGTGCGGAATCTAATAAGATTGAGGTAAAATTTTGTGCCTATGGCAGAGACGAGAAACATATTCGACCAACAGTACTTAATAAGTACATGGTATATCAAGCTAATTACCCACTATGTCCGTAAGTTATGGCGGTTTGTGGATGAATTTTCATAAAACCTTTGCGAAAATAATAGACAATAGTGTATATAACCCCTCAGCACAATTTAAAATTTTTTATTCTTTTGAGGAATGTATTGGGTAGCATGCGATGATGTGTATGAATGGTGTATGGTGTATGGTGTATGGTGTAAGGTAAATTTCGGGGACAAAATTTTTAGAAGAAGGGGTGAATGTGATGACCCAAGAATTTAGAAAAATTATTTAAATCTTAATTTATTGAATAAAGGTTAAATAATGAACCTAGACAGAAAATAAGTGTATGGATTTAACATTTTTGGAATTAAATTTTTTTTATTTTAAAAATCTTTGCGGTGAATTATTCAGATTTAAGGGTACAAGTGAATATGTTCTGTGTATATGGTATTATATGTGTACAGTATGTGGTTCAGGGTCAAGGGTTAACCAGATAAACTATATCAGTGGCAAACCCTAAAACTATATTAAGAACGTCAACGTTCAGTTAGAAATCCCTAACGTCTAATAAGAAACCCTAGAAACCGGTTTTGAAAACCCTGATTTTAGTTCCGGGATTTTAAAACCCTAATTCGGATATTAAAATCTTAATTTGCGAATTTAAATGCTATGTATAAGGTTATGTATTTTAATTAGGGATAACCCTAATGATTAATTAGATTTTTAATAATTTAGAAACCCTAATTCTTGGGTTACAACCATAATGCATGATCATGAAACCTAATTGCTAAATTAGTAATTTTAATTAGGAAATATTAATCCTAATTACTAAGCTTGAATAATGATTAGTAAATTTTAATATAATTAGAAAATCCTAATTATAACTTAGAAATATTAATTTTCTATTTTGAAAACTGAAATTTGAAAATCTTAGAAATGTAATTTTTTAAAAAAATTAGGGTTAAACCCTAAACCCCAAGGGTTAAACCCTAAACCCTAGGGGTTAGGGAAAATGACAAGTGTGCCTTTAAAATTAAATGCGAAATGTCTAAAATACCCTTTTCTTAAAGGTTAAGCAAAAGATATGGCAAATTTTGATGACTCGTCTTTTTGGATATCAACATGTGCCTTAAATCTTTCCATATCTGATCTTTGAGCCACCTAGCAACATTGGATGCAATGAATCAAAGTTTTAAAACTTAAAACTTAAGTGAAGTAACTTACTTTACTTATCATTTTTCTCAAAAACATCCTCTCTCTCTTAAAATTTAGAAATGGAAAGTGAGTGGGTGTGAGAAGTTAAGCCATGAACATCTTGTAGCTTACCAAGGACAGAACATCAAGATCAGATTCAGAAATCAAAGCTAGAAATGGTATAAAACCCTAATCTTCAAAATCATATGATGCCATGTTAGATGTTGTTGTTTATTATTTAAGGTTGTGTAATAAGATGTCATTTAGTGATCTGGGTTGTTAGATCCTAGATCCAAAACATCAAAGTGCTTGAATCTAAAGATTTCTAAAATTTGGGAAAAGTTTAAAAAAAATGGCCTGACAGTCAAATGTGAGAGGCCTTAGATCTGTGTGTGTTAGATGTTTGGTGTATGTTATGTTATAGGTATGTTCTTTGATGTTAGGGCTTTGATCTAAGACTTGAATCAACCTCAGATCATGTTTATATTGCAAGATACAAGCGGTCAAAAGGTATTGACCGACCACGAAAACTGAAATCTGGGCAGCCTAGATTTCCAAATTTCGTCTGACAAGATTTTGTGAGCTTCAAATCATGTTGGTGTGTACTAGTTTGCCCAAGTTGTTAGTTTTATGTTGTAGATTGGTATGTGAAGTACACATACAAGTCATTATAATACCCAGATCATGTATAGGATCCAAGATATTGTGGGTCAAACCTGCGTTGATCACCAGCTTTTGTAGAAATCTGGAAAACTCAAATTTCTTAAGAACATGATTTCTGTCAGAACTTTGACCATGCTTAATCTCTTTGTGTGATGTTATTAGACTTCTTTTGGTGAATTATACTTGTACCTTGACAGGTGGAATACATGATAGGACGTTTACTTCACACAAACAAGACCCAGATCCCATGTTATGAAGCTCAAAAGTACCCCAGTCAAGCTATTCTTTATTTTTGGGAAACCCAGAAATGAAGAGCAGCCACTGACAAGAATTGGGCGGCTTAGATCTTGCAGATTTGATTTATTTTGGCTATGAAACTTGCTTTAGATTATAGTATTACATCAATACTACAAACATATTACACTAGACTGCCTAGAAACCTTATGATCAAGAAATTATATGTGGATAAACCACCTACCTTAATGACTGACAAAGTTTCTGGAAAATGCTCAAGAACAGGCCAAGAACACCTATAGCGACGGGTCTGTCGCTATAGGGCCCTTTCGCGACACTTAATTTCGGAAAAGTACTTATTTTAATTAAATAAATCGAATTAAATGGTTTTTAATTATTAAAAATACTAAATAAATTTCAAAAAAATATTTTAAAGTCTGAAAAATAGTTTTTAATTATTTTGAGTATATTTCATAAATATTTAATATTTTTAGAATATAAATGGTATTTAATTTATTTAATTATAATATTAAATAAATTATTTAAAAATGATTTCAATGCATTAAAAATCATGAAAAATAATATTATGGTATAAGAAAATATTTGAAGTTTTTTTTCACGACTTTTAATATTTTATGATGAATTTCATAATTAATCAATATTAATGATAATTAGTTTATTTAATAAATGTATTAAATAAATTATGAAAAAATAGAATTAATAATTTAAAAATTATATAAAAATGATTTAAGTGTTATAAAAATATTTTAAGTTAGAAGCTATAACTTTTGATATTTTGTCATGAAAATATTAATATTTTAATATAAAAAGTAATTATTGGATAATAGATTTAATGGTTTAAAAATCATATAAAGGTGATTTTAAGGTATTAAAAATACTTTGTGATATTATAAAAATATTATAATATTATGGCATGAATTTCATTAATATTTGATAATAAATAAATATTAATGATAAAGAAATTACGTGGTATTTAATTCATTTAAATACGAGTTAATGATTGAAAAATCTTGATAAATAGTAATAATTATCTGAAAATTATTACGAACTTATGAAAAATATTTTGACTGATATTAAAATTATCTAAGATAATGGTTAAGTGTTTTGACAGAGTTTAATTGAACTTAAACTCGTGAATAGTCCGACTATACCGTCGGGATGCCGGATTTGTGTCGGGTTCAACCCAGACTGCAATAGTTTGACTTGATACCAAGTCTTATGTGTGTTGTAGACTGATAGGGTTATGTGTTTAGGTTATTTTAAATATTGTGATGATATTATTCTAATTTGTATATCGATATTATGTATATATTAGGTTTAGACAAAACTTATTAAATTGCGTAACGGTAATCAACGGTTCATGCAAGTTTTACTTAACTCTACTAGGAGTTGCTTCATTCAGATATTCTTATGGTTAATCAATGTTGATTGCCATTGTAGAATTGCACTCTGAACATATTGCATGTATAAGTCAGGTATGAAAGGCTGATCACCTTCATTACTATTCGGTTCAGATATATTTGTTCAAGTTCAATACTTGTTCAGTCAAAAGTTTATTCCTGCTAGTTCACAATTGTATTGTTGAATTATAGCCAGCTTATTATTCAGATTCTTTCAATCATGATATATCGTTAAATTATAAATTTAAACTTGCTGGGTAACCTTCATGCTCACCCTTGCTATATCATGATTAATATTACAGATTAAGAAGCATACGTCAGATACAGGAAATGATAAAGCCGAGTTCAGCTTGGGATTTTTTGTGCATCTTAATTGTAATAGTATTGTATGATAATAATGATATGTGTTAGTCAAGTTATGAATTGTGTATAAGTTAAGCTGATTCGACCTTAGGGAATTGTGTGTAAATATATTGTATAAACAATTTATGTTTATATCTTCCGCAATAGTTATAGAATAATTATAATAGTGATAAATTGATTGTACCAGATCCGCAGGGTTTTGGGACCAGGGTTCGAGGCTTTCACAAAAGTCGGTTGACCGACCATGACCGGCCATTTCTGGGTAACCTAGAAACCGCAAACTAGCGTCTGACAACTTATTCAAGCGTCTAGATCTTTCATGTTGTTGTTGTTTTGTTCTATTTATGGTATCTACCTTATAGTCAGTTGTTTGGACTATAAGATTATGGCACTAGATCACTAAAAACTTAACCAGGTCGATCATAATGGCCGATCAAACCAAGCCGGAAGTTCATGAAATGCATTTTTTGGGTAACCCAGAAAACGCATGATCATGTCGTCTGACATGGTTTGACCAGCTTGGATATAATGATTCTGTGGTTCTTATATGGATTTTATGTAATGAGTATCGTCCTTGTCATGCTGGCTACATACTGCAACTATTATATCACACAAACGTTTCAAGAACAACAAGTTATGGAAGCCCAAAAGTGGACAGTCGAACTGTTCTTCATTTCTGGGTAACCCAGAAATGAAGAACAGCTCTGACAGTAATTTTGAAGGTTTAGATCTACTTATTGCGATGTTGTTTGATCATGTTTGTTATTGGGTCTTGTAGTGTTGCAATTGTACTACACTATCTGACCACAAACAAGTTCAAAAACTTCTTGATCAGTGTTTAATCATTGGTCAAAGTAGCCAACTCGGTCACTGCCTATGAGTTTCTGGGATTAGCCAAGAATACAAAGAACACCTATAGCGACGATTCTATCGTTATAGGCAGCCTTTAGTGACAATTATTTTCAGAAATTAATTATTTTAATTAAATAAATAGAAAAAAAATAGTTTTAAATTATTAAAAATACATAATAAATTATTAAAAATTATTTTAAGGTACGAAAATTAGTTTTTAAATATTTTAAGTATATTTCATAAATATTTAATATTTTTGAAATATTAATGGTATTTAATTTATTTAGTTATAATACTAAATAAATTAGTTTAAAATGATTTTAATACTTGAAAAATCATTTAAAATTATATTATGGTATAAGAAAATATTTTAAGTTATTTTTAATGACTTTCAATATTTTGTGATAAATTCCATTAATAAATTAATATTAATGATAATTAAGTTATTTAGAAAATGAATTAAATAAATTAATTAAAAATAATTTTATTATATTAAAAATTATTTTAAATAATAATAAGGTATTTAAAAATATTTTAAGTTATAAAATATAACTTTCAATATTTAAAGGTAAATTTCATTAATTAATTATTTTTAATGATATTAGAATTATTTAATAATTATATTAAATAAATTATTTTAAAAATGATTTTAATATTATAAAAATTATTTTAAATGAAAATAAAGTGTTGAAAGATATTTTAAGTTATAAAATATAACTTTTAATATTTAAAGGATAATTTCATTAATAATTTAATATTAATAATTATTAATTTATTATTAATGATATTAAATTTATTTAATAATTATATTAAATAAATAGTTTAAAAATGGGTTTATTAATTTAAAAAATCATTCAAAAAGGATATAAATGAATTAAAAATATTTTAAGTTATACTTAATGACTTTTAATATTTTGAGGAATAGTACATTAATATTTAAATATTAATGATAATTATTTTAAAATGATTTTAAATGTTTTAAAAATCATTTAAAGGCAAAATAAATATTTTAAAAAAATTGTGAGTTATTATAAATAACTTTAATATTTTTGCAATGGTTTCATTAATAGTTTTATATTAATTAAATGTTAATGATAATAGAATTGTTTAATATTTAAATCATTTAATAATAATTTCGGTGTTTGAAAATTCATGATAAATTATAATAAATGTTTAAAAATTATTATAAGTCATTTAAAAATAATATGACTGATACTTACAGATATTGAGCTACAGAATAGAGTCTTAGACTCGATAATTACCCGATAAAGCTGTCGGTACATCGACATATTTCAGAAATTGATCTGGACTTAGATAGTTTAACTTGATAAATATTTATTTGTGATTCAAAGGTTGTTAAACATATGTGACAATGTGATTAGGTTATGTGTTGACTGCAAATAGCAGTACCATGTGTTATAGTATGTTATTCTAATCGAACGAATGATCTATTTAATGATAGGGATGCGCATAAAAGATAAAACTAAGTTGTGTAAGCAGCAGATAAGGCAAGTATCTAACCCTTTACATTTACTTTATGCAATGGACATGCGTAAGATAATATATGAACTATTCTTTTCATTGTTTAAATATTTCAACCTTTGTATATACTTATGTAATGATTCTGTATAAGTAAGTTATTAAATTATAATCTGTTGTACAAGTTTCTTAATTCTGTTATTGTAGATCAACATATATATTATGTTCGTTAGTTTCCAAATATGGTTATACAAGTGTCCTCACTTGGATAATCATTATATTTTATCACATGTTGATACATACTTATCGGTGTCCAGTATGTATAAGTTAAATTAAAAGTTGTCTAAGCTATTTGATCCGGCTAGACACAAATTTAAAAATTATTATTGAACAAGATAGAACTTTATTATTATCCAACCAAATTGTTTTGTTTTGGTTTGGATACTAGACTGGTATGAACATCCCAAATATGGGAAACTTTTATGTGCCTAAGGCGAATATGCTGGACGAAAATATCGTCCTTGAATGTAATATTGATCATTACAAGGCATAACGGGCTGATCACCCCCGTGTCCGTAAGTTATGACGGTTTACAGATGAAGTTCTGTTTAACCTTTTCAAAAATAGAAAATAATGTTCATAGTCTCTCAACTGATCCTCATTTATAGTCAGTACGTAGTTTCAAAAATTTGAAATCGAAATGATATATTGTTTATTATTGGTTCAGCTTACTTTACAACTGTTGATTCGTTATAGAAGTATCGTTCAAAGAAAATATTTAAGTTGTTTAGCTAACTATTATTGTTGCTATTACTTGCTGGGCATTCAAATGCTCATCCTTGCTTAATTTAAATATTTTCAGCTAAATGTGAATAACCCGAAGGCTCTGCCAAGAACAAAGGGAAATGGAAGGTCGCTGAATGAATGATAATGCTATTTTTTCTAATAACTAGACTTTATTAGGATAATGATAATATATATAAATTATCATGTAATGTAACGAATGTTTAAAGGTTTCGTACTTGGGATTAAAAACTCTGATAATATGTAAATTATATTTGATAATCTATATTATTGTTATTATTATTAGTGATATTCTACTCATAGAAATGGTATCGTGAAGCACCGAGTTTGGGTTTCAAGTACCTGGATTTGGGGGCATCACATCCATAATATCTCTCAGGCTCTTGGCGTGTCCTACCAGATATACGAATGCCTCGTGTAATTTGTACAGGTTCACTTTCCACAATTTCTTGTGGTTCCTGCTCACGTTCCAACTCAGGTTCACTGATATTTTGTATTTCTCGAATTTCTTCGAGTTCTACTTTCCTCCCACTATTTCCTTTAGAGATAAATTCCCTTTCTAGAAAATTACTAGTTCGAGTAACAAACACTTTGTTCTTAGAAGGTTTATAAAAATAATGCCCTTTTGTTTTCTTTGGGTATCCCATAAAATTACATTTGTTAGATTTAGGTTCGAGCTTGTCAGAACCTAGATGTTTTACAAATGCCTCGCAACCCCAAATCTTCATGAACGATATACTAGGACGTTTCCCAGTCCACATCTCATATGGTGTCTTCTGAACCGTCTTTGTAGGAACACGGTTAAGTGTGAATGCAACTATCTCTAGGGCATGACCCCAGAAGCTTATTGGAAGATCTGTATGACTCATCATTGATCGTACCATGTCCAACAAGGTGTGATTCCTCCTCTCAGATATACCATTCCATTGTTGTGTTCTAGGTGGAGTGAGCTGTGATATAATACCACACTCGTTTAGAAGGTCATCAAAGTATTGGCTTAAGTATTCACCTCCTCGATCGGATCAAATGGCTTTTATGCTTTTGCTAAATTGGTTTTGAACTTCATTCTTGAATTCCTTAAACTTTTTAAATGATTTGGATTTGTGTCTCCTAAGATACATATATCCATATCTACTGAATTTGTCAGTAAATGTAATGAAGTAATAAAACCTTCTTCTTGCTAACGAAGTAATGGGTCCATATACATCATTATGTATAAGTCCCAATACATCGCTAGCCTGTTCACTGTGTCCAGTAAAAGGGGCTTTAGTCATTTTTCCTAATAAATAAGACTCGCATCTCTCATATGATTCAAAATCAAATGAATCCAAAAACCCATCTTTATGGAGTTTGGATATGCGTTTCTCATTTATATGGCCTAAACGACAGTGCTTGAGATATTTCAGATTTGAATCATTTGATTTAAATCATTTTGTATTTATGTTATGGATAGGCATTTCTAAATTAAGAATGTAAAGAACGTTAAACAATTGTGCAACACCATAGCATATATCATTTAAGTAAAACGAACAATGGTTATTCATTATTATAAATGAAAAACCTTTCTTGTGCAAACAGGAAACAAAAATAATATTTTTGCTTATAGGAGGCACATAATAACAATCCTCTAATTCTAATACTAGCCCAATGGATAAAGATAAATGATAAGTTCCTACGGCCAGTGCAATAACTTTTGCTCCATTCCCAACTCGTAGGTTAACCTCTCCTTTTGCCAAAGTCCTACTCCATCTGAGTTCCTGCACATTAACATAAATGTGAGTACCATATCCAGTATCCAATACCCATGATGTAGAAGTATATAAGTTGATTTTTATAACATATATACCTAAATCAGAAGTCACACTTCCTTTCCTATTCATCACTTCTTCCAAATAAGCTTGACAATTCCTCTTCTAGTGTCCAGGTTTTCCACAGAAGTGACAATCACCTTCTTTAGCCACTCCACGTTTAGGTTTTAAAGCCTATTTGGTTTTGGAATTGGGTTTGACACAAGATTTAGATCCTATCTTTTTCTTACCTTTCCAATTTCCCTTAGCATTCCCCTTTTGCACCATCATTATGGGAGCGGGTCCTACCTTTTTCATGTTATTCTCGACAGTTCTTAACATGCTCAATAACTCTGTAAGTGATTTCTCAATTTCATTCATTAGATGATTCATAACAAAGTGAGAGTAGCTGATGTTCAAAGATTGCAAAACAAGATCAGTTTGGGCTTCTGGAGTGATTGGAAAATCCAAACTATCAAGGTACTCAATATACCCAATCATTTTTAGCACATGTAGACCAACTGGATCACGTTCACCCATCTTGTAGTGATACAAAGCTTTGCTTGTATTGTACCTCTCCTGTCGAGCATGCCATTCGAACAATTTCTTGAGATTCTCGATCATCTCATAAGCATCCATCAACTCATGTTTCTTCTAAAGCTCAGTACTCATAGTTGCTAGCATGAGACAACTCACGTCCAGAGCATCATCTTGATGCTTCTTGTAAGCATCATGCTCTACACGTCGTGCAATATCAATTGGTGCTGCAGGAATGGGCTTTTCAATGACATAAAGCTTGTGCTCTTGTTTGAGGACAATCCTCAAGTTCCTATGTCAGTCAAGGAAATTAATTCCACTCAGCTTGTCCTTCTCAAGGACTGATCGTAGTGAAAGACTACTTGTGTTGTTGTTGTTTGCCATTGATATCTACAATTTATAAGTGCCAAAATAATAAGTCAAATTGCAGTGTTGACATTATGTAGTTGATAACATTACATTCAAAATATACCTCCCACTATTTTATTCAAATTAATATCCCTCACCATTAATTTAGAAAATATTTTCAATTAAATCTTTCTAGTGAGCTAAGATCCATATTTCATTACGACTTAAGTTAGCTTTGGCTAATCTCTTAAAACATAATTATTTAGGTAGACAACCCTTTGTCAATTATATCATATATAACTCTTGGATAGTTTGGTAAACAACATTTGTTTCTAGTTCATCTAATTGTACCTACCAAACTATATGCCTCTAAGTCCACAATCCTATTGAGATAACTTAGTTAAGTCAGGCCCAATGGTTTTAACAGTTTGGATATCACAATTATCATATCGCATCTTACCTAGATAAACAGGGTAATTTTCTTTGGCAAACCTACATCTATTGATCAAGGTATTGATGAGTGTTATTCATTGGAAGGCATCTGATTTAGACTTAATAATTTAATGAGGGATTTTATTAATAAATTTAGATCTCACCAATTTTTAATCTTATTAAGCATGCACATTATTTATCATATCATATACAAGCATAAATAAAGTGCAAAATAAAATATGTCACAGTTATGGCCCAATCCACTGTCAATCTTTTCATTCTAATAAAAGATTGAAGGTCAATCTAAGGTGGTAAAAGATCTTAAAATAAGTAGCTTCCTTAGATCTTTGTCAAGTATGTGCCTCCTCTCCATCATCACCTTTCCATCGTGTTCTTCATCTTGACATCTTCATAATTATAGATTATTACATGACGTAAACAAATCTCGAGTTACATTCGAGGGGATTTAGATGAGAAGAGAATATTACATTAGAATTTATAGAAAGGCACGATAATCAAGCTGTATTTTAAAACCAAAAACCAAAAACCACTAACCTATGGGTCAAAAGGCCATAACTGTGCACCATGCATATCACAATAAGCACATAACAGTGTATATATAATTAAAGAAAACTATATATCAAATATTGGGGTCACAACCATCGTGCGCTACGACGCGGGGGGGGGGGGTCTCCCCCCTTGCCAGTCCGGCTGACCGTTCAGTTAGCGGGGTCAGGGGCAGCGCCCCCGAAATTGTTTTTGAACTACAATCTGTATTGTAGAATTTTTCCATACGAATCTCTAAAGCAGTTTCAGAATCATATATTTTAATCCACCAAAACACCCATAATAACAATACACCCAGTATATATCATGTATGTCTAGTTTCAATTAATCATATTAAACCGAATCTTTATGCTTCTAATCCAATTAGAACATAAGTTGTATACTGTTATGACGCCATTTAAGATACAATTAACAGAACATTAAATACATGCATATCTATTACTGATATTCATAATACCAGAATATGTCGACAAATAGAATCTCATATATTCAATTTTAGATCGGCAAAATTGTATCATCATATATCATATATATCGAAAACAATATAATCAATTTCAAATCGGTAAAATTGTAACATCATATATCATATATATCGAAAATAATAAAACACGTAATCTGAATTAATCGTTTCGCAAGTAACTCTGACACCACTGAAGGGTTTCAACACATAAAATGCAGTAGAAATAAATCAATTTAAAGGCAATTTTGAAACCCTAAAGCAAGATCCATGCGAAAAACAAATTAACTCTATGGTTAGAAATTATACCGATTATGAAAATAGAATTGATACGCTCGAATCTCCAACGCAATCCAAACGAATCGCGCCTCTACGGTATCCACACGAACGCCCCGCGAATCGTCGTACTATCTACAGTAAAAGGAACTGCGGTACTAACCCCAAGGACGAGTATTTTTCCTTTTCGAAACTGTTTCTCTCCAGTCTCTCTCTAAGAGCGGCTAGGGTTTTGGTTATGGTGATTATTCTAATATGGCAGCTAAATATCATATATATAGCGGTTAAAAAGGAATTAATCAAAACCCTAAATTAAGATCCGAATTTATATATATATATATATATATATATATATATATATATATTTATATATCTTAATTAAGTCTTACTTAATTAATATACCTATATATAAATTATCCTATTAATTTAAATTCGTAATTTAAATACTATCAATCATATTGACATATTTAAATATTTACAATTTAAATTAATTTCCTTTTAATTATGTTTTATGTGTGTGACCCTATAGGTTATTATTACGTTGGTAATAATTTTAAAATCATATTATAAAATTATAAACAATGAGCGGCATCTAGTAATGCATCACTGCTACCCAAGTAACAATAAGATCGATGATTCGATGCAACTTTTTCGTGACCAATGTTTCAATGTAATTTAATCCTTTTAACTTTAATATCCTAGATTAAACTCGAGTCATGGAAAGCGTCATACTCTTCATAATTTAATCTGAGTTTTTCTTGATCAATGAGTAGACTATATGAAACAAATCACTATTTGAGCATGACCATGCATTTCATAGTCCTAATCAATCAAGAGGCCTATGGATAAATCCCTTAATAAATAGGAGGGTTAAATTCCATTTAAATCACTCATATTTCTCACACGATTCACGATGTACCCAATAATCACCTTTATAGTCCACCATATTAAAGGTGACCTTTGATGATATCGAAGTACATAAATTCTCGTGTAGTAATATAGTGATTTCAGGTCAAAGGACCATTACATCATTGTCACAATGAGAATCGCTAATGACACTTTGTATATTGTTCCACGTAGAATTCTCATGGTGGGTCTGTCCAGCACATCGTTCTCTAACATGTACCTATGCATTGACTTAATATCTCATATATTTATGACCAATGAGATTTGGTCATTAGTCAATCAACATAATAGTCTCAATGCATCATTGTTGTCCCATCAACAATGATACTCGACTAGGGACCTTTAAGAGCAATGATACTAATTATAATTATATAATCTCATGTTCAAGTCACATACTTAAAACTATATACTTTGTATCACTATTCTAAGGAATTTTATTATGTTAACTTTTATGTAACGCAATAAATAATATCATTCATTCATTCAATCAAACATAATATCGAAATGTTAAGCAATTATATCAAATAATTGGCCTCTAAGGCACAAACTCTAATAATACCTTCGGTTTCTGAAAGAATTATTTAGTCCAGCTCCCATATGTCAACCATCAAAGGTTACGATTGAACCATAACCTAACTTATCGTAACTTATCCGAACCATTAACTATAACGTTCGTTAAGTCAATTTCTTATTCCTTACGGCTTTCTGGCAACTAAATGTCATACCTCAGGATTCATTCTTTATTGTCCAAGTCATACAATCTTTTGTATACTCAGAGCGATTATTCACGTTAATCATTAACTCGGCTTCATTACGTTAATGTCATTGTCTTTAATTTTGTTCTTTACCATTCATGGTTTAATTATTGATCTTTATTATATTTATGGTCAAACCATACACAGGGTGTAGGTTCTATCCGTTTAGTATTTGTATACACTCAACCTTTACATTGGCTAAAGTGTTTAATGTTTACATTTCATTTTAACATTCTCCATCCGACCCATACTCGGCTTTCACTAATCTTATTACCGTTCATTACCTTTTTGGTATTTTAATCTCTTTCGATCATTTTGTTCAACCTGTACTAAAGGTTTAAATTACTTGTTTAAGTGTTACATTCGATGAACTACACGTTCATTAGCTTTTGTTACACTTCTCCCAGGTTTTGAGCAGTTAAAAGCTCATTACTAGCTTTTTCCCCACACCGGCGCTGCGGTGCCGGCTTCCTCCTTCTTCTTCACGCTGCAGCACCACTTAGCAGTAGCTGATGGCCCGACCCTCGATCTGCAGTGCCACCTCCCAAGGCTTGGCTGCCGCTGTGGCGCCAAGCTCAAAATTCCCAAAAATTTCTAAGTCTTGGAAATTGTTTAAGATGCTTACTTTCCTCTTCCATAACATATTCGCTATAACTCAGAACGAGGTTGTTCCAAAGCCATTCTCTTCCTTATCTCACGTACTTCAATACCTCTCAGACAGAACTTCATTCTGAATCCGTTAACGTGCCATTCGATTGGCTTGATCTTCACCCTTCGTTCGTTTTACGTTTTTAACGTTCTTCGTTTGTTCGTTCGTAATTCGGTCATCCGAACTCGGAGCTCGTTCTCTTCGTTCTCTTACATTCTTATGAAACCTTACATGTTCGAGTTCATTTACTAACTTTCTAATTCTCGTTCGTCTTTTACGAATTTTTCGCCATAACTTCATTATAGCTTAGTTTTAAATACGTTCTTCATGAACGTTTCTACCGTTCCTAACCAAGCAATAAGCAACTAACTTATACGCGGTGGTTTTAAACTTGTCCATCAACAACAATTATCCTATGATGGTTTTAAATTTGTCCATCAACAACGTTCTTCGTGTTCTTCGCGTGTTCTTCGTGTTCTTCGTTCGTTCTTCTTTTTTAATCGATATTTTAGATTACAATTTCACTTTTTGTTGGAATTTGATGTTATAGAATAGTATTCCTTACTTATTTCACCTACTCATTCATATAACCCACTCGGATCGTTCTAATTCATTACGAATCTTACACTTCCTTAAGAAATTTATTTACTAATCTTTAAATGCTTATTTCTTCTTTTCTGAATGTTTTCAACCATATGAAATCATTCCTTACATCATTTACTTCTTATTCTCATTAAGTTATGATTTTGAACAAATAAAACTCAAAGAAAATTTACTTAGGAAGTAGGTTTTGGATTATCGTTCTTCTTTAGTCTCCTTTCGTAGGACAAAGTTTGTTCACGAGCAAGCTTTTCCTCCTCCTCTTTCCTCCCATCTGAAATCTCTCTCTCACTCAAGTGTTATAAGATTTTCAAAATCCAAAACAATTGAATTTAGCTTCCTATTCATAGATTTACAAAGCTAGGGGCAAAATAATCATTTCGCCCCTAATGTTACTATTCACACCTCCTTACTATTCAACCTCCTTACTATTCACGAGGCTTCTCCCGAAAGCTTCATGCTTCCGTCTTTCGGGATTCGTCCGACAGTTCAAAAATTGCGATTCTCAGAATCCAAATATTTTTGGATAATTCGTCTTTCCTTTAAGGTTTAACTTTTACGTATTTTTCGGATCTCCGAAAAACTGAAAAACACTTTTTGGCAATAAGCGTTTTCCTTCACGTTTTCCCCTAACGTAGTTAAATGAATGAAAAATACATAACAGTACTTTTCGTCGTTTTTATTTCATCTGATATCTGTACTTTTTTCGAGAAAAACTTTTATCGACTTATTTAACTTTTCACGATAAATTATCGTCAAATCTTTCGACGGAATGTATTTTTGACACACCGAACTCTCAGAAAAAGGTTTAGGTTATTCAAACTTTAACCCTTAGGGTTTCGTCGGGTGAATAGTGCATATTTCGTCTTTTTCCCTGAAAATAGTTTTTCCCCAGAAATTTTTTATTTTCTTCTTGAAAATTCTTACTCGTTCAGTCTATCCCGTAGCCAGAATCCTCCCGACTTATAATTATCTTAGGTAAGAAAACGATTAATAAACACATAACACATATTAGTATTAATAAAAATTTATTTTTATTAATAACTAATTCATTAAACTTAATTTATGGACAATCTGAATTTTCGGATTGTCACATCTATGTTATGATTAAGCAAGATGACAAGAATCTTCTTTAATTCTCCAACTCCTTCTTCTTCAATCATAATTTCTCTCAAGGTTTCTCTTTTTTCACTCTGAATTTTCTCTCCATACTTGATAGAATGAAAAGGACAATGCATATAATATAACTAATGAGGATGTGGGGTGGCGGTTAAGCGCAGTCTGGCCTTAACTGCTCCCACGTTCTCAAGGCCATGTTTGGCTTGTTTTAAATTCCTTTTCTAATTTATTTTAATTAACTTATTTATTATATAGTTTATTTGTCACACTTTAATTAATCAAATAATATTATTTAAGCTTAATTACATAAAAGGCAATATTACCCATTAAATCACCCCATCACATAATTAAAATTCTCATTTATTATTTATAACAAATCAATAAATCTCTAATTAATTATTTAATTAATTAGAACAACGTTAAAATTATTTAACAATTCTTTTAATTTAATTATCCCAATTAAATTCATAATTTGAACTATAAAATTATTCCTCATTAATATTATTAATGTAACACATTTAATTAAATTAATCTACCACAATTCCATTAAATAATTATTTCACTCAATTAAACAAAATATTTTTTTTAATTCAATAAATATGTAAAAATTAATTACAAAATTCTCTTTCGTCATAGTGTAACACTTTTGAATATTGACATGTTGTCGACGTCAGGATTTTTATTTGCCCCTTTCTGTACTTGTCTTTTGGTGTTCTCATTTTAAGTGAGATTTGTTTGAAAAAATAAGTTGAAAAGGTCCGACATGTATATGTCGACGATTTGACTGTAAGAGTCACCAGTTGGTTATTTTTAAATGGTTGCACCAACTCAACAGAGAAAAAAGTTTGCACAAAGACCTAGTGATGTGACACTATTTAACTGGTCTGCAAAATCAAAATTCGTTAAGGTCTGAGGGCTTGATTAAATGGAGTGAAGGTGTTAGGCAACCCCCCCGACTTCTGTGATAACTCGATTACCGCCACTTTTTCATTAAAACTTTTATCTGTGAATGTATGTGTGTATGAGTTAGGTCTATGTGCAGTTATTTGGAAGTAGTAATATGCTAACTTTGAACCTATATAAAAAGGGTTTGACTTTTGTATAAAAGTTCAATTTTATCAAGATATAGCAGTGATGTTTTGTAAAATAGTTTTTTCATAAAATAATTTGGCTGGCCGCTAGAGGGAGTAGTGGTTGGGCCCTCATCTCAGCCATTCACTCTAATTTTGGATGGTTGGATAACAATTAGTTGAAATAGTGCCCAGAACTAACGTTTTCCATGGATCATTTCCCATATATATATATATATATATATATATATATATATATATATATATATATATATATATATATATATATATAAGCAGTAAAATGCCACGGATCGACGATCCGGGCATACCCACACAACGCGACTCTCAACGTTAGTAGATATATATAAATATATAGAAATGATAAAAAGTTTAAAAATCTAAAATATCTTATAGTGGGCTGCCAAGAAGACTTCAGATAGATTTAAACACCTGAAAACTCGGTTTCCACTAGTTAAAGTTTAGTATGTAGCAAAACACGAGCTTACAATTGTTCAAAAAGAAGAATCACTCAGTTTAGAGCACTCTAGAAGTGTTTACAAATTGAAACGGACATAGTTTTCTCTCTTTTTCTCCTTTTTTTTCGAATGAGCTGGCAAGAGCTTTTATTTATAGACCAAAGAGCTAGGGATCTACCTACAGCTTCCCGGGGTGCCTCGGGCTTCGCGGGTCCTATTGTCTCGTAGTACGTGCACTCAGGCAACGCGTTATCTGCTCAAACCTTCATCACTTTCAATTCGGGCTTCCGATAACGGCGTGATGTACCTTTCTGAAATGATGTTGTCAAGAGCTACACAATGACATGGGATTAGAGGTTGTACGAAGCCGGTAAGATGGGTTGATGACCAGATCTTCAAGTATTCAAATTATATCCGGTGTACTATCTTGTGTAGTAGTCACTCGAGATTTGAGCTATAGTTCTTGTGGGATAATTTTGTATGCAGTGTGGATTGAAATGTGTTGAGTCAATGTGAAAGTAGTATCGAGGTGATAAAATGACTATTTTGCCCCTCATCAAGGTTATCTTTGGCTTTGTGCAGATGTAGCAATCGTTGCTCAGGGTTATCTCTGAGATTAGGCTGCTATGAATGCTGAATGTCCTCAGGGTTATCTGTGAGCTGTGCTTGACCTCCCGGGGTTATCTCTGGGGTTGGAACTGAGTGTCTCGGGGTTGTCTACGAGGTTGGAACTGATTTTTTTGGAGTTATCTCTAGAACTGAACTACATCCTTCGGGGTTATCTCCGAGTTTGGAACTAGTATCCCAGGGTTGTCTCCGGGATTGAAATTGAGTATCTCGAGGTTTTCTCTGGGATTAAAAACTGAGTATCCCAGGGTTGTCTCCGGGGTTAAGTTGATTTAACTTCTAGGGTTATCTCTAGAAGACAATTTTGCCCTCCTGCAATATTAGTAATAGTAATACAAAATTTTGAGTGTCTATAGATGCCCCTCTTTATCATATCCATACAATGTAATGGCATGGATATGATAAAGATCACTAGACACTTGAAATATGAATAAGGTAATCATGATGAAAATGTAATGCAACATGATGCAAATGCATAATGAGTATTGTTTGTTGGAATTATTTCCAACAAAACATGACAAGTGTCTACTCTCACTGCTTCTGTTAGGTGAATGACGTTGTCCATGATAATCCTATTGAATTGCTTGGATGCCTACTCGATTAGGGGTTTCCAAAGCTCACAGGAACCTCCATGATTGAGACCACATGATCTTGACATTGGGGTTATCACCAAAGTCCTTAATCCTTTGTGCAGGCCTTCCATCGAAGATGTCCTTCTCGTGTATGAGAGACTCTTGAGGAATTATGTTTTGACTATCGAGGATATGTATAACAGATTCCATCATCGGTCTTTCCCGACGAGGATGATTTTCCACGCTTGCCTCGTCAGGTCTTTCTGACGCTTTATTGGAGTTACTACCAACGGTTTGTACTATTAGGGTTGCCTGACCGTCACTGAAATGTCCTTCAACGACTAACATCATCGGACCACTTCCAATGCTTCGTTAGATTTACTTGTCAATAGCTGGTAATATCAGGGCTACCTGATCTTTGCTGAAATGTCCTTCAATGGCTAACATCATTGGACCACTTCAATGCTTTGTTGGATTTACTTACCAACAACTAATAACGTCAGGGCTGCCTGACCTACGCTGAAATGTCCTTCAATGACTAACATCATCGGATCACCTCTGATGCTTCATTGGATTTACTTGCCAACGACTGATAACGTCAGGGCTTCCTGACATTCGCTGAAATGTCCTTCAATGGCTAAAGATGTATGAAATCTCCACTAGGGATAGATTTCTGTCGAGATGTATGGTTTTGATTGCAATTATAACCCTTGTGATGGCATTAGACCTTTGTAAGGTATTGCCAAGGGCTGTTTTTAGTAGCTTTGATCATCGATTTTGTAAACCCTATGTTTGGGCGAATACCAATGATTGATATATAGACCCGCAGCTTGGTCTATGAAAATCAAGATTTCAGGCTTTTCTGCTTAATCGTGTAGCATCTTTTTTCCTAATTTAACTTTTCAGTTTATGGGATTTCCTTTACAACTCAAATTTGATTGAGCCAGAGGGGTGGGGCACACCCAGGATACTCTCGTGTATTGAAGAGATCATGTCTGCGTAGTTCGCCCATGATGGGACAAAATAAAGTTGTGAAAGTTGTAATGAGAAAGGTTTTGAAAAACTGAGTTGAGTGATGGACTTGATGATCCAAAACCAAGATGCTAGTTTGCAAGTAACTTCAGACATAGTACCGTTTCACGGTGTCCGAGTTGATGAGTTGGGGAAATTTCTCGCCATCCATCTCTTATAATCTGAGGGCTCCTCCTGTCAATACCTCCTTGACAACAAATGGGCCTTCATAGTTTGGGGTGAATTTTCCTTTAGATTGATTTTGGTTATCAAGAACCTTCTTCAAGACCAAGTCATGTTCTTTGAATTGTCGGAGCCGGACTTTCTTGTTCTAGGATCGAGCGATCCTCTTTTGGTACAACTGACCATGGAATATGGTTGTGGCCCACCTTTCATCTATTAGAGACAATTGGTGGTACCAATCTTGTAACCATTGGTCTTCATTCAACTAAGTCCCTATCAACACTGTCAGGGATTTCATTTCCACCTCTATGGGGAAAACTGCTTCCATGCCATATGTTATTACCTTCAACTGTGCGTAAATTTTTATAAAAGTAATTGGGTGTGCAGTGAGCAAGTTTCTCTGGGAGTTCGTAGTATTCCAACTCAAGTTGGTAAGAATACATTTTATATTTGCTTTTGTTTCACTATTGTTGACGCCTTGTTTTTCCCTTTTCTGTTTGTCGACGTCGGGAAAAATCTCCTTTTTTCTAGAATTCCTCTTGTTAGTCTTTCTTACCCTTTATGTTTTATATGTGTTAGATTTCTTTTGAAAGGGCAAGTTTGAAAAGAGTCCGACGCAAAAATGTTGACGATTTGAAAATTTAGAGCCACCAGTTGGAAGTAGTGAAATGGTTGTACCAACTCAACCGAATTTGAAAAGGTTTGCAAAAATGCCCAATTATTGGACTCTATTTAACAGACCTTGGAAACTGTGATTCATAGAGTTCGGGGGCTTGATTAAGCAGGGGGAAGGTGTTAGGTACCCCAGACTTCCGTGAAACACGGTTACCGCATCTTTTCAATTCCCTAATTTATTTGAAGTGTGTATGTGTGTGTGTGTGTGTGTGTGTGTTTATTGGGTCTGAGTGCATTCTTTGAAAGTAGTGTTATGCCTCATTTGCACCTATATACAAAGGGTTAGATTTGTATAAAAGTTCAATTTTAAGTAAAATATACAGAAATGATTTTTTGAAAACATGTTTTCAAACCCTTATGCTCACATAGTAATTGAGGCCTTGAATACTTCCATTTTATTCATTATTCGGCTTGTTTTGATTTTATTCTTGATATGCGAAGCATCTTCGACAAAATAATATACATATAAGTGTCGGGCTCCTTATGGACATGAAATCCATCGAAGGATGTATAAACACCACAAATATGATTTACAAACTAAATGTACAACTGAAAAGGGTCCATCATGGGAATCATATCTAGTTCCGTCATCTTGATCTTTGATCCCGTGGCTCCTAGGCTCACATAATATCATATGAATACCCTGCATAACGAGGATATTACAATAAAATAGATATTTAATCTAAACGACGCAAAACAAAGGATTCATCAGTTAAATCCCTGCCTGCATGTAGCCAAGCTTCCCGTTCCATCTAGATACATATCTAGGGTCACATCGTTGCTTAATATTTACAAAACTATAAAGGAAACTAGATTTAAATAAATCTTAGCCATTTTAGCACAACGGTTCTAGTTTTACAATTTCTGAACGGTTAAAAGTTAGATATGACTAGATTTAGATAAATCTAGTCCATAGATTCAAATATTATGGATTTACATTGAATGAACTATTAAATTGATATTTAATAACAATAAATAGTTTATATATATATATATATATATATATATATATATATATATATATATATATATATATATATATATATATATATACAAAATTGATCAGGTCCGGGAATCTGGATTTTGTTAAAATCCGGACTTTTTTTTAAAACAACTAAAAAAAGTTTAATATTTTATGGAACTGAAATTTTTATGTATTATGGAAAAATTCTAGTTTCATAAAATATTAAACTTTTTTTTAGTTGTTTTTTTAAAAAAAATCCAAAAAAGCCAAAAGAAGGTCCGGATTTTACCCCCGTCTGGGAGTCCGGACCTAATCCTGACCCATATATATGTGTGTGTGTGTATATATATATA
Source organism: Panax notoginseng (assembly GCA_016801055.1). NCBI lineage: Eukaryota > Viridiplantae > Streptophyta > Magnoliopsida > Apiales > Araliaceae > Panax > Panax notoginseng. The sequence goes on along the minus strand of CM029015.1, from coordinate 65,052,628 downwards.
TATATATATTGTAAAGTAATAAAGAGCTTTAAATTTGAAAAAATCTTACAATGTGATGCAAAGAAAGCTTCAGGCTGCTTTTGGAGCTTAAAAATTCAATTTCCATCGATTAAAATTTGATATGTCATAGTATATATGTATACAAGTGTTTAGAAATAAGAATATTGAAGTTTAGAACAATATATGAAGGGTTACGAGCTGAAATAGACGGAGTTTTCTCTCTTTTTTTCTTCTTTTTGGCTAATGGGGGGGGTTTATTTATTGACCAAAGTAGCCACGGGTCTTCCTACGACTTCTCGGATGGGACCGATCCCCGTGGGTCCTATTGTCTCGAAGTACGTGCACTCGAGCCAATGCATAGTCTGCTCGAACCTTCATAACTTTCAATCTGAGAATTCGATGGAGGCATGCTATACCTTTTCGGAAAGCCCTTGACGAGAGCTACACAATGACATGAGATTTGACATTTTTGGAATTCAGGAAGATGGGTCCATGACAAGATCTTCAAGTCAACATAGTCCATCCGTTGAGCTGTCTTGTGCTGTTTTGACTCAAGATTGATGTTTTGGTTCTGCATGACTTATTTTACAGTGATTTGGACTGAATTAATGATGAGTTGGAAAAAGTACTATTTTGCCCCTCCCAGATTGGTTCCAGGCTTGATGCAAATATAGCTGTCTTTTCTCAGGGTTGTCTCCGAGATTGGACTGCTGCTGACTTTTGACAGTCCTTAGGTTTGTCTCTGAGGTTGGTTTGATCTCCTAGGGTTGTCTCCAGTGTTGGACATGATCTCTGGGGATTGTCAACGGAGCTTGATTTGATCTCTCGGGGGATTGATTTGATATCCTAGGATTGTCATTGGGGCTTGATTTGATCTCCCGAGGTTGTCTTCGGGGCTTGATTTGATCTCTCGGGGTTGTAGACACTCGAAATTTTCTGTATACCTGTTATTGACATTGTAGGAGGGCAAAATCATCTTTCAAAGATAACCTTGGAAGACAACTTAGTTTAATCCCTGAGATAACCCTGGGATACTCAGTATTACCATCTCGAAGATAATCCCGACACATCCAGCTCAGACCCGGATACCACCAGAAGTTTCAACCTTAACCCAGAAGCAACAACGGGAGTTTTGGTTTCTACCTCAGAGATAACCCCGAGGAATGTAGTTGTAGTTCCGGAGATAACCCCAAAAATGCTTGTTTTAAATACATACAAACAGCTTCATAACACTCGACAAAAGCCCCGAGGCACTCATTCCACAAGCCCGAAGATAACCCCGGGAAGTCAGGCACATCTCAGATACAACCTTGAGGATGGTCAACACCTGCAGCAGTCCAATCTCAGAGATAATGCTGAGCAACGACCGCTAACATAGCTCAAATCGGAGATAACCCCGGTGAAGGGCAGGACCGTTATTTTGTCATCCCAATTCCACAATCGTATCGTCTCAATAACAACATACATACATTCTACACAACAAGGTCCTACAAGAACTAAGGAGCACCAATCCTGAGTGACTACTGCACAAGACAGCACACCGGATAGAATTTGAAGCTTGAAGAGATAGGGCATGGTCCCATCTTCCTGACTTCGTACAACCTATAATCTCATGTCATTGTGTAGCTCTCGAGAACAACATGCCGAAAAAGGTCTTATACACCTTATTTGGATGCTCGGATTGAAGTTCTGAAAGTTCAAACGGATATTACATGGCACGCGTGCACGTACTTCGAGACGGCGAGACCCGTAGAGCCCGGGGCACCCCAGGTAGCCGCATATACATCTACGGCTACTTACGGCTCCCCCCTTTATAAATAGAGGACTTGGGGTGGCCATTTTAGTAAAGAAAAAGGAGAGGAAGTCCTGTCAAATTTGCTCTGTACACAACCTAAACTGAGTGATTTCTACACTTGTAAGCTCATAAATAGCTACTTTTCTATTGGCGGGAGCTGAGTGTTCATCCCTTTCAAGTTATTGAACTCTTCTTTGGCAGTCCACTGTAAGGCTTCTTACATACTTTAAAGCCTTTCTCTTCATCTTTGTATAAACCATTCTTCACGTTGAGAGTCGTATTGTGTGTGTATGCCCGGACTTCGGTCCGTGGTTTCATTTCAATTTGTATATAAATATATTTATATATGGACTAACACTATCGAGTTATACCTCGATTGAGCCTATACTTACGTCTGGAGCGTTTATTTGCTTTCGTATATATATATATATATATATATATATATATATATATATATATATATATATATATATATATATATATGAACTATTGTCGAACTCTGTTCGATGAGCTTGGATTTTACATCTGGTGCGTAGTTAGTTTAGTTTTGCATGTTTAATGTAGTTGTTTTAGTGTTGCACATGTTGTCATGTTTGTTTAGTTTAGTATTATTATATGTTTGCATTCATGTAGGGTAAGTGCATAATAGTTTGCATAGTAGAGTAGTTGTAAATAGTTTTTATTTATGTCTGTAAAAAAATTCAAAAATATTAGTTAGTTACTATGTTCATTTGCATGAATCCAGTTGTTAGATAGTTTCAGTTTATTTTGGCCAATGATGAGATTAGAATTGGGTAGACAAGTATAGTACTGACTATTAGAGTTTTGATGTGATTTCTTGTTATGAATTGAGTCTTTTTCTGTTTGAAACTGGTATAATAAGGATAGCACAGTAAAAATAACTTGTTGATTGATTGAGTTTAAATTGATACATAATGGGACTCTAAAGGATAGTCCTAGTTTGAATGAAAGAATGACAAGAACAAGTAGTGATGTCTAAAGTTAGACAAGAACCTAAGTTTGGATGAATATTTGGGGAATATAAGCTATAAAAAAAAGAAAAAAAAGAACAAATAGTATGAATAAACACCGTGGCGTGCTTGTCTAGTTTTGTGGCCTTTGTTACTTAAGTAAGTAAGCCCGAGGGGATTGTCTTTACACCTAGCGCCCTAAGGTCTTAATAGTCTGGGAGTCGTTGGTCGAAAGCTCATTAAGGTAGCATTGAAAAGCCTAAGGGAATAAGACATTGCATAGCTATGTGTATATAAAAAAAAGAAAAAAAATTAATAAAACGGGAAATAAGAGCAAGAAGCCCCCGTAGATAAAATATAAAGCATAAGTATCCCATGTTGACCCTCGATATTGGTAATTATTTGATTTTAGTTGGATCTAGCTTATTTTTGGGTTTCTTGAGTTTACACTGTATGATGCTTTCGAAGATACTTATTATGCATTAAATTTGATTTTATATCAGTTAACATTGTTGTGGAGCACACACTAACTATATTAGTGATAACAGTCTAAGATTTGATGATTTATTGGGAAATTAATGATTTATTTTGATATGATGTATTATCATGTTTCTTGATTTCTCTAAGGCCAGTTGAATAAACTTGTTTCTATCAACACAATAGATCATAATAATTGATTACAATGGATCTTATTGTGTAGTTTATTTTAATATGCTTCGCTATCAATTATTATGTTCTATTGTGAGGATTGTCTATTGTGATTTGGACTTAATTGTTTAATTAATTGGGCATCAATTACCGTGATAATCTATATGAACTCGAGAGATGAAGTATTGATTTAGATCTTATCATGATAGCATGTGTTTGTGATTTTTACATAGATGAAATTCATGATTCGTGTTTGGGATAGAGATATGCCTTTACACCATATGTAATCTTATAGAGAACTTGTGCTTTAAATCATTTTTAATTGTAATTCACATAGAGATATAGTGGATTAGTTAATTAGGGTGTCTTACTTAATTCTATCATATGCGGATTTAAGTGAGTATGTGTATTATGCATCGAGAGGTGGTTTTATTTACTTTAGTGTTCTTTATTAACAATTCAGGATAGAGAATAATTGATGAGAAGTGTATTAACTTAAATGAAGCAATAAGTGAAGTTGTGATCTTAAATCTCCGTAATCTGATTTTTAATTAGTGGTAATTAGAATTAGTGTAATTAAATAATTTAATTTATATAATTTGAAATTCATTCGTTTAAATAAGATTGAGTTGGTTATGAGTTAGTACTTGGTGATTCTTATTAAACAATTACTCATGGAAACGATACTCTACTTTTACTTTATTACTTGTTGACCACGTATACTTGCGTGTTGTGCGTAACTAGATTTTACCCAACAAGTTACTTTGAATCTTCAATGGTCTCCAAGTTACTTCAATTTCCAAATCTAATTAGAACTAGTGTTTTGATTTAATCCACTCTAATCTAATCTAATCTAATAGAATTCTCTCTCCCTCTCTAATCAAATCCTTGTGATTCTCCTCTATTTATAAGCCTCTTCACATGTCTTTAAGTCCTCTTGGAAGTCCTTGAGTCAATCGGATCGAAACAATCCTTCTCGGACTCAAATTTGACAAAAATTCATCTTTTCTGCACGTACCCCCACCCCAGCGGGGGTCTAGGCTTGTAAAGGGCCCGCCCCGGTGGGCTAGGGGCCTGTTTTGTAGCTGGTATGCCTGCCCCGGCGGGGGTCTTGTTAAGGAAAAGCCCGCCCCGGCGGGGGTCACTTTTCTGCTCTATTGTCCTTTGGGAAAATGGCCATAACTTTTGATCCGGGAAGAGTTACGAGGCCCGACACCTATCAAATTGAAGATATCGACAAGCTCTACAACTTTCATTCTTTGAGAATTGACAGATTCGGAATGGATCAAGGTTGAAATTGAGCTTGAAGTAGATGCTGTGTAAATTGCAAGCATGAAAACTCTTAGATTTGATATTCGTTGATAAAAAGGCCATAACTCTCGCATCCGAACTCCGATTGGGATGATTTAAGATGTTCTGGAAATCTAAGAAGAAGCTCTACAGTATAATATAAGATCCAAGTCAAGAACATGCATCCAACTTGGTGTTAAAAGTCCATGAATCTTCCCTTCTTGCATTTGCTTGCGTATTTTGGTCCGAAAGATGTCCGAATTGCTTTCCCTTGCTTCTTCATGCCAATGTTATGTCATAGCCTACAAAATAACATATAATGTATGAAAAGTAACTAAGAAACATAGGTTTAAGCAACTAATTCAAGTAATAGATATCGAATAAGTAGGTATAAAACCTACTTATTAGTGCGTTTACTTCTTTAATATGTATATATCTCTGTTCTATGAGCCTGGATTTTACATTCGGTGTGTTTACTTCTTTAATATATATATATATATATATATATATATATATATATATATATATATATATATATATATATATATATATATTTCGTCCTGCCTAAAGTTTACTTCGTGAAAGTTGATCGTTTTTTCTACTTTCTTTACGATTCGTCCCGCCTGAAGTTTACTCTGTGGCGGTTGATTGCTTTTACAGCTTTATTTCTGATCCACCACGGAGGTGTCTCGTGGTGGTTGATCATGTCTCAATATATATATTTAACGCTTTTATATATTTACATTTTCGATCCCCCATGGAGGTGCTTCGTGGTGGTTGATCAAGTTTGTATATACATATTTACAACTTTTATATATATAACTGCTTACAGTTTTCATATAAATTGCGGCATAATGTGAGCTTAGGAATCATGTGATCACATATTCAGTTTACTGAATCTATATTCAGTTTACTGAATCTAGATTCAGTTCCCGTGATGGACATTTTTGGTTGTATGCAACTTGTAAATTTATTCACGGTGCTTGGATTTCCTCAGATGGTTTTCATGCCCATGAGGAGTTCGGCACTACTTTGTACATTATTTTCTTGTGGATTCTTCGCATCTCAAAAATTAAAAACAATTAAGCCGAACAATTAATAAAAAATGGATGTGTAAAAGGTCTCAATTACTATTGAGCATAAGGGTTTGAAAAACCTTTTTTACAAAGCATCATTGCTATATCTTGTTCAAAACTGAATTTTTACATAAATTCAAACCCTGTGTATATAGGTGTGAACGAGGCTTTGCGCTACTTCCAAATAACTGCACATTGACCCATACACACACACACACACACACATTTGTATAACAGTTTCTTGAAAAGTGGCGGTCACCGTGGTAACATGGATGTCGGGGGGTACCTAACACCTTCCCTCCACATAATTAAGCCCCAGATCTTAATGAATCTTGGTTTCACAGACCCGTTTAGCAGTGTCACATCACTGGGTTAATGTGCAAACCTTTTCTAGGTTGTGTTGGTACAACCATTTAAAAAACCAACTGGCGACTCTTACAGTCAAATCGTCGACATATACATGTCGGACCATTTCACAACTTGTTTTTTCAAAGAAATCTCACCTAACATGAGAACACCAAAGAACAAGAATAGAAAAGGGACAAATAAAAATCAAGACGTCGATAGGTGGTGACTCTGCTTGGGACTCTAGTAAGAGGGCTTAAGTTGCTATTACAATCTTTTCAAAATTGTTATATGCTTGTGTGTGGATGTTGCATTTACATTTATGATGAATGTGTACGAATGCATATATTTACTGCACTTAATGCTTTACACTATGTCTGCTTGTGATATTAGTACTTCGCACATGTCATCATTTTCATAAATGATGAGACACATTGTATGTGAATGTATGTTGTGTGGTTCCTCCACCAGGAGGCTATCTTGTCGGTGTTTGATTACTGGACTCGTAGGAAGACTAATTCCAACGAGGCTCAGGAAAGGCACCACCCAAATTCGCTCTAGTTAAATGACCGGATTAACTTCCCATCAAGTAAATTGTGATGATTTGGGAACCTTCATGCCAAAAATCCGCGAGAGTAAACCTAAGATAGGTCAGCCTTTGATAAACCAAACGCGGAGGAAAGTCTCTTCATGCATTCTCATTTTTCATTACTCGGAAAGTCAATTACTTGAAATTTCATACCATATTCATCTTATTGTAATGGAAATATGAAGAAATATGTGCACATGCATATTTAAATTAACATGTTATCCTGTATTACACATAGCTAACATCCGTTTTGCAGCTGTTACATCACATAACATGTAAATATTTACACATTCCTTAAGACTGAATTATGCAAGTCTTTTGCACGGAAACAATCAGACCTATTACCCGTTCAAGGTCCAAAAAGGCCACGAGCCTACAGTCAATTATGTCTTTATCTGACCAGTCTAATCCCGTTTCTTGTGAAGAATTTGACGGGTTAAGTAGACAAATTATAGATTTGGCTGTTCTGCTTAAAGAACCATAACAATCTACTTTAGGCCGAAAAATGCCCACACATATAGAATCCTCTACACAAGGAGGGGCCCTGGGTTCGGATAAAACAAATCCAAAATTTCAGTTGATTACAACAGACAAAAATCCTGAAAACACCCATCTCAAAGGAGATCTAGACACCGGTGACATCAGGAAAAAAATTCCTTTAAATGGAAGAAACCCTTCGTTCTATCAAAGGAATTGGAGTACACGGGAGTGTCTCATATGCTGACCTTTTTATATTCCCTGGTGTTCATTATCTAGAGAAGTTCAAAACTCCTGATTTCGAAAAGTATGACGGGTTAGGAGATCTTTACACACATTTGAAGGTGTTCATGGGAGAACTTGGATCTTATGCAGAGGACGAGAAGCTCATAATGCAGCTGTTCCAAAAGAGTCTAACTGGAGAAGCCTGTTCGTGGTATACCAGATTAGACAACTCAAATATCCATAGTTGGAAAGAGCTAGCTCATGCCTTCCTCACTCAATATAGCTTCCAGTCCCAGGTGGCTTCTGACCGGTACCAGATTACCAAGGTCAAGAAACAATCCAATGATGTCTTTCAGAGAGTATGCTCAAAGGTGGATTACTTTGCTGCTCAAGTTATTTCTCCTATGACAGAGTCGAAAATGGTTATGACCTTCATAGACATACAAGAAGCTCCTTTCCATGAGAGGGTCCTGGCTTGCATTAGGAAACCATTCTTGGAAATGATTAAACATGGGGACATGGCTGAGATGGGATTGAAGTCAGGAAAGATTCAAGACCTAGGTGCCCTTAAAGCTGTTGCTGAGCACATCCAGTCCGAAAATTAAGGAAACAACCCCCGGACGGTCCTTAAAAAGAAAGAGGAAGATGTTTCCTTGATACTACAAGGTCAAAAGGGCAGTCAAAATATGCCTATCCAAAGGAGAAATTACACTCACTTTTAAGCACAGTCTTCAAACCCTCTATTGCCTAAGGGTGGAGAAGCCAAACGCCCTCGAGTGCTCACACCCCTGGGGGACTCCCTAGAGAATATTTTCAAGCTTCTGATGACTTAGAAGAAAATCACACATCTTCTATCACCCGCCAACCCGAATGGGAAGGGTTTCAATGCTACTCGAAAGTGCGCTTATCATATCGGGGCACCTGGACATGATACTCAGGATTGTTGGGCCTTGAAACACAAAATCTAAGATTTAATAGACAACGGTGAGATCGTGGTCACAAAGCCAGATCAACCTCACGTGCAAGACAACCCTCTTCCTTAACACAAAGAGGAAGAGGTCAATATAATTAATTGGAGCATTGGACAGAGTTCCAATTTTAATGGTGAATCATCCTAGACCATTAAAGACAAATGAGATTATGCAAAATTCCAGTTTGTAATGGAACGAATGATGAAAGCCTTATGTAAGCAAATTGAGCAATTGACAGAACTGGTGATTCATCAGCATCAAATCACATGCCAATTAGTCAAGCTAGGAGCATGCTAGTCTCCTCTCTTTTGTTATGAATACTCCATCATCACCTTCAGAAAATGAAACACTGGAGGACAAAGTTACGAAGAGAGCAAGTGCCAAAGCCCGTCGGGATTTCGCCAATAGAAGGGGATTTACATACCTGGGCCAACCTATGGAGGAGATATTTCAGATGCTAATCAATGAAGGAAGGATTACCTCACTTCTAACTCCAATAAATCCATGTTTAGGACTGTTCAATTCTGATGGATTATGTCAGTATCACTCTCATTCTTGCGGTCACAGCACAGAATAATGCTAGGCACTCCGCCACTCTCATTCTTGCAACTGGCAGACGATGATACTGTGCTACTTAAGAGTGAGAATACCTGTCCTACTAGATGCAAGGGATTGGTAGCAGTTATATCTACTAACGCCGATGGGACTGTAAGACCATTCATAATATAAGCAATTCAACTCAAAAGAATTGACAATCCTTTAAAAGTAGCTGCGCTAGAGCAAATTGTCTTGCCATTCAGACCGTAATATCCTGTTATCAGCTTACAAAAAGTCCCATGGAATTATGGAGAAGCTGAAGGATCCACCTCTCATACAACTACTGCAGTGTTAAAGGAGAATTCACTATATCTTCCCCAACGGGTGATGAAGCCTACCATCAAATCAAAGCAAAAAATTCCCATGGAGAAAATTAAAAAATTCCTCTATATTATGGGCCATAATGAAGCCAATGTGATTTTAAGCTTAAGAGAAGCTCCATATCAAATTTCAATATTAGACTTGGTTTTCTCTTTCGAGGATCACGGGAATATTCTACTGAAGGTTTTGGAAGAAGCCTAATTGTCGAAATCAGTGGATGTGAAAAAATTTCAACATTTGGTTGATCACATTTTTAACAACAATGTGATATCTTTCACTGATGATGACATACCGCCCGAAGGGACCAGTCATTGCAAGCAGTTACATATTGCGATTTTGTCCTCCAGATATATGTTAGCTGGAGTCTTGATAGATGGAGGTCTGTCTTTGAATATCTGTCCTTATACTACTCTGGAAAAGATGAACAACAATCTCAACTGGATCCGAAGCATCCATATAGTTATTAAATCTTTCAACGGATCCCGATGAAACTCTTTCGGAGAGATTGAACTATAAGTGGAGATTGGTCCCCATACATTTTGCGTATCTTTTCACGTTCTCAAAATAGATACATGATATAACCTGCTATTGGGAAGACCGTGGATTCATATGGCTTGGGTCGTCCCCTCCACTCTTCATCAATAACTTAAATACATTATCAACAATAGCCTAGTCATTGTCAACGCTAAGACGGAATGTCCGGAACAAGGTGACATGCCACTCATCAACTTTAATTCAGAAGTTGAGCCTGTTAGTCTTCATGCCCTAGAGGTGAGCAACACTCAATACTACCCTGTGGGGGCGCCGCCTCTCATACCCTAAATTTCTGTAAAAGTAATGTCGGCCACTCAAGAAATGATGTCATTGGGTTATCAACCTGGACAAGGGTTGGGCAAAGATAATCAGGGCATCAAGATCCCAATTTAATGTCCCAGTCAAACAAGGATAGTCGAACTAGGCTATACAGCAAGTTCCAGTAGCAGGAATCCTCATAAGCATAAATAGATTCCTCCAACTTCAGCCACGCGGTGATTATATCCACCTACAGTTCCTGAGCATGTACGGTCTCCGGTAAAGGTGCCGGCCCATGTAATAGCCATTTTATTTCCTAAACCGGTACCCGTGAAGGAGAAAGAAGTCCTACTTCCAGATCCAAAAATGGAAGATGAGGAACAGAGAATTAAACAAGACATCGTTCGGATGATGTCAAACATACACAACATTGTCCATGATGAACATACAAATTGTAAGACCCCAACTTTTTTATAAATAAAATCGAATTTTCTCTAATTATTATTTTGAATAATAAGGTGTTAATTAGATATAATGTTGTGGTTATGGGTGAAATGTGCAAATTTTGCAAAATAAGCAAGTGTTTATAAAATATTCATTGTTGTCGGGGAATATTCGTTTGGTCGTGAAATATTCTTACCATCGGAGAATATTCATACGATGGCGCAGCCATTTATGGGCCCCATAACAGAATAACTGTCGGATGAGGAAAACGACAAGTTTGAGTTTTTATAAGTAACGGTGTAACCGTTACCGTTAACACTATTGAACTACCCGATAGTAAAAGTACAATAATACGCGTGGTTGCATAGTAGCACACGGTATTGATTATTGGTGCTTACGTGAGAAGTCACTCAGTTTTACTCAATAATTGTTACAATAATTACTGTTCAATATGTTATTTTATTGATTCAATAATTGCTACGTTGATATTTTATATTATTATTGTTTCAATAATTGTCACGGCACAGTATTTCCCATTATCAGATCAATAATTCATATTATTTGAATAATATTATTAGATAGTATTATTGGCAATGTCTAGAAAGTTCTGTCTAAGGAGAGGTTTGGTCATCTAATTTTGCGCCAGTAAGGAGAAATTTTTATCGGAAAGCCCCCTATTTCTTAGGAACGACCTGGTTGTCATATTTGTGATTCTGTAATATTATTTGTGAATAATTAATTATTGATTTATATGATAAGGAAATATTTATTTTATATGAATATATTTATTGTGGTTATAAATGAAAGAATTAATGTTGTGGTATTTTATCAGTATTTTTGACGGAATAGAGGTGCTGAAAATCATCCGTATGTGAAATTTGGACATTTTCTGTTTAGAATTTGGAAAAACTTAAAGCTACAAAGTTGTAGAGAATTAAATTTCCTATGGTAAGCACATGGGATTCGAATTTTTATGATAAAAGGCCTATTTTATATGAATTATTGAAGTTACTAATTATTTTAAATATTTTAGAAATTTCTAGAATTGGTGGGCCCCACTTTTGGTTGGTGAGAAATGTGCTAAAATTTTATTTCAAAAGTGGTGGGCGGGAATAGTAGTAGGTAAAGCCATCAGGTAGCAGGTTAAGTCTGCTTTGGCGTTCTAATATTTTCCTATAAATAGGGTGCTTAGTTAGAATTGAAAATCACACCACAAACAAGTTTTCTGTCTTTCTCTCTCTATATTATCGAGCGTATTTATGTGAGTATTTAGATACTTTGAGAGTTGCTATTCAGTACAAGTTCTTTCAACACTATATCCGATATTCCAGTCAGAAGTACTGCTCTTTTGAGGTAAGAGGTATTATTTATTTCACATTCTGAAGAGATATTATTTTTCTTATTCGTATGAATATTATTTTCTGTTCAATATTCATAAGAAATTTTATTTCGTTCAATATTCGCGAGAAATATTATATTCGTTTAATATTCGTAATGAATATTATTTTCGTTTAATATTTGTAAGGGATGTTATTTTTTTCTTAAATGATATTATTTTCTTCAATATCATAATGCCGAAATATTGGTCTAAACATTTTATCAAATTTGGAACTATTTGTGTCGGGGTTACTATTCCTAAAGTTACTATTCAATGGATACTATTCACTCAGTTACTATTCACCCGGGGTACTATTCATGAAAAAAATTGATTACTTTTCGGTCCAAATCATTTTTGATACAATAGGATTTTTGAATTTTACTCCACAAAGCAGTATCATGTTGACAATTTGGGCGTTATTTATTTATTGATAAATTAAATTATAAATCTTTAAAAATTTATCGTTGAACTTATTTTATTGAATTCTTATATCATTGTCATCATCCTCATGTTTATATTCTGTTGAAAGTCATCTGTGGTCTGTAGTGCGTAGATGGACTTGGTATGATTATGAATATGGATTATTCGGTATAATCATGACCGTAATGTTATAAATGATGTGGTAAAAGTCCTCATTGGCTTGTAGTGCATTGATGGACAGTTTCTGGTATGATTATGGCCATGGATTCTCTTTGGCCAAAGGTGCAAAGATGAATTATTTTATGGCATGATCATGACCGTTGATGAAAACACGATTATCCTTGGCCCATAGTGCAGGGATGATTCAATGATATGGATTATTTATTAAGCTGAGTCTTAGCGATAAAAGTGATGAAAAACCTTTTAAATCATAGAAGATGGTAGATATTATGCTTTACTTGACTCTTCTAATGGATTATTATTTCTGCTGCAGTTGTTGATCTAAAACTTGTTGTATATTATATTCTAACAGTTGTTATACTATTGAAGGCTAATGATAATTTATTCTGGATTACCTTAGTCATAATATTTCTTACTGGGCTAGTTGAGCTCATCCTTTCTTTCACTGTTCTCTTCATGAAATGAGAATATAGCTGGGACTAGTTGGAAAATGGATTGACGGTCCAGATGGTTGCATTAGTAGTCCTCACTATTTTCTGAAATAGTGTGATAATAATTGTAATAAGGACTTATTTTGAGTTTTAATAATGTCTAGAAGCCAATATTTGTATCAAAACTCACAGCTTATGTTGTGTCATACTCTACATGACATTTAACAGTTGCATAAATTAAGTTTGTATTTGTATTCTGTACCATGTATTTGGTGACTCAGAATGGGTGAAGAATACCTATTTTGGGGGCGTGACAGTTGGTATCAAAGCTTAGGGATATGATCCATGGCTGAGATGTGAGACAAGAACTAGGAGGGGAGAGATGGGGAATTTCTTCGTTAGTATGACCTACATAAGTTTATTTGGTATTTAATTGGTCGGTCATAGTATAGGGATAATAAGTGACATGTCAATTAACCCTTGTTTTGTGACAATGTTTGAATATGACATCAGAGAATGTTGAGAATACCAATTTAGCACATGAGACCGTTGAATCACCAACGATTAATATCCAGGATAATGTGCATCAATAAGGCAATAATCCTCGTGTAAACAACAACACTGATCAAATGACGAACGACGGTACGTTTAAGAGCTTTTTAGAATTCATGCAACACCAAACGAGAGAGACTCCTGTTCATAATGCAGGTGGAAACACTGGCAACCCACGGTTGGTCACTGCTAATCAGTTCAAGGAGCTGGGACCATCGGAGTTTTTAGGAAAGCCAGAACCACTTAAGGCAGAGACGTGGATAAAACAGATCACCAAGATATATGATATCTTGGAATGCTCAGAGGTGCAAAAAGTTCCATTCGCCACCTTTATTTTGCGTGAAGAAGCATATCATTGGTGGGAATCTGTAAAATGTATCCAGCCTGACGCACTCAAGATGTCTTGGAAGAAGTTCCAAAAATTGTTCAACGACAAGTACTTTTTTGAAAGTATTCGTCATATGAAGGAGGTAGAATTCATCAAGCTGGAGCAAAATAATATGACCGCATCGCAGTACGAAGCTAAGTTTGCTAAGTTGTCCTAGTTTACGTCCCACTTAGTTGATAACGAGGAGAGAATGACGTGGATGTTTCTAAGAGAGATACGTCAATACCTAATTTCTCACAAACTGTGTTTGTATTCAGATGTTGTAAATATGGCTTAGTTATTGGAGCGCGATAACGAGTCAACCCAACCAAGAGAAAGCAGCTGGCAAAACGATAATACCAGTGGTAGCAGTTATCGAAATGGTGACAACAATCATGGAGATAATTATCATGCCAAGAATGGTAACCACTTCGGTGGTAATCATGTCCAAGATAACGGAAGTAGAAATTTCAAGAAGAGGATGTTGAATAATGATGGAAAGACAGCAGCATCAACACCCGTTTCAAAAGAAGAAGAACGACCACCGGTCGTATGTTTCAAATGCGGACAGGAGGGACACATCCGTCCAAACTGTACGCAGCAACCCAAAGTGTGTTTCATTTGCGAAAGAGAAGGTCACCTAGCTTGATTTTGTCATGTAGTGAAGTCAAGTCCAGCGGGGATAGTGATGCCAAAGGATGTTTCAGACAAGTCAAAGTCGGTAGTTTAAGTGAGAACGTTTGTCAAGGAATCTGAACGAAGCTATCACGGGTAAGTTAATCATAAACTCTTGCGAAGTTTATACCTTATTTGATATTGGTTCTACCCATTCTTTTATTTCTCCTACTTGAGCTCAACGTGTAAATTTGGCCCCAGTACAAAACCCATTTCTAAAACCCTCAGATATTTTTTCACCCAAAACGAACGTAACATATGGCAAAGACGTTGGCTCGAGCTGTTGAAGATTACAACCATACCATTCAATATCATCGTAGAAGAGCGAACGTGATAGCTGAAGCGTAGAGTAGAAGATCGTATGCAGTTACGAGTGCGACGTTGTTAACACAAAAACCCATTTCGTATGACTTACTCTAGAGACCCACATGATAATGTTAAAAATACAATTAGAACTAACTTTAATTGATTAAGTTAAAGCTTCTTAGGCTACAGACTCAGAGCTGATGAATGTGAAGAAGTAGGTTCAAGAGGATGTTATTCTAGAAGCAAGAATTGACGAAGAGAGGAAATCTTAACCCTTGATTTAATTATTCTATTTGAAATCCTCGATCGAGTAGGAACTGTGGTATATAGACTCGTTTTAACACCAAGTATATCGCATGTTCATAAAGTTTTTTCGTATAGGTGTTACGTAAATATGTGGACGACCCGAGCCACATTATTGAATTAGAACCGAACGAGATAACGGAAGATTTAACGTATGAAGAGGTACCTGTTAAAATCTTGGATACAAAGAAACATATTTTTACGCTCAAAGGTTATACCTTAAGAGTTAGAATCTGACGAGGTATCCTCATATGTTCGGCATACCAGGTACATACGTCAATTTCGAGGACGAAACTGCATAAGGAGGGGAGGATGTAAGACCCCAACTTTTTTATAAATAAAATTGAATTTTCTCTAATTATTATTTTCAATAATAAGGTGTTAATTTGATATAATGTTGTAGTTATGGGTGAAACGTGCAAATTTTGCAAAATAAGCAAGTGGTTATAAAATATTCATTGTTGTCGGGGAATATTCCTTTGGTCGTGGAATATTCTTGATGTCGAGGAATATTCGTATGATGGCGTAGCCATTTGTGGGCCCCATAACAAAATAACTGTCGGATGAGGAAAACGACAAGTTTGAGTTTTTATAAGTAACAGTGTAATCGTTACCGTTAACACTGTTGAACTACCTGGTAGTAAAAGTACAGTAATACGCGTGGTTGTATAGTAGCATACGGTATTGATTATTGGTGCTTATGTGAAAAGTCACTCAGTTTTACTCAACAATTATTACAGTAATTACTGTTCAATATGTTATTTTATTGATTCAATAATTGCTACGTTGATATTTTATATTATTGTTGTTTCAATAATTGTCACTGCACAGTATTTCCCATTATCAGATCAATAATTCATATTTTTGAATAATATTATTAGATAAGATTATTGGCAATGTTTAGAAAGTTCTGTCTAAGGAGAGTTTTGGTCATCTAATTTCGCGTCAGTAAGGAGAAATTCTTATCGGAAAGCACCCCTTTCCTGGGAATGATCTGGTTGTCATAATTGTGATTTTGTAATATTATTTTTGAATAATTAATTATTGATTTATATGATAAGGAAATATTTATTTTATGTGGATATATTTATTGTGGTTATAAATGAAGGAATTAATGGTGTAGTGTTTTATCAGTATTTTTGGCGGAGTAGGGGTGCTGAAAATCATCCGTATGTGGATTTTGGACATTTTCTGTTTGAAATTTGGATAAACTTAAAGCTACAAAGTTGTAGATAATTAAATTTCTTAGGGAAAGCACATAGGATTTGGATTTTTTTGATAAAGGGTTATTTTATATGAATTATTGAAGTTACTGATTATTTAAAATATTTTGAAAATTTATAGAATTGGTGGGCCCCACTTTTGGTTGGTGAGAAATGTGCTAAAATTTTATTTCAAAAGTGGTGGGCAGGAATAGTAGCAGGTAAAGCCATCAGGTAGTAGGTTAAAGTCTGCTTCGGCGTTCTAACATTTTCCTATAAATAGGGTGCTTTGTTAGAATTGAAAATCACACCAGAAACAAATTTCTCTCTTTCTCTCTCTAAATTATCGAGCGTATTTGTGTGAGTATTTAAATACTTTGAGCGTTGCTTTTCAGTAAAAGTTCTTTCAGCGCTATATCCAATATTCCAGTCAGAAGTACTTCTCTTTTGAGGTAAGGAGTATTATTTATTTCACATTCTGAAGATATATTATTTTTCGTATTCGTATGAATATTATTTCTGTTCAATATTCATAAGAAATTTTATTTCGTTCAATATTCACGAGAAATATTATATTCGTTTAATATTTGTAATGAATATTATTATTTTCATTTAATATACGTAAGGGATGCTATTTTCTTCTTAAATGATATTATTTTCTTCAATATCATTATGCCGAATTATTGATATGAGCTTTATTGTGGAATTTCTACCTTTTTGTGTCGGGGTTACTATTCCTGAAGTTACTATTCACTGAGTACTATTCACTCAATTACTATTCACCCGGGGTACTATTCATGATAAAAATTTATTACTTTTCGGTCCAAATCATTTTTGATACAATATGATTCTTAAATTTTACTCCACAAAGCAGTATCATGTTGACAATTTGAACGTTATTTATTTCTGGATAAATTAAATTATAAATCTTTAAAAATTTATCCTTGAACTTGTTTTATTGAATTCTTATATCATTGTCATCGTCCTCATGTTTATATTCTATTGAAAGTCATCTGTGGCCTGTAGTGCACAGATGGACATGGTATGATTATGACCAGGGATTATTCGGTATAATCATGATCGTAATGTTACAAATGATGTTGTAAAAGTCCTCATTGGCCCGTAGTGCGTTGATGGACAGTTTTTTGTATGATTATGGCCATTGATTCTCTTCGGCCAAGAGTGCAAAGGTGAATTGTTTTATGGCATGATCATAACCGTTGATGAAAACACGATTATCCTTGGCCCGTAGTGCAGGTATGATTCGATGATGTGGATTATTTATTAAGTTGAGTCTCAGAGACAACAGTGATGAAAACCCTTTTAAATCATAGAAGATGGTAGATATTATGCTTTACTTAACCCTTCTAATGGATTAATGTTTCCGCTGCAGTTGTTGATCTAAAACTTATTCTCTATTATATTCTAACAGTTGTTATACTATTGAAGGCTAAGGATAATTTATTCTGCATTATCTTAGTCATAATATTTCTTACTGTGCTAGTTGAGCTCACCCTTTCTTTCACTGTTCTCTTCAGGAAATGAGAATATAGCTGGGACTAGTCGGGGAATGGATTAACGGTCCAGATGGTTGCATTAGTAGTCCTCACTATTTTGTGAAATAGTGTGATAATAATTTTAATAAGGACTTATTTTGACTTTTAATACTGTCTAGAAGACAATATTTGTATTAAAACTCACAGCTTATATTGTGTCATACTCTACACGACATTTAACAGTTGTATAAATTATGTTTGTATTTGTATTCTGTACCATGTATTTGGCGACTCAGAATGGGTGATGTATACCTATTTTGGGGGCGTCACACAAATAGATACACCCCAGACGATGATTGCCCATACGTAATGGTCATCATTCGGGAGAAGGAGGATGATGACAGTCCCTCCATCACTGCAGTCCACCCGAACTTCACCCTTGCTGATTGGAGTAAAACTCCTTTCATTGGTCGACAAGGGTAAAATGGTCAGAAACTCCTTCTGCCCTGTAGATAATAAGAATTGTTTACTTTTCTATACAGTATTAGCAGTTGTTTTTTCCGTACATACTAACACTTTGTATGATTAAAGAGTTTAATATGTATTAAGTGAAAGCATATTTTGTTTCAGGACTCTGAATTTAGACGTGCCTATACTTGCTGATAAGGTGCCTTATCTCCACAAGGATTGTAGCTGTGATGAAAAGCTGGACTCAAACTTGATGGAAATACAAGAGGACATTGAGACACCTCAGGAGATCAAGGAATGGGTCGAATATAAACCTAAACCCAACCTTGATCAAACCACCTCCTTCAATCTTAGAACTTTAGAAAACCTTATGTTAATCCAGATTAGTTCATACCTCACTCCAAACTAGAGGAATGACATGGTTACACTACTAGCCCAATTCCAGGATGTATTTGCATGGTCTCATGAAGACATGGTGGGTTTGTCGACTGACATTGTCCTGCATCACTTTCCCATTAAAGAGGGATTCAATCCAATCAAGTAGAAGCTCAGGCGATTGAAACCTGAGTGGAGTTTAAAGGTTAAAGAAGAAATTGTGAAACAATTTCAAGATGGCATTATCATGGTGTCCACCTATTCGGAATGGATATCGTTCCCATACCTAAACCTTGAGGAAAGGTGCGAGTTTGCGTGGATTACTGGGATTCGAATAAAGCTTATCTTAAAGATAGTTTTCCCGTACCATTTATCCACATTCTCATTGATAATACTACTCAATACGGCATTCACTCCTTTGCAGACTGCTTTGCGGGGTACCATCAAATCATGGTTGTTGAGGAGGATCGTGATAAAACTGCATTCATCACTCGTCGGAGAACCTTTTGCTACAGACGGTTGTCTTTCGACCTCATCAATGCCGGAGCTACCTGTCAACGAGCCATGATGGCTCTTTTCCACGATTTAATGCATAAGGAGATAGAAATCTACGTGGATGACATCATTGTCAAGTCCCGGAGGGAGGAAGACCACTTAGACCGTTTCAGAAAGCTCTACAACAAGTTACGTAAGTAAAACTTGAAGTTGAATCCATGTAAGTGCGCCTTTGGCATTAATCAGGTAAGTTTATAGGATTCCAAATCAGCCACAAGGGGATTGAGCTAGATCCCACCAAAATCCAGGCTATTACAGAAATGCCCATTCCTCAGACAGAGAAGGAAATACGAGAATTTTTGGAAAGAATCAACTTCATTAGCATTTTCATTTCTCAACTCACAACAACATGTGAGCCCATCTTCAAGCTGTTGAGGAAGAACTCCTCCATGAAATGGAATGATGAGTGCCAGAAGGCCTTCCTTACAATCAAAGAGCAGCTGGTCAAAGCTCCTGTTCTGGTACCACCCAGGGATGATGTTCCCCTGTTCATGTACCTATCCATAAGTGACAATGGCATGGGTTGCATGCTGAGATAGAAAGACGATAGAGGCCGAGAACGAGCTATCTACTACCTCAGCAACAGATTCAATAGCAGTGAACACAAGTACACTTTGATTGAGAAGACTTGTTGTGCTTTAGCATGGGCTTCCATGAGGTTACAACATTACCTCCATGGTCACACAACCCATCTCATATCCCGATTAGATCCTCTCAATTATATGTTCAGTAAACCCATGTTAAATTGTCGGTTGTGTAGATGGCAGTTGATCCTGCAACAAGTTGACATCGTCTATGTGACGCTAAAGTCCATCAAAGGTCAAGGAATTGAGGATCAACTGGCCATCGCACCTTCAGGGGACTTTAAACCCTTAGAAGCGTACTTCCCCAATGAAGAGGTAATGGCAATTCAGCAACACCATTAGTACGATACATGCCATACATGGAAAATGTATTTCGATGGAGATGTAAACATGGAAGGTTATGGAGCTGGAGCAGTTCTAGTATCCGGTATGGGGGAGAAGTATCCCGTCGCCGTCAAATTCTAGTTTGTCAGCACCAACAACACAGCTGAGTATGAAGGTTGTATCATGGGGCTAAAACTTGCCCGTTCAATGGGCATCAAGCGGTTAAATGTCTTTGGGGATTTGGAGTTTGTAATCAGACAATCCACGGGAATCTATCAAACCAAAGAGCTACATTTACTGCCTTACCATCGACAAGTTTTATAGATGGCTTCGAAGTTCGAAGAGATCTCCTTTCTATACATTCCCCGTAATAGTAATGACTTTACATATGCGCTAGAAACTTTGGCCTCCTTGATTCACATACCTGACAAGGAACACATGCCAAGCATCACATTTACTCTACAAAAGGCACTAGCCTATGGGAACTATGTTAGAGAAGTATCAGGTGAGCTACCTCCTATTCAGCATCCTTGGTATCAGTATATCAAGGAGTACTTACAAGATGGACCTACACCCGCTGAGGCAAGCCTGGTTGAGATAAAGCGGATCCATCAATTTGCTATGAAATTCTAATTGAGCGGAGATGCACTCTATAAAAGAGATGTAGGACTAGGTCTCCTCAGATGCCTGGACGTGGACCAAGCTCAAAGACTCATGGATGAGGTCCATGGTGGAGTATATGGCCCACACATGAGCAGCCACCTACTTGTTAAGAAGATCCTCAGAACAAGATATTACTGGCTTACCCTCAAGGCTGACTGTGATGATCATGTCAAGAGGTGCTACCAATGACAAATTCATGGGAATGCTATCCACGCCCCTCCAAGGGAGCTCCATAATATTAGTATGCCCTGGCCCTTCTCAATGTGGGGAATGGACGTGATCAGGCCCATCGAGCCCAAATCCAGTAATGTGCATTACTTTATATTCACCATGATCGACTACTTTACCAAATGGGTAGAAGAAGCCTCCTTCCCCAGGGTTACCAATGAAGTCATCATTTCTTTCATTAGAAATAATGTCATCTGTCGATATGGAAAACTAGAGGTCATTGTGTCAGATAATGGTAAGAACCTCAACAACAAAATTGATGGAGGAGTTATGCAACAAATTACACATCAAAAATCTCAACTCCGTCATTTACCATCCAAATATGAATGGTGCTGTTGAAGCGGCTAACAAAAACAACAAGAAGATCATGCAAAAGATGTATGCCAACCACAAGGGATGGCCTAACTTATTGCCTCTTGCTTTATTAGCATACATAACATCAATGCGCACTTCCACTGGGGCAACCCCCTACCCATTGACCTTTGGGATGGAAGCAGTGCTACCCACAAAAGTGGAAATGGAATCCCTCAGAGTGTTAATAAATGCTCAGCTAGATGAAGACCAGTGGGTACAAGACATGTATCACCAATTATCTCTAATAGACGAAAGGTGAACCGCAGCTATCTTCCATGGTCAATAATATCAACAAAGGATCGCCAGATCCTACAACAAAAAAGTCTAGCTACGACAGTATAAACAACATGACTTGGTTTTAAAGAAGATCATTGACAACCAAGATCAGTCCAAGGAAAAATTTGCTCCAAACTGGGAATGCCCATTTGTTGTCAAGGAGGTATTGACAGGAGGCGCTCTCAGATTATAGGAAATGGACAGCGATGAATTTCTACAACTCATCAACTCAGATACCGTGAAACGGTACTATGTCTGAGGTTACCATCAAGAAAACATCCTAGTTTTGGATAACCAGATCACTAGTCATTCCGGTTCTTTAACCCTTCACCACATACAACCATTTTTCACACTTTGCCCATCAGGGAAATATACTCTTCAAGCCAGCAGCCTGGCTTCACTATATTTTAAACTTTTCATACAACCTTAGTTATCCCACTAGGGATTGAACATTTCACACTTGTAATTTGTCCCAAACATGGGATCAAACTTTTTCACACTTGCAGTTTATCCCGAACTTAGGATCAAACTTTCTTTTCCCCCGGAGTTTGTCCTACACATGGGATCAAACTTTTCATAGGCTACAAATTGTCTTGAGGGGCAAACTACGTCGACCTGATCTCCTCGATACCCGGGAGTACTTAGGTAACCATTTTATATGGCCCGATCGCAATAAAATAAAAACAACAAAAACATTTCTACACCCTTTTCATTACAAAAATAACAAAAACATTTCTACACCCTTCTTTACACCCTTTTTCCCACATACATCGTTGAACCTCTTACACCAAGTTCGAACTACGTATACCTGATCTCCTCTTCAATAAGAGTATGTATGTAGCCATATATTGTTCGGTCTAGCCCCCTACCAAAACATAAAGACTTGTCATCTAGTACTGGGATCAAACTTCAATCCACCACATTTCATTTGGCTTCAGACCAAAGGGATGGAATTACCTGACCTCCCAATATAAACGGGAGACTCGGCGACCATCTAAGCTGCAGTTGTTCCTCAAAGAGAAACACCAATCTATAAGAGATGAAATTAACTAAGCTCCTCTAAAATAGGAGTATTGGCGACCATCTGTGGCGCGGTCAATCTCAAAGAGTAAAACCCACATTCCTCTCCACATTTCCATACAGAAAACAGTCCTAAGACACTAAAGATGGAAGGGAAAACACACAGATCAAAGATCCATTCTGAAAGATCCGGAGACATTTCAATGTCCATCCATCAAGGAAGAGTTCAGAATACATCAAGATCACAAGCCCTAAAGAAACAGACAAATATCAAGCAAGCAAGAAGGCATAACTAAAAGGGAAGTGATCAAAAATATATTTTCCTGGTATATATAATGCTCTTTGATATATACAATATGAACTGTGCATGACAAAATAGATAAGCTAGCCTATGCAGGGAAATACAAGCCCATCTACAAATCAGTGTATATGCGAGCTATCAAGTCCATCATGGCATCTCTCTCCGAAGAAGGAGGTAAAGCTGTTGTCTCCTTTACAAGGGTATCCACCCGAGCTAACAGATCTGCAGCCATCTGCATGATTACTCAATGCTCATCAATGTACGTGCTCATCATTGCAATCATGCTAGTGGTGAGGGACCTCACTGTGGTACTATCTGTGAAGGCTACATCCTGGACAGATATGGCGCTATCCCTCTCGACTATCACTGCATCTATGGCTGATTTGGCCTCGTCCCGCTCAATAACAATGGCATCTCTACGTGTTAATGACTCATCTCTATCTAATAGAGCGGTGTCTCTCCCATCAAGGCCTGTCAACATCAAGGCTCTAGCCTGATCTCTCTCAAAGGTCATCAGATGGAGACTCTGCTCAAAGTACTGTCCTGAATGTTAGATCACGACAGTGCTAGTACTGGGAGAATCAAAGAAATCTGCTGGCAACCCAGTGAACGGCTCCTCCTCAGGGTGGGAATTAATGTCCTCCATGAGATTTCCACTGTCGACGTCGGGATTTTTATTTGTCCCTTTTCTGTTCTTGTTCTTTGGTGTTCTCATGTTAGGTTAGATTTGTTTGAAAAAATAAGTTGCGAAAAGGTCCGACGTGTATATGTTGACGATTTGACTATAAGAGTCGTCAGTTAGTTTTTTAAATGGTTGTACCAACACAACCAAGAAAAGGTTTGCACATTGACCCAGTGATGTGACACTACTAAATTAGACTGTGAAACTGAGATTCATTAGGGTCCGGGGGCTTGATTATGTGGAGGAAAGGTGTTAGGCACCCCCCCGACATCCGTGTTACCACAGTGACCGCCACTTTTCAAGAAACTGTTATATAAATGTGTGTGCGTGGGTCATTGTGCAGTTATTTGGAAGTAGCGTGAGGCCTCGTTCGAAACTATATACACAGGGTTTGAATTTATGAAAAAAATCAGTTTTAAACAAGATATAGCAATGATGTTTTGTAAAAAAAGTTTTTCAAACCCTTAAGCTCAATAGTAATTGAGACCTTTTGATACCTCAATTTTATTATGTGCTCGGCTTAATTGTTTTTAATTTTCGAGATGCGAAGCATCCTCGAGAAAATAATATACAAAGCAGTGTCGAACTCCTCGTGGGCATAAAAACCATCTGAGGAAATCAATACACCGTGAATAAATTTACAAGATGCTTACAGCCGAAAATGTCCATCACGAGAACCGAATCTAGTTTCAGTAAACTAAATCTGTGATCACATGATTCCTAGGCTAAGATGAAGTCGCATTTTATGTGAAAACTGTAAGCAATTATATATATAAACGCTATATATATATATATATATATATATATATATATATATATATATATATATATATAATAAAAGCCAAGGACCGAAGTCTGGGCAAACACACGCAACACGACTCTCAACGTCTAGAATGGTGTGTGCAAAGAAGAAGAGAAATGCTTTAAAGTGTGTAAGAAGGTTTAAAGTGGACTGCCAAAGAAGACTTCAATAACTTGAAAGGGATGAACACTCGGCTCCCGCTAGTAGAAAAGTAGCTATATATGAGCTTACAAGTGTTTAAAATGAGAAAGTACTCAGTTTAGGGTGTGTATAGAGCAAATTTGACAGGTCTTTCTCGCCTTTTTCTCTTATAATATGGCCACCCCAAGCCCCCTATTTATAGAGGGGGACCTGCGACTAGCCGCATATGTACCTGCGGCTGCCCGGGGTGCCCCGGTCTCTGCGGCTCCCGTCATCTCGAAGTGCACGCGTGCAACGCACTGTCCTTTCGAACTTTCAAAACATCAATCCAGGCATCTGATTGAGATGCATAAGACCTTTTTTGGTATGCTATTATCGAGAGCTACACAATGATATGGGATTAGAGGTTGTACGAAGTCAGGAAGATGTGACCATGCCCTATCTCTTAAAGTCACAAATTATATCTGGTGTGCTGTCTTGTGCAGTAGTCACTCGGGATTGGCGCTCCTTGGTTCTTGTAGTACATTACTATGTAGAATGTATGTATGTTGTTGTTGAGACGGCGTGATTGTGGCATTGGGATGGAAAAATTAAGGTCCTACCCTTCACCGGGGTTATCTCTGGTTTGAGCCGTGTTAGCGATCGTTGCTCAGGTTTATCTTTGAGATTGGACTGCTGCAGGTGTTGACCATCCTCAGGGTTATATCTGAGATGTGCCGTGTGACGCCCCCAAAATAGGTATACAACACCCATTCTGAGTCTTCAAAATACATGGTACAAAAACAACTATAACTTTATTAATACAACATAAAAAATGTGAGTTTAAATACAAATATTGCCATCTAGACAATATCCACACTCAAAAAAGTTCTCATTACAATTATTGATACATTATTTTACAAAAATGGTGAGGACTACTAAAATGACTTTCTAGAACCTTCATTCCACACCCCGACAAGTACTCGCTACATTCTCGTCTCTTGAGAAGAAAAATGGAACAAACGGAAAAGGGTGAGCTCAACTAGCCCAGTAAAGAACATTATGACTAAGATAATATAGAACAAATTATCTTTAGTCCTCAACAAGGAAAAAATCTAATAGAATACAATAGACAACCAGTTTTAAATCAATCTTCGCAGCGGAAATAATAATTCATTAGAATAGTTAATTAGAGAATGCAAACTACTATCTTCTATATATGAATTTAAAAGTTCATCGTCGATATTTTATCCCTGTAACATCAATCAATATATATCTGGAATTAAATATTCATCTTTGCACTACAGGCCAAATATATTCATCAGTTGGTCATGTTCATCTAAACACATGTTCATCTTTGCACTACGGGCCAAAGATATTCATCAGAAATCATTCATCTTTGCACTACAGGCCAAAGATATTCAGTTATATCATCGTTTAGGACTGAGGATGATGAAAAATATTTTAAAGAAAATGAATCTAGTGAAACAAAAGAATAAATATTAAGGATTCGTATTTCAGCTATTCTATATCCAAAAATACCTCATAAGTAATCATAGTGGAGTAAAATTTAAGAATGATCAAAACATGGATACAATCAAAGCTAGTATCCATAATAGATATTTTGGACAAAAAGAAGAAAATTTCATTTTTCGATAAATAGTGCCGTATTTGTGAATAGTGTCGTATACGTGAATAATAATTCCGACACTAAAAGATAGAAATTTCACAAAAAACATCATCATGCTTCACGAATAGTACTCGTGAATAGTAACTCGTGAATAATAATTCATAAATAGTAACCCCGACATGAAAAAGTTCCAAATTTGATAAAAAGTTTCAACAAATATTTCGGCATAATGGTATTGAACAAAATAATATCATTTAAGAAGAATAACATCCCTTACCTCAGAAAGAATAGTACTTCTGACTGAATACTGGATATAGTGCTGAAAGAACTTGCACCATATAGCAATACTTAAAGTACTAAAATACTCACAAAAGTACGTTCGATATATAGAGAGAAAAAGAGACAGAAATCTGAAGTTTCTGGTGTGATTTTCAATTCTAACTTAAGCACCCTATTTATAGAAAAATGCTTAGAACACCAAAGCAGAAAATTTAATATATATATATATATATATATATATATATATATATATATATATATATATATATATATATATAAATTTTGTACACCCAATATTTCAGTCAAAGATCAGCCACTCAAGTAGCCTACATCACATAAAAACGTTTTTGTAAATTAAAATATTTAAAACTTTCAAAAATCAATTATTTCGGAACTTCGGAACTTCAATAATTCATAATAAATAGCCCTTTTATCAGAAAATTTGAATCTCGAGACCTTTCATAGGAAATCCAATTCTCTACAACTTTGCAGAAGAAAGTTTTTTTAAATTCCAAACAGAAATTGACCGAAATCTACAAACGGGCGATTTTACAGGCTATAATCAAATTTTAGTCAAGAAATGGGTCCACCAACATGTTTAACATGTTTTTAGTATTTATTGCAATAAAAATACTCCTCCTCTTCATTTAGTCATATATACCACATTCATTGTAAAAATATCACCATTATTATATTATTAAAATATAATAATATATTTAAATGAATTATTTTATCATAAAAAGATAAAATATTAATTTTCAACAATTGTCACATTAAAAAATTTTCTCCATTTATATCCACATAAAATCAATATTTTTCTCATCATATAAATCAATAATTAATTATTCACAAATAATATTACAGAATCACAATACTGACAACCAGGCAGTTCCTAGGAAAGATGAGATTTTTCAATAAGGATTTCTCCTTACTAGCGCAATTAGGTGACCAAACCTTTTCTTAGACAGAACTTTCTAGACATTGCCAATAATGTTATCTAATAATATTATTCAGATAATATGAATTATTGTTTCGATAATGGAAAATATTGTGTAGTGACAATTATTGAAACAGCAGTAATATAAAATATCAACGCAGCAATTATAGAATCAATAAAATAAAATACTGAACAGTAATTACTCTAACAATTATTGAGTAGTGCCTTCTTATGTAATAATCAATAATTAGTGCAATACCGTGTGCTACTGTGTAATAACGCGTATTACTGTGTTTTAACCACCAGGTATTCCAACAGTATTAATGGTAACAACTACGCCGTTATTTATAAATAACTTATACTTGTCGTTTTCTTCATCCAATTGTTTCCGTTATGGGGCCCACACAAGGTTGCGCCGTCGTACGAATATTCTCTGATAAAAAGAATATTCCACGACCAAACAAATATTCTCCGACAACAATGAATATTTTATAGCCACTTGCTTATTTAAAAATATTTGCGCATTTTACCCATAACTAACCTCATTAATCAATTCAACCCTTACCATTTCAAAATAATAAATAGAGGAAATTAAATTTCATTTATAAAAAATTGGGGCCTTACAACCTCCCCTCCTTATGAAATTTCGTCCTCGAAATTGACATGCGTAGGACACGCTCCTTCCCATCCAAGATCTTGACAGGTACCTCCTCGTACGTTAAATCTTCGGCTATCTCGTCTGGTTGTAATGCAATAATGTGGTTTGGGTCGTCCATATATTTACGTAACATCGATACGTGAAAAACTTTATGAACACGCGACATACTTAGCGTTAAGGCGAGTCTATAGGCCACAGTTCCTACTCGATCGAGAATTTCAAATAAATCGAAGGCTTGAGCTTTCTTCTTTCATTGACTCTTACTTCTAGAATAACGCATTTTTGTACCTTTTTCTTTATATTCATCAGCTCTAGTGTGTAGCTTGAGCGATTTTAACTTTATCAATTAAAGTCAATTCTACTCGTATATTTAACATCATAACGTGGGTATTTGAAGCCTTTAACTCTATCTCCATCCTTTGTAAGTTATACAAAATAGGTCATTGTGTTCGACAATATCGCACTCGTATTCACAAACAATCTTCTACTCAGCGCGTTAGCTACCACGTTCACTTTTTCTAGGATGGTATTGGATGGTATAGTCGTAATCTTTCAACAGCTCGAGCTAACGTCGTTATCGCATGTTGAGTTCTTGGAAGCTCTTCTCACATTCCTCGCTGCATTTGAATTTTGTATCCTTATGAGTCAGCTGAGTTAATGGAGTAGCGATTCGAGAAAATCTTTCTACGAAATCTTCGATAATAACCAACTAAGCATAGAAAGCTATGTATTTCGATTACTGACTTAGGTTGCTCTCAACTGTGACTTATATCCCAATCTTGGATAGCACGTCACAATGACACCTATCAGTTTACTACCACACAAATATGGCGTCCCCTACAGAGAGTCTGGCTTCGGTGTATTCCACAAAAGAAGTCACCAGATAAAGGCTCGGGTACCAAATTCTATAGTTGAATTTTTAACTCCTGAATTTCAATAAGAGCCATTCGACATGAGATTTTAGAAATGGGTTTTGTACCGGGTTCAAAGTCGATACAAAATTCAATATCACACGTTCGGAGTAAGCCAAGAAATTCTTTAGAAAATACGTTAGGAAACAAAATATTATTCAAATATGGCGTATTAAAGTCCATGACATGGGTAAGAAAGTTTGACATCCGTTTTTCACTAAACGAATGGCTTTATGGCTTGATATGACAATGATTGACATCAGTAGTTTGGTTGCTTGAATTCGAATAATAGGTTGCTTAGGAATATGAAAACTAACAACCTTACGAAAATAATCAATTTTGCCATGATGAGTAGTTAACCAATCAATCCCTAAAATCACATCAAAAGCAAGTATCTTTAAAGAGATAAGGTCAACAGGTAAGGTGATGGTGCCAACTTGGATCAAACAAGATTTATAAACAGTGGATGTGATGAAAGTTTCTCCTAACAGAGTCTCCACAGATAAATCAAAGTCTAACTTCTCCGGAGTCAAGTTTAAACGTTGAGCACAAGCAGGAGAAATAAATGAACGGGTAGCACCAGTATCTAGTAAGGTATAAACTTCACATGAATTTATGATTAGCTTACCCGTGATCACCTTGTTTGGGTTCCTCGCATGTTGACCAGTCACGACAAACGCTCTTCCAGGAACCGTTGACTTTGACTTTTCTGGAATAGCTTTTTGAGTCACCATCCCCGCTGGACTTAGTTTCGCTACAGTGCAATCTCGAGCAATATGTCCTTCCTTTCCACAATTATAACATACCTTAAACTATTGTGGGCAGTTTGGGCTGATATGTCCTTCTTTTCCACACTTACAGCATATGACCGGTGGTCGTTCTCCTCCCTCGGAACCAGTTGCTGCTGGTGCTGACGTCTTCGTATTGTCATTGTTGAATCTCCTCTTTTTAAAATCTCCTCCCGACTCGCTTCTTCTATTTTCATGGCCACGATTACCACCAGAGTGGTTGCCGTTCTTGTCTGTATTTTTCTTTCTCCGCTGGTTATCATTGTTCTGATGACTGCTGTCACCGGTATGATCCTGGTTGTGGTCCCTCGGTTGACCGTACTCGTTATCTCGCTCTAATAATTGAGCCCTGTTAACAACATCTGAATAGAGAAAAAATTTATGAGAAATGAGATATTGACGTATGTCGGGTTTCAAACCTCTTAGAAACATTCACGTCATACGTTCCTCATTCTCCACCAAATGAGGTGCAAACCTGGACAACTCTGTAAACTTCGCCTCATACTGGGACACCATCATGTTATTCTACTCCAGTCTAATAAACTTTACCTCCTTCATATGACGAATACTTTTAGGAAAGTACTTGTCATTGAATAGTTTCTGAAATGTCTACCAAGACATGCTGAGTGCGGCTGGATGGGTACGCTTCACAGACTCCCACCAGTAGTCTGCCTCGTCACGGAACATAAAGGTGGCGAATGGAACCTTCTGTTCCTCCGTGCATCCCAAGACATCGAATATCTTGGTAATTTGCTTGACCCACGTTTTCGCCATGATCGGATCCGGCTTTTCCTTAAATTCTGGTCGTCCCAATTCTTTGAACTGCTTGGCTGTGACAAACCGTGAATTGCTATCACTTCCTCCTGTATTTTGAACATGAGCCTCCCTCGTCTGGTTTTGGATGAATTACAGAAAGCTTTTAAACATCCCATCGTTCATCATCTGCTCATTGGTGTTGTTCGCAGGAGGAACATTGCCAGCCTGTTGCACGTTCTCCTCGTTGGTGAGCACATATGTCTCCGCGGTCTCATTTACTCCATTGTTAACATTCTCAGTCGACATTCTTAAATACTGCCATAAAACAAGGGTTAATTTAAGCAATTAACATAACACATAATATCCTTATATTATGACCGACCAACAAATAAGCTTAGGTAGGACACACTAGCGAAGGATTTACTCGTCTCTCCCCTCCTAGTTCTATTCCCTAATCTCCGCCAGAGATCATAACCCTAAGCTTTGACACCAACTGTGACGCCCCCAAAATAGATATACAAAATCCATTCTGAGTCGTCAAAATACATGGTACAGAAATAACTACAACTTTATTAATACAACATAAAAACTGTGAGTTTAAATAATAATATTGCCATCTAGACAATATCCACACTCAAATAAGTCCTCATTACAATTATTGATACATTATTTTACAAAAATTGTGAGGACTACTAAAACGACTTTCTAGAACCTTCATTCCATACCTCGACTAGTACTCGCTACATTCTCGTCTCCTGAGAAGAAAAATGGAACAAAAGGAAAATGGTGAGCTCAACTAGCCCAGTAAAGAACATTATGACTAAGATAATATGGAATAAATTATCGTTAGTCCTCAACAGGGAAAAAATCTAATAGAATACAATAGACAACAAGTTTTAAATCAATCTTAGCAGCGAAAATAATAATTCATTAGAAGAGTTAATTAGAGAATGCAAACTACTATCTTCTCTATATGAATTTAAAAGTTCATCGTCAATATTTTATCCCTGTAACATCAATCAATATATATCTGGAATTAAATATTCATCTTTGCACTACAAGCCAAAGATATTCATCAGTTGGTCATGTTCATCTAAACACCTGTTCATCTTTGCACTACGGGCCAAAGATATTCATCAGAAAACATTCATCTTTATACTACAGGCCAAAGATATTCAGTTATATCATCATTTAGGACTGAGGATGATGAAAACTATTTTAAAGAAAATGAATCTAGTGAAACAAACGAATAAATATTAAGGATTCGTATTTCAGCTATTCTATGTCCAAAAATACCTCATAAGTAATCATAGTGGAGTAAAATTTAAGAATGATCAAAATATGGATACAATCAAAGCTAGTATCCATAATACATATTTTGGACAAAAAGAAGAAAATCTCATTTTTCGGTGAATAGTGCCGTATTTGTGAATAGTGTCGTATACGTGAATAGTGTCATATACGTAAATAGTAATTTCGACACTAAAAGATAGAAATTTCACAAAAAACATCATCATGCTTCGTGAATAGTACTCGTGAATAGTAACTCATGAATAATAACCCTGACATGAAAAAGTTCCAAATTTGATAAAAAGTTCCGACAAACATTTCGGCATAATGATATTGAAGAAAATAATATCATTTAAGAAGAATAATATCCCTTACCTCAGAAAGAATAGTACTTCTGACTGGAATACTGGATATAGTGCTGAAAAAACTTGCACCGTATAGCAATACTCATAGTACTAAAATACTCACAAAAGTACGCTCGATATATAGAGAGAAAAAGATAGAGAAATCTTTAGTTTCTGGTGTGATTTTCAATTCTAACCTAAGCATCCTATTTATAGGAAAATGCTTAGAATACAAAAATAGAAAATTTAATATAATATATATATATATATATATATATATATATATATATATATATATATATATATATAAATTTTTTATGCCCAATATTTCAGTCAAAGATCAGCCACTCAAGTAGCCTACATCACAAAAAAAACGTTTTTGTAAATTAAAATATTTAAAACTTTCAAAAATTAATTATTTCGGAACTTCGAAACTTCAATAATTCATAGTAAATAGCCCTTTTTATCAGAAAATTCGAATCTCGCATTTTTTTATAGGAAACTCAATTCTCTACAACTTTGTAGAAGAAAGTTTTTTCAAATTCCAAACAGAAATTGACCGCAATTTATAAACGGGTGATTTTACAGGCTATAATCAAATTTTAATCAAGAAATGGGTCCACCAACATGTTTAACATGTTTTTAGTATTTATTGCAACAAAAATGCTCCTCATCCTCATTTACTCATATATACCACATTCATTGTAAAAATATCACCATTATCATATTATTAAAATATAATAATATATTTAAATGAATTATTTTATCAGAAAAAGTTAAATATTAATTTTCAACGATTGTCACATTAAAAAATTTTCTCCATCTATATCCACATAAAATCAATATTTTTTCTCATCATATAAATCAATAATTAATTATTCAAAAATAATATTACAGAATCACAATACTGACAACTAGACAGTTCCCAAGAAAGAGGGGGCTTTCCAGTAAGGATTTCTCCTTACTGGCGCGCAATTAGGTGACCAAATCTCTCCTTAGACAAAACTTTTTAGACATTGTCAATAATGTTATCTAATAATATTATTTAGATAATATGAATTATTGCTTCGATAATAGAAAATACTGTATAGTGACAATTATTGAAACAACGGTAATATAAAATATCAACGCAGCAATTATTGAATCAATAAAATAAAATACTGAACAGTAATTATTCTAACAATTATTGAGTAGTGCCTTCTTACGTAAAAATCAATAATTGGTGCAATACCGTGTGCTACTGTGTAACAACGCGTATTACTGTGTTTTAACCACCGGGTATTCCAACAGTATTAATGGTAACAACTACACCGTTATTTATAAATAACTTATACTTGTCGTTTTCCTCATCCAATCGCTTTCCGTTATGGGGTCCACACAAGGCTGCGCCGTCGTACGAATATTCTCCGACAACAAGAATATTCCATGACCAAACGAATATTCTCCGACAAAAATGGGTATTTTATAACCACTTGCTTATTTAAAAATATTTGCGCATTTTACCTATAACTAACCTCATTAATCAATTCAACCCTTACTATTTCAAAATAATAAATAGAGGAAATTAAATTTTATTTATAAAAAGTCGGGGCCTTATATGCCTGACTTCCAAGGGTTATCTCTGGGCTTGTGGAATGAGTGCCTTGGGGCTTTTCCTGAGTGTTCTGAAGATGTTTGCATGTATTTAAAACAATCATTTTCGGGGTTATCTCCAGAACTGCAATTTCATTCCTCAGGGTTATCTCTGAGGTTGAAACTGAGACTCCAGGTGTTGCTTTCGGGGTTTAGGTTGAAACTTTTGGTGGTATCTAGATCTGAGCTGAATGTCTCGGGGTTATCTTTGTGATGGTAATACTGAGTATCCCAGGGTTATCTTTGGGATTGAATTGATCTGTCTTCTAGGGTTATCTCTGAAAGACGATTCTGCCCTTCTGCATGTCAGTAACAGGTATGTAAAAAAATTCTAGTGTCTACAGATGCCCCTCCTTATCATGTTGATTCAATGCAATGGCATGGATAGGATAAAGAATCCTATACACTTGAAATGCAACAAGATAAACATGATGACATGTACAACAACATGATGCAAATGTATGATGCGTATGTTTTATTGGATTGTTCTCCAATATAGTGGGAAGATTGTCGGCTCCCTGTTGCTTTGACCGGGGATGTCAATAGATAAGCAGCCTGATGAACTGTCACGGACGCGCGATCCACAGCTACCAGGAATATTTAGGATTTGTTAACAATGGGGTCATCACCAAAGTCTTAAATCCTTTATACAAACTTTATACTAAAGATGTATCTCTCATGTACAAAAGATTCTATGGAGATGTGGCTTTTGTTTGTTTGAGAATGTGTATAACATATTCCATCATCGGTCATCCCCGATGAGGATCATCCTTCCTGGTTTGTATCGCCAGATCATATCAATGTTTTATCGGAGTTACTACCAATAGTTTGTGTTGTCAGGATTGACTGACCTTCGCTGACATTTATATCAACGGATAATACCCTTGTTGGGCAAACTGTCAAGGTTGATTGACCTTCGTTGACGTGTGCATCAATGAAAAATATGTGACACCCCCGCCGGGGATATATGCACTTCGACTCATAAAAATGCATGATTCCCCCGCCAGGGATGTGTATTTTAGAACGCGTGATGCCCCCGCTAGGGATGTGTGTTTTAGAACACCTGATGCCCCCGCCGGGGAATCTGAAAGGATTAGGGTGACGACCCTGAATTGGAGGCATTGGACCTGTGTAAGGTATTGTCGAGTGTGACTTGTAGCAGCTGAGATCGTCGGCATAGTGTACCCTGTGTTCGGGCGAACACCAATGTGTGATGTGTGGACCCACGATTCGGTCTGAGACAACCAGGATTTCAAGCTATTCTGCTCAATCGCGTAGCGTTTTTATTCCTGATTTGGCCTTTCCAGCTTTTGGGATCTCCTTTGCAACTCGAACTAGACAGAGCCAGAGGGGTGGGACCCACGTAGGGGTGCCACAGGTACACATACAGCAGTCGTAGGTGGACCTGTGGCCAACCGTGAATGCCCTTAAATGGGATGGTTTCCTTCCCAATTCATTTTTAAGTTGCGCCGCGAAGGAAATATGAGAGCTCTTCTTCAGATCTGCTGAGTTTGGACGTCTTTCTGCAAATTTTGTCACCATACAAGTATTCTACACTGCCTCGGTAACATATGCATGTCTTCTTTTCTAGTTTTTATTTGTTGGAAAATGACTTTTTATATGAAATGCATCTAAACACATAGTAGTGAATATGCATGCTCATATGACTTGATAAAAAATATTCAACATAGTAAATGTTAGTATTAAACCATGCTGAACATAATGATGTGAAAAAAATTGACTTTTAAAACAGTCAATTTGACACCTTTTTTTCTATTTTTTATCCTATTTTGAGGACAAATGAGCAAGAGGTAAGAATGCAAAGTAATCATGATAATTAAAATACCCTTATAGATTGATGACATTAACATTTAGATGCATATAGTATGTATATGACTGTGGGCAGGTGTGTTACTGAATGGCCACCTAGTCATGTCTATGTGCATGTGGATAATCCTATTTATGAAGGGGACTATGACAAAAAATTTTAAAAATATAGGCATTGAGTAGTCATGCATTTTTAACTCTATTGTAGACGTATGTTAAAGTAATTCATGCATGCATGTAGTCATAAAATGTATTTTTAAAAAAGAAAGCTCCAGATTAAAAATTATCACACCCTTTCTGAGGTGATTTGGAGACTTTTATCCACATATTATGGATCCAGATCAGCCGAGTAGTTCCCACAAGACCACTTCTGGTGTACGGAGGAAGGCTTCTGAAGTGTCTCGACTCCATTCTGTTCGACAACCTCGTCGTTTGGTGGAGGCGGTGATACGTCTAATCCGGGTTAATGTGCCGGACGTCAAGGACGAGGAGGAGGATGTTCAGGTTACGGACCCCACTCCTGCTGCACATGTTCTCCGTAGGGTTTTGCCAGGCATTCAGGTGGCAAACCCAAAGCTTCTGGGTGATTTGAGTCGACATCTTTCAGTTTACCTGCACGTAAACAAGGTATAAAGTTAGATCTTAATATTCCTTCTTTCTTATTGATGAGGAGTAAAGGACTTTGATGTCGATCTACATTTCAGGTAGGTTCCTGGCTTTACACAGCCCAAAGGGAACTGGTCTAGCATTCACTCTATGTACCAGGCTCTGTATCCTGACTATAAAGTGATTGTGCATGAGTGGGGCTTTGGGACATTCTTTTTCATCCTTCATCGTCGTTGTCCCTAGCGTTACCTCAGGGCATTATTTGAGTGCTAGTTTCACTAGACTCAGTCACTCTATTTGTTGGACTGTGAGGTGATGATAACGCCGATGGATTGGCGATTTATCATCGATGTAGAATTTGGCGGAGCGCCAGTGCCATGTATGACGGATATTATCCCGAGTGCCGCCAGATCCTTGTTAGGAGTTCCGGCTGAGGTGCTCAAGGGCAGGACTATCCGTACGAGTCCTTTGAGCATAGATACTATGAGTCGGCTGTTGAGTGAGCCCATGCGTGCTGATGTGAGAGTCAGGGATCACATTCTTCGGCGATTGTTCCTGATAAGCATTAGGGGTTGTTTCATAGCAGACAACTCTTTTACGGTGTCATTCGCTTTGATCAATGCCACGCGTGAGGTGGACCGTATCAGAGAGTATGATTAGGGCTCTTACACCTTTGCCTATTTCCTCAAGGGGGATGTGCATGCATTCGCAGGGCTTGACCGAGGCTTGGCTAGAATTTTACCCATTTCTGTTGGTGAGTATTTTTCTTTTAATTTCCCATGTACAGGTTAAGAGTGCGAACTGACAGCATATGTGTGTCTTTGTATTAGAAGTTCTGGGCCTATGAGAGGCTCGCATGCTTGTGTCCTGTGAGTGTGTTAGGATTGGATACCTATCCATGAGGACTGCGATGGCATCATTCCATACTGGCAGAGGTCCATGTAGCTGAGGGTTTTACTCATTGCCGCCTATAGTTGGGGTTATTGACTGCTGATTTCATCACATGGATTCCCTATTATGGGGAGCACTTGGCCATTGGATTTGAGGATGGGTACCCGACTGGTATTGAGTATGTGATTTCCACCCGTAGGGTTCCTAATTTTATTGATGGAGGATGGGAGCTCTATTTAGGAGAGTGTGCTATTAGGAGCACGACAAGAGAGATCCGTATACCGATCTTATCTTCTGCTAGGCGTTATTGGCTTGTGTTGCAGTCACTCGTCATTGAAATCCCATTGTTAGGTATTGACGATTTTGCACTGTCAGAGGGTCTCTGCACTCAGGAGATATTCCAGCAATGGTGGTCCCCTCGTACCATTGGAGCCAAGACCCGCGCCACTCAATTCATGGGGGATATGGTTCCTTGATCCGTGATGATAACGGATTGGCTAGCCTATTTCCGAGATCTGACTCATTTGACACAGATTGACATTTTGACCCAGCGAGTGGACCGAGCACATTTCTTTATCCAGTATTTGGGTAGAGATCCGACTGAGGCAGATACTTTTGATCCTTCCAGCTCAGGCGCTAGCCCCGTAGATGACCCATTTGGCTTTCCCGATGCAGATCCTCCGTTGTATAGGCCTGACATCCTTGTTGATAGAGATCCAGTGACTCAGGAGGAGTTACATCAGGTGGATAAGATTGATGATGTAGATATTGGCACCATTGTTTTCTTCTGATGTGTATTCTCGTTATCTCTTTTCATAGACCTCTGTTAGATATTGGGTGGCTATGCCCCATTCTCGCTGTATCTTTTGACATGCCTCTGTTAGTAGTAGGGCGTATGTGCCCCCATTTCCCTGTATTTTTTTAGTTGTACAGATATGATGTACTAGATGATGGTATACTTAGGAATGTATGTACAATTTTTCATTCCCTATATCATATTGCCATTTATTATATGTAATGCATGTATCATGTTATGCATATGTATGTATGTCCAGAGATATTAAGCATTGACCCCTGGATGGTCTTATAATACGTCCTACACAGATGTCTTCTTCGACAGTCAGCCATATAGATCACACCCTACCAGTGTTGATAGCCTCTAGTATGAGGTCGTGGTATGGTAGTATGTCACCTACAGACAGGGTGACTATAGATCAGCTATTACAACATTCTATAACCCTCTTAATGTTTCAGGTTCCTACAGGATTTGTGCAGGGTATGCTAGAGCATTGGATACCGGAGAGATAGGTTTTCTGGTTCGGTACCCAGGAGTTAACTCCTACATTGGAGGAGTACGAGCGGTTGACGGCTTTGCCCTTAGACAGACCCTGCACTCATATGAATGTCAGAGATATGCGCCGATAGTTCATGACCCTCACTGGGTTACGATGTAGAGTAGTAGAGGATGAGATTACATCCAGCCATGTATTGCCCCATGATTTCCTAATAGATAGGTTTGGCTCATCAGACAACTATACACGGTATTGTGGGGATTTCACAACACCAGAGGATCAGTGGCATTTGGCCAGAGTGGATGTACTCGTGATGTGCATAGTGGCGTATTTGTACATGCCACGATGTATGGATGAGCTGGGCATTGGTGTTATCATGGCAGTGAGAGCTCTCAAGGAGGGTCATACCATCATTCCGATGATTGTGTCGGAGACGTTGAGGTCGACCACATTTTGCAGCACTTACCCTGCAAGGGTATTCACAGGTAGTTCGGTCATATTGTACGTGTGGTTTATGTCACAGTTGAGGCTGATTGGCACTTTTCGCCGACACGGGTACTATTTTACCCATGATATAGCTATGTCTTACTCCGTTCAACCATCGGAGTGTACATATGCCATGTCTTGGTCGATATTCCTGGCGGAGATCAGAGATCTGTTTGGCATCCTGCCGTGCACAGGGCTCAGCTCACCCAATAGCTTTATTACTCATACTCCGGGCATAGATTATCTCCCTCTGGCTGGTTTAAGGGGCATGACTACCTTCCACCCACTGGCTGTGATGTCAAACTTTGACCAGTTCCAGGATTTCCATCCTTTTGATGGTGCGTTAGGTCAGCGTTTAGCTTCTCGCCATCTATCAGCGGAGGACCGATCCCGAGTGTATGCATGTTGGGATCAGTGTGAGATAGCTTCTTTTTCTGTTAGCCATCCGGGCTGTTCGCCAGAGTATTATGCGTGGATGGAGACATAGACTTCATCGGCTGTGGCAGCAGTATCCATATCGTCGGGTATTGATTCAGATGGTGGAGAGCTCATGGAGGACATTGATTCCCACCACGAGGAGTAGCCTTTCACTAGGTTACCAGCAGATCTCTTAGATTCTCCCAGTACTAGCACTGTCGTAATCCAGCATTCAACATAGTACTTCGAGCAAAGTCTCCATCTGATGACCTTCGAGAGAGATCAGGCTAGAGCCTTGATGTTGACAGCCCTTTATGGGAGAGACGCCGCTCTATTAGAGAGAGATAAGGTATTAGCACATAGAGATGTCGCTGTTGTTGAGCGAGACGAGGCCAGATCAGCCAGAGATGCAATGATAGTCAAGAGGGATAGCACCATATCTGCCCAGGATGTAGCCGTCACTTCCCTTTTATATTTTTGATCACTTCCCTTTTAGTTATGCCTTGTTGCTTGCTTAATATTTGCTTATTTCTTTAGGGCTTGTGATCTTGATGTATTCTGAACTCTTCCCTTATAGATGGCCATTAAAATGTCTACGGATCTTTCAGAATGGATCATTGATCTGTGTGTTTTCCTGTAACAAGCTGGAATTTTGGATTATCCAGAATTTAGGTTTAAAGAATTAGTTATTAATAAAATGAATTTTTATTAATATTATTATGTGCTAAGTGTTTATTAATCGTTCTATAACCTAGAATGATTATAAGTCGGGAGTATCCTGGCTACGAGCTAGATTGAACGAGTAAGAATTTTCAAGACGAAAATAAAAGTTTTACGGGAAAAAAATATTTTTCGGGGAAAAAGACGAAATAGGCACTATTCATCAGTTTCTGCTCGGAGTTTTATTTTGAAATTCCGAGAAGTTATAGATTACGTAAAATGTTGAGACGTGATGGAATATTTAATAGTATTTCAGTTATGGCCAAAGACGAAATATCCAAAAATATTTGGATTCCGAGAATCGCAGTTTTCGAACTGTCGGACGAATTCCGAATTACGGATGCACAAAGCTTCCAAGGGAAGCTAGGTAAAGAAGGTGGGGCGGCCACTTGGCCACCAATTAAACTTGGTGGCTAAGTCATGAATAGTAAGGAGGTCAGGGCGAAATGACCAAAATGCCCTTATCCTTGGTTTTCTATATAAACAAGCTTAAGTTCATTATTTTGAGCTATTAGAAATCCTACTCTTTGAGAGAGAAAGAGAGAGACTTCGAATGGAAGAAGAGAGGAAGAGGAATGAGGAAAAGCTAGCTTGAATGCACGCTTTGTCC
The DNA here is from genome assembly GCA_016801055.1 of Panax notoginseng. Lineage (NCBI taxonomy): Eukaryota > Viridiplantae > Streptophyta > Magnoliopsida > Apiales > Araliaceae > Panax > Panax notoginseng. The sequence goes on along the minus strand of CM029015.1, from coordinate 65,011,951 downwards.
GACGGAAGGAGATTAAAGAAGAACGGTAATCTGAATACTAATTTCTTCTAAATTTTTTTTAATTTTTTATGTTCAAAAACATAACTTAATGAAGATAAGAAGTAGATGAAGTTAAGAATGATTTCATATGGTTGAAATCATGAGAAAATGAAGAAATAAGAATTAGAAATTTAATTTATGAATTTCTTAAGAAAGTATAAGATTCGTAAGGATTTTGAGCGATCCGAATGAATTTTATTAATGAGTAGGTTAAATTAGTAAGGAATGATGTTCTATAACATCAAATTCCAAGAAAAAGTAGAATCGTAATCCAAAATATCGATTAAAACGAAGAACGCGAAGAACACGCGAAGAACACGAAGAACGTTGTTGATGGACAAATTTAAAACCATCGTAGTGTCATTGTTGGTGATGGACAAGTTTAAAACCATCGTGTATAAGTTAGATTCTTATTGCTTGGTTAGGAACGTTAGATATGTTCACGAAGAACGGATTAAAACGGAGCTGTAACGAAGTTATGGCAAAATTTTATAAAAGACGAACGAGAATTAGAAAGTTAGAGAATGAACCCAAATGTGTAGGGTTTCATAAGAATGTAAAAGAACGTATAAAATGTGAGTCGTGGACTCAAGAACGAACGAATTCCGAGTTCGAATGACCGAATTACGGACGAACGAACGAAGAACGTTAAAAATGTTAAAATGAACAAAGAGCGAAGATTAAGCCAATTGAATGGCATGTTAACGGATTCAGAATAAATTTCTGTCCATGGGTAATCGAAGTACGTAAGATAAGGAAGAAAATGGCTTTAGAACGACCTTGTTCCGAGTTATAATGAAGAAGTTATGAGATCGTAAAGTACGCGTCTCAAACTTAATGAAAGACTTAGAAAAATTTTCTAGGTTTCATGCTCGGCGCCGCAGCGCGAGTCGTGCCTTGGAGGCCGGTGCCGCAGCGCGAGATCGGCCATAACCTTCTGGAGAGTGGTGCCACAGCGCGAGAGGAAAGGAAGGACTTAGCGCCGCAGCGCCAGCCCGAGAAGAGAGGAGAGAGAAGTAGGTCGCGCCGCATCGCAAGAGGAAAGAAAGGGCACGACGCCTTAGCGCCAGTGCAGGGCAATACCCAGAAATGAGATTTTAGCTGCCCAATTTCTTGGGGGATATGCAAGAAAGAAGTATGAACATATAGTTCACGTAATGTAACACTTAATCAAGTGTTTTAAATCTTTAATAAAGGTTGAACGAAAAGATTAAAAGAGATTAAAAGATAGAGAATGTAAGCGATAGATTACGAAACCAATATCTGGGGACCGTAGTCATAATGATCGAAAGTGAGGGATTGCTATGATTGTGACTCCTTAGACGTTGAGTTATGAAGGTAATGAATAACATTTCGATGTTATGTCATGGTAAGGGGAGATAAGTGTAAAGTGTTTAGACGCTATGAACGCAACGTTGTTGCGATGAACGATCGGTCTTAGCATACAATGAACGGTATGGCTTCGACATTAAGAAAGAATAATGAACATGGGGTTCATGGGTTGGATAAAGATTTAATGCGATTAAAACCATGAATAAAGGTTGAACGAGAGATTAAGAGATGAGTAACGTGAACGTCGAGTACGCAAACGATCCTCGTGAATCGTAATCGTATCAGACGAACGTTCTAAGTGTACAGTGGTTATATAACTTGGACGTTGACGAAAGTAGTAAGTAAGATATGAATGATCGTAAGAAAGCCATAGCGAATGGTAATGAGATTAATGAAAGTCTGAGGGTGAGTCGGATAAAGAATGTTGGAATGAAGTAAGTGTTAAGGACTTTAAGCAACGTAAGGGTTGAGTGTACGTGATTACTAAACGGGCAGAACCTACGCTCCGTGTATGGTTTTACCGTAAGGTAATGAAGAAGTTGTTTAACCGTGAACGGTGAAGAAAATGAATGGAAGATAATAACGTATAACGTTAAGAAGCCGAGTTAGTAGTTTTAACTTGGATAACTTTCCGAGTCTAGTGAACCGGACGTGGTAAGATAAGAATAAGGGATTGTAAAATGTTTCATGCTATGGCCTCATAGTATTGACATTGAATGATCACTCTGAGTTTACGAATGACTGTATGACGTAGACGATAAAGAATGAATCTTGAGGTATGGCATTTAGTTGCTAGAAAGCCGTAATAAATATGAATTTGACTTAACGAACATTATAGTTTAATGGTTCGGATAAGTTAAGAGAAGTTATGTTGTGGTACAATCGTAACTTTGATGGTTGACATATGGGAGCTGGGATAAACAATTCCTTCAGAGAGCGAAGGTATATACAAAACTGGCAACCGATTTAACTCACTGTGTGGGCAGTGTAGGTGAGACGGGAACTTGTTTGTTGGTTGTTTATGGGAAACCACTTAGAGTACCATATGGACTACTAGCAGAGACACGATGTGTGCTGAGTCCTATGAGAGTTATATGAAGAAGATAAGAATATAAATCATCAAAGATGATAAATGTATGAATAAGACATCTCAGTATGTCATAAAGCCGTAATCTGGTAATGAAAGTTAGTCGCGTAAGCTTAAATTAAAAGAACGCGAACCTTAAGAAGTAAAGTTAAGTAAACCAATGCGTAAGTCAGATATATGACTAATTGGTGTATTTGTTATTTCCTTATGTGCTGCATAGGAATTGGCATGAGCAGTTCAACGTAAACTATAAGTTGTAGCTGTGCGTAAGGCAAGTTTCATAACATCATTCATATTTTAAATGGATGCTAGTTTCTTAAACTTCTCAAATGTTGAACTTGAGAAGTTCTATCTATGTATGAATGTGCGATATTTGTACAAGGTAGTTGAATGTATGAGGCCTTGTGCCACAATGTGAACACTTCGGTGTTTCTTTGAGAGGAATTGTTCTATGATTAAACTGTTCAATAAAAGAATGTTCTGTTTATACATGAACTGTTATTGTTAAGTCTGTGCTAATGATTCTAGCCGGACAGAATGTTTATGAAGAAGGTAGAAGAATGAAAGTATTTCAAAGTGAAATTGAATGATGTTTTAAGATGATAGGAATCGAGATTATTCCTATTATTCAAGCTGCTTCATAACCTTTGTTCGGTTATCGAAGTTCTAAAGAATGTTTTAAACTCTTGAACTTGTTTGTTCAAACTGTTATGACTTGCTGGGCAATTGAATGATTACACTTGCTTTAAATGAAAAATATTTTTAGCGTACGATGTTAGAAAAAACTTAAGGATTCCGTAAAGTTCAAGCTGATCGGTATCCAGAAGAAGTGCCATTCAGTATGTGAATGTGTGTGAAGGTCAAGCGAAGACTTGTAATGTAGAAATAATAAAATTAAACTATAGACTAGTTTAATGAACTGTATGTATCCTTGGTGGCAGATAAAAGTCACTCTTGTAAGATGAAAGGAATAATGTAATTATCATTATTTGCAAATAAGAAAGGTTATAAGGTTTCGAGAACCTGGGAATTGAGCATGTATGTTGTTATATTTAACTATATAATGATGTATGTTGTATGAATGATGTACTCGTGACGTACGGAATCTGGGTGTGAAGATAGACCGGATTTCGGGGCGTTACAGGTTGGTATCAAAGCTGATATGTTATAAATCTTAGGTAAGAGTACCTAAGACTATAATCGTAAAGAGAAGGATAAGAAGATCACCACGTGATCATAGTAAATTGTAGTAACAGATGATCTGTTAAACGATGAATGATTTATAGCTAATGCTATGAATGAATGGTACTACGAAGTAGTACGGGAAGAAGAACTCAGATTGAGTTGAGAAGTATAACTTATGAATTAAAGAAAATTCGTATTAGGTAAAAAAAAAATTAGAAGTTGTAAGATTTCAATTGAGGACTCATGTGATGACTGAGTTGTATGAACCTTTGTATGGGCAGAGGTTTTTGCTTGGTGTAACAACTACTCAGTTTATTACCGTGATAATCATTCGAATTGGTTGCGCTATTAAGATGTATATGATGAGAAGGTGAATATTTTCTCATGTATATACTTGATAGGTAGAGAACTATAAGGTAGGTGCGAGTTCTTGAAACTCATACTTATGGTAAGTTCGTGACTCATAATTATATGGTATGTTTTCGAACGTCTCAGCGAATGGTCGCCTAAGGTCTGTCTGGATATTCTTAAACCCATACTATTATGGAAAGTTCCTTAACTCATAATTTGTGATAAGTTGATGGGCTGTACTAAAGTATAGAGATGTTTAGACTGAAAACGAAGTATTTTTAGTAGACTTAGCATTGAAGGAGCTAGAGAGTTTAAGTATTGTAGCAGTAAGACAATGAAGGAAGATGGAGGATAAGATATTCCAATTCATATAGCTATGCTAGATTTCGAAGTTTATTCAAATCGTGCTGAAATGTACATTTTGAAAAAGAAGGAATTGGTTCAACTTTCGGAACCAATGGATTTTAAAAGAGTTGTTCTTGGTATGTCTATGCCAATTGCTACGGCTAAAGAGAAGTTGATTTTAAAAATATCAAAAAGAATTTTTATATCATCCGTGCATTTGATGCAAGGGTGGTAAAAAGACGGAGTTGTTAATGCACTTGAACCTGGTGGGATGTGATCTTAAGATCATCAAACCACTATGGTAAGATATATAATGATGAAGTCATAAACTGACGAAGTCATCGACGTACTGTGAAAAGTGCGGTATCATGACATCATGAAACGTTTTGATGTATTGTAAAAGAATTTAAAGAAGTAGTCGATGTCAATTAAGTTGACTAGACGAATGTTTCAAGTTGATGTCCAATTTATTGGTATGGTCTAAGCTAGTTGATTTGGCTAAGACAAATGGTATGTCATGGTTAAAAGAAAATCGAGCTTTCTTTGAAGAGTTATGCCAAACCAAATTATTTTGGTGCGGAATCTAATGAGTAAGTCTGAGGTGAACATACTCTGAAATGGGGTTATACGATGGGTTGATCACCTACGTATGGAAGAGGTAGTTTACCTTCTTTGTGATTGTAAACTGACCGCGAAAAGAAAGGTTATGGCGTTATGCTGTTTAACCTAGTAAAGAGTTCATGGTCAATTTGACCCCTCAACAAAAGTATGACATACTTTAAAGGAAATTTTATATTCCTCGTTATTCCTTCTACTTCATGATTCTTGATAGGTTATGGAGGTTGGAAGGATGAAAAGATAAGAACTTCTTTGAAGATAAGTTGAAAAGAAGAGTAAGATAAAATTTTGAGGACGAAATTCTGTGAAGAAGGGAAGAATGTGAGAACCCGGGTAAGGGTTTGGTTTGAAGAAATTCTGAGGACGGAATTTTTATAAGGAGGGAAGAATGTAACAACCTGGAATTTTGGATTATCCAGAATTTAGGTTTAAAGAATTAGTTATTAATAAAATGAATTTTAATTAATACTATTCTGTGCTAAGTGTTTATTAATCGTTCTATAACCTTGAATAATTATAAGTCGGGAGTATTCTGGCTACGAGCTAGATTGAACGAGTAAGAATTTTCAAGACGAAAATGAAAGTTTTCCGGGAACAAAATATTTTTCGGGGAAAAAGACGAAATAGGCACTATTCATCAGCTTTTGCTTGGAGTTTTATTTAGAAATTCCGAGAAGTTATAGATTATGTAAAATGTTGAGACATGATGGAATATTTAATATTATTTCAGTTATGGCCAAAGACGAAATATCCAAAAATATTTGGATTCCGAGAAACTCAGTTTTTGAACTGTCGGACGAATTCCGAATTACGGAAGCACGAAGCTTCCAAGGGAAGCTAGGTAAAGAAGGTGGGGCGGCCACTTGGCCACCAAGTAAACTTGGTTGCTAAGTCATGAATAGTAAGGCGGTTAGGGGCGAAATGACAAAAATGCCCTTATCCTTGGTTTTCTATATAAACAAGCTTAAGTTCATTATTTTGAGCTATTGGAAATCCTACTCTTTGAGAGAGAAAGAGAGAGACTTGGAATGTAAGAAGAGAGGAAGAGGAATGAGGAAAAACTAGCTTGAATGCACGCTTTGTCTGACGGAATGAGATTAAAGAAGAACGGTAATCTGAATACTAATTTCTTCTAAATTTTCTTTAAGTTTTTATGTTCAAAAACATAACTTAATGATGATAAGAAGTAGATGAATTTAAGAATGATTTCATATGGTTGAAATCATGAGAAAATGAAGAAATAAGAATTATTAATTTATTTTATGAATTTTTTACGAAAGTATAAGATTCGTAAGGATTTTGAGTGATCCGAATGAATTTTATGAATGAGTAGGTTAACTTAGTAAGGAATGATGTTCTATAACATCAAATTCCAAGAAAAAGTAGAATCGTAATCCAAAATATCGATTAAAACGAAGAACGCGAAGAACACGAAGAACGTTGTTGATGGACAAATTTAAAACCATCGTAGTGTCATTGTTGGTGATGGACAAGTTTAAAACCATCGTGTATAAGTTAGATGCTTATTGCTTGGTTAGGAACGTTAGATATGTTCGCGAAGAACGGATTAAAACGGAGCTATAACGAAGTTATGGCGAAATTTTGTAAAAGACGAACGAGAATTAGAAAGTTATAGAATGAACCCAAATGTGTAGGGTTTCATAAGAATGTAAGAGAACGTATAAAATGTGAGTCGTGGACTCAAGAACGAATGAATTCTGAGTTCGGATGACCGAATTACGGACGAACGAACAAAGAACGTTAAAAATGTTAAAATGAACAAAGAGCGAAGATTAAGCCAATTGAATGGCATGTTAACGGATTCAGAATGAATTTCTGTCCATGGGTAATCGAAGTACGTAAGATAAGGAAGAAAATGGTTTTAGAACGACCTTGTTCCGAGTTATAATGAAGAAGTTATGAGATCGTAAAGTACGTGTCTCAAACTTAATGAAAGACTTAGAAAAATTTTCTAGGTTTCATGCTCGGCGCCGCAGCGCGAGTCGTGCCTTGGAGGCCGGGGCCACAGCGCGAGATCGGCCATAACCTTCTGGAGAGTGGTGCCACAGCGCGAGAGGAAAGGAAGGATTTGGCACCGTAGCGCCAGCCCGAGAAGAGAGGAGAGAGAAGTAGGTCGCGCCGCATCGCAAGAGGAAAGAAAGGGCACGGCGCCGCAGCGCCAGTGCAGGGCAATACCCAGAAATGAGATTTTAGCTGCTCAATTTCTTGGGGGATATGCAAGAAAGAAGTATGAACATATAGTTCACGTAATGTAACACTTAATCAAGTGTTTTAAATCTTTAATAAAGGTTGAACGAAAAGATTAAAAGAGATTAAAAGATAGAGAATGTAAGCGATAGATTACGAAACCGATATCTGGGGACCGTAGTCATAATGATCGAAAGTGAGGGATTGCTATGATTGTGACTCCTTAGACGTTGAGTGATGAAGGTAATGAATAACATTTCGATGTTATGTCATGGTAAGGGGAGATAAGTGTAAAGTGTTTAGACGCTATGAACGCAACGTTGTTGCGATGAACGATCGGTCTTAGCATACAATGAACGGTATGGCTTCGACATTAAGAAAGAATAATGAACATTGGGTTCATGGGTTAGATAAAGATTTAATGCGATTAAAACCATGAATAAAGGTTGAACGAGAGATTAAGAGATGAGTAACGTGAACGTCGAGTACGCAAACGATCCTCGTGAATCGTAATCGTATCAGACGAACGTTCTAAGTGTGCAGTGGTTGTATAACTTGGACGTTGACGAAAGTAGTAAGTAAGATATGAATGATCGTAAGAAAGCCATAGCGAATGGTAATGAGATTAATGAAAGTCCGAGGGTGAGCCGGGATAAAGAATGTTGGAATGAAGTAAGTGTTAAGGACTTTAAGAAACGTAAGGGTTGAGTGTACGTGATTACTAAACGGGCAGAACCTACGCTCCGTGTATGGTTTTACCGTAAGGTAATGAAGAAGTTGTTTAACCGTGAACGGTGAAGAAAATGAATGGAAGATAATAACGTATAATGTTAAGAAGCCGAGTTAGTAGTTTTAACTTGGATAACGTTCCGAGTCGAGTGAACCGGACGTGGTAAGATAAGAATAAGGGATTGTAAAATGTTTAATGCTATGGCCTCAGAGTATTGACATTGAATGATCACTCTGAGTTTAAGAATGACTGTATGACATAGACGATAAAGAATGAATCTTGAGGTATGGCATTTAGTTGCTAGAAAGCCGTAAGGAATATGAATTTGACTTAACGAACATTATAGTTTAATGGTTCGGATAAGTTAAGAGAAGTTATGTTGTGGTACAATCGTAACTTTGATGGTTGACATATGGGAGCTGGGATAAACAATTCCTTCAGAGAGCGAAGGTATATACAAAACTGGCAACCGATTTAACTCACTGTGTGGGCAGTGTAGGTGAGACGGGAACTTGTTTGTTGGTTGTTTATGGGAAACAACTTAGAGTACCATATGGACTACTGGCAGAGACACGATGTGTGCTGAGTCCTATGAGAGTTATAAAAAGAAGATAAGAATGTAAATCATCAAAGATGATAAATGTATGAATAAGACATCTCAGTATGTCATAAAGCCGTAATCTGGTAATTAAAGTTAGTCGCGTAAGCTTAAATTACAAGAACGCGAACCTTAAGAAGTAAAGTTAAGTAAACCAATGCGTAAGTCAGATATATGACTAATTGGTGTATTTGTTATTTCCTTATGTGCTGCATAGGAATTGGCATGAGCAGTTCAACGTAAACTATAAGTTGTAGCTGTGCGTAAGGCAAGTTTCATAACGTCATTCATATTTTAAATGGATGCTAGTTTCTTAAACTTCTCAAATGTTGAACTTGAGAAGTTCTGTCTATGTATGAATGTGCGATATTTGTACAAGGTAGTTGAATGTATGAGGCCTTGTGCCACAATGTGAACACTTCGGTGTTTCTTTGAGAGGAATTGTTCTATGATTAAACTGTTCAATAAAAGAATGTTCTGTTTATACATGAACTGTTATTGTTAAGTCCGTGCTAATGATTCTAGCCGGACAGAATGTTTATGAAGAAGGTAGAAGAATGAAAGTATTTCAAAGTGAAATTGAATGATGTTTTAAGATGATAGGAATCGAGATTATTCCTATTATTCAAGCTGCTTCATAACCTTTGTTCGGTTATCGAAGTTCTAAAGAATGTTTTAAACTCTTGAACTTGTTTGTTCAAACTGTTATGACTTGCTGGGCAATTGAATGATTACACTTGCTTTAAATGAAAAACATTTTCAGCGTACGATGTTAGAAAAAACTTAAGGATTCCGTAAAGTTTAAGCTGATCGGTATCCAGAAGAAGTGCCATTCAGTATGTGAATGTGTGTGAAGGTCAAGCGAAGACTTGTAATGTAGAATTAATAAAATTAAACTATAGACTAGCTTAATGAACTGTATGTATCCTTGGTGGCGGATAAAAGTTACTCTTGTAAGATGAAAGGAATAATGTAATTATCATTATTTGCAAATAAGAAAGGTTATAAGGTTTCGAGAACCTGGGAATTGAGAATGTATGTTGTTATATTTAACTATATAATGATGTATGTTGGATGAATGATGTACTCGTGACGTACGGAATCCGGGTGTGAAGATAGACCGGATTTCGGGGCGTTACAGATTGGTATCAAAGCTTATATGTTATAAATCTTAGGTAAGAGTACCTAAGACTATAATCGTAAAGAGAAGGATAAGAAGATCACCACGTGATCATAGTAAATCGTAGTAACAGATGATCTGTTAAACGATGAATGATTTATAGCTAATGCTATGAATGAATGGTACTACAAAGTAGTACGGGAAGAAGAACTCAGATTGAGTTGAGAAGTATAACTTACGAATTAATGAAAATTCGTATTAGGTAAAAAGAAATTTAGAAGTTGTAAGATTTCAATTGAGGACTCATGTGATGACTGAGTTGTATGAACCTTTGTATGGGCAGAGGTTTGTGCTTGGTGTAACAACTACTCAGTTTATTAGCGTGATAATCATTTGAATTGGTTGCGCTATTAAGATGTATATGATGAGAAGGTGAATCTTTTCTCATGTATATACTTGATAGGTAGAGAACTATAAGGTAGGTGCGAGTTCTTGAAACTCATACTTATGGTAAGTTCGTGACTCATAATTATATGGTATGTTTTCGAACGTCTCAGCGAATGATCGCCTAAGGTCTGTCTGGATATTCTTAAACCCATACTATTATGGAAAGTTCCTTAACTCATAATTTGTGGTAAGTTGATGGGCTGTACTAAAGTATAGAGATGTTTAGACTGAAAACGAAGTATTTTCAGTAGACTTAGCATTGAAGGAGCTAGAGAGTTTAAGTATTGTCGCAGCAAGACAATGAAGGAAGATGGAGGATAAGATATTCCAATTCATATAGCTATGCTAGATTTCGAAGTTTATTCAAATCGTGCTGAAATGTACATTTTGAAAAAGAAGGAATTGGTTCAACTTTCGGAACCAATGGATTTTAAAAGAGTTGTTCTTGGTATGTCTATGCCAATTGCTACGGCTAAACAGAAGTTGATTTTAAAAATATCAAAAAGAATTTTTATATCATCCGTGAATTTGATGCAAGGGTGGTAAAAAGACGGAGTTGTTAATGCACTTGAACCTGGTGGGATGTGATCTTAGGATCATCAAACCACTATGGTAAGATGTATAATGATGAAGTCATAAACTGACGAAGTCATCGACGTACTGTGAAAAGTGCGGTATCATGACATCATGAAACGTTTTGATGTATTGTAAAAGAATTTAAAGAAGTAGTCGATGTCAATTAAGTTGACTAGACGAATGTTTCAAGTTGATGTCCAATTTATTGGTATGGTCTAAGCTAGTTGATTTGGCTAAGACAAATGGTATGTCATGGTTAAAAGAAAATTGAGCTTTCTTTGAAGAGTTATGCCGAACCAAATTGTTTTGGTGCGGAATCTAATGAGTAAGTCTGAGGTGAACATACTCCGAAATGGGGTTATACGATGGGTTGATCACCTACGTATGGAAGATGTAGTTTACCTTCTTTGTGATTGTAAACTGACCGCGAAAAGAAAGGTTATGGCGTTATGCTGTTTAACCTAGTAAAGAGTTCATGGTCAATTTGACCCCTCAACAAAAGTATGACATATTTTAAAGGAAATTTTATATTCCTCGCTATTCCTTCTACTTCATGATTCTTGATAGGTTATAGAGGTTGGAAGGATGGAAAGATAAGAACTTCTTTGAAGAGAAGTTGAAAAGAAGAGCAAGATAAAATTTCAAGGACGAAATTCTGTGAAGAAGGGAAGAATGTGAGAACCCGGGTAAGGGTTTGGTTTGAAGAAATTCTGAGGACGAAATTTTTATAAGGAGGGAAGAATGTAACAACCTGGAATTTTGGATTATCCAAAATTTAGGTTTAAAGAATTAGTTATTAATAAAATGAATTTTAATTAATACTATTCTGTGCTAAGTGTTTATTAATCGTTCTATAACCTTGAATAATTATAAGTCGGGAGTATTCTGGCTACGAGCTAGATTGAACGAGTAAATATTTTCAAGACGAAAATGAAAGTTTTTCCGGGAACAAAATATTTTTCGGGGAAAAAGACGAAATAGGCACTATTCATCAGTTTTTGCTTGGAGTTTTATTTTGAAATTCCGAGAAGTTATAGATTATGTAAAATGTTGAGACATGATGGAATATTTAATAATATTTCAGTTATGGCCAAAGACGAAATATCCAAAAATATTTAGATTCCGAGAATCGCAGTTTTTGAACTGTCGGACGAATTCTGAATTACGGAAGCACGAAGCTTCCAAGGGAAGCTAGGTAAAGAAGGTGGGGCGGCCACTTGGCCACCAAGTAAACTTGGTGGCTAAGTCATGAATAGTAAGGAGGTTAGAGGCGAAATGACCAAAATGTCCATATCCTTGGTTTTCTATATAAACAAGCTTAAGTTCATTATTTTGAGCTATTGGAAATCCTACTCTTTGAGAGAGAAAGAGAGAGACTTGGAATGTAAGAAGAGAGGAAGAGGAATGAGGAAAAACTAGCTTGAATGCACGCTTTGTCCGACGGAATGAGATTAAAGAAGAACGGTAATCTGAATACTAATTTCTTCTAAATTTTCTTTAAGTTTTTATGTTCAAAAACATAACTTAATGATGATAAGAAGTAGATGAATTTAAGAATGATTTCATATGGTTGAAATCATGAAAAAATGAAGAAATAAGAATTATTAATTTATTTTATGAATTTCTTAAGAAAGTATAAGATTCGTAAGGATTTTGAGCGATCCGAATGAATTTTATGAATGAGTAGGTTAACTTAGTAAGGAATGATGTTCTATAACATCAAATTCCAAGAAAAAGTAGAATCGTAATCCAAAATATCGATTAAAACGAAGAACGCGAAGAACACGCGAAGAACACGAAGAACGTTGTTGATGGACAAATTTAAAATCATCGTAGTGTAATTGTTGGTGATGGATAAGTTTAAAACCATCGTGTATAAGTTAGATGCTTATTGATTGGTTAGGAACGTTAGATATGTTCACGAAGAACGGATTAAAACGGAGCTATAACGAAGTTATGGCGAAATTTCGTAAAAGACGAACGAGAATTAGAAAGTTAGAAAATGAACCCAAATATGTAGGGTTTCATAAGAATGTAAGAGAACGTATATAATGTGAGTCGTGGACTCAAGAACGAACGAATTCCGAGTTCGAATGACCGAATTACGGACGAACGTTAAAAACGTTAAAATGAACAAAAAGTGAAGATTAAGCCAATTGAATGGCATGTTAACAGATTCAAAATGAATTTCTGTCCATGGGTAATTGAAGTACGTAAGATAAGGGAGAAAATGGCTTTAGAACGATCTTGTTCCGAGTTATAATGAAGAAGTTATGAGATCGTAAAGTACGCGTCTCAAACTTAATGAAAGACTTAGAAAAATTTTCTAGGTTTCATGCTCAGCGCCGCAGCGCGAGATCGGTCATAACCTTCTGGAGAGTGGTGCCACAGCGCGAGAGGAAAGGAAGGACTTGGTGCTGCAGTGCCATCCCGGGAAGAGAGGAGAGAGAAGTAGGTCGCGCCGCAGCGCGAGAGGAAAGAAAGGGCACGGCGCCGCAGCACCAGTGCAGAGCAATACCCAGAAATGAGATTTTAACTGCTCAATTTCTTGAGGGATGTGCAAGAAAGAAGTATGAACATATAGTTCACGTAATGTAACACTTAATCAAGTGTTTTAAATCTTTAATAAAGGTTGAACGAAAATATTATAAGAGATTAAAAGATAGAGAATGTAAGCGATAGATTACGTAACCGATATCCGGGGACCGTAGTCGTAATGAACGAACGTGAGGGATTGCTATGATTGCGACTCCTTAGACGTTGAGTGATGAAGGTAATGATTAACATTCCGATGTTATGTCATGGCAAGGGGAGATAAGTGTAAAGTATTTAGACGCTATGAACGCAACATTGTTGCGATGAACGATCGGTCTTAGCATACAATGAATGGTATGGGTTCGACATTAAGAAAGAATAATGAACATGGGGTTCATGGGTTGGATAAAGATTGAATGCGATTAAAACCTTGAATAAAGGTTGAACGAGAGATTAAGAGACGAGTAACGTGAACGTCGAGTATGCAAACGATCCTCGTGAATCGTAATCGTATCGGACGAACGTTCTAAGTGTATAGTGGTTGTATAACTTGGACGTTGACGAAAGTAGTAAGTAAGATATGAATGATCGTAAGAAAGCCGTAACGAATGGTAATGAGATTAATGAAAGTCCGAGGGTGAGTCGGATAAAGAATGTTGGAATGAAGTAAGCGTTAAGGACTTTAACCAACGTAAGGGTTGAGTGTACGTGATTACTAAACGGGCAGAACCTACGCTCCGTGTATGGTTTTACCGTAAGGTAATGAAGAAGTTGTTTAACCGTGAATGGTGAAGAAAATGAATAGAAGATAATAACGTATAACGTTAAGAAGCCGAGTTAGTAGTTTTAACTTGGATAACGTTCCGAGTCGAGTGAACCGGATGTGGTAAGATAAGAATAAGGGATTGTAAAATGTTTTATGCTATGGCCTCATAGTATTGACATTGAATGATCACTCTGAGTTTGCGAATGACTGTATGACTTAGACGATAAAGAATGAATCATGAGGTATGGCATTTAGTTGCTAGAAAGCCGTAAGGAATATAAATTTGACTTAACGAACATTATAGTTTAATGGTTCGGATAAGTTAAGAGAGGTTATGTTGTGGTACAATCGTAACTTTGATGGTTGACATATTGGAGCTGGGATAAACAATTCCATTAGAGAGCGAAGGTATATACAAAACTGGCAACCGATTTAACTCAGTGTGTGGGCAGTGTAGGTGAGACGAGAACTTATTTGTTGGTTGTTTATGGGAAACCACTTAGAGTACCATATGGACTACTAGCAGAGACACGACGTGTGCTGAGTCCTATGAGAGTTATAAGAATAAGATAAGAATGTAAATCATCAAAGATGGTAAATGTATGAATAAGACATCTCAGTATGTCATAAAGCCGTAATCTGGTAATGAAAGTTAGTCGCGTAAGCTTAAATTACAAGAACGCGATCCTTAAGAAGTAAAGTTAAGTAAACCAATGCGTAAGTCAGGTATATGACTAATTGGTGTATTTGTTATTTCCTTATGTGCTGTATAAGAATTGCCATGAGCAGTTCAGCGTAAACTATAAGCTGTAGCTGTGCGTAAGGCAAGTTTCCTGACTTCATTCATATTTTAAATGGATGCTAGTTTCTTAAACTTCTCAGATGTTGAACTTGAGAAGTTCTGTCTATGTGCGAATGTGCGATATTTGTATAAGGTAGTAGAATGTGTGAGGCCTTGTGCCATAATGTGAACACTTCGATGTTTCTTTTAGAGGAACTGTTCTGTGATTGAGTTGTTCAATAAAAGAATGTTCTGTTTATACATGAACCGTTATTATTAAGTTTGTGCTAATGATTCTAGCCAGACAGAATGTGTATGAAAAAGGTAGAAGAATGAAAGTATTTCAAAGTGAAATTGAATGATTTTTTAATATGATAGGAATTGAGATTATTCCTATTATTCAAGCTGCTTCATAACCTTTGTTCGGTTATCGAAGTTCTAAAGAATGTTTTAAACTCTTGAACTTGTTTGTTCAAACTGTTATGACTTGCTGGGCAATTGAATGATTACACTTGCTTTAAATGAAAAACATTTTCAGCGTACGATGTTAGAAAAAACTTAAGGATTCCGTAAAGTTCAAGCTGATCGGTATCCAGAAGAAGTGCCACTCAATATGTGAATGTGTGTGAAGGTCAATCGACGATTTGTAATGTAGAAAGAAGAAAATTAAACTATAGACTAGTTTAATGAACTGTATGTATCCTTGGTGGCGGATAAAAATCACTCTTGTAAGATGAAAGGAATAATGTAATTATCATTATTTACAATAAGAAAGGTTATAAGGTTTCGAGAACCTGGGAATTGAGAATGTATGTTGTTATATTTAACTATATAATGATGTATGTTGGATGAATGATGTACTCGTGACGTACGGAATCCGGGTGTGAAGATAGACCGGATTTCGGGCCGTTACATTTCCCTACCATCTTTGGTGTCTTGGGACTGCTTTCTATATGGAAATGTGGAGAGGAATGTGGCTTTTCTTCTCTGAGATTGACCACACCACAGATGGTCGTCAATACTCCTATTTAGGAGGAGGCTAGTTAATTCTATCTCTTATGGATTGGTGTTTCTCTTTAAGGAACAACTGTAGCTTAGATGGTCACCGAGTCTCCTGTTTATATTGGGTGGTCAGGTAATTTCATCCCTTTGGTCTGAAGTCGAATGAAATGTGGTGGAATGAAGTTACCAGATGACAAGTCTTTATGTTTTGGTAGGGGGCTAGGCCGAACCATAAATGGCTACCTACGTACTCCTGTTGAAGAGGAGATCAGGTTTGTGTAGTTCGAACCGGGTGTAAGAGGTTCAGCGATGTATGTGGCGAAAAGGGTATAAAGAAGGGTGTAGAAATGTTTTTGTTATTTTTGTAATGAAAAGGGTGTAGAAATGTTTTTGTTGTTTTTGTTTTATTGCGACCGGGCCATATAAAATGGTTGCCTACGTACTCCCGGGTATTGGGGAGATCAGGTTGATGTAGTTCGTCCCTCAGGACGATTTGTCGCCGATGAAAAGTTTGATCCCATGTATAGGACAAACTAGGGGGAAAAGAAAGTTTTATCCTAAGTTCAGGACAAACTGCAAGTGTGAAAAAGTTTGATCCCATGTTTGGGACAAACTGCAAGTGTGAAAGGTTCAATCCCTAGTAGAATAATCGAAGTTGTATGAAAAGTTTAAAATGGAGTGAAGCCAGACTGCTGGCTTGAAGAGTATGTTTCCCTGAGGGGCAAAGTGTGAAAAGAGTTGTATGTGGTGAAGGGTTAGACAACCGGAATGACTGGTGATCTGATGATCCAAAACCAGGATGTTTGTTTGATGGTAACCTCAAACATAGTACCGTTTCACGGTGTCCAAGTTGACAAGCTGTGGAAATTCATCGCCATCCATTTCCTACAATCTGAGACTGCCTCCTGTCAATACCTCCTTGACAACAAACGGGGATTCCCAGTTTGGAGCAAATTTTCCCTTGGACTGATCTTGGTCGTCAATGATCTTATTTAAAACCAAGTCATGTTGTTTAAACTGCCGTAGATGGAATTTTTTGTTATAGGATCTAGTTATTCTTTGTTGATATAACTGACCATGGAAGATAGCCGTGGTTCGCCTTTCATATATTAGAGACAATTGGTGATACCTATCTTGTACCCACTGGTCTTCATCCAGCTGAGCGTCTATTAACACTCTGAGGGATTTCATTTCCACTTCTACGGGTAGCACTTCTTCCATCCCATAGGTCAATTCGTAGGGGGTTGCCCTAATGGAAGTGCGCAATGATGTTCTATAGGCTAACAGAGTAAGACGCAATAAGTCAGGCCATCCCTTGTGGTTGGCATAAATCTTTTGCATGATCTTCTTGATGTTTTTGTTAGCCGCTTCAACAGCGCCAATCATCTTTGGATGGTAGATGACAGAGTTGAGATGTTTGATGTGGAATTTGCTACATAACTCCTCAATCATTTTTTTGTTGAGGTTCTTAGCATTGTCTGACACAATAACCTCTGGTTGTCCATATCGACAGATGACATTATGTCTGATGAAAGAAATGATGACTTCTTCGGTAACCCTGGTGAAGGAGGCTACTTCTACCCATTTGGTAAAGTAGTTAATCATGGTGAATATAAAAGCGATGCCCATTACTGGCTTTGGGCTCGATGGGCCCGATCACGTCCATTCCTCATACTGAGAAGGGCCAGGGAGAACTCATATTGTGGAGCTCCCTTGGAGGTGCATGGATAGCATTCCCATGAATTTGGCATTGGTAGCACTTCTTGACGTGATCATCACAGTCAGCCTTGAGGGTAATCTAGTAATGTCTTGTTCTGAGGATCTTCTTAACAAGTAAGGGGCCGCTCATGTGTGGGCCACATACTCTACCATGGACCGCATCCATGAGTCTTTGAGTTTGGTCCTTGTCCAGGCATCCGAGGAGACCTAGTCCTGCATCTCTTTTGTAGAGTGCATCTCCGCTCAAGTAGAATTTTATAGCAAGTCGATGGATCCGCCTTTTCTTAGTCAAGTTCGCCTCAGCGGGTGTAGATCCATCTTATAAGTACTCCTTGATTGCTGATACCAAGGATGCTGAATGGGAGGTAGCTCATCCGATACTTTTCCAACATAGTTCACATAGGCTGGTGCCTTTTGCAGGGAAAATGTGATACTTGGCATGTGTTCCTTGTCAGGTATGTGAATCAAGGAGGCCAAAGTTTCTAGCGCATCTGCAAAGTCATTCCTGTTACGGGGAATGTGTAGAAAGGAGATCTCTTCAAACTCTAAAGCCATCAGTAAGACTTGCCGATGGTAAGGCAACACATGTAGCACTTTGGTTTGATAGATTTTCGTGGATTGTCTGATTTCCAACTCCGAATCCCGAAAGACAGTTAACCGCCTGATGCCCATTGAACGGGCAAGTTTTAGCCCCATGATACAGCCTTTATACTCAGCTGTGTTGTTGGTGCTGACAAACTATAATTTGACGGCGACAGGATACTGCTCCCCCCGTACCAGATACTAGAACTGCCCAGCTCCAGAACCTTCCATGTTTATAGCTCCATCGAAATACATTTTCCATATATGGCATGTATCATATTGATGGTGTTGCTGAACTGCCATTACCCCTTCATCAGGGAAGTACGCTTATAAGGATTTGAAGTCCCCTGAAGGTGCGGCGGCCAATTGATCCACATTTCCTTGACCTTTGATGGACTTTTACGTCACGTAGACGATGTCAAATTGTTGTAGGATCAACTGCCATTTGGACAGCCGACAATTTAACATGGGTTTACTGAACACGTACTTGAGAGGATCCAATCAGGATATGAGATGGGTTGTGCATCCATGGAGGTAATGTTATAACCTCATGGAAGCCCATGCTAAATCACAACAAGTCTTCTTAATTAGAGTGTACTTGTGTTCACTGCTATTGAATCTTTTGCTAAGGTAGTAGATAGCTCGTTCTTGACCTCTATCGTTTTTCTGTCCCAGCATGCATCCCATGGCATTGTCACTTATGGACATGTACATGAACAGAGGAACATCATCCCTAGGTGGTACCAAAACAGGAGCTTTGACTAGCTTCTCTTTGATTGTAAGGAAGGCCTTCTGGCACTCATCATTCCATTTCATGGAGGGGTTCTTCCTTAATAACTTGAAGATGGGCTCACAAGCTGCTGTGAGTTGAGAAATGAACATGCTAATGAAGTTGATTCTTCCCAAAAATTCCCATATTTCCTTCTCTATCTGAGGAATGGGCATTTCCATAATGGCCTAGATTTTGGTGGGATCCAACTCAATCCCCTTGTGGCTGATTTGGAATCCTAGCAACTTACCTGATTAACGCCAAAGGCGAACTTAGATGGATTTAACTTCAAGTTTTACTTACGTAACTTGTTGAAGAGCTTTCTGAGATGGTCTAAGTGGTCTTCTTCCCTCCGGGACTTGACAATGATGTCATCCACATAGATCTCTATCTCCTTATGCATTAAATCGTGGAAAAGAGCCATCATGGCTCGCTGATAGGTAGCTCCGGCAATGATGAGGTCGAAAGACAACCGTCTATAGCAAAAGGTTCCCCAAGGAGTGATGAATACAGTTTTCTCACGATCCTCCTCAGCAACCATAATTTGATGGTACCTCACAAAGAAGTCCGCAAAGGAGTGCATGCCGTATTGAGCAGTATTGTCAATGAGAATGTGGATAAATGGTACGGGATAAGATAAGCTTTATTCAGATCCCGATAATCCATGCAAACTCATACCTTTCCTCAAGGTTTAGGTACATGAACGATGCTGGATATCCATTTTGGATAGGTGAACACCATAATAATGCCAGCTTGAAAATGTTTCATAATTTCTTCTTTAACCTTTAAACTCCACTCAGGATTTCAATCGCCTGAGCTTCTACTTGACTGACTTGAATCCCTCTTTAATGGGAAGGCGATGCAGGATAGTGTCAGTTGACAAACCACCCATGTCTTCATGAGACCATGCAAACACATCCTGGAATTTGGCTAGTAGTGTAACCATGTAATTCCTTTGGTTTTGAGTGAGGTCTGAACCAATCTGAATTAACTTAGGGTTTTCTAAGGTAACGAGATTGAAGGAGGTGGTTTGATCAAGGTTGGGTTTAGGTTTATCTTCGACCCATTCTTTGATCTCCCGAGGTATCTCAATGTCCTCTTGTATTTCCACCAAGTCTGAGTCTAGCTTTTCATCAAAGCTACAATCCTTGTAGAGAAAAGGCACCTTATCAGCAAGTATAGGCACATCTAAATTCAAAGTCTTAAAATAAAATATGCTTTCACTTAATACATATGAAACTATTTAATCATACAAAGTGTTAGCATGTACGGACAAAACAACTGCTAATACTGTACAGAAAAGTAGGCAGATATTATTATCTACCGGGAAGAAGGAGTCTCTACCCGTTTTACCCTTGTCAACCAATGAAAGGAGTGCTGCTCCAATTGGCAAGGGTGAAGTCCGGGTGGACTGCACTGATGGAGGGGCTGTCATCAGCCTCCTTCTCCTAAATGATGACCATTGCGTCTGGGCAATCATCATCTGGGGTGTATCTATTTGTATGTTCATCATAGGCAATGATGCGTATGTTTGACATCATCCGAATAATGTCTTGTTTAATTCTTCGTTCCTCCTCTTCCACATTTGGATCTGGAACTAGGACTTCTTTCTCCTTCACCGATACCGGTTTAGGAAATAATGTGGCCATTACATGCGCTGGCACCTTTACCGGAGACCGTACAGGCTCAAGAACTATAGGTGGAGATAATCGTCGCGTGGCTGAAGCTGGAGGAATCTGTTTGTGCTTATGAGGATTCTGAAACTGGAACTGGCAGTATAACCTAGTTCGGCTGTCCCTATTTGTCTGGGACATTGAATTGGGATCTTGATGCCCTGGTTGTCTTTGCCCAACCCTTGTCCAGGTTGATAACCCAATGACATCATTTCTTGAGTGGCTGACATTACTTCAGCAGAAATTTGGGGTATGAGAGGTGGCGCCCCCACAGGGTGGTATTGAGTGTTGCTCACCTCCAGGGCTTGAAAACTAACCGGCTCAACTTCTAAATTGAAGCTGATGAGTGGCATGTCTGTAAGACCCCGAATTTTATGAAATAAAATTATTCAATTTTTCTTATAATTATTATTCGGTAAATGGTTAAATTGATAAAAGTTTAAAGTTATGGGTGAAATATGCAAATTTTACAAAATACGCAAGTGGCTATAAAATATTCATTGTTGTCGGGGAATATTCGTTTGGTCGTGGAATATTCTTTTTGTCGGGAATATCCGTACGACGGCGCAGTCATTTGTGGCCCCCATAACAGAATAACTGTCGGATAAAGATAACGACAAAATTGAGTTTTTATAAATAACAGCGTAGTTGTTACCGTTAACACTGTTGAAATACCTGGTGGTTAAAATACAGTAATACGCGTGTTTGCACAATAGCACACGGTTTTACACAGTATTTTTTAATTATTGATCCTTACGTAAGAAGGCACTACTCAATAATTGTTACAGTAATTACTGTTCAATATTTTATTTTATTGATTCAATAATTGCTGCGTTGATATTTTATATTATTGTTGCTCAATAATTGTCATTGCACATCATCTCCCTTATCAGATCAATAATTCATATTATTTAGAATAATATTATTAGATAGCATTATTGACAATGTGTAGAAAGTTCTGTCTAAGAAGAGGTTTGGTCATCTAACTGCGCGCCAGTAAGGAGAAATCCTTATCGGAAAGCCCCCTCTTTCATGAGAACGGCCTAGTTGTCATAAATGTGATTCTGTAATATTAATTGTGAATAATTAATTATTGATTCATATGATAATGAAATATTTATTTTATGTGAATATAAATGTTGGATATATTTTCTGGTTAAAAATGAAGGAGTTAATGTTGAGGTTTTTATCAGTATTTTTGTCGGAATGGAGGTATTAAAAATTAGGGTTTTTGAGTTATTTTGCGGGGGTTATAATTTTTAATCCGGCCGTTGGATCGTGGTAATTTTTGGATATGTTATACATATATAAGTTGAGTATATGTCCACAAATTTTGAACCGTTAAAAATGAATGTATGATTTGTTATGAATTTTACGAGATGACTAGTCAGAAATTGTTGAATTTTCAGAGTTAATCATTTTGGTGAAAAATTCTAGAATTGGTGGGCCCCACTCTTGGTTGGTGAAGAAATGTGCTGAGATTGTTATTCAAAATGTGGTGGGTGAGAATAGTAGCAGGTAAAGCCATCAGGTTGCAGGTTAAGTCTGCTTCGGCGTGCTAACATTTTCCTATAAATAGAGGGCTAAGTTAGAATTAAAAATTACACCAGAAACATAAGCTTTCTCTCTTTCTCTCTCTATATTATGAAGCATATTTTGTGAGTATTTAGATACTTGGTGAGTTGCTATTCACC
The DNA here is from genome assembly GCA_016801055.1 of Panax notoginseng. Taxonomy (NCBI): domain Eukaryota; kingdom Viridiplantae; phylum Streptophyta; class Magnoliopsida; order Apiales; family Araliaceae; genus Panax; species Panax notoginseng. The sequence goes on along the minus strand of CM029015.1, from coordinate 64,989,794 downwards.
AGTGTAAGTTTTCTTCAGCGTTATATCCGATATCCGGTCAAAAGTGCTGCTATTTTGAGGTAAAGGATAGTAAGGGATATTGTCGTTAGTATGTAAGGGTGATTATGTTTTTTCAATTTCAAAATTTTTATGAACCTTCAAAAATTCTGGAAAAATTTAAAATGATGTTTTGATAATTTTTGTAGATTGTGTCCAAAAATGATGATTTTTGGATGTACAGATTAGGAGTTATGGATTTTATGAGAAAAGACAATTTTAAAAGTAACCGCTTATAACTCCTTGTGATTAACTCCAAAATTGATGAAATTTTTATTGGGAGTACATGTATATGATAGAAGTATACTCTGTAAATTTCGAAATTTTTGGATAAAAGTACAATTTTTGATAAATATCTAAATATTCGGCTGTTTTGGCCATATGAAAAATAGTAAATGCGTTTTAAAAATTCTGAGAAAAATATATGTTCAATATGGGACTATATTCTGCTAAATTCTAGAAAAGAAATATTTTTGGGACTGATTTGGTATTTTTCATGAAAATAGTCTAGTTATGAGTAAATGAATTAAATGTGTTATGTGAAGTAAGAAAATTAGAAAATATAATTTTATGGCTTGAGAATCATATATGAGTTAGATGCAGATTTTTGATGAGGATTTTGGTTATTGGTGATGAAATCTTAAGAGTTGCCATTTTATGATGATTAAATGCATTAATTAGTAAAGTGTAAACAATTTAAATAAATTGTTTATAAGCTTAAGAAATATTATTCTTTCAATATCATTATACCGAAATATTGGTATGGATTTTATTGTGGAATTTCTACCTTTTTCATGTCGAGTTACTATTCATAAATTACTATTCACGAGTTACTATTCATGAGTTACTATTCACGACAAAATTGTTTTTTTTTTCTGACCAAATTATAGTTAATTTATGAATATTACTCTTAAGATTAAATCTATATGTTGATTATATTGATTTCATTATCATATATAACATTTTTATAACCCTGATGTTGAAATTCTCTTTCACTTGAGTGTAAAGATGGGTAGATTGTTGGCATGATCATGACTATGGGTTCTCTTTGGCCAGTAGTGCAAAGTTGAATTGTTGAATGGTATGATCGTGACCATTGAATTTATAACTTAATATCTTTAGCTTAAGTGTAAAGGTGAGTTGATCAACATGGTTATAATTATTGTTTATATAATTCTGAAATGATTATATATTTCTTTGAGATATTAATATATTTGGCCTATAATGCAAAGATGAACTGTTGATGAATATCTTTGGCCTGTAGTGCAAAGATGAATTATTGATGAATATCTTTGGCATGTAGTGCGAAGGTGAACTGTTGTTGAATATCTTTGCCCCGTAGTGCAAAGATGGTTTATTGATGAATATCTTTGGCCGTAGTGCGAAGATGGATTTATTAGCATGATTATGGACAGGAACTGCGATTTGGTGTAACCATGATCTTTGATGTTTCAGGTAAAGACAGGTGATGAAAATATTCTTCGTCCTAGGTACGAAGAAAAATTTAGAATCACAATTATGATTATGAGTTATTCATATGATTGTGGAAAGGAACTGTTGAGTGATGTTACAGGGATAAAACATTGTTGGTGAATTTTTAACATGGAGAAGATAATAGACTTTATAGTCTGTTTGACTCTTCTAATGGATTGCTCGTTCTGCTGCATCTATGGTTGAAATTTTTATCATCTACCATATGTTCTAAATCTCTGATTTATTACTGATGAAGACTATTAATAATTTATTTATCTTTAGACATGATATTCTTTACTGGGCTAGTTGTGCTCACCCTTTTGTTTCACAATTCCTTTCAGGTAATAAGAGTGTAGCTGGGTCGAGCGGGGGTAACAAGGGAATAGAAAGGTGGTCATCATTTAGTAGTTATATTTGGTGAATAAAATAGGGTGAGGCGAACCCAACGTTGGAAGGGTGTTTTGTCACTATCATACAAGATGTCTAATGACATACAACCTCGTGTCATCATAAGACAGGGTTGTGCTCATCCACTTGCTAAGTATCTTTACGAGCACTACCTATATAATCTTGGTGTTTGTTTGAAGTATAATTTTTAATTAGAGACAGTGGAGATAATGATATGTCAAGAGAAGACTCACCATTGGGAAGAATATGATAGTAAACTTTTCGTTTTTCTTTGGGGTCTATTGGGTCAACCAAGGATAATTCTGTGGCCATATGATATCTATCATAACCTAGACGCATGGCCTCCCATGTACGAAGGTTTCCTTGAGCACTTTCCAAAGATTCTAATTTCTAAAATAATTTTTGACTATACCTTTATGTAAGGTGTCATTGAGAGGTGCTGTCCACGGTTGGGACATGAGTCACATTTGGTATATATTTATATCCAAACTCACAGCATATATGTTGTTATATTTTGCACGACAATTGTTGTAATAAAGTTGTAGTTATTTTCTGTACCATGTATTTGGTGACTCAAAATAGGTTGGATGGAATGGACCTGTTTTGGGGTTGTCACAATGTCAGCTTGTTCCGGATATTCCGGCTCAGCGTTGACAGTGACTAGACTATTGTTGATAATGTATTTAAGTTGTTGATGAAGAGTGGAGGGGATGGCCCCATCCATATGAATCAACGGTCTTCCCAATAGCAGTTTGTATCCTGTATCTATTTTGAGAACGTGAAAAGATACTCAAAATGTATGGGGACCAATCTCCACTGGCCATTCAATCTCTCCGACAGAGTTTCGTCGGGTTCCGTCGAAAGCTTTAATAACTGTATAGCTGCTTCGGATCCGGTTGAGATTGATGTTCATCTTTACTAGAGTAGCATAAGGACAGATATTCAAAGATGAACCTCCATCTATCAAGACTCCAGCTAGCATATATTCGGAGGATAAAACTGTAATGTACAATGTCTTGTAATGACCGGTCCCTTCGGACGGTATGCCATCATTAGTGAAAGATATCACATTGTTGTTAAAAATGTGATCAACCAAATGTTGAAATTTTTCCACATCTACTGATTTCGGCAAGTAGGCTTCTTCCAAAACCTTCAGTAGAATCTTCCAGTGATCCTCAAAAGAGAAAACCAAGTCCAATATTGAAATTTGATGTAGAGCTTCTCTTAAGCTTAAACCCACCTTGGCTTCATTATGGCCCATAGTACGGAGGAAGACGGATCTCAGGGGGTGCCTAACACATTCTCTCTGCAAAATCAAGCCCTCGAACCCTAATAAATCTCGGTTTCGTAGACCCGTTTAGCAGTGTCACATCACTGGGTAAATGTGCATACTTTTTCTCGGTTGTGTTGGTAAAACCATTGAAAAAACCAACTGGCGACTCTTACAATTAAATCGTCGACATATACATGTCGGACCTTTTCACAACTTGTTTTTTCAAAAAAATCTCGCCTAACATGAGAACACCAAAGAACAAGAACATAAAAGGGACAAATAAAAATCCCGACGTTGACAAGGGTTGTTATCGGGGTTAGATTTGATCGGGGTTTGATATGATCTCCCGGGGTTGTCTCTGGGGTTGAATTTGATCTCTCAGGTTTGTCTCCGGGGCTAGATTTGATCTCTCGGGGTTGTTTTCGACGTCAAAATTTTTTTTTATCCCTTCTCTGTTCTTGTCTTTTGGTGTTCTCATGTTAGGTGAGATTTGTTTGAAAAAACAAGTTATGAAAAGGTTTGACATGTATATGTCAACGATTGGGACTGTAAGAGTCGCCAATTAGTATTTTTAAATTGTTGCACCAACTCAACCGAGAAAAGGCTTGCACATAGACCAAGTGATGTGACACTACGTAGCATGAATGTGGTTTGTTGGACCATTTTCCAACAGGATGTGATGACTGTTTGTTCCCATAACTTTTGATGGGTATTGGAGTTATCACAAATGACTGATGAACTGCTTGGATGTGTAGTCCAAATCTCTCAGGTACTCTCAGGATGTTGACGTTGGGGTTATCACCAAAGTCCTTAATCCTTGGTACAGACGTTCTACCACATGCATTTCTCTCATGTACAAGAGACTCTGGGGATTATGTCTTATCTGAGGAAGATGTGTATAACAGATTCCATCATCAGTCCTGCTCGATGAGGATGTTTGTAACAACCCAAAAATGTATACAATTTAATTCTCGACTTCGGTCGTTAATAATACATTCAACCTCTAATTTTACATCATTAAACGATAATACAACCATTGAAATTTGCGGAATAATTAAAATTTTCTATTACAAACTATCCTCGTTCCCAAAACCTTCAACCTTTACATCTAAATACCTCATAATCATTTTAATACTACAATAGTTTACATTCGCAAAACAATATTAAAATTCAACATTAATACATTATTCGAAACATTAGACATGGTTTACAAGAATAACAACTTAGCTATGATATTAAATCTTCATATATCACTTTTGATCCATAACAATCAACTAGCACATAGCGTTACCTTCAATTCTTGAATCTACAAAAATGGTTATTTGCAAGAATGAGCTCGACAACTCAGCAAAATCTAACAATTTTCATGCATCACGTAGCACATAATAACATGCTCAACATACAAGAATAATCATAAACAAACATAGCATACATGTTTAGTTCACATAACAACTATAAAGATTGAGTTCCTTACTCAATCAACATTCACAGTTCAATCATCATAGTCATAGATTGACTTTCACATTTCATACTTTTGACATATATAATACATCATACACTAAAATTTTAAAGCAGTTCATCATCAAGTTCACATAGCAAAAAGGAACTGAAAGACTTGCCTTAACCGGCGTTTTACCAACACGCTAATACTTCGCGTCCTTGCACAACCTACACTATATGCGAGATTGATAATAAATAAAATCAATACTCAATCTCATGGTCAAATTTATTCTAAGACCTTACTTTATCTTATTATCCTTTATAATATCTTTATAGACATCTAATTGTATTTTATATGCAACTCGGTTTTATTTTCATTTTCATCACCACACATGCTAGACTATCTCACTTGTAGTTTAATGTGCATATACCACACCATTTTATTTTACCAATTTGGTTTCAAAAATGCATATTCAACACATTGTTTACATGTTTAATTTTCCTTCAGAAATCAAAAATTTCCCTTTTCGATTTCTTTCCATTATTATTCTTGTATTATCATCTTTTCATACTTAGATATCCAATATTAGCCATTAGTTAGGCACTTTGTATACCAAAGTTTAGAAATACTATTACTTTTAGGCATTTTATCAAGCACGTTATGTGCACACATTAAGTTATCTCAACTCTTGATCTTAAATGGTTAATTATGCATAGAATATGATAACACATATCTATATTCATTACATATGTCAAAATATATTTTTAATCATCAAAATATACCATCACCCAAAATCTTAATTCAAACATAATTATAAAACTCATCTTCACAATTTCTTTAACAAAACGTTGTTTTCGTTTTCAACGTATCTCCTTCGTTACATGTCCGTTTTTGTTCCTTTTTATATAAAATTAACCCTTACTCAGTGTACTACAACCTCATCTAGACCTTAAAGTCAGACCCTTATCCATCTAAACCAGATTCTGCAATTCATCAACTAGTGTAGAAAAATTTCATTTTCTGGACATCCTTGCTAAACAATTTATTTCGGACATGATCCGGTCCATAAAATGGCTCAATCTCGCGAGTCTAGCTAGTAAACATCCATATCTACAACTTTTCAGTTTTAAGTTTCTTCAGATTCAAAACACACGAATTTATATGAATTTTTCAAAGTCAGAAACCGTACCAGTTTTGATTTTCTAGACAGATTATTTTCCCTTCGGACCAGCCTTACTAAAACAGAGATTGCGAGAAATCTACGAGGAGTTTTCATGTGATTCCACTTTCAAAATATAGCTTACTTCCATATCTTCGATTTGATATAAGGCTCATTTTCTAACTCATTATACCCAAAGAGATATGAATTTCACAAGATATGTCAATAATTACTCAAAACCTACGAATTTTGTTCTTCAAATTTTCTTTCCATTTCATTTTCTTTCTTGAATCCTCTTGTTTGATTCTTGATAGTCCAAGATTAAACCAATACAAACAAATTAAGTATAATCTACTATCCTAGAACATAAATCTACCCAAAAAAAATCAAGGATTAAATAAGAGTTTAGAAGTTACCTTCTTCTAACTTTTTCTTCTTCTTCTTCTTCTAGCTCATCTCAATTCCTCTATATCTCTAGATTTCTCAATACAACTTCTATATAACCATTATCCTACATTTTGAAGAACATAAAATATAATTAAAACAAGGAATTTAGATTATAGTCTTATTAGTATGACTTTAAGAGAGAGATGAAGATGATGATAATGGGGCTTGTTTTGTCTTCTCAAAACTTTCCCTTCTTCTTCTTTTTCTTCCTCTTCTTCTTCTCCTACAACTCTCTCTAACTCTCTTCTTCTTTCTTTAGTTTGTTTTCTAAAACTAACATACTAACTTGTAGTATATACATATAATATACAATACTAGTAATATATAATATATGTAACTCCTAGTAATTATTAGATATACTAATTACTAGTTAATACATAGGTTACACCAATTTGAACTTGAAAAGCCTAAGACTATGTTTGGCAAATACTCATTATTTTAATTAATCAATAGCTTAATATCAATCAATCTCATCAAATTGTCACATAATTATATTTACTTGTTAATTATAATTTTGTGTAACAATCATCACATAACTCATTTAATTTAATTATCTCAATTAAATTAAAACTATAACATAAAATTATTATATTAATTAAATTAAATACTAAATATTCATTTAATTAATCTGCTACACTTAATTACATTACTCTATAATCAAAACAAAATTTATTTATTTAACTCAATAAATAATTCAATTAAATATTTATATATATTAAAATTAATATATAACATTCTCTTCACATCAATTCACATATTCTACAATATATGACATACACATACTCACACCCAACATATCTCATAAATAATACTTTTGTTTATAAAATTTTTATTTATAATTTCTAAAAATTTGCGATGTCACATCCTTTCCTCCTTATAAGGATTCCGTCCTCGGAATCACAGAAATCCTACCTTACTCTGGTTTTTCTCAAATCTATTCATTGAATAACTTCAACACATTACCTTAATATAGGTTTTATATTTTCTACTCTCACCATTCTTGATAATAAATTCTTATAAGTTTTATTTCATAACATTTACTTAGACTCAATTATATTTGAGTATTACATATTCTTTGACCCGTTCATTATCTTTCTCTAAGGATCATTATCATATACTATATGATCAAACTCTTAGGACATTACATTCACCCTTTCTTCTAAGAATTTCGTCCTCGAAATTTTTATTTATTAATATTTATTCATTCAATCTATCAAAAATAGATTTTACGTTAATACCTTATTCATTCATTGGATTCTATAACCACTTCCTTTCCACAAAGATCTTTCTACAATTATTAACTTTTCTATTAAAAGTTTTACATTATTCTTTGATAACTTTTCAGTTTTAAGTTTCTTCAGATTCAAAACACACGAATTTATATGAATTTTTCAAAGTCAGAAACCGTAACAGTTTTGATTTTCTGGAGAGATTATTTTCCCTTCGGACCAGCCTTACTAAGACAGACATTGCGAAAAATCTACAAAGAGTTTTCATGTGATTCCACTTTCAGAATATAGCTTACTTCCATATCTTCGATTTGATATAAGGCTCATTTTCTAACTCATTATACCCAAAGAGATATGAATTTCACAAGATATGTCCATAATTACTCAAAACCTACGAATTTTGTTCTTCAAATTTACTTTCCATTTCATTTTCTTTCTTGAATCCTCTTGTTTAATTCTTGATAATCTAAGATTAAACCAATACATACAAGATTAAGCATGATCTATTAACCTAGAACATAAATCTACCCAAAAATCAAAGATTAAATAAGAGTTTAGAAGTTACCTTCTTCTAACTTTTTCTTCTTCTTCTTCTTCTTCTACCTCATCTCAATTCCTCTATCTCTCTAGATTTCTCAATACAACTTTTATATAACCATTATCATACATTTGAAGAACATAAAATATAATTAAAATAAAGAATTTAGATTATAGTCTTATTAGTATGAATTTAAGAGAGAGATGAAGATGATGATGATGGGGCTTGTTTTGTCTTCTCAAAGCTTTCCCTTCTTCTTCTTTTTCTTCCTCTTCTTTTTCTTCCTTTTTCGTCCTCTTCTTCTTCTCCTACAACTCTCTCTAACTCTCTTCTTCTTTCTTTGGTTTATTTTCTAAAACTAACATACTAACTTGTAGTATATACATATAATATACAATACTAGTAATATGTAATATATGTAACTCCTAGTAATTATTAGATATACTAATTACTAGTTAATATATAGGTTACACCAATTTGAACTTGAAAAACCTAAGACCATGTTTGGCAAATACTCATTATTTTAATTAATCAATAGCTTAACATCAATCAATCTCATCAAATTGTCATATAATTATATTTACTTGTTAATTATAATTTTGTGTAACAATCACCACATAACTCATCTAATTTAATTACCTCAACTAAATTAGAACTATAACATAAAATTCTTATATTAATTAAATTAAATACTAAATATTCATTTAATTAATCTGCTACACTTAATTACCTTACTCTATAATCAAAACAAAATTTATTTATTTAACTCAATAAATAATTCAATTAAATATTTATATATATTAAAAATTAATATATAACATTCTCTTCACATCAATTCACATATTCTACAATATATGACATACACATACTCACACCCAACATATCTCATAAATAATAATTTTATTTATAAAATTCTCATTTATAAATTTTAAAAATCTGGGATGTCACATCCTTCCCTCCTTATAAGGATTCCGTCCTCGGAATCACCGAAACCCTACCTTACTCAGGTTTTTCTCAAATCTATTCATTGAATAACTTCAACACATTACCTTTATATATGTTTTATATTTTCTACTCTCACCATTCTTGATAATAAATTCTTGTAAGTTTTATTTCATAACATTTACTTAGACTCAATTATATTTGAGTATTATATATTTTTTGACCCGTTCATTATCTTTCTCTAAGGATCATTATCATATATTATATGATCAAAATCTCGGGACATTACATTTGTCATATACGATGCCCATGGGGAACGTGGGGAGAATGGTTCCAAGACTGTTGTTGTGCTTTTGTATAGGTTTTGAGGAGGCAAGTCTAGGAGCATGGTAGTCACAGGTGACAACCTTGAGATATTTGTTGGTCTGCCTTCTTCAAGATTCCGAGGAGGATTTTCTTGATTCATGATGGCCACAGACAACCACCGTGAAACAATTGTTGTAGTATCTTCATTAAGATTTTGGAGCAAGGTGGCTGACGATGACTCTAAAACATTTGTTGGCACTATACTGTCTATTTCAGGATGTGAAATTTTGGTAGACAAAGTCATTGGTTGAAGGCGGGACCTTTTATTTAATTCTCGCTCTAGGCATGCTCGGCAACGACGGTTCGGTGGTAGAGAAGGAAAATATATTGGCTGAACGGGGTCACAATGTTTTGATCGCTCTCTTTCGTGACATGCAAGTTGTCCTAGTTGACGTTTGGAGCACTCATTTTCTTTCCCAGCATAACGTATTTTTGGAGCAAGCCTTGCACATTACGTCAATGTTGATTTTGATATAACATTATACTTTTGTGCCTAAACCACAAACTCATAAAAAATGAATTACTATTTTGTTGATTTAAAATATATCGTATCGTTTTCCACTTTGTATATATAGCAACGTGATGTAAAATTACAATAAAGTGTTGCATTAATAGAACTATCTACCCAGCCGTTTATCAACTTTATAATTATAATAAAGTTTTTGTTTAATGCAAAAATAAAACACTATAGCCACATTTGCATGTAGTATTATTGTTCTATAGTAACATTAAAATTGATAACAAAGCAACATTAAGATAAAGAAACTAAAGCTCTTCACTACAAAATTGGTAAAAAAAAACAAAAAATCATAGTTCCTCAGTAATTCAATTGTATACACAAAATAAAAAAATAAGTAATATTAAATGAGACAAACCCAAAACATGTTGACAAATTAAACGTTCTACATAAAACGAAACTTAAAATTTTTTAAATTCAATAACATCCAAAACCATTGTAAAAACAGAGAGAAAAGAATAGGAATAAAAGTGATACCAATTGGCAATCTTTATTTGTTGTTCCTTGGCTAGAAAAGGTTGATTTCTGTTTCTCCTTAAATTTGGCATTCGCCAAAGTATCAGACCTTTTTTCATCTTTTGTGCAAGAACGCGATAAAATAAATGTAATAGTAAATGAGACAAACCAAAAATATGTTGACAAATCAAACGTTCTACATAAAACGAAACTTAAAATTTTTAAAATTCAATAACATCTAAATCCATTGTAAAAACAGAGCGAAAAGAATATGATTAAAAGTGATATCAGTTGACAATTTTAATTTTTTTCCTAGGGTAGAAGAAGTTGATTTTTGTTTCCCTGTAAATTTGGCATTCGCCAAAGCATCAGACCTTTGTTACTCCTTCCGTGTAAGAACACGATAAAAAAAATAAGTAATATTAATTGAGACAATCCAAAAACATGTTGACAAATCAAACGTTGTACATAAAATGATACTTATCATTTTTTAAATTCAATGACATCCAACACCATTGTCAAAACAGAGAGAAAAGAATAGGATTAAAACTGATACAATTGGCACTCTTTATATTTTGTTCGTTGGCTAGAAGAGATTGATTTTTCTTTCTCCTTTAATTTGTCATTCTCCAAAGCATCATACCGTTTTTTCTCCTTTTGGGTAAGAAAATGCTACTTAAAAGCAAAACAAAAAGAACAGAAAAAATGAATGAGAAATAGGTATAAGGATACACTACCTAACGTATACGGAGACAATTTAGTTCATACTCATTGCGAATTACCACTCCTGCATTATTCTGATGAAGTATTCGAACCTGTAGGCATAAAAACGTTGAGCAGTAAATAAGTTGGTAAAAAGATAAGAAAAAAAGTAAGAAAATGATGAGTAAGAAAAAATTATCATACGATATTTTCGAGGTCGTCATTCATCTGTCACGACATTAATGAAAATAAATTAAAATGAATAAGTTATTAAAAAAATCAATAAGATTTATTTAGAGAGAGTTAATCAGATAATAAACTTGCACCACCATATATAACAACATCATCCATTGGTCGATGATTGTGCAGTTTAAACGGTTGTAGCTACACAGTCAATTTCATAAGTTATGGATAATGAACATCAATTACATAATATACATACACAAAAGTACATACACGTCCAATTTCCAGAACAAAAATAACCAACTCAACCTAAATTACCCTACAAATTTAACAAAATGAACACTCAATAACAACCAACTCAACATCGATTCCATCCTAACATTCATAATAAAAAAAACCTATTTCATCATAACTATAAACCTAATATTCGTGTGCAAATGTGTGTGTGTGCTACTACTGTGAAAGAGAGATAGAATGTGAACACAAATTAAACACCCATTGTAAAAAAACAAATTTAAAACACCCAAAGTTAAACTGAAGCTGTCAGAAATAGATAAGAAGACTTATGATGAGATAGATTAGAATTTTTAACTGAAGCAATTCGAAAGCTTAAGTTAAAGATTTCGAGGTATAACTGATATTAATAGTTGATTCACTTGATAAAAAATTAATGATAAAAACAATTTTAATTTACACCCCAACTCAGTTGATTCGTACAATTAAAAAAGGAAAATTAGACCCAATACATGGTAAGAGGTTGTTTGAAAACGAAACTATAGAAAGAGTCATCAAGCATTCGTTTTATAGAAAAGTGTCATCCACGCACCCTTAAAGAAGCTCAAGTTAAGTTTAATGGTACAATAATATCTATAATAATATGGTACAATAACGGTTCAGATTTATTTTAATTTTACGAGTAAATCATGGGAAGACATATCAACTCTTCTTAAATCAATAATACCTCCTGGACCAAGGTCGTCACCCTAATCAATCACGTTGTAAATTAAAATATAAAGTCTTGAAAAATAGGGGGGAATAAAACATTGTTTCCAACCACTACTTGCTCAAACAAATATTACCAGACCCATCTTCCGTTTTAAGGATCAGAACTTCCCCTACATATGGGTATTGAAGGTACTTTAAATTTTTAAATTACCCTTTATAAGACCTCTACCCGAAGTTCCTTAATATTTGTTGACGTATATCTAAAAACCACTAAGTTCCTTAATTATTTTAATAGGCCAGACTTTTCTATATTAAATTCTTCCAGATGTTATTGCTTGATGTTTGAAATACGCGTATGCTTTCTAGATGATCATAACCTATAATCCATAATGAAAAGTTTGAGCAAGAGTACCAATTATTTGAGCAGAGGAAGTATATGTGCTCTGGTGAGGAAAAGAGATTTTTTATTTGTTATTTATTTATTTTTATTAACAGATTAGGAAAAGATATGTTACAGTAATCACTTGAATTAAGTATTGTTACCCCACCTTTATTGTTTTGTCCAAATGTATATATATTTTTCTTTTTCCTTTCAAAAGTTTTCTTGAAACATAAATGATCATAGAGAAAAATACTAATAGTACTAATAACAAATGAGGGATATGCCTAATTAAGGTTAGATATTTTTCATTATGTCGTGTCTTACTCTCCTTGAACACATATACTGTCAGAACCAAAATAAATTAAGAGGTAAAGAAAATATTAGTATTGACCATCATTCAACAGTAATAATGACTGCTTTAAGTATCAAGATTATTATTTCTTTTGCGCAAAAGAAATAATAATCTTGATACTTAAAGCAATCATTAACACCATGTATACTGTCATTAACACCATGTATACACGTAATAATCATTCAATCAAAACAATGAGCAGGGCTTACAGAAGCAGAGCAGTAAATACCTTCAAGAATGCTACTAACTTCTAAACACCATGTATTCCTTCAAGAATGCCACTAACTTCTAAACCTTCATTCTCCTGTACCAAATAAATACAAATAACAATCAATTTTAAGCTTAAATAAATGAAAAAATAACAAAGAAAAAGGTTTAGAATGGGTTTGATTCAAGAAAAACTAATGATATTATCATAGCCTAAACAATCTACTAAAATTAAAAAACATCAAGATTAAAAAATCAACCCGTTATATTGATGAAGTGCAATTGTAAAAGTATGTATGTTCATCAATATATTGTTACAGTATGTTGATATTAATGGACTGCAATTGTAATGTGTGTGTAACCTATGGCAAATAAATTGTAATGGCCAATTGTAATATACTGTTACAGGCGCGTGCTCCAAAGGCAATAAACTGAAAAAAATGACTTGATTAAATTGCAATAACACCATGTACTCAGTCTTTGAAATTAGTTCACCAGTACTTGCATCCTTCACTTAAGCTTGTGTTGTGATTTTAATATATCCAAAATGATAAATTGCCCATTCAGGTTTTAAGTTCTAATAATATCAATTAATTTCATATTCTAGTAAAATATCCTCATTTAGACATTTTAACGAACACCAAAAATGCAAGCTTTAAAAAACTCAATTTTATATAAATTCTAACATATAAATATATAATTTCCTTATGCTCTGGAATCTTTCTGATGCCACCAATAGTACAACCTCCCATAATAAATCATAACAATTAATAACTAACCTGGGGATTCAAGTTACTCAAAATATATAGTCATGGTTATTCACTGTTTGTTGAAAGATTAATTTGGTCGACCAACAAACTTGTAATGGTAATTAGTGAAGAAACAGAATCAAACATCACTTATTACCTGGGAAGGCTAAGAACCCATGGCAAATTTGAAGGCATCAATTTGCTAAGGCTATTTCCCAGTAAATTTTTCCTTGCTTCCTCTCTAGTGACGCTGCCATTATCGCACCGGTGAACAGTTGCTACGTCGGCGGGAGAGTAAAAGAGAGATAGATGATGCGACTGTTGGTAGAAGAGAGAGAGAGAGACGATGCGACAGTACAAAGGGATTTGTAGGTGGAGGAGAGTATAAATGAAGGAGAAGACGAAATGAGAAGGAGCAAAGGTATAAGGTGGGATTTGGGTAGCGTGTAAGGGGGGTTTGATTTGGGCGGTTTTTTTATTTATGGAATGTGTGACATCCCAAATTTTTAAGAATTAATAAATGAGAATTTAATAAATAAAATTCTTATTTTAAGATGCTTAAGTACATGTATGAGATTAAGTAAATATATATTTTGAATATGTATGTTTATGGATTGTGTGGAGTGTAATGAAAGAAACTATATAACCTAATATATTATATATTGGGAATGAAGATTAAATAACCGAAGAGTTATAGCTATTTAAAAAGCATATTGTTTGATCTATGTGATTTATGTGGCACGTCTGAACATATTAAATTATGTTAAGAAATATATAGAATCAATATGAGAGATAAATGAATAGCAATCTTTTGGGATTGTATATATTTGTTGATAAACAAATAATAGAAAGTATTGTAAATTAATCTTTATATATTATGTATGAGGATTAATAATAACGAATGAAGTGTAGTAGTATAATAACGTGAGAAATTTATTTTGGTATATCTCGGTTATTATTTATTTTTAACTTAATTAAAGAAAGTTTAATTTAGTTATATAAATAAATAGTTATTTAAATTCCAAATTTAGTGGGATAAAAATCCTAATTAAATATTAGGATAAGATAAATATGTGCGTGAATTATGTTATTTCATAACTCAAAAAGGATTTAATTAAATGAATAATAAGGAATGGAAAAATAATAATAATAATAATAATAATAATAATAATATATGTATTTCATTTTGCTCTTCATCTCTCACTCTCGGATAAACCGAAGAAAGGAGAGAGAGAGACGGAGAGAGCGAGAGAGAGGGAGAGGGAGAGAGAGAGAGGGAAGGCTTGGGCATGGATGGAGGAAGAAGAAAGCATAGGAAGGTAACCATGGAAGAAGTCCCATAGAAGGAAAGAAAGAAAAATGAAGAACAAAGGTATAAAACTCAAACTTTGTCCATTTTTGTTGTATTTTAATTTGGATCTAGTGTTGGGTTGTTGATTATTGGACTTGATAATGGGAAATCTTCATAATATATGATGATTCATGGTTAGATCTAGAGGTTTTATGGGTTATTAAGCTTGGGTTTTAGAAATAATCTCTAAAAAAACTCAAAATATGTCATTTTCCTCTGTGATGCTCAGATCCGTATAGTGGGTATGGTTGAAATTTTTTTTATTTTCTTATATGTTGTAATATTATGAGTTAGGAGTTCATAGAACTTGGAATCATCTTATTTGGATGTGTAAAACTCAAAATATGAAAATCGGTAGGAGATTGGGTCTGAAAATCGCGACTGGGCTGGTGCGGGCGTGCGCGGGCGCGCGCGGGCGAGCGGCGTGGGCACGTGGCGGCTGACTTTGGCTGGGCGACGCGATTTTGACATCCAAAACTAAAACGAGCATAACTTTTGCATACGAAGTCCAAATTGAGCAATTCAAGATGTTTTGGAAAGCTTAAAGATAGTACTACAACTTAATTTAATAAAAATTAAAATTTGAGATTTTGGGCAAAGGTTAAAATGGGCAGTTTTTGAAATTGTTGCTCAACCGGATGCGAACGAAAGGTGTCGAGCTTGCGTTTTATGAACCTTAAAGCATTCCGAACCTACTAATCACCGTTTTAAGTATTACAAGGTGTGAATCTTGAATAGTAAAGTAAGGATTACCCATTATGGGTCGTATTTAAAAAAAAAAGGTTTAAATACTTAATTACATGTAAGTATAACTTGAAGAAGTAAAGCGAAAGCTTGATTAAGGTTTATTTAATTTATTTAGATTAATCTAATGTACATCCAAAATGATGTGGAGACATATGAAAAGGACTTAGCTACATGTTAAGTATTAATAGGAAAGATTAGGATATGTGGAGTAGAGTTTACATTACAATTACTATGTGTTGTTGTGTGACTAATAGTTGATATGCGTGATTATATAATTGTGTAGGGCACGTGAAGTGCAGATAACTGTAAGCTGTTAATCTATTGTTGGTAAACAACGATCAAGGCAAGTCTTTCGGTTCCTATTTTCTACGTGGACTTGATGAACTGTTTTAAATTGCATGATATGTTATACATGTTGAAATCATGAAATGTTAAAGTCAATATATGACTGCATTGTTTTGACTAAGTAATGATGATTGAGTAAGGAACTCAATCTTTATATTTGCTATGTGAGTTAAAAGCATGTATGCCATGTTACTTTAATGAGTTGTATATCGAGCATGTTATTATATGCTATGTGATGCATGAAAACTGTTAGACTTTGCTGGGCTGTCGAGCTCACTCTTGCAAATAACCACTTTTACAGGTACAAACTTTAAGGTAAAGATATGTGCTAAGTGAGTTATAGATATCTATATTCACGAAGATTACTTATGTTCTATGAGAAATGTATTTCCTATCTTAAATGTAACATGTTGTTGAATTGTAAGTTGAGCTATCCAATGTATATGGATATTTAGTTATGATGTAAGACTTTGTATAGTCAGTTTGTTGTAATGATTCATGGCATTTGATTTGAATCGAAGAGATGTAATGTAAAGGTTACGATTTAGGGCAAGACAGAACTAGATGTATAAAAATTTTAATTATTCCGCAATTTTAGTGATTTTTAATATCGAATAATGATGTAAAATTAGAGATTTAATGTATGGTTAACGACCGAAGTCGAGAATTAAGTTGTATAAATTTTGGGGTCGTTACAGTTGGTATCAGAGCTGATAGGTTAGAAACCTTAGGCAAGAGTACTTTAGGCTATAACCTTAGAGAAAAGAGGTGAAAATAAGGAACGAATAAGCTCAAATAGAGTTTGAACAATAAGGGATTAAAACTTGCGTGAAATGATTCAAAGAAGAATCTCGCAGAGTTATAAGGAATGTGAATGTGGGGTTACCTAACTCCAGGATGTAAGGTGATAATAAATAGACAATGTCTATAAAAAAAAGAATGATAAAGAAGTTAAGAATAGAGAGTTATATTTAAGTATGGTGCAATTGTACTCTTTAGTAGTTGATGTATGGTATATGGGCTAAACGATTCCATCATAGAACGGAGGTATATACGAACTAGCAACTCGGAACCTAGTTTGTTGGTTGTTTGTGGGAAACCACTCAGCGTACCATATTGAAACTGTTAGAGACTCGATGTGTACCAAGTGTAGAAAGTGGATACGTATGATGAAAGTGTAGAACTTGAATGAAATGTTGAGCAATGTAAATGAAGTTAGAAATTCTTAAAGGAAGAATTGTTATATAAACAAGAAGATTCAAAGAAGAATCTTGAAGAGATATAAAGATAAAAAAAAGCCAAGATAGCGAATAATGTCGTAAATGATGAAAAAGAGAAAGAAAGAGGATCGTAAAACAAAACGATCACGAGTTAAGAAAATTTTTTTAAGGGAGATGATTATAGAATAAGATCACGACGTGGTCTGTTTAAGTTATAAAAGAAAGATGGTCTATAATGTTTGAATAATTATAGCTTAATGCTATGAAGATGGAGTACTATAAAAAAATACGAGATAACTCATGAGGAGTTATAGATGATATGATACGAGGAATTCGTATCGAGCAAATAGCAAGTTATAAGCAAGATAGAGTTAGGTGGGATTTCAATTGAGGACTCATGTGATGGCTGAGTTGTACAAACCTTTGTATGGGTGAGGGTTTTGTATTTGCACTCAGTTTATCACATTGATAATCATTAGAATGTTTGTGTCGCGCTATTTGATATATGCCTGTTGAGAAGGTGATTCTTTTCTCATGTGTATAACAGATAGGTAGAGTCTAGTTAGAGAATATTATAAGATTAAGTGCGAGTTCTTAAAACTCATACTTATGGTAGGTTCGTGACTCATAATTATATGGTATGTTTTTGAACCCCTCAGCGAATGGACGCCTATGGTCTGACTAGGATAAGTTCTTAAACTCATATGATTGTGGCAAGTTCCTGAACTCATAACGTGTGGTAAGTTTGACGAACTGGGTATAGATAAGTGTAAATGGAGTATTGAGGATGATAGGAATAGATAGACTAATTAAGCAATGGATCATTATAGAAAGTGGAGTTGATGGTGGAAGCATAGGTATTCTAAATCTACTAGCTATGCTAGACTTTCAAAATTTATTGACTTCGTGCTAATGTTTACACTTCTATTTTCTTGAAAAATATTGGATCAAATGATGGAACCAATGAGTTTTAACAACAATACTGTTATTCGTATGTCTATGCTAATTGCTTCGGCTAGACAAAAATGATTTGCAATATATCAAAATATATTTTATATCATTAATGCATCATGTAACCTGGTGCAAAGATGATAAAAATGATGGAGTCATCAATACAGTATTACCTAGTGTTGGATGTGATCCAAGGATCGTCAACCCACTATGGTATGATGTAGTATGATAAAATCACCAAATGACGGAATCCTCAACGGACTGTAAATACAGTGCGGTATCATTACGTCATAAAAAGATTTTTGAGATTTCTTTGAGATATTAGAATACATATGTATTATTGTATGTATATGTATATTTTGGTTGATGTCCGAATTGTTGTAGAGGTCTATGCTATTTGATTCAGCTAGACAAATATTGAAAGATGTTCATGAAATTCAAACGTTCATTGAAAAGTTATGCCAAACCAAATTGTGTTGGTGCGGATTCAGATGTTGAAAAGCTGAGATGAACAACCCTAATATTAGGGGTTACGCTTAGTTTATACTTTGCGCTGAAATATTTGTGCACAATACATGTACGAAGGATTGATCCCCCTAAGTACTTTGGAGTCCTTATAGTCTTATGACTGTTAAAGTTAAAGTTGAAAGATTACTTATAACTGTGGACATGGTTCGTGGTCATTAGACCCTCAGTTAAATGCTTGCACTCTAAATTCTGAGATGAACAACTCTTTTATCAGAGGTTACGCTTAGTTTATACTTTGCGCTGAAATGTTTGTGCACAATATATTGTACGAAGGGCTTAACACCCTAAGTACGGAGGTCCATATAGTCGTATGGCTGTTAAAGGTTCAAGTCAAGATATACTTGACAACCTGGGGACGTAGTTCAAGGTCTTGTGACCCTCAGCATAATTTGGAATCTTTTAAATTCTTGAGTTATTCATACTACTTCCTAATTATTGAACAATTGTGGAAGATTCTTGAAATTCTAAAAGGTGAATGTGGTAAGGATGACGTTCTTTTGAAAGAAGTAAGTCGTAGAATGCGACACTGAATGATGAGTATATGGAATAAGTGAGAAAAGAAATTTTGAAATGAGAAGGAGATGAGCTATCAAAGAATAATGTAAATCTCTTAATAGAAAAGTTTAATAATTGAAGAAAGATCTTTGTGGAAAGAGGTGGTTATAAAACCCAATGAATGAATAAAGTATTAACGTAAAATCTATTTTGATAGAATGAATGAATAAATATTAATAAATAAAATTTCGAGGATGAAATTCGTAGAAGAAGGGGTGAATGTAATATCCCGAGTGTTTATGATAGCGATCCATAAAAAAAATAAAAAAAAATAAAAATGAAAAGTTGTTGAAGAAATGAATGAAGTATATATATATGTGTGTAAACTTGTTTTGCTAAGTTAACATGTTGAAGTTATTCAACGATATTTGTGAAAGAGATTTGTGAAAACTGAGTAAGGGAGGTTTCGTTGATTTCGAGGACGAAATCCTTATAAGGAGGGAAGGATGTGACATCCCAAATTTTTAAGAATTAATAAATGATAATTTAATAAATAAAATTCTTATTTTAAGATGCTTAAGTACATGTATGAGATTAAGTATATATATATTTTGAATATGTATGTTTATGGATTGTGTGGAGTGTAATGAAAGAAACTATATAACCTAATATATTATATATTGGGAATGAAGATTAAATAACCGAAGAGTTATAGCTATTTAAAAAGCATAGTGTTTGATCTATGTGATTTATGTGGCACGTCTGAACATATTAAATTATGTTGAGAAATATATAGAATCAATATGAGAGATAAATGAATAGCAATCTTATGGGATTGTATATATTTGTTGATAAACAAATAATAGAAAGTATTGTAAATTAATCTTTATATATTATGTATGAGGCTTAATAATAACGAATGAAGTGTAGTAGTATAATAACGTGAGCAATTTATTTTGGTATATCTCGATTATTATTTATTTTTAACTTAATTAAAGAAAGTTTAATTTAGTTATATAAATAAATAGTTATTTAAATTCCAAATTTAGTGGGATAAAAATCCTAATTAAATATTAGGATAAGATAAATATGTGCGTGAATTATGTTATTTCATAACTCAAAAAGGATTTAATTAAATGAATAATAAGGAATGGAAAAATAATAATAATAATAATAATAATATATGTATTTCATTTTGCTCTCCATCTCTCACTCTCGGATAAACCGAAGAAAGGAGAGAGAGACGGAGAGAGCGAGAGAGAGGGAGAGGGAGAGAGAGAGAGGGAAGGCTTGGGCATGGATGGAGGAAGAAGAAAGCATAGGAAGGTAACCATGGAAGAAGTCCCATGGAAGGAAAGAAAGAAAAATGAAGAACAAAGGTATAAAACTCAAACTTTGTCCATTTTTGTTGTATTTTAATTTGGATCTAGTGTTGGGTTGTTGATTATTGGACTTGATAATGAGAAATCTTCATAATATATGATGATTCATGGTTAGATCTAGAGGTTTTATGGGTTATTAAGCTTGGGTTTTAGAAATAATCTCTAAAAAAACTCAAAATCTGTCATTTTCCTCTTTGATGCTCAGATCCGTATAGTGGGTATGGTTGAAATTTTTTTTATTTTCTTATATGTTGTAATATTATGAGTTAGGAGTTCATAGAACTTGGAATCATCTTATTTGGATGTGTAAAACTCAAAATATGAAAATCGGTAGGAGATTGGGTCTGAAAGTCGCGACTGGGCTAATGCGGGCGTGCGCGGGCGCGCGCGGGCGTGCGTGGGCGCGCGGCGTGGACACACGGCGGCTGACTTTGGCTGGGCGACGCGATTTTGACATCCAAAACTAAAACGAGCATAACTTTTGCATACGAAGTCCAAATTGAGCAATTCAAGATGTTTTGGAAAGCTTAAAGATAGTACTACAACTTAATTTAATAAAAATTAAAATTTGAGATTTTGGGCAAAGGTCAAAATGGGCAGTTTTTGAAATTGTTGCTCAACCGGATGCGAACGAAAGGTGTCGAGCTTGCGTTTTATGAACCTTAAAGCATTCTGAACCTACTAATCACCATTTTAAGTATTACAAGGTGTGAATCTTGAATAGTGAAGTAAGGATTACCCATTATGGGTCGTATTTTAAAAAAAAAAGGTTTAAATACTTAATTACATGTAAGTATAACTTGAAGAAGTAAAGCGAAAGCTTGATTAAGGTTTATTTAATTTATTTAGATTAATCTAATGTACATCCAAAATGATGTGGAGACATATGAAAAGGACTTAGCTACATGTTAAGTATTAATAGGAAAGATTAGGATATGTGGAGTAGAGTTTACATTACAATTACTATGTGTTGTTGTGTGACTAATAGTTGATATGCGTGATTATATAATTGTGTAGGGCACGTGAAGTGCAGATAACTGTAAGCTGTTAATCTATTGTTGGTAAACAACGATCAAGGCAAGTCTTTCGGTTCCTATTTTCTACGTGGACTTGATGAACTGTTTTAAATTGCATGATATGTTATACATGTTGAAATCATGAAATGTTAAAGTCAATATATGACTGCATTGTTTTGACTAAGTAATGATGATTGAGTAAGGAACTCAATCTTTATATTTGCTATGTGAGTTAAAAGCATGTATGCCATGTTACTTTAATGAGTTGTATATCAAGCATGTTATTATATGCTATGTGATGCATGAAAACTGTTAGAATTTGCTGGGCTGTCGAGCTCACTCTTGCAAATAACCACTTTTGCAGGTACAAACTTTAAGGTAAAGATATGTGCTAAGTGAGTTATAGATATCTATATTCACGAAGATTACTTATGTTCTATGAGAAATGTATTTCCTATCTTAAATGTAACATGTTGTTGAATTGTAAGTTGAGCTATCCAATGTATATGGATATTTAGTTATGATGTAAGACTTTGTATAGTCAGTTTGTTGTAATGATTCATGGCATTTGATTTGAATCGAAGAGATGTAATGTAAAGGTTACGATTTAGGGCAAGACAGAAGGAGATGTATAAAAATTTTAATTATTCCGCAATTTTAGTGATTTTTAATATCGAATAATGATGTAAAATTAGAGATTTAATGTATGGTTAACGACCGAAGTCGAGAATTAAGTTGTATAAATTTTGGGGTCGTTACAGAATGAAATGTCAGTCTTTGGATTAAGTTGTAAAAATTGAGATTCAATCTAAAACGCTATTGTACTTCAGATTCAAATTTGGTTCTAATTTATTCTCCTGTCATCAAACTATGTTTGATTGAGCCTGGATTTACATCCGGTTATATATATATATATATATATATATATATAAGTAATAAAATTCACAGACCGACGGTGCGGGCATACACACACAACACGCCTCTCAACGTGAATAATTGTGTGTGAACAAAAGTGGAGAAATGCTTTAAGAAATGGGAGTAGGCTTACAGTGGGCTGTCAAAGAAGACTTCAAATAGCTTTAAATGAATGAACACTCGGTTTCCACCAGTAAAAATGTAGCAAAATATAAGCTCACAAGTGTTTGAAATGAAAAAGCACTAAGTTTATAGTGTGTACAAAGCAAAATGGACAGGGCTTCCTCGCCTTATTTTCTTACAAATTGCCACCCCAAGCCCTCTATTTGTAGAGGGGGGGAGCCACAGGTGTATCTGCGGCTGCCCGGGGTGCCCCGAGCTCTATGGGCCATGCCATCTCAAAGTACGTGCACTCGTGTGACGCGTTGTCTGCTCAAACCTTCATAACTTTCAATCTTGGCATCCGATGGAGGCGTATAATACCTTTTATGAATGTTGTTGTTGAGAGCTACATAATGATATGGGATAAGAGGTTGTACGAAGTCAGAAAGATGGGTCCATGCCCAGGTTTTCAAGTCTTCAAATTCTATCCGGTGTGTTGTCTTGTGTAGTAGTCACTCGGGATTTGAGCTATGGTTCTTGTAGGACACTTTTATGTAGCATATAGGTTGAAATATTGTTGAGATGGCGTGAATATGGGATTGAGGTGGCAAAATGATAATTTTGCCCCTCATCGGGGGTTATCTCCGGCTTTGGGCTGATCCATCACTCGTTGCTCAGGGTTATCTCTTAGATTGGGCTACTACAAGTGTTGAATGTCCTCAAGGTTCTCTATGAGGTGTGCTTAACCTCTCGGGGTTATCTCTAGGTTTGAAACTAAATGCCTCGGGGCTATCTCTGAGGTTGAATCTGATTACTAGGGATTGAAATGAGCTTTTCTGAGGTTATCTCTAGAATTGCAACTGCATTCCTCGGGGTTAGAACTGAATATCTCAGGGTTATCTCCGAGATGGAACTAACTTCTCTGGTGTTATCTCTGGAACTGTAATTGCATTCCTCGGGGTTATCTCCGAGGTTGAAAACTGAAACCCCTGGGGTTGTCTCTGAGGTTGGAACTGACTTCTCCGGTGTTATCTCCGAAATTGAAATTACATTCATCGGGGTTGTCTCCGAGGTTGAAAACTGCAACTCCCGGGGTTGTCTCTGAGGTTGAAAACTTAATATCTCGGGGTTGTCTCCGAGATAGAACTAACTGAATGTCCCGGGGTTATCTCCGGGATGACAAACTGAGTATCCTGGGGTTGTCTCCAAAACTAAAATTGATTTGACCTCCAGGGTTATCTGTAGAAGATGATTCTGCCCTCTTGCAATGTTAGTAACAAGAATAGAAAATTTCGAGTGTCTATAGTTGTCTCTAGGGCTTAACTTGATCTCTTGGGTCTATCACCGGGGCTTGACTTAATCTCCCAGGATTGTGACCGAGGTTGAATTTGATCTCCCGGGGTTATCTCTGGGGCTTGACTTGATCTCCCAGGGTTGTCACTAGGATTTTACTTGATCTTGACTTCTAGGGTTATCTCTGGAAGACAACCGACGATTCTATCCTCTTGCATGGTTAGTAACAGGAATGCAAAATTTTGGGTTTCTACACTATTTTTACTACCTTTTTATGTGATCTATTATGATTTCACTTGCAAGGGTGTATTTTTAGAAAAGACCGACAAAAATGTCGATAATTTGAAAAGTTTAATTGTAATGCGATTGGGTCGAATTAGACAGAGTCGCTAGTTGATATAAGTTTAAATGAATGTATCAACTAATCTGAGTTTTAAAAGGTTTTAGAAATATGGCCTAATATGTGACACTGTTTAATTGGTCTGGAACATGATATTCATAGAGCTTGGGGGCTTGCTTAAACAAGGGGAAGGTGTTAAGCACCCCCCGACTTCCATGAAACACAGTTACCGCTACTTTTTTATTCCCTATACATTATGTGTGTGTGTGTGTGTGGAAAGCTTTTGTTTTGTTTTGCAAAGATGTTTTGTGCTTTATTTTGATAGTAGTGTTATGCCTCTTTGGACCTATGTACAAAGGGTTTGACTTATTAAAAAGTTCATTTTTAATAGGTAAAGCATATAAAAGTGAGGTTTTGAAAATTGATTTTCAAACCCTTTTGCTCAAATAGGAATTAAGGCTTTTGATACTTCCTTTTATCTTGTATTAAGCCTATCTTTTAATCTTGGGTGGTTTAGAACTCGAGGTTCTAATGGCTTGATTTTTCCTTAAGTCTATCCATCTTGACGATATATATTTTATAAAATCTTCATTAATTTGATTTGAAAATCATTTTGAGTGACGAAATAAGAACTAGAAAATATAAAGGTTGGGCTCCTTATGGGCATAGAAGCCATCGAAGTAAGTCCGAACACCAACAAACCATGATTTCACTATTTAGAGGCCTTAAATCCAGATAACAGTTTTAAGGCCCCATATTTACGTTTACATTGGATTGCAAGCTGTCATTTACAACTTAAACGAGTCCATTTTTAGATCAGGATCTAAATACATTGACTGGATCATCAATCCTTTGTAGTTCATAGGCTCACATGAAGATTTAAAGCTTGCACAATGAATATTTAAACATATTATGCAAAAATAGCTAAAAACTTCGCTAAACAATTAATTTATTGAACAAATCCTTGTATGCAATTAAACAAGCTTCCCGTTTCCTCTATATATAGATCTAGGGTCACGTGGTTGCTAAATATTAATAAAAACTAGAAAGTAAACTAGATCTATACAGATCTTACTCATTCTAGCTTCCAGGTTCAAGTTTTATAACTTTTGAACCAGTTAAAAGCTAGATCTGACCAGATCTAGTCAATACAACGCAAATATTGACAATTTACACGAAATGAACGGTTAAAAAGCTATATGTATGCCATAGTCAGATCTGTATATATATAGTACTTTTATATATAGAAGCAGATCTGAAGAGATCTTAAAGTTAGGCATGAGATTGGCTATCAAACTGCTTTTGGCACCTCTATAATCGATTTCCACCGGTTAAAACTTGATATGTTGTAGTATATATGTATAGAAGTGATTACAGAAGAGATTTACAGAGTTTAAGATGAAGAAACTCTCCCTTTCTCTCTCAGACCCTCAGATTTCTCTCTCTAGAATACTATTAACTGAATTCTCTCTCCCTAAAAATGAGCTGGGGGCTGATATTTAAAGATCGACTAGTCGCGAGTCTACCTACGGCAGCTACTGGGCCTGGTGGGCCATGTTGCTTTAAAGTGCTTGCACCTCAATCTACCCATAGGCTGCTCTAACCCTTGATAACTTGCAATCGTGGAATCCTATGGAGATGTGCCATACCACTTTGGAAAGCTCTTTCTGAGAGCTACATAGAATAGCATCTTCAGGTCTTCGTAGGCAGTCCATTGAGCTGTCTTGAGTAGTATTCACTTAGGATTACTGTGATGCCATTTGATGACCATATTTACAGCTGGATGTATGTTGTTTATGTTGTGTTGCCAACACTCCACTTTTTTCCTGGCCGGGGTTATCTCCGGGGTTGAAGTGGCTTTTGTATGTCCCTCGATGTTGTCTATAGGTTTGATTGTTATTGATTCTGTCTTTTCTTGGGTCTCCGAGGTTGATTTCATATCCTACATGTTTGTGTCCATGGTTTAAGGTTTACTGTAGTCCACCAGGGTAGAAAAGATGTTTTTTCCCTCCTACTAGTTTAGTCTAAGAAAAACAAAATTTCGAGTGTCTACAGATGCCCCCACTTATCATGTATATGCAATGCAATGGTATGAACATTATAAAAATTACTAGACACTTGAAATATGACTAGATGGAATACAATTGATATAATGCAATGCAAATGGAATGGAATGATGCAATGCACATGAAATGATGTGATGCCTACGTTGGGGCTGTTTCCAGCTGTTTGATTTTTTCATCGGTGTTGCTGATACTTTTTTGATTGAGATGTTTTTTGTATCTATGTTTGAGATGATATTCTAAAATCATCAAACTTTCCCGATGCATGTGTTGTTAGTACTTTACAACGGTGTCTACCCTGCTGGTAGTTGGCAACGGTGCCTACCCTGCTGGTAGTTGACAACACACTACAACAAAAAGGCTTATTTCTGACGTAATATTTTGTCGGTATTAAGGATATTTCGTCGAGGTTAACCTTATTTCTGACGGAATATTCAGCCGGAAATTCGGTCGTATATAAGCAGGTCGAAATTAAGTCCATCGGTCTTTCGGTCGGGGATACTTAAGCTCGACGGAATTATCGTTGACCAAATATTTAGTCGGGGTTAATATATTTCCGGCTGAAAATAGTCTATCGAGGATATTCAATCGATGATAAGCATGCCACATGGTAGCCTGTCGAAAATGGTAAAGACCTTAACCTGGACAGATCTCCGTCGAGATTACCACTATTCTGTCGAGAGTAGATGTGACACGTGGCACATGACCAAAATGATAAGGACTTATTTTTGACGGAAATCCGTCGAGAATAGTGTGTTTATTTTAAATGTTTTATTTGTTTTTGAAATATCTAGGGATTTAACCCACATTTGTTGTACCCGTACCTGTTCATGTTTTCCCAACAACACATACACAAGCTAACAATATGGCCAACATGAATCCCATTAATTTAAACTAAACATAAACAAAACTAAAGTAAAAATGAGAAGTAACTAAACGAGATTAATTACAACTAACTTAATAAGGTCCAATAACATGAATTACAATTACCAAGGCCAACAATATGTCAATAACCAACTAAATGAGAAGTAAAAATGTCAAAAACATCCCATTAATCTAAACTATATCAAACATCACATTAAGCTAAATTAAACTAAATGTCAAACTGCAACGTAAACTAAGTCGAAAATTATGTAAACTACAAAAGAATGTAAACTAAGTCAAGCTAATAGAGCTCCCGGTGTGATGAGGATCATCAGGTGGGTGTCGATGCTGCTCTGGAGTATGAAAATTGCAATCATCGTCATCCCGCTCGTCACCATGTTGATACAATATAATGTAAATCATTAGTCCATATATATGATTCAGTTAAATATAACTAAATGAAAATAAAATAAAATACAGAATATATATTTGAATTTAAAACGAATAGTATACCTGAGCAGTCGAGCGCTGACTTAACATCGGGCTAAACGCATCCTCGACTAAGGTAACCACCATCCGAATAATCTCGCCGCATATCGTGACCCACTGCTCCGGAGGGATACCTGTACTCTCGGCGGTGGCACCAGCTGCAACGTCATGCACAAGCTGATGGAGGCGAGAACGGCTGGGCAGGTCCTGACGACAGAATAGCGGATCAGTCTCAAACCTCGCCGACACCGCAAACATAACACGCTGGAACAAAGCATCGTCTAAGCCAGCGCCCGTTTGTGATGGTCCCATGAGGGCTCTCGGACGCAGACGCTGGCTAGAGCCAATAAAAATAAATATAACATGAATAATATTATCAATTTAATTTATTCATAAACAAGAAATAAACTAAAAAATTATACCTCTTGGCAGTGTATAGGCTGGTATCCTCGATAATCCCAACACTCGATACCGACCGGTAGTACTAGTGGGAGTATCCTAAGACGTGACCCAAAGAGCCGTCTCCTCGTCCTGAGATAAACTAATCTTGAGCGGAGGGACGGTGGAATCTAACGTCTCAGCATCGCCCCTAGCAGCCTGCAACTCCGTTATACACTAGTTGCGGCGCTTCTCAAACCGCTCCTGTAATTTGATATTTGTACATGTGAGTTATATTGGTATCATCATATAAATTACGTAATATTATCCTAAATAATATTTATTATAGTAAATGTATTACCCGTATAGCTAGTGCTGCTGGAGACATCGTCGACCCCGAAGTAGAGTCCTTCGGTGTATGGACTCTATCCCAGAACTCCATCATAGTAGGAGGTCGGCCCAAGCTACTTTGCATGGCCTAAATCATATACATTAAATAATATCACCCTAATTTACTATAGTTGCAGTTTAATATTGAACTAAACTAAAGGGAAATACATACCGACTTAACCTCCAGAAGTATGTACAACTCGCAGCTTGTCGCGATTTTTCTTCATCTGCTCCGACTTGGTCTTGAACGCAGCATAATCCCAGTATGCACACATCACAGCCCATGCTGCATTTAATACTGCCGGCGGCTGATGCTCTCGCAAAGTTGTCCCGGGCTATTCTTCTACTGTCCGGACTACCCTCTATTGCATCTCATACAGCCAGGCAGCATAATTCATCGAGATATGGGCAATGATATAGTTAAAACCTATATGTACGAGCCGACATCAACTAGAACTGTGTCAAGCACTACCGGCGAACAACCAAGTTGACCAAGGTTAGGCCCTCGCTGATGCCGATGTCTAGCATCTGTATGTTTAATATAGTTATGACATTGTCAAAAAATATTAAATGAATGTATAATATAGATACGAAAAAAATGTTACTAAGCCAAAAAAAGAAATCAACTCACTAGCATCTGAAGATAACCCGCCTTGGGAGACGTCACCCGATCCGGAGTGGCCGCCACCACGACCACCTCCAACGCTATGTCGAGGAATAGATGTACTACTGAAATAACATACATAGATACGATGACATTAATTAAATTTAATTGAAATTAATATATATAATGATTGATTTTAGTTGTATAATATTTATAAAACATCAATTAGTGAAGAAGTGGTACATCGTCAAACCCGTCAGAATCAAAGTCATTTTCATCCTCTAATTTTGTCTCTTCCTCTTCTGTATCAATTTCTTCCTCAGTATCATCTTCTACCATCACATACAGACTGACAACCACATCTTCCTCCACTTCGTCAACATTGAGTACGTCAACGAAATCATCAACCAACACATCGTCATCATATAGCACAATGTGGCTGGGATTGCTAACTTATTCTTGTAATGGGTCATCTGTTCCAAACATATTAGTACCATCAAATGACCGAGTCTTCGTTGTCACAACTGTATACCAGGGGGTTCTATAATTTATGACATTAGGGGCGTAGTACACTTGAGTTGCTTGGTTGGCTAACACGAATACATCATCAGACTGTAAATTTTATTTTACATCTACTATGACGATTCTATTACGATCAACTTTAACACCATTTGTAGTATCAAACCAGCGACACTTAAATGTAATGACCTTTCTAGCCCCTGGATAATTGAGCAAAACCACTTCCTTTAATCTTCCTTAGTAATTGGACACAGAATCTTCATAACAACTTCCCAACATGACAACGCTTAATTCCGACGGATGTTCGTCGAGGATACATTAAAGTCAACTGACTTAATATCGACGAAATATTTAGTTGGTTTTAGCTTAAAGTCGATTGAATGTGTTTAGTTGATCTTAATTCCGTTAGAAATAAACCTTTTTCTTGTACTGACGGTGCCTACTTTGCTGGTAGTTGACAATGGTGACTAATCTGCTGGTAGTTAACAACGGTGCCTACCCCTACTAGTAGTTAACAACGGTACCTACCCTACTAGTAGTTAACAACGTTAACATCACCGAACTGTCTCGATGTCCACTCAAACAGTGCTTACAAAGTTTTACCTCATCGGGTTGATGTCGATGCCTACTCGAACGGTAATTTTCAAAGGTTAATATCTTCGGGTTGATACCAATGCTTACGCTTGGGCTATCAGCAATGGTTTGCATATCCATTGGGCTGATACCAAAGGTTTAAAATATCAGATATTCCTGATATCTTCACTGAAGTAGTGTTCAACAACTCACATCACCAAATCATTCCCCGATGCTATGCTGGATTGTTGCCTATAGTTTACGATATTAGATATCTTTGACTATCTTTGCTGGGGGCATTCTGAATACCTTTAATGGGGTTACCTTTTATAAAAGATTCCATCACCGGTCTTTCCCGTCGAAGATAATTTTCAACAGTTGTTACCACTAGGCTTCCCTATTGCTTTGCTGAAGTAGTTTTCAATGGCTTACATCATCAGACTTTACCTAATCCTACGCTGGGGATGTCACCAATTGCTTAACTAAAAATCTCATATTTCAGCAGTTTTTTAAGATTTCAGGTGCTTTCCGCACAATCGCGTAGAACCTTTTTTGTTAATTTGACTTTTTAACTTTAGGGGAACTTTCCATGACTTAAATTTGATCAAGTTCGATAGAGTGGGAACCACCTAGCCCTACTCCCTAGCCCTTTCACATGTCATTTTTGACTTGATATCCTTTGAGAAATTCAAACCTTCTTGCTCAGATATACTCATTCCGGGCTACTTTTTTTGAATTCTGTCACCATACAAATGTTCTACACATCTCTGGTAACATTTACATCCTTTCTTTTCAAGTTTTTACCATTAGAAAAGTAGATTTCATGTTTAATAGGTTTAAACGCAATGTATAATGTATGTATTCATAAACGATTTAATAAAATTGGACGGGCTTAGTAAATGTTTGTATTTTACCATGTTGAATGTTCTGATTTGAAAAATTCCATTTTTTCAAAAGTCATTTTACACCCATTTTGGCTAGTTTTACTATCCTATTTTTAGGACAAATGAGCATGAAGTTGTCATAACAATATTTTAATGGCCATGAGTAATTTGACTACCATTATGGGCTTCATTTAATGTTAACATTTATATTGTTTTTGATTGAGTTGGTATGCTACTGAATTGCCACCTATTCATGACTATGTGCATGTGGATAGTCCATTTTATAAAGGAGACTCTAGGGGAAAAAATCGCGAGTCTAGGCATTTTAATATGCATGCATATTTAACTAAACTGGGGATCTATAGCAAAATTTATACAAGTAGATCATGCACATGATCTAAACATATCCTTAGGAGTCTGTTGTCCTAGGTGGATGCATATGCTCAATTGAATTGACTAGAGTAGAAACATACCTCACCCTTTTTTAGGTAATTTAGAGTTTCTTTTCAGACATAGATTTTGATAGGCCTAGCAGTTCCTCATCCCATAGGGTTTCCTCGAACGTTTGGAGGATAACTTTAGATGTTTCGTTGCCTCGCCCGGCACAACAGGTTCGTAGGTTGACCAATCCGTGATCCGTCCTATTAGGGTTGATAGGACAGGAGTTCTTGAGGAGGAGGAAGACGTTCTTGCTGAGGATCCCGCTTACTATTCTTCCACTAGTCGCCCGGACCTTCCTGACATACATGTGATGATACCCGAACTATTGGGCGATTTGAGACGCCACACATCGGTTCATCTACATGCTAACAAGGTACTGGAGTTTTTCATTTTTGAATAGGTTTTCCATTCCATTTTTTTCAATGATTGAACCTTGATTTGAATATGCAGGTTCTCGGGTTTACTCAACGTCGAGGGAACTGGTTTAGCATTCACTCCTTGTACAGGAGCCTTCATCCCGACTACCAGGCTATTGTGCATTCCTGGGTCTTTGAGGCGTTATTCTCCATCGCACCACAACGTTGTCCATGAGGATATTTGAGAGCTTTATCTGAGAGATGGTTTCATAAGACCCAGTCACTCCACTTGTTGGATTGGCTCAACTGTGTTTGGGAGCCAACTCACTTAGACCAGATAGTAGCTTTAACTCAGCAGGTGGATCAGTTGTCCCTTTTTATATGCCATTTGGGCAAGGATCCTATCGAGGCTACTACTTATTACCCCTTTGGGTTTGGTTCTGGTCCTTCTGGTGGGCTAGATACTAGTGGTTTTGTAAGTAGGGATTCTCCCTTGTACCATCCGGATGTGCCTCTTAGCAAAGATATCGTGACTCGAGAGGAGTTAGATCATGTTGATCGTCTTGGGGATATAGACATCCATGATTTCTTCTAATACGCTTTTGTTAGATATTGGGTGGATGTGCCCCATTCCTTGTACTTTTTATTTTCATTTGTAGGACACAGATGATGTATTAAGTTTTATATTTTACAGAGATGTATATATAATGATTTTCATTTAATGCACCTATTAAATTGTCATTTATTGTGATGCATGCATTATATGTCATGGATTTACATTTTTACTTTTATGAGTTAGAATTTACCCCTGTATGGTCTCATGATATGGTTTTATAGATGTCTTCATCTTCAGTGGTATGCATCGACCACCTTCCTCATACCCGCATTGCTTCTAGCTTGAGATCCTGGTATGACAGTCTGTCGAATTTAGATCGGATGTCAGCATGTTCGATGTTGAGACATTCCATGTCTTTCTTGATGTTTCAGGTCCCCGAGGACTTTGTGGAGGGTATATTATCCTTTTGGATCCCCAAGAGACATGTTTTCAGATTTAGATCGGATGAGTTTACTTCGACCTTAGATGAGTACCAATCTATTACTGGTTTACTGTTAGACGTACCTTGTACCGGGGTAGCTGTCTATCGTATGCGTCGACAGTTTATAACTATGACTGGTTTGAGATAGGCAGTTATTTTAGATGAGGTCTCTTTTAGACATGTGGTGTCCATGGATTTTTTGATCGACCACTTTGGGGCTACGGACAGTTTTTTACTACATCCGGGGGATTTTGTTATCGTCGAGGAAGTTTGTAGGGTTACCTGAGTGGACGCTTTATTGATGTGTGTTATATCATATTTATAGATGCCTCTTTATATGGACCACCTGGACATTGGTTTAGTCACCACTATTATGGCTCTCAGGGAGGATCATATCATCCTTCCCATGATTTTGGTAGAGACTTACATTTTAGATTCTATTTGTCACACTCGTCTTGATGAGTTCTTTTGAGGCGGTGTTGTATTATTGTATATTTGGGTTATAACGTATTTGAGACCGATTGGTACGTTCCGGCATCATGGATATTATAACACCCCCGAAACTGGGTACTCTGACCCCGGTTCGATCATCACGATAAAATACAAACATCCACCTCTAAACAACATATAATAACTAAAATGCGTAATATAATAAACATACGTTGTTCATTCAAAAGGTGTTACTAGTCCCAAGATTCGATAACCTTAATATCATCTTACAAATATACCGTAAAATAATTATTAGGGTTCTTATTACATAACAATAATTAAAACTAGGCATATAGTAAAGTCTGCTCATGGCGACTATTCTACATTTTTCCTTTACCCTTGTCCTTTCCTGAGGTCTCGGGTTTAGGTGCAATATAAGTCATGATATAGCAAGGATGAGCAACGAGTTTGCTCAGCAAGTTTAAATATAACAATAAGGGTATATCATGATGAATGGAAAAATATCTGACAATGAATTCAACAGTATGAATATTTGAAGGATTTAATAATATGAATATTAGAAGCAAATATAATGATTGCTTTTAAAATAACTGCTAGTCAAGTAGACTTTGAACTATAACATTCTAATGGAATCAATAGCTAATTGACCCTTTGGCTACTGGCTACAGAATAAGTACTTGAGGGGATCAGCCTCACGTACACCATGTATGTGCATAACATTTAAATCTGCTCTTTGTATCTTATATTAGATATCTGGGGTACTCCCCTATCAAAAAGGGGTGTTCTTTCAGTCTAAGAATCCTTACCATCAATTGGTTTGGATAGTTTTTATAAAACTTCATACACTTGTCTGACCGAACAAAGGTTCAGAATCTATCTAACACAGTTCAAGAATTATAGAACTTTAAATAATGTACAAGTCCAAGACTATACGAACTCAAGTGCACTAACTGCGAATATCAATAATATCGATGTGGAATAATTGTAAGGTAATTAAACCACTTAATAGCATGCTTGGAAATAAATTTCAAGCTTAAATGAATAACTTTCAATTCAACGATAACCTGCTCAATGCAATAAGAGAAGGATAGGAAACTTTCACAAAAACAAGTGAAGTTTAGCAATTTGCACAATATTCAAAGTTGTGTAAAATAGAGAACTTGCACAATCAAGAGTGAAGTTCGGAGAGTTGCTCAGTATAAATTTGAGTAATGTTAGGGAAATTCCATGTTTGCTCAGCTACAATTAATTCTAGCTTTAATTAACTTGCGTTGAAACGACCTAACATTAACAAGTTAGTCTTTTCAATTAGTTTGTGTAAACTAGTATGAGTCTACACTTACAAGAATAAAATCATCACATAGCATGCTTCTATGCATGGGTCATTACATTACACGATTAGTTTCTAACACACTATGCGATAGTTGAAATCACCATTGACTTTAAAGTTGTAAACACTAATTCATTATAGGTTACTTTCAATAACATTCTTATTAACGCATGACTACTATAATGGACATGTATTACAGATTAGAGTAACCATATAAATATGCATCAACTTTCAAATTATTAATAGTACTTAGACCCTACTGCAGACTGGCGCGACCGTGCTTGGTTTATACTAAGGAGTGGCGCGGCCGCACTGCTCCTAGTGCAAACCAAGACATGACTGTTTCTGCATACGGTCAGTGTACACCCGTCTTGCACAAATATGAATAATCATGCACAACACATGTTATTATGTGAATAACTAAATTTAACCCTTCATCAAAACATATCATAGGTCATTA
Organism: Panax notoginseng; assembly: GCA_016801055.1. NCBI lineage: Eukaryota > Viridiplantae > Streptophyta > Magnoliopsida > Apiales > Araliaceae > Panax > Panax notoginseng. Next base: position 64,954,466 of record CM029015.1, on the reverse strand, counting down.
TTCATTTTCATTTAATCAAGACTTCACATGTTAAGCTAACAAGGTCGATCATGTCTAGTCATTATACACATGTTACATGGTCCTTTGGCCTCAACTATGCATGCTTATGTTTGTTACATCATGTATCTTGTTGGTCGATTTCGCAATCAATGAATACGTGCAAGTATACACGGTCAACAAGTAATAAAGTGAAAGTAGAGTATCGTTCCCACGAGGAATTATTTAATAAAAATCACCAAGTATTAATTCTTAACCAAACTAATTTTATTTAAACAACGACAAATTATGATTTTTCTAATTAAGAAAACTAAATTAACTAATTAAACTAAATTGCTTTATGACTAAATTCAGATAAATAAAGATTAAGACTTCAATATCCCCAATTATGAACTATAAATCAATTATCCAATTATCCCAATTATTATGTCTTCTGAATTGTTAACAGGAATTCTCAAATGCCAAAAGTCCTTTTCCAAGTGATCAATTGCCTTCTATTTAATCCAGATTAATCTTGCTATATTCCTATGCAAAACAATTGAATTAAACTCCGTTAATTCCAATTCCTTATGCGTTACATACGGTGAAGAGATATTTCCATTCTATTCACAAACCTAATTATTCATTGTGCAAATAACTAAGTCACATGTCATCATGCCCAGTTCTAACCCTAGAATTCCTTTCCCAATTCCTTCTAGAGTAACAAGATAATTATTGATCAGAGAATTAATCAATAAGCTCAAAGCAAGATAAACAACTCACTTTAACATAAATAATTGGAATATAATGAATAACTAATTCATATCCATAAAAAGTTCAATTGAAATCTCAATAAAAGAGTTAGTTCATAATTAATGAATTAAAACTAAGAATCCACAATTGAATAGACATTAAAAGATAAAAGTATGATAAGAGAAGAGAATAGAATCTGTTGTCAGCAAATCTGATGCTCCCTTCTTGCTCCTGCTCTTGATCTTCAATGATCTCCAAGTTGCTTCAATCTCTAATGGCTAATTAAGAACTAGGGTTATGTTCTAATCTAATAGAGTGTATCTCTAATCTAAGCTATGTAATCTCCCTTTATTTTATGCCTTACATCATGTATTTATAGGTTACAAGTCCAATTTTGAGTTTAGGAACAAACCCAATCCAATTTGGAGTCAAAAAGGTGTCAAAATTCGTCCAAAACGCGTCCAGGTCGCACCCAACCTCTTCCCCAGCGCCCCAGTGCTGGGCACGACGCTCAAACACTGCCTTACAGCGCCCCGGCGCTGGGCATAGGCCAAAAATGGGCGCCCCGGCGCTGGTGCTTTTTTGAAAATTTTATGCTCCAACGTCCTTTGGGAAAATAGCCATAACTTCTTCGTCTGAACTCCGATTTCGATGATTCAAGATGTTCTGGAAAGAGGAGAAGTAGATCTACAACTTTCATGCTTTAAGTTTTTCGAAATAAGGTCAGGAGGAATACTCAAATTTGCTCTGAAGTGACTGCTATGTAAATGGCAAGCCGAAAACGCGCATCTAGCCACCTCAAACGACGATCCAAGTAACTTTTGTCCCAAATCCTACAAAACAATGCAAAACATGCATGAATGGACACAAACACTTAAAAACATCCAAAATATTAAGTTCAAACGCACTCAATTATGAGTATAAAACTCACTTATCAAATACCCCCAAACTTAAACCTTTGCTTGTCCTCGAGCAAAAATACAATTTAGAAAAATTCATCCTCTAGCAATGATCCACCCAAACAATGAATCAATATGAATTCGCATAATGGCCTCAAAGGTTACAACAAATGTTAACCCACAGAAAATTTCAAAACAATGTCATGTCTAAAATTTCAACAACTTTCATTAGTTTCACATCTACTCATGATCCTTTAAGTGCGTGTGTGCATCCATATGTTCAAATTAGTCATGATTTAGCTAAGATCAACCAACACTCATAAAAGATTTTCAAAACAACTCTTAAAATTTCTTATTGCATCAATCACCGCTAAAATAGACAAAGCACAAATTTTTTTTTCTTGAGGATCAACTGGATATTTAACTTTTAAGCACATATGAACCCTTCCCAAGTATTTCAAACATACATATTTTCTTTTCTCTATTTAGTGAGTGCGTTTTACGCTCCATCTCACTTTCCACTTTTCATGAACGAGTGCGTTTTACGCTCCATCTCGTTTTCCACTTTTCATTGAACGAGTGCGTTTTACGCTCCATCTCGTGCATGTGTTTATGGAGAGTGCATTTTACGCTCCATCTCGACCCACCACATGCTTCAATTATTCAACTCGGGAAGGTTCCAATAATTTTTTTTCAAAAATACCCCAAGATTTCCCCCAAACTTATGTGAGTGCCTAATTTTCACTTCGAATGATGCTCAAATAAGATTTCTCAAGTTGCAATGGTATCTTTCATACGCATTTAGCCAAAAAAAATGTCAATCCCAACTAGCTAAACAAATGGATGTGTAAAATTTTTCAAAAAATTCGCAAGTAGTGTGAAAACCAACTAATGAGTTAAAATATAGACTAAACATGCTCATCAATTCTCCAAGAGTTAACAATATCAACCAACCACTTATCATTGGCCAAAATCAAATTTCGTCAAAACATTGCCCAAGTAAATACTAAACATGATAAATACCCCCAAACTTAAAACAGACATTGCCCTCAATGGTTAAGATAGGAAAAATTATAAGAGAGGACTTCCCTGACATATAACAATTTATCTCCTTGTCTGCGAAGTCTGAAGAATAGGTTAGGTACATTGGAACAAATTGGGCACCACACTTGAATTTAACTTGAATAACTTGTAAACCATGATAGAAACAATTTTATTAAATCCTAAATAAATGCAAATTCAAAATTACTAATATAAAACTTAATAAAAACTAAAAATAAAAATTAAACTTGGGTTGCCTCCCAATAAGCGCTTGTTTTATAGTCTCGGCCTGACTTCTTCAATTCTCTATCCAATTCCCCTACGAAAATTGAGGAACCCTCCATCCATCAGAAGCAATGTCTCTTTTGGGAGGTTCCCATTCACAAAAACCCTTGAATTGAAGTCACCTAGCATGCTCTTTTTAGATCGGATCCCCATTAAATATGACAAACAACTAGGTGCTTTCCCCATTGTGTCTGTGATCAGAGTGTGGAATGGAAGCTTGTCAAACACAATGGGCTCTTCCTCTATCTTCTCTTTTTCATCCCACCATGACTCCACAGTTGTACTAGCTCTTATGTCATAAAGAGCTTTACCGACGACATGACTGCCAATTGGGCATGGTTTTGCAAAACTGCCCGGATTCTTGAACTTTGGTGGAGAAGGTACATGGGACACTAATGAAATCGGTTCATCTTCGTTGGTACTCAAAGTTAGATCTTTGTCGATCTCCTTTTGTTGGTCTCCAAGTCTTTCCTCTCTTTCAACATCTATATAGGTTGGCACATCCGATTGCAGATTTGGTTCGGGTGCATCATCAGTCTCGTCATCCATGTCATAGAGCCAAGTGTATTGAGGACGGTTGTTCAACGCATGTGCTATCTGCCCCAATTGATTTTCCAGATTCTTTATCGACGCACCTTGGCTTTTCATATTCAGTTCTATTTGATTCAATTTTTTGTCTTGTTCCTCGTTCCTTTTTTTAGAAGCTTTAATAAATTTTTCCAAGGCTTCCTCCAAATTTGAATGGTCTTCATGTTGTAGTGGAGGTGGCCACGACAAATCCAGTGGGTATGTTGGACTTGGAGCATACAGTTGATCTTGATGAGTATGGCTCCATGAAACACCTTGGCTTTTCACATTCATATCTACTTGACTCAATATCTTGTCTTGTGCCTCGGTTTTTTTGTCAGTAGCTCTAATGAATTTTTCCGAGGCTTCCTCCCAACCTAGTTTCCTTTCTGGTTGTTGTTGAGTCTGATTTTGAAATTCGGATGCGTTTTGTTGTCTAGGTGCTTGAGCTTGATTGTTACTCCATGAAAAATCCGGGTGATACCCCCAATCCTGATGATAGTTGTTGGGATAGACATAATTATTGGGGTAATCACCACCGTACTGTACCGACTCGAAACTGATGGCGCATTGATGACTCATATGATTTCCAGCACAATAATCACAAGTAACTGTCATCCTTCGACTCCGTATGGCTGCGCAAACCTCCAACGTCTTCGAAGTTGCCTCTATAGAAGATGTATTAAGTCCATCAATCCACGTTTCCCTTGGTTGAGCCAAGAACGTGTATGGCCATTGATACTCAAACTCGTCCATGGTACCTGAAAAGAGAGAAATATAGAAAGAGAATTAAAAAAAATGTTTAAATTAAGACTAATTTGATTGAAATTAATATTGGTAAATAATTATTAAACTAATTCCCCGGCAGCGGTGCCAAAAACTTGTTGGTCGATTTCGCAATCAATGAATACGTGCAAGTATACACGGTCAACAAGTAATAAAGTGAAAGTAGAGTATCGTTCCCACGAGGAATTATTTAATAAAAATCACCAAGTACTAATTCTTAACCAAACTAATTTTATTTAAACAACGACAAATTATGATTTTTCTAATTAAGAAAACTAAATTAACTAATTAAACTAAATTGCTTTATGACTAAATTCAGATAAATAAAGATTAAGACTTCAATATCCCCAATTATGAACTATAAATCAATTATCCAATTATCCCAATTATTATGTCTTCTGAATTGTTAACAGGAATTCTCAAATGCCAAAAGTCCTTTTCCAAGTGATCAATTGCCTTCTATTTAATCCAGATTAATCTTGCTATATTCCTATGCAAAACAATTGAATTAAACTCCGTTAATTCCAATTCCTTATGCGTTACATACGGTGAAGAGATATTTCCATTCTATTCACAAACCTAATTATTCATTGTGCAAATAACTAAGTCACATGTCATCATGCCCAGTTCTAACCCTAGAATTCCTTTCCCAATTCCTTCTAGAGTAACAAGATAATTATTGATCAGATAATTAATCAATAAGCTCAAAGCAAGATAAACAACTCACTTTAACATAAATAATTGGAATATAATGAATAACTAATTCATATCCATAAAAAGTTCAATTGAAATCTCAATAAAAGAGTTAGTTCATAATTAATGAATTAAAACTAAGAATCCACAATTGAATAGACATTAAAAGATAAAAGTATGATAAGAGAAGAGAATAGAATCTGTTGTCAACAAATCTGATGCTCCCTTCTTGCTCCTACTCTTGATCTTCAATGATCTCCAAGTTGCTTCAATCTCTAATGGCTAATTAAGAACTAGGGTTATGTTCTAATCTAATAGAGTGTATCTCTAATCTAAGCTATGTAATCTCCCTTTATTTTATGCCTTACATCATGTATTTATAGGTTACAAGTCCAATTTTGAGTTTAGGAACAAACCCAATCCAATTTGGAGTCAAAAAGGTGTCAAAATTCGCCCAAAACGCGTCCAGGTCGCACCCAACCTCTTCCCCAGCACCCCAGCGCTGGGCACGACACTCAAACACTGCCTTACAGCGCCCCGGCGCTGGGCATAGGCCAAAAATGGGCGCCCCGGCGCTGGTGCTTTTTTGAAAATTTTCTGCTCCAACGTCCTTTGGGAAAATAGCCATAACTTCTTCGTCTGAACTCCGATTTTGATGATTCAAGATGTTCCGGAAAGAGGAGAAGTAGATCTACAACTTTCATGCTTTAAGTTTTTCGAAACAAGGTCAGGAGGAATACTTAAATTTGCTCTGAAGTGACTGCTATGTAAATGGCAAGCCGAAAATGCGCATCTAGCTACCCCAAACGTCGATCCAAGTAACTTTTGTCCCAAATCCTACAAAACAATGCAAAACATGCATGAATGGACACAAACACTTAAAAACATCCAAAATATTAAGTTCAAACGCACTCAATTATGAGTATAAAACTCACTTATCATATCTCAAGTATGAAGTCATCACTTAGACTTATTGTATTCCATGCTCAACTATTTTACAATCCACATGACTAGTTAGCATGCTTGTCCATCATATCTACATGCATGACACCTCTAATCATGACATTAGATTCTAGAATAATTGTAATATAACTATTGACAAAATTAGTCTTTAAGGTTTCCTTTGAAAACTTCACATTAAGCTATCAATCATGCAAGCCACTTTACCTACCATACATCATACTTTCATATATACATGTTAGACATCAAAAGCATACTTACAAGTTTTCAACTTAATGTATATATAGTTTATCAAGTTCATTTTCAAAACTTTAAGTCTCCATTAGTAAAATTCATTTAAGCATGCAAGATACGCCTATATTGTCTAATTCATGCTTTCATATGCATTTAGGCATATACTCAAGTTATTTACCTATGTTCACAAGGTCATAATGTATTTTACTCCATGTATACGCTTTCTAGTTTTCAAATCTTTAAGCCTTCTTTGAATAACCAATTCAAAACAAACCTATTATGGCTTACAATATACATAACCACCTTTGTCCACATGTTCAGGTCATTTGTATGAATATTCTTTCCAAAGTAACATGCTCAGAATGGAACATGATCACAAAAATTAGTACGCATGACTGGCAGCATACGCGGCTGCGCGATCATGTACTATAGAAGTGGCGCGGCCGCGCCACTTTGAGCAATATGAAAAATAATGGCTCTACATTTGTAGAGCCTTGACACAAACCATGCTAAATCTAAAACCAAACCAACTACAATGCTTCTAAGCATGCAAACAACCTCAGGCAACATAATGACATGCCATTCTACATCAATTAACAGAGAATTCTTGAGAATTGTAAGAATTTTCCAAAACCCAATTCAAGAACATAAGTTAGAATTTATACCTCTTTAAAGATTAGTTTTCTTAATTACTCCCTTCAGATATTGCTAACCTCTTCTTTGAACCACAACTCACTCAATGCTCTGCCATGCTTACTCTCTTTCTACACTTCTCAGACAAATTCTTTAGCAACTGAGAAATGAAGAAGGAGGGGCTATATATAGAGAACTCATTGTCCATACATTGCTCTTACACCATGGTTTAATTCAAAAGAGATTGGGAAGAAATGTTGGGTATAGAAGGGTTGGCCAACTGTCAACTCCTAGCCATCATCACTGCTAATGCTATGAAGCTGGAGTTTTACGCAATGAAGAAAGTAGGCTACTGTTTGGTTACTGTTTGGGACTCTTAATATGGGACACAGACATTTAAATCGCAGCAACGTGTTTTTAATGCTTACTTAGTTCTCTTATATCCCCAAAATATAATTTTAATGTATTAATGCTACTATACAATGGCAAGTTATGGATTATTTATGTACTCACATGAATGCAATAACTCTTACTATATAGTCTATATATATAATATATGGACATATTAATGTGTCACCTTGCACTATATAAAATATATAGTTAACTACCATAAAATAAAGGTTTAATATATTGCATGCTTGCACAAATTAATCAAGTAAATAAAATCATATTATATTTATTAATCTCTTACTCATTAATTATTATTATTCATAATAATTATTAATCGACACATTATCAATTAATTTCCCATAATTGCAATTAATCAATATGTTCACATCCTGCCACTATATTCAAATAAATTAAATATTTAATTATTAATAATCTTATCAATTCTTTGATATTAAAAACTTAGGGTTAGTCCACTAATTTAAATAAACTATTAGTGACTCTCTTCAATAATTTCATAAATTCACATAACCACGTAAGATTTAAATAGACTCACAAAACTAACTGATTAAAAATTAAATCACATATTTAATTAATAAGGAGTTTAAAATTCACGGTCATTATAGATATTGCTTCGAACATGACATAGCGATGTCCTACTCTTTCTGCCCTATTGAATGTATAGATACGGAGTTATGGTTTGTCTTTTTGACTGTGATTGAGGAGCCATTTTCCATGTTAGTCTATTTTGGCTAATATTCTCCATTTAGCTTCAGCACACATGCCCCTGATATAGACTTTCTCCCCTTAGCAGGTTTAAGATGTGTGTCTACGTATCATCCATTAGCTATTATAGGACAGTTTGATTAGTTTCAGGGCTTACACTCCTTTGATGGAGCTTCAGGTCATCGATCATCAGCTTTGTCTTTATCCAGGGATGATTTGACCAGAGTATACAATTTCTTAACTCACCGGCAGAGAGCTGATTTCTCATATAGTCACCTTGGTTGTTCTTTAGAGTACACTGTCTAGTTGGAGGCCGATGTAGCAACGTCTTTTGTGGCTCATTCACTACTGAGTTCTGATTCTGATAATGAGAAGCATGTCGACATTGGGAATTTGTTTACACTTTTCTGTTCTTACCCGTTATGTTCTCTATTTTGTTAAATTTTATTTGAGAAGGCGAGTTTGAAAAGAGTCCAACATAAAATGTCAACGATTTGAAAATCAGAGTCTTCAAATGGTAGATTTGAAATGGTTGTACTAACTCAACCGATTTTGAAAAGGTTTACACAAAGGCCCAATGGTTGGACTTTATTTAAAATACCTTGGAAACCGAGATTCGTAGAGTTGGGGGATTGATTAAGCAGAGGGAATGTGTTAGGCACCCCCCGACTTTCGTGAAAACACGGTTACTACTGTGACACCCCCAAAATAGGCCCACATAACCCATCTTAGGTCTCCAAATACATACCACAGAATCCAAATAAAAATTTCCTATTTACAACAATTAAAATGTCGTGAAAAATACAATAACACATAAGCTGTGAGTTTCAATAAAAATAATAGTAGTCACACTCTAAACAAATGATACTTTGCATAAAGGTACAGTCGATAACTATTTTAGGAATTAAATTTTTTGGAAAATACTCAAGGAAGCCTTAATACATGGGAGGCCATGCATCTAAGTTATAATAGATATCATAAAACTTGAAAATTTACCTTGGTTGATCCAATATACCCCAAAGAATAACAAGAAGATTACTATCCTATTCATTCCAATGGTGTGTATTTTCTTGCCATATAATTATCTCCATTGTCTCAAACTAAGGATTATATTCCAACCATACTCCAAGATTATATAGGTAGTGCTCATAGATATAATCAGTAAGTAGATATGCACAACCATATCTTATAATAACACGAATTTGTATGTGGTTAGACATCACGTATGATAGTGGAAACACGCCCTTTATGTGACGCCCCCAAAATAGGTCCACACGACCCATTCTGAGTCGCCAGATATCACACTACAGAAATTAAATACAAACATCATTTATACAACTGTTGAATTGTCGTGCAGAGTATGACAACACATAAACTGTGAGTTTTAATACAAATATATGTAATTCTCATGATGCCTCGACCACGACATCTTACAATGGTACTTTACATAAAAGTACAGTCAATAACTATTTTAGAAATTAATATCTTTGGAAAATGCTCAAGAAAACCTTCATACATGGGAGGCCATGCATCAAAGTTATGATAGATATCATATGACTTGAGAATTATCCTTGGTTGACCCAATAGACCCCAAAGAAAAATGAGATAATTACTATCACGTTCTTTCCAATGGTGAGTCTTCACTTGACATATAATTATCTCCATTGTCTCTAATTGAGAATTATATTTCAACCAAACTCCGAGATTATATAGGTAGTGCTCCTAGATATAATCAGCAAGTGGATATGCACAACCCTATCTTATGATAACACAAAGTTATAGGTTATTAGACATGTTGTATGATAGTGGCAAAACACCCTTCCAAAGTTGGGTTCACCTCAACCTATTCGGTTCACCAAAATCAACGGTTAAATGATGTATAAAATACAACACATGCACTTATTCTCAAATTCAAAATAAAATTATTTCCATACTATTTTAAGGGAAACCTCAACAGCTATTTACCACCGTTTTATTCCCTTGTTACCCCCCGCTCGACCCAGCTAAACTTCTATTACCTGAAAGAAATTGTGAAACAAAAGGGTGAGCACAATTAGTCCAGTAAAGAATATCACGACTAAAGATAATTAAATTATCAATAGCCTTCATCAGTAATGAATCGGAGATTTAGAACATATGGTAGATGATAAAACTTTTCAACAATAGTTACAACGGAACGAGCAATCCTTTAGAAGTGTCAAATAGACCATAAAGACAATTATCTTCTCCATGTTAAAAGTCCACCAACAATGTTTTAATCTTGTAACATCAATCAATAGTTCTTATCCATAATCATGTGAATAACTCATAATCATAATTGTGATTCTAAATTCCTCTTCGAACCCAGGACGAAGATAATTTTCATCACCTGTCTTCACCTGAAACATCAAAGATCACGGTTATATCAAATCACAGTTCTTGTTCATAATCATACTAATATATTCATCTTTGCACTACGTGCCAAATATATTCATTAATAGTTCATCTTTGCACTACAGGCCAAAGACATACAACTATATTTTAAAAGAGTCAAGTAGAGCATGATATATACTATCTTCTACAAATTAAAAGTTTATTATTAATATTTTATCGCTGAGACTTAACTCAACAAATAATCCACATCACCGAATTATCCACGCACTACGACCAAGGATATTCATTAGTATCACATCCATGAATTATCCGTGCACTACGGCTAAGGATATTCATTTGTATCGCGACCACAAATTATTCGTACACTACAGGCCAAGGATATTCGTGTTTTCACCAATGGTCATGATTATACCGAATAATACCAAAAACTATGCATCAATGCACTACGGGCCAATAAGAACTTTTACCACATCATTTGTAACATTACGACCATGATTATACCGAATAATCCCTAGTCATAATTATACCAATCAACAGTATATCTATGTACGTAAGTCACATATGACTTTCATTACAATATAAGCATAAGGATAATGACAATGATATAAGCATTAATCAAACGAAATCAAGGATAAATATTAAAGACTTTAAATTTATCCAGAGTTAAAAAATATCCAAATTGTCAATATGATACTTCTTCGTGGAGTAAAATTTAAGAATAATTTTCATGTATCAAAAATAATTTGGATATAAAAGAAATATATTTTTTGGGTGAATAGTACCCCGTGAATAGTAACTCGTGAATAGTAACTCGTAAATAATAACTCGTGAATAGTAACTTATAAATAGTAACTCGTGAATAGTACTCTGTATTCATAAATAGTACCATATACGTGAATAGTGCCGTATACGTGAATAGTAACATGTGAATAGTACTCATAAAAGTAAAATACAAAAGAAACGATATTCCATGGCGAGTACAAAAGAAATGATATCTCATACCAATATAATAGAATATACGAAACTCCAAATGGATTTTTACCCGCCATGCGGTAATCCACATAGACAGATTATTTTAACAATTTAATAAAGAATGAATACGAAGGGTCATTCACCATGCATGCGGTAATTCGCGTAGACAGGTTACTCCCACATATTAATAAAAATGAATACGAAGGGTCATTCACCATGCATACGATAATCCGCATAAACAGATTATTCCAACTGAGTAATAAATAATGGAATGACAAAAAGATTTCATCATACATGCGGTAGTCCGCATAGACAGGTTATTTCCATCGAATAATAAAGAATGGAATAACAACCCTTACGAGTATTAAAAGAAAATAACTCTCTTCATGAATACGAAAGAAATTATACCCCTTACGGATACAATAATTCATATCCCTTAAGAATATAAAATAAATAACACCCATTACCTTAATAGAAGAGTGAATATTGAAGTAGGGTAGTAGCATAATACTCTTCTTCTTGCTCTCTATAGTTTCTCTCTCTAGAGTTTCAGTGAATTCGTAAGAAACAACGAAGGAATGAGCTTCTATTTATAGGAAAAAGGATTGAATAGTAACTAATTCATGAACGGCCAGATTAATTCACTTTTAAACAGACGGTCCATATTGATTTACTATTAAAACTTAAAGCAACGGTCCAATCTGAATTACTATTAAAACTTTAAATCAGCGATTAATATTGATTTACTATTATAACTGTCCACCAGTGGTCCATATTGATTTATTATTATATATTCAACCAACAGTCCGAAAAATTAGTACATCTCCTCATGGAATAATAAGTCAAACTTATAACAAACACCTCATAACAAACCCCTTTATTTATATAAAAAAATTAAATAAATAATGACCACAAATCATTTATCTTTAATCAACACATTTTTAATCTATTAATAATTATTTATCATTAGTCTTATAACTCACAATATTTAACAACCAGCTCATTCACAGGAAAGAGGGGGCTTTCCGATAAGGATTTCTCCCTATTGGCGCGCAATTAGGTGACCAAACCTCTCATCGACAGAACTTTCTAGATATCGTAAATATTGTAAATAATAATATGAATAACATTGTCATCTCAATTATTGATTAAATAATATAAAATATTATGTAGATGATACTGTGACAATAATTAAATCAAATAACGTGAGATACTCTACAATAATTACTGTAACAATAATTTAGTATAATTGAGTGACTTTTTACGTAAGCATTAATAATCAATACTGTGTGCTACTATACAACCACGCGTATTACTGTACTTTTACCACCGAATATTTCAACTGTTTAACGGTAAAGCTTTCGTCGTTATTTTTATAAAAAATATTTTAGTCGTTTTCTAACTTCGACAATTATTCCGTTGTGGGGTCTACCAATGATGGTGTCGTCGTACAAATATTCTCCAACAAAAAGAATATTCCTCGACCAAATGAATATTTCCCGACACAACGAATATTTTTTTACAACTTGCTTACTTTGCAAAAATTTTAAATATCATCCTTAACTTTAAACTTTTATCAATTTAATTATTTACCAAAATAGAAAAATTAAACACTTTATTTCAAAAAATTTGGGGTCTTACAATCTCCCCTCCTTATGAAATTTCATCCCCGAAATTTACGTACCAGGTATATCGAAGAGTTAAAAATACCTTGCTTTCATTTCAGATTCCATCTTCCCTGTCATCCTAATTTTTCCATAGCCCATCTCCTGTATTTCAGATATCATTCTAGAATACAGCTTCAAAAAAAAGGTTAATTGACATATCACAATTTTGTCAATTTATCAATTAAGAAATTTTAGCTTAGGTAAGTCACACACTAGCAAAGTATATTACTCGTCTCTCCCCTCCTAGTTCTAGAATCAGATCTCCGCCAACAACCATTTGTGACACCCCCAAAATAGGTCCACACTACCCATTCTGAGTCGCTAGATATCAAACTACAGAAATCAAATACAAACATCATTTATACAACTGTTGAATTGTCGTGCAGAGTATAACAACACATAAACTGTTAGTTTTAATACAAATATATGTAATTCTCATGATGCCTCGACCACGACATCTTACAATGGTACTTTACATAAAAGTACAGTCAATAACTATTTTAGAAATTAAAATCTTTAGAAAATGCTCAAGAAAACCTTCGTACATGGGAGGCCATGCATCTAAGTTATGATAGATATCATATGACTTGAGAATTTTCCTTGGTTGACCCAATAGACCCCAAAGAAAAATGAGATGCTTACTATCATGTTTTTTCCAATGGTGAGTCTTCACTTGACATATAATTATCTCCATTGTCTCTAATTGAGAATTATATTTCAACCAAACTCCGAGATTATATAGGTAGTGCTCGTAGATATAATCAGCAAGTGGATGTGCACAACCCTATCTTATGATAACACAAAGTTGTAGGTCATTAGACATCTTGTATGATAGTGGCAAAACACCCTTCCAAAGTTGGGTTCACCTCAACCTATTCGGTTCACCAAAATCAACAGTTAAATGATGTATAAAATAGGACACATGCACTTATTCTCAAATTCAAAATAAAATTATTTCCATACTATTTTAAGGGAAACCTCAACAGCTATCGACCACCGTTTTATTCCCTTGTTACCCCCCGCTTGACCCAGCTAAACTTTTATTACCCGAAAGAAATTGTGAAACAAAAGGGTGAGCACAACTAGTCCAGTAAAGAATATCACGACTAAAGATAATTAAATTATCAATAGCCTTCATCAGTAATGAATCGGAGATTTAGAACATATAGTAGATGATAAAACTTTTCAACAATAGTTGCAACGAAACGAGCAATCCTTTAGAAGAGTCAAATAGACCATAAAGTCTATTATCTTCTCCATGTTAAAAGTCCACCAATAATATTTTAACCTTGTAACATCAATCAATAGTTCTTATCCATAATCATGTGAATAACTCATAATCATAATTGTGATTTTAAATTCCTCTTCGAACCCAGGACGAAGATAATTTTCATCACCTATCTTTACCTGAAACATCAAAGATCACGGTTATACCAAATCACAGTTCCTGTTCATAATCATACTAATATATTCATCTTTGCACTACGTGCCAAATATATTCATTAAAAGTTCATCTTTGCACTACAGGCCAAAGACATGCAACTGTATTTTACAAGAGTCAAGTAGAGCATGATATCTACTAGCTTCTACAAATTAAAAGTTTATTATCAATATTTTATCGCCGAGACTTAACTCAATAAATAATCCACATCACCGAATTATCCATGCACTACGGCCTAGGATATTTGTTAGTATCACATCTATGAATTATCCATGCACTACGGCTAAGGATATTCATTAGTATCACGACCACAAATTATCCATGCACTACAGGCCAAGGATATTCGTGTTTTCACCAATGGTCGTAATTATACCGAATAATCTCTGGCCATAATCATACCAACAACTGCCCATCAATGCACTACGGGCCAATGAGGACTTTTACCACATCATTTGTAACATTACGGTCACGATTATACCAAATAATCCCTGGTCATAATCGTACCAATCAACAGTCCATCTATGCACGTAAGCCACAGATGACTTTCATTACAATATAAGCATAAGGATGATGACAATAATATAAGCATTAATCAAATGAAGTCAAGGATAAATATTAAAGACTTTAAATTTTTCCAGTGTTTAAAAATATCCAAATTATCAACATGATACTGCTTTGTGGAGTAAAATTCTAAGAATAATATTCATGCATCAAAATATAATTTGAACAGAAAAGAAATATATTTTTTGGGTGAATAGTACCCCGTGAATAGTAACTCGTGAATAGTAACTCATGAATAATAACTCGTGAATAGTAACTCATGAATAGTAACTCATGAATAGTACTCTGTATTCGTAAATAGTACCGTATATGTGAATAGTGTTGTATACGTGAATAGTAACCTGTGAATAGTAACCCATGAATAGTACTCATAAAAGGAAAATACAAAAGAAAACAATATTCCATGACGAGTACAAAAGAAATGATATCTCATACGAGTATAATAGATTATACGAAACTGCAAATGAATTTTCACCCGCCATGCGGTAATCCACATAGACAGATCATTTCCACAATTTAATAAAGAATGAATACGAAGGGTCATTCACAATGCATGCGATAATCCGCGTAGATAGGTTACTCCTGCATATTAATAAAAATGAATACGAAAGTTCATTCACCATGCATGCGGTAATCCGTGTAGACATGTTATTCCAACAAAATAATAAAGAATATAATGACAAAAATATTTCACCATGCATGCTATAGTCCGCAAAGATAGGTTATTCCCATCGAATAATAAATAATGGAATAACAACCCTTACGAGTATTGAAAGAAAATAACTCTCTTCATGAATACGAAAAAAATAATACCTCTTACGAATACAACAATTAATATCCCTTGCGAATACAAAATAAATAACACCCCTTACCTTAATAGAAGAGTGAATACTAAAGTAGGGTAGTAGCAGAATACTCTTCTTCTTGCTCTCTATAGCTTCTCTCTCTAGAGTTTCAGTGAATTCGTTAGAAACAATGCAGGAATGAGCTTCTATTTGTAGGAAAAGGGATTGAATAGCAACTAATTCATGAACGACCCAGATTAATTCACTTTTAAACGGACGGTCCATATTGATTTACTATTAAAACTTAAAGCAACGGTCCATACTGATTTACTATTAAAACTTTAAACCAGCGATCCATATTGATTTACTATTATAACTTTCCACCAGCGGTCCATATTGATTTACTATTATATCTTCAACCAACGGTCTGAAAAATTAGCACATCTCCTCATGGAATAATAAGTCAAACTTATAACAAACACATCATAACAAACCCCTCTATTTATATAAAAAAAATTGAATAAATAATTATCACAAATCATTTATCTTTAATCAACACATTTTTAATTTATTAACAATTATTCATCATTGATTTTATAACTCATAATATTTAACAACCAAATCATTCCCAGAAAAGAGGGGGCTTTTCGATAAGGATTTTTCCCTATTGGCGCGCAATTAGGAGATAAAACCACTCCTCGACAGAACTTTCTAAACATCGTCAATATTGCAAATAATAATATGAATAATATTGTCGTCTCAATTATTGATTAAATAATATAAAATATTATACAGATGATACTGTGACAATAATTGAATCAAATAGCGCGAGAAACTCTGCAGCAATTACTGTAGTAATAATTTAGTATAACTGAGTGACTTCTTACGTAAGCATCAATAATCAATACCGTGTGCTACTATGTAACCACGCGTATTAATGTACTTTTACCACCGGGTATTTCAACAGTTTAACGATAAAACTTTTGCCGTTATTTTTATAAAAAATATTTATTCTACGACAAAAAGAATATTCCCCGACCAAACGAATTTTTCTCGACACAACGAATATTTTATAACAACTTGCTTACTTTGCAAAATTTTCAAATATCATCCTTAACCTTAAACTTTTATCAATTTAACTATTTACCAAAATAGAATAATTGAATACTTTTATTTCATAAAATTTGGGGTCTTACACTTTAAGCTCTCAGTTCCTCCTCAATCTAGTGGGGTGCATTTTTGACGCTTCCAAAGTCGGGTTCTCATTACCCTATTATTGTTCACCAAAGTTAAATATTAAATGACGTATAAAATACGATGCACATATTTTAAGTTCTTAATACAATTATATATTGTCATATTTTTTTATAATGTATTGAGAAACTTCAATAGTCTCGGACCATCACAATATTCCCCTGTTATCTCTGCTACACCCAGCTACACTCTTACTACATGAAAGGACCTGTGAAGTAAAAGGGTGAGCACAAATAGCCCAGTAAAGAATTTTATGACTAAAGATCATTAAATTATCAATAGCCTTCATCAGTAATAAATCAAATATTTAGAACATATGGTAGATGATAAAAGTTTTCAACCATAATTGCATCGGAATCAACAATCCATTAGAAGAGTCAAGTAGAACATAATATCTACTATCTTCTCCAAATTAAAAGTCAATCATTAATATTTCATTCTTGTAATACCCATCAATAGTTCTTTGTTTTACCCAAGACAAAAGGAACTTTCATCACCTGTCTTCACCGTAACCACCAAAGATTATAGTTAAATTCACAATTTATATTTATAATCATGTAAAACAGCAGTTTCTCCTTGCCACAAAGGCTTAAAAGAACTTTCACTTATTGTCCTTGTCATAAAGGCCAAAGACACTCAATAATCATATTATCTTTACACCCTACACCAAATGTAACGCCTCGAAATTCGGTTTATCTTCACACCTGGATTCTGTACGTCACGGTCATAATTATTACCAAACATACATCATTATATAGTTAAATATAACAACATACATTCTCAAATCTCAAGTTCTATTATCTTATAATCTCGCTCATTACAAATAATGATAATTATATTATTCTTTACATCTTACACGAGTCTTATAAGTCTTCGCTTGATCCGCCACCAAGGATACATATCAGTTCATTAAACTATTCTACGTTACAAGTTTTTGCTTAATCTTCACGCTCATTCACATACTGAATGACACTTCATCTGGATACCGATAAGCTTGATCTTTACTGGATCCTTAAGTTCTTTCTAACATCGTTCGTTGAAAATGTTATTATTTAAAGCAGGTGTGAGCATTCAATTGCCCAGCAAGTCGTAGCAGTTGAACAAACAACTTCAAGAATTTAAACATTCTTTTAAGACTTCAATAACCGAACAAAGGTTATGAAGCAGCTTGAACAATAGGAATAATCTCGATTGCTATCATTTTAAAACATTAGTCACATACACTCTGAAATACTATTATTCTTCTACCTTTTTCCATACACATCCTGTCTGACTAGAATCATTAGCACAGACTTAACAATAACGGTTCATGTATAAACAAATTAAACTTGTATTGAACAGCTCAATCACAAAACAGTTCATCTCATAGAAACACCGAAGTGTTTAAATTATGGTACAAGGCCTCATACATACTACACCTTGTACAAATATCACACATTTGCACATAGACAAGACTTCTCAAGTTCAACATCTGAGAAGTTTAAGAAACTAACATTCATATAATATGAATGAAGTTAGGAAACTTGCCTTACGCACAACTACAGCTTAAAGTTTACGATGAACTGTTCACTCTAATTACTATTTAACACATATGGAAAATAGTACATACACCAATTTGTCATATACTTGACTTACACATTAATTTACTTAACTTTACTTCTTAAGGTTCGTGTTCTTGTAATCTAAGCTTACGCGACTAACTTTCTTTACCTTCTTACTGTGTTACGACATACGGAGATGTCTTACTCTTACGATCGTCTAATATTAATTCTACGCATTTCATAACTAAAGTGTTATACGCTTACATTTCATTATAACATTCTCTATTCGACTTACGCTCGTACTTTCATTATTCTCATTACCATTATTTACGACTTTCTTCATAATTCATATCTTACTTACTACCTTCATCAACGTCTAGGTCATACAACCATTGTACACTTAAAACGTTCGTCTGACACGAATACGATTCACAAAAATTGTTTACATATTCAGCGTTCACATTGCTCGTCTCTTAATCTATCATTCAACCTTTACTCAAGGTTTTAATTGCTTTCAATCGTTATCCAATCCATGAACCCCATGTTCATTATTCTTTCTTAATGTCGAATTCATACGGTTTGTTATACGCTAAGACCGATAGTTTATCGCAACTACGTTGCGTTCACAGCGTCTATACTTACACTTTAATCTCATTATGACATCATAACATTGTAATGTTTACATCATCCTCGTCACTCAACGTCTAAGGAATCATAATCATAGCAATCACACACGTTCATTTCATCGCGACTACGGTCCCAGGATATCAATTCCGTAATCTAGCGTTTACATCCTTCGTATTTTAATCCCGTTAAATCTTACAGTTTAACCTTTACTAAAGGTTTAAATCACTTGTTTTAGTGTTATTTTAGGTGAACTACATGGTCATATTTCTTTCTTGCACATCCCCTAGTAATTGAACACTTAACAGCTAATCATTGGGTCTTTCCCTGCACCGGTGATGCGACGTCGAGTCCCTACCTTATCCTCGCATTGCAGCGCGAGTATGCAGTGCCTTCTTTCGTGGTCAGACGCTGCGGCACCGGGTCCCTAGCTTCTCCTCGCACTGTAGCGCGAGTATGCAGTGCCTCATTCCTCAGTCTAGTGCTGCAGTGCCAAACCCTTCCTTAACACTAACGCTACGGTGCCACTCAGCAGTAGCTGATGGCCCGAGCTCGTGCTGCGGCGCCGCCTCCCAAGGCTCAGCTGGCGCTGCAGCGCTGAGCATGTAATTTCTAAAAATTCTTCTAAGTCTTGCATTGATTTGAGACGCTTACTTTACGATCTCGTAACTTCTTCCTTATTGCTCAGAACGAGGTCGTTCCAAAGTCTTTCTCTTCCTTATCTTACGTACTTCAATTTCCCTTGGACAAAAATAAATTCTGAATCCGTTAAAATGCCATATAATTGGCTTAATCCTCATTCTTCGTCCATTTTACGTTATTAATGTTCTTCGTCTGTTTGTCCGTAATTAGATCATTCAAACTTGAAAGTTGTTCGTTCTTGAGTCTACGACTCACATTTTCTACGTTCTCTTACATTCTTATGAAACCCTACACCCTTTTGTTCATTTACATACTATTTATTTCTCGCTCGTCTTTTACAAAAATTTCAACATAACTTCGTTATAGCTAAGTTTAATATGTTCTTCATGAACGTTCTACCATTCCTAACCAATCAATAAGCAACTAACTTATACATGATGGTTTTAAACTTGTCCATCAACAATAATTATACTACGAAGGTTTTAAAGTTGTCCATCAACAACGTTCTTCGTGTTCTTCGCGTTCTTCGTTCGTTCTTCATTTTTAATCGATATTTTCATTACGATTTCACTTTTCCTTGGAATTTGATGTTATAAAACATCATTCATTACTAATATCACCAAATCGTTCATATGATTCTTTCAGATCGTCATAATTTATTACGAATCTTATACTTAATTATGAAATTTATAAACTAAAGTTCTAATAATTATTTCTTCGTTTCTTCATGATTTCAACCATATGAAATCATTCTTAACAAGTTTTACTTCTTATTCTCATTAAGCTATGTTTTTAACATCTAAAGCTTAAAGAAAATTTACTTAGGGTTAGGTTTCAGATTACCTCTCTTATTTAATCTTCCTCCGTTGGACAAAGCGTGCACACGGGCTAGCTTTTCCTCTTCATTCGAACTTTCTCTCTCTCTTAAGTGTTAACCAACAAATGAGCTTAAGCTCTCTTTTTATAGATTTTCAAGGCTAGGGGAAAAATAGTCATTTCACCCCAAACCTCCTTACTATTCATGGTTTAGCCACCAAGTAACGATTTTACTTGGTGGCCAAGTGGCCGGCCCACATGCTCCACGGGTCTCCCCATGGGTTGCCCCATGGGTTAATACCCATCCGGTGACCCATCGGTTTGATCCGCAATTTATTTTCTTGGTTTGGGTCTTAACATTAATTCTTATTGGGCCTATCATGGGCTTGATTTTACAGAGCGTTGGGCTTGACATAATCCAAGTCTAATTGGATTCTACAAAAGTCCATGAACTCAAAGTCAATTAAGACTAATCGTATTCTACGCATCCCATTCTCGTATTCTCTTCGTATATAGTTCATACGATATTCGTATTAGACGTCGTAATAATATTCGTACTATACTCGTATAATAACTAGTATCATACTCGTATTTCTCACGCATAATAACTATAATTATTATACATAATCTTTAAATTCTTGAAACTCACTTTTCCTAAACCTTAGGTTTTAAGTCTGTAGGCGAAAACTTTGTTTGCCATGACTGAAATATTATAGAATATTACATCACGTCTTAGAATTCTATCATTACGCATTTCTCAAAAATTCAAATTCAATCTCCGAGCAGAAATGGATGAATAGTGCCTATTTCGTCTTTTTTCTTGAAATATTTTTATTCCCGAAATTTTTTTATTTTCGTCTTGAAAATTCTTACTCGTTCAGTCTAGCTCGTAGCCAGAATCCTCCCGACTTATAATCATCCTAGATTCTAGAACGATTAATAAACACATAACACATAATATTATTAATAAAATTTATTTTATTAATAACTAATTCTTTAAACTTAAATTTTGGACAATCCAATTTTCCAGGTTGTCACATTCTTCCCTCCTTATAAAAATTATGTCCTCAAAATTTCTTAAAACCACACCCTTACCCGGGTCCTCACATTCTCCCCTTCTTCACATAATTTCATCCTTAAAATTTTAGTTTACTCTTCTTCTCAACTTCTCTTTAAAGAAGTTGTTATCAATCAAACATTCCCTAACCTCCATAACCTAACAAGAATCATGAAGTAGAATGAATAACGAGGAACATAAGGATTCCTTTAAAGCATTTCATACTTTTTGCTGAGAGGTCAAATTGACCATGAACTCTTACTAGGTTTAACAGCATTTCACCGTAAACCCTTCTACCATGATCAGTTTACAATCACCAAGAAAGTAAACTACCTCTTCTATACGTAGGTGATCAATCCATCGTATAACCCCATTTCGGGATGTGTTCACCTCAGACTTAATCATTAGATTCTACACCAAAACAATTTGGCTTGGCATAACTTTTTCAAAGAAAGCTTGATTTTCTTATAACATGACATACCATTTGTCTAGCCAAATCAAATAGCTTAGACCATACCAATAAATTGGGCGTCAACTCGAAACATTTGTCTAGTCAAATCAATTGAAATCGACTACTTCTTTAAATTCATTTACAATACATCAAAACATTTCATGACGTCATGATATCGTACTTTTCACAGTACGTTGAGGACTTCGTCAGTTTATGACTTCATCATTATATATCATACCATAACGGGTTGTTGATTATAAGATCAAATCCAACACTAGGTTTAATTGCATTAATAACTCCATCAGTTTACCATCTTTGCATCAAATGCATTGATGATATAAAATTTATTTTGATATTTCAAATCAACTTCTATCTAGCCGAAACAATTTGCATAGACATATAAAGAATAGCTCTTTTAAAATCGTTTCGTTCCAAAAGTTGAACCAATTCTTTCCTTTTTTTCAAAACGCATATATAAGCACGAGTTCAATAAACTTCAAAATCTAGCATAGCTAGATAACTTAGAATATCTTATTTTTCCATCTTCCTTCGTTGTCTTACTTGTGACAATACTTAAACTTCTCTAGCACGTTCAATGCTAAATCTATTAAAAATACTCATTTCCAGTCTAAACATTCCTATACCCTAGTATAGTCCATCAACTTACCACACTTTATGTGTTTAGGAACTTTCCACAACCATATATGTTTAAGAACTTATCTTCGCATTATGTAATCCAAGAACAAATCAAGGACTATCCATATGCTTAGGACTCAGAAACATAGCATATAACTATGAGTCACAAACTTTTTATAAGTATGAGTTTTAAGAACTCGCACGTATCTTAATATTCTGTACCTATCACACATATACATGAGAAAAGATTCACCTTCTAACCATATACATATTGAAAGAGCGACCTAGTGTTCCAATGATTATCACTACCAGAAGCTAAGTGATTGTCGAACCAAACACAATTCCCTGCCTATACAGAGAATTTGTTAACTCAGACACAAATCGATATAGGAAGCTAAGCGGTTGTTACACCAAGGACAATTCTCCGCCCATACAAAGAATTGCTCAACTTAATAACTATATCGAATAAAAAGCTAAGTGGTTCTAAAACTAGGTACAAATTCCCCGCCCATATAAGGAATCATACTACTCAACTGCTGATATGAGTCCTCAATCGAAATCTTAAAACTTCTTACTTTCTCTTTACTTAATATGAATTTTCTTTAATTCGTATGCTAACCTTTACAACTCAATTTGAGTTCTTCTTCTTGTACTACTTCATAGTACCATCTATTTATACCATTAGATATAAATCGTCCATCGTTTAACAGAACAATTATTCTTACGATTTACTACGATCACGTGGTGATCTTCTTCATTAATCGTTTAACTCAACGATTTTCTTATCATTCTCTCTATAATTATAGCCTTAAGTACTCATATCTAAGGTTTATAACCTATCAACTCTGATACCAACTTGTAACGCTAATGGTACTTTCAACCATAGCACCTTACAATGGCACATATCAGCTTACCACCGACTCGCTCGGCGCCCCCTACGGAGAGTCTGGCTGCGGTTCATTCCTATTTAGGGACTTCACCAGTGAGAGGCTCGGGGTTCTTAACGCATTTCACTTATATCTCTGATACCTACTTGTAACGCCCCGAAATTCGGTCTGTCTTCACACCCAGATTCTGTACATCACGATCCCACTTCTTACCAAACATATATCATTATATAGTTAAATATAAAAACATACATTCTCAAACCCCAAGTTCTATTACCTTATAATCTCGTTCATTACAAATAATGATAATTACACTATTCTTTACATCTTACACAAGTGACTTTTATCCGCTGCCAAGGATACATATCAGTTCATTAACCTATTCTATATTACAAGTCTTCGCTTGATCTTCACGCTCATTCATATACTGAATGACACTTGGTCTGGATACCGATCAAGTCTTCGCTTGATCTCCTTTAATTAATCAGGCTCCCAATCTTATTAGGAATAATTAATTAAACTCTTTTAATTAATTAGCCTCTTAATCTTATTAGGATATTTGAGAGTACTTTTATTAATTATTTCTCAAACTCCTTTAGGAATTAAATAATAATAATAGTAATAATAATAATAAGACTCCTCTTATTAATTTATATTTAATATTTCTAAAATATTAAAAAATAAATATTAAGCTATTTAATTTATTCTATCACCATTGATTAAAATAAATATATACTTAATTTATTATTACGATTATGTCATTAACTTCTTAAATAATTATTCTTCCTTTTATGGTGTAACCCTTTAGGTTGTCCATATTAAACCGGTTGTGAATAAATCAATTAGAACAATTCTAATCTTATTTAAATAAATAAATTAAACTATTAATTTATTTAAATAAATAATATTTATTCTACAATAGGGATAAGCCTTCATGGCGATTAACGACTTTTCAGATAATATAGATTTCAACATTAATCATAAAAGAACCTTTGAGTAAATAGTTACCGTACAATTTAATCCTTCCACCATACAATGTCATAATTATATATAAGACATGAAATTACTGTCAAGTCTTATTTTATTTAATTATATGTATTTCGATCCTTAAATGAACAACTCCAAATAATACAAATTAGAAACTCCTTTCTAATTTCATTCTGTCTTGGCCAAGGACTACTGGGTTGTCATTTATCGAATCACATAGGACATTTCTCTTCTTTTACTAGAAGTGGTAGATTCTTTATTGATCATACATTATTTTCATGTACAACTTATTATACCCAAGCATACCCTTTGATATACCTTAAGGGTCTTAAGGAATAAGTCAAAGTATAACTCATCATACACAAGATACTATGATGATCTCAAGTCCAATGATCACTTGTACTACTATCACTACAGAAATTCCTATTGACAGACAAGTAAAACTCCATTAGGTATTCCTTAGCGAGCCACGTTCAGTGAACTCATTCTCTAATAAGCACCTACATACTTGCTTTAGTGTCTCCACACAAATGACCATGAGATCAATCATCCTCATCCAATGAGCAAGCAACGTATGTACCAATCTATCCGGTATCACTAATCCCCAATTTAGTAATCCAACGATTGGAAAATATTTTAGTTTTAAGCTTTCTAAGAATTTAGATCTCATTAGAATGATCATCATCATTATTCTAAAAACATTGCTTAAAACTATGGGTTTATCACATATTATAAAACAGCATCATGTAGATAATTAAAAGCCTTTAAAAAATTAATACTTTTTATTAATAAATGAATAAGATTGTTATAAAGTATATGCTTTATCATCAAACATAAATGGCTTTTGTGCATACTATTTTCAATCTCCCACTTGTACTAAAGTCATTCGTTATGGTATCTCATACCTTTCTTATAGCATCCCCAAATCCCGGTACTAATCACCAAGGATCTAGTATACTATTTCTATAACTATTACGGAAGATATAAACATAAATTGTTTATACATTAAACTTTTACACATCATTCCCAAGGTCTACAACCTTAACTTAATACATACCTTCAATATCTTAGAAGATTTACAATACTATTTTCGTCAGAAAATTTAATAGATCTAACTGCAATGTAATTTAATCTTGCACTTTGACTTTGCCTTTGTCTTTACTCGAGCTTTCATCTTAATCTGAATATTTTTATCATTATATAGCAAGGGTGAGCATCAAATTTGCCCAGCAAGTTTAAATTCAATAAAGATATATCATGATTGAAAGAATTGAACGATAAGCTAGCTAACTTTCAACAATATAAACATTGTGAAAGAGCATGAACAAATTTTCTTAGCGAAACGACCAAGTCAATAAAAATGAATGGTCAAGCATAAACATGAACAGATTAACTAAACCAAATGGTAATGAAGGTGATCAGCCTTTCATACCTGATGAACATTTACAATATGCACAACGTGCGAATCAATAATCAATATAGACGTGAATAATCAACAACAATTATTCATTAACATGCTTTGAACATACAACTCAAATTTGAGTTAAGAAAAAACTTGCCTGATTCGTTGACTACTGCTACGCAGTTTAAGTTAACTTCTTTTGGTAAGACCTATCATTAATAATAAGATAATTTAATATATTCAATCATTTATTTAAATATGAATTTAATTTACTAACTTCTTGATACCAATATACATATTTACATATTGGATCTCCTCTCATATTTTTACTTTACACCATTTGGGATAATATTAAATATTATACCATTATCCATATAACATAATTCACTTCTCACACTAATTTTGACTTTTCTTCATAAAAGTCAACTGTTGACTTTGACCAAAAGTCAACTCTTACACACTTTGTGTTTACTGCCCATTTTGACTAATCTTGACGTTCCGGACGCAACCGAGCAGTCCATGCTTCAAAATTCTATCTCTAACTCAAATTTTGAGTTTTCAATTACTCCATTCTTATTGTTAATCGTATTAACTAACGACTTTATACTTATTCAAATTCTTATTTGCCAGTCAAGGCCAACGTTCAAGCTATGTTAATTACTAACATAGTTTTATCTTGATCCTTATATCAATAACTTAATTCAACATTCCTCTTGCTAAAATATTTATAGCACCTTACTAAGTATATATATTTCTATACATATACTCATCTTCGTTTAACCTTATAACATTTCTTCATGTGAAATCTTATCTCCTTAATAAAATTTCTATATGTACTTATATAACATTTCTTAGACTATTCAGTTCACACCGAATTTACAGGTATCGCAATACCTTATTCTCGATATTCCTTCAAGTACATACTAATTTATTTCTAGGGTTTTGAAATTTTGTAACCCATATTTTCTTTATTCTCATTCAATTAAGAAACCATATAGGCTTTTCTTAAAAAAAATTGAAATCCTTAAAATTCCTTCACAGAAACGTCAATTCCATACACTTATTTTCTGTCTAGGTTCATCTTATAACCTTTAATCCATCATTTTAGGATTTTAATAATTATCTAAATTCTCGGGTTGTCACATTCACCCCTTCTTCTAAGAATTTCGTCCCCGAAATTAAAGCATACTAAACTCTGCTTATTCTCTTGATCAAAACTAGGTTTTTATCTTAACCTTTACAATTTCCTCGTTTGAGGATTTCTCATCTATTATCACATTTCACCATAACTACTCACTAGGAGTTTACATCTTCTAAACATTCAGCAAAACTAGGTTGTCAGAATAACCTTTACTCAATCATCTTAGATTCTACTCGTATGCAACGAGTTCACAATATTTCATATCCATCATCACCTTCTATCACAACATTACTCTAGAGAGTTTTAAAAAAAAAAACTTTTCATATCTGTCTGAGGGATCATAAAAACCATGAACTTTGAGGTTTAGGGGTATTTCTACCTGCTACCTCTTTCAATTACGAAAGAAAGGTACTCTACCTTTGAAATATTTTATATTTGGTATGTTTACAATCACAAAGAAGGTAAACTACCGATGCGGGTACTTTAGAGGATCAGTCTGTTGTACCTTAGTAATCGGAACGACTATATGCGTTCTTAGATTGGAATATTTTATCCCATTAGTATATCCCCATTTTTAGGGTTGTTCACCTCAGACTTATCATAAGATTCCGCACCAAAATAATTTGGTTTGGCATAAGCTTTCAAAGAATACTTTGAATTCCATAAATATTTGTCTAGCTGAATCAAATAGCTTAGACACATACCAATAATTCGAATTTCAATCGAAACATGTTTCTGTCCAAATTTAATTGGCACTTAACTTTTCTTTAAAATTCTGAAAATCATTTTATGACGTCATGATACCGCACTGTATTTACAGTCCGTTTGAGGATTCCGTCATTGTGTGACTTTGTCATACTACATCATTCCATAGTGGGCTGACGATCTTTAGATCACATACCACACTAGGTAATTCTGCATTGATAACTCCATCATTTTTATCATCTCTACACCAGGTTGCATGATGCATTAATGATATAAAAATACATTTTAATAATTTAAATCATTTTCGTCTAGCCGAATCAATTGGCCTAGACTCTTCTTTAAACTGTTCAAAAACCTTTGAAAATCATCTTTGGTGTCATCATGCCACAACATGTAACGATGTGTTAGTGGACCGAAGTCCACACCTGCACACTTGTCACCATGTGTTGAGGATAACAAAAATTCATTTTATTTCGAAAGGCACATCAGTGCGAATTTAGCTTGATGTCAAAAACTTTGAAGTCTAGCATAGCTAAAAGATTTGGAATACCTATGATTCCACCATCAACTTCAATTTCTCTACTGATCCATTTCTTAATAAGTCTATCTATTTCTATCATCTTCAATTCTCCAATCTCAACATAACTATACCAGTTCGTCAAACTTACCACACATTATGAGTTCAGGAACTTTCCACAATCATATGAGTTTAAGAACTTGTCCTAGTCAGACCTTTGGCGTCCATTCGCTGAGGGGTTCATAAACATTTCATATAATTATGAGTCACGAACGTACCATAAGTATGAGTTTTAAGAACTCGTACTTAACCTTATATTCTCTACCTATTCGTTATACACATGAGAAAAGAATCACCTTATCCACATGCATATAGCAAATAGCGCGACATTAGGTTCCAATGATTATCAATACCAGAAACTAAGTGGTTGTCAAATCAAACTCGGCCACTAATCAATATAGGAAGCTAAGCGAACAATTCCCTGCCCATACAAAGAATTGGTCAACCTAACCACTATATCGACCAGGAGGCTAAGTGATTCTAAAACCAAGTACAAATTCCCCGCCCATACAAGGAATCATACAACTCAGCTGCTGACTTGAGTCCTCAATTGAAATCCCTCACCATTCTAACTTTCTCTTTTCTTAATACAAATTTTCTTTAATCCGTATCTTAACATTTGCCACTCTTTTCTGAGTTTACATCGTACCATTTCATAATACATTCTCTTTATAGCGTCAGGCTATATCATTCCAATCACTTAACATATCTTATGTTATTCAACAATTTAACCTGATCACGTCGTGATCTTATTTCATAATCATTTCTCCTTATACTTACGATCGTTTTATTTTACGATCTTCTTATTCTTCTCTTTAATCATAGTAGATTATGATTTTATTAACACTTCTCATCTTATAGACATAGTCTATTTATTATCACTTTTCATCTCTATTACTGGAGTCAGGTAACTCCGGATTCTTATCCTTATAACTTTTCAAGATTCTTCTTTGAATCTTATTTATCTTAATCTTTACTTAATAATGAATTTCTAAAAATTCATCTCTTATCGCTTAAACTCGATCTGAGTTTATTACTTATCATCATCTCCGCGGTTATAGCCTAAGGTACACCTACCTAAGGTTTCTAACCTACAGCTCTGATACCAACTATAGCATCCCCAAATCCCGGTACTAATCACCAAGGATCTAGTATACTATTTTTATAACTATTGCGGAAGATATAAACATAAATTGTTTATACATTAAACTTTTACACATCATTCCCAAGGTCTACAACCTTAACTTAATACATACCTTCAATATCTTAGAAGATTTACAATACTATTTTCGTCAGAAAATTTAATAGATCTAACTGCAATGTAATTTAATCTTGCACTTTGACTTTGCCTTTGTCTTTACTCGAGCTTTCATCTTAATCTGAAAATTTTTATCATTATATAGCAAGGGTGAGCATCAAATTTGCACAGCAAGTTTAAATTCAATAAAGATATATCATGATTGAAAGAATTGAACGATAAGCTAGCTAACTTTCAACAATATAAACATTGTGAAAGAGCATGAACAAATTTTCTTAGCGGAACGACCAAGTCAATAAAAATGAATGGTCAAGCATAAACATGAACAGATTAACTGAACGAAATGGTAATGAAGGTGATCAGCCTTTCATACCTGATGAACATTTACAATATGCACAACGTGCGAATCAATAATCAATATAGACGTGAATAATCAACAACAATTATTCATTAACATGCTTTGAACATACAACTCAAGTTTGAGTTAAGGAAAAACTTGCCTGATTCGTTGACTACTGCTACGCAGTTTAAGTTAACTTCTTTTGGTAAGACCTATCATTAATAATAAGATTGATCTTTCAATCAGCATATTCTATTTTGTATCATAATACAATTACTTTGTCAATAGATTATCTAACACTTAATCAAATATTAGATAACATCGTAACACATCGGTATTATTATCATTCTTGGATAATTCTTCAATCACTGTATCATATTCATTAAGATTAAACACTTAATCTTTCATATTATAAACTCTTTTCTATAGTTCAGCAAAATGTTTATAATTCAGCAAACTGTTTTCTCTAATTCAGTTAGCTGTTTTCTCTAATACTTCAATCCAGCTAGCTGGATTCATAATCCTTCAACCTAATGACCAATCCAGCAGACTGGATACATAATTTCTTTAATCCAGCAAGCTGGATGCTACTTCTTTCACACATATTAAATAACATTAAATTCATTCACTAATATTATAAATCCTTAAATAATATTTTAAATCAATAATTTAATAACACTTTAATCCCAATGCTATCAATCACTTAAAAATATCATAATCTAATATTATTAATATTTTAATAATATTTAAATCATTTACTAAACTTATAAACAATTTATTATAATTGTTTACACATTACCAAATAATGTATTAAATCATTCTAAAATGCCATAAACATCACAATACTTCACACCCGACCCAAAACTTTATCAAAATCTTTATAAACCATGCTCAAGGGTCTCAAGTCATAAAATCGTATTTTTCATATTTTTGGACATCATATATTTAATTAAATCTATTTATCCATTTCTCATCATTTAGATGAAAAATATCAAATTAGCTCCAAAAATATTTCTTTTCTGGGATTTGACATAATATAGTTCCATATTGAACATATATTTTTCCCGGAATTTTTAAAATAGATTTACTATATTTAAATAGTCCATAATAGCCAAATCTTCTCCGATTTTTCATAAATCGAGATTAACTCCCAAAATTCTGAAATTTTTACAGTATGCTCCTACTATACCCATGTACTTCCAGTAAAAATTTTGTAATTTTTGGACTTATATACAGAGAGTTATTCGGGTGGTTTCACAAAAATAGTCCTCCACCGTAAAATCCATAACTCTCAAACCGTATGGCCAAAAATTCCCAACTTTTTACACAACCTGCATAACAACTGATATTATATCTCCAAATTTTCCCAGAAGTTTTCAAGCATAAAAACTGGACGAAATTGCCCCCGTTTTTGACTGGTCCAAAACAGTCCTGTTTTCTTCAAAAATTCGGGACTGTTTTGGCTTTCACAGCCAATACTCCATGAAAACTCAACATTTTTGAGTCCTACCACTTGGGTTAACTAGTAAACACATATATCTAGCACCCCTCTTTGACGGATCGCAAAAAGGAGCTATAGATTTAAAACGGTGGATTTTCAAAGTAATTAGAAATTTTGGGTTTTCAAAACTAGAAAAATAAATTTTCTTTTCCTTTTGGGTTCCACCAAATCAAAACCCAAATTGGGTAAATCCATACTTGAACCTATGGAAAACACTTAGATCATAGGGATTTGAACATCTAAATCAAAACCCCTTTCCATCAAATTTAAAAAATAAATAAAGGAAGAAATTATACCTTTACTTTATTCTTCTTCTTCTTCCTTCTTCCTTCTTCCATGGAGTACTTTCTCACTCCTCTTCTTCTCCCTCATGGGCCACCGCCCCTCCTCTCTTACTCCTCCATGGCTTCGGCCACTTCTTCTTCTCTCTCTTTTCTCTTTCCCGTTTCTTTCTTTTCTTTCTTCTTTTTCTCTTTCTCTCTCTTCTCTTTCCCTTATCTTCTTTTCTTCTTATCTTTTTTCCTCTCTTTTAATAATAACCGGCCAATTGGCCTTATCCTCTACCAAGTTTGGTTTAATTTTCTTTGTCCCAAAAATGTCCCTCCTTTGCCTTTTCTTGTCCAAAAATATCCCACATACTTGGAATTAATTTTGGGCTCTTTAAATTATTGCTTGGGCTAACTCTTGGCCTAAAAATTGAGTCACTCATTTCCATCTTACCCCACCATAAATATTTAATTAGGGTATCTATTCCAAATATATAGAATTTAAATCATCACTCTAGTACATTAAATTCTATAACCCAACTAAACTTATTTTAATTACGTTATAAAATTAATAACTTGAGATAATAAAAAATATATCTCTTAACTTAATATAATTTAAATTTTATTGCTCTCCCACAAGCGGGCTTAGCTTTGGCCCTTAATTAATCTCCTTGAGCTAACAAATTTAATTGTTTTACTTACTAACAAAACTAACTTGGGCTTTCAATCCCTAATTAAATTGGGTCAATATAATATTTGTCACATACATAATATATTGGGCTAGATTAAATAATTTAATCACCCTTAGTCACTTTATCTACAAGTCACATACTTAATAATTAATTGGGCTTGTTTAAATAATATAACTTCCTTAGTCCATAAAATTTAATTCTTTTGGACTCTAAATAAATTAATGGGCTATGATATTATTATAGTCAATTACTTTTAATATTTTTGGGCTTCAAATTTAGTTTCTTTGGGGCCATATAAAATTTATATAGTCCGACACTCTTAATATTATTCCCTAATTAGTTAATTAGGGTTTTCCTCACACTAGAAAATAAATTCCTTACTCGTGCACACTAATTTTCTTAACCCAATTAGACTTACTATTATTAGGTTATAAAATTAATTAACTGAGATGTATAAATAAATCCCTTATTGTTGGTATATACATATATACTAATATTCTATCATATTATAACCTCTTAGGTTATTTAATTACCACACCTAATATATATATTAGGTTACATAACTTAACTCTTATTTCACTTGAATTAATTCTATGACCACTAAATAAAAGTAACCCTTTAGGTCATTTAAATCTCATACCATGTTTTAATAACTTATTTAAGTTATACAATTCATATTGTATAATTAAATTTAATTTCCTCTTACTCTCTATAAATTGTTTTCAAACAATTTATTTATATATTAAATATATAATTTAATATATTCAATCATTTATTTAAATATGAATTTAATTTACTAACTTCTTGATACCAATATACATATTTACATATTGGATCTCCTCTCATATTTTTACTTTACACCATTTGGGATAATATTAAATATTATACCATTATCCATATAACATAATTCACTTCTCACACTAATTTTGACTTTTCTTCATAAAAGTCAACTGTTGACTTTGACCAAAAGTCAACTCTTACACACTTTGTGTTTACTGCCCATTTTGACTAATCTTGACGTTCCGGACGCAACCGAGCAGTCCATGCTTCAAAATTCTATCTCTAACTCAAATTTTGAGTTTTCAATTACTCCATTCTTATTGTTAATCGTATTAACTAACGACTTTATACTTATTCAAATTCTTATTTGCCAGTCAAGGCCAACGTTCAAGCTATGTTAATTACTAACATAGTTTTATCTTGATCCTTATATCAATAACTTAATTCAACATTCCTCTTGCTAAAATATTTATAGCACCTTACTAAGTATATATATTTCTATACATATACTCATCTTCGTTTAACGTTATAACATTTCTTCATGTGAAATCTTATCTCCTTAATAAAATTTCTATATGTACTTATATAACATTTCTTAGACTATTCAGTTCACACCGAATTTACAGGTATCGTAATACCTTATTCTCGATATTCCTTCAAGTACATACTAATTTATTTCTAGGGTTTTGAAATTTTGTAACCCATATTTTCTTTATTCTCATTCAATTAAGAAACCATATAGGTTTTTCTTAAAAAAATTTGAAATCCTTAAAATTCCTTCACAGAAACGTCAATTCCATACACTTATTTTCTGTCTAGGTTCATCTTATAACCTTTAATCCATCATTTTAGGATTTTAATAATTATCTAAATTCTCGGGTTGTCACATTCACCCCTTCTTCTAAGAATTTCGTCCCCGAAATTAAAGCATACTAAACTCTGCTTATTCTCTTGATCAAAACTAGGTTTTTATCTTAACCTTTACAATTTCCTCCTTTGAGGATTTCTCATCTATTATCACATTTCACCATAACTACTCACTAGGAGTTTACATCTTCTAAACATTCAGCAAAACTAGGTTGTCATAATAACCTTTACTCAATCATCTTAGATTCTACTCGTATGCAACGAGTTCACAATATTTCATATCCATCATCACCTTCTATCACAACATTACTCTAGAGAGTTTTTTTAAAAAAAAACTTTTCATATCTGTCTGAGGGATCATAAAAACCATGAACTTTGAGGTTTAGGGGTATTTCTACCTGCTACCTCTTTCAATTACGAAAGAAAGGTACTCTACCTCTGAAATATTTTATATTTGGTATGTTTACAATCACAAAGAAGGTAAACTACCGATGCGGGTACTTTAGAGGATCAGTCTGTTGTACCTTAGTAATCGGAACGACTATATGCGTTCTTAGATTGGAATATTTTATCCCATTAGTATATCCCCATTTTTAGGGTTGTTCACCTCAGACTTATCATAAGATTCCGCACCAAAACAATTTGGTTTGGCATAAGCTTTCAAAGAATACTTTGAATTCCATAAATATTTGTCTAGCTGAATCAAATAGCTTAGACACATACCAATAATTCGAATTTCAATCGAAACATGTTTCTGTCCAAATTTAATTGGCACTTAACTTTTCTTTAAAATTCTGAAAATCATTTTATGACGTCATGATACCGCACTGTATTTACAGTCCGTTTGAGGATTCCGTCATTGTGTGACTTTGTCATACTACATCATTCCATAGTGGGCTGACGATCTTTAGATCACATACCACACTAGGTAATTCTGCATTGATAACTCCATCATTTTTATCATCTCTACACCAGGTTGCATGATGCATTAATGATATAAAAATACATTTTAATAATTCAAATCATTTTCGTCTAGCCGAATCAATTGGCCTAGACTCTTCTTTAAACTGTTCAAAAACCTTTGAAAATCATCTTTGGTGTCATCATGCCACAACATGTAACGATGTGTTAGTGGACCGAAGTCCACACCTGCACACTTGTCACCATGTGTTGAGGATAACAAAAATTCATTTTATTTCGAAAGGCACATCAGTGCGAATTTAGCTTGATGTCAAAAACTTTGAAGTCTAGCATAGCTAAAAGATTTGGAATACCTATGATTCCACCATCAACTTCAATTTCTCTACTGATCCATTTCTTAATAAGTCTATCTATTTCTATCATCTTCAATTCTCCAATCTCAACATAACTATACCAGTTCGTCAAACTTACCACACATTATGAGTTCAGGAACTTTCCACAATCATATGAGTTTAAGAACTTGTCCTAGTCAGACCTTTGGCGTCCATTCGCTGAGGGGTTCATAGAAATTTCATATAATTATGAGTCACGAACGTACCATAAGTATGAGTTTTAAGAACTCGTACTTAACCTTATATTCTACCTATTCGTTATACACATGAGAAAAGAATCACCTTATCCACATGCATATAGCAAATAGCGCGACATTAGGTTCCAATGATTATCAATACCAGAAACTAAGTGGTTGTCAAATCAAACTCGGCCACTAATCAATATAGGAAGCTAAGCGAACAATTCCCTGCCCATACAAAGAATTGGTCAACCTAACCACTATATCGACCAGGAGGCTATGTGATTCTAAAACCAAGTATAAATTCCCTGCCCATACAAGGAATCATACAACTCAGCTGCTGACTTGAGTCCTCAATTGAAATCCCTCACCATTCTAACTTTCTCTTTTCTTAATACGAATTTTCTTTAATCCGTATCTTAACATTTGCCACTCTTTTCTGAGTTTACATCGTACCATTTCATAGTACATTCTCTTTATAGCGTCAGGCTATATCATTCCAATCACTTAACATATCTTATGTTATTCAACAATTTAACCTGATCACGTCGTGATCTTATTTCATAATCATTTCTCCTTATACTTACGATCGTTTTATTTTACGATCTTCTTATTCTTCTCTTTAATCATAGTATATTATGATTTTATTAACACTTCTCATCTTATAGACATAGTCTATTTATTATCACTTTTCATCTCTATTACTGGAGTCAGGTAACTCCGGATTCTTATCCTTATAACTTTTCAAGATTCTTCTTTGAATCTTATTTATCTTAATCTTTACTTAATAATGAATTTCTAAAAATTCATCTCTTATCGCTTAAACTCGATCTGAGTTTATTACTTATCATCATCTCCACGGTTATAGCCTAAGGTACACCTACCTAAGGTTTCTAACCTACAGCTCTGATACCAACTATAGCATCCCCAAATCCCGGTACTAATCACCAATGATCTAGTATACTATTTCTATAACTATTGCGGAAGATATAAACATAAATTGTTTATACATTAAACTTTTACACATCATTCCCAAGGTCTACAACCTTAACTTAATACATACCTTCAATATCTTAGAAGATTTACAATACTATTTTCGTCAGAAAATTTAATAGATCTAACTGCAATGTAATTTAATCTTGCACTTTGACTTTGCCTTTGTCTTTACTCGAGCTTTCATCTTAATCTGAAAATTTTTATCATTATATAGCAAGGGTGAGCATCAAATTTGCCCAGCAAGTTTAAATTCAATAAAGATATATCATGATTGAAAGAATTGAACGATAAGCTAGCTAACTTTCAACAATATAAACATTGTGAAAGAGCATGAACAAATTTTCTTAGCGGAACGACCAAGTCAATAAAAATGAATGGTCAAGCATAAACATGAACAGATTAACTGAACCAAATGGTAATGAAGGTGATCAGCCTTTCATACCTGATGAACATTTACAATATGCACAACGTGCGAATCAATAATCAATATAGACGTGAATAATCAACAACAATTATTCATTAACATGCTTTGAACATACAACTCAAGTTTGAGTTAAGGAAAAACTTGCCTGATTCGTTGACTACTGCTACGCAGTTTAAGTTAACTTCTTTTGGTAAGACCTATCATTAATAATAAGATTGATCTTTCAATCAGCATATTCTATTTTGTATCATAATACAATTACTTTGTCAATAGATTATCTAACACTTAATCAAATATTAGATAACATCGTAACACATCGGTATTATTATCATTCTTGGATAATTCTTCAATCACTGTATCATATTCATTAAGATTAAACACTTAATCTTTCATATTATAAACTCTTTTCTATAGTTCAGCAAAATGTTTATAATTCAGCAAACTGTTTTCTCTAATTCAGTTAGCTGTTTTCTCTAATACTTCAATCCAGCTAGCTGGATTCATAATCCTTCAACCTAATGACCAATCCAGCAGACTGGATACATAATTCCTTTAATCCAGCAAGCTGGATGCTACTTCTTTCACACATATTAAATAACATTAAATTCATTCACTAATATTATAAATCCTTAAATAATATTTTAAATCAATAATTTAATAACACTTTAATCCCAATGCTATCAATCACTTAAAAATATCATAATCTAATATTATTAATATTTTAATAATATTTAAATCATTTACTAAACTTATAAACAATTTATTATAATTGTTTACACATTACCAAATAATGTATTAAATCATTCTAAAATGCCATAAACATCACAATACTTCACACCCGACCCAAAACTTTATCAAAATCTTTATAAACCATGCTCAAGGGTCTCAAGTCATAAAATCGTATTTTTCATATTTTTGGACATCATATATTTAATTAAATCCATTTATCCATTTCTCATCATTTAGATGAAAAATATCAAATTAGCTCCAAAAATATTTCTTTTCTGAGATTTGACATAATATAGTTCCATATTGAACATATATTTTTCCCGGAATTTTTAAAATAGATTTACTATATTTAAATAGTCCATAATAGCCAAATCTTCTCCGATTTTTCATAAATCGAGATTAACTCCCAAAATTCTGAAATTTTTACAGTATGCTCCTACTATACCCATGTACTTCCAGTAAAAATTTTGTAATTTTTGGACTTATACACAGAGAGTTATTCGGGTGGTTTCACAAAAATAGTCCTCCACCGTAAAATCCATAACTCTCAAACCGTATGGCCAAAAATTCCCAACTTTTTACACAACCTGCATAACAACTGATATTATATCTCCAAATTTTCCCAGAAGTTTTCAAGCATAAAAACTGGACGAAATTGCCCCCGTTTTTGACTGGTCCAAAACAGTCCTGTTTTCTTCAAAAATTCGGGACTGTTTTGGCTTTCACAGCCAATACTCCATGAAAACTCAACATTTTTGAGTCCTACCACTTGGGTTAACTAGTAAACACATATATCTAGCACCCCTCTTTGACGGATCGCCAAAAGGAGCTATAGATTTAAAACGGTGGATTTTCAAAGTAATTAGAAATTTTGGGTTTTCAAAACTAGAAAAATAAATTTTCTTTTCCTTTTGGGTTCCACCAAATCAAAACCCAAATTGGGTAAATCCATACTTGAACCTATGGAAAACACTTAGATCATAGGGATTTGAACATCTAAATCAAAACCCCTTTCCATCAAATTTAAAAAATAAATAAAGGAAGAAATTATACCTTTACTTTATTCTTCTTCTTCTTCCTTCTTCCTTCTTCCATGGAGTACCTTCTCACTCCTCTTCTTCTCCCTCATGGGCCACCGCCCCTCCTCTCTTACTCCTCCATGGCTTCGGCCACTTCTTCTTCTCTCTCTTTTCTCTTTCCCGTTTCTTTCTTTTCTTTCTTCTTTTTCTCTTTCTCTCTCTTCTCTTTCCCTTATCTTCTTTTCTTCTTATCTTTTTTCCTCTCTTTTAATAATAACCGGCCAATTGGCCTTATCCTCTACCAAGTTTGGTTTAATTTTCTTTGTCCCAAAAATGTCCCTCCTTTGCCTTTTCTTGTCCAAAAATATCCCACATACTTGGAATTAATTTTGGGCTCTTTAAATTATTGCTTGGGCTAACTCTTGGCCTAAAAATTGAGTCACTCATTTCCATCTTACCCCACCATAAATATTTAATTAGGGTATCTATTCCAAATATATAGAATTTAAATCATCACTCTAGTACATTAAATTCTATAACCCAACTAAACTTATTTTAATTACGTTATAAAATTAATAACTTGAGATAATAAAAAATATATCTCTTAACTTAATATAATTTAAATTTTATTGCTCTCCCACAAGCGGGCTTAGCTTTGGCCCTTAATTAATCTCCTTGAGCTAACAAATTTAATTGTTTTACTTACTAACAAAACTAACTTGGGCTTTCAATCCCTAATTAAATTGGGTCAATATAATACTTGTCACATACATAATATATTGGGCTAGATTAAATAATTTAATCACCCTTAGTCACTTTATCTACAAGTCACATACTTAATAATTAATTGGGCTTGTTTAAATAATATAACTTCCTTAGTCCATAAAATTTAATTCTTTTGGACTCTAAATAAATTAATGGGCTATGATATTATTATAGTCCATTACTTTTAATATTTTTGGGCTTCAAATTTAGTTTCTTTGGGGCCATATAAAATTTATATAGTCCAACACTCTTAATATTATTCCCTAATTAGTTAATTAGGGTTTTCCTCACACTAGAAAATAAATTCCTTACTCGTGCACATTAATTTTCTTAACCCAATTAGACTTACTATTATTAGGTTATAAAATTAATTAACTGAGATGTATAAATAAATCCCTTATTGTTGGTATATACATATATACTAATATTCTATCATATTATAACCTCTTAGGTTATTTAATTACCACACCTAATATATATATTAGGTTACATAACTTAACTCTTATTTCACTTGAATTAATTCTATGACCACTAAATAAAAGTAACCCTTTAGGTCATTTAAATCTCATACCATGTTTTAATAACTTATTTAAGTTATACAATTCATATTGTATAATTAAATTTAATTTCCTCTTCCTCTCTATAAATTGTTTTCAAACAATTTATTTATATATTAAATATATAATTTAATATATTCAATCATTTATTTAAATATGAATTTAATTTACTAACTTCTTGATACCAATATACATATTTACATATTGGATCCCCTCTCATATTTTTACTTTACACCATTTGGGATAATATTAAATATTATACCATTATCCATATAACATAATTCACTTCTCACACTAATTTTGACTTTTCTTCATAAAAGTCAACTGTTGACTTTGACCAAAAGTCAACTCTTACACACTTTGTGTTTATTGCCCATTTTGACTAATCTTGACGTTCCGGACGCAACCGAGCAGTCCATGCTTCAAAATTCTATCTCTAACTCAAATTTTGAGTTTTCAATTACTCCATTCTTATTGTTAATCGTATTAACTAACGACTTTATACTTATTCAAATTCTTATTTGCCAGTCAAGGCCAACGTTCAAGCTATGTTAATTACTAACATAGTTTTATCTTGATCCTTATATCAATAACTTAATTCAACATTCCTCTTGCTAAAATATTTATAGCACCTTACTAAGTATATATATTTCTATACATATACTCATCTTCGTTTAACGTTATAACATTTCTTCATGTGAAATCTTATCTCCTTAATAAAATTTCTATATGTACTTATATAACATTTCTTAGACTATTCAGTTCACACCGAATTTACAGGTATCGTAATACCTTATTCTCGATATTCCTTCAAGTACATACTAATTTATTTCTAGGGTTTTGAAATTTTGTAACCCATATTTTCTTTATTCTCATTCAATTAAGAAACCATATAGGTTTTTCTTAAAAAAATTTGAAATCCTTAAAATTCCTTCACAGAAACGTCAATTCCATACACTTATTTTCTGTCTAAGTTCATCTTATAACCTTTAATCCATCATTTTAGGATTTTAATAATTATCTAAATTCTCGGGTTGTCACATTCACCCCTTCTTCTAAGAATTTCGTCCCCGAAATTAAAGCATACTAAACTCTGCTTATTCTCTCGATCAAAACTAGGTTTTTATCTTAACCTTTACAATTTCCTCCTTTGAGGATTTCTCATCTATTATCACATTTCACCATAACTACTCACTAGGAGTTTACATCTTCTAAACATTCAGCAAAACTAGGTTGTCATAATAACCTTTACTCAATCATCTTAGATTCTACTCGTATGCAACGAGTTCACAATATTTCATATCCATCATCACCTTCTATCACAACATTACTCTAGAGAGTTTTTTTAAAAAAAAACTTTTCATATCTGTCTGAGGGATCATAAAAACCATGAACTTTGAGGTTTAGGGGTATTTCTACCTGCTACCTCTTTCAATTACGAAAGAAAGGTACTCTACCTCTGAAATATTTTATATTTGGTATGTTTACAATCACAAAGAAGGTAAACTACCGATGCGGGTACTTTAGAGGATCAGTCTGTTGTACCTTAGTAATCGGAACGACTATATGCGTTCTTAGATTGGAATATTTTATCCCATTAGTATATCCCCATTTTTAGGGTTGTTCACCTCAGACTTATCATAAGATTCCGCACCAAAATAATTTGGTTTGGCATAAGCTTTCAAAGAATACTTTGAATTCCATAAATATTTGTCTAGCTGAATCAAATAGCTTAGACACATACCAATAATTCGAATTTCAATCGAAACATGTTTCTGTCCAAATTTAATTGGCACTTAACTTTTCTTTAAAATTCTGAAAATCATTTTATGACGTCATGATACCGCACTGTATTTACAGTCCGTTTGAGGATTCCGTCATTGTGTGACTTTGTCATACTACATCATTCCATAGTGGGCTGACGATCTTTAGATCACATACCACACTAGGTAATTCTGCATTGATAACTCCATCATTTTTATCATCTCTACACCAGGTTGCATGATGCATTAATGATATAAAAATACATTTTAATAATTCAAATTATTTTCGTCTAGCCGAATCAATTGGCCTAGACTCTTCTTTAAACTGTTCAAAAACCTTTGAAAATCATCTTTGGTGTCATCATGCCACAACATGTAACGATGTGTTAGTGGACCGAAGTCCACACCTACACACTTGTCACCATATGTTGAGGATAACAAAAATTCATTTTATTTCGAAAGGCACATCAGTGCGAATTTAGCTTGATGTCAAAAACTTTGAAGTCTAGCATAGCTAAAAGATTTGGAATACCTATGATTCCACCATCAACTTCAATTTCTCTACTGATCCATTTCTTAATAAGTCTATCTATTTCTATCATCTTCAATTCTCTAATCTCAACATAACTATACCAGTTCGTCAAACTTACCACACATTATGAGTTCAGGAACTTTCCATAATCATATGAGTTTAAGAACTTGTCCTAGTCAGACCTTTGGCGTCCATTCGCTGAGGGGTTCATAAACATTTCATATAATTATGAGTCACGAACGTACCATAAGTATGAGTTTTAAGAACTCGTACTTAACCTTATATTCTCTACCTATTCGTTATACACATGAGAAAAGAATCACCTTATCCACATGCATATAGCAAATAGCGCGACATTAGGTTCCAATGATTATCAATACCAGAAACTAAGTGGTTGTCAAATCAAACTCGGCCACTAATCAATATAGGAAGCTAAGCGAACAATTCCCTGCCCATACAAAGAATTGGTCAACCTAACCACTATATCGACCAGGAGGCTAAGTGATTCTAAAACCAAGTACAAATTCCCCGCCCATATAAGGAATCATACAACTCAGCTGCTGACTTGAGTCCTCAATTGAAATCCCTCACCATTCTAACTTTCTCTTTTCTTAATACGAATTTTCTTTAATCCGTATCTTAACATTTGCCACTCTTTTCTGAGTTTACATCGTACCATTTCATAGTACATTCTCTTTATAGCGTCAGGCTATATCATTCCAATCACTTAACATATCTTATGTTATTCAACAATTTAACCTGATCACGTCGTGATCTTATTTCATAATCATTTCTCCTTATACTTACGATCGTTTTATTTTACGATCTTCTTATTCTTCTCTTTAATCATAGTATATTATGATTTTATTAACACTTCTCATCTTATAGACATAGTCTATTTATTATCACTTTTCATCTCTATTACTGGAGTCAGGTAACTCCGGATTCTTATCCTTATAACTTTTCAAGATTCTTCTTTGAATCTTATTTATCTTAATCTTTACTTAATAATGAATTTCTAAAAATTCATCTCTTATCGCTTAAACTCGATCTGAGTTTATTACTTATCATCATCTCCGCGGTTATAGCCTAAGGTACACCTACCTAAGGTTTCTAACCTACAGCTCTGATACCAACTATAGCATCCCCAAATCCCGGTACTAATCACCAAGGATCTAGTATACTATTTCTATAACTATTGCGGAAGATATAAACATAAATTGTTTATACATTAAACTTTTACACATCATTCCCAATGTCTACAACCTTAACTTAATACATACCTTCAATATCTTAGAAGATTTACAATACTATTTTCGTCAGAAAATTTAATAGATCTAACTGCAATGTAATTTAATCTTGTACTTTGACTTTGCCTTTGTCTTTACTCGAGCTTTCATCTTAATCTGAAAATTTTTATCATTATATAGCAAGGGTGAGCATCAAATTTGCCCAGCAAGTTTAAATTCAATAAAGATATGTCATGATTGAAAGAATTGAACGATAAGCTAGCTAACTTTCAACAATATAAACATTGTGAAAGAGCATGAACAAATTTTCTTAGCGGAACGACCAAGTCAATAAAAATGAATGGTCAAGCATAAACATGAACAGATTAACTGAACCAAATGGTAATGAAGGTGATCAGCCTTTCATACCTGATGAACATTTACAATATGCACAACGTGCGAA
This sequence comes from Panax notoginseng, assembly GCA_016801055.1. Classification (NCBI taxonomy): domain Eukaryota; kingdom Viridiplantae; phylum Streptophyta; class Magnoliopsida; order Apiales; family Araliaceae; genus Panax; species Panax notoginseng. The sequence goes on along the minus strand of CM029015.1, from coordinate 64,910,334 downwards.
TCAATAATCAATATAGACGTGAATAATCAACAACAATTATTCATTAACATGCTTTGAACATACAACTCAAGTTTGAGTTAAGGAAAAACTTGCCTGATTCGTTGACTACTGCTACGCAGTTTAAGTTAACTTCTTTTGGTAAGACATATCATTAATAATAAGATTGATCTTTCAATCAGCATATTCTATTTTGTATCATAATACAATTACTTTGTCAATAGATTATCTAACACTTAATCAAATATTAGATAACATCGTAACACATCGGTATTATTATCATTCTTGGATAATTCTTCAATCACTGTATCATATTCATTAAGATTAAACACTTAATCTTTCATATTATAAACTCTTTTCTATAGTTCAGCAAAATGTTTATAATTCAGCAAACTGTTTTCTCTAATTCAGTTAGCTGTTTTCTCTAATACTTCAATCCAGCTAGCTGGATTCATAATCCTTCAACCTAATGACCAATCCAGCAGACTGGATACATAATTCCTTTAATCCAGCAAGTTGGATGCTACTTCTTTCACACATATTAAATAACATTAAATTCATTCACTAATATTATAAATCCTTAAATAATATTTTAAATCAATAATTTAATAACACTTTAATCCCAATGCTATCAATCACTTAAAAATATCATAATCTAATATTATTAATATTTTAATAATATTTAAATCATTTACTAAACTTATAAACAATTTATTATAATTGTTTACACATTACCAAATAATGTATTAAATCATTCTAAAATGCCATAAACATCACAATACTTCACACCCGACCCAAAACTTTATCAAAATCTTTATAAACCATGCTCAAGGGTCTCAAGTCATAAAATCGTATTTTTCATATTTTTGGACATCATATATTTAATTAAATCCATTTATCCATTTCTCATCATTTAGATGAAAAATATCAAATTAGCTCCAAAAATATTTCTTTTCTGGAATTTGACATAATATAGTTCCATATTGAACATATATTTTTCCCGGAATTTTTAAAATAGATTTACTATATTTAAATAGTCCATAATAGCCAAATCTTCTCCGATTTTTCATAAATCGAGATTAACTCCCAAAATTCTGAAATTTTTACAGTATGCTCCTACTATACCCATGTACTTCCAGTAAAAATTTTGTAATTTTTGGACTTATACACAGAGAGTTATTCGGGTGGTTTCACAAAAATAGTCCTCCACCGTAAAATCCATAACTCTCAAACCGTATGGCCAAAAATTCAAAAATTTTTACACAACCTGCATAACAACTGATATTATATCTCCAAATTTTCCCAGAATTTTTCAAGCATAAAAACTGGACGAAATTGCCCCCGTTTTTGACTGGTCCAAAACAGTCCTGTTTTCTTCAAAAATTCGGGACTGTTTTGGCTTTCACAGCCAATACTCCATGAAAACTCAACATTTTTGAGTCCTACCACTTGGGTTAACTAGTAAACACATATATCTAGCACCCCTCTTTGACGGATCGCAAAAAGGAGCTATAGATTTAAAACGGTGGATTTTCAAAGTAATTAGAAATTTTGGGTTTTCAAAACTAGAAAAATAAATTTTCTTTTCCTTTTGGGTTCCACCAAATCAACACCCAAATTGGGTAAATCCATACTTGAACCTATGGAAAACACTTAGATCATAGGGATCTAACTAATATATATATTACCACACCTAATATATATATTAGGTTACATAACTTAACTCTTATTTCACTTGAATTAATTCTATGACCACTAAATAAAAGTAACCCTTTAGGTCATTTAAATCTCATACCATGTTTTAATAACTTATTTAAGTTATACAATTCATATTGTATAATTAAATTTAATTTCCTCTTCCTCTCTATAAATTGTTTTCAAACAATTTATTTATATATTAAATATATAATTTAATATATTCAATCATTTATTTAAATATGAATTTAATTTACTAACTTCTTGATACCAATATACATATTTACATATTGGATCTCCTCTCATATTTTTACTTTACACCATTTGGGATAATATTAAATATTATACCATTATCCATATAACATAATTCACTTCTCACACTAATTTTGACTTTTCTTCATAAAAGTCAACTGTTGACTTTGACCAAAAGTCAACTCTTACACACTTTGTGTTTACTACCCATTTTGACTAATCTTGACGTTCCGGACGCAACCGAGCAGTCCATGCTTCAAAATTCTATCTCTAACTCAAATTTTGAGTTTTCAATTACTCCATTCTTATTGTTAATCGTATTAACTAACGACTTTATACTTATTCAAATTCTTATTTGCCAGTCAAGGCCAACGTTCAAGCTATGTTAATTACTAACATAGTTTTATCTTGATCCTTATATCAATAACTTAATTCAACATTCCTCTTGCTAAAATATTTATAGCACCTTACTAAGTATATATATTTCTATACATATACTCATCTTCGTTTAACGTTATAACATTTCTTCATGTGAAATCTTATCTCCTTAATAAAATTTCTATATGTACTTATATAACATTTCTTAGACTATTCAATTCACACCGAATTTACAGGTATCGTAATACCTTATTCTCGATATTCCTTCAAGTACATACTAATTTATTTCTAGGGTTTTGAAATTTTGTAACCCATATTTTCTTTATTTTCATTCAATTAAGAAACCATATAGGTTTTTCTTAAAAAAATTTGAAATCCTTAAAATTCCTTCACAGAAACGTCAATTCCATACACTTATTTTCTGTCTAGGTTCATCTTATAACCTTTAATCCATCATTTTAGGATTTTAATAATTATATAAATTCTCGGGTTGTCACATTTCTTCTCCAAGTGACGATTATCCTGCTGTTGGATAAACTTTAGTTAATGGATATGTAATGTTGTTCTTGAGGGTCCACTATCTCTATAGTGACTTCCCATCTTTCAATGATTCTTATAATCAAATGAAAGTGTCACAACAATGTTTAGATCCAAGATGAGACTTAGGAACTATTCCTAGTTCTATAATGAACTTTTAATCCAAATAATCAACTTGCAGCTTCATTTATAGCTATATACTTTGTCTTTATCAGTAAACCAGCAACTCTTTGCTGTTTGAAATATTTCCAATTCACTGCACCACTATTCAAGGTAACACTTTACGTTAAAAGTAGATTTTGATATGTCGTCTTGGTCTGTCTAAAAAACTTGAGTGTATTACGCCCTCTAGTTTTAATTTAGACCCACCATAAATTTTAATCATATCCTTAGTTTCGGTTAAGTACTTTAAGATGTTTTTCATTTTCTTACAGTGATCTTCTCCAGAATATGACTGATCAACATCAGGTATCGTACATTTTATTGCATACATGATAATTATTCATGCGATCTCTCTTTTATGAGTCAATGGGGACTATTGAGAGAGACACACTCCATGAATCATCAATATGTGACATCTCTTGGAGTTTGTCGTGCTAAACAACTTTACCATCAAATGAATATGCGTTCCTTGGATTAAGTTGAGCATCCTATTAAATCTATCTATATATATTTGTATCCCCAATTTAGATACTCTTCCCAAATCATTCATGGATGAATGTTTCGACAACTTTATCTTTACTGATTGTAGCATTAGCATGTCATTCCTTATCTGTAGTATATCAATATATAATACTAGAAATGTCATGACGCTCCCATTGACCCTTTTGTACACACTAGGTTCATTCTTATTTTTGATAAAATCAAACTCTTTTGATTGTTTCATCAAAACTAATGTTCCATTTTTGAGAAAGTTGATTCAATCCATTTCTCTAAGTGTCTACAACTCTTACCTCATTGTATGTAACTGGATCATCATCAACTATGATGCGTACCTCATCATCATCATTTATGATGAATCCATACCTCGCAGGTATCTTCAGTACTATTCCAGATTTACGATTCGATTGTGATACAATAGGTCTATCTACAGGTTCCTCTTATTTGACTTGTAGTGTTATGTGGTTCTTGAAATCTTCAAGATTCTATTATCCTCCCACTAGCCCCTTCAATGATACACATCTTTATCTTAGAAGGCATCGTATTTTTTGCAACAAACACCTTTTGCTAAGTAGGATTATAGAACATATACCCTAAACTTACTTTAGGATATCCCACAAATCTGTACTTGTCAAATTTTGTCCCAAACTTATCATTTTGATGCTTTTTTCACATAAGTTGGACAACCCCTTATCTTGACATACTTAATATTAGGAATCCTCCCAGTCCATAACTTTTATGGAGTCTTGGGTCGGATTTTGAGTTTACCTTTTCGTAGATATGCAGCCATTTCTAGGACATTACCCCAGAAGGATACTGGAATGACAGTAAAATTATTATGGACCGTACCATGTCCAACAAGGTACGATTTTTCCTTTTACATACATCAATTATAGCGTGTCAGGAGGCGTCCATTATGAGATAACCGTTTGAGATGATCTAGAAACTTATTACACAAGTATTCCTTCCTTGATCCGATCAAAGAATCCTACTATTTTGCAAAAAAAATCACTTTTGAATTCTTTAAACCTTTCAAATAATTCACAATTGTATTTCAGCAAATACACACATTCAACCTTTTGAATAATCATCTCCTTTTTCTTATACTGGTTTGTCCAATTTGCAAAATAATTTTTTTAACATAAGTCAAGTATACAAAATTCATTAAGTAATGTTCTAGTTCTATACAAAATATTATTACTATAAATAGAACAGCAATTATTCTTAAATATAATACCAAAGATTTCATTGTCCAACAACAAAATGGAAATATGTTTCTAACAAGTACTGGAATACAATAACAACTTATTGACTTAATAGATTTACCCGTAGGCATTGTTAAACTATAAGTTCCTATGGCTAATGCAGCAACCTTTGCTTCATTTACCAGACATAGGATTACTTATCATTGTTTAGCTTTCTACTTCTGTTTGGTCTCTTCATAAATCTATATTTATGATAACCAAAGTTGGTATTCAATACCCAAGTATAACCTTAACTTAAAGAAAAATTTATTTTAAATCATAAAAAAAATTGTATTTGTAACCAAAACTTCACTAAGCTTCTTCTGGTTATCCTCTGCAAGATGCTTCTTGCAGTTTCTTTCCAGTGTCCAGGCTTATTGCAGTCGAAGCAAACTCCTTTGCTATCCGTATCAGTTTTGTTCTTATTATCCTTTGTTTTTGCCCTTTATATTTACCTTCTTAGAATTGTTCTTCTTTTCAGAAGATCATTTGTCCCCTACCAGTAAGACTTGGTCTTTCTTGGTTAGAAAGTGACTATCAATATTTTTCAACATGGTAAGCAAATCACCGAGGCTGATATCTAGCTTGTTCATATGAAAAAATTCACAACAAATTTGAGAGGAGTCCAGGAGTGAGTGCAAGATCAAATCTTGGCTCAACTTTCCATCCATGACAAAACCCATTATCCTAATTGATCATTCAAATTGATTATGTTAAGGACTTTTGTATGTACTGTAGTGTTATCGGTCATTCTAGATCGGAAGAGCTCATTAGATATCTGATATCTGATGAGTAGGTTTTATACCTACGAATCCGATATTATTAAACTTAAATATTATTATCTTTAACTGTTTTTTAGTATCTGTTTATGTGTTTTGTGTTTATTTCTTATAGGTTAGAGCTGGAGGGACAAATTGGTCATTTGGGAGAAGAAAAAGGTCAAAATTCATTAAAGTTAGAGCTGAGTGGCATTTTTATAATTACGCGGTCCTGGTCAAGCGCCTAGGCGCTTGGAAATGACCTGGGTTGAGCGCCTAGGCGCTCATGTGCGGCTAAAGAGAGATTTTTCTACTGTTCAGTGGGTTTTTGAAGCCAAAAAAGGAATCTGAATGAGGGGGGAGAGCAATACAAATAGGATAAGACTTTAGAAAAGACGTATCATTAAATTTTTCAAGAGATTGGCAGAGAGGACAACGAAGAATAACACGAAGGAGAATTTCAGGGGTTCAAAATCAAAGAAATAGTATTGGAGCAATTTTAGAGTTTCTTCTTCTCTTCTTTAGATTTATCTTTTGTAATTAGCTGGGATGTTTGGATTATTGATCTGGATGATGTATTTCTTTATTATTATTATGAACTAAATTTTCATTAAGATTGCAATGGAACTTGGTATGTAGTTTAAATTAAATCTTCCCATTGAAAGAAAGTTGATTTTTATTGCATTGTTTATTATATCTTTTGCTTATTGATTAATTGTATGACCAACAATTAATGTGATAATCTATATGAAATTGGAAGATGGAATATAGATTGAGATCTGGATATGATAACATCTGTTAATATAATCTGATTAGGGTTAATATGATTAGCATGTATGACAGGAATATACCTATGTGTCTTTTGCATCCGTTGAAAGAATTTGTGCGTAAAACCCTAATTAACTTGATTCACATAGGAATATAGTGAATTAACTAAATAGGGTGTTCCTTGTAATTTTGTGTCTTAAGGATAGGAGTTAGGAGGATTTGTTCACGTGTTTTGGAAAAAGTGCGTGAATTCTATAAAGCATTCTTGGATAATGATTCATATTAATTAATTGATTTAAATGGGAAGTAAATTGATTTAAATGAAATACCAAGGGAAGTTGTAATCTTAACCTGTTAAATCTGCAGTTATTTTTGTAAAATTATGATTTTAATTATTAGTTTTGTTACGTTTAATTTTCAAATCACAAACAATATTTCGTAGTTTAAAATAGGATTAATTGCATTGAAATTAGTAATTGATAAATATTAGTCTATTTCCTCGTGGGAACGATATCCTTGCTTGCTGAATATTACAATTGAACACGTATACTTGCGTGTTAAAGTGCTAGTAAAAAAATTAGGCAATAAGTTTTTGGCGCCGTTGCCGGGGTAATTAGTTTAATATTTTTTCATTATTGATTTTGATAGAGTTAATCTTAATTTAAACTTTTTTCTTTTCTGTTCTATTCAGGTGTTCTTGACTAGTGTATGCAAACACGATCGAAGAAGCCCGATTTATTACCTTACGAGGATGACATCGAAAAAAAAATTCAGCGGTTGCGTAAATGGGTTAAAGAAACCAAAGAGGCACTTGATAAGAAAGATATTATGGCTGAAGAAGAGCAAAAAGCACTACGAGATTATGCTACACCGCGGGTTACTAAAATTCAGTCGAGTATTATGAGGCCTGCCATTACTGCTACAAGTTTTGAGATAAAACCGGGGACAATACAGATGATTCAAAATTCATGTCAGTTTGGAGGGTTACCAAATGATGATCCGAACGATCACATAGTCAGCTTTATAAAAATTAGAGATACTTTAAAGTAGAATAATGTGTCAGAGGATGCAATAAGGCTAAGGTTGTTTCCATTTACTCTTAGAGATAAGGCTAAGAGTTGGCTCCATTCACTATCACCAGGATCGATTAGTACATGGAATGACCTAGCTCATAAATTTCTTGCCAAGTTTTTCCCGCCTGCAAAAATAGTAATGTTGCGGAACGATATCTTCTCTTTCATTCAGCACGATTCAGAATCACTATATGAAGCATGGGAGAGATTTAAAGACTCATTGTGAAAATGTCCACACCATGGGATTCCTAAATGGATTCAGGTGCAAACTTTTTATAACGGTTTATTCAGCACAGTGAGATCTAGTATAGATGCTGCAGCGGGAGGAGCTATTATGGCCAAGAATTGTGATGAGGGCTATCAGTTGCTTGAAACCATGGCAGCTAATAATTATCAGTGGCCAACAGTAAGAACGACTCAGCCAAGGACAGTAGGGGTTTACGAAGTGGATGCGTTGATAGCATTATCAGCTCAAGTGACAGCTCAGATTTCTGCTCTTACAAAGAAGATAGATGCACTTGGTGTACAACCAGTTCAGAAAATGGAAACGATTGGTGTCAGTCCAGTTTGTTTCCAGTTATAACAAGCAGCAGGGCAGCTATCCAAATAGTTATAATCCAGGAGTGAGAAACCACTCGAATTTTTCTTGGAGTAATAATCAGTCACATGCTAAAGCACAAGCTCCAAGGCAATCATATCCACCTAGATTTTAGCCACATCAACAATCTCAACAACACCCACAACCTCATCAACATGATAAGCTATCACAAATAGAAGAATTATTGGCAAGATTGGCAACTCAGTTTGAAGCCACAACGAAAAACCAATTAGCTGTAATAAAGAACCTTAAGAACCAAATTGGGCAGAGAGCTAGTGCTTTGAATACTAGAACTCCAGGTTCTTTACCTAGTGATACGGAGAAAAATCCAAGGAATGATGGAAATGAACAATGTAAGGCAGTTACACTCGGAAGTGGGAAGGAGTTTACTACAGTTTTAGACGGACAAAAGAAAATAAAATCTACTTAGGATGGTGAAATAGATAGTGGAAATTCGGAAAGTAAATCTGGGGAAAAAGTTGTGAAAAATCAACAAGAAGATAAGCAAATAACAGTCGTACCACCTGTGCCGTTTCCTCAAAGATTGCAAAAGCAAAAATTAGATATACAATTTTTGAAATTTTTAGAAGTGTTCAAAAAGCTGCAAGTCAACATTCCATTTGCAGATGCCTTAGAACAAATGCCTAGCTATGCAAAATTCATGAAAGATATTTTAGCAAGAAAGAGGAAGCTAAGGGAGTTTGAAACTGTAGCGTTTACAGAAGAATATAGCGTAATTCTGCAATGAAAGTTACCACCGAAGTTGAAGGATCCGGGTAGCTTCACCATACCACGCACGATTGGACCCCAGTTCTTTAATAGATGTTTGTGTGATTTGGGTGCGAGTATTAACTTCATGCCGCTTTCGATCTACACTCAGTTGGGATTACCAGCACCAAAGCCAACAAATATCTCTTTACAGCTCACAGATAGATCAGTGACATACCCTAGGGGCATTGTGGAAGACATTAGTGAAGGTGGACAAATTCATATTTCCAGCCAACGTCATTGTGTTGGATTATGAAGAGGATAAAGACATAACCATTATCCTTGGAAGACCTTTTTAGCCACTGAAAGGACATTAATTGATGTACAAAAGGGAGAGTTAACAACGAGAGTCCAAGATGAAGAAGTAACTTTTAATATTTTCAAGGCTATGAAATTCCCGAAGGGAGAGGAAGAGTGCTTTAGAGTTGATCTGATTGAAGAAGCAACTAAAGAGGTATTTAGTGAATCTGTGAATGAAGACCCTCTTGAAATCGCATTGGTTAGTAAAAATTTATTTGATGATTCAACTGTGCCATAATGGGTTCAAATGTTAGATTCAGCTCTGAAGTTCACACGATGTTTGCAAAAATTTGAACCTCTGGATTTTAGGGGAAAGCCGGATTAAAAGGTGAAATCATCTTTAGAAGAACCACCGACCTTGGAACTTAAGCCATTGCCTAACCATCTATGATATGCCTACCTTGGTTCTTCTTCTACCTTTCTAGTTATTATTTTTGCATCACTTGATAAGGTTTAAGAAGAAAAGCTACTAAGGGTACTTCAGCAATTTAAGACTGCTCTTGGGTGGACTCTTGCGAATATCAAGGGGATAAGCCCATCAATTTGCATGCATAAGATTCTATTGGAAGATGAAGCGAAACTGATTATTGAACAACAACGAAGACTCAATCCCATCATGAAGGAAGTTGTAAAAAAGGAAATCATTAAATGGTTGGATGCGGGAATTATTTACCCTATCTCAAATAGCTCATGGGTAAGTCCGGTTCATTGTGTGTCAAAAAAGGGGGAATGATAGTAGTTACAAATGAGCAAAATGAATTGATCTCGACTCGAACAGTTACGGGTTGGCGGGTGTGTATGGATTATAGAAAGTTGAATAAGGCCACTCGTAAGGACCATTTTCCTTTACCATTCATAGATCAGATGTTGGACAGGCTTGCAGGTCATGAGTATTATTATCTTTTGGATGGATACTCAGGATATAACCAGATTGCCATTGCACCCGAGGATCAGGAGAAGATGACATTCACATGCCCATATGGTGTCTTTACTTTTCGTAGAATGTCTTTTGGATTATGTAATGCACCGGCGACATTTCAACGGTGTTTGATGATTATTTTCTCCGATATGGTCGAACAAAATCTCGAGGTATTTATGGATAATTTTTTAGTTTTTGGGAATTCGTTCACTACTACAAAATATTAAATAGACAACACTTAAACCACAACGTTTTTTAAAAAAACGTTGTGTTATTTTTTCTTACAACATTTTTTTAAAAAATGTTGTAGATATATATACAAAAACGTTATCTATTTAAAAGGGTATTTTTTTGACTTTAACTAGATAACATTTTTTTTAAAAACGTTGTCTATCAAGTAAAACACGGAGCTAAAAAAAAGCGGTTAAATGAAAAGTTAAAACTCTCTCTCGCATTTGTCTCGCATTCGTCTCTCATCTCTCTAAGCTTCTCTAAGGTTAGATCTGATTTCCAAGGACCAGCACGTAAACTGATTTCCAAGCTTCTCTAAGCTTATATCTGAACCGGAACTTCTCTCTAAGCTTAGATCTGAACCGAAACTTCTTAATCGCATATTTCAATCGCATTCGTCTCTCATCTCTCTAAGCTTCTCATAGCATGCGATTGATATGTCACAGCACTACCCGATGCAGCAGGGGAAACCCTCGTCGTCTTTTTCAAGGAAGAAAATCGACGTCGCCGGTGCGTGGAGAAGTAAAGACGAAGAGGCAAAATGAAAGGGTTTCTTTAGCACTACTTACTGAGTAAGGTTTTGATTTTCTATGTATTTGTTAGTTTTGTTGCTGGGGAAGTAAGGGGGTTTGGGACCTTTGGGTTTAAATTGTCTCAGACTAGAAGGGTTTATCACAAAGGCATGTTGTTGGTTGTTTTTTGGAAACAAATTTGATTTGACATTTTTTTATTTTAGATAGCTATTGTTTTCATATAGATTTCCTAGCTAAAATTTTTTACTTTATTTGGGTTTCTACTATGTAATGTATCGGAAGAATTATGCGGCATGTTATATTATTCAAGCCCTCACTGTTGGAGTTGAGTACGCACAGATACCGGCTGAGATATCTGGCATGCTATCTGATTAATCTCTCTTTTACTTGATGGTTATATTTGGTTGCACTCCAGAATGTTGTACGCTTTGTACTTTCTGTTAGTTTACTTCACAATAAACAATCTGGCAATTGCCAGAAAATAGCATGTTCTTGAAGGAAGATTACCTTTTGATTGAATAGTTGTGTTATGCAGAGCTTGATGGTACAACATATTATTTTTTTATTAATGATTCTTGATTTGTTATTTGCATGTAGTTTATAGTTCAGCTACCAGCCTACCATTATGTGTCCTGTTATTTGTTTTGTATGTCTTATGTATTGACAGACTCTTGTATTTGACTGAAGTTTTTTGCAAGTAGAGATTACTTGTGTTGTTCAACAGATATAGTTCAAGACAGTGTTGATCTACATCAGTTCTAAGTTCTAATTATGCCAAAGTGCTGACTGCTGGTTTGCCTTTTGCATCCTCAGGCCAGAGAGTTTGTCATTCCTGCTAATGTTGAGCAAAATGGTAGAGTTGACAATTACAGTTTCCCAGAGCAACGGCTACAGCAAGTCCCAGAAACTGAAAATATCTTAGTAGACAGTGTTTTTTCTTTTGTTATATAATCTTTTCATTCCTGATCACTGATTCTATGTTTTCATTCCTGCGTCTGCTTTCGAAATTGAAGAGGAATTTAAGAAATTTGGTAAACTCAAGCCTGATGGGGTGTTCTTTTTGATGTTCTTTCAGATTGCTCTTTTGGATGTTCCCCTGAATTCTGCCTCATAGATGTTCTTTCAGATTGTAATCGTTCTTATTGCTGAAGGCCTTGATTTGGATGTAAATATTTCATCTCGTCAATTATCTAAGAAGCTTAAACAGATGGGATATAAATTTCCAAGAAAGAGAAGACTGGTTGGAACTGGTGGCTCTAATCAACTTGGGGAAGATGTACGGGTATCGGGAAGTGAAGTCACTCATCCTAACTCGCATGATTTGTAAGAAAATTCTTCAATGAGACAACCTCTGTAAGTTTACTATGCAATCGGTAATAACTATGTTTTGTTGATATAATGTTTGAGGAGTGGATTTAATAAGTGGTGTTTCTTGCAAGGCCCCATACGAATGGGTGGTTAAGACGGATACCGAGTGGGATTTTAATTCCAGTGATAGAGATAGAGAGACTTTCCATGTTCGTATTAGATTGAATTTGTACTTAATTACAAAAACATCCTGTTCGCAGCCTTCATACTAGCTGCGTTGAGATAAGTGCTCAGGTGTGCTCATTAACTAACTCTAGTCAATAACCTTGTATGACTTTCCAATGTGCACACAACTCCACCTAAGTTTTCCAAGTTTTCTACTTTCAGATCCTTTTGGTTATTTATAGCTTTAAACATACTCCGTCCTTTAGCTAATTTCGTGATGTTCAATGATGCTGACCTCCCATTTGTTTGTTTTATATCATCTCAATTTCCTCTATCTGACATAATCACAACTATGCTGTTGACCCTGCATCACTTCCCAATGGTGTGGAAGTCACTCATGTAAATCTCAATGATGGAAGCTGTGGTGGTCTTGCCTTCCGTCAACGAAAGCTCATGTCTCTTAAGTACCATCCTGAAGCATCTCCAGGGCCTCGTGATTCCGATCCTGGTAATTGATCATATGATCTCTTTCTCTTGAACCTACATATAATACCAAGGTGTTGCACATTAGATAATGCATTTACTGCCTTCTCAAAGTATTTTATTGCAATATGTAAAATAAAACTGATAAGGTGAGTTTGTCTGCTATGTCAAGATTACATTGTTTAAGTTTAGTGGATGGCTTTGAGTCTATAGGCTTTATCTTTGTAATCCTTAATATCCTTATAACATCTCAACTTCTTTGACCATTTCCTTTAACATTTTAAAGTTTATTCACTACATTATAGGTGGATCAATCTCTTCTAGTGACCGGTTTTGGGTATGAACATGACGATGCATGGACTACCAATATCGATTTATTCAAAGATTTTATTGACGTCAGTAGGGTAAGAACTAAGAACCTTTTACTTTTGCCTTCTTTTAACTCTCATTTTGCTGTTGTTGTAGTATCATTAACAGGAACAATTTATGTGGAATATCTCATGCTTAACATATTTGTACACTCTCTTTTTGGAATTAATATATATTGGGTGTGAGAAGGCTTGGAGCTGCTGCTGTAGACATGTGCCACATAGCTCTGGGAATTGTAGAAGCTTATTGGGAGTATCGTTTAAAACCATGGGATATGGCTGCTGGCGTTTTGGTAATGATAATTTTCTCCAAATATAAGTACTTTTAATGATGCGTCTTCATTTGCATATTGTCATTCTAATGATGAATCCATCAGCAACAAAACATTTTTTCCCCTGATCAAGTCCAATGCCTAACAGAAAAGAGAATAAGGTTGACTTTCAATAAATCAATAGCCAACACTGGTACAAATTTGCAAGGATATACTCAATAATATAGAAAAAATATTTAACATTATTATCTCATGAGAACCAATACCATTATCAAAAATCACCAATATGCAATTTTTACACTGCAACTTGGTTCTGGAAAATGTTAGAGTGATGTGGTTCTTTTTACACTTTTGTACACAAGATCATATGTAATTTGTATCATTCTTTGTCTTTATTGTTTTCTCCCTCCATATTTCTTTAGTCGAAGTAAATAAAAGGTTTGACTGCTGCATAGGACATTATGAAAGTTTGCTTCACTATAGTCTTCTATGTGTAATCTAATATGTCCATTATTTTTAGTGAACAAGGGAACTTGCTAGACCGACCACCACATTGTCTGAAATAGTTCATAGCACTATGGAGAAGGCCAAAAGTAAGGAAAAACAATCATCAAATGAAGAAAACAAGGAAAAGAGGATGATCTTGAGTGAAGAAGGGAAGAGATGATTGAAAAGGAATATAGATTAGTCCAAAAGAATTGGGGAACCTCAAGAAAGCCAAGAATGTAAGTTGTTTAATTTCCTGTTCATCCCATATTTGAATACATGTGTTATGGCAATTGCAAATTTTAGCTTGGTATGTGATTTTGAAGATTGCAATTATATCTATGGCGAAAAAAGTGGCATCCCTTGCAAGAGAACTGAAGTCGATAAAATCAGGATTCTATTTTCTGCAAATTAGAACAAAGCACAAAAGGAAGCATAACTATACTCTCTATGATTAATAAATACTACACATGTTATCTTGTGTTTTAATTTGCCAAAATATGTGGGGTGATGTTTTATTATGCATAAGGACTGATACCATTAAGTTCACATTTTGAAGTTGTGGAATTTATTTAATTTGGGCAGATGATGAGGCTACAAATGGAGGCACTTCTTGCTGCAAAATTGCTAGCTTTCTTAACAAGGGAAAATCAATGTCTTAACCAGCTTGTGGTGTACAGGTTTACAGTTCATTGATATGGATCTTTTTCTGTTATTTTTTGTTATAGGTTTTTTATGGATAGTTTAATTAGGTATTAGTTTAATTTTATGGATAGTTTGGTATATTTTGTGGATGTAGTCAAATTCACAATTCAATATAGTAGTAATTATATTAAAAAGTGAAATTGAGATGTATGGATAGTTTGGCATTATTGAGATGTAAACGTATTGTATGGTATTAATATTCTTTGTAATTGGCATTACAAAGAATTATTGGGATGTAAACGTATTGTATGGTATTAATATTCTTTGTAATTTTAGCTATATATTATGGCATTAGCATATTGCAGGTGCATTGGTAATATAGGTGAACAATAATTTTTTTTTCTTTTTTTTTAAATCTACAACATTTTAAAAACATTGTGTGAAAGTGCCTAAACGTTGTCTGAAATATTAAACTACAACGTTTTTATCCAGAAAACGTTGTGGAATCATATATTCTACAACTTTTTTAAGCATCTGCTAATTTATGAAAAACAAATCTACAACATTTTTTTCTTAAAAAACGTTGTAGAATGTGCTTAACCACAACGTTTTAAAAACGTTGTGTAAGGGTGTCAAATAGATGACACCCTTAACCACGACGATTTTCTGACTGAAACCACAACATTTTTTCTGCGTTGTCTATTTACTATTTTGTAGTAGTGGTTTGATTATTGTTTGGAAAATCTCACTCTCGTGCTCAAACGGTGTACGGAAACAAATTTGGTTTTAAACTAGGAGAAATGTCATTTTATGGTGCAAGAGGGGATAATCTTGGGTCATCGAGTGTCATCAAAAGGAATTGAGGTTGTTAGAGCTAAGAACGAAACCATCGAGAGCCTGCCACCACCTATTTCAGTAAAGGGTATTCAAAGTTTTTTGGGACACGCTGGTTTCTATAGAAGATTTATAAAAGACTTCTCCAAAATCACGAAACCACTTTGCAGTCTTTTGGAGAAGGATGTCCCAATCAACTTTGATCAAGCATGCCTGGAAGCGTTTGATGTGTTGAAGAAGAAACTAATTACCGTACCTTTAATCATAGCGCCAGATTGGAGTACCCCGTTTGAATTAATGTGTGATGCTAGCAACTTTGCGATTGGCGCAGTTCTTGGCCAACGTAAGGATAAATTTTTTCATGTTATATACTATGCTAGTAAGACGTTAACGGATGCTCAACTGAATTATACCACTACCGAGAAAGAGCTATTAGTAGTTTTTATGCATTTGACAAATTTCGCTCATATTTGATTGGGACAAAGGTGATCGTGTTTACAGACCATTAAAAAATTAAGTACTTGATAGCAAAGAAGGATGCGAAGCCGAGATTGATTCGATGGGTATTATTGCTACAAGAGTTTGACTTGGAGATCCAGGACCGAAAAGGAATAAAAAATCAGGTTGCTGATCATTTATCATGATTAGAGAATGCAGAACTAAAAAAAGATGACACAACAGTGATCAATGAATTTTTCCCGGATGAACAATTATTTGCGGTAAGGATGGATACACCTTGGTATGCAAATTATGTAAATTTCATTGTGAGTAAGATGTTTCCGCCAGATTTGACAAGTCAACAGAAGAAGAAATTTCTCCATTATGTGAAACAGTATTTATGGGATGAGCCGTTTTTATTTAAATGTTGTGGAGATCAAGTAATAAGAAGGTATATTCCGGAAGTTGAAATGGAGAATATTCCCTACCAATGTCATGCATCTGACTATGGTGGACATTTTGCGGGAGAAAGAACGGCAGCTAAGGTGCTTCAATGTGGATTCTTTTGGCCAACACTCTTCAAGGATGCCCGTGTGTTTTCATTGAAATGTGACAGATGCCAAAGAGTGGGTAATATATCAAAGCGACAAGAGATGCCACTAAACATGATCTTAGAAGTCGAAATGTTTGATGTTTGAGGCATCGACTTTATGGGACCATTTCCAACATCTTTTAGCAACTCCTATATACTTCTAGCGGTGGACTACGTTTCAAAGTGGGTAGAAACTATAGCATCGCCCACCAATGATGCTAAGGTTGTGGTTAAGTTCATTCGGAAGAATATTTTCTTTAGATTCGGCACTCCTCGTGCATTCATTAGTGATGAATGCACACACTTCTGTAATAAGTAGTTCTCAGCTATTCTCGCTAAGTACAGTGTCACTCATAAGATATCTACTGCTTACCATCCACAAACAAGTGGTCAAGCCGAGGTATCTAACCGAGAAGTGAAACGAATCCTCGAGAAGATAGTGAACCCTAGTCGGAAAAATTTGGCTAGTAAGTTGGATGATGCTTTATGGGCATATCGTACAGCTTACAAAACTCTGATAGGGATGTCCCCATACAGGTTAGTATATGGGAGGGCATGCAATCTTCCAGTTGAACTAGAACATAGTATTTATTGGGCAATTCAGAAGTTAAACTTTGATATGTCTACTGCGGGAGAGAAGCGCCTCTTACAATTGAACCAAATGGATGAATTCAGACTCCAATCATACGAGAACGCGAAGTTATATAAAGAAAAGGTTAAGAGGTGGCATGATGAGAAAATTCTGGAAAGAAAGTTTGAAGCAGGGCAAACAGTGCTATTATACAATTCAAGGCTTAAACTGTTTCCAGGAAAGTTGAAATCACGTAGGTCAGGGCCATTTATCATTACAAAAGTTTATCTTCACGGAGCTGTGGAGGTGGAAGACGCGGATAACAATGGTAATTTCAAAGTCAACGGTCAGAGATTGAAGCACTACTATGGGGGTTGTGTTGATCGTGAAAAGACATCGGTCAACCTTACTGATTAGAACAGAGAGGAAAGTCAGGCTGAAGACTATAAACCAAGCGCTACCTGGGAGGCAACCCATGAATTTTTATTGTTATTTTTTTTTATTTGCTTTACTGTTAGTTTATTTAGTGGTTAAAATTTTATAGTTTAGGATTTCTAACACCCCTTATGTTCTCTAACACGATATTTAATTGATTTCAGGGTAGAAAACAAGATTTCATATTTGGCGGGTTTGACTAATGGCCATTACGACTACCTAGTCGGGGGTCTCGATCCCCGTTGAGCGAGCGGCTGCCCAGCTCGCCGGTGAGCTGGCGGGGGTTGCAAGGGGGCAGCGCCCCCTGGAATCCAAGCACTTATGAGCTCAATAGAAAAATATCCATTTGTCAAATTGTCAGATTTCTAATCATTTCCTTCATTTTTAGTGTTATTGAATTGCTTAGTGGTGTATGGTATCTTGTTGTTTTTCATACTTTAGGCGATATTTAATTTTGATTAGTTTCTTTTATTTTAGTATGTTAGTTTAGTTAAATATACATTTTATCTTAATTGAAGTTGGGGTATTGCAGGTTGAATGCATACAAGAAGCACAAAAGCACCAAGACAGGCACCAGCGCCTAAGCGCCCCAAGCCAGGCCACACCAAGCGCCTAAGCGCCTAACGTCAGTAGCCAAAACGTGCCCCAAGCGCCTAAGCGCTCCTTCCTAGGCCAAACCAAGAGCCTAGGCGCTCCAAGCGTTCAACAGATTTTGCTGCCAACCGCCTAGGCGGTTAAACCTATGCAATGTCAAGCGCCTAGGCGCTCATGCTGTAACTTGAAAAAAAATAAAAAAATAAAAAAATAAAAGCCCTAATCGGGAAATACTCCTCCAAACCCAAAATAAACACACTCTTGCTCTCCTACTCCAACTCCATCTCAAACTCACTCAAATCACACCCCCTCTAACCTAGCCACGATAATCCACTTCTTCTTGTATAAGCATAACCAAACACTCAATCTCCTACCCAAATTCAAAGGGAATTAATTTCCATCTCGTCATCCTTCCTCACCACTTTGGACACCAACTTACTTTTAAACCCCATCTATCTGAAGTAAGTGTTCAAAACTCAAATAAATTGCTCCTGTAACTTTGATTAGAACATCATATCTGGCTATAACCAAGTAAGTGTGCAAGATTTTATTGCAAATTATTTTGAATTGCTTGGATAATACCTATGTAATATTCCGAGTAAATTTTGAAAAGAGATTTGGTGAAAATCGAGTAAGGAAGGTTTCTTTGATTCCGATGACGAAATCCTTATAAGGAGGGAAGGATGTGACAACCCGAATTTTCATAAGTTATTAAAATAAGAATTTAATAATTAAAATTCTTATTATGAGGTTTATATATTTTGAATTATATGATTTGGTGTGAAGAGAATTATATATTCATACATTGAAGAATGTGAGATTTAATAGTTAATTAAACTATTAAATAAATTAAATAATATTAGTTAATTTAATTAAGTTGAAATTATGTTATGAGATAATATAATTTTAATTATTATGTCTTATGGGCAATGGAGATTATTATGAGTTAAGTTTCATAAATAGTGTGAATAATTCACTTAATTAAAATAGTAAATTAATACTAGTATAATTGATTTAATAAAGTGAGAAGGTAATATGTTGCATGAAAATGTAAATATTAGTATAATGCGAGTAAAATATTTATTAAGTACATTAAATATTTTAGTTAAAAACTTTATGGAATAAAATGAATATTTATGATATTAAATAAATATTTGATAAAAATTGTTATGGGATAGTTTATTTAAGTGTGCTAAAATAGATGCGATTTATACGTATTTTATTACGCAAGTATAATTGTGATATTCTAATTTAATTAAATAATTAAATTAGAGGAGTGAGAATTTGTTAAATAATGTTATGATTATAATGGTTGAATAGAAATTATAATTTTACTAATAAGGTTCATTTTATTTCTTAAGGAATTAAAGGTACATAATCTAGTTTATATTTCTAGTCTATGTGTTCTTGAGTTTCTTTTAAAATTAGAGTTTTGGTTAATGAATTTATGGGTTACGATGTTATATATGTTATTAGATATTTATAATTTGATAGTGGTCATCTAGAAACAAATTTTCAGAAATCAAATTCATGTATTTATACTAAAGAAGAGGAATTTGGATTTTGATTGTAATGTGTGTTTTGGTATATTTTGGGAGCCTGTGGTGGGCTAAGATGACCCAAGAAGATACTACTGGGTCAGTGGTTTGAGGCCTTATTTTGATGGATTTGATTCGATTCGGAATTTGAATTTGACCCGAGATTTATTTCGGACTCGGGATTTGATCCGGGTTGTTTCTTATGGTATCAGAGCCGACTCTTGAAAGCTCGAGTCGGGTCATCCGATCGGGTTACCGGAGGTGGGGACACGAAGGCTAGTGATATTATCACACAATGGAGAGATGGAGGTCCGGAGGTGGGGACTCGAAGCCAGCCAGTATTATCTCACAATGGTTAGAGAGGCAAAGATCTTTAGGCTGTGTGTGTGATCGGATTCTGACGAAATTCTTAGAAGAAAGGGTAAATGTAATATTCCAAGTAAATTTTGAAAAGAGATTTGGTGAAAATAGAGTAAGGGAGGTTTCTTTGATTCCGATAACGGAATCCTTATAAGGAGGAAAGGATGTGACAACCCGAATTTTCATAAGTTATTAAAATAAGAATTTAATAATTAAAATTCATATTATAAGGTTTATATATTTTGAATTATACGAGTTGGTGTGAAGAGAATTATATATTCATACGTTGAAGAATGTGAGATTTAATAGTTAATTAAACTATTAAAGAAATTAAATAATATTAGTTAATTTAATTAAGTTGAAATTATGTTATGAGATAATATAATTTTAATTATTATGCCTTGTGGGCAATGGAAATTATTATGAGTTAAGTTTCATAAATAGTGTAAATAATTCACTTAATTAAAATAGTGAATTAATACAAGTATAATTGATTTAATAAAGTGAAAAGGTAATATGTTGCATGAAAATGTAAATATTAGTATAATGCGAGTAAAATATTTATTAAGTACATTAAATATTTTTGTAGAAAACTTTATGGAATAAAATGAATATTTATGATATTAAATAAATATTTGATAAAAATTATTATGGGATAGTTTATTTAAGTGTGATAAAATAGATGCGATTTATACGTATTTTATTACG
Organism: Panax notoginseng; assembly: GCA_016801055.1. Taxonomy (NCBI): domain Eukaryota; kingdom Viridiplantae; phylum Streptophyta; class Magnoliopsida; order Apiales; family Araliaceae; genus Panax; species Panax notoginseng. The sequence goes on along the minus strand of CM029015.1, from coordinate 64,889,826 downwards.
CGAATATAATTGTGATATTCTAATTTAATTAAATAATTAAATTAGAGGAGTGATAATTTGTTAAATAATGTTATGATTATAATGGTTGAATAGAAATTATAATTTTACTGATAAGGTTAATTTTATTTCTTAAGGAATTAAATGTACATAGTCTAATTTATATTTCTAGTTTATGTGTTCTTGAGTTTCTTTTAAAATTGGAGTTTTGGTTAATGATTTTATGGGTTACGATGTTATATATGTTATTAGATATTTATAATTTGATAGTGGTCATCTAGAAACAAATTTTCAGAAATCAAATTCATGTATTTATACTAAAGAAGAGGAATTTGGATTTTGATTGTAATGTGTGTTTTGGTATATTTTGGGAGCCTGTGGTGGGCTAAGATGACCCAAGAATATACTACTGGGCCAGTGGTTTGAGGCCTTATTTTGATGGATTTGATTCGATTCGAACTGGGATTTGACCCGAGATTTGTTTCGGACTCGGGATTTGACCCGGGTTGTTTCTTAATGTAATATTCCGATGAAATTTTGAAAAGAGATTTGGTGAAAATCGAGTAAGGGAGGTTTCTTTGATTCCGATGACGGAATTCTTATAAGGAGGGAAGGATGTGACAACCCGAATTTTCATAAGTTATTAAAATAAGAATTTAATAATTAAAATTCTTATTATAATGTTTATATATTTTGAATTATATGATTTGGTGTGAAGAGAATTATATATTCATACGTTGAAGAATGTGAGATTTAATAGTTAATTAAACTATTAAAGAAATTAAATAATATTAGTTAATTTAATTAAGTTGAAATTATGTTATGAAATAATATAATTTTAATTATTTTGCCTTGTGGGCAGCGGAAATTATTATGAGTTAAGTTTCATAAATAGTGTGAATAATTCACTTAATTAAAATAGTGAATTAATACAAGTATAATTGATTTAATAAAGTGAGAAGGTAATATGTTGCATGAAAATGTAAATATTAGTATAATGCGAGTAAAATATTTATTAAGTACATTAAATATGTTAGTTGAAAATTTTATGGAATAAAATGAATATTTATGATATTAAATAAATATTTGATGAAAATTGTTATGGGATAGTTTATTTAAGTGTGATAAAATAGATGCGATTTATACGTATTTTATTACGCGAGTATAATTGTGATATTCTAATTTAATTAAATAATTAAATTAGAGGAGTGAGAATTTGTTAAATAATATTATGATTATAATGGTTGAATAGAAATTATAATTTTACTGATAAGGTTCATTTTATTTCTTAAGGAATTAAATGTACATAATCTAGTTTATATTTCTAGTTTATGTGTTCTTGAGTTTCTTTTAAAATTAGAGTTTTGGTTAATGAATTTATGGGTTACGATGTTATATATGTTATTAGATATTTATAATTTGATAGTGGTTATCTAGAAACAAATTTTCAGAAATCAAATTCATGTATTTATACTAAAGAAGAGGAATTTGGATTTTGTTTGTAATTTGTGTTTTGGTATATTTTGGGAGCCTGTGGTGGGCTAAGACGACCTAAGAAGATACTACTGGGCCAGTGGTTTGAGGCCTTATTTTGATAGATTTAATTCGATTCAGACTTGAGAATTGACCCGAGATTTGTTCCGGACTCGGGATTTGACCCGGGTTATTTCTTATGGTATCAGAGCCGACTCTTGAAAGCTCAGGTCGGGTCATCCGATCGGGTTGCCGGATGTGGGGACACGAAGGCTGGTGGTATTATCCCACAATGGAGAGATGGAGGTCCGGAGGTGGGGACACGAAGCCAGTCGGTATTATCCCATAATGGCTAGAGAGGCAAAGATCTTTGGGCTGTGTGTGTGATCGGTTTCTGACGGGGACGTCAGAAATTTAAGTGGGGGAGTTTGTAACACCCCATTCCCACATCGACAGATATGAAAAAAAAATTATGCATATAAGTAAAATAAGTTAATACCAATAGTACCTTCAAGTCATGACGGGAGCCTGTGGTGGGTTAAGATGACCCAAGAAGATACAATTGGGCTAGTGGCTTGAGGCCTTATTTTGATGGATTTGATTCGATTCGGACTTGGGATATGACCCAGGTCGTTACATTTGGTATCAAAGTCGTAGGTCATAAATCTTAGGTTGGAGTACCGTAGGCTATAACCTTAGAGAAAGAAGGTGAAGATAATGAAAGAATAAGCTCAAGTAGAGTTTGAATAATAAGAAGTAATTTAAGAAATTTATAAAGAAGGGATTAAAACATGTGTGTGAGGATTCAAAGAAGAATCTCGCAGAGTTATAAGAAATATGAATATGGGGTTACCCAACTCCAATAATAAGGATGTAAAGTTAAGAATAAAAGGTTATTTTTAAGTATGATACAATCGTACTCTTTAATAGTTGATGTATGGTATCTGGGCTAAACGACTCCTTCGTAGAGCGGAGGTATATACGAACTAGCAACTCGGAACTTAGTTTGTTAGTTATTTGTGGGAAACCACTCAGCGTACTATATTGAGATTATTAGAGACTCGATGTGTACCAAGTTTAGAAAATGGATACGTATGACGAAAATGTGGAACTCGAATGAAATGTGGAGCAATATAAATGAAGTTGGAAATTCTTAAAGGAAGAATTGTTATATAAACAAGAAAATTCAAAGAAGAATCTTGAAGAGTTATAAGGATAAAAATGGGAGTTGCCTAACTTCAATAGCTAAGATAACGAATAATTATGAATAGACAAAGTCAGTTAGATTAAAAGCATAAATCAAATCATAAATGATGAAAAAGGAAAGAAAGAGGATCGCAAAACAAATTGATCACGGGTTATGAAAAGAATTTTAAGAGAGATGGTTATAGAATAAGATCACGATGTGATTTGTTTAAGTTATAAAAGAAAGATGGTCTACAATGTTTGAATAATTATAGCTTGATGCTATGAAGTCAATGTACTATGATATAGTACGAGATAACTCACGAGGAGTTATAGATGATGAGGTACAAAAAATTTGTACCGAGCAAAGAGCAAGTTAAGAGTAAGATAGAGTTAGGTGGAATTTCAATTGAAGACTCATGTGATGGCTGAGTTGTACAAACCTTTGTATGGGTGAGGGTTTTGTGCTTATGCTTAGTTTATCACATTGATAATCATTGGAATGTTGGTGTCGCGCTATCAATGTGTATGTGGTGAAAAGGTGATTCTTTTCTCACATGTATATTTGATAGTTAGAAACTATTAAGATTAGTCAGATATTATTAGGATTAGGTGCGGTTCTTAAAACTAATACATATGGTAAGTTCGTGACTCATAATAATATAGTATCAAAGCCGACTCTTGAAAGCTCGGGTCGAGTCATCCGATCGGGTTACCGGAGGTGGGGATACAAAGGCTGGTGGTATTATCCCACAATGAAGAGATGGAGGTCCGGAGGTGGGGACACAAAGCCAGCCGGTATTATCCAACAATGGCTAGAGAGGCAAAGATCTTTGGGCTGTGTGTGTGATCGGATTCTGACGGGTACGTCAGAAATTTAAGTGGGAGAGTTTGTAACACCCCATTCCCACATCGAAAGATAGGGAAAAAATTTGTCTGCATATAAGGAAAATAAGTTACTACCAATAGTACCTTCAAGTCATGACCTTTTGGGAGCCTATGGTGGGCTAAGATGACCCAAGAAGATACTATTAGGCCAGTGGTTTGAGGCCTTATTTTGATGGATTTGATTCGATTCGAACTTGGGATTTGACCCTAGATTTGTTTCGGACTCGGGATTGGGACCCCACTTTTGTGGAAGGGAGAGGACCTATCCAAGACTTGGTTTGAACCCATATGAAACTGCCCGGATCAAATCCCGAGTCCGGAACAAATCTCGGGTCAAATCCCAAGTTCGAATCGAATCAAATCCATCAAAATAAGGCCTCAAACCACTAGCCTAATAGTATCTTCTTGGGTCATCTTAGCCCACCACAGGCTCCCAAAAGGTCATGACTTGAAGGTACTATTGGTAGTAACTTATTTTTCTTATATGCAGATAAATTTTTTCCCTATCTTTCGATGTGGGAATGGGGTGTTACGACCTAAGTTAGTACTTTGAAGTTAGTTTCTTTAATTGTGTTGGCTCAAGTGGGTTTGGGTACTCTTAATTGTTGTTTGTATTGCATTGGAAGGATAATGTGCTTAGTAATTGACAAATTTGGTGAAAATTAAGTTTCGGGGATTGCTTAACAATAGTGTTCAAATTTTTTGCAGACCAAGTGTTCGATAATTTGTCACAAATAGGATTGGCCCATAGTAAGCCACTGAACATCATTTGTTGGGCAAGAAATTAACACGTAAGACTTATGGCTCCTAAAAGGCATAGAGGAGAGACTTCGGGCACTTCAAAAAAGTTTGACAAAAAGAGATTTACAGGTGCTAGTGCGTCCGAAAGATATTACAATTTGCTTTCTAATAAAACGCTAATTCCTGAGCGTGGATTATTGCCAGAGGCAGAAGATGGGGAGTTACTACAAATGATTAGAAGTAGAAGATGGGTGAACTTTACATCCCAACCGGATTCATCAGTCATTAAAATTGTTAAGAATTTCTACGCCAATGCAAAAGATATTGTTGGTAACATGATTTGGGTTAGCGGAAAATCAGTGGAGGTCAGTTTCAGGATAATAAATGCTTACTACGGCTTGACCATAATACCCAATAATGGCTACATTCAATATTTAGAGCACGAGCTAGACTACAGTGAGATCATTCAAGCTTTGTGTGTACCTTGAACAAAATGAAAATTAACAGATCAATAAAAAGCTATTTTGTTCCCTGCATCCTCACTAAGTAGTTATGGGAAAGCATGACATGCCTTTATTTGTGCTAAGTTGATGTCGTGTAGGCATATGAGTGATGTTATAAATCAACGGGCAGCGTTGCTTTTCTGCATTGCACAAGAAAAATCATAGATGTGGGTCATGTTATACATGAAACAACCCGATATTTTCTATATAAATAAATCAGAAATTTTACGTATAAAAAAAATTATATTTTAAGGATGAGGATTTGTACAAGATAAGGTGTATATGTATTTATGTGATAAATAAAAATATATTTATTACATGAATATTACAAATAATTTTATTTTAGAGTTATTGATTATTATAAATTATATTCTTATAATAATTAATTTTATAGCAAAAATGGTATCATTAATTATTTTCCATAAAAATATAATTATATATTATTTAAATAATACATGAAATGATTTTTAGAATAATTATAATAATTATTTTATTATATGAATGTTAGTACAGATTATGAAGTTAATTATTTTACCTTAATTATTAAGGTTAAATATGGAAGAATAAATCAGATATTGAATCCAAACCCTAATTTTGAGATTTTGATCAAGAAATGAGAACAATAATATAATTTTATTTTTATTTTTATTTTTCAATAATATAATTATATGTTGTATGTATATGGATTGACAATGATTGGTCAGTTATGGTGTATTATGTCAACCCTAATTTTACTGTGGAAAACCTTAATTTGAAACTCAATTGTGAGTTTAAGACTATTATATAACTGTGTTGTATGATTTTGCGAATAACTAGGTCGACCCTAATTAGCATTTATATATTAAGTTCTTGAAATCCTAATTATTAAGTATAAACTCTAATTGTGATTTGGTAACCCTAATTACCAAAATTATAAACCTTAATTGCTAAATTAGCAAGGATAATTATAATTATTATATAATAAACGCTAATGTTAATGTATGATTAGAACCCTAATCAAATTAAGAAAGCCCTAATTATAAATTTTGCAAACTAATTGTATTTTATTTTAAACCCTAAATAAATAATTTGGATAACATATATTAAAATTGTTAGACTATGATTATTACATGGGCCAAAACAATTATGGGAGAAGCCTAAAAGAAATCAAATTCAAGCCCAAACTTGGCCCACATAATTAAGGGTATCTTAGACATTTGATTTATCTAATTTATGCATTAAAATAAAAGCTAAATAAAGAAAATTAGTGGTATATATATAGCTGGCCACAATAGGCCTTTTTAGGCAACAAATTAGGCTAATCAAGTTTTCTTAAATAGCTAATGACCTTACTTTCTTACACAAAGTACAATGTTGTCTACACCTCATTGGTGGAAATCTCACTAAGCATAATTAAGATCAAGATAAGGAGTTTTGTCTAATGGACATCGCAAATATGGGGGATAATAGCTAAATCCCACATTTGCACATAAGTTCTATAAATAGACTTAAGAGAGAGAGAAATAATCATTTGTTAGGCCATTTTATGCACAACACCCATCTTAACTCTCTCAAGCTCTCACCTCTGAAATTTATAAGAATTTCAGCCCCTAAAACCAGCCCCACGAAATCCATAACAAAATCAGAAGCACAGAATCAAAGATTGATCAAATAAGGTATAAACCCTAGCCATTCAATCTGACCAAAAATCTGTTGTTTGATGTTAAAATTTTCGTGTTAAATATGTTGTATATGATGTATAATGATGATCTAGGTTGCTAGATGTTAGATTCATAACATCTAGGGGCTCGAATTTGAAGATCTAAAAAATCTGGAAAATTTGTGTTTGGTGGTCTGACAACGAATGTCAGGCCTTCTATCTTTGTGATCTTTAAAGATTTTTGTGTTTTGAAAGCTTATAGTTGTAGTATTGTATGTACTCTTTAATCTGTAGCAAGAATAAAGCTTATATCAGTTCTGGATTTCAAGTTATTTTGGGTCAAACTTGGTTGACCGAGCACGACTGGGCAATTCTGGGTAACCCAGAAATTGCCCAGATCATGTCTGACAAGTTTTGTTGGCCTTTGATCTTTCTATTTGTTGTTTGTTTGTTGTTTGTGTTGCATCTAGATTGTACTCTGGTATATGAACTCTGTGGTTATGCCTTGAAATCTCCTAAACATTAAACTGGATGAAAGTAGTGGCCGGTCAAAGTAGCATGGTCAAGCTTGAAAACGGTTTTCTGGGTAACCCAGAAAACCTATGAACACTGCCTCTTGCATGCTTTGACTGAGCTATATCTTCTTGATCTGTTGATGTTTTGTTGATATTTTCTGTTATATCTCTTCATTTACATGCTGGTTACACACTGCAGCTTATAGATCATAAAATCAATACACGATCAGCATGTAGTGGGAGCCCAAAGTGTGACCCTCGAACTGTTCTTCATTTCTGGGTAACCCAGAAATGAAGAATAGCCTCTGACAGCTATTTTAGGCCCATAAATCTCCTTGGTTATGCATGTTATGATTTTGTTTGTTGTTGGATCTTGTAGTCTTGTATTAGTACTACACGATCTGACCAAAAACAAGTCCAGAAACACAATACACACTGATTTACACTTGGTCAAACCCACCCACTCGGTAAATGGCTTGAAGATCTGGGTTTGTATGAAGAACACCTACAACGACGGTTCTGTCGCTATAGGCGGTCTTTAGTGACAGTTTCAATATAAAAATTTTATTTTCATTAAATAATTATAGAAAATTAGATTTTAATTATTAAAAATACAAAATAAATTATTAAAAATTATTTTAAGGTCTGAAAATTTATTTTTAATTATTTTAATTATATTTCATAAATATTTAATATTTTGAAATATTAGATGTATTTAATTTATTTAACTATTATATTAAATAAATAATTTAAAAATGATTTTAATACTTGAAAAATCATTTAAAATTATATTATGATATAAGAAAATATTTGTAGTTATTTTTGATGACTTTTAATATTTTGTGATGAAATTCATTAATAAATTAATATTAATGATAATTTAGTTATTTAATAAATGAATTAAATAAATAATCTAAAAATGATTTTATTATATTAAAAATCATTTTAAATAATAATAAGGTATTTAAAAATATTTTAAGTTATAAAATATAACTTTTAATATTTAAAGGTAAATTTCATTAATTAATGATATTAAAGTTATTTAATAATTATATTAAATAATTTAGTTTAAAAATGATTTTAATATTACAAAATCATTTTAAATGAAAATAAAGCGTTAAAAAATATTTTCAGTTATAAAATATAACTTTTAATATTTAAAGGATGATTTTATTAATAATTTAATATTAATGATATTTATTTAACATTAATGATATTAAATTTATTAAATAAATAGTTTTAAAATAGTTTTATTGATTTAAAAATCATTTAAAAAGGATATAAATGAATTAAAAATATTTTAAGTTATAATTAATGACTAGATAAATAACACATTAATATTTTAATATTAATGGCAATTAATTATGAATGATTTTAAAGGTTTTAAAAATCATTTAAGGGTAATATTAATACTTTAAAAATATTCTAAGTTATTATAAATAACTTTAATATTTTGGCAATGGTTTCATTAATAGTTTAATATTAATTAAATATTAATAATAATAGAATTGTTTGATATTTAAATCATGTAATAATAATTCTGGTGTTTGAAATTTTATGATAAATTATGATAAATATTTAAAAATTATTATAAGTCATTTAAAAATAATATGACTGATACTTACGGATACGGAGCTACAGAATAGAGTCTTAGACTCGATAATTACCCGATAAGACTGTCGGTACACCTACATACTTTAGAAATTGATCTAGACTTAGATATTTTGACTGTGTGGATGTTTGTTTGTGATGCAATGACTGTTGAACAAGTGTGATAATGTGATTAGGTTATGTGCTGACTGCGAAATGTAGTACTATATGTTGTAGTATATTGTTCTAATCGAACGAATGATCTAATTAATGATAGGTCGTGATATAAAAGTTAAAACTAAGTTGCATATTGTAAGCAGCGCATCAGGCAAGTATCCTACCTTTGCATTTTCTTTATGCAATGGACATGAGTAAGAATGTTTCAGAATTATATTATTACTGTAAATATTATTAACCCTATATTATATACGCTCATTAATTATCAAACATGTTTACATATGGTAATTTAGATATATATTCTGTTCGTTAATTTCTATAAATGGTTATACAAGTGTCCCCACTTGGATAATCATTGTACTTAATCACATGTTGATACATCTTTGTTAATTACCCGTATATGTATATGTTGAATAATAGATTATTGTTGAACAAGATAAAACCTTTGATTTGGAACCCCGACAAGTATGAACATCCCTTACACGAGAAAATTTTTATGTGCCCAAGACAGCCAGAGTGAACGATAATATCATTCTTGTTATGTAGTATTGATCAATACAGGGTAGAACGGGCTGATCACCCCCGTGCCCGTAAGTTATGAAGGTTTACAGATGAAGTTCTGTTTAAGCTTTTCGAAAATAAAAACAATGTTCATAGTATGTCACTTTAACCCTACTTATAGTCAATACGTAGTTTCAAAAATTTAAAAGAGGGTTGTTATATTATTATTATCGGTTCATATTACTTTACAACTATTGATTTATTGTAGAAGGGTAGTATAAAGAAAATATTTAAATTCTTTCAGCTTATATATATAATTGTTATTACTTGTTGGGCACTCAAATGCTCATCCTTGCTTAATTTAAATGTTTTCAGCTAAGTGTGAACAATCTGAAGGCTCTGCTAGAAATAAGGGAAAGGAAAAAGTTGCTGAATGATTTCAAGGATATCTTATGTAATAGATTAATATTATTAAGGCAATGTTATATATTTATTATCATGTATTGTAAGGAATGATTAAAGGTTACGTACTTGGGAGCTAGACTTTGATAGTTATGTAAATTAAGTTTAATATTTATATTTATATTATTATTATTATTATTATTCCGCTCATAGAAATTGTATCGTGAAGCACTGAATTCAGGTTTCAAGTAACCGAATTTGGGGGCTTTACAGGTTGGTATCAAAGCTTTCGCGTTAAAAACCTTAGGCGGGTTAGACCTTAGGCTATAACCTTAGAACACATGGAAACGATGAAAATATAAATAACTCATATAGAGTTTAAAAAGAGATGAATTGAATAAATTCATCGTCAAACAAAATAAAAGATAGCTTATATAAAACTCTTAATTGTTGTACGTATATATTATATGCTAATCAGGATAATTTATATGTGTAGATGTCTGGTGAAAAAAGGCTTGTTATATGCATATAGCATGAAGAAGGATCAAATCCACACACCCGAGCTGATATCGAAGCCAATAGCTGAAATAGAGGCTCATAATGAAAACAACTCGAACGAGGTGGTTATTATAGAAAATGTAATACCATATCCGGAGATGGTGGAGCTGACAGATAGTGATTCGGACACCAGAGTTAAAGCTGATCAAGCATCAACGGAGGTGCAGGATCTGAGGAACAAGGTTTCTTCTCTAGAAAGGCTGTGGGAAATAGAAAAGCTGTTAAATAGTTAATTACGTCAGTCGTTAATAGAAACAATGGAAGAACAAGATAAGCTTAAAATCTAAATTGATCAGATGGGAGCCACAAGCAACACATCGTGTGCAGCTCCGTGCAAGAAGGGGAAAAGAAAGATAGGAGGCCATGACCTAGGAAAACTTGATAAGAAGAAAGGGAAAAGAATATGTTATCTGTGCGGCTATGAAGGACATACTACTTTGTATTGTCCCAACTACAAATCAGGAGCATGTTTTATCTGTGGGATAGAAGGTCATCAGGCGAAAGGTTGTCAAAGAAAAAGGCGTAGTGAATAGGTAATATAGGTTCTGTTGTTTAGGTTTGTTTAATGTTAAGTATGTCTGTGTAATGTAATGTTCCCAACTTTTGGTATTAATCAAGACTGTAAATCCCGACTTTTGTAGTCACAAAGAGATGAATGATGTTTAAAGCAGTATGTGCTATGCTACGTAAAGTATTCGTTAAATGAATATGAATCTAAGTTTGAGAAATAAAACAAGTTTAATATATTAAACTTATGCGATAAGTTTTAGAATGTAAGTTAAATTTATGGTTTTATTTAATCAGATAATGCCACAAAGATGTCGAACTCGCAATCAAAGGGCAGAAGAATCTGTCAACAACGTTGAGGGACAACAACAAGCAGACCCGATGCAAAACTTCACAAACATAGTAGCCCAGGCTATGCAACAAGGAATACCAGTCGCAGGGAACCGGCCGGACAATCGCTCGGCGAACTTTAATGATTTCAAGGTTGTGGGACCACCGAAATTCAAAGGTACCACTGACCCTGTTGAAGCCCAAACTTGGGTTAAAGAGATTGAAAAAGCATTTGTGATAGCTAGGGTAGCTGAAGGGCAGAATACTGCTTTTTGCACTTACATGATGAAGGGGGAGGCGAACTTTTGGTGGGAAGCAAATCAGGCGAGGGTAGGAGAAGGTGTAGTTACTTGGGATAGGTTTAAGACACTGTTATTCGAAAACTATTTCTCGTCCAGTATGCAGGCTAGGATGGAGGTGAAATTTCTAGAATTGAAGCAAGAAAACATGACGGTGTCAGAATACGCCGCAAAATTTAATGAGTTAGCTAGGTTTGCCCCGCATCAAGTTGATACGGAAGCTAGAAAAGCGAGAAGGTTTGAGCTGGGATTAAAATCTTGGCTCTACAACAAGGTGGCAGTGTTGCAGATCCCTACATTTTTAGCACTCGTGGAGAAAGCGATTATAGCTTAGGAGGGAAGTGAGGCCATGAGCCTCTACAACAAAGAGAGGAAGAATAAGGGTAAGACCAAAGGAGCTAGGATGGTGGAAATTAATAGTGGGAGCAGGATTGGAGATGGCAAGAGGAAGGGGAGAAATTTTGGGAATGTGTAGGTGAAGCAAGAAGGTGTGAAGAAGTAGATGGTGCCGTGTGAGACTTGTGGAAAGAACCACTCTAGGGAGTGTTTGAAGGGAAAATTCGTTTGCTATAAATGCGGGCAGGAGGGCCATATCTCTCCCAACAGCCCCAATCCTAGGATATACAATGGGTGTTTTCTGTACGGATCGACTGAACACCTGGTGAAGGATTGTCCGAAGAGGAGGACGGAGGCAGGAAGTGCGAATACTGGCAAGGGCAGCAGGACATTAGCAATCATAGGACCTACGTCATCCAGCAAGCCAACAAAATCAACAGCAAGGGTCTACAACATGACTGTCCACGATACGATAGCAGCTGGAAATGGAACTCCAGGTATTATTCATACAACTGTTATTTTATTATACATGATTTTCCTATATATAGTAAATTATTTTATAAAAAATTTTGAAGAAGGAATTTGAGTTCTTTTAGAAATCAAATTTCTGTTTAATCAGATAGACAAGCTTTACGTGAATAGGTTAAAGATCAGTACGATCATTTATGATCGAGATCTACTTGTAATGATTGTACATGCTACGTACACTTGTATGTGTAAGTTTTAAAACGGTGATTCCGGGGACGGAATCTTTATAAGGGAGGGTGAATGTAACAACCCGATATTTTCTATATAAATAAATCAGAAATTTTGCGTATAAAAAAAGTATATTTTAAGGATGAGGATTTGTACAAGATAAGTGTATATGTATTTATGTGATAAATAAAAATATATTTATTACATGAATATTTACAAATAATTTTATTTTAGAGTTATTGACTATTAAAAATTATATTCTTATAATGATTAATTTTATAGCAGAAATGGTTTCATTAATTATTTTTCATAAAAATATAATTATATATTATTTAAATAATATATGAAATGATTTTTAGAATAATAATAATTATTATTTTATTATATGAGTGTTAGTACAGATTATTAAGTTAATTATTTTACCTTAATTATTAAGGTTAAATATGGATGAATAAATCAGATATTGAATCCAAACCCTAATTTTGAGATTTTGATCAATGAATGAGAACAATAATATAATATTATTTTTATTTTTATTTTTCAGTAATATAATTATATGTTGTATGTATATGGATTGACAATGATTGGTCAGTTATGGTGTATTATGTCAACCCTAGTTTTACTGTGGGAAACCCTAATTTGAAAGTCAATTGTGAGTTTAAGACTATTATATAACTGTGTTGTATGATTTTGCGAATAACTAGGTCAACCCTAATTAGCATTTATATATTAAGTTCTTGAAATCCTAATTATTAAGTATAAACTCTAATTGTGATTTGGTAACCCTAATTACCAAAATTATAAACCTTAATTGCTAAATTAGCAAGGATAATTAAAATTATTATATAATAAACCCTAATGTTAATGTATGATTAGAACCCTAATCAAATTAAGAAAGCCCTAATTATAAATTTTGCAAACTAATTGTATTTTATTTTAAACCCTAAATAAATAATTTGGGTAACATAAATTAAAATTGTTATACTATGATTATTACATGGCCCAAAACAATTATGGGAGAAGCCCAAAAGAAATCAAATTCAAGCCCAAACTTGGCCCACATAATTAAGGGTATTTTAGACCTTTGATTTATCTAAATTATGCATTAAAATAAAAGATAAATAAAGGAAATTAGTGGTATATATATAGCTGGCCACAATAGGCCTTTTTAGGCAACAAATTAGGCTAATCAAGTTTCCTTAAATAGCTAATGACCTTACTTTCTTACACAAAGTACAATGTTGTCTACACCTCATTGGTGGAAATCTCACTAAGCATACTTAAGATCAAGATAAGGAGTTTTGTCTAATGGACAACACAAATATGGGGGATAATAGCTAAATCTCACATTTGTACATAAGTTTTATAAATAGACTTAAGAGAGAGAAATAATCATTTGTTAGGCCATTTTATGCACAACACCCATCTTAACTCTCTCAAGCTCTCACCTCCGAAATTTATAAGCATTTCAGCCCCACAAAATCCATAACCAAATCATAAGCACAGAATCAAAGATTGATCAAAGAAGGTATAAACCCTAGCCATTCAATCTGACCAAAAATCTGTTGTTTGATGTTAAAATTTTCGTGTTAAATATGTTGTATATGATGTATAATGATGATCTGGGTTGCTAGATGTTAGATCCATAACATCTAGGGGCTCGAATGTGAAGATCTACAAAATCTGGAAAATTTGTATTTGGTGGTCTGATAACGAATGTCAGGCCTTCTATCTTTGTGATCTTTAAAGATTTTTGTGTTTTGAAAGCTTATAGTTGTAGTCTTGTATGTACTCTTTGATCTGTAGCAAGAATAAAGCTTATATTAGTTCTAGATTTCAAGTTATTCTGGGTCAAACTTGGTTGACCGAGCATGACTGGGCAATTCTAGGTAGGCCAGAATTACCTAGATCATGTCTGACAAGTTTTGTTGGCCTTTGATCTTTCTATTTGTTGTTTGTTTGTTGTTTGTGTTGCATCTAGATTATAGTCTGGTATATGAACTCCATGGTTATGCCTTGAAAGCTCATAAACATTAAACTGGATGAAAGTAATGGTCGGTCAAAGTAGCATGGTCAAGCTTGAAAACGGTTTTCTGGGTAACCTAGAAGACCTATGAACACTGCCTCTGACATGCTTTGACCGAGCTATATCTTCTTGATCTGATGATGTTTTGTTGATATTTTATGTTAGATCTCTTCATTTACATGCTAGTTACACACTGCAGCTTATAGATCATAAAATCAATACACGATCAGCATGTAGTGGGAGCCCAAAGTGTGACCCTCGAACTGTTCTTCATTTATGGGTAACCCAAAAATGAAGAATAGCCTCTGACAGCTATTTTAGGCCCATAGATCTCGTTTGTTATGCATGCTATGATTTTGTTTGTTGTTGGATCTTGTAGTCTTGTATTAGTACTACACGATTTGACCAAAAACAAGTACAGAAACACAATAAACACTGATTTACACTTGGTCAAATCCACCCACTCGGTAACTGGCTTGAAGATCTGGGTTTGTATGAAGAACACGAAAAACACCTACAGCGAAGGTTCCGTCACTATAGGTGGTCTTTAGTGACAGTTTCAATATAAAAATTATATTTTCATTAAATAATTATAGAAAATTATATTTTAGTTGTTAAAAATATAAAATAAATTATTAAAAATTATTTTTAGGTCTAAAAATTTATTTTTAATTATTTTAATTATATTTCATAAATAGTTAATATTTTGAAATATTAGAGGTATTTAATTTATTTAATTATTATATTAAATAAATAATTTAAAAATAATTTTAATACTTAAAAAATCATTTAAACTTATATCATGTTATAAGAAAATATTTTAAGTTATTTTTAATGATTTTTAATATTTCGTGATGAAATTCATTAATAAATTAATATTAATCATAATTTAGTTATTTAATAAATGAATTAAATAAATAATTTAAAAATGATTTTATTATATTAAAAAATATTTTAAATAATAGTAAGGTATTTAAAAATATTTTAAGTTATAAAATATAACATTCAATATTTAAAGGTAAATTTCATTAATTAATGATACTAAAGTTATTTAATAATTATATTAAATAACTTAGTTTAAAAATAATTTTAATATTATAAAATCATTTTAAATGAAAATAAAATGTTTAAAGATATTTTAAGTTATAAAATATAACTTTTAATATTTAAAGGTTAATTTCATTAAGAATTTAATATTAATGATATTTATTTAATATTAATGATATTAAATTTATTTAATAATTATATTAAATAAATAGTTTAAAAATAGTTTTATTAATTTAAAAAGGATATAAATGAATTAAAAACATTTTAAGTTATAATTAAATACTAGATAAATATCACATTAATATTTTAATATTAATGGTAATTAATTATGAATGATTTTAAATGTTTTAAAATTCATTTAGGGGTAATATTAATACTTGAAAAATATTCCAAGTTATTATAAATAACTTTAATATTTTGACAATGGTTTCATTAATAGTTTAATATTAATTAAATATTAATGACAATAGAATTGTTTGATATTTAAATTATGTAATAATAATTCCTGTGTTTGAAAATTCATGATAAATATTTAAAAATTATTATAAGTCATTTAAAAATAATATGACTGATACTTAGGGATATGGAGCTACAGAATAGAGTCTTAGACTCGATAATTACCCGATAAGACTGTCGGTACACCGACATACTTTAGAAATTGATATAAACTAAAATATTTTGACTGTATGAATGTTTGTTTATGATGCAATGACTGTTGAACATGTGTGATAATGTGATTAGGTTATGTGCTGACTGCGAAATACAGTACTATATGTTGTAGTATATTGTTCTAATCGAACAAATGATCTAATTAATGATAGGTTGTGATATAAAAGATAAAACTAAGTTACGTATTGAAAGCAGCGCATCAGGCAAGTATCTTACCTTTGTATTTTTTTTATGCAATGGACATGAGTAAGAATGTTTCAGAATTATATTATTGATGTACATATTATTAACCCTGTATTATATACGTTCATTGATTATCAACATATTAGTATATGGTAATTCAGATATATATTCTGTTCGTTAATTTCTATAAATGGTTATACAAGTGTCCTCACTTGGATAATCATTGTACTTAATCACATGTTGATACACCTTTGTTAATTACTCGTATATGTATATGTTGAATTATAGATTATTGTTGAACAAGATAAAACCTTTGATTTGGAACCCCGACAAGTATGAACATCCCTTACACAGGAAAATTTTTATGTGCCCAAGGCAGCCAGAGTGAACGATAATATCGTTCTTGTTATGTAGTATTGATCAATACAGGGTACAACGGGCTGATCACCCCCGTGCCCGTAAGTTATGACGGTTTACAGATGAAGTTCTATTTAACCTTTTCGAAAATAAAAATAATGTTCATAGTATGTCACTTTAACCCTACTTATACTCAATACGTAGTTTCAAAATTTTGAAAGAGGGTTGTTATGTTATTATTATCTGTTCAGATTACTTCACAACTATTGATTTATTGTAGAAGGGTAGTATAAAGAAAATATTTAAATTCTTTCAGCTTATATATATATATATATATATATATATATATATATATATATATATATATATTGTTATTACTTGCTGGGCACTCAAATGCTCATCCTTGCATAATTTAAATGTTTTCAGGTAAGTGTGAACAATCTGAAGGCTCTGCTAGAAACAAGGGAAAGGGAAAGGTTGCTGAATGATTTCAAGGATATCTTATGTAATTGATTAATATTATTAAGGCAATGTTATATATTTATTATCATGTATTGTAAGGAATGATTAAAGGTTACGTACTTGGGAGCTAGACTTTGATAGTTATGTAAAGTAAGTTTAATATTTATATTATTATTATTATTATTAGTATTATTCCGCTCATAGAAATGGTATCGTGAAGCACTGAATTCGGGTTTTAAGTACCCGAATTTGAGGGCTTAACAATACATGATTCAATTGACAGAGCAATTCAAGGAGGGTCCTCAGGTGGACTACCTCACCCATCTTTGATCACGGGACTATGTCAACAAGCTGGAGTAAAATGGGATGCCGACGAAGCTAGACAACCTTCTTTAGCCATAATTGACCACTCGATTATTAAGAAGTTCAAGGTATGGGTTGGGGGTACACTACATCCAAGAGGGTTAGGTTTCATTATTGTGCCTCCAGAGCCTGCTGACGAGCCTAATCAATAATCAAATAATAATTCTACTGCAGCTGGGAGTTATGGGCCACCACCGAATTTTTTGAGGATATTCGTCGAGAATTAAGAAATCAAACTAGAAGGATTGTCATGGTGGCTACTCAAGTTTAGCATAGTGTTGACCGAGTGGAAAGAAATCATGATAGCCTGGCTCAGCGACCAACGGAGATGTATCAGAACTGTAGTGCAGCATTCCTAGAGATGTTCGACCGCATGAATCCAGCAAGCTCTCCCTGCCAATTTCCACCCTTATTTGCTTATTCCCCGGCTGATTTACCCCTGATGATGAAGTTGAGGAAGAAGAAGAAGAGGATACTGACGAGAAATAAGGCATTGATCTTTCAGGGAAGTCCTCAGTGCTTAATTTTTTTATATTTTTTTTGTTATATACAATGAGGACATTGCATATGTTAAGTTTGGGGGTGCATTCTTTCGGTTCCAGTTGCATTCATTTAGTATAACTTATTCATTTCCAGTTCCAATTGCATTCATTTAGTATTCATTTTGTAGTTTTTCATGTAGTTTTCATTCTAATTTCTTAAAAAAAAGAAAAAGAAAAATTCAAGTAGTTGCATGTTTCCAGCTGTTAGATGGTTTAAGTCTGTTTTGGCCAATGATGATATTGAAATTGAGTAGACAAGTATAGTATTGACTATTAAGACTTTGATGTGATTTATTGTCATGATTTGAATCTTTACATGTTTAAAACTGATATAATAAGGATAACACAGTAAAAACTACTACGTTGACTGATTGAGTCTAAATTGACACATAATAGACTTCTTGAGGATAATACCAGTTTGAATGAATGAAAGACATGAATAGGCTGAGATGAGTGAATTTAGACAAAAACTTAAGTTTGGGGGAAAATTTTGGGATATATAAGCTTCAAAAAGAAAAAAAATGATGAAAAAGATACCGTGGCTAGTCTGGTTTCGGGGCCTTTATTACTTGAGCAAGTATGCCCGAGGAGATTGTCTCTACACCTAGCGCCCTAAGGTCTTTATGGTCTGGGAGTCATTGGTTAAAAGCTCGATAAGGGGTAACACTGTTAGCCTAATGGAATGAGACATTGCACAATCATGGTTAATAATAATAATATTAATAAAAACAATAAAATTGGAAAAGAGCAAAAAAAGCCCCCGTAATGATAAGTAAAGCATAAGTATCCCGAATTGGACTCTTAAATTTGGCGGATGTTTGACTTTTGTTGGATCTAGCTTGTTCGTGAATTTTGTGAGTTGACACTATATGATGCCTTTAAAGAGATCTATTATGTGTTGTATTTAGCAATATATTAGTTAGCATTGTTGTTGAGCACACACGCACTATATCAGTAATAACAGGGTAAGATTTGATGATTGACTAGGAAATTATTGATCTGTCTTGGTATGATGTACTAGCATGTTTGTTGTGATTTCTCTGAGGCTTAATGAATAGATTTTGTTCTGTTTGACTGCTAAAATTTTAAGCATGTAGATAGCTGCATTTGAACTTGCATTGCATATTTTGTTATTGCATTGTGTTTTGTTGCTTGGGGACAAGCAATTCGTTAAGTTTGGAGGAATTTATACCTATGAATATGATATTATTAAACTTAATTATTGCTATATTTAATTATTTTTTCATATCTTTTTATGTGTTTTGTGTTTATTTTTTAGAGGTTGGAGCTACAAGGACAAATTAGTCATATGGGAGAAGAAAAAGGTCAAAATTCATTAAAATTAGAGCTGAGTGGCATTTTTATAATTACGCGGTCCTGATCAAGCGCCTAGGTGCTTGGAAATGACCTGGGTTGAGCGCCTAGGTGCTCATGTGCGGCTAAAGAGAGATTTTTCTACTGTTGAGTGGGTTTTTGAAGCCAAAAAGGAATCTGAATGAGGGGGGAGACCAATACAAATAGGAGAAGACTTTAAAAAAGACGTATCACTAAATTTTTCAAGAGATTGGCAGAGAGGACAATGAAGAAAAACATTAAAGAGAATTTCAAGGGTTGAAGATCAAAGAGAGAGTATTGGAGCAATTTCAGAGTTTCTTCTTCTCTTCTTTAGTTTTATCTTTTATAATTAGCTGGGATGTTTGGATTATTAATCTGGATGATATTTTTCTTTATTATTATTATGAACTAAATTTCATTAAGATTGCAACGAACCTTGGTATGTAGTTTAAATTAAATCTTCCTATTGAATAAAAGTTAGTTTTTATTGAATTGTTTATTATATTTTTTGCTTATTGATTAATTGTTTGGCCAACAATTACTGTGATAATCTATATTAAATTGGAAGATGGAGTATAGATTGAGATCTGTATATGATAACATCGGTTCATATAATCTGATTAGGGTTAATATGATTAACATGTAGGATATGAATATACCTATGTGTCTTTTGTATCCGTTGAAAGAATTTGTGCGTAAAATCCTAATTAACTTGATTCGAATAGGAATATAGTGAATTAATTAAATAGGGTGTTCCTTGTAATTCTATGTCTTAAGTATTAGTGTTAGGAGGATTTGTTCACGTGTTTTGGAAAAAGTGCGTGAATTCTATAAACCATTATTGGATAATGATTCATATTAAATAATTGATTTAAATGGGAAGTAAATTAATTTAAATGAAATACCAAGGGAAGTTGTAATCTTAACCTATTAAATCTACATTTATTCTTGTGAAATTGTGATTTTAATTATTAGTCTTGTTACGTTTAATTTTTAAATCACAAACAATATTTCCTAGTTTAAAATAGAATTGATTGCATTGAAATTAGTAATTGATAAATATTAGTCTATTTCCTCGTGGGAACGATATCCTTGCTTGTTGAATATTACAATTGAACGCGTATACTTGCGTGTTAAAGTGCTATTAAAAAAATTAGGCAATAATATCTATCAGTCTTACTTTCCTCACCATCAACTACTTGATGTGTAGGAATATAGTAAGAGCATCAATAGTTTCATGTTGACGCTGAAGCTCGTTACTCAAGGATACAAGCATAATGTATTGAGCCAACTGTGCATCATCTTGCCACTTTCTAAAAGTAGCAATCTCCTCCTCAGAGGCATTGTCTGCAACCATTACAAGGATAGGCGTATTAAGGACATAAGATAGCTTTTCAGCCATGAGAACTATTCTCAATTTCCTTAACCAATCCGTTTAATTCGGTCCGGTTAATTTAGCATCTAATATGCTATGCAGTGATAGTAATTTAGACATTGTAAAATTCGGTAAATGAATTTGTAATTAACAATATTTTAGCATACATTCTTTTATTAATTTCCAAAATAATTTAGGTATTGTTTTTAATTGGTATCTCCCACTATTTTCATCAAACTACATTACCCTCAATATATATAGTTCGGAAATATCTAATTAAAGATATTCTAGTGAGAATAAGGATTCCATTTCAAATGTATATAGTCTTGTGTGTGCACAACAAACTATATATAAATAAATAGGTAGATAACTCTTGTCAATTACATCAACTATGCAACTCCTTGTATTTTGCCACTT
This sequence comes from Panax notoginseng, assembly GCA_016801055.1. Classification (NCBI taxonomy): domain Eukaryota; kingdom Viridiplantae; phylum Streptophyta; class Magnoliopsida; order Apiales; family Araliaceae; genus Panax; species Panax notoginseng. Next base: position 64,868,713 of record CM029015.1, on the reverse strand, counting down.
AAATCATAATGGTCAAGTGTGTGCACATTCGAACTAAAATGGTTTAAGTTAAGTTATACCCAACATTTATATATAAGTGAAGAGAAAACTACATCCCTTGTATGTGCACAACAAAGCAGTAATGTTCAATTCCTTATAAACATCATATGTAATAAAAACAACATCTTAAATATTTAATACTTGCCTTGTGTGTGCACAACAAACTAATATTAAATATTCAATACTCTATTATTTCTATCATGCTAGAAGGCGACGTTCGATATTCCAAATATCTTTGAACGTTACAACTTAATATAAAAATTTGAGGGGTTTGTTATTAATTTGTATCATCTTGTTTAGCGTGCATGCACATATATATAAAATACGCGTCATAATAATGAACATGTGAAGCATGTTTGCATAATATATATATATATATATATATATATATATATATATATATATATATATATATATATATATATATATATTGTATAAGCATGCACATATAGAATACTATATTCTACCCGGATTGATTATGAACTTTTATTCTAGTTTTGTTCACTAGAGCCACTAAGTGAACCAAAAGGTCAAACCCTACGGGTGCAACAATTAATATTTAAATATAACTATTACATTTAAACTCGGGCTCCATTACAGACGGGTCTTCAAGCGCTCCTTGATCCTTGATCTCTAATTCTTCAAAATTAATTATAACTATTCCTATTACAAAACTATTTAGAATAAATAGAAAACTTGATCAGCGGTCAAGGGAAAGTACATAGGAGGGAGATAGAATTTACATTAAGAAAAAATTAGAGAAGACGAGGTACGCAGACCCCATTTAATAAAACTCATACATTCATGCATCCAACTAAAATATAATTCAATCACATTGGTCAATAGTCCATAATTAATCCCATTTATTATCATACATATCACCATATGCATCAATAAATAACATTCATCTCATGAATAATAAACATTTAATATAAACATTTCATCTAACTTCTCCACTTCTCTTCTCCTTAACCGATCATAACCACTTCCTAACCCCACGAATTCACCCACGACAACACTCATTACCCCCTCATTCTCCATCAAATCCAAGCATATCTCCTACTCTATATATACATAAACCCAAAAATTCACCATTACACACCAATTTTCAGATTTCACTACCCAAAACCTAGGGTTTTCCACCAATTGGTTCTGCAGAAGAAAAGGAAAGGGAAAGTTCGAATTTGGGCATTCAATTTGGGCAATGTCATCACTCAATTCAACAATCAATGTGGGTACTTCCATTGTAATCAGTTTTTCATAGTTATTGGAGTTTAGTCACCAAACTACTGCAACAACATCAATTGGAGCAGCAAACTGCAATAACATCATCCAACAGTGGGGAAATCATTAGGTAAAATATTAGTTTCAGTGCTCATAAAACTTTTAAATTCATGTTTGTCAGTTTGGGTATTATGGTGGTGTTATACACCAAGTGTTCGACGAATTGTCAAAAACAAGTTTAGGGAAATTGTGACTACAATTGACTGATATGACACCTAAAACTCCATTAAAGCGCAAAATGGGCGAGGGTTTAGGTTCTTCACCACCCACACGTGCCTTTGACAAAAGGAAATTTGTTAGTGCCAACGCCGCTGACAAATATGACTACTTAGTGCCTAAAGCACTAACACTAGAGAGGGGTTTGGCACCGAATTCCTTTGACGGGCAGATGGGGAGGTAAATACATAAGCATGGCTGAGAAGTGATCATAAAAGATCCTGACCCAGCAATTATTAATATGGTGAAGGAGTTTTATGCTAACGCTGGAGACAGGGCGCCATACATGGCATTTGTGAGGGGTAAGAAAGTTCCCTTCAGTGCAGAGGTAATTAACGAGTACTACAGTCTGCGAGCCCCTGCCCTATGCCAGTATGCTCAGCTCAGGGACAACAATCCAAACTTTGACAAGATTTTGACATAGATATCTAAATCGGGCACAGTTTGGGTTAAAGGAAGGAAGGGTGGCATGATTTTACTAAGCGAGGATCTCAGTTTATACGAAAAGATATGGTACGCATTTCTATGTGTGAAGCTATTTCCATCAACGCATACCAATGAGGTGACAAGGGAAAATGTGTTGGTATTATACGCCATCGTGGAGGAATTCGACATCAATATTAGCTCCATCATCTATTTCTCCATCTAACGTTGTCTGCGCATGTCATTCTCAGGCGGATTGCCACACCCATATCTCTCATATGTAGGTTATGTAGGTAGTCTGGTGTGCGATGGTCAGGTGACGAGCGTGTACAGCAGCCCATTCAGCTATTGGACCACAGAATGATAGTTAGGTATTCAGTATGTGTTGGAGGGGAGTCACATCCAAGAGGTGCCAGATTCATATTTTATGCAGCTTATGAGGAAGTAGAAGAGGCGGAGGACACCTCAGAGGATGATGACTTTCGAGCTAATGAGATGATCGGAGAGGAAGAGATTGCGGGGAGTAGCAGGTCGGGAAAGTTCATGTTCAATAATTAATTCTGCAGTCTCCAACGACATACTGATAAGCGAATAAAGTTGCTGATAGAAAGATGACACGACTAGCGACTAGGCAGGACCATATATTTAATGCCATGAATAGGTCCTTCGTCGCATTGAACACACCCTTAGAAAGTCTAAATCCAGCCGCTGCCGCTCAGTTTCAGTACCAGATGCCAGAGCCTATGCCACAATACCCTCCTTCAGATTCAGATACAAAGGAGCGCCGAGTTTTTTTTCCAAGGCCACCGTCACTACAATCAGCTCAGGCTTAGCTTATTATAGGAAAGTCCTCTTGTGCTTACTATTATATTCTTATAATGAGGGCATTGTAACTGCTGAGTTTGGGGGAGTTTAGTATAGTTATATGTTGTCATGTTTAGTTTATGTTATTTATTTAATTTGCATATGTTATTCTGTTTAGTTTAGGTTAATTATGTTTGCATACGTATAAGTACTTTTGCATAGTAGCATAATATTGCGAATAGTTTATTGTAATCAGTTTCTTGTTATGTTATAAAAAAATAAAAAATTGAAAAATTGAAAATCTTAAAAATATTAGTTAGTTTATTGAGTTTATATTACATTTAGTTCATCTTGCATGTTTCCAGCTGTTAGATAGTTACAGTCTGTTTTGGCCAATGATGAGGTTTGAATTGCGTAGACAAGTATGGTATTGATTATTAAGGCTTTGATGTGATTTCCTGTTATGAACTGAATCTTTTTTTATTTAAAACTAGTATAATAAGGATAACACAGTAATAACAGATTTGTTGACTGATTGAGTCTAAATTGACATATAATGGAACTTTAAAGGATAATGCTAGTTTGAATGAAGGAAAGACATGAATAGGCAGAGATGGCCAAGATTAGGCATGAACGTAAGTTTTGGATATATAAGCTAAAAAATATCATGGCTAGTCTAGTTTTGTGGCCTTTATTACTTGAGTAAGTAAGCCCGATGGGATGTCTTTACACTTAGCGCCCTAAGGCCTTAATGGTTTTGGAGTCGTTAGTCAAAAGCTCGTTAAGGTACCACTGAAAAGCCTAAGGGAATTAGACATTGCACATCCATGAGAAATATATAAAATTAAGAAAAAGAGAGAATAAAACAGGAATAAGAGCAAAAAGTCCCCATAAGTGAAAAATAAAGCATAAGTATCCCATTTTGACCCTTGAAATTGGTAATTGTTTGCTTTTAGTCGGATCTAGCCCATTTTTGGATTTCTTGAGTTTCCACTATTTGATACCTTAAAGGAGACCTATTATGTGTTAAATTTGATTTTATATCAGTTAGCATGGTTGTTGAGCGCACACACATTATATCATATAAAACAATTTAAGATTTTAGGATTGACTGGGAAGTTATTGATTTGCCTTGAAATGATATACTGTCGTGTTTACTTGATTTCTCTGAGGTCGGTTGAATATACTTTAGTATGTCTTACTGCTGGATTCGTAGGCATGTTGATTAGCTGCATTGCATTGCATTACGTATTGTATTGTGCTCGAGGACTAGCACGGTTTAAATTTGGGGGAGTTTGATGAGTGGGTTTTATACCTACGAATCGGCTTTTTATTTAGACTTAAAACATTGTTGATCATATCTATTTCTATGCAATTTTACTCGCTTTTGTTTTGTTTTGTGTTTAGATTGCATGATGTGGTATTGGTCGCTTATTGGTGGCATTATGGTGAGACTTGGCAAGCAAAAGTGAAAAAGTTAGCATCTGCAGAAGCACCCCCCACCAGGGCGGGCTTATTTATGAAGAAACCCCCCACCGGGGCAGGGTACATGAGCCAATAATAGAAACACCTCCCGCAGGGGCGGGCCCTTACTAGTATAACCCCCCCCTCGCCGGGGCGGAGGTACTGGGGGAGAGAAAAAGACTTCTGATATGATTAGAACTCTGTAGCTGCGTGGATGGAACACTTTGGCATGGATTGGGACTATGTGGACGTCGTTATATCAGTGTTATACATGACTTCTACGGGGATATAACACAACATAACAGAGATCAATTACAACAATTAATCAATCATACTTGGAGCCCTAATTTTCTGAAGAACATTGGAGGAACAGAGTTGAAGGTCAAGATCACGAAGATTACATATTTGAGAGAGGATAAGGATGGTGTTTTAGTATTCTTTGTCTTTTAATTCGAATTTTGTAATTTGGATGATGAATTTCTCTATCTTCTCAGTATTTAATTTGTTTATGATTAACTAAATTACTTATTAGGCTTGCAATGGATCTTTTGTGTTGAACAATGATTGTTATGCCTTAATTTTAGTTTAATAAAAGTATCAATTCAGTTTATCTAATGTGATTTGAACTTTAATTTCTGAATTGCTTGATCACCAATTCTGTGTGGATTTATATGGACTCGAGAGATGATGTATGAATCTAGACCTAATCACTATAACATGTGCTCTTGAATTCTGTGTTTTACTAGATTTCTTGATGAATGTTTAGGATAGAGATATACCTAACATCGCATGTAATCATGTATAGAACTTGGAATTTAAACCTTATTTGATTTTAATTCACATAGAGATATAGTGAATTAGTTAATTAGGGTGTTTGACTTAATTCCATCAAATTGTGGATTTAAGTTAATACGGTGTTAGTACATCGAGAGATGGCTAATTCTACTTGAGTGTTCTTGATTAATAAACTGAGATAGTAAGTTAAACTGGAATAAGGTGTGATAAGCAGAGTAAAACTTAAAGAGAAGTTGTAAGTCTAATTCTCCATTATCTGCTTGAAATTTACGGTTACTTAGTGTGTTGATTGGTTTGGATTTTTAGTTTCATAGTTTTTATTTATTATAACCATTAATTTGAGTAGTTTAATAAAATTGAAATAATATAAAACTGGTAATTGTAAAATTAAATTTCACACTAGTCTATATAGGAACGATACTCTATTTATCATTATATTACTTTTTGACCTCGTACACTTGCGTGTTGAGCGTATCTAGAATTTACCCAACAACAACATGCATTGATGCAATGTCTTAGTTTTTTATGGTTTTTAATATTTTCCTACAAAACAAATATAAGTTGTTTTGATGACGGGATAGCATGACAGGATTTGACTGGGAATGGGATGCATAATTACATTTTCTTTTATATTTACATGAAGTGTAATTTACATGGAATTGAATTTACATGGAATTTAATTTACATGGAATTGAAAGGGGAAGGAATTGAGAGACTTTCCTTCGAATTTGGTTTATCAGAGGCTGACCTATCTTAGGCTACTCTCGCGGCTTTTTGGCATGAATGTTCCAAGATCATCACAATTTACTAGATAGGAAGTTAATCCGACCTTTCAAATAGATCGGATCTGAGTGGTGCTTTCTTAAGCCTCGCGAGATTAGTCTCCCTTAAGTCCAGTAATCAAACACCGATAGGTTTTTCTCCTGGTGGAGGAATCACACAACATACATTCACATACATCGTGTCTAACCGTATGAAAATGATGACATTGTGCGTAGCACTAATACCACATGCAAATATTGTGCGATGCACTAGAGTGCGGTAAATAAAGCATTCGTTCACATCCATTCAATGTAAATGCAGCATTCACACACAAGCAGATTAAAAAAGATTTTTTAAAAAAGATTAAAAAGCGGCTTAAGCCCTCTACTGTCCCCAACAGAGTCGCCACCTTTCGACGTCGAAATTTTTTTACTCATTTTTATTCTTACCCTTTATGTTCTCTATTTTGTTGAATTTTACTTGAAAAGGCGAGGTTGAAAACAGTACGACATAAAATGTCAACTATTTGAAAATCAAAGTCGCTAGTTGGTAGATTTGAAATGGTTGTACCAACTCAACCAATTTTGAAAAGAAGACCAATGGTTGGACTCTGTTTAACAAGCCTTGGAAATCGAGATGCATAGAGTTCGGGGGCTTGATTAAGTGATGGGAAGGTGTTAGGCACCCCCCCGACTTATGTGAAAACACGATTACCGCAACTTTCAATTCCCTAATTAATCCGAATGTGTTTGTGTGTATTTATTGGGCCTATGTGCATTTATCTGGAAGTAGTGCTATGTCTCGTTTGCACCTCTATACAAACGGTTTGATTTGTATAAAAGTTTAATTTTAAGCAACATATAACAATTGTTAATGCAAAGATCTTCTCCCACGTCCCAATCACGTAAGACGCCCTGATCCTGCACAGTTCAACAAGTCAACACCAAAAGCTTGACGGCCTGACCGTCGGGGGATAGCTCCGGCGTGAGAGTCAGTACAGGCGATCACAAGGTTAACAATGGAGGAAAAATATTCACTAGTGTCTGAGTGTGTGTGAAAATAATAATCTTGTCCCTTGTGTTTTGTTACCTCCTTCCTTTTTGTTCCTTGCCCCATACGTTCCCAAGACCCGATTTACTGTGCCACCCACTATCTCCTGACACCTCCCCTCATCCCCGGTCATCTCAGCCGAAAGCATGTAGCTTATTTTTCTACCTGTTACCACTGTTACCTCCCGCCGGTAATCGGAGTCACATCGTCATTAATGCCATTCAGAAAGGTGGCAGACATAACAGTCAACTACTACTTTTGTCATGATTACCGGTCAAATATAGGATAAGTGACAACTTACATAATGGGCCGATCCAATGACTAAGCCCAATATTGTAGTCAAGTAGCGGGGCTCAATTCGTCTGACCCAACATGATAAAAGTGATATAGTCCAAAGGACAAGCCCATTCGGCCCGGCCCAGTATGAAAAGTATTATGGCCCAACATTGCCCCCTAGTCTTTTATTAAACAGGACGTTTAGTGGAAGACTGTAAATAGTGTGAGCCCATAGTGAAAAGGGGTCCAACGAGCACCGGCCCACCTTGGATAACCCATTAAAACCAAAATAGGACGTTACCCCTTCCTCTCCCGCATCATTACCTCCAATTAATGCGCCGCCCTTAGTTCTCGTGCAAAATTTGAAAAGACCACTCGCTATAAAAACTGCTACACATTCTCCTTCGATGGTTCCCTGCTATTTCGAATTCACAAGAGCTTATTGTCTTTTCCTTCTCAAATTTCTTCATTTTCCCTACAGATCCTCAACAATGGCGTCTCAAAACCCCGATACGAGCTCTCCCCTTCGTGTAACCCCCATCTCTGCCGTGACCCCCCATCTAAACCCTAACAAAGAGGTTCTGAGCTCAAACCCCCAGATTGGTGCTCCGAGTAAGGAAGCTCCGTCTCTAGAATAACTTCCCAATCCTTCCGAATTTTTCAAGAATGAGGAAGATTTTCCTCACGCCAACACCCCATCCACTGTTACTGAGGCTGAGCTCTGCAACATTCGGGCTCGCTATCAAATACTAGATACCCACAGGGTGAGGATTGCAGCCTCCCACGAAAGGATGTACCAGCATCCCGACGGTTGGATCGCCGTTCCGGCAACGTTTCTGGAGAAGGGGGTGAGGTTTCCCCTTCATTCCTTCCTGATCACCCTCTTAGGGTTTGTTGGAGTGGGGTTCTCCCAATTGGTGCCGAACTCGTATATCCATATACTGGCTTACATAGCCTTCTGCTACGAGATAGGAGTTCCTCCTGCTGTGGATTCCTTCTTTACCTTCTTCTCGGTAGGGAAATCTCGGGAAAAAGGCTTCAAGCTGCTAAGTAAGATAGCCCCTAAGCCCAATGCCAGAATCGAAAAGCGGTCTCTAATGGACACTCCTTCGAGCAACCGAGGATGGCATAATAAATGGTTCTTCGTCAACGGGCCCGGAATCTCCTCTGTCCCGGACTGGACCACTTCTGATCGCGTCTCTGCAGACTTCGGAGATATATCCGAGGAACATATAAGAGAAATGACGCGTATCATAGAGAAGATACCTCTGAAGAGTGGAGCTTCGGCCTCCTGAGCAAGCAAGCATGGTTGTATGACCATAAATTCTCTCTCATCAAGCCGACTTCGATCGATCGAAAGGAACTGGATAGGTACCTCTCTGGTAAGCCTTCATCACCTTCCGCCGAAGTCCTTCCAGAAGAACCTTCGGCCTCCGAAGATCAAGTCATCGAGGATCAATCGACACGCTTCGTCGTTGAAGAGGAGCCTAGCCAACCTCGAAAAAAGAAAAGGGCTGTTCGGAAAGTCCGATCAACTCCTCAAGGATCTCAATCAACTTCTACAGCGAGTTTGATTGACCTGCTTGCTAACGAGCGAATTCAAGCTCTTCGTATTAAAAATAGGAAGACCAAAGTGACTCCTCTGTCTGCCGATGAGCTTCGGGTTCCTCCTCCTACTACAGTTGAGCCTCCCATCGTCATTCCAGTGGAGATCCATGTTTTCAAAGACGAGCTCGAAAACCCAAACGAGTCTCCTCTTCTATCTCGTAAAAGGAAACAACCTTCCGAAGATCAACCACCACCGCCCCCTGAACCATCAATGAATTCTCTGCCAAGATCTTCCCCCTCCGCCTTCAGGCGAGAAGCTGCATCTTCTCCCACTGTATGGCCGGAGTTTAACGAGAACTTTCCCTTTCAGCTGTTTGACTCCTTTGTTTGGGAGACCGATGATCATCGGTTCGGAAACAGCTCGATTAGGGATTTGATCGAAGAAGGCATGAGTTATCAGGCTAAGGTTAGTTTATTCAATTGAAATATTTAGGAATCATCTGTTTCTTCTACTAATTCACTTTAAATGTCTGTAGGCAAATGCTTTTTTCGGGAAACTTCTTCCCCGATACAGAGGATCCGAAGCCGAAGAAGATGCAGCCAGGCGAGAGAAGGCTACTCTGGCGTCGGCTCTGGAGAGAGAGAGAAGGGCCCACGGTACCACTATCTTCAATAATGAATGCCTCTAGAAGGATGTAAATAATTTAAAAGAGAAACTGGAGACAGCCGAGGCCACCCACCAACTAACCGTTACTACGAACATAGACCTGGTTCGTCGAAACGAGGTCCTTGTTGGGAAGAACAAAACGATGGTGAAGACCAATAAAAGCCTGGCGGTACAAGTACATGATCTTGAAGCCAGGGATTTGAGACATCTGAAGGAGCGGGCAAAACTCGAAGAGGAGCTCCGTGAACTTCGGGCTTTGAGAGATTTGGGTCTTCCTCTAACCGGAGATCTTCAGAGAGAAGTTCAACAAGAATACCAGAAATCCATCGAGTTGAACGAGGAGATCGTCCAAATGTTCTCGGATGGATACGACGAATGCCAAAGCAAAGATAAGGCAAGACTTGTCGCTGCCAAGGTTGACCCGACCATTCTGGACTCTTCGGGAGAAGAAGCTGATCCCTGAAGATGATTCTCTTTTCCCTTAGCTGTAGGATTATTGTAAAGCTTCTATCATTTTTTAAACAGTATTATGTAAATAAAATATCAACATTATTCCTTACGACTTCGGTGTATTTACTTTTTATCAACACTTCGATATCGATTCAATCTTAAAAAATGTACAAGCTCCTTCGTGGACTTAACTTAAACTGTCAATTAACAACTAGGCAAGTCGTATAACAGATAAGATGAAGTTAAAGAACGTGGACTTTCGAACTCAACACTTAGAAAAATTTAGGTAATAAAGTAAAGGAATACTTATTCGTTACCAAAGTGTGAGGTAGATGCCGTGAAGGGCCAGACGAAGTCTGAATAATGACACTTGCCTACCACGAAGGGCCTGACAAGGTCTAAAGGTCGACAATTGCCTACCACGCAGGGCCTGACAATGTCTTAAGGATGACACTTGCCCACCACGAGGGGTCTAACAAGGTCTTAAGGAGCACCTGCCGATGAGGCTACCATCGAATGGTCAGCGAGTCCGCCCGAACCTCCTTACACCAATGACGTTCTCCTACCACCCAGGGCCTGACGAAGTCATAAGGACCACCTGCCGATGAGGCTACCATCGAATGGTCAGCGAGTCTGCCCGAACCTCCTTACACCAATGACGTTCGCCTACCATGCAGGGCCTGACGAAGTCATAAGGACCACCTGCCGATGAGGCTACCATCGAATGGTCAGCGAGTCTGCCCGAACCTCCTTACACCAATGACGTTCGCCTACCACGCAGGGCCTGACGAAGTCATAAGGACCACCTGCCAATGAGGCTACCATCGAATGCTCAGCGAGTCCGCCCGAACCTCCTTACACCAATGAAAATAACAGCAGCGAAGACAAGACTTATTTGAGAAAAAGGAAATTTTTATTGATGACGACTTGAAAACATTTACAGACTTCCGGTGTACTGACATTGTAGCTACTGAAAATACTTTCGAAGCCTGCCTGCATGCCAAGTATTCTTGATCTCTGATCCGTCCAAGGCTCTCAACTGATAAGTCCACGGCTTCGGTACTTCTATGACTTCATACGGCCCTTCCCAATTCGGCATCAACTTTCCTAAATTCTGGGGTGTAGATGCTTCGGCTTCTCTGAGAACGAAATCCCCTACTTCGAACCTGCAAAGCTTTACCCCTTTGTTATAATGCTTAGCTACTCTTCGCTGATAGGCTGCAAGTTTGACCAAGGCTGTTTCTCTGACTTCTTCAAGTAAATCAAGATTGGCTTTCTGCCCTTCATCATTGTATATTTCTCTGAACTGACTAACTCGAAGACTTGGAGATCCAATTTCAACTGGGACTAAGGCATCAGTACTGTAGGCCAGTCTGAAAGGTGAATCCCCCGTTGTGGTCCTCGGAGTAGTCCGATAGGCCCATAACACGCTGAGCAGCTCTTCTGGCCATCTCCCTTTAGCTTCGTCCAATCCGCGTTTGATTCCGTTCAGCAGCGTTCTGTTGGTCACTTCGACTTGTCCATTAGACTGAGGATGAGCTACCGAAGTCTTTCTGTGCTGGACCCCCAGTTCTTTCAAAAATGCTTTGAATTTCGATCCCACAAATTGACGTCCATTGTCCGAAATTACCACCTTAGGAATTCCCAACCGAAATACTACCGACTCCTTGATGAACTTTAAGCATTCCTGTTCTGTTATTAACCTAAGTGGTTTCGCTTCTACCCACTTGGTCATGTAGTCGATGGCAACTATAACAAAGCTGACCTGACCTTTTGCTTTCGGTAGTGGACCTAGTATATCAACCCCCCAGACAGCAAAGGGTATGGGAGATAAGATCGAGTATAACTCTTCTGGTGGCTGATGTGGGATCGGACTGTTGAGCTGACACTTCTCGCACTTCTTGACGTATTCAGTCGCTTCCTTGAAGATGGTAGGCCAGTAGTATCCCTGCCGAAGTACTTTCTAGGCTAATGACTTAGCAGTCATATGGTCACCATAAATGCCCTCATGAACCTCTCGAAGAGCATATCCAGCTTCGGACGGAGTCAAGCACTTTAACAGTGGGGATGAGAAAGCCCTTCGGAACAGATCCCCATCTATCAGAACGAAATTAGCACTCTTGTATTTGATTTTCTTGGCCAGCATCTGATCCGAAGGTAAAACGCCATCTGCTAGATACTCCAGATATGGGGTTAACCAGCAGTTGGTTCGGTCAACGCACATTACCAATTCATGATGAACAGTAGGATGTTGCAAAATTTCCAAGTAAACTGACCCCTCGAAAACGTTAACATCCGTAGTGGCTAATTTGGAGAGTGCATCGGCAATGGAATTGTCGTTACGTTCGACCCCCTAAAATTTGTAGAACTGGAAATATTGAAGTCGTTCTTTCATTTTCGCCAAATACTTGATCATTCTGTGACCTCGAGCTTCGTATTCCCCGGAGACTTATTTAACGACTAACTGAGAGTCGCTGAAGATAATTATTCTTTGCACTTCGAGACTCTTAGCTAGTCGCAATCACGCCAACACTGCCTCGTACTCCGCTTCATTGTTCGTCGCTTTAAACCGAAATCTGATGGCCTGCTGCACCTTGAATCCCTCCGGGCTGGTCAGAATAATCCCTGCTCTGCTGACGTCAGCGGTGGAAGACCCATCTCCATACAGTGTCCACGAACTCTGCCCCTGCTGAAGAACCGCAACTATGCTGTTAGATCCTCCAGCTTCTGCTACAGCTTCATCAGCTTCAGAAAACGAACACTCGACCACAAAATCAGCCAAGGCCTGCCCCTTTATGGCAGTTTGGAGATGATATTCAACGAAGAACTGAGACAACTCCATCGTCCATGCAGCTAATCTCCCCGATACTTCAGGTTTGCCCATAATTTTCTTCAAAGGCTGATCTGTGTAGACTATTACCAACCTAACCTGGAAGTACTGCCTAAGCTTCCGACTAGCAGTTATTAAAGCAAAAGCAAACTTTTTAATGTTTGGGTACCTTGTTTTAGCATCCCGAAGGACATGACTTACATAATAAATCGGGTGCTGCTTACCCCCAACTTTGCGCACCAAAACTGCTCCTACTGCCAACGAACTAGCTGCTAAGTACAAATACAACGGCTCAGCAGGAGCGGGCTTCACCAACAAAGGCACCGAAGATAAGTAGGACTTGATGCCTTGAAAGGCGTCTTCGCATTCCGAAGTCCATTGGAACGTCTTGGCATTCTTCGGCCCTTTCAACGTGTCAAAAAACGGCAAACACCTTTCTGCCGACTTGGACATAAACCTCCTCAACGCTGCAATCCTTCCAGTCAGACGCTGAACATCTTTAAATGACTGAGGAGTCTTCATGTTCAGGATCGCTTGAATCTTTTCTGGATTGGCTTCAATTCCCCTTTGACTGACAAGATAACCCAGAAATTTGCCAGCTCCTAAACCGAAGGTGCACTTGGCAGGATTCAGTCTTAGTTTGTGAAGGCGGACTGTCTGAAAGCATTCCTCCAGGTCGTCCAGATGCTTGTTCACTAGCATGCTCTTAACAATCATGTCATCCACATATACTTCCATATTCTTGTCCAACTGACGCCTGAAGACATAGTTCATCATCCTCTGGTAAGTGGCCCCAGCATTGATGAGGCCGAAGGTCATTTTCTTGTAGGCATATACCGAACGATGTATAATGAATGTCGTCTTCGGTATATCCTCTTTACACATGGAGATCTGATGATAGCTAGAGAATGCATCCATGAAACTCAATAAGGCATACCCCGAAGTTGCATCGATGAGCTGGTCAATGTGGGGTAATGGATAGAAATCCTTCGGACAAGCTTTATTCAGGTATGTATAGTCGATGCAGACCCGCCATTTCTCGTTCTGCTTCTGGACCAGCACCACATTCGCCATCCACTGTGGTTAATCGATCTCGAAGATGAAGTCAGCATCTAGCAGCTTCGCAATTTCTTCATCGATGATTCTCTGGCGCTCAGGCGCAAAGATCCTCCTCTTTTGTCGAACTGGCTTTTTCGACGGATCCACTTCTAACCGATGCTCCACAATATCCCTACTTACTCCCGGCATATCTTGAGGCTCCTAGGCGAAGATGTCAACATAACACTGCAGGAGTTCAATGAGGTTCGTCCTGAGAGGTTCCGGCAGGCCTGAACCTATTTTTACCGTCTTCTCTACCTTGCCCGGGAGGAGCTCTACTTCTTCTGTTTCTTCGGCCGGCATGACCAACGGTTCTGAGCTGCTTTTCGTGAAGGGTTCGATCTCTATTGCCATGGTCTGTTTTTGCTTCGACACCCCTATTCCCGAAGTGATCACGGTATTTCTATAACATCTTCTGGCCAGATCCAGATCCCCTTTCACTTCCCCAACCCCATGAGCCGTAGGAAATTTGATTTTGAAATGAGGGATTGAAGTTACAGCTTGTAAAGCAGTTAAAGTGGGTCTCCCCAAAATAGCATTATAAGCAGAATCTACATTCACAACGTAAAATTTGCAAATAATTTCTACCTGTTGGGGGGCCATTCCGAAGATAACTGGCAGTTCAATGGTTCCAGCCACTTTGACCGGATCGTTGCTAAAACCATATAGAGGGGCCTCCTGTCCGATCTCCATCTTCTGCCCATCAAGATGCATCCTCTGATAAGCATGAGCATATAAGATATCCACAGAAGACCCGTTGTCAATCATCATGCGCTTCATGTCCACCGAACCCACTTGTGCCGTCACGACCAATGATCCCTCATGCAGTTCGATGGTCTCCGAAGGGTAATCCTCATCTGTAAAGGAAATTACCGTGCCCGGGAAAGGTCTGTCAGTCTTCGGGAGGGTACCCGCCACTGACATGACCGAATCCAGATAGCTTCGGCGCTTCTTTCCAACAAGCTTGCCCGAAGTTCCCCCAGTGATGACATCTGTCACTTGCCTTGCTGGCTGTCCAGGGGCGGGGAACACTTGCTGAACTGGTTGGGCCGCCTGGACAGGTCCTCTATTTTGCTGCTGATTCATCCTGGCAGCTACATAATGAACTAAAGCCCCGTCCTGCACCTTTCTCTCAATAAAATCTTTCAGACTAGCACAGTCGTTCGTATCGTGACCCGAGGCTTGATGATAGTCGCAATACTTACGGGAATTCCCTTTCCCGGGCTTAAAGTTATCTCGAGGTGGCTCGAAAATAGGTTGATTCTTGATCTACTCCAAGATAACAGCCCTGTCGGCGTTGAGTGCAGTATACGTCCTGTTCACCCTCTGAGCGGGAGCGGACGAGCGTTCTCCACCTTGTCTCCAATTATTGTTGTTTTTCTTTGATCGGCCGTCATGACAACCTTTGTTTCTGTCATTCTTACTCTGGTCTCCCTCCGTTCTGTCCCGATCTGTCTCCTTAAGCCGATCCGAAGAGGGACGCTTGAGGCTATTCATGGCCTCCTCTACCACAATATAGCCTTCTGCTTTGTCGAAGGCTTCAGCGAGACTCTTCGGGTGGTGAAACATTAGTTTTTTCACCAACTTCTCTGATTTGACCAGATCTAACCCATTCTGAAACAGTCCCACGGCCTGTAGATCGTTCAGGTCTATCACTTGGCCGACTGCTTCACAGAATCGGTTTACTTACTGGCCCAAAGACTCATTTGAGTACTGCCGAACCTGAGCCAGCGAGCCAGTGGGTTTCCCTCTTCTTCTGTTGCTCCCGAAGCGGGCGTGGAACTTATTGCACATATCTGCCCAAGATGAAATAGAATCCGAAGGCAAAGACCCCATCCATTGTCTGGCATCCTTTCGGAGTGTTGTGACAAAAGTATGACACTTAGCAGCATCGCTAAAGTCTTAATAATCTATCAGTCGGTCGAACGCCTGACTATGGTCATAGGGATCTCCCGATCCGTCATAACTTTCAATATGAGGCAACTTCTTGGTGGGGTCAGCCTTTTCCTTCAGAATCTCTGCGAAAAAAGGGGATGCCTTCTTTCCCGAAGTATCTTTTACCTTCTGTACTTCGGTAAGCTACCTCCGAAGCTCCTTCACCTCTTTTACCAGATACTCCACGCCCTCGGGTTGGGACGATGCTTCTTTCTCCGGTGACTCCTCCCTCTTCTGAGTGGACCGGTTTCTTACGATAGAACCTCCAACTTTCGAGGGGCTTTTATGACGATGATGGTCCACAGAGCGGGATGCCCTCAGTGGACTTTCGGGTGTGCGACCCCTAGATCTTCTTCGTCTAGAACCCGGCTGCCGTGGCGGGAATGCGCGACAACGAGCGCCTTTTTAGCATTCTCTGGAGTACGATCCCTGGATCGACCTCTCCGTTCGCTTTGACCCTGCTCCCTAGAACCGACAGGGTCATGTGACCTCTTTGATCTTTGAGGAGTAGGGCTTCTGAACCTTCTCCTTTCTCGAGGTTGACCCCGGGACTCACGCCCTGAATGGACAGGTTCTTTCCCACTCCGATGCCCACGTTCTTCAGATTAGACATAGCTGGACGCTTCGTCCCTCAACTCTGCCATTCGAGACATCAGCTCAGCTATATCCTGCCGTTGCTTCAGCAATGTCTCCATGGCCCTATCAGCTTCGTCTGCCATCTTAGCCAAGCGGGCAGTCTTTTTATCTTGGTCGTCCCGGTATCGAGTTCTAGGCGAGGTGCCTTCTACTCGTTTTCGGCCATGACCGGACTCTTTCTCTGCTGTAAACACTAGCCTTCTTTTGGCTTTGCTCCAGCCCTCAGATGAGAATCTCCATGCGATCGTTTGGACGCCGTGCTGGCATGAACACTTAGTGCAGGTCCCAAACGGTCCTTCACAGATACTCGCGGTATTAATTTACTGGCAGCCATTGGCTGCCCCTCAGGTGTAGGTGTCCTACTCTTCCCCATGAACACCGACATAAAACGAACAAGGTTTGTGATTGAAAAATATTCAGGATACTAGAACTCAGCCCTCCTTCTAGCGCCAATGTTAACGCCAAGATCTTCTCCCACGTCCCAATCACGTAAGACGACCTGATCCTGCACAGTTCAACAAGTCAACACCAAAAGCTTGACGGCCTGACCGTCGGGGGATAGCTCCGGCGTGAGAGTCAGTACAGGCGATCACAAGGTTAACAATGGAGGAAAAATATTCACTAGTGTCTGAGTGTGTGTGAAAATAATAATCTTGTCCCTTGTGTTTTGTTACCTCCTTCCTTTTTGTTCCTTGCCCCATACGTTCTCAAGACCCGGTTTACTGTGCCACCCACTATCTGCTGACACCTCCCCTCATCCCCGGTCATCTCAGCCGAAAGCATGTAGCTTATTTTCCTACCTGCTTCCACTGTTACCTCCCGTCGGTAATCGGAGTCCCATCCTCATTAATGCCATGCAGAAAGGTGGCAGACATAACAGTCAACTACTACTTTTGTCATGATTACCGGTCAAAGATAGGATATGTGACAACTTACATAATGGGTCGATCCAATGACTAAGCCCAATATTGTAGTCAAGTAGCGGGGCTCAATTCATCTGACCCAACATGATAAAAGTGATATAGTCCAAAGGACAAGCCCATTCGGCCCGGCCCAGCATGAAAAGTATTATGGGCCAACAACAATGATGTTTTGAAAATAAGTTTTCAAACCCTTATGATCAATAGTAATTGAGACCTTAGATACTTCCATTTTATTCCGTATTTGGCTTGATTTGATTTATTTTCGAGATGCGAAGCATCTTCGAGAAAATAAGATACATAGAAGTGTTGGGCTCCTTATGGGCATGAAAGCCATATAAGGATATCCAGACTATGACGCCCCCAAAATAGGTATACACAACCCATTCTGAGTCTCCAAAAATAACATTACTAACAACTTCATTTATACAACTGTCGTGCAAAATACGACGACACATATACTGTGAGATTTAATACCAATATTGTAATGTATATAATATGACAATATTCATAGTCAAATTATTACAATGCCATATAAAGTACAACAACAAATATTTCAAGTCCCCAAAGGAACACAAGAAGATTTATGTCCTCGTCATTCTAATGGAGTGCATTTTCTACGCTTCTAAATTTGAGTTCGCCTCATCCAATTGTTGTTAACCAAAATTAAATATTAAATGATGTATAAAATATGTCACACACATTTTAAGTTCTCAGTACAATTATTATGCCACACCATTTCATAATTTGATTAGGATTGCGACAAATTAGAAAAACCACTTTATACCCATGTTCTCTCTGCTAGTCTCAGCTACACTTTTATTTCCTGAAAGGGGTTGTGAAACAAAAGGGAGAGCTCAAATAGCCTAGTAAAGAATATCATGACTTAAGATAATTACATTATCAATAGCCTTCATCAATACTAAATCAGATATTTAGAACATATGGGAGATGATAAAAGTTTTAAACCATAATAGCAGCGGAATTAATAATCCATTAGAAGAATCAAGTAGAACAGTCTACTATCCTCTCCAAATTAAAAGTTCATCATCAATATTTTATTCCTGTAACATTAATCAACAATTCTTCATTGTACCTAAGACAAAGAAAACTTTCACCACCTGATTTTACTTGGAACATAAAACTCATGGTTATACCAATTTACAGTTTATAATTATGCCATTAAATTCATCTTTGCACTACGGCCAAAGACATATAACTATAAAACCAATAATCAATAGTCCATCTTTGCACTACGGGCCAAAGATATAGAACTGTAAACCAATAATCAACAGTATATATTTGCACTACGGGCCAAAGATGACTTTTATCACATCATTTGTCTTTAACATTAATCCATTTTTGCATGTAAACCAAATAGGATTTTTACCACATAATTTGTCTAAGAAATAAATAATCCACATCACCAAATTATCCATGCACTATGGGCTAAGGATATTCGTTAGTATCACATCCACGAATTATCAATGCACTACGGGCCAAGTATATTCGTTAGTATCACATCCATGAATTATCCACGCACTACGGGCCAAGGATATTCATTATTATCACATCCACGGATTATCCATACACTACGGGCCAATGATATTCGTTAGTATCACATCCATGAATTATCCATGAACTACGGGCCAATGATATTCCTTATTATCACATCCACGAATTATCCATGCACTACAGGCCAATGATATTCGTTAGTATTACATCCATGAATTATCCATGCACTACAGGCTAAGGATATTCATTAGTATCACCAGTGGTCATGATTATGCCAAACAACTATCCATCAATGTACTACGGGCCAATGAGAACTTTTTACCACAACATAAACATGAGGATGATGTCAATGATATATATAATGAATGGATCAGAATAATAAGATAAAATAAATCTTAGTGATTTTTAACTTAATTATCCAGAGTCCAAATTGCCAACATGATATCCAGAAAATCGATTAGAATTCCTGGTAAAATATAAAGTACAAGTAATGTAAAGTTCCTGACTCAAAAATAATAACTTAAGACTGGATAGAAAGATCCACTTCAAGATTAGATGAAGCACAAACTATTAAGGATATTCTAATCATTTCAGGACTTTTCACCATTTAATGATAAGCTAAAGAAACAAATAATAATATCTTACCATAATATGGAGTATGAAAGAAAATGACATCCCTTTACAATAAAAATGATGCCCCCTTACCTTAACATGTGATTTGCTTCTGCCTTGTATGAAATTGATTAACTTAAACAATGCTTGAATTCCTTATTTACACTTGGAGTAACATTACACTTGGACTAACATTACACTTAATAGAAATACTCACAATATTCTACTCACAATATTGTAGTAAAAGAATTTTATATTTTGATTGTAGTGATGGTGTGTGTTTAGTTGCCTAACCGAGCAACCTATTTATACTGAAAATTTAGTAAAAAACTAGCACACCTACTTTGACAAAATAACAAAATGAGGTATATAATAGTGGTAGTGGAATTTATGGCCCCACCGACAAAATTAAATCAACTTGTACACGTTTTAAAAATAATTAAGCTGTGGTTCAGACTACTTTAGAAAAAGTATAGTGTTGGCAAATCATGCCAAACTTACATTTGTAAAAAGAAAATAATTGAACAAACATCTGTATATTATACTTATCTTTAATTAACACCATTTTCAATCCTTAAACCATTATTCACAATTATTAACATAGACTCTCAATACTGCCAACTAGTTTAATTATATCATATCAAATAATATGAGTTACTGTGCAATAAGTATTATGACAATTATTGAATGAAAGACTAAGTGGCTTCTTACATAATAATTAATAATATGAATCACTGTGCAATACCGTGTGCTACTATGGAATCACACGTATTACTGTATTTTTCACATTTTTCGGATTATCTGACGATTTTCTATAATTATTCATATTTATAAAAACTCTCATTTAATAGCTTCAAAATAGAAATACCAACTCCACATACTTTTATATCTTTAAAACATCATCAATATTAATATTATATTATTATAATATTTTTCAGCAAAATTCATAATTTTCTACCATTCATAGAATTTCCTTTATTTTTAAACTAACCATAAATAACTTAAAAATACAATAAATATTTCTATTATTCAATAATTTTTCAAAACTGTTAAAAAATTATAAAATGTGAGACCCCAGATTTTATGAATAAATATTTAATTTTTCTCGAAATAATTTTTTTTATATTATGGTGTGGATTTGATATAATAGTTATGGGTAGTATTTATAAATTTTGCAAAGTATGCAAGTTGTCATATTATATTCAATTGGTCGGGGAATATTCTTTTTGTCGGGGAATATCCGTACGACGGTGCAATCATTGGTGGACCCCACAACGGAATTATTGTCGGATTGAGAAAACGACAAAAATACTTTATGAAAATAACGGCGGAAGTTTTACCGTTGATACTGTTGAACTACTCGGTAGTAAAAGTACAGTAATACGCGTTGTTGCATAGTAGCACACGGTATTGATTATTGATATTTATGTGAGAAATCGCTCAGTTTGATTCAATTATTGTTGATTAATAATATGAGTTATTATAACGATAATGACGTTTTGTTTTATTCGTATTATTAACGTAATAAAACAGAAACATCTTTTTATATAAAACAGAATACTTTATTAAAGTTATTCTATAAATAGAATATATTATATTTTATTTAAAAGATTTTTCTTTAAATATGGACCGTCAGATTAAAGTAATCAATCTGGACCGTTCATGGATTAGTTACTATGCATTCTATTTTTCTATAAATAGCAGCTCATTCCTTCATTATTTCTTACGAATTCACTGAACTCTAGAGAGAGAAACTATAGAGAGAAACTATAGAGAGAGAGAAGAAGAGTATTCTGCTACTTAACTACTTCCTTATTTCAGCTCTTCTTTAAAACGGTAAGGGATATTATTCTTTCGTATTCAAGAAGAGAATTTTTGTTATTCCATTTCTTATTATTCTGTTGGAATAACCTGTATACGCGGATCTACCCTATACTTGGTGACATTCTTCTATTATTCTGTTGGAACATCCTGTCTGTGTGTTTTACACCGGACCTGGTTCCGTTTTTATTATTATTCTGTTGGAACATCCTGTCTGTGTGTTTTACACCGGACCTGGTTCCGTCTTTATTATGATTCTGTCGGAATATCCTGTCTGTGTGTTTTACACCGGACCTGGTTCCATTATTTATTATACTGTTCTTTATTATTCTGTCGGAATATCATGTCTGTGCGTTTACGCCGGACCTGGTTCCATTATTTATTATTCTGTTGGAATAACCTGTCTGTGCGGTCTATCGCATGCATGGTGATTTCTTTTGTTATTCCATTCTTTATTGTACTCAGTTGGTTAAGTTTTGACTTCTATACTCCATGAAATTAGTGGAATATCCTTGATATTTGCGCTTCATCTAGTATCTATTCATGAAAATATTCTCCTGATCATTCTTGAATTTTACTCAACAAAGCTGTATCATGTTGACAATTTGGACATTGTTAATTCCTGGATAAATTAATTCTTGAACTTGTTTTATTGAATTCTTATATCATTGTCATCATCCTCATGTTTATAAAATGTTGAAAGTCATCTGTGGCCTGTAGTGCATAGATAGACTTGGTATGATTATGACCAGGGATCATTCGGTATAATCATGACCGTAATGTTACAAATGATGTGGTAAAAGTCATCATTGGCCCGTAGTGCATTGATGGACAGTTGTTGGCATGATCATGACCATTAATGAATACACGAATATCCTTGGCCGTAGTACAGGGGTGATTCGATGATGTGGATTATTTTATTAAGCTGAGTCACAGCGATAACAGTGTTGAAAAACCTTTTAAATCATAAAAGATAGTAGAGTTTATTTTCTACTTGACTCTTTTAATGGATTGCTTGTTCCACTGCAGTTAAACTTGATGTCTATTATATTTTATCAGTTTAACATTGTTGAAGGCTAATGATAATTTATTCTGCATTATCTTAGTCATAATATTTCTTACTGGGCTAGTTGAGCTCACCCTTTCTTTCACTGTTCTCTTCAGGAAATGAGAACGTAGCTGGGGCAAGTCGGGGAACAGAGTGATGGTTCGAATGATAGTATTAGTTAGTAGTCCTCACTATTCTATGTAATAGTGTGTTAATAAATGTAATGAGGACTCCTTTTGAGTATGAATACTCTCTAGAAGATAATATTTGTATTCAAACTCACAGTTTATGTTTTGTCGTATTGTACACGACAGTTGTATTAGTAAGTTGTATTTGTATTCTGTACTATGTATCTGACGACCCAAGATGGGTGATGTATACCTATTTTTGGAGGCGTCACAGTTGGTATCAGAGCTTAGGGATATGATCCCTGGCTAGGATGTGAGAATAGAACTAGGAGGGGAGAGACGGGAAATTCCTTCGCTAGTATGACCTACCTAAGTTTATTTGTTATTTAATTGGTTGGTCAGAGTATATTGCTAATATGTGACATGTTAATTAACCTTTGTTTGTGGCAGTATCTGAAAATGACATCTGAGAATGTTGAGAATAGCAATGGAGCACAGGAGACCGTTGATTCTCCCCAGATCAATAATCAGGACAATGTGCAACAGGATGGCGATAATCCTCCTGTAAACAACAACACTGATCAATTGACGAATGACGGTACGTTTAGGAGTTTTTAGAATTCATGCAACATCAGGTGAAGGCGGCTCCTGTTCATAATGCAGGAGGAAACAATGGCAACCCATGGTTGGTCACCGCTAAGTAATTCAAGGAGCTAGGACCACCGGAGTTTTTGGGAAAGCTGGAACCACTTAAGGCGGAGACGTGGTTAAAGCAGATCACCAAGATATTTGATGTCTTGGGATGCTCCGAGGAGCAAAAGGTTCCCTTTGCCACCTTTATGTTGCGTGAAGAGGCAGATCATTGGTGGGAATCTATAAAACGTACCCAGCCTGACGCACTCAAGATGTCTTGGGAGAAGTTCCAAGAGTTGTTCAATGACAAATACTTTCCTGAAAGTGTTCGTCACATGAAGGAGGTGGAATTCATCAAATTGGAGCAGAATAATATGACCGTGTCGCAGTATGAGGCTAAATTTCCTGAGTTGTCCCGGTTTGCGTCCCACTTGGTGGATAATGAAGAGCGAATGACGCGAATATTTTTGCGAGGTTTGAAACCTGAGATACGTCAACATCTTATTTCTCATAAACTATGTTTGTATTCAGATGTTGTGAATAGGGCTCAGTTAGTGGAGCGCGATAACGAGTTAACGCAACCAAAAGAGAGCAGTCGACAAAATGATAATACCAGTGACAACAGTCATCGAAGCGGTGACAATAAGCGTGGAGGGAATCAACATGCCAGAAATGGTAACCACTTTGGTGGTAATCATGGCCAAAACAATGAGAATGTACACTTCAAGAAGAGAAGGTTCAACAATGACGTGAAGACGTCGGTACCAGCACCCGTTTCAAAGGAAGAAGAACGACCACCGGTCGTATGTTTCAAATGCGGACAGGAGGGACACATCCGTCCAAACTGTACGCAGCAATCCAAAGCGTGTTTTAATTGCAGAAGAGAAGGTCACCTAGCTCGATTTTGTCGTATGGTGAAGTCAAGTCCAACTGAGATAGTGATGCCAAAGGATGTCCCAGACAAGCCAAAGCCGGTAGTTTAAGACAGAGCATTTTTTTTTTCGTGACGAGGAACCTGAATAAAATTATCACGGGTATGTTAGTCATAAACTCTTTTGAAGTCTATACCGTGTTAGATACCGGTTCTACTCACTCTTTTATTTCACCTAGTTGTGTTCAATGTTTGAACTTAACTCCGGAGAAGTTAGACTTTGATTTATCTGTTGAAATTCCGTTGGGAGAAACCTTTGTTACCTCCACTATTTATAAATCTTGTTCAAATCAACACTTTCACGTTACCTGTTGATCTTATCTCTTTGAAAATACTTGCATTGATGTGATTTTTGGAAACAATTGGTTAACTGCTCATCATGCTTTTCGTAAGGTTGTTAGCTTCCATATTCCTAACCAACCTATTATGCGAATTCAAGTAACCAAATCACTAAAGTCAATCATTGTCGTATCAAGCCATAAGTAAAAATCCCCGTTCCTCTCGTTGTTGACTTCCTGGTGTGGAATGCACCGAAGCTAGACTTTTCGTAGGAGACGTTGTAAATGACGATGGAAAGTTGATAGGTATCAATGTGACGTGTTATCCAAGTCTTGGATGAGGGTCACAGTTTTGAACGATATTTCTATTGTTAATAAATTTCTTGACGTATTCTTGAAGACTTCTTAGCCTACCCCAGAGCGTAAAATTGAATTTTGTATTGACCCCAGTACAAAACCCATTTCTTAAACCCTCAAATATTTCTTCAACTAAAACGAACGTATTATGCGCCAAAGACGTTGGCTCGAGCTGTTGAAGATTACGATCGTACCATTCAATAACATCATGGAAAAGCGAACGTGGTAGCTGACGCATTGTGTAGAAGATCGTATACGGTTACAAGTGTGAATATACGAGCCCACGTGAAGATAACGAATATACGATTAAAATTGACTTTAATCGATAAAGTTAAAGCCGCTCAAGCTACATACTCAGAGCTGATAAATGTGAAGAAGAAGGTTCAAGAGGGCGTTATTCTAGAAGCAAGAATCGACGAAGAGAAGATATCTCAACTCTCGATTTAATTGGCCCATTTGAAATCCTCAATGAAGTAGGAACTGTGGCCTATAGACTCATTTTACCGCCAAGTATGTTGCGCGTTCAGAATATTTTTTTTTACGTATCGATGTTACGTAAATATGTGGACGACCCGAACCACATTATTAATTTAGAACCGGACGAGATAGCGAAAGATTTAACGTATGAGGAGATACGTGTTAACATCTTCGATAAGAAGGATCATATTCGATGCTTAAAGGTTATACCTCAAGAGTTAGAATTTGAAGTGAAGTCAAGGTATCCTCACATGTTCGGCATACCAAGTACGTACGTAAATTTCGAGGGCGAAATTTCATAAGGAGGGGAGATTGTGAGACCCCAGATTTTATGAATAAATATTTAATTTTTCTCGAAATAATTTTTTTTATATTATGGTGTGGATTTGATATAATAGTTATGGGTAGTATTTATAAATTTTGCAAAGTATACAAGTTGCCATATTATATTCAATTGGTCGGGGAATATTCTTTTTGTCGGGGAATATCCGTACGACGGTACAATCATTGGTGGACCCCACAACGGAATTATTGTCGGATTGAGAAAACGACAAAAATACTTTATGAAAATAACGGCGGAAGTTTTACCGTTGATACTGTTGAACTACTCGGTAGTAAAAGTACAGTAATACGCGTTGTTGCATAGTAGCACACGGTATTGATTATTGATATTTATGTGAGAAATCGCTCAGTTTGATTCAATTATTGTTGATTAATAATATGAGTTATTATAACGATAATGACGTTTTGTTTTATTCGTATTATTAACGTAATAAAACAGAAACATCTTTTTATATAAAACAGAATACTTTATTAAAGTTATTCTATAAATAGAATATATTATATTTTATTTAAAAGATTTTTCTTTAAATATGGACCGTCAGATTAAAGTAATCAATCTGGACCGTTCATGGATTAGTTACTATGCATTCTATTTTTCTATAAATAGCAGCTCATTCCTTCATTATTTCTTACGAATTCACTGAACTCTAGAGAGAGAAACTATAGAGAGAAACTATAGAGAGAGAGAGAAGAAGAGTATTCTGCTACTTAACTACTTCCTTATTTCAGCTCTTCTTTAAAACGGTAAGGGATATTATTCTTTCGTATTCAAGAAGAGAATTTTTGTTATTTCATTTCTTATTATTCTGTTGGAATAACCTGTATACGCGGATCTACCCTATACTTGGTGACATTCTTCTATTATTCTGTTGGAACATCCTGTCTGTGTGTTTTACACCGGACCTGGTTCCGTTTTTATTATTATTCTGTTGGAACATCCTGTCTGTGTGTTTTACACCGGACCTGGTTCCGTCTTTATTATGATTCTGTCGGAATATCCTGTCTGTGTGTTTTACACCGGACCTGGTTCCATTATTTATTATACTGTTCTTTATTATTCTGTCGGAATATCATGTCTGTGCGTTTACGCCGGACCTGGTTCCATTATTTATTATTCTGTTGGAATAACCTGTCTGTGCGGTCTATCGCATGCATGGTGATTTCTTTTGTTATTCCATTCTTTATTGTACTCAGTTGGTTAAGTTTTGACTTCTATACTCCATGAAATTAGTGGAATATCCTTGATATTTGCGCTTCATCTAGTATCTATTCATGAAAATATTCTCCTGATCATTCTTGAATTTTACTCAACAAAGATGTATCATGTTGACAATTTGGACATTGTTAATTCCTGGATAAATTAATTCTTGAACTTGTTTTATTGAATTCTTATATCATTGTCATCATCCTCATGTTTATAAAATGTTGAAAGTCATCTGTGGCCTGTAGTGCATAGATAGACTTGGTATGATTATGACCAGGGATCATTCGGTATAATCATGACCGTAATGTTACAAATGATGTGGTAAAAGTCATCATTGGCCCGTAGTGCATTGATGGACAGTTGTTGGCATGATCATGACTATTAATGAATACACGAATATCCTTGGCCGTAGTACAGGGGTGATTCGATGATGTGGATTATTTTATTAAGCTGAGTCACAGCGATAACAGTGTTGAAAAACCTTTTAAATCATAAAAGATAGTAGAGTTTATTTTCTACTTGACTCTTTTAATGGATTGCTTGTTCTACTGCAGTTAAACTTGATGTCTATTATATTTTATCAGTTTAACATTGTTGAAGGCTAATGATAATTTATTCTGCATTATCTTAGTCATAATATTTCTTACTGGGCTAGTTGAGCTCACCCTTTCTTTCACTGTTCTCTTCAGGAAATGAGAACGTAGCTGGGGCAAGTCGGGGAACAGAGTGATGGTTCGAATGATAGTATTAGTTAGTAGTCCTCACTATTCTATGTAATAGTGTGTTAATAAATGTAATGAGGACTCCTTTTGAGTATAAATACTCTCTAGAAGATAATATTTGTATTCAAACTCACAGTTTATGTTTTGTCGTATTGCACACGACAGTTGTATTAGTAAGTTGTA
This sequence comes from Panax notoginseng, assembly GCA_016801055.1. Lineage (NCBI taxonomy): Eukaryota > Viridiplantae > Streptophyta > Magnoliopsida > Apiales > Araliaceae > Panax > Panax notoginseng. The sequence goes on along the minus strand of CM029015.1, from coordinate 64,841,265 downwards.
TTTGTATTCTGTACTATGTATCTGACGACCCAAGATGGGTGATGTATACCTATTTTTGGAGGCGTCACATAAAATATTATAAGATTTTTCACCAACTTTTATAATTTTTCATCATTCATAGAATTTTTTATGAATTTCGTCTATTTTCAAACTAACTATAAATAATTTAAAAATACAATAATTACTTCTGCTTTTCAAAAATTTATCAAAAATTTACAAAAATTCTAAACTGATATTATAAGATTTTTGTAAAAATATCTCAGCCCAAATAATTTTTCTGATAATTTAATTATAAATTTCATCATTTAGAAACTTCAATAATTATAACAATTAGCCATTTTATCAGAAAAATACGGATATTATTGCCTTTCCATGTAAAATTTAATTTTTTACAACTTTGTAGAAGAAAGTTTTTCCAAATTCTAAATATAACATAGAGAGAAAAGGTTATTGAAAATTCTGCTATAAAACTTTCTGTATCAGTCACCTCTTAAAATTCATAACAAATCATATGTTAATCTTTAACAGTTCAAAATTTGTGGACATATACTCAACTTATATATGTATAACATATCCAAATATTACAACGATCCAACGGTCGGATTAAAAATTATAACTCACGCAATATAGCTTAAGAACACTTATTTTTCAGACTTTGAGTCCTTCGTACCAGTTTCACTCAAACAGTTACCACGATAAATCCACAACGAATTTTTGGGTGATTCTAATTTCTGCGGTTAGCTTACTTCTAGGGCTTTCCTTTGATATATGGACCATCACTTAACTCATTACACATAAAGAGTTATGGATTTTATAAAATCAAATAGTAAATTAATTTTTTTCTAAAAATTTCAAGATTTCGTTTTTTACTTGGTTTCTTGATTTCTCTCATTTGATTCTTGTTTATACAAGTTTAAATCATCTAAATCAAGTATAAACAAAATCTCTTCATATAAAATTCATGCAAACTTAAATCAAAAAAATAAATTAAGAATTTTAAAATTACCTCTTTATCAAATTTATTTTCTTTTATTCTTCTTCATCTTCCTCTCATTCTCCCTATTTCCCTTCACATTCTCTCTCTCTCTCTCTCTCATTTTTTCAACTGAAAAGGGAATGGGAAGGAGTGGAGGAAAAACCTCCTCTATTATTTCATTTATTTTTGTTTATTCCTCTTTCTTTATTCTTTTCTCTTTCTTCTTTTCTTCCTCTTCCCCTTTTTCTATCTTACTCTCTCTCTCTCTCTCTCCTTGTCTCCCCCAATTAATTTCCTCCCTTCCCATAATTCTCTCATATATCAGCCGCCCACATGGGCAACTCTTAAAAAAATTTATTTCATTTCCTCTTTATTTGCTCATTTATCCGATTAATTTCTCATTTGACCATTTATCAATTTAACATTTTATAATTTTAAAATAATAATCATAAATTAAATTAGACTTTAATTTCATAAAAGTCGGGGTCTTACATAGACACCATAAATAAATTACAAGCTAGTTACACAGCTGAAAAGTGTCCATCGTGGGAACCAGATCTAGATCCGTTGGTTGGATCTTAGACCTCGTGGCTCCTACTCTCACATGATTGATTAATATTTACAAAAAAATAGAAAGAAAACTAGATTTAAATAAATCTTATTCATTCTAGCTCAACAGTTCTAGTTTAGCAACTTTTGAACCGTTTAAAAGTTAGAGATGACTAGATTTAGAAAAATCTAGTACATAGGCTGGAATATTAAAGATTTATATTGAGAAAGTAGTTAAAGCAAACATTTAAAAGCATTATATATATATATATATATAAGAGAAAAAGCCACGGATCGACGAGAATCGGTGAGAATCTTGATATATATATATATATATATATATATATATATATATATATATATAAGAAATAGAAAGCTTTAAATCTAAGAAAATCTTACAGTGGGCTGCTAAGAAGACTTTAGACCGTTTTTGGAACTTGAAAACTCGGTTCCCACCAGTTAAATTTTGATATGTTGTAGAATATAGGCTTACAAGTGTTTAGAAAGAAAAATATCTAAGTTCGGAGTCTCTAGAAGAGGTTAAGGGCTAAAATGGATAGAGTTTTCTCTCTTTTTCTTCTTTTTTCCTTATATTTTATGGCTGATGGGGGGTCTAGTTATAGACGAAAATGACAGCAGGTCAACCTGCGGCTCCCCGGGACCCGTGGGTCTCGTCGTCTCGAAGTACGTGCACTCAAATTAACGTATTGTTCGCTCGAACCTTCACAACTTTCAATCCGGGAGTCTGATGGAGGCGTACCATACCATTCCGAAAAGCTCTCTTTGAGAGCTACCCAATGGCATAGGGCTTACACTTTTGTAAATTTTAGAAGATGGGCCCATGGCCGAAATGGCATCTTCGGGTCTTTACAGGCAGTCTATTGAGCTATTTTGCTTAGTTTGCGCTAATAAGTGCTGCAATAGCTCTTTGTGACCCTATTTCTAGTTGTATTAGTTTTGTTAAAGTTGACTTGTCAAAATCACCATTTTACCCTTCTGGGAGTTATCTCCAAGGTTGACGGGGTTTTTGGTTGTCCTTCGGGGTTGTCTTCAGGGTTTGATTGCTACAAACTTTTCTTTTCCTTAGGGTCGATCTCTAAGTTTAATTTGATGTTCCACAAGGATGTCTCCGTGGTATGATTTAATGTTGTGGTCCTCTAGGGTTATCTTTGGGGTATGAAAAAGACGTGTTTTCCCTCCTGCATAGTTAGTAACAGGAAAACAATTTTTCGAGCGTCTATATTGCCTATGGAGCCTCCATCCTCCCCTACAGAGGATGCTCTGTTTGTCAGGTTGACAACAGCTTTGGTTAGCGCCGCTCCTAGATCTTCAGCTGCTGCTCTCCCACTTCATATATTAGCTTTAAAGCGAAGGGTACAAATTTTGATTTTTAAGCGGGATCAGGCTTGGGCATTGATGTTGACAGCAGAGAGACAACGTGGTGAGAGTTCAGGGTCCACACCACCAACCCGGACCTTTGACAGGCAAAAATTCATAAGTGTCGCCGCCGCCGACAGTGACAACTATCTTGTGATAAAGGCAGTCACACCAGAGCGCGGCTTGGCACCTGAACACGTTGACGACGAAATGATGCAACAAAATTATGAAAAAGGATGGAATAGGTTCATTGAAGCACTCGAGCCAACAATTGTAAATGTGGTAAAGGAATTCTATGCCAACGCGGAGGATAAGCCCCCATTCACAACATTTGTGAGGGGAAAGCAGGTTCCTTTCAGTGTTAACTCTATCAATGCGTACTACCAATTATGAATCCCTAGAAAGTGCCAGTATGCTTACTTACATGACCAAGATCCCGACTATGAGGTCATTTTGACTGAAATAACAAAGCCGGGCACCATATGGGTCAAGGGCCAAAAAGGGGGCACTATCTTCCACAGTAAGGATCTTAGACGGTATAGAAAGATATGGTATGCATTCATATGCGCCAAGCTATTCCCATCCACACACATGACAGAGGTAACCAAGGAGAAGATACTTCTCTTATATGCCATCGTTCAAGATTTTCTCATCGACGTAGGCGCTATCATCAGTTTTTCCATTTGAAGATGCCTATGAGGGCAATTTTCCAGCGGCTTACCACACCCATCTCTCATATGTGGGCTGTGCAGGTAGGCAAGAGTGAGATGGTCCAACGATGAGACCACTCAGATGCAGCTACAGACGTTGGATACACGAATGATTGCTCGGTATTCAGTTTGGCCTGGGGGCGAGTCACACCGAAAAGGAGTAGGGTTCATATTTCCACCAACCTCGGAGGATGAGGCTGATGCTGAGGACACCTCTAATGATGACGAGTTCTAAGTGGATGAGACGATGGGCGAGCAGGCTACTGAGGGGATGTAGCAAACCGAAGATACATTCAACCCTCAATTTCAGAGACTTCAGCGACAAATGGATGGGTATAACAAAGGGGCCAGTAGGCAAATAATAAGGCTCACAGCCAGTCATGACCACTTGTTTGAGGCTATAAACATTTCCTTCGCCTCCTTGAATGCGACGCTCTAGAGTATCAATCCCATTGCACAGTTTCCATACCAGCAACCAACCACAATGCTAATGTTTCCACCATCTGATTTTGATAATGAAGAGCAACAACCACGACCACCTCCAGCTTAAACGATTACAGGGACGCCCTCTTACACTTATTGATTTATTTTTACAATAAGGACATTGTAATTGTATAGTTTAGGGAAGTTAGTTTAATTTTTATGTTTGCATGTTTAATTTTTAGATTTACATATGTTAGATTTATGTTAGTTTATATAGTGTAATAGTGGCATAGTAGGATAGGTTTGTAAATTGTTTTTAGTAGTTTTAATCATGTTACAAAAATTAAATTAAATTTTTTCAGTAAGTATGGTGTTGTTTTGCATAAGTCCAGCAGTTATATTTAGTTCAGTTTAATATGGCCAATGATGAGATTGGGATTGAGTAGACAAGTATAGTATCAATTATTCAAACTGTGACAATATTTTTTATGATGAATTGGATCTTTTGCTTGTTTGAAATTGGTATAATAAGGTTAGCACAATAATAACACCTATGTGAATTGATTTAGTTCAAATTGATACATAAAGAAGCTCTAAAGGATAATGCTACTTGAATGAAAGAATGACAATGATAGCCAATGAAGGCAAAACATTAGGAAAGAACCTAATTTTGGTGGAAAAAGTTGGGTATATATGCTTTTATCTATAAAAAAGAAAAAAAAGAAGAGAATAAACACCATGGCATGCTTGTCTAGTTTTGTAGCCTTTGTTACTTGAGTAAGTAAGCCTGAGAGGATTGTCTTTACACCTAGCGCCTTAAGGTCTTAATGGTCTGGGAGTCGTTGGTCGAAAGCTCGTTAAGATAGCACTGAAAAGCCTAAGGGAATAAGACATTCCATAGCCATGTGTATAATAATAATAATAATAATAATAATAATAATAAAAATAATAATAATAATAATAATAATAATAATAATAATAATAATAATAATAATAATAATAAAATGGGAAATAAGAGCTAAAAGCCCCCGTAATGATAAATAAAGCATAAGTACCCTTCTTAGTCCCTTATTATTAGTAATTGTTTGATTTTAGTTGCATCGTGACTGTTTTTGAAAGTTTTGAGTTTACATTGTATGATGCCTTCTAAGAGACTTGTTATGTATTAAATTTGAATTTGCATCAGTTTGCATGGGTGTTATGCACACACGCACTATACCAGTAATAACAGTTTAAGATTTGAGGATTGATAGGAATTATTGATTGGTTTTGATATGGAGTATTGTCATGTTTACTTGATTTCTCTAAGGCCAGTTGAATAGACTTGTCTCTATCATGACTGCTGGATTCGTAAGAATATAGATTAGTTGCATAACATTTTATTGCATTGTATTGTATAACATGTTTGTTTTGCTTTGTGCTTGAGGACTAGCACATGTTTAAGTTTGGGGGAGTTTGATGAGTGGGTTTTATACCAACGACTCGGCCTCTAATTCGAGTTTAATTTGTGTAATTCTTTGTTTTTATGTTTAGTTTTACTTGTTTAGTGTTGTTTTGTGTTTAGGTGTGGTGGCGTGGCAGTTGGACTTCAAAAGTGGATTCATGGAAAGATTTAGCAAGATCAGGAGCTAAACTTGGACAATAGCAGAAGGTACCCCTGCCGAGGCGGACCTTGTACACGTAAAACCCCCGCCAGGGCTGGGGGTACTGAGAAAATAACAGAAGGCTAGCCCGCTAGGGTGGACATTGTAAAGTGAAAACCCCTGCCGGGGCAGGGGTACGGGAAAGCTCAAACTCCTGTTTGTTTTGAACTATTACAAAAGCGTGAAGGGGAGAGGTTGGGTTGGTCTAGAACTGTGATTGGCATCAAATTAAGTCAGAATACGGGTCTTAGGCAGATAATTAACAAGATACAACAAAGTAGAGAGAATCATACAATCAATTAACATCTTTGAAGCTTAATTTGGAGCAAGAGCATTGGAGGGAAGATTTGAAAGGAGAATTCATGAGAATTACAGATTGGAGCATAGAAGAATGGTGGTTCTGGATTCATTCTTTTTCTTTAATTCAACACTTGTAATTGGGATGATGTTTACTTTGATAATTTCAGTTTTTATTTCATCTATGATGAACTAATTTACTTATTAGGCTTATGATGGATCTTATGGTTGAACAATGATTGTATAACCTTTAATTTCATTTTAATAATCTATCTTTCAGTTTATCTATATTGATTTGTGCTTGAATCTATGAATTGCTTGATCACCAATTCTGTGTGGAATTATATAGGCTCGAGAGATGAAGTATGAATCTAGACTTCGTCATTATAACACGTGTAATTGAATTCAGTGAGTTAATGGAATCTTGATGTATGTTAAGGTAGAGATATGCTTAACATCGCATGTAATCTGATAGATAACTTGAATTTAAACCTTCTTTGATTGTAATTCACATAGAGAAATAGTGAATTACTTGATTAAGGTGTTGATCTTAATTCTATCTAATTTTTGAATTTAAGTTAATATGGTATTAGTGCATCGAGAGGTGGCTAGTTCTACTTGAGTGTTCTTGATTAATAAACTAGGATAGTGAATTTAACTGGAATAGGGTGTAATAATCATATTTATACTTAAAGTGAAGTCGTAAGCCTAATTCTCCATCATTTACTTGAAATTACAATTTTTGAGTTTATTGATTGCTTAGTAGTTTTATGTTTTTAGTTATTAATAATTATAATCACTGAATTGGATAGTTTAATAAAATTGGGATTAAATAAAGCTGGTAATTGTTAGGATTAATTTCATTCTAGTCTCTGAGGGAACGATACTCAACTTAACATTATATTACTTGTTGACCATGTACACTTACGTGTGAGCGTATATAGAATTCGACCAACATTTATCACATATTATTAAAACAGCACCATATAGATAAATTAAATGTCTTTAGTAAATTAATACTTTTATTAACAAATAAATAAGATTGATTACAAAGTATATTCTTTATCATCATACATGATTGACTTGTATGCATACTACTTTCAATCAGATATAAGTGAACAAGTAGCACCTGAATCAAATAACACATGCATTTATATCATTGATTGGAATGATATATGACACCACATCTTTTGATTGCACCACATCTTGTACAGCCATGTTGAAGGTTCTTGATGTGGGTCTAGTTGATGACGTTAGTCCAGCAATAGCCAACGTACATCCACTGCCACCTCCCTTGATTGCACTTCCAGCTATCTTCTTAGGGCACTCGCGAGCTAGATGATCCTTTGACCCGCATGTGTAACAAGCATTCTTCTTCGGCTGATGGCAATTCAAAGCAATATGACCCTCTTGGCCACAGTTAAAGCACACTCGTTTACCCCTCAAGCAAACATCAATGTGATTTCTCCCACAAGTAGCACATGCTTCAAATTTCCTTTTCTGATGGCTACTCTGCTGACTTCCAGCACCTACACTCATATTTCACTTCCTCTTTGGGTTATTGTTTCCTCCTATTACCACCATTTTTGTGTTCACTCTCATTCTTCTTCTTTCTGTATTCCTGATTGTACTTCGTTAAGGCATCACTTCCACCTTCCGCGATAATCGCCTTCTCAAGCACTGTTGTAGATGTCTTCAGCTTAAACATAGAGACTCTGATGTATAACCAGGGCTTTAATCCTTGTTCAAACTTTCTCGTATTGCGCTCGTCGGTGTTAACTTGATACTGCGCAAACCTCGCAAACTCATTGAATTTCGTCGTATATTTCGACACCGTCATCGCACCCTGCTTCAGCTCTAAAAATTGGACCTCCATCTGATTCTGTGAGCTTTCTTAGAAATAAGTCTCAAAAAATATTTCTTTAAACCTATTCCAAGCCATTACCCCCTGACCTCCTCAGATTTTGTTTACCTGCCACTAATAGCTGGCTCCTGCTTTCAAAATAAATGTTGCAAAAGCAGTCTTCTGGTCCTCACCGACTCTAGCAACGTCAAAAACTTTTTCTATTTCCATGATCCAGGTCTGCGCCTCAACCAGATTCATTGACCCACGAAACTCTTGTGGTCCAACCGCCTTGAATTCCTTAAAAGTCGTAGCTTGGTTCTGTGGCTGATTCTGTAGTGCTCCCGCTAATAATGTAACCAACTGCTGAACTGGGTTAGCATTGGCGTCGTTGTTATTGGTAGACCCCTCAGGGGTTCTTTGTCGTAGCTGACGTCTGGGAGGCATTTTCTGTTAAAATACACTTATTAGATCATTTCTCAATTTCTTAAGTATTTTTTACTTAACATGCACATCATAAAAGATCATCATATAACACATAACATCTTGAATAAATATTAACATTTTATTAATTCATCATCTTTAAAACATTTAAATGATAGCATCCTTGCTATCTACATCACTTTCCTGAATTGATAAAGTTTCATGATAACATCATCATATCCCATTGGTTACATAACACTTGGGATTTACATCTTGTTTATTAATTAATTACACAACAATTACATTCTCTATTATGGCATGCTAAAATGTTGCACAGCCTTACAACACTCCTCTTCTATGATATAGAGCATCGTTCTATGATCTAATATATACCATGGAAATTCTTCGAACTGAGTAGGATAATACATGACTTGGTCTTGAGCTCAGTTTATCACAGTGTTAAAAACATAATTCATCTATTCCATATTGACCTTCTTTGCTTGAACCTCTCCCTCTGCTACTTTTGCACGCTGAGCAACTTTCTCGTATGCATCTTCAACTCTTGTTCTCTTGGCGGATTCTTATTTCAAGTTATCCTTCAGTTTTACAACCTCCTCCATCAGTTGCTTATTCTCCCCCTCTATGTGAACCAGCTTCCATTCCACATTGATGAGACGTTCATCAAGATCTCGGATCTCATTGTCCTTTTGTGCCATCGCAATCTGATGTTCAACTACTACCTCCTCCAATTTGCCGACTATGTCCTGAAGCTCAATATTGTGGTCGTATACTTAGTTATACATTTGAGTTACGATAGAGTTTAGTGGAAACTCTTCCTCATCCTCATCCGTCTGTGGCAGCTCCACGGGGTCTTCCTCATCCGTCTCTATCACATCCTCATCATCAGGTATACCATTCTGCTATAACTCCAGGGTAAAATCAACCACTGTGACCAACGGAGACGACTCCCTTGGCACCGGTTGTTCGCAGACCACCTGAATATCTCAAGGCTCTTCCTCTCTAGGCATCTGATGTCCCTCCTCCCTAGCCTGACTGGATTCTCCCATATTAGCCATCCTGATAACCAAAAAATTTATGTTTTTAATTACTAACCATCACTACTCAACACTCACGAGCACATAGGTTGCAACCACATAATCACATAGAGTGTTTAATTATTTATTTCTTAAAACTCGATAAGAGTCTATCACCGCTATCTTTATCTTTACAAACTCCTATAAGGTTACTACCTAAGATTTTTTTCCCAACCTAAGGTTCATAACCTAAAACTTTGATACCAACTTGTGACCCCCCCCCCCCCAAATCTGGATACTTCATTCCTATAGGATTTGGTGTTTACTATCCAAACATTCATTTCTAACTACCCAAATTTAATAAAATTTATACAATAAATCTTCCCATTAAAGGGTTACATAATTAAATCCAATAAAATCCTACGTTATCTAACCTTAAAAAACATTCATCAATTTCAAAAAAGTAAATAATTACATCACATTATTAAACCAAGTCTGAAAATATAAATGTCAATAGATTTACATGTCTTCAACAATTGTTCATCTTTCATTTCCCTTGGCTAGTGGTTGGCTCATCAACCTTCTCAACTTTAGCTGCAATGGTTATATATATTAAAGAGTTAGCAAAACAAATGCTCACTTGAAAGAATACAGTGACTGACAATGAATAAACTCATTTGAATTGAATAACATATCTTAACATCGATAATCAATAACTGATATTGGAAATTATCTGAGGCAAGATCAAGAACTATGTCCATAGTTATAAGTATTTCTTTCAACTTAAACCTAAACCATAACTAGACTATAGGGACTCCCCGTACTTTGGGTGATGAGCCTATCATACCATGTATTGTGCACAAATATCTAAACACTTCCCTGTAAATAGTCTCCTATAATAGGGTTATTCATCTCAGTTTTAATATATGAGTCTGCACCAAAGTAAATTTGGTTTGGATAAGCTTCAAGGGTAATTTAGAGTTCAACGAACATTAACTAAGGAATTAGTTGAATCAAAAGTTTAATAGCAAAGCAAAAGTTCGATTTCAACGTAATATAAGGTAGTTATGAACCAAAATTGAATAATATGATACATCCAAGTCATGCTTTAAAAATATCTTTCAAAGCATTAAAATATATAATGAACTTAGCTTGAACAACAATGATAAGCTAAGGTTACATAAGGAAATAAATTTAAGAACTTCGCTCGATAAAATTTAAGAACTTGTGCAATGTTATAAGCAAGACATGGTAACAAACTTGCACATTTATAAACAAGGTAGGACAAACTCAAAATAAAGATTAGGTTTAGGAAACATGCACAATAATAGTGAACAAAATAGGATAAAGATCTTGCTTTACATAAAGAAATAAGATTTAGGAACTTGCGTAACAATAACAACTTAACTGCTTACTAAGAGATTAGAGATAAAGAACTTGTATAAAGTATGGAAGGTTGGATAAACTCAAATAAAGATTAGGGTTCAGAAACTTGCCTAGTGCGTAGGTTAAACGATCACTACTAACATTCACCACAAGCCCTACACATACCATATGTATTGACAACATTCATTAGTTATACTAATATTAACTTCATGAGTTTAGTTCCCAATTTTAGTATACCTCATTAACTTAGTTTAAGTTTTTGTTTACTACCATGAATCACATAATAGAAGACTGAAGTCTTGAATCTTAAGTTTAAATAACATTACATCTTTTTATGAGCTTTACATTTTAGCTCTTTTACAACTTACCACATTATCAAGTCATGTCAACATATGAACGTTAATAACCTGATATAAAATCCTATTACATGTTCAACATGTTATTATGTTCTTTATACTAGGTTAAATTAACACACAAAGGACTGCATTTGCATACGTGCATCCCTACGCCCTATGATTACCTCCGAGTGCACATTAGTCCTAAAGATGGCAATTTTGACCCCTATTAACGACATCAAATTGAAAAACTTTAGGAACAAAAGTTGTAGGTCTACTCGTCTTTGTTCGGGATCATCTTGAATCGCATCAATCGAAGTTCGTATGAAAATGTTATGCTCATTTTCGTAAAACATGTCCCGTCAAATTTTTCTAACGTTTGGTAAGGCTGTCTACCCCCATTGCGGCGGGGTTTTGAGCTATAAAAGTCCACCGAGGCGGGCCCCCCCACTGGGGTGGCATAAAATACACTAGAAACGCCCGCCGGGGCTGGGGTACCCAGTATTAGCTTCTACAGTTTCCGAACGAACATAGTAGAAAGCTAAATTAGGCCTAAAAGCTGCTTCCTAACACCCATTCCAACTTACCCAAGTTGTAATAAGTTAACAGAAACATAAACTAATGTTTCTAACCATATAAACAACATAAACATCAAAAGTACAATATCCAAATTCACTGTTTTTTCTATTTCTTCACTTTTAGACATTCTTAGCGAAACAATCTACTGTCAATTCATTTTACAACCAAAACAGTCCGTTTAAATCATATTGTTTTCGTTTCTTCATGTATTTTCACAATAAACAAACAATTTATACATTACAACACTAATTGTACACTAATTTTAGCATTCAATAAGCCATATTCATGTATTTTACACTGTAAACTCACTATAACTATAATCTCTGCATATTTATCATGTTTTGGTGTATTATTCCTCTCTAAATCATATACAAATCACATAAAATAGTTTACATACAGAAATTAACATACATATAATCACATAATCAAAATTAATCATCCATATAATTTTACAGAGAACCTCCTATACAAAAGAAAACTAGAACTTTTACAGAGTAGGATTATATCTTTGATTGCTTGCTCAAACTTTGTTAGATGATAAGATTGACCTTTTTAATCCCCTTCTTCCTTTTCCTCAATCTCTCAAAGTACAAAGAATTTATTCTCTTCTTTTCTCTCCCTTTTTCTCTCTATTTTATCTTCTTCTAAACTTAACGTAAAACATATAAACTGATATACGTATATCATATATAATATAAACGTATATCATATAATTATTAAGTAATATAACTGATAAAACATAAATTCACCCCTTTAATGTGATGCCCCCAAAATAGGTATACATAACCCATTCTGAGTCGCCAAATACATGACACAAAATACAAATACAAACTTAATTATACAATACGACAAAAGCGTAGCTGCTAGTTTTTTATTGAATCTTGTCTCATTGACAGTATTCAAACTCAAATGGAGTCCCCATTACATTTATTATCACACTATTTTATAGAATAGTGAGGACTACTATAGCCACCATCCTGGACCATCACTCTATTCCCCGACTCGTCCCAATTATATTCTCATTTCTTGAAGAGAATAATGAAAGCAAAAGAGTGAGCTCAACTAGCCCAGTAATAAATATTATGACTAAGATAATGTAGAATAAATTATTATTAGTCTTCAACAGGGTTAAACAATAAACAACAAGTTTAACTGCAGTGGAACAAGTAATCCATTAGAAGAGTTAAGTAGAGCACGATATCTACTATCTTCTATGATTTAAAAAGTTTATCATCAATTTTATCGTTGAGACTCAACTCAATAAATATTCCACATCACTGAATTATCCATCCACTACGGACCAAGGATATTTTTGTTATCGCCAATGGTCATGATCATGCCAACAACTGTCCATCAATGCACTACGACCAATGAAGACTTTTACTATATCATTTGTAACATTACAGGTCATGATTATACCAAATAACCCCTGGTCATAATCATACCAATCAACAGTCCATCTATGCACTATGGATTAAAGATAACTTTTATCACAATATAAGCATGAGGATGATGACAATGATATAAAAATTCAATTAAATGAAAGTAAGGATAAATTTTCAAGATTTATAATTCAATTTATCCATAATTCAATAATGTCCAAATTGTCAACATAATACTGCTTTGTGGAGTAAAATTCAAGAATAATATTGTATCAAAAATGATTTGGACCGAAAAAAATCAATTTTTGTCATGAATAGTACCCCGGGTGAATAGTACCTGAGTGAATAGTACTCTGTAAATAGTATCCATGCATGAAAAGATTAAAAATTATCAAGGATGCTCAGAATATTATTTCAAAGAAAAGATACTAGATGAAACGCAAATTTCAAGGATATATTACTAAATTCACGGAGTATAGAAGCAATACTTTAACAAAATGGGTGTAAAATTCGTAATCTGAAATGAAATAATATTACTTACATACTACAGAGTATGGGAGAAAATATTATTTCTTACGAATAGTGAACAAAAATAATATCACTTACCTTAAAAGGAGATTATTTCTGACTAGTAGGGCGGATTCTTGAAGAAACTTATACTATTTTCTACGCTCAAAGCTTCCTTAAACTCTAAAGAAATACACTCAATATTATAGAAGAAGAATTCTATGATTCTGGTGTAATTTTCAATTAAAAACAAAGCATCCTATTTATAGGAGAATGGAATGGGTACTATTAAGAAAATCACGGATGCAATAGTTTTTAGAAATCACGGACGCCGAATTCTGATTTCATAAGAATTTACCATGCACTGCATAGTAAAATACTATGCAAATAAAATATAATATATTCTATTTTTCATAAAAAAAACTTATTATAATATATATATATATATACACACACACACACACACACATTTTTCTTCCACCACCACCACACCATCAGTTCACCCACTCACACACTGTAAGGTTTTGTGAAAATCAAAATAGCAATCAAATTGCAAAAAATTGCGGAAGTAAAGTAAAATCAAATTTTAAAATTTTTTTACAAACCAATTACCCGTATCATCCTTTATGCATATTATTAATTAAAACGAAGAACAAGAAGTAATGGAATAATACCCTTGTAGATACGAGCATCCACATGTACGAGTTCACCTCCTACTTCTTCGCGATCTCCTTGAATCTCCGGGTAGATTCCTTCCTTTTGATCAATGTTAGTCACCCAAGTGTATGGCCTCTAGAGGTGATCCACTAAGGAAGAAGAATTTTCAAGAAGAATGGTGTATTGGCTCAAACCCTAGTTTTTCCTATCTCTATAGAAAAAGGGGCGTACTCTTCAACAAATTGGAATTACGTATATTTGATATCTCATATAAAACTCCTCTTATAAAGATATTAGGTAACCCTATTTAATTAAAATAATGTATTACTTATTTTAATTAAACTCCTTTAATTAATTGGGCACCCTAATCTTATTAGGGATAATTAATTAAGCTCCTTTAACTAATTTTTCCTCATAATCCTAATAGGAATAAATGAGAGTACTTATATTAAATTAATTCCTAAACTCTTTTAAAAATTAAAATAATAATAATAATAATAATAATAATAATAATAATAATAATAATAATAATAATAATAATAATAATAAACTCCTCTTATTAATTTATATTTAATATTTATAAAATATTAAATAATAAATATTAAGCTTTTTATTTTATTATATCACCATAGATTAAATTAAATATACTTAACATATTATTATAATTATATAATTAACTTCTTAAATAATTATTCTTCCATTTATGGTGTGACCATTTAGGTTCTCCATATTAAACCGGTTGTAAAAAAATTAATTAGAACAATTTTAATCTTATTTAAATAAATAAATTAAACTATTAATTTATTTAAATAAATAATATTTAGTCTACAATAGAGATAAGCCTACCTAGCAATCAACGACTTTTTAGATAATATAGATTTTAACATTAATCATAAAAGAACATTTGAGTAAATAGTTACCATACAATTCAATCATTCCACCATACACTGTCCCAATTAAATATAAGACATGGAATTACTATCAACTCTTATTTTATTTAATTATATGTATTTTGATTTCTAAATGCACAACTCCTAATGAATGCAAATTAGAAACTACTTTCTAATTTTATTCCACCTTGGCCAAGGATTCATGGGTTGTCATTTATCGAATCATATAGGACGTTTCTCTTCTTTTACTAGAAGTGGTAGATTCTTTATTGATCATTCATTATCTTCATATGTAATTTATTACACCCAAGCATACCCTTTGATATACACTAAGAGTCTGAAAGAATAAGTCAAAGTGTAATTCATTATATATAAGATACTATGATGATATTAAGTCGAAGGATCATTTGTACTACTATCATTATAGGAATTTCTATTGACAGACAAGTAAAACTCCATTAGGTATTCCTTAGCGAGTCACGTTCAGTGAACTTATTCTCTAATAAGCACTTACATACTTACTTTAGTGTCTCCACACGAATGATCATGAGATCAATCAACCTTATCCAATGAGCAAGCAACGTACGTACCAATCTATCCAGATTCACTAATCCATGTTTTAGTAATCCATTGATTGGGAACATTTTAGTTTTAAGCTATCTAAGAATTTAGATCTCATTAGCATGATCTCATCATGATTCTAAAAGCATTGCTTAAAATTATGTGTTTATCACGTATTATTAAAACAGCACCATGTTGATAATAAATGTCTTTAATAAATAATTCTTTTTTTAATAAATAACTAAGATTGATTACAAAGTATATGTTTTATCATTATACATGATTGGCTTGTATGCAGACTACTTTCAATCTCCCACTTGCACTAAAGTCAATCGTCGTGGTATCTCATTTCCATCTTCTCTAAGTGACGATAAAATTATTGTTGTGTTAACGCTTTAGTAAATAGATCTGCAATATTATCTCGAGAGTCCACACGCTCTAGGGTGACGTCTCCTCTTTCAATGATCTCTTTGATCAAATGAAACCGCTGCAACACGTGTTTGGATTTCTGATGAGACATGGATTCCTTAGCATGCGCAACAGCTCCAGTGTTGTCATAGAATAAAGGTACTGGTCCTATAATGCTAGGAACCACACCAAGTTCGGTAATGAACTTCTTCATCCAAACAACTTCCTTTGCAGCTTCACTTGTAGCTATGTACTCTGTCTCTGTCACTAAATCAACAAATGTTTGTTGTTTGGAACTCTTCCAACTCACTGCGCCACCATTTAAGGTAAACACATACCCCGAAACCGATTTACTGTCATTTTGGTCCGTTTGAAAACTTGAGTCTGTGAAGCCCTCTAGTTTTAATTCAGACCCACCGTAGACAAGAAATACATCCTTAGTTCTGCTGAAGTACTTTAGGATATTTTTCACTGCCTTCCAGTGTTCTTCTCCTGGATTCGACTGATATCTACTTGTTACACTAAGTCCATGACCGACATCTGGTCTACTACATATCATACTGTACATGATAGATCCTATTGCTGAAGTATAAGTAATCTTACTCATACTGTCTCTCTCTTCAGGTGTCTTTGGGGCCTATTTCTTGGAGAGATATATTGCATGGCTCATCGGCATGAGACCTCTTTTGGAATCTTCCATGCTAAACTTCTTTAGCATCAAGTCAATGTACAATCCTTGGGATAAGCCAAACATCCTTTTAGATCTATCTCTATAAATCTTTATCCCCAAAATATAAGATGCTTCTCCCAAGTCCTTCATGGAGAAGTTTTTAGATAACCAGATTTTAATTGGTTGTAGCATAGGAATATCATTCCCTATCAGTAATATATCATCAACTTATAATACGAGGAATGAAGCAGCGCTTCCACTAACCTTCTTGTACAAACATGGTTCATCCTCATTTTTGATAAAATCAAACTCTTTGATTGTCTCATCAAAACGGATGTTCCACCTACAAGAAGCTTGCTTCAATCCATAAATGGATCCTTGTAGCTTATAGACTTGATTTGTTCCAACCTTTGAAACAAATCCCTCTAGTTGTATCATATACACATCCTCCTCAAGTTTCCCATTGAGGAAGGTCGTTTTCACGTCCATCTGCCAAATTTCGTAGTCATTATAAGCTGAAATCGCAAGAAAAATTTGAATGGACTCGAGCATTGCTACTGGTGAGAAGGTTTCGTCATAGTAAACTCCTTGTCTTTGTTTGAAACATTTTACGACCAGTCGGCCCTTATAGGTCTCTACTTTCCTGTCTGCTCCAGTCTTTTTTTTAAAGACCCATTTACACCCAATATGCTTAATGCCTTCAGGTGGTGAAACCAAAGTCCATACTTGGTTCTCATACATGGAGTCCATCTCGGATATTATGGCTTCTTTCCACTTCTCTGAGTCTTTACTACTCATAGCATATTCGTAAATCAATGGATCATCATCATCTATGATGCGTATCTCATCGTCATCCTCTATGGCAAGTCCATACCTATCAGGTATCTTTGGTACTCTTCCAGATTTACGAATAGGGTATGGTACAGAAGGAGTCTCTACTTGGACAGGTTCATTCATTTGATCTATAGTGGTTTGTGGTTCTTGAATTTCTTCAAGATCTATTTTCCTCCCACTGGCCCCTTCAAGGATAAATTCCTTTTCCAAGAAGGCAGCGTGTTTGGCAACAAACACCTTTTGTTCAGTAGGATTGTAGAAATAATATCCTAAACATTCTTTAGGATATCCCACAAAAGTACACTTATCAGATATTGTCCCAAGCTTATCATTCTAAAACCTTTTCACATAAGTTGGACATCCCCAAATATTAACATGTTTAAGACTAGGCTTCCTCCCTGTCCACATCACATATGGACTCTTAGGGACAGATTTTGAGGGAACCTCATTTAGTAGATATGTAGCTGCTTCTAGGGCATATCCTCAGAATGACACCGGAAGATCGGGAAAACTCATCATGGAATGAACCATGTCCAACAGTGTTCGATTTCTCCTTTCAGATACACCATTCATCTGTGGCGTCCCCGGTGGAGTCCATTGTGAGATTATACAATTTTCTTTGAGACAATTGAGAAACTCACTGCTTAAGTATTCACCACCTCGATCTGATCGAAGAATCTTAATACTTTTGCTCGTTTGTTTCTCTACTTCACTTCTGAACTCTTTTAACTTTTCAAATGATTCAGATTTGTATTTCATTAAGTACACATATCCAAATCTTGAGTGATCGTCAGTGAATGTAATAGAAAAAGAATACCCTCCTCATGCATTCGTTGTCATAGGTCCACATACATCTGTGTGTACCAACGCTAACAACTCTGTAACTCTTTCTCCTTCTCCACTAAAAGGAGATTTAATCATTTTTCCAATGAGACAAGATTCATAAGTTGGATATGATTCATAATCCGATAGTTCTAGGAGCTCATCTTTATGCAACATGGATAATCTTGTTTCATTAATATGACCAAGTCTACAGTGCCATATATAGGTATAATTAACATCATCTCTTTTCATTTTCTTAGTTTGTTCAATTTGAAGTATATGTTCATGCAAGTCAAGAATATAAAGTCCATTTCGCAAATTACAAACACCATATAAAATATTATCATTATAAATAGAACAACCGTTGTTCTTTATTATAATGTTAAAACCATCCATATCCAATACAGAGATAGAAATAATGTTTCTAATGATATTTGGAACAAAATAACAATCATTCAAATTAATGAACTTGCTCGTAGGTAGTGCTAAACAATAAGTCCTTACAGCTAATGTAGCAATCTTTGCTCAATTTTCCACTCGTACGACGACCTCATCCTTGCTCAGCTTTCTACTTCTGACTAGTCCTTGCATATTATTACATATGTGAGAACTACAACCGGTATCCAATACCCAAGTAGAAGATTCACTTTTAGAAAAAATAATTTCAATCATAAACAAACCTTGATTAGGATTCGAAGCTTCTCCAAGCTTCTTCTGCTTTTGTTCCGCAAGATAATCCTTGCAGTTCCTCTTCTAGTGATCGGGCTTGTTGCAATGGATGCAAATTCCTTTGTTAACTGGATCAGGTTTCTTTTGATCCTTCCCTTTCACCTTACCCTTAACCTTCTTGGATTTCTTCTTTAGAGAAGATAACTTGAGCCTCTTCCTTTTCTTGAAAGAATCATCCACCAGTAAGACATGGTTCTTCTTGGATGGGAAGTGACCTTCAGTAGTTTTTAACATGTTAAGTAATTCAGGCAAGCTGGCATCTAACTTATTCATGTGAAAATTCACAACAAATTATGAGAAGGTGTCCGGGAGTGACTGCAAGACTAAATCTTCACTCAAGTCCACATCCATGACGAACCCAAGCTGTCCAAAATGTTCAATCAGATTGATCATCTTTAAGACATGAGTCTCAATGGTAGTGCCCTCGGTCATCCGAGATCGAAAGAGCTCCTTAGATATTTCATATCTAGCAGTCCTACTTTGCTCACCACACAACTCTTGAAGGTGCAGTAGCATAGTAGGAGCATCCATGGTTTCATGCTGACGCTGAAGCTCGTTACTCATGGATGCAAGCATGATGCATTGAGCCACAGATGCATCATTTTGCCACTATTTAAAAGTAGCAATCTCTTTCTCAGAGGCTGTCTCTGTAACTTTTGCAGGTACGTGCGAATTTAGGACATAAGAAATCTTTGTAGCGGTGAGAACAATTCTAAAATTCCTTAACCAGTCCGTGTAATTCGGTCCAGTCAGTTTGTTAACATCAAGTATGCTACGCAGTGAAATTAGTGAATGTGACATTTTCAAAATTCTGCATGTAAAAAGATAATATTTTAGCAAAAATTCATTTAATTAATTACCAAAATAAACTAGGTCTTATTTTATATTGGCATCTCCCACTATTTTCTTCACACTATATTACTCTCATGAATATAGTTCGACAATATCTAATTAAAGATTTACTAGTGAGAATAAGGATCCTATTTCAAATGTATATAGCCTTATGTGTACACAGTAAACTATATATAAATAAATAGGTAGACAACTCATGTCAATTACATCATCATGTAACTCCTTATAGTTTGCCTCTTAAATCATAATTGTCAACTGTGTGCACATCCGGACTAAAATGATTTAATTTAAGTCACACCCAACATTTCCATATAAGTGAAGAGAAAACTACATCCCTTATGTGTGCACAACAAAGCGGTAATGTTTAATTTCTTATAAACATCAAATGTAATAAAAATAACATCTCAAATATTTAATATTCAACTTGTGTGTGCATAACAAACTCATATTAAATATTCAATGCTCTATTGTTTTATCATGATAGAATGTGACGTTCGATATTCCAAATATCTTTGAACATTTCAACTTAATATAATTTCATTGAGGGGTTTGTTATTATTAGTCTCATCTTGTTTAGCGCACATACAAATATATATATAAAATACACGTCATATTATTAAACATGCGAAGCATGTTTGCATAATATATAATATATATAATACTAGCATGCATATATAGAATACTATATTCTACCCGGATTAATTATAGACTTTTATTCTAGTTTGGTTCACTAGAGCCACCAAGTGAACCAAAAGGTCAAACCCTAGGGTGCAAGAATAAACATTTAAATATAACTATTACATTCAAACCCGGGCTCCATTACAAACGGGTCTTTGAGCGCTCCTTACTCCTTGATCTCCGGTTCTTCAAAAAATTCTAACTAATCCTATACAATTAAACTATTTAATTTAAATAGATACCTTGATCAGCAGTCAAGGGGAAGTACATAAGGGAGGGATATATTCATCAAGAAGAAAACCAGAAAAGACGAGGTACGCAGACCACATTTAATAAAACACATTCATTCAAACGTCCAACCAAAATAAATTCAATCACATTAGTCAATAGTCCATAATCAATCTCATTTATTATCATACATATCATCATATGTATCAATAAATAAAATCATTCCGTATATATATGAATATCATTTAATGGACAATTTTATGTTGCATGAAATCCAATTTCAAGAATAAAATAAACTCTTTATTTTAATTATAAAAATATTATATATATATATATATATATATATATATATATATATATATATATTATAAACCAAATTAGTAAATATGGAATCTTTATATAAAACTATCCTGCAGGTCTAAACCAAAAGTACCATGATCCAGGAGCTAATATTCCAATGTGGGACCCATAAATATAAATCACGTAAACTGTCATATAAGGTATTTTCAGGGACCCATTAATATTTGAGTACTAATACACCAACGAAACCACAGATTCCAATACCAAAAGTAAAACAATTTTTTTTTATTACAGGTTTAGCGAATGAAAAATAAAGTCACCCACGGACTCAACCAATTCACGAATTTCTTAAATTTTTTCTCATAAAATAATAATTTTATACAACTAATTATGCCCAATAAATTATTACAAATACATACCCATACATATATGGAGTCAAAATAATTAATAATTCACATAAAATTTGGCTTTGATACCAATATAAGGTTTTGTGAAAATCAAAATAGTAAACAAATTGCAAAAAATAGCGGAAGTAAAGTAAAATCATATTTAAAAAAATTTCACAAACCAATTACCTGTATCATCCTTTATGCATATTATTAATTAAAACGAAGAACAAGAAGTTATGGAATAATACCCTTGTAGATATGAGCTTTCACAGGTACAAGTTCACCTCTTACTTCTTCGCGATCTCCTTGAATCTCCGGGTAGATTCCTTCCTTTTGATCAATGTTGGGCACCCAAGTGTATGGCCTCTAGAGATGATCCACCAAGGAAGAAGAATTTTCAAGAAGAATGGTGTATTGACTCAAACCCTAGTTTTTCACATCTCTATAGAAAAAGTGGCATACTCTTCAACAAATTAGAATTACGTATATTTGATATCTGATATAAGACTCCTCTTATAAAGATATCAGGTAACCCTATTTAATTAAAATAAGGTATTATTTATTTAATTAAACTCCTTTAATTAATTGGCCTCCCTAATCTTATTAGGGATAATTAATTAAACCCATTTAACTAATTTTTCCTCCTAATCCTATTAGGAATAAATGAGAGTACTTATATTAAATTAATCCTTAAATTCTTTTAGAAATTAAAATAATAATAATTGTAATAATATTAATAAGACTCCTCTTATTGATTTATATTTAATATTTCTAAAATATTAAATAATAAATATTAAGCTATTTAACTCATTCTATCACCATAGATTAAATTAAATATACATAACATATTATTACGATTATGCCATTCACTTCTTAAAAAAATATTCTTCCTTTTATGGTGTGATCCTTTAGGTTCTCCATATGAAACCGATTGTGAATAAATCAATTAAACAATTTTAATCTTATTTAAATAAATAAATAAAACTATTAATTTATTTAAATAAATAATATTTATTCTACAATAGAGATAAGCCTCCCTAGTGATCAACGACTTTTCAGATAATATAGATTTTAACATTAACCATGAAAGAACCTTTGAGTAAATAGTTACCGTACAATTCAATCTTTCAACCATACAATGTCCCAATTAAATATAAGACATGGAATTACTATCAAGTCTTATTTTATTTAATTATATGTATTTTGATTTCTAAATGCACAACTCCTAATGAATGCAAATTAGAAACTACTTTCTAATTTCATTCCACCTTGGTCAAGGATTCATGGGTTGTCATTTATCGAATCACATAGGATATTTATATTCTTTTACTATAAGTGGTAGATTCTTGATTGATCATTCATTATCTTCATATATAACTTATTACACCCAAGCATACCTTTTGATATACATTAAGAATATTAAGGAATAAGTCAAAGTATAATTCATTATATATAAGATACTATGATGATCTCAAGTCTAAGGATCATTTGTACTACTATCACTATAAGAATTTCTATTGACAGGCAAGTAAAACTCCATTAGGTATTCCTTAGCGAGTCACGTTCAATGAACTTATTCTCTAATAAGCACCTACATACTTACTTTAGTGTCTCTACACAAATGATCATGAGATCGATCATACTTATCCAATGAGCAAGCAACGTACGTACCAATCTATCTGGATTTACTAATCCCCGTTTTAGTAATCCATTGATTGTGAACATTTTAGTTTTAAGCTATCTAATAATTTAAATCTCATTAGCATGATCTCGTCATGATTCTAAAAGCATTGCTTAAAACTATGGGTTTATCACATATTATTAAAACAGCACCATGTTGATAATAAATCCCTTTAATAAATAATTTTTTTATTAATAAATAAATAAGATTGATTACAAAGTATATGTTTTATCATCATATATGATTAGCTTGTATGCATACTACTTTTACACATACCATTACACACACGTAAATACATATACATATGTTTTATATATATATATATATATATATATATATATATATATATATATATATATATATATATATACTTTTTAACTTCTTATCGATTATTTTGAAAAATGAGTAAGTGGGGGGTCCAAATAATACGCCAAACTTAAAACAAATACTTCACAAAAAAATTTCCTCAATATTTTTAGCAACATTTATTCATCAATAATATAACTTACAATATTAACAACCAGATCATTTTCATGAAAGAGGGGGCTTTTCGATAAGGATTTCTCCCTATTGGCGCGCAATTAGATTACCAAACCCCTTTGCTCGACAGAACTTTCTCGACATTGTCAATAATGCAAATAATAATATGAATAACTTGTCATCTTAATTATTGATTTAATAATATAAAATATTATAATAATAATTGAATCAAATAACGTGAAATACTATGCATCAATTACTGTAGCAATAATTGAATAAAACTGAGTGACTTCTCACGTAAGCATCAATAATTAATATCGTGTGCTATTATGCAACCACGCGTATTAATGTACTTTTTATCACCGGGTATTTCAACAGTTAACGGTAAAACTTTCACTGTTATTTTTATAAAAAGATATTTCTGTCATTTTCTAACTCCGATAATAATTCCGTTGTAGGGTCCACCAATGATTGTGTCGTCGTACGAATATCCCTTTTAGAACGAATATTCCCCGACCAATCGAATATTTTATAACAACTTGTTTATTTTAAAAAATTTATAAATATTTTCCACAACTATAACATTATATCAAATCCACACCATAATAGTTAAAAATATATTTTGAGAAAAATTAATCTTTATTCATAAAAGTTGGGATTTTACAACCTTCCCTTCTTATGAAATTTCATCCTCGAAATTAGTGTACGTACCTGGTATGTCGAAGAGGTGATGACATCTTGATTTCATTTCAGATTCTAACTCCCAGGTCATTTCCTCAATATCGTGGTTTCTCCACAAAACTTTGACTTGAGGTATAACCTTGGAGCGTAGAATATGCTCCTTCTTATCCAAGATTTTAATAGGTACCTCTTTATACGTTAATTTTTATTCTATCTCGTCTATTTCTAAATTAGTAATGTGGTTCGGGTCTTCCACATATTTACGTAACATAGATATGTGAAAAATGTTATGAACACGAGACATACTTGGCGGTAAGGCGAGTCTATAGGCCACAGTTCCTACTCGATCGAGGATTTCAAATGGGCCAATGAATCGAGGATTGAGCTTTCCTCTATTTCCAAATCTTGTAACTCCTTTCCATGAAACAACACGTAATAACACATGATCTCCAACATTTAATTCCACGTCCTTTCGATGAAGATCAACGTAACTCTTTTGTCGATCTTATGAGATTTTGATACGTTGTCGGATCATTTGAATCTTTTTCGTAGTCATACGTACCAACTCTGGTCCCAACAACATTACTTCACCCACCTCGTCCAAGCATACTAGAGAACGACAATTGCGGCCATACAATGCCTCGAATGGAGCCTTGCCGATACTTGCTTGATAACTCTTTTTTTAGGAGAATTCCACTAATGGTAAGAACTTATCCCAACTTCCTTTGAAGTCAAGGACACAGAGTCTTAATAGATCTTTAAAAGTTTGAATAGTCCTCTCCGACTGCCCGTCCATTTGAGGATGATATGCCTAATTAAATCGTAAATTCGTGCCCAAAGCTTTCTGCAAACTAACCCAAAATCTTAAAGTGAATCTTGGGTCTCGATCAGAAACTATGGATACTGACATACCATGCAGTCTTACAATCTCGCTTATATATATACGAGCAAGATGTTCAAGTGTCTAAGTTTCTCGTATAGGTGGAAAATGAGTAGATTTGGTCAATCTATTGATAATAACCCAAATTGCATCTATGCCTTGAGAAACCTTGGGAAGACCAGTAACAAAATCCATGGTAATGTGTTCCCACTTCCATTCATGAATTTCAAGTGGTTGCAATGGACCTTTTAGTACTTGATGCTCTACTTTGATTCGTTGACAAATTAGACACCTTGAGATAAACTTCGCGTCTCTCTTTTCATATTGCTCCACCAAAATGTATGTTAAATATCACGATACATTTTGATACTTCCAGGATGGATTGCAAACGGTGTGTTGTGCGCCTCCATCATGATTTTATACTTTAAATCAGAGTCGTTAGAAACACAAAGTCAGGAGTTGACTCGAATTATTCCTTCTTCATCGATTCTTGCTTCCGGAATAGCACCTTCTTGCACTTACTTCTTCATACGCATAAGCTCAAGGTTCTTAAGTTGAGCAGCTTTAACTTTATCGATTAAAGTCAGTTCTACTCGTATATTTGACATCCTCACGTGGTCCCAAGAGTCTTTAACTCTTTCTTCATCATTTGTAAGTCATACCAAATGGGCCTTTGCGTTGATAATATAGCACTCATACTCGCATATGATCTTCTACTAAACGCGTCAGCTACCATGTTTGCATTTCAAAGATGGTATTGAATGGTATGATTGTAATCTTTCAACAGCTTGAGCCAACGTCGTTGCTGCATTTTGAGTTCCTTTTGGGTGAAGAAATATTTGAGGCTTTTATTATTCGTATAGATCTCCACTTTCTCCCCCATACAGGTAATGCCTCTAGATCTTTAAAGCAAAAACGACTGCTGCCAACTCTAAATCATGAGTAGGATAATTTCTCTCATATTCTTTGAGTTGTCGTGAGGCATAGGCTATAATTTTCCCATGTTGCATGAGAACACATCCTAACCCTCTACATGAAGCATCGCTGTAGATGACAAATCCCTCCGAACCAGATGGTATTGTCCGAATAGGTGCTGAAATGAGTCTCCTCTTTAGTTCTTGGAAACTCTTCTCATATTCCTCGCTCCAACTGAATTTTGTATCTTTTGGAGTCAGTTGAGTTAATGGAGTAGCGATTCGAGAAGACCCTTCTACGAATCTTCGATAATAACCAGCTAAGACGAGAAAGCTACGTACTTTGGTCACTAACTTAGGTTGCTCCCAGCTTTGTATTGTTTCAATCTTCGATGGGTCAACAGATATTATGTGATTCGATATCACGTGCCCAAGGAATGCTACTTTCTCAAGCCAGAACTCACAGTTCTTCAACTTGGCATATAGCTTATTTTCACGAAACTTTTGGAGTATCAGTCTCTAGTGTTGCTCATGATCATCACGGCTTTTGGAGTAAATGAGAATGTCATCAATAAAGACACCACAAAATGATCTTAATATTCCTTGAATACTCGGTTCATCATTAACCATGAAGGCAGCAAGAGCACTAGTCAATCTAAAAGACATGACTAGGAATTCGTAAAGCCCGTACCGAGTTCTGAAAGTAGAATTAGGAATGTCATCAGTTTTAATCTTTAACTGATGATATCCAGAATGAAGATCAATATTTGAAAAGAATTTAGCACCTTGTAACTGGCCAAACAGGTCATCAATGCAAGGCAACGGGTACTTATTTTTTATGGTGACATGATTCAACTCCCGATAATCAATACAAAGTCGCATACTTCTATCTTTCTTCTTTACGAATAGAATAGGAGCACCCCAAGGAGACGTACTAGGACGAATGAAACCTATGTCTAACAATTCCTACAGTTGGTTTTTAATTCTAGAAGTTCAATATGAGCCATTCGATATGGGGCTTTGGAAATAGTTTTTGTACCGGGTTCAAGGTCGATACAATATTTAATTTCACGCTCTGGGGGTAGGCTAGGAAGTTCTTCAGGAAATACGTCAGGAAATTTATTAACAATATAAATATCCTTTAATTTTGATGTATATTTGTCTAAATCTGCGACATGAGCTAAGAAAGCATGATATCCAATAAACGAATAGTTTTATGTCTTGATATGATAGTGATTAACTTTAGTGGTTTGGTTGCTTGAATTCGCATAATATATTGGTTAGGAATATTAAAGCTAACAACCTTATGAAAATAATCAATTTTAGCATGATGAGTAGTTAACCAATCAATCCCTAAAATCACATAAAATAAAAGTATTTTTAAAGAGATAAGATCGACATGTAACGTGAGGTTGCCGATTTGAATCAAACAAGATTTATAAACAGTGGATGTAATGAAGGTTTCTCCCAACGGAGTTTCAATAGATAAGTCAAAGTCTAATTTTTCTGGAGTTAAATTTAAATGTTGAGCATAAGTAGGAGAAATAAAAGAATGGGTAGAACCGGTATCAAATAAGGTATAGACTTCGCAAGAGTTTATGATTAACTTACCCGTGATAACCTCATTCTGGTTCCTCGCTTTTTGGGAGGTTACGATAAACACTCTCCCTTGAACTACCAGCTTTGAGCTGTCTGGGACGGCTTTTGGTGTCACCTTCCCAACTGGACTTGGCTTCTCCGCACGACAAAATTGGGCTAGGTGACCTTCTCTTCTGCAATTATAACATGCTTTGGACTGAATCGTGCAATTTGGACTGATGTATTCCTCCCCTCCACATTTGAAGCATACGATCGGTGGTCGTTTTCCTTCCTTAAAAACAGGTGTTGGTGCTGCTGCCATTCCATCATTGTTGAATCTTCTCTTCTTAGAATTTTCACTTCTATTGTTGTGGCCATGATTACCACCGAAGTGGTTACCATTTCTGACATGTTGATTCCCTCCACGTTTGTTGTCACCGCTTAGATGACTGTTACCACTAGTATTATCAATTTGTCGGCTGATCTCTCTTGGTTGGGTTGACTCATTATTACGCTCCAATAACTGAGCCCTATTCACAACATCTGAATACAAGAAAAGTTTGTGAGAAATGAGGTATTGATGTATTTCAAATTTTAAACCTCGCAGAAACATTCGCGTCATTCTCTCCTCATTATCTACCAAATGGGACACAAACCGGGATAACTCTTGAAATTTAGCCTCGTATTGCGATACGATCATATTGTTTTACTCCAGCTTGATGAATTCCACCTCCTTCATGTGACGAATACTTTCTTGAAAGCACTTGTCGTTGAACATTTCTTGGAACTTATCCCAAGAGATCTTTAGTGCGGCAGGTAGAGTACATTTTACAGATTCCCACCAATAATCTGCCTGTCCTCGCAAGATGAAGATGGCAAAGAGAACCTTTTACTCCTCGGAGCATCTCAAGACATCAAATATCTTGGTGATCTGCTATATCCACGTCTCTGTCTTAAGTGGTTCTGGCTTTCCCAAAAACTTCAGTGGTCCCAGCTCCTTAAACTGCTTAGCAGTACCTATCCGTGAGTTATCAGTGTTTTCACCTGTATTTTGAATAGGAGTCTATCTCGCCTGATGTTGCATAAATTGTAAAAAGCATCTAAACATCCCATCGTTCATCATTTGGTCGGTGTTGTTGTTTACGTGAGGATTATTGCCTTCCTCATGCATATTATCCTGGTTATTGATCGTCGGTGACTAAACGGTCTCATGTGCTCCATTGCTTATCTCAACATTCTTGGATGTCATTTTCAAACACTGCCACAAAACAAGGGTTAATTGAAATGCCACATATTATCCCTATATTTTGATCGACCAATTAAATAACAATTAAACTTAGGTAAGTCATACTAGCGAATGATTTACCCGTCTCTTTCATCCTAGTTCTAGTCTCATATCTCAGCCAGGGATCATATGCCTAAGCTCTGATACCAACTGTGACGCCCTCAAAATAGGTATACATCGCCCATTCTGAGTCGCCAAATACATGATACAGATTACAAATATAAACTTAATTATACAATACGATAAAAGCATAGCTAAGAGTTTTTACACGAATATTGTCTCATATACAATATCAAAACCCAAATGGAGTTCTCATTACATTTATTATCACACTATTTCATAACATAGTGAGGACTACTATAGCCACCATCCTGAGCCATCACTCCATTTCACGACTCGTCCCAGCTATATTCTAATTTCTTGAAGAGAACAATGAATGCAAAAGGGTGAGCTCAACTAGCCCAGTAAGAAATATCATGACTAAGATAATGCAGAATAAATTAACGTTAGACTTCAACAGTGTTAAATAATAAACAACAAGTTTAACTGTAGCGGAACAGGAAATCCATTATAGGAGTCAAGTAGAGCATGATATCTACTATCTTTTATGATTTAAAAAGTTTATCATCAATTTTATCGCTGAGACTCAGCTCAATAAATATTCCACATCATTGAATTATCTATGCATTACAGGTCAATGATATTCATTAGTATCACATCCACGAATTGTCCATGCACTACGGACTAAGGATATTCGTGTTATCACCAAATAGTCATGATCATGCCAACAACTGTCCATCAATGCACTACGGCCAACGAGGACTTTTAAAACATTATTTGTAATATTACATGTCATGATTATACTGAATAATCCCTTATTATAATCATATCAATCAACAGTCCATCTATGCACTACGGGCCAAAGATGACTTTCACCACAATATAAGCATGATGATGACGACAATGATATAAGAATTCAATTAAATGAAAGCAAGGATAAATTTTAAAGATTTATAATTCAATTTATCTAGAATTTAATAATGTCCAAATTGTCAACATGATACTGCTTTGTGGAGTAAAATTCAAGAATAATATTGTATCAAAAATTATTTGGACCGAAAAAAAATTAATTTTTGTCATGAATAGTACCTGGGTGAATAGTACCAGAGTGAATAGTACTCCGTGAATAGTACTTTGGGAATAGTACGCCGTGAATAGTACTTTGGGAATAGTACGCCGTGAATAGTATTTTGGGAATAGTACGCCGTGAATAGTCCCCCAGCATGAAAAGATTAAAAATTATCAAGAATGCTCAGAGTAATATTTTCATGAAAAGATAATAGATGAAGCACAAATTTCAAGAATATTCTACTAATTTCACGGAGTGTTGAAGTAATACTTTAACAAAATGAGTATAGAATTCAAAATCAGAAACGAAATAATATTACTTACATACTACCGAGTATGAAAGAAAATATTATTTCTTATGAATATTGAATAAAAATAATATCTCTTACCTTAAAAAGAGAGTATTTCTGACAGGTAGGGCGGAGATATTTTGAAGAAAACTTATACTATTTTCTATGCTCAAAACTTCCTTAAACTCTAAAGAAATACGCTCAATATTATAGAAGAAGAATTCTCTGATTCTAGTGTAATTTTCAATTCTAAACTAAGCATCCTATTTATAGGAGAATAGAAGTGGTACTGTTAAAAAAATCACAGACACAATAATTTTTAGAAATCACGGACGCCGAATTCTGAATTTACAAGAATTTACTATGCACTACATAGTAAAACACTATGCAAATATAATATAATATATTCTATTTTTCATAAAAAAACAAAACTTATTATAATATATATATATATATATACACACACACACACACACATATTTTTCTTCCACCACCACCACACCATCAGTTCACCCACACACACACCATTACACACACATAAACACACACACATGTTATATATATATATATATATATATATATATACACACACACACACACATATTTTTCTTCCACCACCACCACACCATCAGTTCACCCACACACACACCATTACACACACATAAACACACACACATGTTATATATATATATATATATATATATATATATATATATATATATACACACGCCATGTTAGTAATTATAATTGTGTAGTTATATGTGCCCCTTCCCTTTCTCTTATTCTGCCCCAAATGGATATGCGCACCTTCCCTTTTTCTTATTCCGCCCCAAATGGTATCAAAGCAAAGTTGTATTGTTTGTTTCTAGTTGCTGTGTGAGACCTTTTTAATCAAGCAATTCTTTCCTTCTTTCAAAATCTACTTCTCTTTATTATTCAGAAATCACCTAGCTTACTGTAATCCACACACGTAAACACACACACACATGTTATATATATATATATATATATATATATATATATATATATATATATATATATAAATATATATACTTTATAACTTCCTACCAATTATTTTAAAAAAATGAGTAAGTGGGGGTCCAAATAATACGCCAAACTTACAACAATTACTTCATAAAAAAATCTTCTCAATATTTTTAATAACATTTATTCATCAATAATATAACTTGTAATATTAACAACCAGATCATTCCCAGGAAAGAGGGGGTTGTCCGATAAAGATTTCTCTCTATTGACACACAATTAGGTGACCAAACCCCTTTACTCGACAGAACTTTATAGACATTGTCAATAATGCAAATAATAATATGAATAACTTGTCTTCTCAATTATTGATTTAATAATACAAAATATTGTAATAATAATTGAATCAAATAACGTGAGATACTACGCAGCAATTACTGTTGTAATAGTTGAATAAAACTGAGTGACTTCTCACGTAAGCATCAACAATCAATACCGTGTGCTACTATGCAACCACGCGTATTGCTGTATTTTTATCACCAACTATTTCAATAGTTAACGGTAAAACTTTCGCTGTTATTTTTATAAAAAAATATTTATATTGTTTTCTAACTTCGACAATAATTTCGTTGTGGGGTCCACCAATGATTGTGTCATCTTACGAATATTCCCTGTTAGAATGAATATTTTTCGGCAAATCGAATATTTTATAACAACTTGTTTACTTTACAAAATTTATAAATATTACTCATAACTATAACATTATATCAAATCCACACCATAATATTCTAAAATATATTTTCAAAAAAATTATTTTTTATTCATAAAAGTTGGGGTCTTACATTTAATATATGTCAGTTATTTTTCTTTTTAAATTCTAAAGCCACTAGGGCTTGTTTGGCAAAAAAAAAATAAAAAAAAAATAAGGATTAACAAGCCCTTATGCCTTGTTTGGTAAAACCCATTTAAAATTTATTTTTAACTTATTTTAATAACTTAATTATAATATAGTTTATTGTCACACTTTATTTAATTAAATTTGAATAATATAGTTTATTGTTACACTTTATTTAATTAAATTTTTATATTTAAATTTAATTAAATTAAAGCTAATAACAATTTATTAAATCAATTTGCCACATAACCACATTGTCACAAAATTATAATTTTATTTAATAAATTTGTACATTGTTTTCATTACTAAATTAAATTAAAACAACATTATAACAATTCATTTATTCCTTACCAACTCTCTAATTTAATTATTAAATTAAATTAGAATATTACCACATAATAATTAAATTATCACTCTTTTATTTTAATTAACTTCAAAATATCAAATTACCAATTGTCAACATAATTAACATATTATCTTAATTAAGTTCATTCCCCACAACTCAGTATTATTTATTTAACAAATAAATAATCAAATTAAGTAAATATTTATTTAATAATATACAAATCAACCAAAAAATTTATTTAATTCAGTAAATATTTGAAATTACACATAAATTCTGCATTGTTACAGTAATTCATAGAACTACAACATACCAAAAAATCAACAATTTAAATAAACATTAACTAACCCAAATCTTGACCCAAAACTATTTTTTATACTAAATTTTCATGTTTTAACACGTTTAGCGTAATCATTCACTACGAATTTGTTTATTAACCAAATTGATTTATTCAACTTGCGTTCTTTTTGTTTCGCAATGTTTTAATACAAACTATCCTCAATTTTAGGCTCTATACATAAATTCATAGCCAATTTTAGTCTCAAAATAGACTAAAACTTATATATACAACAAACCTCAAATTCTTCCATAAACAATCTTTTAAGAAATCAACCACCAATCTCTAATTACAACGATGTTTATAAGAAATAAAACCATGAACTAAGATTTAGACAATTACATTCGACTCCATCCTATAATATCTAGATGATTATTCTTCTTCCTTAGTTCTTAAATCCTCTCAATTTACAGATGATTTTCTCTCTCAATTTGTTTCTTTGTTTCTCCTTCCTCTCTGTGTTTTAGCAAGTAAACTGACCACCACTTTAACGTGGTTTAGTCAGTTATCAAAACTCGACAATTACAAATACAAAGGGCTCCAGGCCATGTTTGGCTAAAACCCAGCTAACCCCTTACTAATTTATTTAAATAACTGCTTTACCATATGGTTCACAAATGTCACACTTTATTTGATTAGATTACTTAACCAATATAACTTCCACTTTATTTAATAAATCACCAACCCTCTAATTTAATTATTTAATTAAACTAGAATATCACCATCACATTAACGTATTAAAATACGCATAAATAATAAAATTATTTATCATCAATGTATTTAATATCACCATACTTAAACAAATTATTCCAAAATAACTTCCATCGAATGTTTATTTATTCCACTTACATTCAAACCAAAATATTTATTTAATTCGATAAATATTTCACTATATACAAAACTCACAATCGTATTACATTAATGTCGACGTCGGGATTTTTACTTGTCCCTTTTCTGTTATTGTCTTTTGGTGTTCTCATGTTAGGTGAGATTTGTTTGAAAAGATAAGTTGTGAAAAGATCTGACATGTATATGTCGACGATTGGACTGTAAGAGTCGCCATTTGGTATTTTTAAATGGTTGCACCAACTCAACCGAGAAAAGGTTTGCACATTGACCTAGTGATGTGACATTATTTGACTGGTATGTGAAACCGAGATTCGTTAGGGTTCGGGAGCTTGATTATGCGGACGGAAGGTGTTAGGAAGCCCCCGACATCTGTGTTACCACGGTGACCACCACTTTTCAATTTAAACCATTATCTGAATGTGTGTGTGTAGATCAATGTGCAATTATCTAGAAATAGTGCTATGTCTCGTTTGCAGCTATATAAAAAGGGTTTGAATTTTGTATAAAAGTTCAGTTTTAACAAGATATAGCAGTGATGTTTTATAAAAGAGGTTTTTCAAACCCTTATGCTCAATAATAATTGAGGCCTTTGATACTTCCATTTTATTATGTTCGGCTGGATTCCTTTTTTCCAAATAAGATGCATAGCAGTGCCGAACTCCATGTGGGCATGAGAGTCGTCTAAGGAAATTCAAACACCACGAATAATTTACAAGCCATGTACAGCTAAAAATGTCCATCACGGGAACCGAATCTAGATTCAGAAGACTGAATCTGTGATCACATGATTCCTAGGCTCACATGATATGTAGTTTTTATGAAAGCTGTAAACATTTATATATATAAAAGCTGGAAATATATATATATATATATATATATATATATATATATATATATATATATATATATATAGGAACGATCAATCGCCACGAAGTAGAATTCATGGGGGATTGGAAATGTAAATATATAAAAGATGTAAATATATATATATAGACGATCAACCGCCACAAAGTAAACTCCAGGTAGGACTAAATGTAAATAAAGCAATAAAAGGCCACAAAATAGACTCTAGGCCTGACAGAAATGTGTATATATATATATATATATATATATATATATATATATATAAGAAATAAAAAGTCACAGGCCGAAGTCCAGGCATACGCACATAACACGGCTATCAACGTGAATAACTGTGTGTGCAAGAAGTGGAGAAAAGGCTTAAAGTAATGTAAGAAGGCTTACAGTGGACTGTCAAAGAAGACTTCAATAGCTTTAAATGGATGAACACTCGGTTCCAACTAGTAAAAAGTAGCCAAATATAAGCTCACAAGTGTTTGAAATGAGAAAGCACTCAATGTATAGTGTGTATAGAGTAAATTTAATAGGGCTTTCTCGCCTTTTTCTTCTTACAAATGTCCACCCCAAGCCCTCTATTTATAGAGGGGGGAGCCGCAGGTGTACCTGCGACTGCCCGGGTTGTCTCGGCCTCTGCAAGTCCCGCAGTCTCAAAGTACGTGCAGTCGTGAAACGTGTTGTTCGCTCGAACCTTCAAAACTTAAATTCGGGCATCTGATCGAGGTCTATAAGACCTTTTATAGAAATTTATTGTCGAGAGATACACAAGGACATGGGATAAGAGGTTGTACGAAGTCAGGAAGATGGGTCCATGCCCAGGTCTTCAGGCTTTAAATTCTATTCGATGTGTTGTCCTGTGTATTAGTCACTCAGGATTGGAGCTATGATTCTTATAGGACACTTCTGTGTAGCATGTAGGTTGAAATGTTGTTGAGATGATGCGAATATTGGATTGAGGTGGCAAAATGATGATTTTGCCTCTGACCGGGGTTATCTTCGGTTTCGGGCTGATTTAGAAGTCGTTGCTCAGGGTTATCTCTGAGATTGGGCTACTTCAATTGCTAAACGTCCTCAGGGTTGTCTCTGAGGTGTGCCTTTCCTCCCGAGGTCATCTCTGGGCTTAGGACTGAGTGCCTTGGGGCTATCACTGAGTCTTGAAGCTGATTGCTTGAGGTTGGAATGAGAATTTTCGGGGTTATCTCCGTAACTGCAACTGTATGCCTTTGGGTTGTCTCCGAGGTCTGAACTATATCTCCTGGGGTTATCTCCGGGATTTGAACTTAAGATCTTGGGGTTGTCTCTGAGATGGAAAAGGTCTCTGGTGTTATTTTTGAAACTGGAACTGTATTCCTTGGGGTTGTCTCCAAGGTTGCAACTGAGTATCGCGGGTTGTCTCCGAGACTTTGATGACTTGACTTCCAGGGTTATCTTTGGAAGACTATTTTTCCCTCCTACAAGGTTAGTAACAGGAATGCAAAAATTTTGAGTGTCTACAATTAACACAATTATATGTAATATATATTAGTTCCTCATTTTATTAGAACACATATATCTACATTAGTTAACTATTTGGTTAAGTGAACAACTCACATTATTTATAAAATTTAATTCGTAATAATTTCCATAGTCATAATTATAATCAAATTATATTATCTCATAATATAATTTTAACTTAATCAAATTAACTAATGTTACTTAGTTAATTTTCTTTTCATAACAATTTCATTTAATTTCTTCAATAGTTTTAGTTAACTATTAAACATCTTTTTTCCCAATACATGAATATATAATCCTCTTCGTAGACACCCAAAAATTTTGTAGTCCTATTACTAACCTTGCATGAGGGTAAAATCATGTTCCAGAGATAACCTTGGAAGTCAAGTCAGCATAGTCCCGGAGACAACCCCAGGATACTCAGTTTACATCTCGGAGATAACCCCGAGATATTCAGTCCAGTCTCGGATACAACCCCGGGATACTCAGTCAGTTCATTCTCGGAGACAACCCCGAGATATTCAGTTCAAGTGCCGAAGACAACCTCGGGATACTCAGTTTTAACCTCAAAGACAACCCCGAGGAATACAGTTTTAGTTCCAGAAATAACACCGAAGACCTTTTCCATCTCAGAGATAACCCCGAGATCTTCAATTCCAACCCCGGAGATAACCCTAGAGGTAACCACGGAAGACCTTATTTCAAACCCTTCCGATCAGCTTCAACCTCGGTGATAGCCCCGAGGCACTCAGTTCCCAAACCTGGAGATGACACCGGGAGGACATGCACACCTCAGAGACAACCCAGAGAATGTTCAACACTTGCAGCAACCCAATCTTAGAGATAACCCTGAGCAACGACTTCTAAATCATCCCAAAATCGGAGATAACCCCGGTCATGGGTAAAATTATTATTTTGCCACCTTAATCCCACATTTGCCCCGTCTCAACAACATTTCAACCTACATGCTACACAAAAGTGTTCTACAAGAACCAGAGCGCCAATCATGAGTGACTAATACACATGACAACACACCAGATAGAATTTTAAGCCTGAAGACCTGGGCATGGACCCATCTTCCTGACTTCGTACAATCTCTTATCCCATGTTTTTGTGTATCTCTTGACAATAGCATCTAGTAAAAGGTCTTATACAACTCGATCAGATGCCCAGATTGAAGTTTTGAAGGTTCGAGCGGATAATACGTTACATGAGTGCACGTACTTCAAGACAACAGGACCCGTAGAGCCTGGGGCACCCCGGGCAGCCGCATGTACACCTGCGGCTCCCCCCTCTTTAAATAGAGAGCTTCGGGTGGCCCTTTTGAAGAAGAAAAAGGCGAGGAAGCCCTGTCTAATTTACTCTGTACACACTATAAATTGAGTGCTTTCTCTTTTCAAACACTTGTGAGCTTGTATTTGGCTACTTTTTACCAGTGAGAACCAAGTTTTCATCCATTTGAAGCTATTGAAGTCTTCTTTGGCAGTTTACTATAATCCTTCTTACATTACTTTAAGCCTTTTCTATACTTCTTGCACACACTATTATTCACGCTGAGAGTCGTGTTGCGTGTGTATGCCCGAACTTCGGTCCGTGGCTTTTTATTTCTTATATATATATATATATATATATATATATATATATATATAATACTTATATATATTATTGACATCAAACTCTGTTTGATTGAGCCTGAATTTTATATATGGTGCGTTTACTGCTTTTATATATATATATAAATACTTATATATATATATATATATATATATATATATATTTATATATATACATTTATGTCAAGCCTAGAGTTTACTTCGTGGCCTTTTACTGCTTTATATATATTTCTGTCAGGCCTGGAGTTTACGTTGTAGCTTTTTACTACTTTATTTATATTTAGTCCTGCCTGGATTTTACTTCGTGGTGGTTGATCATCTCTATATATATATTTACAGCTTTTATATATTTACATTTATAATCCCCCTTGGAGTTTACTTAGTGGTTGTTGATCGTTCATATATATATATATATATATATATATATATATGTATATATATATTTCCAGCTTTTATATATATAACTGTTTACAGCTTTCATATAAACTGCTACATCATGTGAGCGTAGGAATCATGTGATCACAGATTCAGTATTCTGAATCTAGATTCGGTTCCCGTGATGGACATTTTCAGCTGTACATGGCTTGTAAATTATTCACGGTGCTTGAATTTCCTTAGACGGCTCCCATGCCCGCAAGGAGTTCGGCACTGCTATGTATCTTATTTTCCCGAAGATGCTTCGCATCTCAAAAATAAAAGCAATCCAGCCGAACGCACAACAAAAATGGAAGTAGCAAAGGCCTCAATTACTATTGAGTATAAGGATTTGAAACAATCTCTTTTATAAAAATCACTGCTATATCTTGTTAAAACTAAACTTTTATACAAAATTCAAACCCTTTGTATATAGGTGCAAATAAGGCATATCACTACTTTCAGATAATTACACATTGATCTACACACACACACACACATTAATTTAATAGGTTAATTGAAAAGTGGCGATCATCGTGGTAACATAGATGTCAGGGGATGCCTAACACCTTTCCTCTGCATAACCAAGCCCCCGGACCCTAACGAATCTCGATTCCACAAACTAGTTAAATAGTGTCACATCATTAGGTCAATGTGCAAACATTTTCTTGGTTGAGTTGGTGCAACCATTTAAAAATACCAACTAGCGACTCTTACAGTCTAATAGTCAATATATATATGTCAGACCTTTTCACAACTTATTTTTTCAAACAAATCTCATCTAACATGAGAACAACAAAAGCCAAGATCAGAAAAGGGATAAATTAAAATCCCGACGTCGATAGGTGTCGACTCTGCTGGAGACCTCCAGTAAGAGGGCTTAAGCCGCTAGTACAAACTTTTCAAAACTATTATCTACTTGTGTGTGGATGTTGCATTTACATTTGAATGAATGTTTACGAATGCATTTACTCATTGCACTTAGTTATTTGCACCATATCTGCTTGTGATATTAGTGCTTCACACATGTCATCATTTCTATACGTTGAGACACGTTGTATGTGAATGTATATTTTGTGGTTCCTCCACTAGGAGGCTATCCTGTCGGTGTTTGATTACTGGGCTCGTAGGAAGACTAATTTCAATGAGGCTCAGGAAAGGCACCACCCAAATTTGCTCTAGTTGAAAGACCAAATTAATTTCCCGTCAACTAAATTGTGATGATTTGGGAATCTTTATGCCAAAAAGTCGCGAGAGTAGCCTAAGATAGGTCAGCCTCTGATAAACCAAATGCGGAGGAAAGTCTCTTCATACTTTCACAATTTAAATTACTTATAATTACAATTACTTGTAATTTCATTTCCATGTCAATCTCAGTGTAGTGGAAAATATGAATGAATATATACATTCATCATATCAAAACATGACATACTATGTTGTTATACAAACATCTAATAACCGTTTTTGCAGGATAATACTCCTAAAAATGGATACATCACACAGTATGTAACATTTCCACTTTCCCTAAGACTAAACTATGTAAGCCTTTTTTTAGGGAAACAATTGGTCCTGCTACCTGTTCAAAAAGGCAACGAGCCTATAGCCAAGCATTGCTTCATCCTCCCGTTTCTCGCGAGGAGTTCGAAGGACTAAGCCACCAAATTACAGAGTTGGTTGTTCTGCTTAAAGAACTACACAAATCCACTCAGGGGCCACGAATGCCCATACATACAGAATCCTCTGTACATGGAGGAACTCAGGGATCGAAAAAGGAAAATCTTATACCT
Source organism: Panax notoginseng (assembly GCA_016801055.1). Taxonomy (NCBI): domain Eukaryota; kingdom Viridiplantae; phylum Streptophyta; class Magnoliopsida; order Apiales; family Araliaceae; genus Panax; species Panax notoginseng. The sequence goes on along the minus strand of CM029015.1, from coordinate 64,801,292 downwards.
AAATCTCAATTGGAAAAAACTTGTAAAACCCCTGAAACCACCCATCTCAAAGAAGATCCAGACATCGGTGATATCAAGAAAAAAGTTCTATAAATGGAAGAGACCATTCTGTCTATCAAAGTGATTGGAGCACACGGGAGTGTTTCATATGCAGACCTTTGAATCTTTCTTGTGGTTCATTATCTAAAGAAATTCAAAACTCCTGACTTTGAGAAGTATTACGGGTTAGGAGATCCTTAAACACATTTAAAAGTCTTCATTGAGGAACTCATATCTTATGTCGAGAATGAAAAGCTTGGAATGCAACAGTTTCAGAAGAGTCTAACTGGTGAAGCTAGATCATGGTACACCAGATTAAACAACTCCAGGATTCATAGTTGGGAGGAGCTAGCTCATGCATTCCTCAGTCAGTACAGTTTCCAAACTCAGATGGCTCTAAATCGGCACCAAATTACCAAAGTTAGGAAACAAACCAATAAGTCTTTTATAGAGTACGCTCAAAGGTGGAGACGCCTGGCTGCTCAAGTTGTTCCCTCTATGACTAAGTTTGAGATGGTGATGACCTTCATAAACATTCAAGAGGCTCCTTTCTGTGAGAGAGTTTTAGCTGGCATTGGAAAACCATTCTCCGAAATGATTAAACTTGGAGAAATGGCTGAGATGGGATTGAAGTCAGGAAAGATTCAAGACCTTGTCTCTTTAAAAGTTGTTGCTGAGCACATCTAATCTGGAAGCTATGGAAACAACCCTCGGAGGGTCCATAAGAAGAAAGAGGAGGATGTTTCCTTGATACTACAAGGGCAAAAAGGCAGTCAGACCATGCCTATTCAAAGGAGAAACTACTCCCCTTTTTCAGCTCAGTTTTCAAATCCTCCATTGTCAAAAGGTGGAGAAGTCAGACGCACTCGAGTGTTCACACCCTTAGGGGACCCTCCCGAGAACATTCTCAATCTTCTGACAACTCATAAGAAAATTACTCATCTTCTTCTGCCAGCCAACCCAAATGGCAAGGGTTTTAATGTTAGCCAGAAATGTGCTTATCATGCTGGAGCTCCAGGCCATGATACTCAGGATTGCTGGGCCTTGAAGCATAAGATCAAGGATTTGATTGACAATGGTGAGATCGTTGTAACTAAACCTGACCAACCCCATGTGCAAGATAACCCTCTTCTTCAACATAAAGAAGAAGAGGTTAATATGATTAATTGGAGTAATGGGTAGACTCCCCATTACAGTAGTGGATCCTCTCAGACCAGCAAAGATAATGCTGAAAGATGGAATTTTGAACAGTTTTAGTTTACAATGGAATGAAAAATGAAGACTCTCTGTGAGTAAGTCAACCAATTGGTAGAACTGACGATACATCAACACCAAGTCACACGCCAATTATTCAGTCAGGAGCATGCTAGCCTCCTTTCTCTTGGTACAAGTACTCCTTTATTAACTTCTAAAGGTGAAATGCTTGAGGATAAGATTGCAAAAAGTGAAAATGCCAAAGCCCGTCGGGATTTTACCAATCAAAGGTAATTTACATACCTAGGCCAACCGATGGAGGAGATATTTTAGATGTTGATCAATAAAGGAAGAATCATAGCTCTGTTACCTCTGATCAACCCTCGTTTAAGACCGTTCAATTTTAATGGAGTATGTCAGTACCACTCCCACTCTCACGGTCACAGCACAGAAGAATGCTGGGCACTCTGCCACAAAATTCAGAATCTAATTGACAGCGGTCTCCTGCAGATGACAGATGATGACATTGTACTACTTGAGAGTTGGAATACACTCCTTGCAAAATGGAAGGAAGTCGTAGCAGTTATATCCTCTGGGGATGATTCAGCTACCATACCACTTATAATATAAGAAATACAACTCAAATGTGCTATAAATCTTTTGAAAGTGGTTGCGCCAGAGCTAATCATCTTGCCATTCAAGTCACAATATCCTGTTGTCAGCCTACAAAAAGTTCCACGAAATTCTGGAGAGACTGAAGGATCCATGTAACGCCCCCATATCTATACTCCGACGGTATTTGATATGGTGCTTACTACGAGTCAATATATATAACATATTTAAATCAATACAATCATGGTATCTGATTTTATGCTTATATCTAATTGAGTGACTATACAATTTATAACTAGACATAATTCCCATAGATCTAAGATTCACAGTATCCCATAACAGATGACAATTCTCAAGAAAACTATTACTGTGGTTGGATACCCTCACTTAGATATATAAACTGTATCTGTGAATAGTATCTATTTATCTAAAATTTAAAGTATCAGTAATAACATGAACAATCCATATTACCAATACCCTCACTCATATGTATACTCTATGTCATGCGAATTACACTATCGTATCGATAATACCTATCTATTCAAAATTTAGTGTATCAATAATAACATGAACAATCCATGTTATCAATACCCTCACTCAGATAAATAGTTCCCAAGGATCTCAAACTAGATTGAAGATTCTAAAATTAGATCTATATATGTAAGAAAGCACGGTTGTGGAAATAAAAGATGTTATATATCATAAATATTAAGGTTCGATTACATGATTCTCATAAAGAATTTTTTATTACAAATTATTCAACTAGACAGTAATATAAGGTAATCTAAATAGAGACTCTTCCCTTTATCTACTCCAGATGTACCAGGGTTACTATCTAATACTGTAAAGGGAATAATTTACAAGGGTGAGCTATGACATGTTCAACAGGTTTTATATTTATAATAATATATGATTTGAAGAAGTATAACAATTCAAAATTTAACTGATAGTTGCTACCATTTCGGGAATTTATTTTTCAACTATTTCTGGACTTTTTATTTATGTCAGTCATACAGACTTAGAATCTTTGTTTAGATATGAGATAGGGGATCAACCTACTCAATATCCTAGGAGTATGCATCTCATCCTACTGTGCTCAAATGCACCTAAATGTCAATATATTATTAACCAAATCTCGATCCCTTACGGGATACACAACTTCAGAATAGGATGTCTTACCAAAATAATTTGGTTTAACACAACAGTTTATGCTCAATAACCAATATCATATGAATAAACAATTCGTCTCTTTAGTTATGTTGAAGCTATAGTAATAACATTACAATAAGTGGTAATTCAAGTTTTGGTTTGGTAATACATATTGAAAGTAATTCAAGATAGGAATCTTGTTTAACAAATACATAAGGTTCGAGAAATTTACGTAAATAATAATTTGGGTTTAGTAAACTTGCGTAAGTAATTAGGGTATAGGAAAACTTGCATAAGTAATTAGGGTATAGGAAACTTGCCTGAGTGAAGATCAGTCAAGCAATGCTATTCGATAACACCTAAGACGTTCATTCATATAAATCTAACACATTGGTATTGATAATAGTACTCAAATACAAAATCTGTATATATTCGAATTAATTTTGATATGGTTTCGGTGTCCAAAGACTTTATCGAAAACTAAAAAAGATCATAAATCAACTAAATTCTATTTATAAGCTTTATCATATTCTTAGATAATTTAAATATCCATTACAATAATTTTAAGAAGCTTATAATTATTTTTAAGTATTTATTTATCCCTTAAATGATTTTTAAATCATTTATTTCTATTTTTAAATAATTAATATTAACTTAGAATTTTATAAAAACCATGCTTACTATTTTTAAATAATTTATAAACATTTATTATGATTTTTAAATCATTAATATTATTTTTCAATAATTATTTATTATTTATAAGTAATTATTCTAATTGCTTTATTATTAATTTAATTATAAATAATATCCAAATAAAATAAAATATTTACTGAATTTATGTAAAAACATCAAAATTTAATTATAATAACTTAATATATTTTTTAAAATTGTTTTTATATTTATTTATTAATTATTTCTAATTTTTATTAATTAATTTATCAAAAAAAACAATTACTGTGTGTCGCTAAAGCCTTATAGTTACAGGAAGTGTCGCTGTAGGTGTTCTTGAGTTTCTGGGTTTTAGTCGGTCATGGTCAAGGGACCACTTTCACCATGATCTACTTTGCTACTGTTAATGATTATAGGTTTGGACAAATATGGATGTTATAGTACTCATACAGTAGTACAACATTAGACAATTTTCGTGCTTTAACATACATATAACAAGAAGTTATAGAGGCTCAAAGTCACTGTCAGAGTTTTTCTTGAGTTTCTAGGTAACCCAGAACCGTGGTCATGGTCGGTCAACGATTTTGTAGCTTCTATATCTATGAATCTGTGTAATAGATTTGTGTTGTGTTTGTTGTAACAGGTATTCTATATGTCAAGGTACATATATATAATACTGGTTTGGACGAAACATAAATATAAGGTCTCGATCTATGTTAGTCAAAGTACAGCCAAAGGCTGTTCTTCATGTTCATCAGTTTTATGGGTAACCCAGAAAACTTGGTCAAGCTTGGTCAACGACTTTTGACCATTAATTCCAGTAATCCTATAAACTGTTTAAGCAATTTAAGGACATAGATATGTATTATGTATATCAAGGTATTAATTCATTACAAAAAGTTATTTAAAACAACAAATAGAAAGTGATTAAAAGGCTGGTCAAAGTAGCCGGGTCAACTTGTTCTTGAGTTTTCTGGGTAACCCAGAAAACAGAACTTCGTGATCGATCAACCACCTTTGACCACCTATATCTTGCAATATATGGTTCTAATGAACCTGTTTTCTTTTCCAGATTAAAAACCTCATGTCATACTACAAATGACATACAATTAACAGACCTAACTATTAACATACACGAATCTACATGCTCTGACATTCAACTGTCAGGCTTATTTTTCTAAAATTTCCAAAATGCTTAAAACACTAATTTGAGGCATCTAGATGTTATGAAAACATGTTCTATCAACCTAACATACTTTCTAACATGTTATTACACAAATTTAAACATATAAATAACAATTTGAACAAAACATCAAAGATCTAGCTATGAATTAGGGTTTGCACCTTTCTTACTTGATTTTGATTTCTGGCTACTGAATTTGATGCTGCTATCACCCAGGCTTGATTTGGCATGTTTATAAGAGTGTACATGCTTAGAGAATTTATAGGTTTGGCCAGAGGATGTGTTGTTATTTATAGACTTAAGCAACTTAGGTTTTTTGGTCTTTTTCACCTACTTGCCTTCATAGCTATCTGTTGCTAAGTTACTTTTGCTGCTTAAGGTTTGTTATCAGCTCATGTGCATCCTTGGGACTTGGTTTGGTGACTCCTAACCTACTTGTGAGCTAGTTAGGTTAGATTAGTAGCTTAATTATGGCCTAATTCACACTAATCTTGATTAGGATTTTGTTTTTCATGATTAAGGTTGCTTAATGATGTTTATTAGCACCTAATTGAAGTTTAGTAATCATGATTAGGTGTTAGGATAACCTAATTAGGGTTTAGTTTAGCTAATTAGGGTCAGAGTTTATAAATTAGAATTAGGGTTTATAATCTAGGGTTCTTAACCTAGATTTTACACAAATCCTAACAAGCACGACAAAGCATTTTGTCAGTGTAAGCACTACAAAGCAGTTTGTCAAAACAAATATAGCGAAAAGTCCGTTTTCGGAAGAAAATTTTTAAGCACGAGGTGTCAAGCACGTTAATTTTCGGACGAAAATTTATTTAACCTAATTTGTTAAACATAGTATATATTAACACATAACACTTTTAGAAAGGAGAGATTTTATTAATATAACTTAATTTACATATCTGAGTCGTATTAGGGTTTTGAGTTTTTACATTCACCCCCACTAATAAGAATTTCATCCTCGAAATTACAGTACTGGTTAAGTAAACAGTTGGGGATAGTTCTCTCGCATTTTATCTTCAATCTCCCATGTAGCCTCATCAACGTTCTGATTCCTCCGGATCACTTTGATCGATGCTATCACTTTATTCCTCAGGACTTGCTTTTTACGATCGACGATCTGCACAGGTTCTTGTACATAACAAAGATCTTCTTCGATTTGGAATGACTCATAATTGATAACGTGTTTGTAATCAGGTTTGTATGGTCCTAAGACGGACACATGAAACCTATTATGAATATGGTTTAACTCAGGAGGTAATGCTATTTCATAAGCAACTTCACTTATCCTCCTCAAAATTTCAAAAGGACCAATGAATCTCGGACTTAGTTTTCCTTTCTTGCCAAAACGTATCTTACCCTTCCAAGGAGATACTTTCAAGAATATGTGGTTTCCAACGCTAAAGTTTTGTTGTTGACAATGTGGATCATCGTATTTACTCTGTCGATCTTGAGATGCTTGTAAACGTTCACGTATAATTCCGATCGTTTCAGTAGTTTGTTGAACTATTTTAGGTCCTAACTTTTGTCTTTCCCCGACCTCATCCCAACACAAAGGTGTTCTACATTTTCTCCCATATAAGGCTTCATAGGGTGGCTGTAGCGCCCCCAAATCCGGGTATCTTCCAACCCGACAGATGGTGCTATACTGTACAACATTTATACATTCATCCAATTGAATAGTCTCAAAGAACGAATATAACTTCTATATATATTAAAGTAATATTTATAATTTCCCAGGTTCTATACCCCTTACAAAGGTTCATTGTCATAATATCAGTTACATTAAAACAATAGACCTATACTATTACAAGACAGCTTAACAATCTGCCTTAGCTTTTCCTTTATCCCTTTTTGATCTTTCGGGACGTTCAGTCTTAGCTGCATTCATATGTTTCAAGCAAGGGTGAGCATGGCTAGCTAAGCAAGTATAACAATTCAATAACAACATGCTTGACACATACGAATCATATATCTTCAATAACTGAACAATAGTTATGAAGTACTATTGATAATTCAAAGTAGCACTTCGTCTTTTCTTTCAAAATGTTTTATAATAACAACAATATTTAGTAAAACATTCACTCCGGTCAAAGACCTCGAGTATTCATTCTTTATTGAAAAGGATAACCCGGAACGAGTTTCGTAAGCCCGATATTACTTACGAGCACTTCTAGGTGATCAGCCTATTGTACTCTATGTTGATCAACACTACATCCATTAAACGTATGTACGTTTAATCATTTGGCAACCTCACGTGCCTGTCGTTTTACCGACAAAACATTTGTTTAACATTTCAGTCTTCTTTTTGAAAACCATATCAAGTAGTTGACAAAAGATAGCAACATTTGATAATGCAAGAGTAGATTATCAAGTCTAGCCAAAAGGATTGGCTTTAATCTCACCATACCTCAATTCATGCGAAAGAATACATCAATCTTAAACTTGTTCAGATTGAACTAATACAAGAGTTAGAATACTTGCCTTCAGCGTCTGCTACACTATATTAACTTTATATTTAAGTCTTTCAAGTCCCTACAGTACATGATCACATAATGCCTTACATTAGATCACATATAATCAAGTATGTATATGACTATATCTTACCTTTCTTCTCAATCTAATTGTGTATTAGATTCAGTAACTATTCGTTCCGGTTTATCATTACCATTGCATTTATCCTTGACTAGGCTATCTTAACCTTTACATTACATTCCTTAAGGTTTAACAAAGTTTAACAATGTTACATTATCGACCTTAAGTTATGTTTACTTTCCATCAATTTAGGTTTTCTTTTCTTTGTACATAGAAACCTTCATTACTATCTTTGTTCTGAGACTGGCGCTGCGGCGCCGGTTCTATACTTACATCTCGCGCTGCAGCGTGAGCCTTATCCTAGCATGTCCCGAACTTGGCGCTGGGGCGCGAGTCCTTACGTCATGGTCCGCGCTGCGGCGCGACTCTCTAGAGGTTTTTCGTACTGTGCATGGCACTGGGGCGCGGGTCTTTTGCCTTGGGTTGGCGCCGCGGCGCCAACTCTGTGCACCAGATAAAAATTTCAGTTTTGAACTTTTGTGAACTTCCCGAACGCATAACTTCTTCGTTATAAGTCCGAATTGGCTCGTTCAAAAGCCTACGGTTCACAAATTTCGTAATCTACATGATCATCCAAGAATTTTATCTATTTGACTTTGTTTGCTAAAAATTCACCTATTGGTTCATTTTTTAACGAAACGATAAACGTTCGTGAACGTTCAATGCTCGTTTCTTCGTTCTAAGTCGGAATCCGGTCATTTTTGAGTCCACAACTCTTAAATGCCAAATATGACTTAACTCCATTGTAAATCAATAATTCTGTGATAAAACACAAAATTTGACTTCCATTCTGAGAATTTTACGAATTCGACAATTGTCATCCAATCGTGCAATTTCCGGCAAATCTTCATTCTTACGATTTGTTCAACATTACAAATGAAGTTCATTCATCATGTGAACATCTAAACATACATAATACAACAACTTATTTTCATTGTTGGATTTTGACTCCTCATGAGCTTATAACTTATCAACTTATAAACTACCTAAGATTTGATTATTCATGACTTATGACAATTAGAGTTTCTTAATCATCATACTTTACACGTGCTTCAGATATAACTTACTTAGGTATACATGATACATATGATCATATAAATTCTTTTATCTTCATATCAATTGTCTTAATAAACTCCTTATAAGTTCATATTATCTTTACATAAGTGTATAACTTATGTTAGTTTCAATGACTTATTACCAACTTTTGTGGCTTAAGTCCATGACTTACATATTCTTCTTGTTTCTTATCATTCATGTTTCATAATCCATCTTTTCTTATCAACCTATCATAATAGAGATAGAAGATAATTGGAGAAGAAGTCTTACTTTTGTGAAGTCTTGGTAAGGTAGCTTGCTTCTTCTTCTTGGTTTATGGAAGTGACTTATTTCTAGCTTATTCTCTCTAACACTTAAGCACTTTAGTAGTCTAGATTATTTGAACAACCAACAAATGCTTGTAAGTCTTCTCTATTTATAGAACTTGCAAAGTTAGGGTAATTTAGTCATTAAATCTTCCCACCCCCTTTAAGCCACCTCCTTACTATTCATTACTTGACTAACACAACACTTATCCTATACTTGGTCATTACTCTTAATACTTGGTCCCTGCATTAACTTGGTAACCACATATTAACCATATAATTATGGTTTGCCCCATGGGTCAACAAATTCATGGATTCTAATTTGGGCTTGGATTAATTAAATCATTGGGCTTTGCATTAATAAAAACTAGCTTGTTCATTAATCAATTATTGGGCTTCTTCCTTTAATTCACTAGGACTTATATTAATTCTTATCAATCTTTCTAAGTCCATTAACATTTCTTAATACATATACTCATACTTTATGTATTATTTTCATATTCTAATTCCTACAGAATTTATATATGAAATTTCATCCTTCATACAACTCGTATAATACTTCATATTATACTCATTTCCATTTCTTTGTACAATACATAAGTATCATACCATTATTACATATTCATTACTATTTCGCCTTCCTTAACGTTTATAAATTAAGTCCACAAGCGAAATATCGTTTTTTCCATAACTAGATTTTTATTGCATAATCCATCTCATCTTATTATTCCATCATTACGTATTTCTCAGAAATCCAAAATTATATCCCGAGTAAATAACGATGAATAACATTTTTCGAAAAATTTCTCGAAAAACTTTTATTTTCGTCTTGGAAATTCAAACACTTTAATTCATCCACGTAGCTCAAATACTACGACATTCCAACGTCACTAGGTTATATAACGACAACCATCTTCATAACACATAGAATAATATTTTATTATTATTTACATTAATAAAATCATTTTACAATAAGATCCGAATTTCTCGGTCGTTACATTCTTCCCCCCTTATAAAGATTCTGTCCCCAGGATCTCGTCTTACTTTAATCAAATAGATGAGGAAAATTTTTCTTCATCTTTTCTTCTAGTTCTCACGTTGCTTCTTCAGCATCGTGGTTCCTCCATAATACCTTCACTGATGGTATTACCTTGTTCCTCAGAACTTGTACCTTTTTATCAATGATTTGCATCGGCAACTCTTCATATGTTAAGTCTTTCTCGATATGAATTGGCTCATACTCGATTACATGCTTATAGTCCGGCTTATATGGACATAATACAGATACGTGAAACACGTTATGTATTCGTTCTAGGCCTAGAGGTAATGCTATCATATAAGCTACCTCTCCCACCCGTTTTAACACTTCAAAAGGTCCTATAAACCTTGGACTTAACTTTCCTTTCTTTCCAAAGCGTATCTTTACTTTCCAAGGAGATACCTTTAGAAATACATACGAACCCACCTCAAACTCTCGACTTAGCCTATGTGAGTCCGCATACTTTTTCTGTCTATCTTGAGCCATGACAAGACGCATTCGAATTAACTTTACCACCTTCGCTGTTTGCTGCACCAATTCTGGTCCTAGCATACGGCGTTCTCCCACCTTATCCCAACACAAAGGTGTTCTGCATTTTCTCCCATACAGAGCTTCATAAGGCGGCATACCTATGCTTGCATGATAACTATTATTATACGCAAACTCTACTAGTGGTAGGTGATCATCCCAACAATCCTTGAAATCCGTAACGCAAGACCTCAACATGTCTTCTAACATCTGAATTGTTCTCTCGCTCTGCCCATCAGTCTGATGATGATAAGCCGTGCTTAACTTCAGCTGTGTTCCCAACTGCTCTTGCAAACTCCTCCAAAAGTTCGATGTGAATCGTGGATCACGATCTGACACAATCGATACCGGTACTCCATGTCTGGAAATGATTTCCTTAACATAAAGTTTAGCTAATTGGTCAAAGTTATACTTGACCCTAATTGGCAAAAAGTGAGCCGACTTCGTCAACCGGTCCACTATTACCCAAATTGCATCATATCCTTTCTTTGTTGTCAGAAGTCCCACCACGAAATCCATCGTAATATGCTCCCACTTCCATTCTGGAATCTCCAATGATTGTAATAAGCCACTGGGTCGTTGATGTTCAGCCTTAACTTTTTGACAAGTCAAGCACCTACTCACATACTCTGCTATTTCTCTCTTCATGTTCGGCCACCAAAAATTATGTCCAAAGTCTTGATACATCTTAGTGCTACCAGGATGTATCGAGTACCTCGAATTATGAGCTTCTTATAACACTTGCTCCTTTAATTCCGTCTCATTCGGAACCTAAATTCTTCCCTCAAATCTTAATAATCCTTCATTATCAAGAATATACTTAGCATCTTCCTTCTTGGATAACCGCTTCTTCATTTGATTACACTCGTCTGTCGTGAGTTGTACTTCCTTGACTCTTTCTACGATGGTAGACTGCATCTCCGTCGCAAATAGTCTCTGCTCCGCCTCAATTGGCAACTTTGTCTCTAATTCCATCCTAGCCATCTCTGTTATTAACTCATTTTGAGCCGTTAACATAGACAACTTTTCCCGACCCTTCCGACTTAAGGCGTCGGCAACTATATTAGCTTTTCCAGGGTGATACAGGATTTCACAATCATAATCCTTTATCAACTCTAGCCATCTTCTCTGCCTCATATTCAACTCCTTCTGAGTGAAGATATACTTTAGACTCTTATGGTCCGTATATATCTCACATTTTTCCCTATAAAGATAATGTCTCCATATCTTTAGGGCAAACACTACTGCGGCCAGTTCCAGATCATGAGTAGGATAAACTTTCTCATAATCCTTCAACTGCCGTGACGCATACGAAATGACTTTGCCATGCTGCATAAGCACACAACTAAGTCCTCTATACGAAGCATCACTGTACACTACGAAATTTTCGGTGTCATCAGGCAACGACAAAACAGGCGCTTCACTTAATCTTTTCTTCAGTTCTTGAAAACTGTCTTCGCATTTATCCGTCCATACGTATTTCACCTTCTTCCTTGTGAAATTAGTCAACGGGGTAGCTATCTTCGAAAAATCTTGGATAAATCTTCGATAGTACCCTGCTAACCCTAGGAAACTCCGCACCTCAGTCGGCGTTTTCGGCTGTTCCCAATTCATCATTGCTTCCACCTTCGCTGGATCTACTGAAATCCCCTCTTGGTCAATGACATGACCTAAAAACTGCACCTTTTCTAGCCAAAATTCACATTTGGTGAATTTCGCATATAGCTTCTCCTTCCTTAGTGTTTCCAACACTAATCTTAGGTGTTCAGCGTGATCTTTTGGCGTCTTAGAATAGACTAGAATATCATCGATAAACACTACGATGAACTTGTCCAAATATGGTTTGAACACTTTGTTCATCATATCCATAAATGCAGCTGGTGCATTCGTCAACCCAAATGACATCACCAAAAACTCGTAATGACCATAACGAGTCTTGAATGCCGTCTTTGGTACATCTTCCTTCCGAACTTTCAACTGATGATACCCCGTCCTCAAATCTATTTTAGAAAAATACTTTGCCCCTTTTAATTGATCAAAGAGATCATCGATCCTAGGCAATGGGTACTTATTCTTTATCGTTAACTTGTTCAACTCCCGATAGTCGATACAAAGCCTTAACGATCCGTCTTTCTTCTTGACAAACAACACGGGTGCCCCCCACGGAGAAACACTTGGTTGAATGTACTTTCTATCCAATAGTTCCTGTAGCTGAACCATTAGTTCTTTCATTTCCACCGGCGCCATACGATACGGTGCCCTTGAAACTGGTGCCGCTCCTGGCACAACGTCTATCACAAATTCAATCTCCCTATCCGGCGGTAACCCCGGTAACTCACTTGGAAATACATCCATGAACTCATTTACTATAGGTATTTGTTCCATAGTTGCTCCCACTCTCTGGGTATCCACAACATGGCAAAGGTAACATACACAACCCTTCCTTAATAATTTTCTAGTTTGTGTCATCGTAAGGAAACACGGAAGTCCCGACAACTTACTACCGTAAAATACTACAGAAGGTTGCTTCAACGAATTGATTCTCACACATTTCTTTTGGCAATCTATAATTGCTCTATGATTAATTAACCAATCCATTCCGAGAAATACGTCGAATTCTCCTAACTTTATTGGTATTAAATCTACCGATAACTTACAATCCCGTACCTACGCAACAACTCCTATGAATATTTTCAACATGAATTATCTCCTCATTAGCTACCTTAATGTTCAATGGTATAGGTGATTTTTCGGGAAATAATTCTAGTCGTCTAGCAAAATCACATGCTATAAACGAACAAGTAGTAGCCGAATCAAAAAGCACGTATGCATTTATGTTATTGATCAGAATAATACCTGCAACTACATCCCCTGATGCCACCGCATCATGGACCGTCATATTAAAAGTGCGGGCCATTGATTTCCCCGACTGAGTTGGAACACTAATAGCTAACTTACCGCTATTAGTTCCCTTATTTCCTTCCGTCCCCTTCTTCGGGCAGTTCTTTGCTATGTGGTTAATTGATCCACATACAAAGCATCCGTGATTTTTCTTTAGATTTGGACAGTTAGGCGAAATGTGCCCTTCCTGTCCACAATTATAACATATTGACTTTCCTTTGAGACAGACTCCTAAGTGAATCTTCCTGCAGGTTTTACAGGCCTCCATCCTTCTCTTAGAATCCCCTTGTTTTACTCCGGTATTCCCAGAGTTAAATCCCTTCCTCTTTTGACCGTTTCCACTTCTACTGGGTCCCTCAGTCTTGGTTCCTCCATCAACCTTGCCCTTGTTTTTCTTATCTTTGTGGTACTGGCTAAGAGCCTCATTCCCACCTTCAGCAATGATTGCCTTTTCTAGTATGGTTCCGAAGGAAGTACTTTGGAACACCGAGATTCGGCTATAGAGCCAGGGTTTCAAGCCCTGCTCAAATCTTCTAGCCTTTCTCACTTCAGTGTCCACTTGATGTGGAGAAAATCGTGCCAGTTCATTAAACTTGGCAGCATACTGGGAAACTGTCATATCCCATTGTTTCAATTCAAGAAACCTCATTTCCATCCTTCCTTGCATACTCGTGGGAAAATAGTTCTCGACGAAAATCTCCTTAAACCTCTCACACGTTAGATTTCCTATATCGGCCCTAGCCTGGTTTGCCTCCCACCAGAAGTTGGCCTCTCCTTTCATCAAATAGGTTGCAAAGGCAACCTTTTGACCCTCCTCAACATTTGATATTACAAATGCTTTCTCGATTTCTTTTACCCAAGTCTGGGCTTCTATAGGGTCTGTAGTTCCTTTGAACTCCGGTGGACCTACACTTTTAAAATCCTTAAAAGTAGTAGCTCGTACTATTCCAGGAATCACAGGTATATTAGCCCCCGTTCTATTAAATGCAGCCGTTAAAAGATTAACGAACTCCTGCATTGGATTAACCGGACCACCCTCTGGTTGGTTAACATTAGCGTCTTGATTTTGTTGTCTCCTTCTTGGCAGCATTTTGCTGTTAAGAAAACAACACATCATTATTACTTTATTCTTGTTTGTTTGTTATTATTTATAATAAAACAATAACTCATACTCATTACTCAATATTTTCCAAGAAAAGAATTATATTGATTCATAACTCGTAGTATAACACTACATTGTTTACATTACTCAGCCTTAGCTGATTACATTACCATCCCGCAGTTACTTCAAAAATTGGGATTTACAAAAGACTACCCTTTGTTTATATAAAAGAGGGTTTTACGTCACTACTAGATATGTAATAATTACATATCTAAAGCTACTCCAGCTATTGCTAGATTACATCTGTCGTAAGGCATTCTGAAAGTCTGCTTTGGCCAAACCGGCAATAACATCTCTACTGATGGTATGACGGGTCTGTCCTGCTTCTATCTGATATCCAGCTAACTGATGCTGGAAATCTACATGAGAACCCCTATGTATATAGGACATCCTCTCCAACTTCAGCTGTTTAGTCTTTAGCTCCTGTTTGAGCTCAAAGACTTCTTCTTTCAAATCTCGGACCTTGTCCATAGCTAGGATTTTATCATCGTGCTCCTCTTCCCACATTCCTTCCATACTAGCCTTGTCCTCCTAGACAGCTTGGAGTTCCTCTTTTAACTCCTTAACCCCTTGGCAGTAATGGATATTTCTATCCAATACTAACATAAACAATGCCTTCATTGATTCCCCCGTAGAAAATTCCTCTGTAGGTGGAACCTGATCAAAGGACATCACGTCCACCTCCTCTTCTATCATGCCATCAATATAGACATATAGTCTAAATCGTCTGAGTCTCCAGACTCAATTGTCACCACTTCTGGTTCTACGACTACAGGATTTGGTAGTATCTCTACCCGATTAACCGAATCCTCGCTCACTACATGTATATCTCTATACATATCATTTTCACCTGACATCTACAATAAAATAATATAGTTTGATTAGTACACGTCAGTGAAATAATAGAAACACATAACATAATATAATGCATTTTTATAGAGTTACTTTCCATCTTTTACTTCTTTATTCTTTCTTAAGGTTATGACTTAAGGTTCTATTTTCCCCCTTAAGTTTTATAACCTAGGCTTTGATACCAACTTGTAGCGCCCCCAAATCCGGGTATCTTCCAACCCGACAGATAGTGCTATACTGTATAACATTTATACATTCATCAAATTGAATAGTCTCAAAGAACGAATATAACTTCTATATATATTAAAGTAATATTTACAATTTCCCAGGTTCTATACCCCTTACAAAGGTTTTTTGTCATAATATCAGCTACATTTAAACAATAGACCTATACTATTACAAGACAACTTAACAATCTGCCTTAGCTTTTCCTTTATCCCTTTTTGATCCTTCGGGACGTTCAGTCTTAGCTGCATTCAAATGTTTCAAGCAAGGGTGAGCATGGCTAGCTCAGCAAGTATAACAATTCAATAACAACATGCTTGACACATACGAATCATATATCTTCAATAACTGAACAATAGTTATGAAGTACTATTGATAATTCAAAGTAGCACTTCGTCATTTCTTTCAAAATGTTTTACAATAACAACAATATTTAGTAAAACATTCACTCCGGTCAAAGACCTCGAGTATTCATTCTTTAATGAAAAGGACAACCCGGAACGAGTTTCGTAAGCTCGATATTACTTACGAGCACTTCTAGGTGATCAGCCTATTGTACTCTATGTTGATCAACACTACATCCATTAAACGTATGTACGTTTAATCATTTGGCAACCTCACGTGCCTGTCGTTTTACCGACAAAACATTTGTTTAACATTTCAGTCTTCTTTTTGAAAACCATATCAAGTAGTTGACAAAAGATAGTAACATTTGATAATGCAAGAGTAGATTATCAAGTCTAGCCAAAAGGATTGGCTTTAATCTCAACATACCTCAATTCATGCGAAAGAATACATGAATCTTAAATTTGTTCAGATTGAACTGATACAAGAGTTGAAATACTTGCCTTCAGCGTCTGCTACCGTATATTAACTTTATATTTAAGTCTTTCAAGTCCCTACAGTACATGATCACATAATGCCTTACATTAGGTCACATATAATCAAGTATGTATATGACTATATCTTACCTTTCTTCTCAATCTAATTGTGTATTAGATTCAGCTACTATTCGTTCCGGTTTATCATTACCATTGCATTTATCCTTGACTAGGCTATCTTAACCTTTACATTACATTCCTTAAGGTTTAGCAAAGTTTAACAATGTTACATTATCGACCTTAAGTTATGTTTACTTTCTATTAATTTAGGTTTTCTTTTCTTTGTACATAGAAACAGTCATTACTACCTTTGTTCTGAGACTGGCGCTGCGGCGCCGGTCCTATACTTACATCTCGCGCTGCGGCGCGAGCCTTATCCTAGCATGTCCCGGACTTGGCGCTGGGGCGCGAGTCCTTACGTAATGGTCCGCGCTGTGGCGCGACTCTCCAGAGGTTTTTCGTACTGTGCATGGCGCTGGGGCTCGGGTCTTTTGCGTTGGGTTGGCGCCGCGGCGCCAACTCTGTGCACCAGATAAAAATTTCAGTTTTGAACTTTTGTGAACTTCCCGGACGCATAACTTCTTCGTTATAAGTCCGAATTGGCTCGTTCAAAAGCCTACGGTTCACAAATTTCGTAATCGACATGATCATCCAAGAATTTTATCTATTTGACTTCGTTTGCTAAAAAATACCTATTGATTCATTTTTTAACGAAACGATAAACGTTTGTGAACGTTCAACGCTCATTTCTTCGTTCTAAGTCGGAATCCAGTCATTTTCGAGTCCGCAACTCTGAAATGCCAAATATGACTTAACTCCATTGTAAATCAATAATTCCGTGATAAAACACAAAATTTGACTTCCATTCCGAGAATTTTACGAATTCGACGATTGTCGTCCAATCGTGCAATTTCCGGCAAATCTTCATTCTTACGATTTGTTCAACATTACAAATGAAGTTCATTCATCATGTGAACATCTCAACATACATAATACACCAACTTGTTTTCATTGTTGGATTTTTATTCCTCATGAGCTTATAACTTATCAACTTATAAACAACCTAAGATTTGATTATTCATGACTTATGACAATTAGAATTTCTTAATCATCATACTTTACACGTGCTTCACATATAACTTACTTAGGTATACATGATACATATGATCATATAAATTCTTTTATCTTCATATCAATTCTCTTAATAAACTCCTTATAAGTTCATATTATCTTCACATAAGTGTATAACTTATGTTAGTTTTAATGATTTATTACCAACTTTTGTTGCTTAAGTCCATGACTTACATTTTCTTCTTGCTTCTTATCATTCATGTTTCTTAATCCATCTTTTCTTATCAACCTATCATGACAGATATAGAAGATAATTGGAGAAGAAGTCTTACTTTTGTGAAGTCTTGGTAAGGTAGCTTGTTTCTTCTTCTTGGTTTATGGAAGTGACTTATTGCTAGCTTATTCTCTCTAACACTTAAGCACTTTAGTAGTCTAGATTATTTGAACAACCAACAAATGCTTGTAAGTCTTCTCTATTTATAAAACTTGCAAAGTTAGGGTAGTTTAGTCATTAAATCTTCCCGCCTCCTTTAAGCCACCTCATTACTATTCATTACTTGACTAACACAACACTTATCCTATACTTGGTCATTACTCATTTAACTTGGTCATTGTTCTTAATACTTGGTCCCTACATTAACTTGGTAACCACATATTAACCATATAATTATGGTTTGCCCCATGGGTCAACAAATTCATGGATTCTAATTTGGGCTTGGATTAATTAAATCATTGGGCTTTGCATTAATAAACAGTAGCTTGTTTATTAATCAATTATTGGGTCTCTTCCTTTAATTCACTTGGACTTATATTAATTCTTATCAATCTTTCCAAGTCCATTAACATTTCTTAATACATATACTCATAGTTTATGTATTATTTCCGTATTCTAATTCCTATAGAATTTATATATGAAATTTCATCCTTCATACAACTAGTATAATACTTCATATTATACTCATTTCCATTTCTTTGTACAATACATAAGTATCATACCATTATTACATATTTATTACTATTTCGCCTTCCTTAACGTTTATAAATTAAGTCCACAAGCGAAATATCGTTTTTCCATAACTAGATTTTTATTACATAATCCATCTCATCTTATTATTCCATCATTACGTATTTATCGGAAATCCAAAATTATATCCCGAGCAAATACCGATGAATAGTATTTTTCGGAAAATTTCTCGAAAAACTTTTATTTTCGTACTGGAAATTCAAACACTTTAATTCATCCACGTAGCGCAAATACTACGACATTCCAACGTCACTAGGTTATATAACGACAACCATCTTCATAACACATAGAATAATAATATTTTATTATTATTTACATTAATAAAATCATTTTACAATAAGATCCGAATTTCTCGGTCGTTACAGTGGCATACCTATGCTAGCATAATAACTATTGTTATAGACAAATTCTACCAAAGGTAATTGATCTTGCCAACTTCCTTTGAAATAGATGATATATGTTCATAACATATCCACTAATGTTCGTATGGTTCTCTCACTTTGTCCATCTGTCTGAGAGTGATAAGTTGTACTCAATCTTAATTGTGTTCCTAAGTGTTTCTGAAGGCTCTTCTAAAAAATTGAAGTAAAACGTGGATCTCGATCTGATACTATAGAAACAGGTATTCCATGCCTAGAGACGATTTCATTAATGTACAGCTTGGCAAGGTGGTCTAAGTTATGGGTAACTTTAATAGGTAAAAAGTGAGATGATTTGGTTAAACGGTCAACTATTACCCAAATGGCATTGTGACCCTTCTATGTAGCAGGAAGGCCTACCACAAAGTCCATGGTTATATGTTCCCACTTCCATTCAAGAATTGGTAAGGGTTGAAGTAAACCACTCGACTTTTGATGTTCAGCCTTAACCCTTTGACACGTGAGACATTTGCTTGCCCATTCAGCTATTTCTCTTTTCATATTCAACCACTAAAAGTGTCGAATTAAGTCCGTGTACATTTTAGTACTGCCATAATGTATGACAAATTTAGAATTATGAGCTTCATTTAAGATTTGGTTTAACGAAACCCAAATTCTATCTTTATATCTTATTAATCCATCCTTGTCTATTCTAAATTTTATATAATTAATATGAGTTAGATTAGACTTATACTTATGACATTCTTCATCCTTTTCCTGCATCTCTTTGATTCTATCAAGTAGAGACGAAACTCCCTCTATAATGAATATTTTTTGGGCAGAGGTAGTTGTGCATTCCACCTCAATTTCTAGTTTTTCAAAATCTTTTATTAACATATCATTGGTGGTTATTGCGTTTAACATTTCTTGATTCTTTCTACTTAACGCATCAGCTATGACATTAGCTTTATAGGGTTAATATAAGATTTCACAATCAAAATCCTCTATCAGTTATAACCATCTTCTCTGCCTTAAGTTCAGTTCCTTTTGTGTAAAAATATATTTTAGACTTTTGTGATCTGTATATATCTCGCACTTCTCCCCATACAAGTAATGTCTCCAAATCACTTTCCCATGTTGCATCAGCATGTTTTCGTGATGCATAAGCAATCACTTTCCTATGTTGCATCAGTACACACCCTAAACCTCTGTGTGACGCATCACTAAATACTACAAGGCCTCCTATATCATTTGCTAAGGATAATATTGGAGCCATGTTCAATCGCTTCTTCAACTCTTGGAAGCTTTGTCCAGACGTATTTCACCGTCTTTCGAGTTAAATTGGTTAATGAGGTTGCTATTTTTGAAAAATCTTTTATAAACCGTCGATAATAACCCGCTAAACCGAGAAAACTTCTTACTTCTATTGGACTTGTTGGTTGTTCCCAATTCACAACCGTTTTGATCTTAGTTTGATATACTGATATTTCATTCTTGTCAATTACATGACCTAAAAATTGAACTCTTTTTAACCATAATTCACACTTAGAGAACTTTGCATAAAGTTTTTCCTTTCGTAATATCTCCAAAATGGCCCTCAAGTGTTCAGCATGCTCTTTCCATGTTTTCGAGTATACCAGAATATTATCGATAAACACTATAACAAATTTGTCCAAGCATGGTTTAAACACTCGATTCATCAAATCCATAAATGTTGTCGGTGCATTTGTCAACCCAAAAGACATTACAGGAAACTCATAATGTTCATAACGTGTCCTAAATGCTGTTTTCGGCACATCTTCATTTCTTACATTTAACTGATGATAACCTGTTCTAAGGTCAATCTTTGAAAAGTGTTCGGCCACTTTTAATTGGTCAAACAAATCATCAATTCTTCGTAAATTATATTAATTCTTCATGGTTAATTTATTTAATTCTCTATAATCTATACATAACCTCATGGTTCCATCCTTCTTCTTTACAAACAACACTGGTGTCCCCAAGGTGAAAAACTAGGTTGTATGCACTTTTTATCTAAGACTTCTTGTAATTGTATAAGTAACTCTTTCAGTTCTACAGGTGCCATTCTGTATGGTGCCTTAGAAACTGGTGTCGTTCTCGGTGCAAGATCAATGACAAACTCAATTTCCCTATATGGAGGTAAACCTAGTAAGTCATCCAAAAATACATCAGGAAAATCCTTAACTACATGTATTTGATCTAGTTTTACTCCTTCCTGTCGAGTATCAACTATATAGGCCAAATATCCTGAACAACCTTTTCTAAGTAACCTTTCTACTTGAGTTATGGTCAAGCATCGAGATTGCTTAGGTAAACAACTTCAGTTGAACACTACCTTTGACTTTGATGTAGTCAAAAGGTTTATACATTTTTTATGACAATCAATCATCGCGTTATGGTTAACTAACCAATCAATTCCTAAGATTACATCAAATTCTCCTAGCTGAATTGGTATAAGATCTACCAGAAAATTGTGTCCCTTAATCTCCACACTACAGTTCCTATATATGGTCTTAACCGAAATCTTTTCATTGTTTGAAATTTCTACACAAAATGGTTTGTCTAAATTTTCACATGGTAAATTCAGGTTTTTAGAAAAACTATTAAACACAAAGAAACAAGTAGCACCAAAATCGAATAACACATATGCATTTAAAGTGTTGATAGGGATGATACCTGTCACCACGTCTTGTGAAGCAACAACATCCCTCTCCGACATATTAATTTTCTCGCAGTTGGTCGATTCTGAACTCCAACTGCAGCTATTGTTGACTGATTATTGTTATTCTCTGGTACTCTATTCCCCTTTCCTCCCTAGTTCTTGGGTTTGGGACACTTCCTTGCGAAATGATCCGATGAACCACAATTGAAACATTAATTTTATTAGGAAGAGGACACTATGGAGAAACAGAAATCCTCATAGACACAAACATGTTCCTTCATCTTCAGCCATACGGCGATTGCCTGCACCTACAGGAGCTGAATCTACATAGACTTCAGTTAAGGTTCCTGCCTGTGTGATGACTATGTTATTTCCTAAGCCGATACCGGTCAAAGGAAAAAAGGTCTTAATATCAGATCCATAGGTGGAGGAAAAGGATCAGAGGCGTAAGCAGGATATTGCAAGGCGCTTATCAAACATACGCATCATAGCCCACATGGACAGTACAAACAGAAACACCCCAGTCGATGATTGTCCAGATATCATGGTCATCATTCAGGAGAAGGAGGACGATAACAGCCCCTTCATCACTCCTGTCCGCCAGGATTTCACCCATGAGAATTGGAGCAGCACGCCCTGCATTCGTCGACAAGGGTAAAAAGGGAAGAAACTCCCCCTGCACTGTAGATAGCCATAACTGCATACTTTCTGTAAAGAATTAGCAGTTGTTTTGTCATTACATGCTAACACTTTGTATGTTTGAACAATTTCATATATTAAGTGAAAGCATATTTTGTTTCAGGACTCTAAAGTTAGATGTGCCTATACTTGCTGATGAGGTGCCTTTTCTCCACAAGGACTATAACTTTGATGTAAATTTGAACTCAGACTTGATGGAAATATAAGAGGACTATGAGACACCTCAGGAGATCAAAGAATGGGTTGAAGAAAAACACAAGCAAAATCTTGATCAAACCACCTCTTTTAACCTCGAAACCATAGAAAACCCCAAACAAATTCAGATTGGTACGAACCTCACTCCAAACCAAAGGAATGACATGGTTACACTATTGACCCAATTCCAGGATATGTTTGCGTGGTCTCATGAAGACATGGTCGATTTATCTACTGATATTATTATTCATCACCTTCCCATTAAAGAGGGATTCAAGTCAGTCAGGCAGAAGCTCAGGTGATTAAAACCTGAGTGGAGTTTAAAAGTTAAAGAAGAAATTGTGAAACAATTTTAAGCTGGCATCATCATGGTGTCAACATACCCTGAATGGCTATCAAACATAGTCCCCATGCCCAAACCGGGAGGGAAGGTCTAAGTTTGCGTGGACTACAGGGATCTGAACAAAGCTTGTCTGAAAAATAGCTTTCCCGTGCCGTTCATCCATATACTCATTGATAATACAGCTCAATACGACATGTACTCCTTTGCGGGGTACCATCAAATCATGGTTACCGAAGAGGATCATGAGAAAACTACACTCATCACTCCTTGGGGAACCTTTTGCTATAGACGATTGTCATTCGGCCTCATCAATGCCGGAACTACCTACTAGTGAGCCATGATGGCTCTTTTTCACGATTTAATGCACAAAGAGATAAAGATCTATGTGGATGACATCATTGTCAAATCCTGAAGGGAGGAAGACCACCTGGACCATCTCAGAAAGCTTTTCAACAGCTTGCGTAAGAACAACTTAAAGTTGAATCCAACCAAGTGCGCCTTTGGTGTCAAATCAGGCAAGTTGCTAGGTTTCGTAGTCAGCCATAAGGTGATTGGGCTGGATTCCACCAAAATCCAGGCCATTATAGAAATGCCCATTCCTCATATAGAGAAGGAAATATGGGGATTTTTGGGAAGAATCACCTTTATTAGCAGATTTATCTCCCAACTTACAGCAACCTATGTGCCTATTTTTAAATTGTTAAGCGAGAACTCCTTCATGAAATGGAATGACGAGTGCCAGACCGCCTTCCTTACAATTAAAGAACAGTTAGTTAAAGCTCCTGTTTTGGTACCACCTAGGGATTATGTTCCCCTATTTATGTATCTGTCCATCAATGAAAATGCCATGGGCTGCATGCTGGGACAAAAAGACGATAGAGGCCAAGAGTGAGCTATCTACTACCTTAGTAAAAGATTCAGCAGCGGTGATCACAAGTACACTCTGATTGAGAAAACTTGTTGTGCTTTAGCATGGGCTTCCATGAGGTTATATCATTACCTCCATGGTCACACAACTCATCTCATATCCCGCATGGATCCTCTCAAGTACGTGTTTAGTAAACCCATATTGAATTACCGACTGTCCAGATGGCAGTTGATTCTATAATAATATGACATTGTCTACGTGACGCAAAAGTCTATCAAAGGTCAAGGAATTGCAGATTAACTGGTCACCGCACCTTCAGGGAATTTCAAACCCTTGGAAACATACTTCCCCGATGAAGGGATAATTACAGTTCAGCAACACCATCAGTATGATGCACACTAATCATGGAAGATGTATTTTGATGGAGCTGTAAACATGGAAGGTTCTGTGGCTAGAGCAGTTCTAGTATCCGTTACGGGGGAGCAGCATCCCGTCACCGTTAAATTATAGTTTGCCAACACCAAAAACACAGCTGAGTATGAAGGTTATATCATGGGGCTAAAACTTGCCCAAGCAATGGGTATCAGATGATTAACTGTATTTGGGGATTCTGAATTGGTAATCAGACAAACCACATGAATCTATCACACCAAAGAGCTACAGTTGCTGCCTTACCATCGGCAGGTTCTACAGATGGCTTTGGAGTTTGAAGAAATAACCTTCCTCCACATTCCTTAGAATAGGAATGACTTTGCGGATGCGCTACCAACCTTGGCCTCCTTGATCAACATACTTGACAAGGAAAACATGCCATCCATCACATTTACCCGACAAAAGGCTCCAGCCTATGGGAATTACATTGGAGAAGTATCAGATGAGCTACCTCCCATCCAACACCTTTGGTATCAACATATCAAGGAGTACTTACAAGATGGATCTACACCCGTTGAGGCGAGCCCGACTAAAAGAAGGCGGATCCATCGACTAGATATGAAATTCTACCTGAGCAGAGACGCACTCTACAAAAGAGATGCAGGACAAGGTCTCCTCAAATGTCTGGACAAGGACCAAGCTCAGAGGCTCATGAATGAAATCCATGGTGGAGTATGTGGCCCACACATGAGCGCCCCCCTACTTTTAACTAAGAACAGGACATTACTGGCTCTCTCTCAAAGCTGACTGTGATGATCACGTCAAGAGATGTTACCAAGGCCAAATTCATGGGAATGTTGTCCACGCCCCTCCAAGGGAGCCCCACAATATGAATTCGCAATGGCCCTTCTCAATATTGGGAATGGACGTGATCGGGCCCATCAACCCCAAATCCAGTAATGGACACCAGTTTATCTTCACCACGATTGACTACTTCACCAAATGGGTAGAAATAGCCTCCTTCCCCAGGGTTACAAAAGAAGTCATCATTGCTTTCATCAGAAACAATGTCATTTGTCGATATGGAAAACCAGATGTAATTGTATCAGATAATGGTAATAATCTCAACAATAAAATGATGGAGGAGTTATCAGTAAATTCCACATCAAACACCTCATCTCCATCATCTACCATCCAAAGATGAATGGTACTGTTGAAGCGGCTAATAAAAACATCAAGAAGATCATGCAAAAGATGTTCGCTAATCACAAAAGATGCCCCCTAATCACAAAGGTTGGCCTGACTTATTTTCTCTGACTCTGTTAGCCTACATAACATCAAAGTGCACTTCCATTGGGGTAACCCCTACTCATTAACATATGGGGTGTAAGCAGTGCTCCCCATATAGGTGGAAATGGAATCCATCAAAGTGTTGATAGACGCTTAGCAGGATGAAAACCAATGGTTACAAGATAGGTATCACCAATTGTCTCTAATAGATGAAAGGAAAGCCACTGCTATCTTCCACGGTCAGTTATATCAACAAAGGATCGCCAGATCCTATAACAGAAAAGTCCAGCTACGGCAGTTTAAATAACATGACTTGGTTTTGAAGAAAATCATTGACAACCAAGATCAATCCAAAGGAAAATTCACCCCTAACCGGGAAGGCCCGTTTATTGTCAAGGAGGTATTGATAGGAGGTGCTCTTAGATTACAGGAAATGGATGGCAATGAATTTTCACAGCTCATCAACTCAGACACTGTGAAACAGTACTATTTCTGAAGTTACCAACAAACAAACATCCCAAATTTGGATCACCATAACCCCAGTCAACTCAAGTTTTCTAAAGCTCACTACATACAACCCTTTTTCACACCTAGTTGCCCCATCAGGGACAATTATACTTTTCAACCAGCAGCCTGGTTTTTGGATCACCAGATCCTTCACTCCTCACAGGTTTTCAAAACCTTTCACACCTTCAGGTTATCCCACCAGGGATTTAACCCTTCACACTTTCAGTTTATCCCACCATGGATTAAAGTTTACATACTTTCAGTTTATCATGTACATGTGATTAAACTTTTTGGCTGCAAATCGCCATGTACATGGGGCGAACTACGCCGACTTGATCTCCCCAATACACGGGAGTACGTAGACAACCATTTTATATGGTCCAGTAGCAATAAAACAAAAATAACACAAACATTTCTACACCCTTCTCAATACAAAAACAACAAACACAATCACATCTCTACACCCCTTAGCCACATACAGCGTTGAACCTTCACACCAGGTTTGAACTACGCAGAACTGATCTCCTCTTTAATAGGACTACATAGGAAGCCATCCATGGTTCGGTCTTACCCCCTACTAAAACATAAACACTTGGTAGCGGTACTAGGATCAAGTTTCAATCCACCACATTTCATCGGCTTTAGACCAAAGGGATGGAACTACCTGACCTCCCCCCACAAATGGGAGGCGAACATCTAAGTTACGGTTGATTCCTCAAAGAGAAACACCAATCCATAAGAGATGGAACTAACTGGGATCCCCCATACAAAGGAGTACTAGCGACCATCTGTGGGGCGGTCAACCTCAGAGAGGAAAGCAACACTCCTCTCTACATCTCCATACACCAGTCCCGAGACACCAAAGAAGGTAGGGAATACACACAGATCAACGATCCATTCTGAAGATCCTGAGACATCTTAATGTCTATCCATTAAGGAGGAGTTTAGAATACATCAAGGTCACAACCCCTGGAGAAACAAGCATATATCAAGCAAATAACAAGGCACAACTAAAAGGGAAGTGAATCAAAATATGTTTCCCTGCCATATATAATGATGTTTGATATATACAATGTGTATTGTACATGAAAAATGGCTAAGCTAGTCTGTGCAAGAAAATACAAGCCCATATACAAGTCGGTGTGTATACGGACTATTAAGTCCGACATCGCATCCCTCTCAGAAGAAGAAGGTAAGGTTGTGATCTCATGCCCAAAGGTCTATACACGAGTCAACAGATCTATAGCCAACTGCACAGTGGCACTATGCTCATCAATATACGTGCTCATCTCTGTAATGATGCCAGAAGTAAGGGACCTCACTACAGTACTATCTGTAACAGCGGTATCTCAGGCCGATATAATGTTATCCCACTCCACAATCACTGCATCTCTTGATGATCTGGCCTCATCCCGCTCAGCAATAGCGACATCCCTATGAGCTAATGCCTCGTCTCTCTCTGATAGAGTGTCGTCTCTCACATCAAGAGCTGTCAACATCAAGGCCCTAGCCTGATCTCTCTCAAAGGTCATCAGATGAAGACTCCACTCCAAATATTATGTTGAATGCTGGATCACAGTAGCACTCGTACTGGAAAAATCTACAAGAGCTGCTGGCAACCTAGTGAATGGCTCCTCCTTGGTGGGAAAATTAATGTCCTCCATGGGCTATTCACCATCTAACTCAATCCCTGGCACTGTGGATACAACCACAGCCGACGCAGTCTTTATCTACATCCATGCAGAATACTCTGTCGAACAGCCCGAATGGCTTACAAAAAACTCAGCATGCTCACGTTGATCCCAACAGGCATAAACCATGGATCTACCCTCTGCTGATAGATGGCGAGAAGCCAAACGCTGACCTAATCCCCCATCAAAAGGATACACATCCTGAAATTAGTCAAACTGTGACATCACAGCCAGTGGGTGATATGTGGTCATGCCCCTCAAACTACTTAGAAGGAGATAATCCATGCCAGGTGCTTGAGTAATGAAGCTATAAGGAGAGCTAAGCCATGCACACGGCATAATGTCAAATGGATCTCAAATCCCTGCAAAGAACATCGACCAAGATGTGTTGTTATTTGGAAGTAGTGCGAGGCCTCGTTCGCACCTATATACACAGGGTTTAAATTTATGTTAAAATTTAGTTTTAAACAGGATATAGCAGTGACGTTTTGTAAAAAGAGATTTTTCAAACCCTTATACTCAATAGTAATTGAGACCTTTTGATACCTCCATTTTATTATGTGTTCGGCTTGATTACTTTTACTTTCGAGATTTAAAGCATCTTTGAGAAAATAATGTACAATGCAATGTCGAATTCCTCATGGGCATGAAAACTATTTGAGAAAATCCAAACACCGCGAATAATTTATAAGCTACTTACAGCTAAAAATGTCCATCATGGGAATCGAATATAGATTAAGTAGACTGAATCTGTGATCACATGATTCCTAGGATCATATGACACCGCAGTTTATATTAAAGTTGTAAGCAGTTATATATATAAAAGCAGTAAATATATATATACAGACATGATCAACCACCACGAAGTACCTCTATGGGGGATCAAAAATGTAAATATATAAAAGCGGTAAATATATATATATATATATATATATATATATATATATATATATATATATATATATATATATATATTGATATGATCAGCCACCACGAAGCACCTCCATGGGGGATCGAAAATGTAAATTAAGCCGTAAAAATGGTCAACCCCCACGAGGTAAACTTTATGAGGGACGAAATGTAAAGAAAGCAGTATAAAGGTCAACCGCCATGAAGTAACTCCAGGAGGGACGAATTATAAATATATATATATATATATATATATATATGTGTGTGTGTGTGTGTGTGTGTGTGTGTGTGTGTGTGGTAAACGCACCGGATGTAAAATCCAAGCTCATCGAATAGAGTTCGACAACAATTCATAAATATAAGTATAAATACATATAAAAGCAAGTAAACGCTCCGGATGTAAATTCAGGCTCATCGAACAAAGTTCGGCCACAGTTTATATATAAGTATATATATATATATAAAAGCAAATAAACGCTCCAGACGTGAGTCCAGGCTCAATCGAGGCATAACTCGATAATGTTAGTCCATATATAACTATATATATATATATATATATATATATATATATATATATATATATATACTATATATAAAAGAAATAAAAGCCACGGACCAAAGTCCGGGTAAACACACTTAACATGATGCTCAACGTGAAGAACTGTGTGTGCAAAGATGACGAGAAAGTCTTTAAAGTGTGTAAGAAGGCTTACACTAGGCTGTCAAAGAAGACTTCAATAACTTGAAAGGGATGAACACTCGGCTCCCACCGGTAGAAAAGTATCTACATATGAGCTTATAAGTGTTTAAAATGAGAAAGCACTCAGGTGTACCCGCGGCTAGCCGTAGATGTACCTATGGCTAGCTACAGATGTACCTACGGCTTCCCGTGGTGCCTCGGGCTCCGCAGGTCTCACCATCTCGAAGTATGTACACGCGTGCACTATGATGCCCGCTCAAACTTTTAGAACTACAATCCGGGCATCCGATTGATGTGTACAAGAGCTATTTAAGACCGACGTTGTCGAGAGCTACACAATGACATGGGATTAGAGGTTGTAAGAAGTCAGGAAGATGGGACCATGCCCTATCACTTCAACCATCAAATTCTATCTGCTGTGTTGTCTTGTATAGTAGTCATTCGAGATTGTACTTCCTTGGTTCTTGTGGGACATTACTATGTAGAAATATCTGTATGAGATTGTTGAGATGGCGCGATGTGGGTTTGGGATGACAAAATAACGGTCCTGCCCTTCACCGTGGTTATCTCCGGTTTGAGCTATTTTTGCGATCGTTGCTCAGGGTTATCTCTTAGATTGGATTGCTGCAGGTGTTGATTGTCCTCAACGTTGTTTCTGAGATGTGCTTGACTTCTCGGGGTTATCTCTGGGTTTGTGGAATGAGTGCCTCGGGGCTTTTGCCGAGTGTTCTGAAGTTGTTTGCATGGATTTAAAACAAATATTTCCGAGGTTATCTCCGGAACTGCAACTGCATGCCTTGGGGTTATCTCCAAGGTTGATACTATATTTCCTGGTGTTGTTCGGGGCTAAGACTAAGTATTTCGGGGTTATCTTTGAGATAACACTGTCTTCTCTGGTTTGTTTTTCGGTATTGGCACTGCACTCCTCGGGGTTATCTCCGAAGTTGAAATTGAAACTCCTGGTGTTATCGCCGGGGTTGAGGTTGAAACTTCTGGTGGTATTTCTGAATCTAAGCTGGATGTCTCGGGGTTATCTCCGAGATGGTGATACTGAATATCCCAGGGTTATCTTCGGGACTGAATTGATACGTCCTTCAGGGTTATCTCTGAAAGACGATTCTACCCTCCTGCGACGTTAGTAACAGGTATGCTAAAAATTTTGAGTGTCTACAAATGCCCCTCTTTATCATATTAATGCAATGCAATGTCATAGGTAGGATAATGAATCCTAAACACTTGAAATGCAACAAGATAAACATTATGCCATGTACAGCGACATGATGCAAATGTATGATGTATATATTTTGTTGGATTATTCTTCAACAGGGTGGGAAGATTGTCAGCTCCATGTTACTTCTATCGGGGATGGCAATATATAAGCAGCCTGATGGACGTGCGATCCACAGCTACCAGGAATCTCTAAGATTGTTGACATTGGGGTTATCACCAAAGTCTTGAATCCTTGATACAAACTTTATACTGAAGATGTATCTCTCATGTATCAGAGACTCTGTGGGGATGTATCCTTGTCAGTTTGAGGATATGTATAACATCTTCCATCATTGGTCCTCCCCGATGAGGATGATCCTTCATAGTTCGTATCGCCAGGACATATCAATGTTCTGTTAGAGTTACTACCAACAGTTTATGTTGTCAGGGTTGCCTGACCTTTGCTGATATGTACATCATCGAATAATATCAATATTGAATAAACTGTCAAGGTTGCTTGACCTTCGCTGACTTGTGCATCAACAAAAAATACGTGACACCCCCGCCAGGGATATATACTTCGACATATAAAAATGTGTAATGCCCCCATCGAGGATGTGTATTTTAGAACACGTGATTCCCCCTCTGGGAATATAAAAGGATTAGGGTGACAACCCTGAATTGGAGGTATTGGACCTGCGTAAGGTATTGCCAAGTGTGACTTGTAGCTGCTAAGATCATCGGCATAGTGTATCCTGTGTTTGGCCGAACACCAATGAGTGATGTGTGGACCCACGGTTTAGTCTGAGAAAACCAGGATTCCAAGTTATTCTGCTCAATCGCGTAGCATTTTTATTCCTGATTTGGCCTTTTTAGCTTGTGAGAACTCATTTACAACTCAAACTGGACTGAGCCGGAGGGGTAGGACCCAAGTAAGGGTGCTGTAGGTACACCTACAGCAGCCACAAGTGGACCTACGGCCAACCGTGAATGCCCATAAATGGGATAGTTGCTCTCCCAAGTCATTTTCAAGTCACGCCGCGAAGAAAATCTGAGAGCTCTTCTTCAGACCTACTGAGTTCGGACGTCTTTCTGCAAAATCTGTCACCGTACAAGTGTTCTACATTGTACTGGTAACGTATGCATGTCTTTTTTTCCAGTTTTTATCCATTGGAAAATGACTTTTTATATGAAATGCTTCTAAACACATAGTAGTGAATATGCATACTCATATGACTTGATAAAAAATATTCAACATAGTAAATGTTAGTATTAAACCATGCTGAACATAATGATGCGAAAAAAATTAACTTTTGAAACAGTCAAATTGGCACCTTTTTCTGCTATTTCTTATCCTATTTGAGGACAAATGAGCAAAAGGTAAAAATGTAAAGTAACCATGATAATTAGGCTACACTTATGGATTGATGACTTTGACTTTTTAATGCAAATATTATGTATATGACTATGGACAGGTGTGCTACTGAATGGCCACCTAGTCATGCTTATATGCATGTGGATAGTACTATTTACAGAGGAAACTATGGTAAAAAATTTCCAAAATGTAGGCATTGGGTAGTTATGCATTTTTAACTCTATTGTAGACGTATGTTAAAACAATTCATGCATGCACACAGTCATAAAAATGTATTTTGAAAAGAAAGCTCCATGTTAAAAATTAGCATACCCTTTCTGAGGTGATTTGGAGACTTTTGTCCATATATTATAGATCTGGATCAGCCGAGTAGTTCCCGCAGGACCACTTCTGGTGTACGGTGGAGGGCTTCTAAAGTGCCTCAACCCTGTTCTGTTAGATAGCCTAGTCGTTTGGTGGATGATATTTGGGTTGTGGACCCTGCTCCTGCTGCACGTGTTCCCGTAGGGATTTGCCAGGCTTTCAGGTGGCGAATCCAAAGCTTCTGGTGATTTGAGTCGCCACCCCTCTGTTTACTTGCACACAATTGAGGTATAAAGCTAGACTTTAATTTTCCTACTTTCCTATTGATGAGGATTAAAGGATTATGATGTTGATCTATTTTGTGATGCAGGTTCCCGGCTTTACACAGCCTCGAGGGAATTGGTTTAACATCCACTCCATGTACCAGGCTCTACATCTTGACTATAGAGCGATTGTGCATAACTAGGGATTCGGGGCGTTCTTTTCCATCCTTCCCCGTCGTTGTCCCTGAGGTTGCCTGAGGGCATTGTCTGAGTGCTGGTTTCACCAGACTCAGTCACTCCATTTGATTAATTGTGAGGTGATGATGACACCGATGGATTGGCGGTTTATCACATATATAGAGTTTGGCAGGGCGCTAGAGCCATATACGGCAGACATTACCCCGACTGCCGTTAGATCCTTGTTGGGAGTCCCGGCTGAGGCACTCAAGGGCAGGACTGTACGTACAGGTCCTTTGAGCATAGATGCTATGAGTGGGCTGTTAAGTGAGCCCATACCTACTAATGTGAGAGTCAGGGATTGCATTTTTCGATGATTGTTACTGATGATCATTAGGGGTTGTTTCATTGCAGATAACTCTTCTACGGTGTCATTCGCTTTGATCAGCGCCATGCGTGAGAGGGACCGTATCAGAGAGTATGATTGGGGCTCCTACACCTTTGCATATTTCATCAGGGAAATACGCATGCGTTCGCAAGGCTTGACCGAGGCTTGGCTTGGATTTTACCAGTTTTTGCTGGTGAGTATTTCTCTTTTGATCTCCCATGTACAGGTTAAGAGTGTTAACTAATAGCAGATGTTTACCTTTGTATTGACTATTCTGGGCCTATGAGAGGCTCCCATGCTTGCGTCATGTGAGCGTGTTAGGATTGGTTACCTATCCACGAGGACGACGATGACATCATTCCATACTGGCGGAGGTCCCTATAGCGGAGGGTTTCACTCATTGTCGCCTACAGCTGGAGTTATTGACAGCTGGTATCATCACATGGGTTCCTTATTCTGGGGAGCACTTGGCCATTGGATTCGAGGATGGGTACCCGACTGGTGTCGAGTATGTGATTTCCACTCGTAGGGTTCCTCTCTCTACTGTTGTAGGATGGGAGCTTTATTTAGGGGAGCGTGCCATTAGGAGCACTACAGGAGAGATCCGTATACCGATCTTGCCTCCTGCCAGGGGTTATTGGCCTGTGTTGCAGTCACCTATCATTGATATCCCGTTGTTGGGTGGTGACAGCTTTGCACTGTCAGAGGGTCCCTGTACTCAGGAGATATTCCAGCATTGGTGGTCCCCTCGTACCATTGGAGCCCAAAACCGCGTCACTTAGTTCATAGGAGATATGGTTCCAAGATCTGTGATGATGACGGATTGGCTAGCCTGTGTTCGAGATCCAACTCATTTGACACATATTGACAGTTTAACCCAGTAACTGGACTGGGCATATTTCTTTATCCGGCATTTGGGCAGAGATCCGACAGAGGCAGATACATTTGATCTTTTCAGCTTAGGCACTGGCCACTCAGATAACCCATTTGGATTTGCCTGTGAAGATCCTCCCCTGTATAGGCCTAACATCGCTGTTGATATAGATCTAGTGACTCAGGAGGAGTTACATCAGGTGAACAGGATTGATGATGTAGATATTGACACCATTGTTGTCTTCTGATGTATATTTTCATTATCTCTTTTGATAGGCCTCCGTTAGATATTGGGTGGATGTGCCCCATTCTTGCTATATTTTTTGGTAGGCCTCTGTTAGTAGTAGGGCGTATGTGCCCCATTTCCCTTTATTTTTACATGTACAGAGATGATGTATGTATATAGTGATGTACTTAGGAATATATGTACTGTCTTCTATTCCCTGCATCATATTACCATCTATTATCTGTTATGCATTTATCACGTTATGTATATATTTGTATGTCTAGAGATATTCAGCATTGACCCCTGGATGGTCTTATGATACGGCCTACACAAATGTCTTCTTTGACAGTCAGCCGCATAGATCACACCTTACTAGTGTTGATAGCCTCTCGTCTGAGGTCGTGGTATGATAGTATGTCACCTACAGACAGGGTGATTGTAGATCAGCTATTACAGCATTCGATGACCCTCCTGATCTTTCAGGTTCCCGCAAACTTTGTAGAGGGTATGCTGGAGCATTGGATACCGGAGAGACAGATTTTCTAATTTGGTACCCAGGAGTTGACTCCTACATTGGAGGAGTATGAGCGGTTGACGGCTTTGCCCTTAGACAGACCTTGCGCTCACATAGCTGTTAGAGATATGCACCGGTAGTTATTGACCCTCACCGGGTTACGGCATAGAGTAGTTGAGGATGAGATTACATTCGTCCATGTATTATCCCAGCGTTTCCTAATAGATAGGTTTGGCTCATCGGACAGCTATACACGATATTCTGGGGATTTCACCACACCAGAGGATCAGTGACATTTGGCCAGAGTGGATGTACTCATGATGTCCATAGTGGCGTATATGTACATGACATGATATATGGATGAGCTGGACATCGGTGTTATCATAGCAGTGAGAGCTCTCAGGGAGGGTTATACCATCATTCAAATTATTGTGGTGGAGACGTTAAGGTCGGCCACGTTTTGCAGCACCTACCTTGCAGGGGTTTTCACATGCAATTTGGTCATATTGTACGTGTGGTTTATGTTACACTTGAGACCGATTGCCACTTTTCGCCGACACGGGTACTGCTTCACCCATGATATAGCTATGTCTTACTCCTTTCAGCCATCGGAGTGTACAGATGTTATGTTTTGGTCGATCTTTTTGGCAGGGATCAGAGATTCGGTTGGCATCCTGCAGTGCTTAGGGCTCAACTCACCCTATAGCTTCATTACTCACGCTCCTGACATGGATTATCTCCCTCTGGCTGGTTTGAGGGGCATGACTACCTACCACCCACTTACCATGATGTCACAGTTTGACCAGTTCCAGGACTTTTATCATTTTAATGGGGCATTAGGTCAGCGTTTAGCTTCTCGCTATTTATCAGCAGAGGACAGATTTCGGGTGTATGCTTGTTGGGATCTGCGTGAGATAGCTGCTTTTTCTATTAGCCATCCAGGCTGTTCGCCAGAGTATTCTGTGTGGATGGAGACAGAGACTTCATCGGCTGCGACAGTATCCATAGTGCCGAATATTGATTCATATGATGGAGAGCCCATGGAGGACGTTGATTCCCACACGGAGGAGGAGCCATTTATCGGTTTGCCAGCAGCTCTTTTAGATTCTCCCAGTACTAGCACTTTTGTGATTCATCATTCAGCACAATACTTTGAATAGAGTCTTCATCTGATGACCTTTGAGAGAGATCAGGCTAGAGGCTTGATGTTGACAGCCCTTGATGGGAGAGATACCGCTCTATTAGAAAGAGACGATGCCTTAGTACATAGAGATGTTGTTGTTGTTGAGCAGGATGAGGCCAAATCAGCCAGAGATGCCGCGATAGTTGAGCGGGATGTAGCTATATCTTCCTGGGATGTAGCCATCACAGATAGTACCACGGTGAGGTCCCTCACCAGTGACATGATTGCAGAGATGAGCACGTATATTGATAAGCATAGAGTCACCATGTAGATGGCTGTAGAGCTGTTAGCTCAGGTGGATGCCCTTGTACAGGAGACCACAGCTTTACCTCCTTCTTTGGAGAGAGATGCCATGCTCGGCTTGATAGCTCGCATATACACTGATTTGTAGATGGGCTTATATTTTCCTGTAGAGACTAGATTAGCCATTTTGTCATGCACAGTTCATATTGTATATATCAAACAACATTATATATACTAGGGAAATATATTTTTGATCACTTCCCTTTTAGTTATGCCTTGTTGCTTGCTTGATATTTTCCTGTTTCTTCAAGGCTTATGATCTTGATGTAATTTGAACTCTTCCTTAATGGATGGACATTAAAATGTCTCCGAATCTTTCAGAATGGATCGTTGATCTGTGTATACTCCCTACCATTTTTGGTGTCTTTGGACTAGTTTCTGTATGGAAACGTGGAGAGTAATGTGGCTTTCCTCTCTAAGGTTGACAGCACCACAGATGGTCGCCAATACTCGTATTTAGGAGGAGCCTAGATAATTCCATCTCTTATGGATTGGTGTTACTCTTTGAGGAATCAACCGCAGCTTAGATGGTCGCCGAGTCTCCCGTTTACATGGGGAGGTCAGGTAATTCCATCCCTGAGGTATGAAGCCGATGAAATGCAATGGATTAAAGGATGATCCCAGTACCGTTGACAACTGTTTATGATTTGGTAGGGGCTGAGACCGAACCTTGAATGGCTGCCTACGTACTCCTATTTAAAAGGACATAAGGTCTGCGTAGTTCGTACCTGGTGTAAGAGGTTCAACGATGTATGTGGCAGAAAGGGTGTAGGAATGTTTTTGTTATTTTTATTTTTATAAGGAAAAGGGTGTATAAATTTTTTTGTTATTTTTGTTTTATTACGACCGGGCCATATAAAATGGTTGCCTACGTACTCCCGTGTATCAAGGAGATCAGCTCGGCGTTGTTCACCCCTCAGGATGATTTGTAGCCGATGAAAAGTTTGATCCTACGTGTAGGATAAACTGCGGAGGAAAAGAAAGTTTGATCCTAAGTTCAGGATAAACTGCAAGGGTGAAAAAGTTTGATCCCATGTTTGGGACAAACTGCAAGTATGAAAGGTTTAATCCCTAGTGGGATAACCGAAGTTGTATGAAAAGTCTAAAATGGAGTGAAGTCAGGCTGTTGTCTTGAAGACTATGTTTCCCTGAGGGGCAAAGTGTGAAAAGGAGTTGTATATGGTGAAGGGTTAAAGAACCGGAACGACTGGTGATCTTATGATCCAAAACCAGGATGTTTGCTTGATGGTAACCTCAGACATAGTACCGTAGTACCGTTTCACGGTGTCTGAGTTGACAAGCTGTGGAAATTCATCACCATCCATTTCCTACAATCTGAGAGTGCCTCCTATCAATACCTCCTTGACAACAAATGGGCCTTCCCAGTTTTGAGCGAATTTTCCTTTGGACTGATCTTGGTTGTCAATGATCTTCTTTAAAACCAAGTCATGTTATTTAAACTGCAGTACCAAGACTTTTTTGTTGTAGGATCTAGCTATCCTTTGTTGATATAACTGACCATAGAAGATAGTCGCAGTTCACCTTTCGTCTATTAGAGAAAATCGGTGATATATGTCTTGTACCCACTAGTATTGATCCAGCTGAGCGTCTATTAACACTCTGAGGGATTCCATTTCCACTTCTATGGGTAGCACTGCTTCCATCCCATAGGTCAATGCGTAGGGGGTTGCCCCAGTGGAAGTGCGCATTGATGTTCTGTAGGCTAACAGAGTAAGAGGCAATAAGTCAGGCCATCCCTTGTGGTTGGCAGATATCTTTTGCATGATCTTCTTAATGTTTTTGTTAGCCACTTCAACAACACCATTCATCTTTGGACGGTAGATGACGGAGTTGAGATGTTTGATGTGGAATTTACTGTAGAAATCGTCCATCACTTTGTTGTTGAGGTTCTTTGCATTGTATGACATAATGACCTCTGGTTGTCCATATCAACAGATGACATTATTTCTGATGAAAGCAATAATGACTTCTTTGGTAACCTTGGGGAAGGAGGCTACTTCTACCCATTTGGTAAAGTAGTCGATCATGGTGAATATAAAGTGATGCCCATTACTGGCTTTGGGCTCAATGGGCCCGATCACATCCATTCCCCACATTGAGAAGGGAAAATGCGAACTCATATTGTGGATTTCCCTTGGAGGGGTGTGGATAGCATTCCCATAAATTTGGAATTGGTAGCACCTCTTGACGTGATCATCACAGTCAGCCTTGAGGGTAAGCCAGTAATGTTCTGTTCTGAGGATCTTCATAACAAGTAGGGGACGCTCATGTGTGGGCCACATACTCCACCGTGGATCTCATCCTTGAGTCTCTGAGCTTGGTCCTTGTCCAGGCATCCTAGGAGACCTAGTCTTGTATCTCTTTTATAGAGTGCATCTCCTCTCAGGTAGAATTTCATAGCAAGTCGATGGATCTACCTTTTCTTAGTCAGGCTTGCCTCAGTAGGTGTAGATCCATCTTGTAATTACTCCTTGATATGCTCATACCAAGGATGCTAAATGCGAGGTAGCTCATCCGATACTTCTCCAACATAGTTCCCATTGGCTGGTGCCTTTTGCAGGGCAAATGTGATGCTTGGCATGTGTTCCTTTTCAGATATGTGAATTAAGGAGGCCAAAGTTATAGTGCATATTGTGTAGAAAGGAGATCTCTTCGAACTCCAAAGCCATCTGTAAGACTTGTCGATGGTAAGGCAGCAAATGTAGCTCTTTAGTTTGATAGATTCCTGTGGATTGTCTGATTACCAACTCCGAATCCGCAAAGATAGTTAACCGCTTGATGCCCATTGAACGGGCAAGTTTTAGCCCCATGATACAACCTTCATAATCACATGTGTTGTTGGTGCTGACAAACTGTAATTTGACGATGACGGGATACTACTCCCCCATACCGGATAGTAGAACTACTCTAGCTCTAGAATCTTTCATGTTTACAGCTCCATCGACATAAATTTTCCATGTATGGCATGTATTGTACTAATGGTGTTGCTGAACTGCCATTACCCCTTCATCGGGGAAGAACATTTCTAAGGGTTTAAAGTCCCTTGAAGGTACGGCGGCCAGTTGATCTGCATTTCCTTGACCTTTGATGGATTTTTGCGTCACGTAGACGATGTCAAATTGTTGTAGGAACAACTGCCATCTGGACAGCCGACAATTTAACATGGGTTTACTGAACACGTACTTGAGAGGATCCAATCAGGATATGAGATGGGTTGTGTGACCATGGAGGTAATGTTGTAACCTCATGGAAGCCCATGCTAAAGCACAACAAGTCTTCTCAATCAGAGTGTACTTGTGTTCATTGCTGCTGAATCTTTTGTTGAGGTAGTAGATAGCTCATTCTCGACCTGTATCATCTTTCTGTCCTAGCATGCAGCTCGTGGCATTGTCATTTATGGATAGGTACATGAACAGTGGAACATCATCCCTGGGTGGTACCAGAACATAAGCTTTAACTAGCTACTCTTTGATTGTAAGGAAGGCCTTCTGGCAATTATTATTCCATTTCATGGAGAAGTTCTTCCTTAACAACTTAAAGATAGGTTCACTGTAAAGCCCCCAAATTCATGTACTTGAAACCCGAACTCAGTGTTTTACGATACCATTTCTATGAACTGAATAATACAAATAATAATAATAATATAAAAGTCAAACTTAATTTACATAATTATCGGAGTCTGAATCCCAAGTACGTAACCTTTAAACATTCATTACAACCCATGATAGATAATATATATCATACTTGTCTTAATAAAGTTAACTATTACATATCATAGCATTTCTCTCATTCAGCAACATTTCCCTTGTTCTTAACAGAGCTCGCTGGTCGTTCACACTTAGCTGAAAACATTTAAATTAAGCGAGGATGAGCATTTGAGTGCCCAGCAAGTAATAACAATTATACATATAAGCTGAAAGAATTTAAATGTTTTCTTTAAACTACCCTTCTACAACAATTTCAATAGTTGTGAAGTAATCTGTACCAATAATAATAACATAACAACCCTCTTTTAAATTTTTGAAACTACGTAATGACCATATATAGGGTTAATGTGACAAACTATGAACATTATTTTCAATTTTTGAATAGGTTAAACAGAACTTCAATTGTAAACCGTCATAACTAACGGGCACGGGGGTGATCAGCCCGTTGTACCCTGCATTGATCAATACTACATGTAAGAACGAGGGTATCGTTCACTCTGTCCGCCTTGGGCGCATAAAAGTTTTCCCGTGTAGGGATGTTCATACTTGTCTGGGTTCCAAATCAAAGGTTTTATCATGTTCAACAATAATCTATAATTCAACATATATATATATATATATATATATATATATATACGGATAATTGACAAAGGTGTATCAACATGTGATTAAATACAATGATTATCCAAGTTGGGACACTTGTATAACCATTTATAGAAATTAACGAACAGAATATAAATCTGAATTATCATATACTAACATGTTGATAATCAATGAGCGTATATAATATAAAGTTAATAATTTGTACATTAATAATATAATTTCATAAATATTTTTACTAATGTGCATTGCATAAAGAAAATGCAAAGGTAAGATACTTGCCTGATGCGCTGCTTACAGTTCACAATTTAGTTTTATCGTTTATAGCACGACCTATCATTAATATGATCATTCGTTCGATTAGAACAATATACTATAACACATAACACTGCTTATTGCAATCAGCACATACCCTAATCACATTTTCACACATGTTCAACAATCATGGCATTACAAACAATTATTAACACAATCAAATTATCTAAGTCCAGATCAATTTCTAAAACATGTTGGTCTACCGACGTCCTTACCAGGTATTTATCGAATCTAAGACTCTATACAGTAGTTTATTATCCATTTAGATAACTTAAACACCAGTCGCACTATCTTTCATGGCCTTATAATAATTCTAAAATAATTATTACCATTTATCATGAATTTCCAAGTACCAGAATTATTATTAACTGATTTAAATATCAAACAATTCTATTATCATTAATATTTAATTAATATTAAATTATCAATGAAACCATTGCCAAAATATTAATGCTATGAAAAATAACACAAAATATTTTTAAAACATTTATATTATCCTTAATTGATTTTTAAAATAATTAAAATTATTTTTAAATACTTACCATTAATAATAAAATATTAATGCATTAACTATCAAAATATTAAAAGTCATTAATTATAACTTAAAATATTTTTAAATCATTAATATCCTTTTTAAATGATTTTTAAATAAATAAAACTATTTTTAAAATATTTATTTAATATAATTATTAAATTAACTTAATATCATTAATGTTAAATAAATATCATTAATATTAAATTATTAATGAAATTATCCTTTAAATATTAAAAGTTATACGTTATAACTTAAAATATCTTTAAACACTTTATTTTTATTTAAAATAATAAAATCATTTTTAAACTAAATTGTTTAATATAATTATTATATAACTTTAATATCATTAATAATAATTAATTAATGAAATTCACCACAAAATATTAAAAGTTATAGAGAATAACTTAAAATAGTTTCTTATACCATAATATAATTTTGAATGATTTCTCATGTATTAAAATTATTTTTAAATAATTTATTTAATATAATAATTAAATAAATTAAATACTTTTAATATTCTAAAAATATTAAATATTTATGAAATATATTAAAAATAATTAAAATATATTTTTCGGACATTAAAATAATTTTTAATAATTTATTTGGTGTTTTTCTGAATTAAAAACTAATTAATACTAATTATTTAATAAAAATAATTAATTTTATTCAAAACTGTCGCTAAAGACCACCTATAGCGACAGAACCGTCGCTATAGGTGTTCTTCATGTTCTTCATGCAAACCCAGATCTTCATAGACAATTTCGAGTGGGTGAGTTTGACCATGTATAACACAGTGTGTGATGTGTTTATAGACTCTTTTCTGGACAAATCTGGTAGAGCTAATGTAAGGCTACAAAATCCAGCAACAAACACGTTCATATCATACATCAAATGAAAGATCTAAGCCATCAAAGTGGCTATCAGAGGTTGTTCTTCATTTCTGGGTTGCCCAAAAATGAAGAACAGATCGTGGGGCTCACTTTGAACCTCCACTACATTCGGATCGTGTACAGTTTTAGTGATCTATGACTTATAGGTTCTAGCCCATATGTAACACTATAAATCTATCACAAAACATAACTATAACAACAAAACAATAGCAAGATATAGATCGGTCAAAGGCTGTCAGAACACATGGCCAAAGGTTTTCTGGGTTGCCCAAAAAACTGAATCCATGATTAAGCTACCCACTTTGACCGATCACTGAAGCCAGCATACTAGATGTTTAAGAGATTTTAAGGCATAATATTAGAGATCATATACAGGACTACAAGTTAGATACAACAATCAAACTAAAACATCAACAAAATGACAGATCTAGACGCTTGAATACACTGTCAGACGTTTGTTCATGATTTCTAGGCTGCCCAGAAATTGTTCGGTCAATGCCGGTCAACGATATTTGACCGTTAATAACTAAAAATATACACATCAAATGACCTCGATTCTTTTTGCAAATTAAAGACAACATTGCAGACTACTAATAACAACTTTAAAACAACATAAACCATGATCGAGCAAGGATCTCGGGCTACTGACATTCGTTGTCAGACCACAGAACTTTTTTCCAGATTTTGAAGATCTTCAAATTCGAGCCTCTAGATGTTATTGATCTAACATCTAGCAACCCAGATCATCATTAGACACACCTAACAACATATTTTAACACTAAAAACAAACATTCAACAACAGATTAATGGACAAATTTCTTGGCTAAGGTTTTATATGTTTCTTGCTAAATCTCTGATTCTGGATTCTGATTTGGTTAGGGGCTTTCGTGGGGCTGATCTTAGGGACTGAAAAGCTTGAAAATATCATGGGTTTGGGTGGAGATAAAAGGTTGGAGTGTTTGGTACTAAAATGGCTAACAATTACAATATTTTCTCTCTCAATCTATATATAAAACACATGTGCAATGTATTTGGCATAATAAATGGCTGATGGCTGGTGTTATGGAGCATGTGGAGTTGTTAGGGTTAGTAACCAACTCACCACAATTGTCAAAACCTAGTCTAGCATTCAATAATTTAATTAGGGGCATAATGGTCTTTTGATAAATCAATTAAATGGCATACTTGTAACTTATCAAACCCTTAGGGGTTGACCCTTAAGGTTTAACCCTAAGGTTTAGAACGTAATGTAAATAGGATTTAGCAACTAGGGTTTGTAAAGAAAAATACAATTATTTTAGTTTCTAAAATTTTGAAAAAAATTAAAATTGTTAATTTGGTTAAGTTAGTAATTATATTATACATGAACATTAGGGTTTAGTACCACTAATCATAATTAACCTTGCTAATTATAGCAATTAAGATTTAAGAATTACAATTTAGGGTTTATAACTTAAAAAAATAGGGTTTCTAGAAATTTATATTTCTAATTGTCAATTAGGGTTTACCTAATTAATCACAACATCATATAACACAGTTATATAATAACCCCACACTCATAATTGAGTTTCAAATTAGGGTTTCCCACAGTAAAGGTAGGGTTTTCAAATACTGCACCACAATTGATCAACCATTACCCGCTCACATGCATACAGTACATATTTATAGCACTGAAAAATCAAAATATATTTAATATTATATTATTATTCTCATATCTTGACAATAATCTAAAATTAGGGTTTGGATTTCATATCTAATTTATTCTTCATATTTAACCTTAATAATTATGGTAAAATAATTAACTTAATAATCTGTTCTAAAATTCATATAATAAAATAATTATTATAATTATTCTAAAAATCACTCCATATATTATTTAAATAATATATGAATATATTTTCATGAAAAATAGTTAATAAAAACAATTTCACTATAAAATTAATTATTATAAAAATATACTTTTTAATAATCAATTATTCTAAAATAAATTTACTTGTAAATAATCATGTAATAAATATATTTTTATT
Source organism: Panax notoginseng (assembly GCA_016801055.1). NCBI lineage: Eukaryota > Viridiplantae > Streptophyta > Magnoliopsida > Apiales > Araliaceae > Panax > Panax notoginseng. Next base: position 64,757,273 of record CM029015.1, on the reverse strand, counting down.
TACCACATAAATACATGTACACATTATCTTGTACAAATCCTCATCCTTAAAATAAAAAAAAATTTATGCATAAAATTTCTGATTTACTTATATAGAAAAATATCGGGTTGTTACATTCACCCTCCCTTATAAAGATTCTGTCCCCGGAATCACCGTTTTAAAACCTATTCATACACGGGTACATAATATACAAAATCATCGCAAGTAGATCTCGGTCAACTTTGTTCAAACTGATCTTTAACTATTCACATAAAGCTTGTATTTCTAATTAAACGGAAAAATTGGTTTATAAAAGAACTCAAATTCCTCCTCAAAATTTTTTTATAAAATAATTTACTATATATATGAAAATCATGTATATAAGAAAATAAATATTATATGAATAATACCTGGAGTTTCATTGCCAGCTGCTGCCGTATCTTGGACTGTCATGTTATAGACCCTTGCAGTAGATTTTGTTGGCTTGTTTGACGAAGTCCGCCCCGTGATTGCCAAAGTCTCGCGGCCAGTGCCCGTATTCAAACTTCCTGCCTCAGTCCTCCTCTTCGGACAATCTTTCATTTTGTGCTCAGTCGATCCGCACAGAAAACATCCACTATTCATCCTAGGATTTGGGCAATTGGGAAAGATATGGCCCTCCTGCCCGCACTTATAGCAAACAAATTTTCCTTTCAAACACTCCCCTGAGTGGTTCTTCCCACATGTATTACATGGAACCACCTGCTTCTTAGCACCTTCTTGTTTCACCTGCACACTTCCAAAGTTGTTTACCTTTCTCTTGTTACTACCACCCCTACTTCCACTATTAATTTCCACCTTTCCAGCTCCTTCAACCTTACCTTTATTCTTCCTCTCCTTGTTGTAGAGGCTCATAGCCTCACTCCCCTCCTCAGTAATAATCGCCTTCTCCATGAGTACTGTAAATGTAGGAATCTGCAACACTACAACCTTGGTGTAGAGCCAGGGTTTAAATCCTAGCTCAAACCTTCTAGCTTTCCTAGCCTTCGTATCAACTTGATGCGGAGCAAACCTAGATAACTCATTAAATTTGGCGGCGTATTTTGACACCGTCATATTCTCCTGCTTCAATTCTAAAAATTTAACCTCCATCCTCGCCTACATACTAGGTGAAAAATAATTTTTAAAAAATAATGTTTTAAATATATCCCATGTGACTACACCTTCTCCTACCCTCGCCAGATTCGCTTTCCACCAAAAAATTGCCTCACCATTCATCATGTAGGTGGCAAAAGTAGTCTTTTGCCCCTCAGCTACCCTAGCTATTACGAACGTCTTCTCAATCTCCTTAACACAAGTTTGGGCTTCAACAGAGTCAGTGGTACCTTTGAATTCTGGCGGTCCCACAACTTTGAAATCTTTAAAGTTTGCTAAGCGCTTGTCTGGCTGGTTCCCTGCGGCTGGAATTCCTTATTGCATAGCCTGAGCAATCATGTTTGCAAAGTTCTACATCGGGTCTGCTTGTTGTTGTCCTTCAACGTTGTTGACAGATTCTTCTGCCATTTGATTTCGAGTTCGACGTCTTGGCGACATTATCTGATTAGAATAAAATCATAAATTTAACTTACATTCTAAACCTTATCATATAAGTTTAATAGTTTAAACTTGTTTCATTTATCAAACATAGCTTCATATTCATTTAACGAATATTTTACATAGCATAGCACATAATGCTTTAAACATCAGCTATCCCTTTGTGACTACAAAAGTCAGGATTCGCTTCTACTACTTGCACAAAAGTTCTTAGAATATTATATTACATAGACATACTAAACACACATATTATATTAAATACATCTACACAACGGGACCTATACTACCTATTTATTACACCTTTTTCTTGGACAACATTTCGCTTGATGACCTTCTAACCCACAGATAAAACATGCTCCTGGTTTATAGTCAGGATAATACAGAGTAGTATGTCCTTCATAACCGCAAAGGTAACAAATTCTTTTCCCTTTCTTCTTATCATGTTTTCCTAAGTCATGATCCTCTATCTTTCTTTTTCCCTTCTTGCTCGGAGCTGCACACGATGTGTTACTTGTGGCTCCCATTTGATCAATTTGGATTTTAAGCTTATCTTGTTCTTCCATTGTTTCCATTAACGCCTGACGCAACTGACTATTCAATAGCTTTTCTATCTCCCACATCCTTTCTAGAGAAGAAACCTTGTTCCTCAGATCCTGCACCTCCATTGATGCTTGATCAGCTTCAACCTTAGTGTCTGAATCGCTATCTGTCAGCTCCACCATCTCCGGATCTTGTATTACGTTTTCTATAATAACCACATCGTCTGAGTTATTTCCATAGTGAGCCTCTATTTCAGCTATTGGCTTCGATATCAGCTCGGGGGTATGGGTTTGATCCTTCTTCATGCTATAAGCATATAAAAAGCCTTTTCCACCAGACATCTACACACATAAATTATCCTGATTAGCATATAGTATATACACACATCAAACAGTAGTTTTATATAAGTTATCTTTTATTTTTTTTGACGATGAATTTGTTCAATTCATCTCTTTTTAAACTCTATATGAGTTATTTATATTTTCAACGTTTCCCTCTGTTTTAAGGTTATAACCTAAGGTCTAACCCACCTAAGGTTTTAAATCCTAAGCTCTGATACCAACTTGTAAAGCCCCCAAATTCAGGTACTTAATACCCGAACTCGGTGCTTTACGATACCATTTCTATAAGCGGAATAATATTAATAATAATAATAATAATATAAAAGTCAAACTTAATTTACATAATTATCAGAGTCTAAATCCCAAGTACGTAACCTTTAATCATTCATTACAACCCATGATAGATAATATATATCATAATTGTCTTAATAAAGTTAACTATTACATATCATAGCATTTCTCTCATTCAGCAACCTTTCCCTTGTTCTTAGCAGAGCTCTCTGGTCGTTCACACTTAGCTGAAAATATTTAAATTAAGCGAGGATGAGCATTTGAATGCCCAGCAAGTAATAATAATTATATATATAAGATGAAAGAATTTAAAGGTTTACTTTATACTACCCTTCTACAACGATTTCAATAGTTGTGAAGTAATCTGTACCAATAATAATAACATAACAACCCTCTTTCAAATTTTTGAAACTACGTAATGACTATATATAGGGTTAATGTGATATACTATGAACATTGTTTTCAATTTTTGAATATGTTAAACAGAACTTCATCTGTAAAATGTCATAACTTACGGGCACGGGGGTGATCAGCCCGTTGTACCCTGCATTGATCAATATTACATGTAAGAACGAGGGTATCGTTCACTCTGTCCGCCTTGGACGCATAAAAGTTTTCCCGTGTAGGGATGTTCATACTTGTCTGGGTTCCAAATCAAAGGTTTTATCTTGTTCAACAATAATCTATAATTCAACATATATATATATATATATATATATATATATATATATATATATATATATATATATACGGGTAATTGACTAAGGTGTATCAACATGTGATTAAATACAATGATTATCCAAGTGGGGACACTTGTATAACCATTTATAGAAATTAACCAACAGAATATAAATCTGAATTATCATATACTAACATGTTGATAATCAATGAGCGTATATAATATAAAGTTAATAATTTGTACATTAATAATATAATTTCATAAATATTCTTACTCATGTCCAATGCATAAAGAAAATGCAAAGGTAAGATACTTGCCTGATGCGCTGCTTACAGTTCACAATTTAGTTTTATCGTTTATAGCACGACCTATCATTAATCAGATCATTCGTTCGATTAGAACAATATACTATAACACATAACACTGCTTATTGTAATCAGCACATACCCTAATCACATTGTCACACATGTTCAACAATCATGACATTACAAACAATTATTAACACAATCAAATTATCTAAGTCCAGATCAATTTCTGAAACTTGTTGGTCTACCGACGGCCTTATCGAGTATTTATCGAGTCTAAGACTCTATACAGTAGTTTATTATCCATTTAGATAACTTAAACACCAATCGCACTATCTTTCATGGCCTTGTAATAATTTTAAAATAATTATTACTAATTATCATGAATTTTCAAACACCGAAATTATTATTAACTGATTTAAATATCAAACAATTCTATTATCATTAATATTTAATTAATATTAAATTATCAATGAAACCATTTCCAAAATATTAAAGTTATGAATAATAACTCAAAATATTTTTAAAACATTTATATTATCCTTAATTAATTTTTAAAATAATTAAAATCATTTTTAAATACTTACCATTAATAATAAAATATTAATGCATTAACTATCAAAATATTAAAAGTCATTAATTATAACTTAAAATATTTTTAAATCATTAATATCCTTTTTAAATGATTTTTAAATAAATAAAACTATTTTTAAACTATTTATTTAATATAATTATTAAATTAACTTAATATCATTAATGTTAAATAAATATCATTAATATTAAATTATGAATGAAATTATCCTTTAAATATTAAAAGTTATACGTTATAACTTAAAATATCTTTAAACACTTTATTTTCATTTAAAATGATTTTTAAAATAATAAAGTCATTTTTAAACTAAATTATTTAATATAATTATTAAATAACTTTAATATCATTAGTAATAATTAATTAATAAAATTCACCACAAAATATTAAAAGTCATAGAGAATAACTTAAAATATTTTCTTATACCATAATATAATTTTGAATGATTTTTTATGTATTAAAATTATTTTTAAATAATTTATTTAATATAATAATTAAATAAATTAAATACTTTTAATGTTCCAAAAATATTAAATATTAATGAAATATATTAAAAATAATTAAAATATAATTTTCGGACATTAAAATAATTTTTAATAATTTATTTGGTATTTTTCTGAATTAAAAACTAATTAATACTAATTATTTAATAAAAATAATTAATTTTATTCAAAACTGTCGCTAAAGACCACCTATAGCGACAGAACCGTCGCTATAGGTGTTCTTCATGTTTTTCATGCAAACCCAGATCTTCATAAACGGTTTCGAGTGGGTGAGTTTGACCATGTATAACTCAGTGTGTGATGTGCTTCTGGACTCTTTTTTGCATAGATCTGGTAGAGCTAATGTAAGACTACAAGATCCAGCAACAAACATGTTCATATCATACATCAAATAGATCTAAGCCATTAAAGTGGCTGTCAGAGGTTGTTCTTCATTTCTGGGTTGCCCAGAAATGAAGAACAGATCGTGGGGCTCACTTTGGACCTCCACTACATTCGGATCGTGTACTGTTTTAGTGATCTATGACTTCTAGGTTCTAGCCCATATGTAACACTACAAATCTATCACAAAACATAACCATAACAACAAAACAATAGCAAGATATAGATCGGTCAAAGGCTGTTAGAACACATAGCCAAAGGTTTTCTGGGTTGCCCAGAAAATCGGATCCGTGATTAAGCTACCCACTTTGACCGATCATTGAAGCCAGCATGCAAGATGTTTAGGAGATTTTAAGGCATAATATTAGAGATCATATACAAGACTACAAGTTAGATACAACAATCAAACTAAAACATCAACAAAATGATAGATCTACACGCTTGAATACACTGTCAGGCGCTTGTTCATGGTTTCTGGGCTGCCCAGAAATTGTCCGGTCAGTGCCAGTCAACGGTATTTGACCGTTAATAACTAACAATATACACATCAAATGACCTCGATTCTTTTTGCAAATTAAAGATAACATTGCAGACTACCAATAACAACTTAAAAACAACACAAACCATGACCGAGCAAGGATCTGTGGCTACTAACATTCGTGGTCAGACCACAGAACAAACTTTTTTCCAGATTTTGAAGATCTTCAAATTTGAGCCTTTAGATGTTATGGATCTAACATCTAGCAATCCAGATCATCATTAGACACTACTAACAACATATTTTAACACTAAAAACAAACATTCAACAACAGATTAATGGACAGATTTCTTGGCTAAGGTTTTACACATTTCTTGCTAAATCTCTGATTCTGGATTCTGATTTGGTTAGGGGCTTTCGTGGGGCTGATCTTAGGGACTGAAAAGCTTGAAAATTTCGTGGGTTTAGGTGGAGAGAAAAGGTTAGAGTGTTTGGTACTAAAGTGGCTAACAATTGCAATATTTTCTCTCTCAATCTATATATAGAACACATGTGCAATGTATTTGGCTTAATAAATGGCTGATGGCTAGTGTTATGGAGCATATGGAGTTGTTAGGGTTAGTAACCAACTCACCACAATTGTCAGAACCTAGTCTATCATTCAATAATTCAATTAGGGGCACAATAGTCTTTTGATAAATCAATTAAATGGCATACTTGTAACTTATCAAACCCTTAGGGTTTAACCCTTAGAGTTTAACCCTAAGGTTTAGCACATAATGTAAATAGGATTTAGCAACTAGGGTTTGTAAAGAAAAATACAATTATTTTAGTTTCTAAAATTTTGAAAAAAAATTAAAATTGTTAATTAGGTTAAGTTAGTAATTATATTATACATGAACATTAGGGTTTAGTACCACTAATCATAATTAACCTTGCTAATTATAGCAATTAAGATTTAAGATTTATAATTTAGGGTTTATAATTTAAAAAATAGGGTTTCTAGAAATTTATATTTCTAATTGTCAATTAGGGTTTACCTAATTAATCACAACATCATATAACATAGTTATATAATAACCCTGCACTCATAATTGAGTTTCAAATTAGGGTTTCCCACAATAAAACTAGGGTTTTCAAATACTGCACCACAATTTATCAATCATTACCCGCTCACATACATACAGTACATATTTATAGCACTGAAAAATTAAAATATATTTAATATTATATTATTATTCTCAAACCTTGACAATAATTCAAAATTAGGGTTTGGATTCCATATCTGATTTATTCTTCATATTTAACCTTGATAATTAAGGTAAAATAATTAATTTAATAATCTGTTCTAAAATTCATATAATAAAATAATTATTATAATTATTCTAAAAATCACTCCATATATTATTTAAATAATATATGAATATATTTTCATGGAAAATAGTTAATAAAAACATTTCCACTATAAAATTAATTATTATAAAAATATACTTTTTAATAATCAATTATTCTAAAATAAATTTACTTGTAAATAATCATGTAATAAATATATTTTTATTTACCACAGAAATACATATACACATTATCTTGTACAAATCCTCATCCTTAAAAAAAAATTATACACAAAATTTCTAATTTATTTATATAGAAAAATATCGGGTTGTTACATTCACAGGTTGATGTGAGTTGGGAGATGAACCTGCTAATGAAGTTGATTCTTCCCAAAAATTCCTATATTTCCTTCTCTTTCTGAGGAATGGGCATTTCTGTAATGGCTTGGATTTTGGTGGGATCCAGCTTAATCCCCTTGTGGCTTACTAGGAATCCTATCAACTTGCCTGATTTAATGCCAAAGGCGCACTTGGCTGGATTCAACTTCAAGTTGTACTTACGCAACCTGTTGAAGATGTTTCTGAGATGGTCTAAGTGGTCTTTCTTCCTCTGGGACTTGACAATGATGTCATCCACGTAGATCTCTATCTCCTTATGCATTAAATCGTGGAAAAGAGCCATCGTGGCTCGCTGATAGGTAGCTCCGGCATTGATGAGGCCGAAAGACAACCGTCTATAGCAAAAGGTTCCCCAAGGAGTGATGAATGCAGTTTTCTCACGATCCTCCTCAGCAACCACGATTTGATGGTACCCCGTAAAGCAGTCTGCAAAGGAGTACATGTCGTGTTGAGCAGTATTGTCAATGAGAATATGGATAAATGATACGAGAAAACTATCTTTAAGACAAGCTTTGTTCAGATCCTAGTAATCCACGCAAACTCGCACCTTTCCTCCAGGTTTAAGTACGGGAACGATGTTGGATATCCATTCCGGATAGGTGGACACCATTATAATGCCAGCTTGAAATTGTTTCACAATTTCTTCTTTAACCTTTAAACTCTACTCAGGTTTTAATCGCCTGAGCTTCTGCTTGACTGGTTTGAATTCCTCTTCAATGGGAAGGCGATGCATGACAATGTCAGTGGATAAACCAACCATGTCTTCATGAGACCATGCAAACACATCCTAGAATTGGGCTAGTAGTGTAACCATGTCTTTCCTCTGGTCTGGAGTGAGGTCTGAACCAATCTAGATTAACTTAGGGTTTTCTAAGGCTCCGAGATTGAAGGAGGTGGTTTGATCAAGGTTGGGTTTAGGTTTATCTTTGACCCATTCTTTGATCTCCTGAGGTATCTCAATGTCCTCTTGTATTTCCATCAAGTTTGAGTCCAGCTTTTCAACAAAGCTACAATCCTTATGGAGAAAAGGCACCTTATTAGCAAGTATAGGCACATCTAAATTAAGTGTCCTGAAATAAAATATGCTTTCACTTAATATATATATGAAACTGTTTAATCATACAAAGTGTTAGCATGTACGGACAAAACAACTACTAATACTGTACAAAAAAAGTAAGCAATTATTATTATCTACAGGGCAGAAGGAGTTTCTTCCCGTTTTACCCTTGTCGACCAATGAAAGGATTGCTGCTCCAATTGGCAAGGGTGAAGTCCGGGTGGACTGCAGCGATGGAGGGGCTGTCATCGTCCTCCTTCTCCCAAATGATGACCATTATGTCTAGGTAATCATCGTCTGGGCTCATCTGGAACAACAACTTATTTCTCCTTTACCAGTATCGGTTTAGGAAATAACATGGCCATCACATGGCCTGACACCTTTACCAGAGACCGTACAGGCTCAGGAACTGTAGGTGGAGATAAACGTCGTACGACTGAAGCTAAAGGAATCTTTTTGTGCTTATAAAGATTCCTGCGACTGGAACTAGCAGTATAGCCTAGTCCTGATGTCCCTGTTTGAATGGGACATTGAATTGGGCTCTTGATGCCCTGATTATCTTTGCCCAACCCTTGTCCAGGTTGATAACCCAATGACATCATTTCTTGAGTGTCCGAAATTACTTCGGCATAAATTTAGGGTATGAGAGGTGGCGCCCCCACAGGGTGGTATTGAGTGTTGCTCACCTCTAGGGCATGAAAACTGATCGGCTCAACTTCTGAATTAAAGCTGATGAGTGCCATGTCACTTTATTTTGGACATTCCGGCTCAGCTTTAACAGTGACTAAGCTATTATTGATAATGTATTTAAGTTGTTGATGAACAGTGGAGGGGACGACCCCAGCCATATGAATCCAGGGTTATCTCCGGTTTGAGCAATTTTACTGATCGTTGCTCAGGGTTATCTCTGAGATTGGACTATTGCAGGTTTTGACCACCCTCAGGGTTGTTTCGTAGATGTGCCTGACTTCTCGGGGTTATCTTTAGGTTTGTGGAATGAGTGCCTCGGGGCTTTTGCCGAGTGTTCTAAAGTTGTTTGCATGGATTTGAAACAAATATTTCTGGGGTTATCTCTGGAACTGCAACTGCATGCCGTGGGGTTATCTCCAAGGTTGATATTATCTTTCCCGGTGTTATCCGGGGCTGAGACTGAGTATTTTGGGGTTATCTCTGAGATGACACTGTCTTCTCTGGTGTGTTTTCCAATATTAGCACGCACACTCCTCGGGGTTATCTCCGAGGTTAAAATTAAAACTCCCGGTGTTGTTGCCAGGGTTGAGGTTGAAACTTTCGGTGGTATTTCCGGATCAGAGCTGGATGTCTCGGGGTTATCATTGAGATGGTGATACTGAATATCCCAGGGTTGTCTTTGGGACTGAATTGAGCTGTCCTCCAGTGTTATCTCTGAAAGATGATTCTGCCTTCCTGCAATGTTAGTAACAGGTATGCCGAAAATTTTGAGTGTCTGCATACTGAGCTGAATGTTGGATCATGCTAGTACTAGTACTAGGAGAATCTACAAGAGCTGTTGGGAACCTAGTGAATGGCTCTTCCTCAGTGTGAAAAGCAATGTCCTCCATGGGCTCTCCATCGTTAGAATTAATACCCGACACTGTAGATACTACCGCAGCCGATGAAGTCTCTATCTCCATCCACGTAGAATACTATCGCGAATAGCCCGGATGGCTAATAGAAAAACAAGCTATCTCAGGATGATCCCAACAAGCATACACCCGGGATCAGTCCTCTACTGATAAATGGCAAGAAGCCACACGCTGACCTAACGCCCCCTCAAAAGGATGGAAATCCTGGAATTGGTCAAACTGTGACATCACAACCAGTGGGTGGTAGGTATTTATGACCCTCAAACCAGCCAGAGGGAGATAATCCATGCCAGGAGCATGAGTAATAAAGCTATAGGGTGAACTAATCCCTGTGCACGGCAGGATGCCAAACGGATCTCCGATCCCTCCCAAGAATACCGACCAAGACATAGCGTCTACAACCTCCGATGACTGAAAGGAGTAATACATAGCTATATCATGGGTAAAGCAGTACCTGTATCGGCGGAAAGTACCAATCGGTCTCAAGTGTGACATAAACCACACGTATAACATGATTGAACTACCTGTAAATACCCTTACAGGGTAGGTGCTGCAGAACGTGGTCGACCTCAATGTCTCAGCCACGATCATCGGGATGATGGTATGACCCTCTGTGAGAGCTCCCACTGCCATGATGACACCTATGTCCATCTTGTTTATATACCGTGGCATGTACACATACACCACTACTCACATCACGAGTACATCCACTCTGGCCACATGCCACTGATCCTCTGGTGTGGTAAAATCCATGGAGTGTCACGCATAGCTGTCCAATGAGCCAAATCCATCTATCAGGAAGCGTTGGGACAATACATGGCTGTAACCCGGCGAGGGTCATGAACTGTCGGCGCATATCTTCGATAGCCATATGAGCGCAAGGTATGTCAAAGGGTAAAGTCGTCAACCGCTCATACTCCTCCAATGTAGGAGTCAACTCCTGTGTACCAAACAGGAAAACCTATCTCTCCGGTATCCTCTGCTACTCTACGATGTAACCCGGCGAGGGTCATGAACTGTCGGCGCATATCTTCGATAGCCATATGAGCGCAAGGTATGTCAAAGGGTAAAGTCGTCAACCGCTCATACTCCTCCAATGTAGGAGTCAACTCCTGTGTACCAAACAGGAAAACCTATCTCTCCGGTATCCAATGCTCCAGCATACCCTCTACAAAGCCTGCGGGAACCTGAAACATCAAGAGGGTCATATAATGCTGTAATAGCTGATCTATAGTCACCATATCTGTTGGTGACATACTATCATACCACGACCTCAGACGGGAGGCTATCAACATTGGTGGGGTGTGATCTATGCGGCTTACTGTCGACGAAGACATTTGTATAGGTTGTATCATAAGACCATCCAGGGGTCAATGCTGAATATCTCTGGACATACATACATATGCGCAACATGATACATGAATGATAAATAATAGATGGCAATATGATGTAGGGAATGGAAAATAGTACATACATTCCTAAGTTCATCATCATCTATATACATCATCTCTATACAGCTAAAAATATATGGAAATGAGGCACAAACGCCATACTACTAACAGATGCCTATCAAAAGATATAGCGAGAATGGGGCACAATCACCTAATATCTAACAGAGGCCTATCAAAAGAGATAATGAGAATACACATCAGAAGAAGATAATGGTGTCAATATCTACATCATCAATCCTGTCCACCTGATGTAACTCCTCCTGAGTCACTAGATCTCTATCAATAGGGATGTCAGACCTATACAAGGGAAAATCTGCACTGATAAAGCCATATGGGTCACCTGAGGGGCCAGCGCCTGAGCTGGAAGGATCAAAAGTATCTGCCTCTGAAGGATCTCTACCTAAGTGCCAGATGAAAAAATATGCCATGTCCAAGTGCTGGGTCAAACGATTAATCTGTGTCGAATGAATCGGATCTCAGACACAGGTTAGCCAATCCGTCATCATAACAGATCCATGAACCATATCCCCCATAAACTAAGTGGCGCGGGTCTGGGCTCCAATGGTACGAGGGGACCACCAGTAATGGAACATATCCTGGGTATGTGAACCCTCTGACAAAGTATATCCGTCCATACCCATCAATGGGATGTCATCGACGGGTGACTGTAACACAGGTTAATAACGCCTGGTAAGAGGCAAGATCGGTACATAATTCTCTCTTGTGGTGCTCTTAATAACACGCTCTCCTAAATAGAGCTCCCATCATCCATCTGTGAAGAGAGGAATCCTACGGGTGGATATCACGTGCTCGACCCCAGTCGAGAATCAATCCTCAAATCCAATGCTCAAGTGTTCCCCAGAGTAGGGAACCCAAGTGAGGACATCAGCTGTCAACAACTCCAACTGTAAGCGACAATGAGTGAAACCCTCCACTACAGGAACTTCCACTAATATGAAGTGATGTCATCGTCGTCCTTGTGGATATGTATCTAAACCTAACACACTCACAGGACGCAAACATGGAAGCCTTTTATAGGCCCAAAACTGCCAACACAATGACAAAACATCTGCTGTGAGTGAACACTCTTAAACTGTATATGGGAAATCAAAAGAGAAATACTCACCAGCAGAAACGGGTAAAATCCTAGCCAAACCTTTGTCAAGCCCTTCAAACGCATACGCATTCCCCTAAGGAAATAGGCAAAGGTGTAGGAGCCCTAATCATACTGTCCAATACGGTCCACCTCTCGAGTGGCACTGATCAAAGTGAATGACACTATAGGAGAGTTATCTGCTATGAAACAACCCCAGATGATAACCAGAAACAATCGTCAAAGAATGTGATCCCTAACTCTTACATCAACGGGCATGGGATCACTCAACAGCCCACTCATATCATCTACGCTCAAAGGACCCGTACGAACGGTCCTACCCTTGAGCGCCTTAGCCGGAACACCCAACAAGGATCTAACAGCAATCGGGGTAATGTTCGTCGTGCATGGCACTGGCGCCCCTCCAAACTCCATACCGGTGATAAACTGCCAATCCGACGATGTCATCATCACCTCACAATCTAATAAATGGAGTGACTAAGTCTGGTGAAACCAGCGCTCAGACAATGCCCTGAGTTAACTCAGGGACAACGACGGGGAAGAATGGAAAAGAACGCCTCAAAACCCTAACCATGCACAATACCTAGGTAATCTGGATGTAGAGCCTAACACAGGGAGTGTATCCTAAACCAGTTCCCTCGAGGCTGTGTAAAGCCAATAACCTACATCACATAAAAATCAATGTCAAAATCCTTGCTCCTCCTCAATAGGAAAAAGGAAGAACAAACACATCTTTTACCTCATTTGTATGCAAGTAAACTAAGGGGTGGCGACTCAAATCACCCAAAAGATCTGGAATAGCCACCTGAATGTCTGGGAAATCCCTATGAGGAATATGAGTAGCAGGAGCTGGAGCCGCTACCGGTACATCCTCCTCCTCATCCTCGACATCTGGTACATCAACCTGGATAGGATGAATCACCGCCTCCACCAAACGACGAGGCTGTCTAACTGAACAGGGTCGAGGCACTTCAGAAGCCCTCCTCCGCACACCTGAAATTGTCCTACGGGAACTACTCAGCTAAACTAGATCCATAATATCTGGACATAAGTCTCCAAATCACCTCAGAAAGGGTGTGGTAAATTCTAACCTGGAGATTTTTCAAATGTATTTTTATGACTATATGCATGCATAAATTACTTTAACATACGCCTACAGTAGAGTTAAAAAATGCATGTCTACCCAATGCCTAGACTTTTGGAAATTTTTTGACAAAGTCTCCTTTATAAATAGGACTATCCATAGGCACATACGCATCTAGGTGGCCATTTAGTAGCACACCTACCGACAGTCATAAAAATTCTATAATGCATGAAAATATCAAAGTCATAATCCATGACGATAGATTAAAACCAGGATATCTTTGCTTACTAACCTTTGCTCATTTGTCCTCAACTAGGATAAAAATAGCATAAAAAGGTACAAATTTGATTATTTCAAAAGTCAATTTTTTTTCAAATAATTATATTCAGCATAGTTTTATACTAATATTTACTATGTTAAACCTTTTTTATCAAGACATATGAGTATGCATATTCACTACTATGTGTTTAGACGCATTTCATATAAAAAGTTATTTTCCAACGGATAGAAACTGGAAAAGAAGACATGCATACGTTATAAGGGCAGTGTATAACACTTGTACGGTGAAGAAATTTGTAGAAAGATGCCCAAACTCAGCAGATCTGAAGAAGAGCTCTCAGATTTCCTGTGCCGTGCAACTTGAAAATGACTTGTGAAAGCCACAGCTGCCTTAAAGACCACCCACGACTGGCCGCAGGTGTACCTACTGTTGCCACATGTGTACCTGCTGCTGCTGTAGGTGTACCTGCTACTAACGCAGGTGTACCTACGGCTCCTCTGGGTTGGGCTAACCCCTCCGGCTCGGTCTAGTTTGAGTTGTAAAGGAGTTCTCACAAGCTGAAGAGGCCAAATTAGGAAAAAAGATGCTACGCGATTGAGCAGATTAGCCTGAAATCCTGGTTTTCGTGGACCAAATTGCGGGTCTACATGTCACTCATTGGTATTCGCCCAGACGTCGGCTTACTATATCAATGATCGCATTTGTTGGAAACTACATTTGGTAATACCTAACTAAGGTTTGATTCCGTCAGTTTGGGGTCACAACTCCAAACACTTATCCTCGGCGGGGGTATCACACATTTTCATCCGTTGATGTACATGTCAACGAAGGTCAAGCAGCCTTGACGTCACTTCAGCTGTTGGTAAGTAAATCCAATGAAGCATCAGAAACCATCCGATAATTTTAGCCGTTGATGCACACGTCAACAAAGGTCAAGTAACCTAGACATTATCCACAGCAGGGATTTCATCCGTTGATATACATTTTAGCGAAGGTCAAGCAACGCTGACAAACACAAACTGTTGGTTGTAACTCCAATAGAACACTATAAGGACTTGGTAATATAAACCAGGGATGAACATCCTCATCGGGGAGGACCAATGATGTAATATGTTATACACATCCTTAAAAGGTAAAGTACAACCCCACAGAGTCTCTTGCACATGAGAAGAGCATCTATGGTGGAAAATCTGTACCAAGGATTATGGACTTTGGTGATAACCCCAACGTTAACATCCTTAAAGTTCCTGACAACTTTAGAGCACATATCCAAGCAGTTCGTCAGGTTTATCTGTGAAAATTCCAGTCCACATCACAAGTTATAAGGGTGACTGTGACACCCCCAAATCCGGGTTACCTGACCCCCGAGTTTCGTACTCACGATTCATAATATAAATAACATTTAACTACCCATTTAATTATAAATAGGAACATACACCTCATTAACTGATATAGTTAATACATTACCCTAGGTTCTCTAACCTTAACATTAAAAACATACCCTTTAGTTATACAAAAAGGGTTCTCAAATACAACATAATAATAATGTTCATAAATTTATGCTATCACTATAACTTTGCCTTTGCTCTTCATAGCACCTCCTGCCACTTCGTTTCTAGCTGAAATATTTTATTTAGCAAGGGTGAGCAACAAATTTGCGCTGCAAATTAAGACATACAATGAATGTATAAGAATTAGAACAACAGACTATCTATTTGGATGGAATAACACCAAAGTTTGGGAAACTTTGAAATATCTAATCAATTTATTCTTCTTTAACCAATCTTCTCGCAACCAATGCAATACAATAATGAAATAATACAATGCTTTCAAGTTTCTATGACATTCTATTGAATAACAATTTTGAAATATTCTCCAAAGTTTATATTGAATGATCTTAAATGATCTTAAAATTCTATTCTCGAGTAACTATCAAAGATTTACTTTGATATACCCAAATAGCAAGATAGAAATATTTTCCAGAATTTATGCTAAGTGATCACAAAGGATCTAGAATTTCTCTTCTCGAGTAACTATCAAAGATTTACTTTGATATACCAAGGTGTAACATGTAACCATAAAGATTAAATCATACCCCTCTGCAAGTACTTAGAGCGGCCAACTCCTTGTACCCTATATTATGCATAATACTTAAAACGCGCGCAAAAGCCGATATACGACCAAATATGTTCCCTTTATATAAAAAGTTGTTCTTCTCAGTTTTTGAATCAAAATTTAATTTAACAATGAAATATTATGATTTCAATATTTAGTCACTTCTCAATCTAGCCGAAATAATTGGCATTGATCTGTCAATAATAATTAAATTACCTTCTCAAACCTATCGAGTTCTAACAATTGTTCGTCTAGCTAGAATAATTAGCTCAGACATATCTCAACACAATTCGACAATGAACAAAATTATCTGTACTGTCAATACTAGCTTCTATAGATGTAAGTATCCAATAATAGTTATTCTCTAATTATATTCTCATAATTCAGTAATTCAATTTGGATTAATAAACATGCATTAACTGTGAATAATCAACAATAAATTATTGGACGTGGTCTAATTAACAATAATTAACCACCATAATAATTGAACAAATATAACTCAAGGTTGAGTTAAAAAAACTTGCCTTCTGCGTTGATTACTGCTACACAGTATACTTATCTGCGTTCGTAAGACCTATAATCAACAATATCGGTCTTACAATTAACACAATAATTTATAACATGTATCACTATAATTTACAGTCAGTCTTTCTCATAGGCACATTATCACATAGCCACATTAGTGTTCATAACCTATATAAACATCTATCAAGTCTAACTAGTTCGGTCTGGTTGGACTTCGGTCTATTCTCGGTGTACAAGTCATCATATCCGACAATTTACACCTTTATTGTCACTTAAACTCGATCTGAAAGCTCCAATAGTATTTTAGATAACTCATATATCGTTTATAATATTTTCGGAAGCTTTTAATAATTTATAAACAATTATTATAATTTATAATAATTTTTCAAACACTTAAATCATTTTTAAATGATTTAATTATCAAATAATCTTATCATCATCAATATTTAATAATATAAAAATATTAATGACATACTTGTCAAAATATTAAAGTTATTATTAATAACTTCAAATATTTTTAAATCATCAATATTCTACTTAAATGATTTTTAAAATAATTAAAATTATTTTTAAATCATCACCATTAATATTTAAATAGTAATGAAATTATTATAAAATTATTAAAAGTCCTTAATTATAACTTAAAATATTTTTAAATCATTTTACTCATTTTTAAATAATTTTTAAATCAATAAAACACATTTTTAATTCATTTATTTAATATAATAATTAAATAAATATATTATCATTAATATTAATTTATTAATGAGAATTTTTCAAAAATATTGAAAATTATATTTTATAATTCAAAATATTTTTAAACACTTAATTCTTATTTAAAATGATTTTTATAATATTAAAATCATTTTTCTCTAATTTATTTAATACACTAATTAAATAAATTAAATATCATTAATATTCAAATAATATAAATATTAACGAAAAATATTCCAAATAATTAAAAGTTATTTTTTAGAATTTTAAATGATTTTTAAAACCATTTTTGTAATTTTTAGAATTTATTTTCTATTTTTAATTAATTTCCAAAAATTCAGAAATTAAAAATTAATTAAACCGTCGCTAATGGCCTATAGCGACACTTTATGTCGTGTTAGGTGTTCTTGAGCTCAAGAACACTGATAGTCGGCAATATCAAGGGGTCAACTTTGACCGTCAATAATTCTCAATCCAAAATGCTTCTAGGCAATCTCTAACCATGATCTTGTAGTGTTTATGTAACACTAGAAGAATCAACCATCAACAAAGTCATAACATAACTCAGATGCAAGATCCGAGCCTTTTAAGGTGCTGTCAGAACATTTCTGGGTTTTCCAGAAACCTAGATAGTTCGACCGGTCATCTTGTAGCTAGATTATATACTTGTTCTGGTCATCAAACAGGTGGGTTATTGGTTCATACTTCTAGTAAATATTCCAAGGAACAACTACATATCTTTATATCAGTCCAACAAATTCACATGTGCCAGATTTATATCTGTCAAAGGATGTCATAAAGTGTGTTCATCCGTTTATGGGTTTTTCCCCAGAAACGCGAAATCAGCGCGAGTGGCCTACTTTGACCACTTGCTACATCGTTTCTGCTTACTGTTTGAAGGTTCTAAAAGCATTAAACTATAGTCCAGTCAACAAGCTACAAACTAGATATCACAACATCATCAAAAACACATAAAATCTGACAAATTAAGAAGCTTAAAAATGTTGTCAGACTCGGTTTTATACTTTCTAGGTTACCTAGAATTCTACTCTGTCATGGTCGGTCAACCGAGTTTGACCTATTTTTACTCAAAATCTAAAAATCATCTAACTACGATTCCAGTTCCAGGATAAAGTACTAATGTCAGACTACACATACAAAGCTTAAAACAACAAAAATAATAAATAGGGAAGAATCTATGGGCTCTGACATTTGCTCGTCAGACCAAAATTTTTGCTCTTGGACGATTTTTGAAAAACTTAATTTTAAAGCCATTTGATGCTATGGATCCATAATGGATCATCGTAGATCAACTAAAAACAACTTCTAAGACAAATATAAACACTTAAACACGAATTTTTACAAAACATACAAGATCAAAGGCTAGCTAGGGTTTATACCTTTCAAACGCAAAGCTTTGATATTAGATCTCCTTAGTTGTTTTTGATGTTTGTAGAGGTTAATATATAACTGAAATACTTATGATTTTCGAAAGTCTAGATGAGAGAAAGAGTTGGTGAGATCAAGAGAGAAAATGGGCAAGCTTTTTGTGATTTTCTCTCTCCCAAATCTATATATATTACATAGATGCATGAATAATCTGATCTTGCTGTCAATTGGAGGCTGGTTTGCTGAGATTTTATGTCACAAAGTCAAGATAGTGGTTTACCAACTAAAGGTCTTGGCAAATATTGCAAGTTACCTAATTAAAAATCCAAAAAGGGCATTTTGGTCATTTATATGATATTTTTAATGGCATACAAGACTTTTATCCAAACCCTTAGGGTTTAACCATAAGATTCTAATTCTTAGGTTTTAAAAGTTTAGTTTCTAGGATTTTTCTAATTAGGGTTTTAAAATAGAAAAAAATAATATTTCTAAAATATAATTAGGGTTTCCTAATTATATTAACACTTACTAGTCACATTAGGGCTTGCTAATTAGGATTAGGGTTTTTTAATTATACAATAGGGTTTTTAATCTGGAGATTAGGGTTTCTAATCCCTTATTAGGGTTTACTAATATTGTACCCTTCCCGATCAATCATTGATCAATAAATTCTAAACAGTACAAACACGTGCCCATCAATATAATTATTTTAATTATATTTTCTATTGAATCCCTATCCGGACTTAGGGTTAGGGTTTCTAACTTTGTTAAACACGACTCTACTCTCATTTTCTCAATCAATACACAAATTGACTACATCTCGAAACTCGTATCACAGATACACAGCACAATATTGATAATTAATATTAATATTAATAAAAAAAATTATTCGTGAAATTCGTATTATTCGAAATCCCGAGTTATCGCATTCACCCCTCCTTAAAAGGATTTCATCCTCGAAATCACCTCTTTCTTATTCTCTACAATCTTTTAAAGTTGTATCATTAATTCATTCTTATCAACACAATATTAAATTTGTGTCTCAAAATTCTAACCTATGACTTGGATCTATAAAAGAAACCAATTCACAGCAATATCTAACCAAGATTACTCGCGTAATAACATTTCTAAACGAAATCGTTACTTGTTGCGTCCTCCTGAGTAGCCACTACATCTTGCACCGTCATATTGAATGCACGGGCCAATGGTCTTCCTGGCTGAGCAGGTCTTTGAATCACCAAGGTTCCACTACTGGGTCTATTGTTGCCACTTCCCTTCTCCGTATTTCTCTTTGGACAGTTCTAAACCAGATGATCCGTTGATCCACACACAAAGTAACCTTATATTTTCTTCAGATTGGGACAATTGGGTGACACGTGCCCCTCTTGTCCGCCGTTGTAACAAACTCCCTTCTTCTTCAGGCAAACTCCAGCATGATTACTGCCACAGGTAGAACATGGCTCCCCTCCTTTCTTATTCCCCTCTATCTTGTAACCCGACTGGGTATTCTCGCTCCACTTCCTTTTGTTAGGGTTACTACCACCACTACTTCCTCCATCGTTTGTCTTTTTCTTCTTCTCCTGATGAAATCGAGATGCAGCTTCGCTCATTCCTTTAGCAATTAACGCTTTCTCCAGTAGAGCCGAAAAGGTATTAATCTACAATACCGCTACCTTATTGAATATACCCGGCTTCAGTCCATTCTTGAATCTTCTCGCTTTTCTCACCTATATGTCCACCTGATGAGGTACAAATCTTGCCAACTCGTTGAATTTGGCAGCATATTCAGACACCGACATATTCTTCTGCTTCAGTTCCAAAAACTTAACCTCCATCCGAGCTTGCATACTTAACGAAAAGTAGTTCTCAAATAATAACTCCTTGAATCTTGTCCAAGTTACTACAGTTGTACCAGCTCTCGCTTGATTAGTCTCCCACTAGTATTTGGCTTCTCCCTACATCAAATAAGTTACAAAGGCTGTCTTTTGCTCTTCCGCCACCCTCGCAATAATGAATACTTTCTCCATTTTTTTCACCCAAGTTTGGGCTTCATTCGAATTCATGGTTCCCTTGAATTCTGGCGGTCCTACCGCTTTAAAATCCTTAAAATTCACCAATCTGTCTGTTGGTTGTTCTTTCACTATTCCTCTTCCTGCTAGAGCTCTATTTCTCATAGCTTCGGCTATCAAATTTATAAAATTCTTCATCGGGTCAGCTTGACCTCCCTCACTATTCACTGACTGTTCTTCTCTTTGATTTTGATTCTGTTGTCTAGGCGACATTATCTGATTAAAATCTTACATTAATTCTCTTTCTCTACACATTCTTAACACAACAAGAATTCAACACATATTTCTCATATATTCGCATATTTATTTAAATAGCACATAGTAAATTTAGTACTTAATACATATTACTATCCCTTTTTAAATAAATTTTAGGATTAACAACACAATTTCACACAAAAAATTGCAATTCTTCAACTTTACACAAAAAGTTACTATTTTCCATTTTTCACATAACTACTACCAGTTCGTCAAACTTACCACACTCATGAGTTCGGGAACTTGCCACAATTATATGAGTGCATGAACTTATCCTAGTCAGACTTTTGGCGTCCATTCGCTGAGGGGTTCAAAATATTTCATATAATATGAGTCATTAACTTACCATAAGTATGAGTTTTAAGAACATACAAATTAATCTTAATCTTATATTCATATAGAAAATAAAGATTTCATTCATACAAACATATTTATATTTACATATGTTTACACACTGTTCTCGATATTGGAATCATTAATATCATAACCCACTACCAAAAGTTACTACTTCTTATATATAAGTTGTCTACCGTCCACTCCCTTCACCAGTCTTCTTCTTGATGGGACACTTGTTGAATCTGTGACCCATCCTTCCACATGAATAACACTTCCTCATATTCGGCTTAGGATAATGTAGGGAAATATGTCCTTCCTATTTACAGTTGAAGCACACGTTCTTCCACATCATGCATTCTTCCGCGTAAGTCTTTCTACACTTGCTACAAACTTGTTTCTTCTTCAGGTTTGAATTTTCAGAATTATTGTTGTCGTTGTCCCTCTTTCTCTTTTTCTTGCCTTTCTTATGCTTGATTGTTCCTTCAGACGATCCACCACCTTCAGTCTTCATCCTTTCCACATGCGCCTTCAGCTCATTCCGTTCTTCAGTCATTTCGCGTAACGCTCGCTCCGTCTTCCATAACTCCTATAAGAGAAACACTTTACTTCGGAGTTCTTGGACTTCTGCAGATTCTTGATCTTTCTCTCCAACTTTTGTCTTATTCTTTTTCTCCACCTTAGCTTCTACGGACTCCGCCTCCTCATCACCACTCAGATACATCTCGGGATAATCGTCATGATCGCTCCCCAGATTGACCATAGGTTCATCTTCTCCCACCTTTTCAACTGATTCACTTTGCGCTGGCACCTCGGCTTCTGGCATTGGTGCAACAGCCGCTAGCATCTCTGCACTCATTTTATCTTCTCTAGACATCCTACAATTAGTTTAAACAACTTGATTAATACTTCACCAGTGCGAAATTCTCACACTATGTGTCCACATATCTCACCATTAATGCACTTCGACAATGCCTCACTTATAACTCTAAATGAGTATTCTCTATCTCTCGCTTATTGTTATAATCCTAGGGTTTTCCCCAACTTGCTTAAGGTTTATAACCTACAGCTTTGATACCAACCTGTGACACCCCCAAATCTGGGTTACCTGACCCCCGAGTTTGGTGCTCACGATTCACAATATAAATAACATTTAACTACCCGTTTAATTATAAATAGGAACATACACCTCATTAACTGATATAGTTAATACATCACCCCAGGTTCTCTAACCTTAACATTAAAAATATACCCTTTAGTTGTACAAAAAGGGTTTTCAAATACAACATAATAATAATGTTCATAAAGCTATGCTATCACTATGCCTTTGCCTTTGTTCTTCACGGCACCTCCTGCCACTTCGTGCCTAGCTAAAAAGTTTTATTTAGCAAGGGTGAACAACAAATTTGCCCCGCAAGTTAAGACATACAATGAATGTATAAGAATCAGAACAACATACTATCAATTTGGATATAATGACACCAAAGTTCAAGGAACTTTGAATTATCTAAACAATTTATTCTTCTTTAACCAATCTTCTCGCAACCTATGCAATACAATAATGAATGAATACAATGCTTTCAAGTTTCTAGGACATTCTATTGAATAATAATTTTGAAATATTCTCCAGAGTTTATATTGAATGATCTTAAATGATCTTGATATTATATTCTCGAGTAACTATCAAAGATTTACTTTGATATACCCAAATAACAAGATGGAAATATTTTTCGAAATTAATGTTGAGTGATCACAAAGGATCTAGAACTTCTATTCTCGGGTAACTATCAAAGATTTACTTTAATATACCAAGGTGTATCATATAACCATAAAGATTAAATCATACCCCTCTATAAGTACTTAGAGCGGCCAACTCCTTGTACACTATATTATGCATAATACTTAAAACGCGCGCAAAAGCTGATATACGACCAACTATGTTCCCTTTATATAAAAGGTTGTTCTTCTCAGCCTTTGAATCAAAATTTGATATAACAACGAAATATTATGATTTCAATATTTAGTCACTTCTCGATCTAGCCGAAATAATTGGCATCGATCTGTCAATAATAATTAAATTACCTTTTCGAACCTATCAAGTTCTAACAATTGTTCGTCTAGCTAGAATAATTAGCTCAGACATATCTCAACACAATTCAATAATAAACAAGAATTATCTGTACTGTCAATACTAGCTTCTACGGATGTAAGTATCCAACAATAGTTATTCTCTAATTATATTCTCAAAATTAACTAATTCAATTTGAATTAATAAATATGCACTAACTGCGAATAATCAACAATAAATTATTGGACGTGGTCTAATCAACAATAATTAACCACCATAATAATTGAACAAATATAACTCAAGGTTGAGTTAAGGAAACTTGCCTTCTGCGTTAATTACTGCTACACAATATACTTATCTGTGTTCGTAAGACCTATAATCAACAATATCAGTCTTACAATTAGCACAATAATTTATAACACGTATCACTATAATTTACAGTCAGTCTTTCTCCTAGGCACATTACCACATAGCCACATTAGTCTTCATAACCTATATAAACACCTATCAAGTTTAACTAGTTCGGTCTGGTTGGACTTCGGTCTATTCTAGGTGTACAGGTCATCCTATTCGACAATTTACACCTGTATTGTCGCTTAAACTCGGTCTCAAAGCTCCAATATTATTTTCGATAAGTCGTGTATCATTTATAATATTTTTCGAAAGCTTTTAATAATTTATAAACAATTATTATAATTTATAATAATTTTTTAAACACTTAAATCATTTTTAAATGATTTAATTATCAAATAATCTTATTATCATTAATATTTAATAATATAAAAATATTAATGACATACTTGCCAAAATATTAAAGTTATTATTAATAACTTAAAATATTTTTAAATCATTAAATTTATTTGATCATTAAATCATTCTACTTAAATGATTTTTAAAATAATTAAAATTATTTTTAAATCATCACCATTAATATTTAAATATTAATGAAATTATAATAAAAATATTAAAAGTCCTTAATTATAACTTAAAATATATTTAAATTATTTCCTCATTTTTAAATAATTTCTAAATCAATAAAACCATTTTTAATTCATTTATTTAATATAATAATTAAGTAAATCTATTATCATTAATATTAATTTATTAGTGAGAATTTTTTAAAAATATTGAAAATTAAATTTTATAATTCAAAATATTTTTAAACACTTTATTCTTATTTAAAATAATTTTTTTAATATTAAAATCATTTTTCTCTAATTTATTTAATATACTAATTAAATAAATTATATATCATTAATATTCAAATAATATAAATATTAATGAAAAATATCCCAAATAATTAAAAGTTATTTTTCAGAATTTTAAATGATTTTTAAAACTATTTTTGTAATTTTTAGAATTTATTTTTTATTTTTAATTAATTTCCAGAATTTTAGAAATTAAAAATTATTTAAACCGTCGCTAATGGCCTATAGCGACACTTTCTGTCGTGTTAGGTGTTCTTGAGCTCAAGAACACTGACATCCGGCAATATCAAGGGGTCAACTTTGACCGTAAATAATTCTCAAACCCAAATGTTTCGGGGCAATCTCTAACCACGATCTTATAGTGTTTATGTAACACTACAAGAATCAACCATCAATAAAGTCATAACATAATTCAGATGCAAGATCTGAGTCTTCTAAGGCGCTGTCATAACATTTCTGGGTTTTCTAGAAACCCATATAGTTCGACTGGTCATGTTGTAGCTCGATTATATACATGTTCTGGTCATCAAACAGGTGGGTTCTTGGTTCATACTTTTAGTACATATTCCAAGGAACAACTACATATCTTTATCTCAGTCCAACAACATCACATGTGCCAGATTTATCTCGGTCAATGGATGTCAAAAAGTGTGTTCATCCGTTTCTGGGTTTTTCCCCAGAAACGAGAAATCAGCGCAAGTGGCCTACTTTGACCACTTGCCACATCGATTCTGCTTACTGTTTGAAGGTTCTAAAAGCATTAAACTATATTCCAGTCAACAAGCTACAAACTAGATTTTACAACATCGTCAAAAAAACATAAAACCTAACAAATTACGAAGCTTAAAAATGTTGCCAGACTCGGTTTTATACTTTCTGGGTTACCAAGAAATCTACTCGGTCATGGTCGGTCAACCGACTTTGACCGATTATAGCTCAAAATCTGGAAATCAACTGACTACGATTCCAGTTCCAGAATAAAGTACTCATGTCAGACTACCCATACAAAGCTTAAAACAACAAAAATAATAAACAGGGAAGAATCTATGGGCTCTGACATTTGCTTGTCAAACCAAAATTTTTGCTCTTGGACAGTTTTTGAAAAACTCAATTTTAAAGCCATTTGATGCTATAAATTCATAATACATCATCATAAATCAACTAAAAACAACTTCTAAGACAAATATAAACACTTAAACATGAATTTTTACAAAACATACAAGATCAAAGGCTACCTAGGGTTTATACCTTTCGAACGCAAAGCTTTGATCTTAGATCTCCTTAGTTGTTTTTGATGCTTGTAGAGGTTAATATATAACTGAAATACTTGTGATTTTTGGATGTTTTGATGAGAGAAAGAGTTGGTGAGAGCAAGAGAGAAAATGGACAAGCTTTTCGTGATTTTCTCTTTCCTAAATCTATATATATTACATAGATGCATGAATGATCTGATCTTGCTGTCAATTGGAAGCTGGTTTGCTGAGATTTTATGTCACAAAGTCAAGATAGTGGTTTATCGACTAAAGGTCTTGGCAAATATTGCAAGTTACCTAATTTTAAATCTAAAAAGGGCATTTTGGTCATTTGTATGATATTTTTAATGGCATACAAGACTTTTATCCAAACCCTTAGGGTTTAACCCTTAGGGTTTAATCCTAAGATTCTAACCCTTGGGTTTTAAAACTTTAAATTCTAGGATTTTTCTAATTAGGGTTTTAGAATAGAAAAAATTAATATTTCTAAAATTTAATTAGGGTTTCCTAATTATATTAACACTTACTAATCACATTAGGACTTGCTAATTAGGATTAGGGTTTCTTAATTATATAATAGGGTTTCGAATCTGGAGATTAGGATTTCTAATCCCTTATTAGGGTTTACTAATATTGTACCCTACCCGATCAATCATTGATCAATAAATTCTAAACAGTACTAACACGTACCCATCAATATAATTATTTTAATTGTACTTTCTATCGAATCCCTATTTGGACTTATGGTTAGGGTTTCTAACTTTGTTAAGCACAACTCTACTCTCATTTTCTCATTCAATACACAAATTGACTACATCTCGAAACTCGTGTCACAGATACACATCACAATATTGATAATTAATATTAACATTAATAATAATAAAAAATTATTCATAAAATTCGAATTATTCGAAATCCCGGGTTATCACAGTGATGGTCGTCACATCCCATTGGAACACAGTCCAAACAAGCATACATCATACATTTGCATCATGCTGCAGTACATTGCATTGTGAATATCTTATTGCATTTCAAGTGTCTAGTAGTCTTTATGCTATCCATGCCATTACACTCCATGAATACGATAAAGAGGGGCATATGTAGACATTCGAAATTTTGCATTCCTGTTACTAACCTTGCAGGAGGGCAAAATCGTCTTTTAAAGATAACCTTGGAAGTTAAATCAGCACAGTCCCGGGATGCTCTGTTTGCCATCTCGGAGATGACCCCGAGATATACAGTTACAATCCCGGAGATAACCCCGGGATACTCAGTTTCAACCTCGGAGATAACCCCGAGGAATGTAGTTACGGTTCCGGAGACAACACTGGAGAAATTTGCCATCTCGGAGACAACCCCGAGATGTTCAGTCCCAATCCTGGAGACAACCTCGGGATCTTCAATCCAATCTTGGAGATAACCCTGAGGGATGCAGTTGCAGTTTCAGAGATGATCCCGAAAATGCTCTTTTCCGCTCCCAGCAATAAGCTTCAACACTCGGTGATAACCCCGAGGCACTCATTCCCCAAGCTCGGAGATAACCCCGGGAGGTCAGGAACACCTCAGAGACAACCCTGACGATGGTTAACACTTGCAGCAGTCCAATCTCAGAGATAACCTTGATCAACAACCGCTAAAATAGCTCAAACTGGAGATATCCTCGGTGAGGGACAAAACCGTCATTTGCCATCTCAATCCCCCATTGTGCCATCTCAACAACATTTAAACATATATTCTACATAGAAATGTCCTACAAGAACCAATGAGCTCCAATTCCGAGTGACTACTGCACAAGACAGCACACTAGATAGTAATTGAAGCTTAAAGACCAAGGGCATGGTCCAATCTTCCTGACTTCGTACAACCTCTAATCCCATGTCATTGTGTAGCTCTCGACAACAGCATGCCATAAAATGTCTTATACACCTCGATCGGATGCCCAAATGGAAGTTTTAAAAGTTCTAGCGGACAACACGTTGCACGAGTGCACGTACTTCGAGACGACGAGACCCGCGGAACCCGGGGCACCCTGGGCAGCAGTTGCATTTTCGGCTGCCGCATGTACACCTGTTGCTGCTGCCTCTATAAATAGAGGGCTTGGGCAGCCATTTTGCATAAAAAAAGGCGAGGAAGCCCTGTCCAATTTGCTCTGTACACACTACAAACTGAGTGCTTTCTCATTTTAAACACTTATGAGCTTTTATATTGCTATATTTTTACCGGCAGGAGCCGAGTGTTCATCCATTTAATGTTATTGAAGTCTTCTTTGGCAGTTCACTGTAAGCCTTCTTACACTTTTTTAAGCCTTTCTACACTATTGTGCACACACAGTTCTGCACGTTGAGAGTCGTGTTGTGTGTGTATGCCCGGACTTCGGTCCGTGGCTTTTATTTTATTTTTTGTATATATATATATATATATATATATATATATATATATATATATATATTGTAAGACCCCAACTTATTAATGAATAAAATCAAATTTTCTCTAAATATTATTGTGAATAATAAGGGGTTAATTTAATATAATACTTTGGTTATGGGTGAAATGTGTAAATTTTGCAAAATAAGCAAGTGGTTATAAAATATTCATTTTGTCGGGGAATATTCGTTTGGTCGTGGAATATTCTTGCTGTCGGGGAATATTTGTACGACGGCGCAGCCTTGTGTGGGCCCCATAACGAAAAGCGATTGGATGAAGAAAACGACAAGTATACGTTATTTATAAATAACGGCGTAGTTGTTACCGTTAATACTGTTAGAATACCCGGTGGTTAAAATACAGTAGCACACGGTATTGCACCAATTA
The DNA here is from genome assembly GCA_016801055.1 of Panax notoginseng. Taxonomy (NCBI): domain Eukaryota; kingdom Viridiplantae; phylum Streptophyta; class Magnoliopsida; order Apiales; family Araliaceae; genus Panax; species Panax notoginseng. Next base: position 64,728,555 of record CM029015.1, on the reverse strand, counting down.
TTGATTCTTACGTAAGAAGGCACTACTCAATAATTGTTACAGTAGTTATTGTTCAATATTTTATTTTATTGATTCAATAATTGTTGCGTTGATATTTTATATTATTGTTGTTTCAATAATTGTTGCTGCACAGTATTTTCCTTTATTAGATCAATAATTCATATTATTTGAATAATATTATTAGATAACATTATTGGCAATGTCTAGAAAGTTCTGTCTAAGGAGAGGTTTGGTCATCTAATTGCGCGCCAGTAAGGAGAAATCCTTATTGGAAAGCCCCCTCTTTCCTGGGAACGGCCTGGTTGTCATAAATGTGATTCTGTAATATTATTTGTGAATAATTAATTATTGATTCATGTGATAAGGAAATATTTATTTTATGTGGATATAAATGAGGGATATATTTTTGTGGTTAAAAATGAAGGAGTTAATGTTGAGGTGTTTTATCAGTATTTTTATCGGAATGGAGGTATTAAAAATCAAATCAGGGTTTTTGAGAAATATTGCGGGTGTTATAATTTTTAATCCGACCGTTGGATCGTGGTAATTTTTGGATATGTTATACATATATAAGTTGATTATATGTCCACAAATTTTGAACCGTTAAAAATGAACGTATGATTTATTATGAATTTTACGAGATGACTGGTTCAGAAATTGTTGAATTTTCGTTTATCATTTTGATGGAAAATTCTAGAATTGGTGGGCCCCACTTGTGGTTGGTGGAGAAATGTGCTGAATTATATTTCAAATGTGGTGGGTGGGAATAGTAGCAGGTAAAGCCATCAGGTTGCAGGTCAAACCTACTAAAATTTTCCTATAAATAGAGGGCTAAGTTAGAATTGAAAATCACACCAGAAACAAGTTTTCTCTCTTTCTCTCTCTAGATTATTGAGTGTATTTTGTGAGTATTTAGATACTTTGAGAGTTTCTATTCATCAGAGCAAGTTTCTTTCAGCCTTATACCGGTATTCCGACCAGAAGTACTGATATCTTGAGGTAAGGGATATTATTTTCTTCTTAATGATATTATTTTCTTCAATATCATTATGCTGAAATATTGATATGAGTTTTTATTAAATTTGGAACTTTTTGTGTCGGAGTTACTATTCACGTATACGGCACTATTCACGTATACGGTACTATTCACGAATACGGCACTATTCACCGAAAAATAAAAATTTTCCCTTTTTGTCCAAGATGTCTATTATGGTTACTATCTTTGATTGTATCCATGTTTTGATCTTTATTTTTGAATTCTGCTTCACAATTGATTATTATAAAGTATTATTGATCTTGGATAAACTGTTATACGAATCCCTACTATTTGTCCTTCTGTCTCATTGGATTCGTTCTCTTTAAGATATTTTTCATCATCCTCAGTCTTAAATGATGATATTACTGAATATCTTTGGCCTGTAGTGCAAAGATGTATGATTACTTGATGAATATATTTGGCCTGTAGTGCAAAGATGAACATGTGTTGAGATGAACATGACTGACAGGTGATACAAATGAATATCTTTGGCCTGTAGTGCAAAGATGAATATTTGGATAAAGATGATTATTAATTGATGTTACAGGGATAAAATATTGATGATGAACTTTTAAATCTTAGAAGATAGTAGAATTCTTTCTCTACTTGACTCTTCTAATGGTTTGTTGTTTCCGCTGCAGTTGTTGATCTAAAACTTGTTGTCGATTATATTCTATCAGATTTTTCCCTGTTGAGGACTAACGATAATTTGTTGTATATTATCTTAGTCATAATATTCTTTACTGGGCTAGTTGAGCTCACCCTTTTCCTTTTTGTTCCATTTTTCTTCTCAGGAGGTGAGAACATAGCAGGATCTAGTCGGGGTATGGAGTGATGGTTCTAGAAAGATATTTTAGCAGTCCTCACTATTTCTATAAAATAGTGTTTGAATAATTGTAATGAGGATTTATTTGAGTGTGGATATTGTCCAGAAGACAATATTTTTATTTAAACTCACAGTATGTGTTGTCGTATTTTGCACGACAATTGTATTATTGAAGTTGTAGTTTGCTTTCTGTACCATGTATTTGGCGACTCAGAATGGGTGTTGTATACCTATTTTGGGGGCGTCACACACACACACACACACACACACACACACACACACATATATATATATATATATATATATATATATATATATATATATATATATATATATATATATATATATACTAACATTCTCAAGGTATGCCTCGATTGAGCCTGGATTTTACATCCGGAGCGTTTATTGCTTTTATATATATGTTAAATCCATTTTATTCGAGCCGAACACGTAATAAAATGGAAGTATTAAAGGCCTCAATTACTATTGAGCACAAGGGATTGAAAAAGCTCTTTTACAAAACATCACTGCTATATCTTGTTAAACTGAATTTTTATACATAAATTCAAACCCTTTGTATATAGGTGCAAATGAGGCATATCACTACTTCCAAAGAATTGCACATTGATCCACACACACACACATTCGTATAACAGTTTAATTGAAAAGTGGCGGTCATCGTGGCAACACGGATGTCGGGGGGTGCCTAACACCTTCCCTCCGCATAATCAAGTCCCAGACTCTAACGAATCTCGGTTTCACAAACCTGTTAAACAGTGTCACATCACTGGGTCAATGTGTAAATCTTTACTCGGTTGTGTTGGTACAACCATTTTAAAATCCAACTGGCGACTCTTAAAGTCGAATCGTCGACACATACATGTCGGGCCTTTTCACAACTTGTTTTTTCAAACAAATCTCACCTAACATGAGAACACCAAAAGACAAAAACAGAAATTGGACAAATAAAAATCTTGACGTCGACATATATACAATACTATAACTACTAAGCTTATACATCTAGACTTAATCTAACATTCCACACTCCACGGTGCTCTGGTATTCCTTCTGAGTAATGTGCACCACCAAATCTCGGCTTATGGCGTGTCGGGTCTGTCCCTGCTCTACTGGGTAATGATGTACCCCATCAATCAACCTTTACATGGCTGTGCGCAAAGCATAGCTCATCTTGTTCATCTTTCATCTTTTACATCTCACCACATCCTCTAAGTCATTAGCCCGATCATTAGTTTCTTCACACTTCTCTCCGAAGTGGATCCTATCAATCACCTCTAACTCTGACTGAGTACGGAGTGCTTCTTTTTCTGTCCTCTTACTCAACTCTCTCTGCTCCATCTCTTCCAACTTCCCTACTAGCACTACATTCCTAGCCACCGACCTATGAAACAATGTCCCCATCTGGATCCCCGGCTCCTTTCGGTGAGCAATCTCCAACTCCATCTCCTGCATCACTAACTTCCTCTAATGGTCCTCGTCCCTCAGTTTCTGAAACTCGGACTCCCTCTTTCTATCCTCAGCCTCTCACTCCTCAACTCTAGTTCCTAACTCCAGAATCTACTCCTCATACTCCCTCAACATCCGATCCTCGAAATTAGCCTCGTCGGAGTCCTCTATAGGCTCAGGCTCTTCCTCTGGATCAGACTCCTCGGGTAATGGCTCCATCTCCTCCTCCTAGTCATCATCGTCGATAGGTGCCACTACTATTATGGGCCCCACTATCGAAGGTGTCTCATAGACCATGTGTATGTCACGCGGCTCCTACTTTACTACTCGGCTAGGTCCTCCCATGTCAGTCATCCTACAATCACCAAAATAAGACAAAACAAACAACAACTCCATTAGGATGTTAAACAAACATAAGTTCATTGTATATAATGAAATTATATTTCATAACACACTAAGCCTCTCTCTAAGAACACTCTACATGAGTCTCATCCCTCTCTATCTTCTAAGTTCTAATAAATTATAATCTAAGGAATCTCGTTCCTAAGGTTTATAACTACAGCTCTTATACCAACCTGTAACGCCCTGAAATCCGGTCTATCTTCACACCCGAATTTCATGCATCACGAGTACGTCATCTTCCAAACATACATCATTATATAGTGAAATATAATAACATACATTCTCAAATCCCAGGTTCTAAAACCTTATAATCTCTTTCATTACAATTAATGATAAATACATTATTCATTTCATCTTATAAGAGTGACTTTTATTCACCACTAAGGATACGTAACAGTTCATTAAACTAATCTATAGTTCAATTAAACTATTCTATATTACAAGTCTTCACTCGATCTTTACGCACATTCACATACTGAATGGCATTTCTTCTGGATACCGTTAAACTTGATCTTTACGGGATCCTTAAGTTCTTTCTAACCTCGTACACTCAAAATGTTTTTCATTTAAAACAAGTGTGAGCATTCAATTGCCTAGCAAGTTATAGCAGTTGAATAAACAACTTCAAGAATTTAGACATTCTTTTAAGACTTCAATAACAGAACAAAGGTTACGAAGCAACTTGAATAATTGGAATAATCTCGATTCCTATCATTTTAAAATATTAGTCACATACACATTAAAATACTTTCATTCTTCAACCTTTTTCCATACACATCATGTCTAGCTAGAATCATTAGCACAGACTTAACAATAATATTTCATGTATAAGCAGAACATACTCATATTGAACAGTATAATCATAGAACAGTTCATCTCAAATAAACACCGAAGTGTTCAAATTGTGGCACAAGCCCTCATACATACTACCACCTTGTACAAATATCGCATATTTGCACATAGACAAGACTTCTCAAGTTCAACATCTGTGAAGTTTAAGAAACTAGTATTCATATAATATGAGTGAAGTTAGGAAACATGCCTTACACACAGCTACAACTTACGCTGAATTGCTCATTCCAATCCCTATATAACACATAAGGAAAAGGCACATACACCAATTAGTCATATACATAACTTATGCATTGGTTTACTTAACTTTACTTCTTAGGGTTCACATTCTTACAATCTAAGTTTACGTGACTAACTTTATTTACCATTTTACGGCTTTATGACATATGGAGATGTCTTACTCATACGTTCATCATCTTTGATGATTTATATTCTTATCTTCTTTTTATAACTCTTCTAGGACTTAGTACACATCGCGTCTCAGCTAGTAGTCCATGTGGTACTCTGAGTGGTTTCGCACAAACATCCAACAAACAAATTCCCGTCTCGTATATACCTCCGCTCTCTAAAGGAATTATTTAGTCCAGCTCCCATATGTCAACCATCAAAGAATACGATTGTACCATAACCTAAACTTTATCTTAACTTATCTAAACCATTAAACTTTAATGTTCGTTAAGTCAATTTCTCATTCCTTATGGCTTTCTGGCAACTAAATGGCATAGCTTAGGATTCATTCATTATCGTCTACGTCATACAATCATTTGTATACTCAGAACAATCATTCAATGTCAATACAATGAGGTCATAGCGTTAAACATTTTATATTAACCTATTCATACCTTACAACGTCCGGTTCATTCGGCTCGAAACGTTATCCAAGTTATACTTATTAACTCAGCTTCTTAGCATTATACGTTATTGTCTTCAATTTAGTTTCTTCACCGTTCACGGTTTAATCAACATTCTTCATTACTTTACGGTCAAACCATACACCGAGTGTAAGTTTTGCCCGATTAATATTCACGTACACTCAACCATCACGTCGGCTAATGTGTTTAACGCTTACTTTCATTGTATCCTTCTTCATCCAACTAACATTCAGACTTTCATTAATCTCATTACCATTCGTTACGACATTTAGTCATTTATTCATTACATGAACCCCACGTTCATTAATCTTTCTTAATGTCGAAGCCATACAGTTTGCTGTATGCTAAGACCGCTCGTGCATCGCAACTGTGTTGCGTTTACGTTCTTTTAATCTCGTCTAATCTCTTCGTTCAACCTTCATTAAAGGTTTAAATCACTTATTTAAGTGTTACGTTACGTGAACTACATGTTCACATTTCTTTCTTGCACATCCCCTAGTAATTGAGCACTTAAAAGATCATTATTGGGCCTTTCCTTGCACCAGCGCTGCGGCGTCGGGTCCTTGCCTTCTCCTGGCGCTGCGACGCGAGTCTCCAACACCCTCTTTCCTGGTCCAGCGATGCAGCGCCAAACCCCTCCTTCTTTCTTGCACTGCGGTGCCACTCAGCAGTAGCTGATGGCCTGAGCTGGTGCGGCGCCGCCTCCCAAGGCTTGACTGGCACTGCGGCGCCAAGCATCAACCTTCAAAATTTTTGCTATGTTTTTCAACTGATTTGAGACGCTTACTTTGAAATCTCATATCTTCTTCGTTATAACTCAGAATGGGGTCATTCCAAAGCCATTCTCTTCCTTATCTTATGTACTTCAACCTCCCTCAGACAAATCAATTCTGATTCCGTTAACATGCCATTCAATTGGATTAATCTTCATCCTTTGTTCATTTTATGTTATTAAAGTTCTTCGTTCGTTTGTCCGTAATTCGGTCATCCAAACTCTAAACTCGTTCGTTCTAGAGTCCACGACTCATGTTTTCTATGTACTCTTACTTTCTTATAAAACCCTATACGTTCGGGTTCATTTACATACTTTTTTCCTTTTACAAAAATTTCGTCATAACTTCGTTATAGCCAAGTTCAATCCGTTCATCATGAACGTTTCTAACGTTCCTAACCAAGCAATAAGTAACTAACTTATACGCGATGGTTTTAAACTTGTCCATCAATAATAAATTATACTACGATGGTTTTAAATTTGTCCATCAGCAACGTTCTTCGTGTTCTTCGCGAGTTCTTCGCATTCTTCGCTCTTTCTTCATTTTTAATCGATATTTTGATTACGATTTCACTTTTCTTTAGAATTTGATGTTATAAAACACCATTCCTTACAAATATCACCAAATTGTTCATATGATACATTCGGATCGTTTAAATTTATTACGAATCTTATACTTCCTTAAGAAATTTATAAACTAAACTTCTAATTATTATTTCTTCATTTCTTCATGATTTCAACCATATGAAATCATTTCTTAACATCTGTTAATTCTATTCTCATTAAGCTATATGATTTCCATATAAAACTTAAAGAAAATAAAATCAAAGGTAGGTTTTAATTCCTTTCTTCTTGGATTTTATTCCAGTTTCTTCTTCCTCTTGCTTAATCTTGCGATTTGCTAGCTTTTACGTTTCTTCTCTTTCTCCAATCCGAGCATCTAAGTTCTCTTTCCTTCTTTCTCTCTCAATTTCATGTGTTAGCTGAAAAACTATCAAATGAAATGAATTAGCTTACCTTATATAGAATTTCAAAGCCGAGGGGCAAAATAGTCATTTTGCCCCTAAGTTACTATTCCCACCTCCTTACTATTTATGAAGCTTCCTAGGGAAGCTTCGTGCTTCCGTCTTGCGAAATTCATCCGACAGTTTGAAAAACTGCGATTCTCGGAATCCAAATATTTTTGAATATTTCGTATTTCCTCTACAGTTTAATTTTTATGCATTCTTCGGTACTCTGAAAAACTGAAAAACACATTTTGACGTTAAGCTTTTTTCCCCTAATGTAGCTAAACGTATGAAAAGTAAATAACAATTATTTTCGTCATTTTTATTTTGTCCAATTTCTGAACAATTTTTGAGAAAAATTTTTATCGGCTTACTTAACTTTTCACGCTATATTATCGTCAAATATTTCGACGAAATGTCATTTCGACATACCAAACTCTCGAAAAAGCCTAGGTTATTCAAACCCTAACCCTTAGGTTTCGTTGGGTGAATAGTGCCTATTTCGTCTTTTTCCCGAAAATATTTTTGTTCCCGGAAATATTTTATTTTAGTATTGAAAATTCTTATTCGTTCAGTCTAGCTCGTAGCCAGAATACTCATGTATTATAATCATCATAGGTTATAGAACGATTAATAAATACATATCACAAAATAATATTAATAAAAATTCATTTTATTAATAACTAATTCTTTAAACTTAAATTATGGACAATCTGATTATCTAGGTTGTCACATCCTTCCCCCCTTTATAAAAATTCCCTCCTCGAAATTTCTTAAAAACCACACCCTTACCCGGGTTATCACATTCACCCCTTCTTCACATAATTTCGCCCTCGAAATTTTAGCTTACTGTTCTTCTAAACTTCTCTTTAAAGAAGTTCTTATCTTTCCATCATTCCCTAACCTCCATAACTTATAAAGAATCATGAAGTAGAAGGAATAACGAGGAATATAAAAATTCCATTAAAACATTTCATACTTTTGTTGAGGGGTCAAATCGACCATGAACTCTTACTAGGTTGAACATCAATTTGTCGTAAACCCTTATTTAACGGGCAGTTTACAATCACAAAGAAAGTAAACTACCTCTTCCATACGTAGGTGATCAACCCATTGTATAACCCCATTTCGGGGTATGTTCTCAGACTCATTCATCAAATTCCACACCAAAACAATTTGGCTTGGCACAACTTCTTCAAAGAAAGATTGATTTTCTTTTAACATGACATGCCATTTATCTTAGCCAAATCAAATAGCTTAGACCATACCAATAAATTAGACATCAAATTGAAACATTCATCTACCCAACTCAATTGACATCGACTACTTCTTTAAATTATTTTATAATACATCAAAACGTTTCATGACGTCATGATACCGTACTTTTCGCAATACGTTGAGGACTTCGTCCGTTTATGACTTCGTCATTATACATCATACCATAGCGGGTTGTTGATCATATGATCAAATCATACACTAGGTTTAATTGCATTAATAACTCCATCCTTTTACCATATTTGCATCAAATGCATTGACAATATAAAATTCATTTTGATATTTCAAATCAACTTATGTCTAGCCGAAACAATTAGCATAGACATACCAAGAATAGTTCTTTTAAAATCCATTGGTTCCAAAAGTTGAACCAAGCATAGACTATTCAATACGAGTATGTTCAATATTGAAATGTTTTTAATCGGATTGTTGTCAAATTTGGTTGTCAAATTCAGACCTGTGACGCCCCCAAATTCAAACCACACTTGTCTCAAATTTGGTTTTCACGTACTAACTATAATAATAAATCAAAATCTTACACAACGAAATATTAAAATAAATTACATTGTTATAATATAATGATTCTCGTCCCAAGGGTTCACAACTTAAACATCTCTTACATACCTTAAGAATAATTAAACATAATTAAGATATAACTAGTACATATCACATCTTATGTCATTATATGAATATAATAGTCTCCACTAAACAAACACTATTTAGTAGCCTTGCCCTTTCCGTTATTAATACCTGAGGACCGCCTTGCTCTGCCTTAACTGAAATATTTTTTGGAAATGCAAGAATGAGCAACAAATTTACCCAGCAAGTAATATAACAAAAAGGGAAATCAATGTAGCTTTAATATGTCAAGGGTATAACAACAATGATAGTTCGAGATAGCAAGAAGTATCGATGAATATCAACAATAGTCGCCATGGACAGAAAATATCAATAATATTCCATGATAAATCAATTCAAGATTTCAAAATAATGAATATTAAGAAGTCACTAAGGACTGAGAACTTATCCTAGAATTTATAGTAATAAACTGATAATTCCATAAAACGAGTACAATAGGCGATCAGCCTAAAGTACCCTATGTCAATGCATTACAGTTAAGCTTTCTAAAATGCGCACGTCGGTTTTCCGACAATATATAATTCCTCTACCAAGAGGGTTGTTCATCGTAGTTATAACAGTCTGTACAAAGTTAATTTGCTTTGGATAGCTTTCGATCAAATATCAATAGTCTAGCTGAAGCAATGGCTTAGACAGTTTTCTTTCGCAGTATATATATATATGAATAATTATCGTTCAAAATCAAGGTTGGTAATAAATTTCATTTCTAGATTACGAAGTATTATACATTCAAAGAGCTAATTGTACGATCAATAATAGTACAAGTTCAAATAATGCTCAATAAAGAGTAGGGTTGGAGTACTTGCATTCAATATACGAATCAAATGAAATTTGAGAACCTGCACAAAATTTAATGTTGTGTAACTTAAGAAACTTGCTCAATATAAAAGAGAGTTCGGATACTTGCCTCAAGTGTAGTTTACCAAAATATAGCTTATCAACACTCTTTCGAATCCTAACATAATATAGTTACATGTATAGGATACTCATTAGTTACATATGCTCATTCATGATATGTAACTTTAAACGCACACATAAATGTCTAACTTAGTCTTATACTCTACGCATATTTCATCGCATACTTATAGCATGAATTAGTTTACAAGACACCATGAAGTCAAACAATATAGTTTCTTTCGCAAACATCTTTTAAACTTATCACTTCGAAAGTTTATATTTAAACATTCAATTCTATCACTTATCATGCTCTTTAACACATTACATAGCATACAAGTCATATAATACGAGTTAAAGTAACCATATAAGCATGCTTCAAACTTCAGACCACAAACAGAATACAAAACTGACTGTAGGATAGCGCAGCTACGCCCTGGCTAGGCTTAGGGACGGCATAACTGCGTTGTCCTCTAGCCTGAATAGAGTTAAGACTTGAATTTCCTAGTCTCAATCCAACTTTAACATACCTATACGCTTACACTTAACATGCATACATGCTAGAGGTCTTAACATAAGCATATGACCATTCTTGAGTTCACTTTTACAAGTTTTAGTTTACGATTTTCATGGAATTAAAGCATAAAAGGTCATGTAATCACCATGCTTTATAACTTTGGCCATATGTCCACATAGAGAGATCACATAATCTATTAATACATATGCTCATAGTGTTCAAATCATTTATTCATAACTATCATCGTTTAGTACTTTGAAACATGCTTCAAACTCATGCTTAGTTTACTTCCATTATATCAACACATATGAATCATGTTTAGAGACGTAATGAAAGTAAACATGACATCTTAAATCTTTAGAATCTAAATACTCGTATTTAATGCAACTTGATTTGAAAATATATTCAAGTTTGCCTTCGAATCATTTTTAGCTTGAACGATGCAAGTCAACACATACAAGACAATCTTTAAAGCTCTTATCATGTATAGTCAAGTCATGTTAACATCTTCACAAGATTAGAACATACATCATGTAGCATTCATGTACATTATCTTTGTTACAACAAGTTTTTCTTTTAAAATATTTTCTAACACAAAGCCTAACAAGTTGGTTATGAATACAACAACTATAAATCATAACTCATGATCATTTATGTTTGAAATCAGTCATGTGTATAGACTACTAAGTTCAGAACTTGTAGGACATTTATAAACTTCTCACTAAATCATGTTAATCACTTCATACCACATAAGAAAGCTTTATCAAACATGTTATACCTCTTATCCATGTGTGTGTGTGTGTGTGTATATATATATATATATATATATATATATAACTCATAAAATCAAGTTAGCAATATCTTTGCCCAACAGAAATAGGAATATGTTTCTGGGGTCCGACGTAGCTGCGCTGCACCCTAGTATGCACTGGGCGCAGCTGCGCCCTTCCTGGGACAGCAGTAGTGAGATTACTATGTTTTACAGAGCATCACTCTCACTTCAATTCCTTTCCATCAAACACACTTAAACTAAATCTAAGAGATTCTATTCATGCATACAAACTTCATAAACACTTGATAACATGTTATCTCATGCCAATTAAAAAAGAATTCATGTAATTTCTAAGAATTTGACAAAACCCAACTAAGAACAGAAGTTAGAATTTTTATACCTCTTGAAGCTTAATATGCTTAGTTTCTCCCTTCTGAGATTGCTAGACTCTTCTTTGAACCACAAACTCTTCTACTCGATTTCACAAAGTTTCACAGACAAGTTTCAGTAACGTAAAAATGAAAATATAGTTACTTTGTATAGAGAAATGATGGACTGGGCATTGATTTTACACTAGGTTTAAACCCATGGTGCATAAGAAGGAAATAATTGTTAATTAAGAGTTGTTTAACTTCCCACCATCAGACATCTCCATAGCTAATGATCACTGCTTTGGAGTTACATAAATAGGTGATATGTTACTGTTCATGTACTTGTTTAAGCAACTGATGAGCTTAATTCTCAGCAACGTGATTAATTTGTTCAGTTCAGTTACTTTAATTCCCAAACATGTAATTTAATGTACAATTGTTACTGTATTAGGAAAATTAGGGATTATTTATGTACCCGCATCATATAATCCACGTACATTGGGTACACATAATAAAATAACGCAATTAGGTATTATTGTTCGGCAATCTCCTATAGATATTTTTACTACTCACATAACCTCATAATAACATTATTCAATATTAAATGTTTATTTTAAACATTTAATTCCTTTCCCACTTTCTGGAGTATACAGTTACTTAATTATTTTTGTAATAAAATGTCACATATGATTTCATTGTACCACTTGATACCTTATATCATTAGAATGTATTCTTATTATATGATTTTATTCATGTCACACATTACAATAACGTCCATTTCATTTCTACAGTAATAAGTAACTTATCCCAAACTGGCCACTAGCGTAGCTACGCCAGTTTGTACTGCTGGGAGGGCGCAACTGCGCCGGTCCCTGGCAGTGCCAAATTGGATTAGCTCTAAGCCAGCTCTGACCTCTATCACCACACTAATTTTACATGATATGAATTAACTTTCATACTGGTGATATTACTAGTTTAAGAGTTTTTTCATTCCCTATATGGAATCTTATAATTACATATAATCAATCTTCCTCTTAATAACTATTTCACATTTAATTCACTTAGTGAATTTCCTCGTTCCATATTATGCCACACTAGGCATTTCACAATACTCATCGTTAATTCCACACTTCTCAATCCTCGCATAAATTCAATTTACATTAATTGAATAACTCATCTTACTACACAACAATATTTATATTCAAATAAATATTTATTTTCTTATTATATTAAAATAATTATTTATTCACGAAATTCACAGTTCTTACACATTTTCTCTTCAAGCAAACTCTAGGATGGTTTTTCCCACAAACCGCACAAGGCTCACCCCCCTTCATATTCTCTCCTGACTTGTTTCCTGATCGAGTATTATCACTCCACTTCTTCTTATTAAGATTACTCCCACCACTACTACCTCCTTCATTCGTCTTCCTCTTCTTCTCCTGATGATATCAGGATGCAACTTTGCTTCCTCCTTTAGCAATGATTGCTTTCTCCAACAAAGCCGCAAATGTATTGATCTGCAACACAGCTACATTATTAAATATCCCTGGCTTCAATCCATTCTTAAATATTCACTCTTTTTGTGCCTCCATATCAACCTGATTAGGTGAAAATCTAGCTAACTCGTTGAACTTGGCGGCGTATTCAGAAATCGACATGTTCTCTTGCTTCAATTCTAAAAATTTCACTTCCATCCTGGCTTGCATACTTGATGAAAAATAGTTCTTAAAGAACAACTCCTTAAACCTTGTCCAAGTCACTACCGATGTCCCAACTCTAGCCTGATTTGTTTCCCACCAGTAATTAGCTTCACCCTTCATCAAATAGGTATCAAAAGCTATCTTTTGCTCCTCCACTACTTTCTCATTAATAAATGCCTTCTCCATCTCCTTCACCCAAGTTTGGGCCTCAATAGGATCAGTGGTTCCCTTAAACTTTGGCAGTCCTACCGCTTTAAGGTCTTTAAAATTTGCCAATCTATTGGTTGGTTGATCTCTTGCTTTTGTTGCTGGTGCTCTATTTTGCATTGCTTGAGCTAACATGTCTACAAAGTTTTGCATCGGGTCCGCTTGACCTCCTTCATTATTCACCGATGGCTCCTCCTTTTGGTTTCAATTTTGTCGTATAAGCGGCATTATCTGATTAAATAACAATCTTACATTAATCCTTTATATCTACAGTGATTCTCATTAGTAGCACAATAAGAATTTAACACGAATTTCTCATATAATCGCATATTTATTCAAATAGCACATAGTATTTTTAGTACACAACATATACTATTTATGTGACGCCCCCAAATTCAGACTACACTTGTCTCAAATTTGGTTGTCACGTATTAACTCTAATAATAAATCCAAATCTCACACAACAGAATAATAGAATAAATTACATTATTATAATATAACTATTCTCATCCCAAGGGTTCATAACTTAAACATCTCTTACAATACCTCCAACGTAATTAAACATAATTTAGATATAACTAGTACATAACACACCTTATTTCATTACATTGATATAATAGTCTCCACTAAACATAAACTACTCAGTGGCCTTGCCCTTGCCCTTATCAATGCCTGAGGGTCCGCCTTACTCTGCCTTAATTGAAATGTTTTTAGGAAAGCAAGAATGAACAACAAATTTGCCCAGTAAGTAATATAGCAAAAAAGGTAATCAATGTAGCTTTAATATCTCAAGGGTATAACAACAATGATAGTTCGAGATAGCAAGAAGTATCGATGAATATCAACACTAGTCGCCATGGACAAAAAACATCAATAATATTCCATGATAAATCAATTCAAGATTTCAAAGTAATAAATATTTAGCAGTCACTATGGACTAAGAACTTCTCTTAGGATTCACAATAATAAACTGATAATTCTATAAAATGAGTACAACAGGTCATCAACTTAAGGTAGCCTAGGTCAATGCATTACATTTAATCTTTCTCAAGTGTGCACGTCGGTTTCCCGATAATATATAATTCCCCTACCAAGAGGGTTGTTCATCTCAGTTATAAGAGTTCGCACCAAGTAAATTTGGTTTGGATAACTTTCGCTCAATATCAATAGTCTAGTCAAAGCAATAGCTTAGACAGTTTTCTTTAACAGTACATATATGAACAATTATCGTTCGAAATCAAGGTTTGTAAACAATTTCATTTCCAGATTATGAAGTATTAAACTTTCAAAGTTCTACTTGCACAATCAATAATAGTACAAGTTCAAGTAATACTCAATAAAGAGTAAGGTTCGAGTACTTGCATCCAATATATGAATCAAATAAAATTTGAGAACTCGCACAAATCCAAATTTGTGTAAGTTAGGAAAATTGCTCAATTTAAAAAAGAGTTCGGATACTTGCCTCTAGCGTAGTTTACCAAGTATAGCTTATCAATACCCTTTCGAATCCTAACATAATATAGTTACGTGTATAGGATATTCATTAGTTACATATGCTCATACCTGATATGTAAATTTAAACGCACACATAAACATCTAACTTAGTTATATACTCTACACATACTTCATCACATACTTTTGCGTACTTATAGCACAAATCAGATTACAAGACATCACAAAGTCAAACAATATCATTTCTAATCATTGCTTTATTGTTCACAAACACCTTTTGGACTTATCACTTGGAAGTTTATAATCAAACATTCAACTCTATCACTTAGGATGCTTCTTAACACTTTACATATCATACTGGTCATATAATATAAGTTAAAGTAACCATATAAACGTGCTTTGAACCTCAGACCATAAATAGAATATAAAACTGACTGTAGGATAGCGCAGTTGCACCCTGGCTAGGCTTAGGGATGATGCAATTATGTTATCCCCTTGCCAGACCAGAGTTGAGCCTTGAATTTCCTATTTCTGTCCCATCCTTTAGTATACTTAAACAATCACACTTAACATGCATACATGCTAAAGTACTTTATATAAGTGTATGATCATCTAGAGTTCACTTTTACATATCACAGTCTTAGTTAAGGATTTTCATGAAATCAATGCCAAATAGGGTCATGTAATCATCATGCGCACTAAGTAACCTTATTTTCACATAAGGATATTATATAATCTGTTAATACACATGCTCATAGTGTTTATATCATTTATTCATAGTTAGCATTGATTATTGCTTTAAAACATACTTAAAATCATGCTTGGTCTACTACCATTATATCAAACACATGAGAATCATGTTTAGAGATATAATGATCATACACATGTCATCTTAAATCTCCGGAATCTATTACTCATGCTTAATGTACTTGATTTGAAAACATAATCAAGTTTACTTTTGAAATCATTTTAAACTTGAACGATTCAATTCAACACATACAAGATAACTTTAAAGCTCTTATCATATGTAGCTAAGGCATGTTAACATCTTCACAAGATCAAAATGCACATCATGTAGTATTCATGCATATTTGCTTTGATATATCAAGCTGTTCTTTAAAAAAGTTCTCTTAACACAAGGTCTAACAAGTTGGTCATGAACAAAAGAACTATAAATCATATATCATGCTCATTTAGGTTCTAAATCAGTTATGTGTGTGTACTACAATGTTCAAAATTTGTAGAGCATGTGTTCCATCAAAGTTTGTTTTCAACACTTTAAGCTTTTGTTAAAACTATCCTACTAAATCATGTTGGTCACTTCGTAACTCATAAGAAGGCTTTGTACTACATGTCATACTTATTTTCAGGTATGTTCAAGTCATATCAGTATGTTAGAATTAACCAATTGAAAACAAAAATCAAATTCACATATTGAGTCCAGCGAAGCTGCGCTGCACCCTAGTATAAATTGGGCGCATTTACGCCCTTCTTCGACCAGCAGCAGTGAGATACTCTGTTTTGCAGAGTATCATCCTACTTTGATTCTTCTTGGTTTAAACATATTCAAATCCATCATTAAAGATTCCATATATGTAAACATACTTCATAAATACATGATAGTATGCTAATTCATGCTAATTGAGATGGAAATTTAAGACATTTCAAGAATTTAACAAAACCTAATTCAAGAACACAAATAGAATTTTATACCTTTTGAAGCTTAGTACACTTAGTTTCTACCTTCTTCAATTGCCAAACACCACCTTAAACAACTAGCAATTCAAATTCTAATTCTTGGGTTTTACAGACAATTTTTACAGTAATGAGAAATGAAATTGAAGTTGTCCTTATATAGAGAAATGGTGGAATGGACATTAGGTTTATACAGAGGTTGGAATCCATAGTGTAGAAGGAAAAAACAAAGGATATAAGAGAGTTGATCAACAACCCTTATCAACCATCTTCCTAGCCATTGGCTTAGGAATGATCTCCTATTCATAGCCTTTAATCACAGCTTGGAAGTTTCGTAATTAGAGTGTAAACCACTGTTCATGTACTATGAGAGTCACTAATTTTGGGACATGATTAAATCTCAGCAACGTAATTAAAATGCTATGTTTAGTTACTTTAATTCCCAAAATGTAATTTTAATGTACAATTGTTACCATATTAGGAAAATTAGGGATTATTTATGTACTCATATCATATAATCCATGTACATTGAGTACACATAATAAAATAACGCAGTTATGTATTATTGTCCGAGTATCTCCTATAGATATTTTTACTACTCACATAACCTCATAATAACATTACTCAATATTAAATGTTTATTTTAAACATTCAATTCCTTTCCCATTTTTTGGAGTATACAATTACTTAATTATTTATGTATTAAAATGTCATATACGATTTCATTGTACTACTTGGTACCTTATATCATTAGAATGTATTCTTATCATATGATTTTATTTATGTCACTCATTACAATAATGTTCCATTTCATTTCTACAGTAAAAACCAACATTTTCCAGACTGGCCACTGGCGCAGCTGCGCCATTTTGTACTGCTGGGAGGGCCCAGCTGCGCTGGTCCCTAGCAGTGCCAAAATGGTTTAGCTCTAAGCCAGCTCCGACCTCTATCACGACACTAGTTTTACATGACATGAATTAACTTCATATTGGTAACATTACTAGTTAAAGAGTTTATTCATTCCTTATATGGAATCATATAATTACACATAATTAATCTTCCTCTTAATCAACTATTTCTCTTTTAATTCACTTAGTGAATTTTCTCATTCATCATTATGCCACACAAGGCATTTCACGAATCTCAATACTCATATAAATTTAATTTACACTAATTGGATTACTCATCTTACAACACATCAATATTTATACTCAAATAAATATTTATTTTCTTATTGTATCAAAACAATTATTTATTCATGAAATTCATAGTTCTTACATCCTCCCCCTTACAAAAATTTCGTCCTCGGAATTGTACAAGGTTGCACGAATAAATGGGGATAATCCCTTTGCATCTTATCTTCTAATTCCCACGTGGCCTCCTCGGCATCGTGGTTTCGCCAAAGCACTTTCATAGAAGTTATACTTCTATTTCTGAACGTCTGTTCTTTCCTATCTAATATCTGGACAAGAATTTTTTCATATGTCAAAATCTTCTCTACTTGGACGGGCTCATAAGAAATCACGTATTTGTAATCAGGCTTGTACGGACATAACACGGATATGTGAAACACATTATGGATGTGCTCCAACTTAGGTGGTAATGCAACTTTGTACACCACTTCGCCCACTCGCTTTAGTATCTCAAATGGTCCTATGAACCTCGGACTCAATTTCCCTTTCTTGCCGAATCGTATTTTTCCTTTCCTGGGAGATACTTTTAAGAAAACGTGACTTCCAACTTCAAAGTCGCAGTCATGGCGATGTAAGTCTGCGTATTTCTTCTGGCGATCTTGTGCAGCTACTAGTCTAGCTCTTATCAATATCACCACATCTACGGTTTGTTGAACTAATTTCGGCCCTAGCATCTTTCGCTCTGTAACTTCGTCCCAACACAACAATGTCCTATATTTCCTCCCGTAAAGAGCTTCGTACGATGGCATGCCTATACTCGCATGGTTACTATTGTTATAAGCGACTTCCACTAAGGGTAGGTGATTGTCCCAACTTCCCTTGAAGTCCATTATGCAAGTTCTAAGCATGACCTCCAGCGTTTGTATTGTTCTCTCACTTTGCTCGTCTGTCTGCGGATGATAAGCAGTACTTAATTTAAAATGCGTTCCCATATTTTCTTATAAGCTTTTCCAGAATTTTGACGTGAAGCACGAATCTCGATCTTAGATTATCGATATCAGCACTCCATGTCACGAAACAATTTCTTTCACGTACAGATTTGCTAATTAATTTAAAGTATATCGGATCTTAATCGGTAGAAAATGAGTCGTCTTTGTTAGTCGATCTACGATAATCCAAATGGCGTCAAAACCTTTTTGTGTGATTGGAAGCCCCACCACGAAGTCCATCGTAATGTGCTCCCATTTCCATTCTGATATTTCCAACGGTTGGAGTAGACCACTCAGCCTCTGGTGCTCTACTTTGACCCGTTGACACGTAAGACATCTACTAACGCACTCTGCAATTTCTTGTTTTAGATTGGGTCACCAAACATGTTGTCTCAAATCCCGGTACATCTTCGTGCCTCCTAGATGAACGAAATACGTTGTATTGTGTGCTTCGTGTAAAATTTCTTCCCTCAACTCGATTATCGCTGGCATCCACACTCTCAATTCGAATCTCAAAATACCATCTCTATCTATCTTGAACTTTTCTTCCTCATTTTTTATGATCAACTCTCTCGCACTCTTCATCCATTTCTTGTGATTCCTTTATTCTATCCAACAAGGTTGGACGAGCTTCTACTGCAAATAACCTTTCTCCAGACCTCTCCGATCCTTTCACTTCTATCTCCAATTTCTATATATCCCTTATTAACTCCTCCTAAGTTGTCAATTGAAATAACTTCTCTCTTCCTTTCCTACTTAGCGCGTCAGCCACTACGTTTGCCTTCCCCGGGTGATAAAGAATATCGCAATCATAATCCTTGATTAATTCTAACCACCTTCTTTGATGCATATTCAATTCCTTCTGTGTGAAGATATATTTCAAACACATATAGTCCGTGTATATCTCACATTCTCTCCGTATAGATAATGCCTTCAAATATTTAATGTAAAAACTGCTGCCGCTAACTCTAAGTCATGAGTAGGGTATCATTTTTTGTAATCCTTCAATTGTCGTGACGTATACGCAATGACCTTTCCATGTTGCATTAGCACACAACCAAGTCCTCTATGTGATGCATCACTACACACCACAAATCCTCCCATATTATCTGATAGTGATAATACACGTGCCTCGCTAAATCTCTTCTCCAGCTCGTAAAAACTCTCCTCACACTTGTCCGTCCACACGAACTTCACCATCTTCCTCGTTAAATTCGTCAACAGGGTTGCTATCTTAGAAAAATCCTGGATAAATCTTCGATAGTACCCAGCTAACCCTAAGAAACTTCTTACTTCAGTTGGCATCTTTGATTGTTCCCAATTGCTCACTACTTCTACTTTCGCAAGGTCTACTGAAATTCCATCCCTATCCACCACATGTCCTAAGAATTGAACATTTTCCATCCAAAATTCACACTTAGAAAATTTCGCATACAGCTTCTCTTTTCTTAGTGCCTCCAAAACATCTTCAGATGTTCGGCGTGTTCTTCTATCGTCGTTGTATTGTTTTATAAGATTTCATGCCACAAATTGATCACAGACATAATGGAAAAAGCTCCTAATGGTTTGTCGTACTTAATTGGGATCCTATCTAAAAAGATCATTCTAGGTGACTTAGATTTAATGACCATTACAATTGGGAATCTCTTAAAAGAAACATTTCTACTGGTGGATGGAGGGTTCCTCAATTTTCGTAGGGGAATTAGATAGAGAATTGAAGAAGTCAGGCTGAGACTATAAAATAAGTGCTTATTGAGAGGCAACCCAAGTTTAATTTTTATTTTTAGTTTTTATATTAGTATTTTTGAATTTGCATTTATTAGGATTTAAGAAACTTGCTTCTATTGTGTTTACAGGTTAGTCAAGTTCAATTCAAGTGTGGTGCCTAATTTGTTCCATGTGCCTAACCTATTCTCCAAACTTAGTGGACAAAGTGGAAGATTGCTAAATGTTCAGGGAAGTCCTCTGCTTTATTTTTTCCTATTTCAGCCATTGAGGATAATGCCTAGTTTAAGTTTGGGGGATTGTACTTATTGTTTAGGATTGCATATTTTGTATAATCATGTTGATTGAATATAATTAGTATTATTGTTTTACTTTAGTGTTTATTGTCTATGTTAGCATGTTATTCAGCTTATCTTTGAAAGAAAAAAATTTGTTTTAAATTATTGCATTTAGTGTAGATAGGTTACATTGCATGAACCCAAGTTTTCAGTTGGTTTGAAATTCTTTTGGCCTATGATGAGATTGGAATTACATAATTTTTAAATAGTTTTGATGACTTAGGCCTGGTTGTATTGCCATAGCATAATTTTAATCTTTATTTGTTTAAATCTAATCTAACCGGATTGCACTTTAGAGTAACCATTATGATTTGCACAGTGTGAATGGTCACATAATTGTCTTCTAGTGGGAAATGTGTGTTTTAATAAAGAGATTTAGTAAACAGTTAGTAATGACTAGGATTACGCAAAAGCTTAAGTTTGGGGGAATTCATTGGGTATGCGTGCTAAAAAAAAGAAAAAAAATAAAAAATCCAGAAAAAGAAAAAAAATATTATATGAATAAACACTTTGGCTAGTTTAGTTCTGTGGCCTTTGATACTTGAGTAAGTACACCTAAGGGGAAGTCTCTACATCTAGTGCCTTAAAGCCTGACGGTTTTGGAGTCGTTGGTTGAAAGCTTGCTAAGGGGTATCACGAAAAAGCCTACGAGGACTAGACATTCCATAGTCGGGTGTAACCATGGGAATGTGCAAAGATCGCCCTCGTGAGTGAATAAAAGCATAATAAACCCCTTGTTGATTCTTAGCTTAGTTGTTGCGTAATTTTGTTAGACCTTAATTTGTTTGCTATTTTTTTGAGTTGAAATTGTATTTTCCCTCAAAGAGGCATATTATGTGAAGTATTTGTTTTGTAGCGAGTTTAATGGTTGCTAAGAACACACACACACTACATCAGTGATGACAAGTTTTGATTTGCAAAATAATATGCATTATGGCCTTACTCTTGGTTGGAATCTCTATTTGAAAATTTTATAGTTTCTCTAAAGTAATTCTTGTGAATTCAATCTGGCTGATATTTGGATTCGTTAGCATATTAGATTAGATGACATTTTGTTTAGTTTATTACATTGCATTATGTTGTGTTGCTTGGGAACAAGTAACTGTTTAAGTTTGGGGGTATTTGATAAGTAGGTTTTATACTTACTTATCCGGTATCTATTACTTGAATTAGTTACTTAAACCTATGTTTTGTAGTTACTTTACATGCATTGTGTGTGCATTTCATACATTTTATGCTATATTGTAGGCTATGACACGACATTGGCATGAAGAAGCAAAGAAAAGCAATTCAGACATCTTTTGGACTAAAATATGCAACCAAAAGCAAGAAGGGATGATTACATGGATATTAACATCAAGTTGGATGCATGCTCTTAGTTTGAAACTTGGATATTATTGTAGATCTACTTCTTAGCTTTCCGAAACATCTTGAATCATCCCAATTGGAGTTCGGATGCGAGAGTTATGGCCTTTTTATCAACAAAGATCAAAACTAAGAGTTGTCATGCTTGCCATTTACATAGCAGCTACTTCAATCCCAATTACGACCTTGTTCCGGACAGAATCTGCCAAGTCTCAAAGAGTGAAAGTTGTAGATCTCGTCGATATCTTCGATTTGATAGGTGGCAGGCTCTGTAACTCCTAGCGGATCAAACGTTATGTTTATTTTACCAAAGGACATCGAACCAAAAAAAAGCGACGCGGGGTGCGCCAGAACATCAGATTTTCTGCTACTATAGCGTGGGGCTCACCCAAATTGGCCTAGGAGCAGTGCTGGGCACGCCGGTCGGCGGGGAGAGATCTAATTTGGGTGTTATGTTTTCCAATTTGAGCTAGAATATGATTTTTAATTGCCTAACTTGCTAAGGTTTCCATTAGGACTATAAAATACTTGATTTTAACTTGGATTGGGAGGCTAATTCTAAGACTCCATTAAAATCCCTCTTGGGATAGATTTCTAGTAGTCTCATCTTTACATTCTTTCTTAGATTAGGAACCCTAGATTAGACTAAAACTGAAGATTGAAGCTATTGATCATCATAAAAGAATTAGATTGGAATCAAGAGAATACAAATTTGTTTATCTCAATTCTAAATTATTTTCTTATCTATTTATATCTTTTTTATGGCTAATCAATTGTGGATGATGAATTCTAGTACAATTATGACTTAAACTCTGTTTTGAGATTACTATGGATATTATTGTGTTGTTTACTTTAATATACTTCCTTGTTAGTCTTATTAGCTGTATTTGGATTTTATATTATGATTTGCCATTAATTACTTAATTTCCTAGCTAACAATTACTGTAATAATCCGTATGAACTTGAGAGACAGATTATGGGTTTAGATATGATCATAATAGCATGTATTCATGAGTTCTGCATGGATTTGGAAATCATGATTTGTGCTTAGGATAGAGATATACCAAAGCATTGCATGTAGTCTAATAAGAACTTACACTTAAACCCTTTTTAATTGTAATTCACATAGAGATATAGTGGATTAGTTAATTAGGGTGTTCAAGTTGATTCTATCATCTGTAGATTTGATTTGATATGAGTATGGTACGTTGAGATATGGTCATATTTTACTTTCGTGTTCTTGATTAACAATCCAGTATAAACAATTTGTCTTAACAAGAAGTTTGTTGACTTAAATGAAACAATAAGTGAAATTGTAATCTTAAGTCTTCAATATCTTGTTTCATTCTAGGGATAGTTAGTAATAGTTTAATTAATTATTTTAAATTAAAATATTAAATCATTTGTTTAAATAAGATTAAATTGGTTATAGGTTAGTAATTAGTAATTCTTGTTAAATAATTCTCTGTGTGAACGATACTCTACTTACTATTATATTACTTGTTGACAATGTATAATTGCGTGTGAGTGTATTTAGAATTTACCCAACAATTAAAGCCTTTAGTAAATGAATGCTTTTATTAATAAACGAATAAGATTGTTACAAAGTATATGTTTTATCATCAACATGATTGGCTTGTGTGCATACTGCTTTCAATCTCCCACTTGCACTAAAGTCAATCATTATGGTATCTCATACTTTTATTCTCTAAGTGACGATCATCCTGCTATTGGATAAGCTTCAGTAAATGGATATGTAATGTTGTTCTAGAGATTTCACTATCTCTGTAGTGATTTCCCATCTTTCAATGATTCCTCTAATCAAATGAAAGTGTCACAACACATGTTTAGATCCAAGATGAGACTTATGAACTATTCTAGTTCTGTAATGAATTTTTCATCCAAAAAATCAACTTGTAACTTCATTTATAGCTATATACTTTGTCTTTATCACTAAACCAGCAACTCTTTGCTATTTGAAACCTTTTCAATTCTCTGCACCATCGTTAAATGTAACACTTTACCTTAAAGTGAATTTTCTGTCGTCTTGTTATGTTTGAAAAACTTTAGTCTGTTAAGCCTTCTAGTTTTAATTCAGACCCACTATGAATATGATCACATCCTTAGTGTCCGTAAAGTACTTTAAGATTTTTTTCACTTTCTTACAGTGATCTTCTTTTGAATATGACTGATCAACATCAGGTTTTGTGCATTTCATTGCATACATGATAGTTACTCATGCGATCTCTCTTTTAGGAGTCTATGGGAACTATTAAGAGAAAAAAACTCCATGGCTTATGATGAGTAGGTTTTTAACCTACGATTTAACCTTATTTGGCTTTATATATTGTTAGTTTTTGAGATTTTTCATGTTGCTTTTGATGGATTTTTGTTATGTGTGCAAGAGATTAGGTTGATGATGGTTAAGAGTGAACATGTGTAGAAATTTTAAGCATTTTGGACATTATGCATCACCGACGTGGGGCGTGCCGGGATTACATAAAAGATGGCGCGGGGCACGCTGCATGGAAAGTACATACTGTTCTACTGGAGCGGACCGCGTTATTACTGAATGATCCGGCGTGGGGCGCGCTGGTCAGATGGGACAGTTGCTGAGCTGGTTACTTCTGCTTGAAATTGAGTTTAATTGGGAGCTATAACTTCTTTATGTAATAGGGTCAAGTTAGGAGTGTGACAAGGAAGTTATTTCATAGTAATTGAGATGTTTGGAGTTAAAAACTTGTTGGGTACAAATAAGAGTTTGAATTTTATTAGAAGTCCCAATTGGATTGGATGGGATGACTTTGATATGGATTGGGATTGGATTTGGTTCAGCTGAGGGGAATTAATTTATGTCAATTAGCATAATGCTGAACTTATCCAACAATTCAATTACACTTTAGAGATCCATAACTTAGAAGAAGATCTTGGAGGAACAACGGAAGAAGGTGATTTCATGAAGATTGCAGAATTGAAGGTCAAGAAGGGTGGTGTATTACTATTCTTCTTTTTAAATTCAGTTCTTGTAATTGGGATGATGATTTCTTTACTTTATTTAATTTTTCATTCATTAATTATGAACTAAATTACTTTTTAGGCTTGCAATGGATCTTTAGTGTTGAATGATATTTATCATGCCTTGATTTGAGTTGAATAAACTATCAATTCAGTTTATCTATTGTGATTCGTATTTAATTTATGAATTGCTTGATCGCCAATTTTATGTAGATTTGCATGGATTCGAGAGATGATGTATGAATCTAGACCTAACCACAATAGCATGTGTTCTTGAATTTGTTGTTTACATGGAATCCTAATGAATGTTAGGTGTCGACGTCGGGATTTTTTTATTTATCTCTTTTCGTTACCTGGTCCTTTGTGTTCTCATGTTAGGTGAGATTTGTTTGAAAAAACAAGTGAAAAAGGTCCGACATGTATAATGTCGACGATTGGACTATAAGAGTCGCCAGTTGATTTTTTTAATGGTTGTACCAACACAACCGAGAAAAGGTTTGCACATTGACCCAGTGATGTGACACTGCTAAACGGGTCTATTAAAACCGAGATTCATTAGGGTCCAGGGACTTGCTTATGCGGAGGGAAGGTGTTAGGCACCCCCTGACATCCGTGTTGCCACGATGACCGCCACTTTTCAAGAAACTGTTATATGAATGTGTGTGTGAGAGAGTCAATGTGCTGTTATTTGGAAGTAGTGTGAGGCCTCGTTCGCACCTATATACACAGGGTTTTAAACAAGATATAACAGTGATGTTTTGTAAAAGAGGTTTTTTAAACCCTTATGCTCAATAGTAATTGATACCTTTTACACTTCTATTTTTATTATTAAGTGTTCGGCTTGATTGCTTTTATTTTCGAGATGCGAAGCATCCTTCAGAAAATAATGTACAAAGCAGTATCGAACTCCTCATGGGCATGAAAACCATCAGAGGAAATTCGAACACCATGAATAAATTTACGAGCTACTTACAGCTGAAAAATATCCATCACGGGAACCAAATCTAGTTTCAGTAGACTAAATCTGTGATCACATGATTCCCAGGCTCACATGATGCCGCAATTAATATAAACGTAGTAAGCAGGTATATATATAAAACCTATAAATATATATATACAGATATGATCAACCACCACGAAGCACCTCCATGGGGGATCGAAAATGTAAATAAAACTGTAAAAGCGATCAACCGCCATAGAGGACACTCCAGGCGGGACGAAATGCACAGAAAGCAGTAAAAATGGTCACCCACCACGAAGTAAACTCCAGGTGGGACGAAATATATATATATATATATATATATATATATATATATATATATATATATATATATATATAAAAGCGTTAAACGCAGCGGATATAAAATTCAGGCTCAACGGACAAAGTCTAACAACAGTTAATATATATAATTATATATATATTAAAGCAATATACGCACCAGATGTAAAATCCAGGCTCATCGAACAAAGTTCGACACACAGTTCATATATATATATATATATATATACACACACACACACACACACACACGAAAGCCATTAAACGCACTAGACGTAAGTCTAGGCTCATCGAACAAAGTTCGACACACAGTTCATAAATATAAGTATATATATACGAAAGCGATTAAATGCACCTGACATAAGTCTATGCTCAATCGAGACATAGCTCGATAATGTTAGTCTATATATATATATATATATATATATATATATATATATATATATATATACAAACTGAAATGAAATCACGGACCAAAGTCCGGGCATACACACACAACAGGACTTTCAATGTGAAGAATAGTGTGTGCAAAGATGAAGAGAAAGGCTTAAAAATGTGTGAGAAGGCTTACAGTGGGCTGCCAAAGAAGACTTCAATAACTTGAAATGGATGAATACTCGGCTCCCGCCGGTAAAAAGTAGCTATATATGAGCTTACAAGTGTTTAGAATGAGAAAGCACTTAGTTTAGGGTGTGTTCAAAGCAAATTGGACAGGGCTTCCTCGCCATTTTTTCTTTCAAAATGGCCACCCCAAGCCCTCTATTTATAGAGGGTGGAGCGTAGGTGTACCTGCGGTAGGGCCGCAGGTGTACCTGAGGCTGACTGGGGCGCCCCGGGCTTCACGGGTCATGCCGTCTCGAAGTACGTGCACGTGGGCAACGTGATGTACGCTCGAACTTTCAGAATTGCAATCCGGGGCATCCGTTTGAGATATGTAAGACCTATTTTGGACCGTCATTGTCAAGAGTTACGTAATGACATGGGATTAGAGGTTGTACGAAGTCATGAAGATGGGACGATGCCCTCCGGTCTTCAACTTCAAATTCTATCTGTTATCCTACGTAATAGTCACTTGGGATTGAACTTCCTTGGCTCTTGTGGGACATTGTTGTGTAGAGATGTATGTATGAAATGTTGAGACGGCGTGATATGGTGTCAAAATGGTAAGATGACGACTTTGCCCCTCACCGGGGTTATCTCCAGTTTGGGCTGATAAAGCAGACGTTGCTCAGGGTTATCTCTGAGATTGGACTGTTGTAAGTATGGAAGGTCCTCAGTGTCATCTCTGAGGTGTGCTTGTCTTCCTGGTGTGATTACCAGGCCTTGCACTAAGTGCCTCGGTGTAAGCGCTGAGGTTGAATTGATTGCATGCATTTGAAACGAGCATTTTCGGGGTTATCTTCGGAACTGCAACTGCCTACCTTAGGGTTATCTCCAAGGTTGGAATCTGCTATTCCCAGTGTTGGGACTGAGACTGAACATCTCGGGGTTATCTCCGGGATGAATCGGTCTTCTCCGGTGGAATTTTTGGTATTAGAACTGCAGGCCTCGGGGTTATAGCCGAGGTTGGAACTGTTACTCCCGGTGTGTGTTTCGGGGTTGAGACTGAGCTTCTGGTAGTATCCAGAATGGATGTGAGCTGTCTTCCAGGATTATGTCTAAAAGATGAATCTGCCCTCCTGCAATGTCAGTAACAAGTGTGTAAAAAATTTCGAGTGTCTACATTAGGATAGAGATATACCTAGCATTATATGTAATCAGATGAGAACTTAAAATTTAAACTCTTTTTAATTTTAATTCACATAGAGATATAATGAACTAGTTAGTTAGGGTGTTTGGTTTAATTATATCTAATTTGTGGATTTAGGTTAATATGGTGTTAGTGCATTGAGAAATGGCTAATTCTACATAAGTGTACTTGATTAATAAACTGAGATAATGCATTAAATTGGAATAAGGTGTGATAATTGGAGTGAGACTTAAAGTGAAGTTGTAAGCCTAATTCTTCATTATTTGCTTGAAATTACAGTTTTTAAATTGTGTTGATTGATTAGTATTTTTAGTTTCTTAGTTTTCTTTATTTATAATCATTGATTTGGATAGTTTAATAAAAGTGGGTTAATATAAAATTTGTAATTGTTAGGATTAATTTCTTACTATTCTCTATGGGAACGATTCTTTTTTTCCATTATATTACTTGTTGACCACGTATACTTGCATGATTGTGCGTAATTAGATTTTACCCAACAACTTTTTGGCGCCGCTGCCGGGGAATAATATTGATTTTAATATTTTTCAATATCAGTTTAATTAGTTCAGTTTTACTTAAACAAATTTTTCTTTTTTGTTTTACTCTTTCTTGTTTTTCTGGTTCTTTGAGTTAGTTTATGAAAACTCGGTCTAAGAAGCCAGACTTACTTCCTTTCGAGGACGATATCGAGAAATGGTTTCAAAGGCCAAGTAAGTGGATTAAAGACACTAAGAAAAACTTTGAGAACTCTGATAAGGAAGAAACAATAGTTGTAGAAGATTAGAAAGCGCTGAGGGATTATGTTACTCCCAACGTGACTTATCTTCAGTCAAGTATCACCAGGCCGACGATTGCTGCAAATACTTTTGAGATTAAGCCTGGGACCATACAGATGATATAGAACTCCATACAGTTTGGGGGATTAGCCAACGACGATCTCAATGAGCAATTGGTTTGCTTTTTGGAGATATGTGACACCTTCAAATATAATGGGGTGTTAGATGATGCAGTCAGACTTTCCTTGTTTCTGTTCACACCACAGGGCAAGGCAAAAAGATGGTTACACTCTCTATCACCAGGGTTGATTACTACGTGGGACAACCTTGCTCAAAAGTTCTTGGCCAAGTTTTTCCCACCAGCAAAGACTGCGAAGATGAGAAACGAGATTGCAATGTTTGAGCAGCAGCATGGGAAGTCATTGTATGAGACATGGGAAAGGTACAAGGAACTACTCAGAAAGTGCCCACATCATGGATTACCTAAATGGCTGCAGATGAACAAGTTCTACATTGGATTGAGTGGTAATCTCAGGACTAGCTTAGATTTAGCTTCAGGTGGAGCATTCAAGGCTAAGAGTTATAAGGAAGCATATGAGTTAATAGAAACAATGGCATCTAACAAATACTAGTGGCCCACAATTAGAATGACACAGCCTAAGGTAGCTGATGAGTAGGTTTTATACCTATGAATCCGATATTATTAAACCTAATTATTGCTTTCTTTAATTATTTTTTAGTATCTTTTTATGTGTTTGGTGTTTATTTCTTGTAGGTTGGAGCTGGAGGGTCAAATTGGTCATTAAGGAGAAGAAAAATGTCAAAAATCATGAAAATTAGAGCTGAGTGGCATTTTTGTAATTACGCTGTCCTGAGCAAGCGCCTAGACGCTTGGAAATGGCCTATGATGAGCGCCTAGGCGCTCATGTGCGGAAAAAGGAGAGTTTTTCTATTGCTAAGTGGGTTTTTTGAAGCCAACAAGGAATCTAAAAAGAGGCTATATCTAATACAAATAGGGGAGGACTTTAGAAAAGGGGATACAACTTAATTTCTCAAGAGATTTGCAGAGAGAACAACGAAGGAAAACACGAAGGAGAATTGCA
Source organism: Panax notoginseng (assembly GCA_016801055.1). NCBI lineage: Eukaryota > Viridiplantae > Streptophyta > Magnoliopsida > Apiales > Araliaceae > Panax > Panax notoginseng. Next base: position 64,698,326 of record CM029015.1, on the reverse strand, counting down.
AGGGTTGAAGATTAAAGAGAGATTATTGGAGCAAATTCAGAGTTTCTTCTACTCTTCTTTAGTTTTATCTTTTGTAATTATCTGGGATGTTTGGATTATTCATCTAGATGATGTTTTTCTTTATTATTATCATGAACTTAATTTTTATTAAGATTGCAACGAAACTTGGTATGTAGTTTAAATTAAATCTTCCCATTGAATGAAAGTTGAATTTTATTTAATTATTTATTATATCTTTTGCTTATTGATTAATTGTTTGGCCAGCAATTACTGTGATAATCTGTATAAAATTGGAAGATGGAGTATAGATTGAGATCTGGATATGATAACATCTGTTCATATAATCTGAATAGGGTTAATATAATTAGCATGTAGGATAGGAATATACATATGTGTCTTTTGTATCCATTGAAAGAATTTGTGCGTAAAACCCTAATTAACTTGATTCACATAGGAATATAGTGAGTTGATTAACTGGGGTTTTTCTTGTAATTCTGTGTCTTAAGGATTGGAGTTAGGAGGATTTGTTCACGTGTTTTTGGAAGAAACGCGTGAATTCTATAAAACATTCTTGGATAATGATTCATATTAATTAATTGATTTAAATGGGAAGTAAATTGGTTTAAATGAAATACTAAGGGAAGTTGTAATCTTAATTTGTTAAATCTGTAGTTATTCTTGTGAAATTCTGATTTTAATTATTAGTTTTGTTAAGTTTAATTTTTAAATCACAAACAATATTTTGTAGTTTAAAATAGGATTAATCGCATTGAAATTAGTAATTGATAAATATTAGTCTATTTCCTCGTGGGAACGATATCCTTGCTTGCTGAATATTACAATTGAACGCGTATACTTGCGTGTTAAAGTGCTATTAAAAAATTAGGCAACAAGTTTTTGGCGCCGCTGCCGGGGAGATTAGTTTAAAATTTTGTCATTATTGATTTTGATAGAATTAATCTTAATTTAAACGTTTTCTTTTCTGTTCTATTCAGGTGCTCTTGACTAGTGTATGCAAACGCGATCGAAGAAGCCAGATTTATTGCCTTACGAGGACGACATCGAAAAAAGGTTTCAGCAGTTGCGTCAGTGGGTTAAAGAAACCAAAGAGGCACTTGATAAGAAAGATACTATGGCTGAAGAAGAGCAAAAAGCACTGCGGGATTATGCTACGCCGCGGGTTACTGAAATTCAGTCAAGTATTACGAGGCCTGCCATTACTGCTACAAGTTTTGAGATAAAATCGGGGACAATACAGATGATTCAAAATTCATGTCAGTTTGGAGTGTTACCGAATGATGATCCGAACGATCACATAGTCAGCTTTATAGAAATCTGCGATACTTTCAAGTACAATAATGTGTAAGAGGATGCAATAAGGCTAAGGTTGTTTCCATTTACTCTCAGAGATAAGGCTAAGAGTTGGCTCCATTCACTACCACCAGGCTCGATTACTACATGGAACGACCTAGCTCAGAAATTTCTTGCAAAGTTTTTCCCGCCTGCAAAAACAGCAAAGTTGCGGAACGATATCTTCTCTTTCGTTCAGCACGATTCAGAATCACTATATGAAGCATGGGAGATATTTAAAGACTCATTGTGAAAATGTCCACACCATGGGATTCCTAAATGGCTTCAGGTGAAAACTTTTTATAACGGTTTATTCAGCACAGTGAGATCGAGTATAGATGCTGCAGCGGGAGGAGCTATTATGGCCAAGAATTGTGATGAGGGGTATCAGTTGCTTGAAACCATGGCAGCTAATAATTATCAGTGGCCAACAGCAAGAACAACTCAGCCAAGGATAGTAGGGGTTTATGAAGTGGATGCGATGACAGCATTATCAGCTCAAGTGACAGCTCAGATTTCTGCTCTTACAAAGAAGATAGATGCACTTGGGGTACAACCAGTTCAGAAAATGGAAACGATTTGTGAAATATGTGCGGGTAGCCACTCAAGTGATCAATGTGCAATAAATCCTGAATCAGTCCAGTTTGTTTCCAGTTATAATAGGCAGCAGGGCAGTTATCCAAACAGTTACAATCCAGGAGTGAGAAACAACTCAAATTTTTCTTGGAGTAGTAATCAGTCACATGCTCAAGCACAAGCTCCAAGGCAATCATATCCACCTGGATTTCAGCCACATCAACAATCTCAACAACACCCACAATCTTATCAACCTGACAAGCTATCACAAATGGAAGAATTATTGGCAAGATTGGCAACTCAGTTTGAAGCCACAACGAAAAACCAATCAGCTGCAATAAAGAATCTTGAGAACCAAATGGGGCAGATAGCTAGTGCTTTGAATACTAGAACTCCTGGTTCTTTACCTAGTGATACGGAGAAAAATCCAAGGAATTATGGAAATGAACATTGTAAGGCAGTTACACTCAGAAGTAGAAAGGAGTTGACTACAGATTTAGACGGACAAAAGAAAATAATTTCTACTGAGAATGACGAAAAAGAGAGTGGAGATTTGGAAAGTAAATCTGGGGAAAAAGTTGTACAAAAACAACAAGAAGATAAGCAAACAACAGTTGTACCACCTGTGCCATTTCCTCAAAGATTGCAAAAGCAGAAATTAGATAGACAGTTTTCAAAAATTTTAGAAGTTTTCAAAAAGCTGCAAATCAATATTCCATTTGCAGATGCTTTAGAACAAATGCCTAGCTATGCGAAATTCATGAAAGATATTTTAGCAATAAAGAGGAAGCTAGGGGAGTTCGAAACTGTAGCGTTGACAGAAGAATGTAGCGCAATTCTGCAAAGAAAGTTACCACCGAAGTTGAAGGATCCGGGTAGCTTCACCGTACCGTGCACGATTGGACCCCAGTTCTTTAATAGATGTTTGTGCGATTTGGGTGCGAGTATTAACTTGATGCCGCTTTCGATCTACACTCAGTTGGGATTACCAGCACCAAAGCCAACAAATATCTCTTTACAGCTCGCAGATAGATCAGTGACATACTCTAGGGGCATTGTGGAAGACATATTAGTGAAGGTGGACAAATTCATATTTCCAGCCGACTTCATTGTGTTGGACTATGAAGAGGATAAAGACATACCCATTATCCTTGGAAGACCATTTTTAGCCACTGGAAGGACATTAATTGATGTACAAAAGGGAGAGTTAACGATGAGAGTCCAAGATGAAGAAGTAACTTTTAATGTTTTCAAGGCTATGAAATTTCCGAAGGGAGAGGAAGAGTGCTTTAAAGTTGATCTGATTGAAGGAGTGACAAGGGAGGTATTTAGTGAGTCTGTGAATGAAGACCCTCTTAAAACTGCATTGGTAAGTGAAAATTTATCTGATGATTTAACTGAGCTAGAATGGGTTCAAATGCTAGATTCAGCTCCGAAGTTCACACGATGTTTGCAAAAATTTAAACCTCTGGATTATTGGGGAAAACCAGACGAAAAGGTGAAATCATCCTTAGAAGAACCGCCCACCTTGGAACTTAAGCCATTGCCTAACCATCTACGGTATGCCTACTTTGGTTCTTCTTCTACCTTTCCAGTTATTATTTCTGCATCACTTGATAAGGTTCAAGAAGAAAAGCTACTAAGGGTACTTTGGCAATACAAGACTGCTCTTGGGTGGACTCTTGCGGATATCAAGGGGATAAGCCCATCAATTTGCATGCATAAGATTTTATTGGAAGATGAAGCTAAACCGACTATTGAACAACAACGAAGACTCAATCCCATCATGAAGGAAGTTGTCAAAAAGGAAATCATTAAATGGTTGGATGCGGGAATTATCTACCCTATCTCAGATAGCTCATGGGTAAGTCCAGTCCAATGTGTGCCAAAGAAAGGGGGAATGACAGTAGTTACAAATGAACATAATGAATTGATCCCTACTCGAACAGTTACGGGTTGGCGGGTGTGTATGGATTATAGAAAGTTAAATAAGGACACTCGTAAGGACCATTTTCCTCTACCATTTATAGATCAGATGTTGGACAGGCTTTCAGGGCATGAGTATTATTGTCTTTTGGATGGATACTCAGGTTATAACCAAATTGCCATTGCACCCGAGGATCAGGAGAAGACGACATTCACATGCCCATATGGTACCTTTGCTTTTCGCAGAATGTCTTTTGGATTATGTAATGCGCCGGCGACATTTCAACGGTGTATGATGGCTATTTTCTCCGATATGGTCGAACAAAATCTTGAGGTATTTATGGATGATTTCTCAGTTTTTGGGGATTCGTTTGATTATTGTTTGGAAAATCTCACTCTTGTGCTTAAACGGTGTATGGAAACGAATTTGGTTTTAAATTGGGAAAAATGTCATTTTATGGTGCAAGGGGGGATAATCTTGGGTCATCGAGTGTCCTCAAAAGGAATTGAGGTTGATAGAGCTAAGATCGAAACCATTGAGAACCTCCCGCCACTAGTTTCAGTAAAGGGTATTCGATGTTTTTTGGGACACGCTGGTTTTTACAGAAGATTTATAAAAGACTTCTCCAAAATCACGAAACCACTTTGCAATCTTTTGGAGAAGGATGTCCCATTCAACTTTGATCAAGCATGCCTTGAAGCTTTTGATGTGTTGAAGAAGAAACTAGTTACCGCACCTGTAATCATAGCGCCAAATTGGAGTATCCCGTTCGAATTAATGTGTGATGCTAGCGACTTTGCAATTGGTGCAGTTCTTGGCCAACGGAAAGATAAAATTTTTCATGCTATATACTATGCTAGTAAGACGCTAACGGATGCCCAACTAAATTATACCACTACCGAGAAAGAGCTATTAGCAGTTGTTTATGCATTTGATAAATTTCGCTCGTATTTGATTGGGACAAAAGTGATCGTGTTTACAGATCATTCGGCAATTAAGTACTTAATAACAAAGAAAGATGCGAAGCCGAGATTAATTAGATGGGTATTATTGCTACAAGAGTTCGACTTGGAGATCAGGGACCGAAAAGGAATAGAAAATTAGGTTGCTGATCATTTATCACGATTAGAAAATGCAAAACTAAAGAAAGATGACACAACAGTGGTCAATGAATTTTTCCCGGATGAACAACTGTTTGCGGTAAGGATGGATACACCATGGTATTCAGATTATGTAAATTTCATTGTGAGTAAGGTGTGTCCACCAGATTTAACAAGGCAACAGAAGAAGAAATTTCTCCATGATGTGAAACCGTATTTATGGGATGAGCCGTTTTTATTTAAACAGTGTGGAGATCAAGTAATAAGAAGGCGCGTTCCAGAAATTGAAATGGAGAATATTCTACACCAATGTAATTCATCTGCCTATGGTGGACATTTTGCGGGAGAAAGAACGGCCACTAAGGTACTTCAATGTGGATTCTTCTGGCCAACACTCTTTATGGATGCCCGTGTGTTTTCATTGAAATGTGACAGATGCCAAAGAGTTGGTAATATATCAAACCGACAAGAGATGCCACTAAACATGATCTTAGAAGTCGAATTGTTTGATGTTTGGGGCATCGACTTCATGGGACCATTTCCATCATCTTTTAGCAACTCCTATATACTTCTAGCGGTGGATTATGTTTCGAAGTGGGTAGAAGCTATAGCATCGCCCACCAATGATGCTAAGGTTGTGGTTAAGTTCATTCGGAAGAATATTTTCTCTAGATTCGGCACTCCTCGTGCAATCATTAGTGATGAAGGCACGCACTTCTGTAATAAGCAGTTCTCAGCTATTCTCGCTAAGTACGGAGTCACTCATAAGATAGCTATTGCTTACCATCCTCAAACAAGTGGTCAAGCCGAGGTATCAAACCGAGAAGTAAAACGAATCCTTGAGAAGATAGTGAACCCTAGTCGGAATGATTGGGCTAGTAAGTTAGATGATGCTTTATGGGCATACCGTACAACATTCAAAACTCCGATAGGGATGTCTCCGTACATGTTAGTATATGGGAAGGCATGCCATCTTCCGGTTGAACTAGAACATGGTGCTTATTGGGCAATTCAGAAGTTAAACTTTGATATGTCTGCTGCGGGAGAGAAGCGCCTCTTACAATTGAACCAAATGGATGAATTCAGACTCCAATCATACGAGAACGCGAAGTTATATAAAGAAAAGATTAAGAGGTGGCATGATGCAAAAATTCTGGAAAGAAAGTTCGAAGCAGGGCAAACAGTGCTATTATACAATTCAAGGCATAAACTATTTCCAGGAAAGTTGAAATCCCGTTGGTCAGGGCCATTTATCATTACAAAAGTTTATCCTCACGGAGCTGTGGAGGTGGAAGACCCGGATGCCAAACGTAATTTCAAAGTCAACGGTCAAAGATTGAAGCATTACTATGGGGGTTGTGTTGATCGTGAAAAGACATCGGTCAACCTTGCTGATTATAACAGAGAAGACAGTCAGGCTGAAGACTATAAAACAAGCGCTAACTGGGAGGCAACCCAGGAATTTTTATTTAAGAATGTAGTTTATCTTAGTTATGGCTTTAGAATAAGTCTTAATTTAAAGTTGTGGTATGCAGGTTGGGAGCACAAAGAAGCAAACAGTGCACCAAGACATGCCCAACCGCCTAGGCGCCCAAGCCCAGTACAAAACAAGCGCCTAGGCGCCTCACTACAGTAGCTGAGATGCGCCCCAAGCGCCTAAGCGCCCCAAATCAGGCATCATGCAGCGCCTAAGCGCTCCAAGTCAGTAGCCACAACGCGCCCCAAGCGCCTAGGCGGTCTAGTCTAGGCCAAACCAAGCGCCTAGGTGCTACACGCGTTTAATGCAATCTACAGCCAACCGCCTAGGCGGTCCAACCAGTGCAATCCCAAGCGCGTAGGCGCTCCTACTGCAGCGTGAAAAAAAAAATATTTAAAGCCCTAATCGGGCACAACTTCTACAAACCCAAATTAAAGACTCTCTTGCTCTCCCACTCCAACTCAAACTCACTCAACTCCCATCCCTCCTCTAATTTAGCCACGATAATAATCTTCTTCTTGACTAAGGATAACCAAATACTCAATCTCCTACCCAAACTCAAAGGCAATTAATCTCCATATGGTCATCCTTCATCACCAATTCGGGGTCATCATCACCAATCCGGTCACCAACTCACATGCTAACCACATCTCGCTGACGTAAGTGTTCAAACCTCACAAAAAGATTGCTCCTACAACTTTGCTTGAAACATCAATTATGGCTATAACCAAGTAAGTGCACAAAGTTATATTACAAATTATTTGGATTTGCTTGGAGAATAGCTAAGGCATTAAGTTGAAGTTAGTTCTTTCATTGTGTTGGCTCAAGTGGGTTTGGGTACTGTTAATTGTTGCTTGTATTGCATTAGAAGACTAGTGTGCTTAGTTATTAACAAATTTGGTGAAAATTAAGTTTGGGGGAGTGCCTACCAATAGTATTCAAAATTTGGGCACACCAAGTGTTTGATATATTGTCACAAAGAGGATTGGCCCATACTAAGCCTCTGAACATCATCTATTGGGTAAGCAATTCACACACACGACTCATGGCTACTAAAAGGCAAAGAGGCGAGACTTCGGGCACATCGAATAAGTATGACAAAAAGAGATTTTCAAGTGCTAGTGCGTCCGACAAATATTATAATTCACTCTCTAGTAAAATGCTAATTCCTAAGCGTGGATTATGTCCAGAGGTAGAAGATGGGGAGTTACTGCAAATGATTGGTGGTAGAAGATGGGCGAACTTTACAGCCCAACCAGATTCATCGGTCGTTAAAATTGTTAAGGAATTCTATGCCAATGCAAAAGATCATATTGGTAACATGATTTGGGTTCGCGGAAAATTAGTGGAAGTCAATTTCGGGTCAATAAATGCTTACTAAGGCTTAAACACAATACCCAATAATGGCTTCATTCAATATTTAGATCACGAGCTGGACTACAGTGAAGTCATTCAAGCCTTGTATGTACCTGGAACACAATGGAAATTAACAGATCAACAAGAAGCTGTTTTGTTCCCTACATCCGCATTAAGTAGTTACGGGAAAGTATGGCATGCCTTTATTTGTGCCAAGTTGATGACGTGTAGACATACAAGTGATGTTATAAATCGACGGGCAGCATTGCTTTTCTGTATTGCACAAGGAAAATCTATAGATGTGGGTCAGGTTATACATGATTCAATTAACAGAGCAATTAAAGGAGGGACCTCAGGTGGACTACCTCATCCATCTTTGATTACTGGTCTATGTCGACAAGCTGGAGTAAAATGGGATGCTAAAGAAGCTACACAACCTCCTTTAGCCGCAATTGACCACTCAGTGATAAAAAAGTACAAGGTATGGGGAGGGGGAACACCACACCCGAGAGGGTTAGGTTTCATTATTGTGCCTCCCGAGCCTGCAGACGAGCCTAATCAACAGTCACATGACAATCCTACTACTGCTGCTGGAAGTTCTGGGCCACCACCAAATTTTTTTGAAGACATTCGTCAAGAATTAAGAAATCAAACTCGAAGGATTGACATGGTGGCTAATTGAGTTCAGTATTGATTGACCCGGGTGGAAAGAAATCAGGATAGCTTGGCTCAGCGACAATCAGAGATGTATCAGAACTGTAGCGCAGCATTTCTAGAGATGTTCGACCGCATGAATCCAGCAGGCGCTCCCTACCAATTTCCACCCTTGTCTGCATATCCCCTGGCTGATTTACCCCCTGAGGATGAGGTTGATGAAGAATAAGAAGAGGATACTGACGAGGAATAGAGCGTCGATCTTTCAGGGAAGTACTCAGTGCTTAATTTCTTATGTTTTGTTTGTTATACACAACGAGGACATTACATTCTTCCAGTTCCAGTTGCATTCATTTAGTATTCATTTTATAGTTTTTCATTATTTTTCATTCAAATATTTTGAAAAAAAAAGAAAGAAAAATTCAAGTATTTGCATGTTTCCAGCTGTTAGATAGTTTAAGTCTGTTTTGGCCAATGATGAGATTGGAATTGAGTAGACAAGTATAGTATTGACTGTTAAGACTTTGATGTGATTTCTTGTCATGATTTGAATCTTTACCTGTTTGAAACTGATATAATAAGGATAGCACAGTAAAAATAACTATGTTGACTGATTGAGTCTAAATTGACACGTAATGGACTTCTTGAGGATAATACTAGTTTGAATGAATGAAAGTCATGAATAGGCGGAGATGACTGAATTTAGACAAAAACTTAAGTTTGGGGGAATATTTAGGGTACATAAGCTATAAAAAAAGAAAGAAAAAAAAAAGATATTGAGTTGAATAAATTGAGTCCTGTGGTGGGTCGAGAAGAAGCGTGAAATACACTCCCCATAAACACAGGTGTGAGATGGAGCGTAAAACACACTCACTATCCATCATTGAAAAAAAAAGAAGAAGAGAAAATGGGAAAAGAAAAAAAAAGCCCCCGTAATGATAAGTAAAGCATAAGTATCCCAGATTGGACTCTTGAATTTGGTGGATGTTTGACTTTAGTTGGATCTAGCTTGTTCGTGAATTTTGTGAGTTTACACTGTATGATGCCTTTAAAGAGATCTAGTATGTGTTGTATTTAGCATTATATTAGTTAGCATTGTTGTTGAGCCCACACGCACTATATCAGTAATGACAGTGTAAGATTTGATGATTGACTAGGAAATTATTGATCTATTTTGGTATGATGTACTAGCATGTGTATTGTGATTTCTCTGAGGCTTGATGAATAGATTTTGTTCTGTTTGGCTGCTGGAATTTTAGGCATGTAGATATTTGCATTTGCATTTGCATTGCATATTTAGTTATTGCATTGTGTTTTGTTGCTTGGGGACAAGCAATTGGTTAAGTTTGGGGGTATTTGATGAGTAGGTTTTATACCTATGAATCCGATATTATTAAACCTAATTATTGCTATCTTTAATTATTTTTTTAGTATCTTTTTATGTGTTTGGTGTTTATTTCTTGTAGGTTGGAGCTGGAGGGTCAAATTGGTCATTAAGGAGAAGAAAAAGGTCAAAAATCATGAAAATTAGAGCTGAGTGGCATTTTTGTAATTACGCTGTCCTGAGCAAGCGCTTAGGCGCTTGGAAATGGCCTATGATGAGCGCCTAGGCGCTCATATGTGGAAAAAGGAGAGTTTTTCTATTGCTAAGTGGGTTTTTTGAAGCCAACAAGGAATCTAAAAAGAGGCTAGATCTAATACAAATAGGGGAGGACTTTAGAAAAGGGGATACAACTTAATTTCTCAAGAGATTTGCAGAGAGAACAACGAAGGAAAACACGAAGGAGAATTGCAAGGGTTGAAGATTAAAGAGAGATTATTGGAGCAAATTCAGAGTTTCTTCTTCTCTTCTTTAGTTTTATCTTTTGTAATTATCTGGGATGTTTGGATTATTCATCTGGATGATGTTTTTCTTTATTATTATCATGAACTAAATTTTTATTAAGATTGTCACGAAACTTGGTATGTAGTTTAAATTAAATCTTCCCATTGAATGAAAGTTGATTTTTATTGAATTATTTATTATATCTTTTGCTTATTGATTAATTGTTTGGCCAGCAATTACTGTGATAATCTATATAAAATTGGAAGATGGAGTATAGATTGAGATCTGGATATGATAACATCTGTTCATATAATCTGAATAGGGTTAATATGATTAGCATGTAGGATAGGAATATACCTGTGTCTTTTGTATCCATTGAAAGAATTTGTGCGTAAAACCCTAATTAACTTGATTCACATAGGAATATAGTGAGTTGATTAACTGGGGTGTTCCTTGTAATTCTGTGTCTTAAGGATTGGAGTTAGGAGGATTTGTTCACGTGTTTTTGGAAGAAACGCGTGAATTCTATAAAACATTCTTGGATAATGATTCATATTAATTAATTGATTTAAATGGGAAGTAAATTGGTTTAAATGAAATACTAAGGGAAGTTGTAATCTTAATTTGTTAAATCTACAGTTATTCTTGTGAAATTCTGATTTTAATTATTAGTTTTGTTAAGTTTAATTTTTAAATCACAAATAATATTTTGTAGTTTAAAATAGGATTAATCGCATTGAAATTAGTAATTGATAAATATTAGTCTATTTCCTCGTGGGAACGATATCCTTGCTTGCTGAATATTACAATTGAACGCGTATACTTGCGTGTTAAAGTGCTATTAAAAAATTAGGCAACAGTAGCTGGGATGTTAGAGGTATATGGGGTAACGGCATTAGCAGCACAAATTTTAGCACTATCAAAGAAGGTGGATGCTTTGTCGGGTGCACAAACTCATCAGATTACTTTTATTTATGAATTGTGCGTGGGGGAACATTTTACGAAACAATGTGCTATTAACCCTGCTTCAGTACAATTTATGGGTAGCTACAATAGGATTCCACAGAACATGTGTCAGAATGCCTACAATCCAGGGAACAGGAATCACCCAAAATTTTCATGGAGTAACAACCAGAATCAGCAGGTTCCACGACCATCTTATCCCCCGGGATTTCAAAATCAGCATCAACAAGCGGCTCTGCAACAAGAGAAAAAGACAGATTTAGAAGAGCTGTTGTTGTAATGCATATCGGGCAATGAGGCGGCCATGAAATTGCAAGAAACATCAATAAAATCACAAGAAGTGTCCATTAAGAACTTAGAAAATTAGATGGGACAGCTGGCATTTGCATTGAATAATAGGCCTCAAGGAACTCTACCTAGTGACATTGAGAAAAATCTAAAGGGGAATCATGAGCAGTGTCTATTAATTACTTTGAGGAGTGGAAAGCTTCTTGAGGGTCAGAACGTAGAAAATTCAGCTAAAAAATATCAAAGAAAGTGAAGACAAAGTGGTTGAAGGGAAACATGGTGAGGAAAAGCAAGTGGAAAAGAGCATGACAGGGGTTGAGCCAGTTGTGTATCCTCCTCCACCGTTTCAGCAAAGAGTTTAGAAACAGAAACTAGACGAGTAATTTTCAAAGTTTTTAGAAGTTTTTAAGAAACTTCATATCAACATTCCTTTCGCACAAGCCCTAGAGCAAATGCCAAGTTATGTTAAATTCATGAAAGTGATTCTGTCAAGGAAAAAGAAGTTAGAAGATTACGAAACTGTAGCATTGACGGAGGAGTGCAGTGCAATTCTATAGAGAAAGTTACCTCTGAAGTTGAAGGATCCAGGGAGTTTCACTATTCCTTACACAATCAGTAACATGCCCTTCATAAAGTGTTTGTGTGACTTGGGGGCAAGTGTTAACCTTATGCCATTATCTTTCTATACTGAATTGGGTTTACCAGCCCCGAAGCCTACAGACATATCATTGCAGTTAGCAGACAGATCAGTAAGTTATCCAAGAGGAATTGTGGAAGATATCTTGGTTAAGGTGGACAAATTTATTTTTCCAGCAGATTTCATAATTTTGGATTATAAAGAAGATAAAAACATCCCAATCATCCTAGGGAGACCATTTTTGGTTACGGGCAGGACTCTCATCGATGTTTAAAAAAGGGAATTACCCATGAGGGTTCAAGACCAGGAAGTCAAATTCAATGTGTTTAAAGTCATAAAGTTCCCTACAGATGAAGAGGAGTGTTTTCGGGTGGATGTCAGTGACAAGATAATTAATGAAAACCTGGTCAAAAGTTTGGTCAGTGATCTATTTGAAACCACACTACTGGGGGATAAGGATTTGAATGATCCAGATTTTATAGATAACTTACATATGCTAGATTCTTTACCTTGAGTTAGTAGATTTGAGGTACCATTCGAGCCATTACACACGAAAGAAAAAGCTTCGGCAAAAATGAAACCTTCATTGGAGGAGCCACTTACTCTTGAGCATAAGCCCCTTCCTAAACACCTCGGGTATGCTTATTTGGGAAAATCTAATACTCTGCTTGTTATTATTGCATCCGCGCTTAACAAACTACAGGAAAGTAAGTTGCTGAGAGTACTTAGAGAATACAAGTCGGCTATAGGATGGACAATTGCATATATAAAGGGGATAAGTCCATCCTTTTGCATGCACAAGATTCTTATGGAAGAGGACGCAAAGCTAACAGTGGAATAGCAGAGACGACTAAATCCGATCATGAAAGAAGTGGTAAAGAAAAAAATACTGAAGTGGTTAGATGCGGGAATTATTTACCCAATTTTAGACAGTGCATGGGTTAGTCCAGTTCAATGCGTTCCGAAAAAGGGTGGAATGACCGTAGTGAATAATGATAATAATGAACTAATTTCGACGAGGACAGTGACTGGTTGGAGAGTTTGCATGGACTATAGGAAGCTGAATAAGGTAACCCACAAGGACCACTTTCCTCTATCCTTTTATCGATCAGATGTTGGACCAGTTGGCGGGGCATGAATTCTACTGTTTACTGGATGGATATTTAGGGTACAACCAAATAGTTATAGCTCCTGAAGATCAAGTGAAGACCACTTTCACGTGCCCATACGACACCTTTACATTCAGGGGGATGTCTTTTGGTTTGTGTAACGCACGGACAATGTTCCAAAGATGTATGACGACTATCTTCTCGGACATGGTGGAGAAGAATGTGGAAGTTTTCATAGACGACTTCTCAGTCTATGGAGACAATTTTGATATCTGTCTAGTGAACTTGGTCATGGTCTTCAAGCGATGTGTGGAAACGAATTTGGTACTTAACTGGGAGAAGTGCTACTTTATGGTCGAAGAAAGAATAATCTTGGGGCACAAAGTCTCTGCGAAGGGCTTAAAGATTAATAGAGAAAAGTTGGACACAATTGAGAATCTTCCACCGCAAACTACAGTTAATGGAATCCGCAGTTTTCTTGGACATGCCACATTCTACTGAAGGTTTATTAAAGATTTCTCTAAGATTGCAAAACCACTATGCAGTCTCTTAGAGAAAGATGCAGTTTTCATGTTTGTTGAGGAATGTAAGTCAGTATTTTAACAATTGAAGAAGAAGTTGACTACAGCTCCCGTTATCGTAGCACCAGATTGGACAATGCCTTTCAAGTTAATATGTGATGCTAGCGACTACGCGGTAGGGGCTGTTTTGGGTCAACGCCGAGAGAAGATATTCCACGCCATATACTACGCAAGTAAAACACTCACAGATGCCAAATTAAACTACACAACCACCGGGAAGGAATTACTTACAGTAGAATACGCCTTTGACAAATTCAGAGTTTACTTAATAGGAACAAAGGTGGTGGTATACACGGATCACTCGGCGATTCGTTATCTAATCTCAAAGAAGGATGCTAAGCCTAGACTAATCAGATGGATTCTACTCCTTTAGGAATTTGATTCGGAAAGAAAGGATAGGAAGGGGACAGAAATTCAAGTGGCAGATCATGTGACACCCCCAAATCCATGTACTTCATTTCTATAAGATTTGGTGTTCACTTTCCATTCAGTCATATCTAACTACCCAAATGTAATAAAATTAAATCATAAATCCTCCCTTTGAAAGGGTTACATCATTAATCAAAAAGTCTTCCCAGGTTATCTAACCTTAAACATCAATCAAGTGCGAAAATAAAATAATTACATCACATCATTAAATATAAAGTCTATCGTCATGACAATAAATGAAATTACAAGGCTTCATCACTTGCACATTTTTCTCTTTCCTTTCCTAGTGGTAAGTTCATAGACCTTCACAACTTTAGCTGCAATGAGTGTATAGATATGCAAGAGTGGGCAAAACAAATGCTCACTAGATATAGCAATGAATCAAGAAATGAATAATAACTGCCAATAAATAGGCTCATCAAAACTAAATAGTACTCTACGAATGATAACCAAAAACTGAAATCAAAATATAAAATATATCTGAGGGTCATAAAACTACGAACTATGTCCACAGTTATAAGTAATCTTTCAACTTTTACCTAAATAGTTATACTGTAGGGACTTCACGTACTTAGGGGGATCAGCCCTTCGTACCATGTATTGTGCACAAACATCTAAATGCATCACGTATCCCCCTATAATAGGGTTGTTCTTCTCAATTTTAGAGTACAAGTCCGTACCAAAGAAAGTTTGGTTAGGATAAGTTTCAAAGGGTAATTTAGAGTCTAACAATCATCAATTAAAGGATTAGTTGAACCAATAAGGTGTGATAACACTACTGTTGATCAATAATAACGTAATATGGAACAATGAATATTCATAGGTGAACTAACTATATATTAAACTCATGCTTAGAAACAACTAGAAAGCATAAGTAATGAATAAAACAATAAACCTTGCTTGAACAATATTAAACTAAGGCTATGATCTTAAGATAAAAGAATTAAGTTATGAACATGTACTAAGAAATAACAAGCTTAGAATAAAACTTGCTCAAAATAACAATAATATTTCGCATTACGTTAAGTAAATGAAAAAGAATAACTCAGTTAAAGATTTGAGTTCAAGAATAGAACTGAAGAGAACTTGCTTAACTATAAACAAGTTAGAATATGTGACAGCCCCAAATTTGGTTACTTCGTTCCCTAGAGATTTGGTGTTCACTTAATCAAAACATTCATATCTAACTACCCAATCATAATAAAATTGAATAATAAACCTTCCCATTAAGGGATTACATTAATAAAAATCTTCAAGGTTATCTAACCTTTAAATACAATTATTCAAATGCGAAAAATTAAATAACTTCATTCCAATCATTAAAATAAAGTCTGATAATAATATATCAACATAATTACAAGTCTTCAATACTTGTTCATATTTCCCTTTCCTTTACTGGTGCTAAGTTCGTCGACCTTCTCAACTTTAGTTGTAATATTTATATAAGCAAGAGTGAGCAAGTAAGGCTCACTTGAAATGAAATTGAATAAAACTTTACATCAACTGCCAACTTTACATAAACATTTTAGCACTAAGCGTAAACCCCTAATAATAGGGTTGTTCATCTTAGTATTTAGAGTACAAGTCCGCACCAAAGTAAGTTTGGTTTGGATATATTTCAAGGTGATTTGGAATTTAACGAACATCAACTAAGGATTAGTTGAATAAAAATTAACAACATTATGCTATGGAATAATCATAGCTGAGTTTACATTATAAATTAAGATTATGCTTTAGGAATAATCTAATAGCATAAATATTGAATAATATAACATACCTTGCTTGAACATCATTAAGCTAAGGTTAAAATCTTATTTCGAATCAAGTATTTAGCATGCATAACAAATTGATAAAACTTGATCAACGTCAAAATATGTAAACTTGCATACTAAATAACAAGTTAAAGACACGAATAACTTGTTTAATATCAGAATAAGATTTAGATAACTTGCATCATCATAAATAAACTAGATACAAGGAACTTGCTCAATTGTAAGAATAAAATTGCTCAATATTAAGACATAAGATTTAGAGAACTTGCGTAATTATAATCGAGATATGGTAAGGAAACTTGCCTTGCTTGTAGGCTTTAATCTGAATCACAATTATCCTATGTACATGTCATCATGACATAATCAGTCATTACCAACACTCTATATCTCTACATCACGTATGGTTTTATTTTCAATCACATAACCAAATTATACCAATAAAATAATAACAACGCTCATTAAGTGTTAATTATACGCTCATTCATAGTACTATAACACCTCAATAACTAAATTACATGTTTAACAATTATCATATTGCATTACATCAACAATTACACATTTTTGTGCAAAAAAAAGTCATTCTTGCACCTACTGCAAACCGGCGCCACAGTTTGAACTGTGGGCCGCGCTGTGGCTTGGGTCCTGTGCTGCAACTCGAGAACTGTGTCAGGCAGCGGCGCTGCGGCGCGAAATTGGCGATGTGGCGCTGACTTCGGCGCTGCGGCGCGAAATTGGCGATGTGGCGCTGACTTCGGCGCTGCGGTGCGAAGTTGGCGCAGTGGTGCTGACTTCGGCGCTGCGGCGCGGGTTACTGGGCTACGGCTCTGACTTTGGCGCTGAGGCGCCGAGACTTTCAGAATTGAGCACGAAGACCAATTTCGGTCTGATTAACAGTTTCTAGCAGCTAAATTCACACATATAACTTATGTAAATCACACATAGATATTACCAAGCATACATATACCAATTTAGCATAACTTAAACAACAATTTAAGAAAATTGAATCCTTGAAAGCACTATTTTAAATAAAAGCCAATACTCGACAGTTGTTCAACACAGTGAACACTGTAATACCAATTTGATTCGTTTGAACCACGTTCTGTTTAAATTCTTACCCAATTAACATATACTAGGTTTAATTTCATAATTTCACAATTAACATATACTAATTTTGTTATCTTACAAAACATGTTCATGCATATATTTTTACTATAAAAACAATTTCCTTCTCGTACAAACTTAATTCATACAATCACATACATGTATATGCTCATTATGTGACGCCCCCAAAATAGGTATACATCACTCATTCTGAGTCGCCAAATACATGGTACAGAATATAAATACAAACTTAATTTATATAACTGTTAAATATCGTGTAGAATGCGATACAACATAAGCTGTGAGTTTTAATACAAATATTATCTTTTAGTCAGTATTAAAACTCAAAATAAGTCCTCATTACATTTATTATCACACTATTTCACAAAATAGTGAGGACTACTAATGCAAACATCTGGATCGTCACTCCGTTCCCCGACTATTCCCAGCTATATTTTCATTTTCTGAAGAGAACAATGAAAGCAAAGGGTGAGCTCAACTAGCCCAGTAAGAAATATTATGACTAAGATAATGCAGAATAAATTATCGTTAGCCTTCAACAGTGTTAAGTTGATAAAATATAATACACATCAAATTTAACTGCAGCGGAACAAGCAATCCATTAGAAGAGTCAAGTAGAGCATGATATCTAATATCTTTTATGATTAAAAAGTTTATCAACAGTTTTATCGCTGAGACTTAGCTTCATAAATAATCCACATCATCGAATCATCCTTGCACTACGGGCTAAGGATATTCATTAGTATCACCAATGGTCATGATCATTTCAACAACTGTCCATCAATACATTACGGGCCAATGAGAACTTTTAACACATCATTTGTAATATTATGGTCATGATTATACCGAATAATCCCTGGACATAATCATACCAAGTCCATCTATACCCTACGGACCACAGATGACTTTCATCATAATATAAGGATGAGGATGATGACAATGATATTAGAATTCAATTAAAGGAGATTAAGGATAAATTTTAAAGATTTATAATTCAATTTTTCTAGAATTCAATAATGTTCACACTACCAACATGATACTGCTTTGTGGAGTAAAATTCAAGAATAATATTGTATCAAAAATAATTTAGACAGAAAATAAACCAATTTTTATCATGAATAGTACCCCATGAATAGTACTTTGTGAATAGTATCCCGTGAATAGTACTTCATGAATAGTGCCCTGTGAATAGTACTCCGACATGAAAAGATTAAACTTTAATAAGAATGTTCAGAAAAAGATCCTTGTGAAACGATACTACATGAATCGCAAATTTCAAGGATATTCTATTAATTTCAAGGAGTATAGATGTAATACTTAACAACATGAGTGTAGAATTCAGAATATGAAACGAAATAATATTACTTACATACTACAGAGTGTGGAAGAAAATATTATTTGATAAGAATATTGAACAAAAATAATATCCCTTATGAATATAAAAGAAATAATACCCCTTACCTTAGTAGGAGATTGGATACTGAAATGGTGTAGTAATAGAATACTCTTCTTCTTTCTCTCTGATTCTCTCACTATAGAATTCTCTTGTAAGTCGTAGTGAATTGGTGAGAATGAAAGAAGAAATAAGCTTCTATTTATAGAAGATTTATAGCTTAGCCCTGGAAATGTGAAGAGGCAAGTGGCTTGACGACTGGTGATGTGAAAAGAAAAGTGGTTTGATGTATGTAATATGAAACAACAATTGGTCGACGCCTGTAATGTGAAACGACAATTGGTCGACGCATGTAATGTGAAACGAGAATTGGTCGACGCTTGTAATGTGAAACGACAATTGGTTGATGCCTGTAATGTGAAACGATAATTGGTTCGACGCCTATAATGTGAAACGACAATTGGTTCGACGCCTGTAATATGAAACGACAAGTGGTTTGACGTCTGGTAAAGGCAATTACTTTTGGTGAAAGTGACTCTTAGATGATGACATATGGGCCCTTATAAACCAAACTTACCACAAACGTCTCATAACAGACTTCATATTTATATCAAAGATTGAATAAATATTACCACAAATTATTTTATCTTCAATCAACACATTTTTAATCTTCCAACAATTATTCATCATTAATATTATAACTCACAATATTTAACAACCAGATTATTTCCAGGAAAGAGGGGGCTTTCCGATAAGAATTTATCCCTATTGGCGCGCAATTAGGAGACCAAAACTCTCCTTAACAGAACTTTTTAGACATCGTCAATATTGTAAATAATAATATGAATAACTTTATCGTCTCAATTATTGATTTAATAATATAAAATATTATGCAGATGATACTTTGATAATAATTTAATCAATAATATGAGATACTATACAACAATTACTGTAGCAATAATTGAGTATAACTGAGTGGTTTCTTACGTAAGCATCAATAATCAATACCGTGTGCTACTATGTAACCAGACGTATTACTGTACTTTTACCACCGGGTATTTCAATAGTTAACGGTAAAACTTTCGTCGTTATTTTTATAAAAAAATAATTTTATCCTTTTCTAACTCCGATAATAATTCTGTTGTGGGGTCTACCAATGATTGTGTCATCATACGAATATTCTCTAACAAAAAAATATTCCCCGACCAAACGAATATTTTATAACAACTTGCTTACTTTGCAAAATTTATAAATATTACCCACAACTATAACATTATATCAAATCCACACCATAATATTCAAAATGATATTTACAAAAAAATAATCTTTATTCATAAAAGTTGGGATCTTACAACCTCCCCTTCTTATGAAATTTCGTCCTCGAAATTAAGGTACATACATGGTATGTCGAAGAGGTGAGGATACCTTGATTTAATTTCAGATTCTAACTCCCAGGTCATATCCTCAACATCGTGGTTTCTCCACAAAACTTTGACTTGAGGTATAACCTTGGAGCGTAGAATATGCTCCTTCTTATCCTAGATTTTAATAGGTACCTCTTCATACATTAAATCTTCTGCTATCTCGTCTTGTTCTAACTCAATAATGTGGTTCGGGTCTTCCACATATTTACGTAACATAGATATGTGAAAAATGTTATGAACACGAGACATACGTGGTGGTAAGGCGAGTCTATAAGCCACAGTTCCTACTCGATTGAGGATTTCGAATGGGCCAATTAATTGAGAATTGAGCTTTTCTCTCTTTCCAAATCTCGTAACCCCTTTCCATGGAGCAACCCGTAACAACACATGATCTCCAACATTAAACTCCACGTCTTTTCGATGAAGATCAGCATAACTCTTTTGTCTATCTTGTGATGTTTTTATACGTTGTCGAATCATTTGAATCTTTTTCGTAGTCATACATACCAATTCTGGTCCCAACAACATTGCTTCACCCACCTCGTCCCAACATACAAGAGAACGACACTTGCGTCCATAAAATGCCTCGAATGGAGCCATGCCAATACTTGATTGATAACTGTTGTTGTAGGAGAATTCCTCCAATGGCAAGAACTTGTCCCAACTTCCTTTGAAGTCAAGGACAATATATCTTCAAGAGTTTGAATAGTCTTCTCCGACTGCCCATCCGTCTGAGGATGATATGCCAAACTGAAACGCAAATCCGTGCCCATAGCTTTCTGCAAACTGACCCAAAACTGTGAAGTGAATCTTGGGTCACGATCAGAAACTATAGATGCTGACATACAATGCAGTCTTACAATCTCTTTTATGTACATACGAACAAGACGTTCAACTGAATAAGTTTCTCGTATAGGTAAGAAATGAGCAGACTTGGTCAATCTATCAACAATGACCCAAATAGCATCTATGCCTTGAGAAACCTTGGGAAGACCAGTAACGAAATCCATGGTAATGTGTTCCCACTTCCATTCTAAAATTTCAAGTTGTTGCAATGGACCTTTTGGCACTTGATGCTCTATCTTGACACGTTGACACGTTAAACACCTTGAGATAAACTCCGCTATCTCTCTCTTTATATTGCTCCACCAAAATGTATGTCGAAGATCACGATATATTTTGATACTTCTAGGATGGATTGCAAACGGTGTGTTGTATGCCTTCATCATGATTTTATACTTCAAATCATAGTTATTAGGAACATAAAGTCTGGAGTTGACTCTAAGTATTTCTTCTTCGTCGATTCTTGCTTCCAGAATAGCACCTTATTGCACTTTCTTCTTCATACGCATCAGCTCTAGGTATGTAGTTTGAGCAACTTTAACTTTATAGATTGAAGTAGGTTCTACTCGTATATTTGTCATCATCACCTGGGTCCTTGGAGTCTTTATCCCTATCTCCATCCTTTGCAAGTCATACAAAATGGGCCTTTGCGTTGACAATATTGCACTCGTACCCGCATATGATCTTCTACTCAATGCGTCAGCTACCACGTTCGCTTTTCCAGGATGGTATTGAATAGTATGATCATGATCTTTCAACAGTTCAAGCCAACGTCGTTGTCGCATGTTGTGTTCCTTTTGAGTGAAGAAATATTTGAGGCTTTTATGATTCGTAAAGATCTCCACCTTCTCCTCATACAAGTAATGCCTCCAGATTTTAAGTGCAAAAATGACTGCTGCCAACTCTAGATTATGAGTAGGATAATTCCTCTCATATTCTTTGAGTCATCGTGCTATGACTTTTCCATGTTGCATGAGAACACATCCTAACCCTCTACCTAAAGCATCACTATAGATGACATATCCCTCATAACCAGATGGTATTGTAAAAACAGGTGCTGAAAAGAGTCTCCTCTTGAGTTCTTGAAAACTCTTCTCACATTTATCGCTCCACCCGAATTTTATATCTTTTCAAGTCAGCTGAGTTAATAGAGTAGCGATTCGTGAAAATCCTTCCACGAATCTCTGATAATAACCAGCTAAGCCTAGAAAGCTACGTACTTTGGTAACTAACTTAGGTTGCTCCCAGCTTTAAATTGCTTCAATCTTTGTCGGGTCAACAGATACTCCTTGATTTGATATCACGTGCCCAATGAATGCTACTTCCTCAAGTCAGAACTCGCATTTCTTCAACTTGGCATATAGCTTATTTTCACGAATCTTTCAGAGTATTAGCCTCAAGTGTTGTTCATGATCTTCACGGCTTTTGGAGTATATGAGGATGCCATCAATAAAAGACAATAACAAAATGTTCCAAATATTCCTTGAATACTCGGTTCATCATATCCATGAAGGTCATAGGAGCATTAGTAAATCCAAAAGACATGACTAGAAATTCGTAATGCCCATACCGAGTTCTGAAGGCAGTCTTTGGAATGTCACCCGTTTTAACTTTTAACTATTGATATTCGAAATGAATATCGATCTTTGAAAAGAATTTAGCACCTTGCAACTGGGCAAACAGGTCATCAATTCGAGGTAATGGGTACCTATTTTTTACGGTGACATGATTCAACTCCCGATACTCAATACAAAGTCATATACTTCTGTCTTTCTTCTTTACGAATAGAACAGGAGCACCCCAAGGAGACGTACTAGGACGAATGAAACCGATGTCTAACAATTCCTGTAGTTGGGTTTTTAAATCTTAAAGTGCAATAGGAGTCATTCGATATGGGGCTTTAGAAATGGGTTTTGTACTGGGTTCAAGATCAATACATAACTCGATTTCACTCTTTAGGGGTAGGCCAGGAAGTTCTTCAGGGAATACGTCAGGAAATTTATTAACAATAGAAATATCATTCAAATCTGACGTATTTTTATTTAAATTTGTGGCATGGTCTAAGAAAGCTTTACATCCATTTTTTAATAAACGAATAGCTTTATGGCTTGATATGACAGTGATCGACTTTAGTGGTTTGGTTGCTTGAATTTGAATAATAGGTTGGTTAGGAATATAAAAGCTAACAACCTTACAAAAATAATCGATTTTAGCATGATGAGTAGTTAACCAATCAATCCCTAAAATTACATCAAATGCAAGTATTTTCAAAGAGATAAGATCGACAGGTAACGTGCGGTTATTGATTTAAATCAAACAAGACTTACAAATAGTGGATGTAATGAAGGTTTCTCCCAACGGAGTTTCAACAGATAAATCAAAGTCTAATTTCTCCAGAGTTAAATTTAAACGCTGAGCGCAAGTAGGAGCAATAAAAGAATGGGTAGAACGGGTATCAAATAAGGTATAAACTTTGCTAAAGTTTATGATTAGCTTACCAGTGATCACCTCGTTTGGATCCCTCGCTTTTTGCGAGGTTAGGACAAACGCTCTCCCTTGAACTACCAGTTTTGTCTTATCTGGGACGGCCTTTGATGCCTCCATCCTAGCTGAACATGACTTTGGTGTACGACAAAATCGGGCTAGGTGACCTTCTCTTCCACAATTGAAACATGTTTTGGACTTCTGCGTGCAGTTTGGACTGATGTGTCCCTCCCCTCCGCATTTCTAACATACGACCGATGGTCGTTCTCCTTCCTTAACAATAGGTGCTGGTGCTGACGTCTTTCCATCATTATTGAATTTCCTCTTCTTGAAATTTCCACTTCTATTATCTTGCTCATGATTACAACCGAAGTGGTTACCATTGATGACTGCTACCACTGGTTTTATCGATTTACCGACTGTTATCTCTTGGTTGTGTTGACTCATTACCACGTTCCAATAACTGAGCCCTATTTATAACATCTGAATACAAACACAATTTGTGAGGAATTAGGTATTGACGTATCTCAAGTTTCAAACCTCTAAGAAACATCCGTGTCATTCTCTCCTCATTATCAACCAAGTGGGACATAAACCGGGACAACTCGGCAAACTTAGCTTCGTACTGCGACACGGTCATATTATTTTGCTCTAGCTTGATGAACTCTACCTCCTTCTTGTGACGAATACTTTCGGGAAAGTACTTGTCATTAAACATTTATTGGAACTTCTCCCAAGACATCTTTAGTGCGGCAGGTTGGGTACGTTTTACTGAGTTCCACCAGTAATCGGCCTCTCCTCACAACATGAAGGTGGCAAAGGGAACCTTTTCCTCCTCGGAGCATCCCAAGACATCAAATATTTTGGTAATCTGCTTTATCCACGCCTCCACCTTAATTGGTTTTGGCTCTCCCTCAAACTCCGGTGGTCCCAACTCCTTGAACTGCTTAGCGGTGACCATCCGAGAGTTTTCAATGTTTCCACCTGCAATTTGAATTGGAGTTTCTTTGCCTGATGTTGCATAAATTGTAGAAAGCTCCTAAACATTTCGTCGTTCGCTATTTCGTCAGTGTTGTTGTTCACCTGAGGATTATTTCCTTCCTAATGCACATTATCCTGGGTATTGATCAGTGGTGACTCAATAGTCTCATGTGCTCCATTGCTTTACTCGACATTTTCGGAAGTCATTTTCAAACACTGCCACAAAACAAGGGTTAATTGACATTGTGACACCCCCAAATCCAGGTACTTCATTCCCACATGATTTGGTGTTTACTTGATCAGACATTCATATCTAACTACCCAATCATAATAAAACTGAGTAAAAAAAACCTTCCCCATTAAAGGGTTACATAATAAAAATCTCCCAAGTTATCTAACATTTAATCATCATTCAAATGTGGAAAACATTACATAACTTCTTTAAAAACAAAGTCTAAGATTATCATAATAAAAGTCTAACATCTTAATCAAAGAAAAATTATAAATCTTCATCACTTGTACATTTTTCCCTTTCCTTTGCTAGACGAAGGTTCACCGACCTTCTCTTCTTTAGCTGCAATGAGTTTATAAATATGCAAGAGTGAGCAAAACAATTGCTCAATGGATATAATATGGAATCAACAAGAGTATAACAATAATAACTGTCAAAATAGGCTCATCAAAAGTGAATAGTACTCTATCAATAATAATCAGAAACTAAAATCCCAAAATATAGAAAATATACATCACTGAGGGTCATAAGACCATGAACTACGTCCACAGTTGCAAGTAATCTTTCAACTCCAACTTTAACAGTCATAAGACTATAAGGACCTCGTACTTAGAGGGATCAGCCCTTCGTACAATATATTGTGCACAAATATTTTGACGCTATGCGTAAGTTAACCCCTAATCATAACAATAGGGTTGTTCATCTCATTATTTAGAGTACAAGTCTGCACCAAAGGAAGTTTGGTTTGGATAAGCTTTCAAGGTAATTTGGAATTCAACGAACATCAACTAAGTATTAGTTGAATAAAACCAATAACATTATACTATAGAATAATCGTTATTGAATCAATCATAGTAAACTAAAGTCATGCTTTAGGAATAATCTAATAGCATACAATTTGAATTACTATAACCCACCTTGCTTGAACAATACTAAGCCAAGGTTAATTAAAATTGAATATTAAGCATGCATAGCAATTTGAACGATAAAAATGTTCGACATTAGTATATACAGTTGTGCATGCTAAACAAAAAGTTAAATACAAGAATAACTTGTTCAACATCAAACCAAAGTTTAAACAGCTTGCATCATTATAAGGTAATCGAATTGAAAACAATAATTAGTTCAACAAGATAAAGGATTAGAAAACTTGCTCAATCAAAAGAGT
Organism: Panax notoginseng; assembly: GCA_016801055.1. NCBI lineage: Eukaryota > Viridiplantae > Streptophyta > Magnoliopsida > Apiales > Araliaceae > Panax > Panax notoginseng. The sequence continues at coordinate 64,672,635 of CM029015.1, read as the reverse complement.
AAATTTATACAATGTAATAATAGAACTAGCTCAACGAAAGTGTAGAGTTAGAAAACTTGTCTTGCTCGTAGATTAAACCGAACAATACGAATCACAATATCCTATAAACATAAGTCATCATGACATAGTTAGCCAGTACCACTTTACAACATAACTAAGTACGTTCATGTATTTAAAATTATTTTTAAATCATTTATTTAACATTATAATTAAATAAATTAAATACCATTTATATTCTAAAAATATTAAATATTTATGAAATATACTCTAAATAATTAAAAACTATTTTTCAGAATTTAAAATAATTTTTTGAAATTTATTTTGTATTTTTAATAATTAAAAACCAATTTTTTTCTATTTTTAATTAATTTCCAGAAAATAGAAACTAAAACTGTCACTAAAGGGCCCTATAGCGACAGAACAGTCGCTATAGGTGTTCTTGAGTGTTCTTGATGTCTGCCCAGAAACTAATGTCAGACACCAAGTATGCTAGTTTGACCGGCGATAATTCTCTGTCTATCATGATTCTGGGCCATATTAAACACTGATTGTGTAGGGTTTATATAATACTACACGAATCAGTCATCAACTATGTCATACAACATCACACTTGGTATATCTGAGCCTCCAAAATATCTGACAACTCTATTCTTCATTTTCTGGGTTTTCCAGAAAATGAAGAACAGTCGAGGGTACAAGTTTTCGATCCTCATAACGTGAATCCTGTAATTTGTTTTGGTGAACCATTGGTTCAATACTGTAGATCACATGTCAGGGTACCATAATATAACACTTAATCAATCTAACTACAACACATGTGATAGATCGGTGCTAGTCAAACCATGTCAGAAACTTCGGCTGATGAAGATTTGGGTTACCCAGAATCTTCATCCAGCGTTAAGGTCAACGCTTGTTTGACCGGCTATAACCTCGTTTCTGTTATGGATCTGTGGGTTCTAGATGCATCAATATGAAGCCTACATGTCAGTCTACAAAACTATTATAACAACATGGTCAGATCGCTTCACAGAAAGAAGATCAGAGACATCAAATAACTTGTCAGAACGGTTCTGGGTTTTTGGGCTGCCCAGAATTCCGTTTTCGTGAACGGTCAACGTAGTTTGACTGACCATTTCTTGCAATCTACATGTGATATGAGTTTTATTAAAGGCTCAGATAAAAGACCATACTACAAGGAACAAGTATATAACATCAAACACCACAAAACATTAACACAGAACGATCTATAGGGCCTGACATCCGACTGTCAGGTCACCTTTTAAACTCTTTTCCAGATTTTCTAAAATTCTTAATTCGTGCATCTAAGTGTTATAGATCCATGATCTATCAACCTAGATCACTTATAGACACCCTATTACACAACTTTAACAAACCAACTCCAGCATCTAACAACAAATCATAAGATTTTAAAAATTAGGGTTCTTACCACTTTTTGAGCTTTGATTTCTGATTCTGACTTGTGATCTGATCTAGGCTTGCTATGAAATGAACATGGCTTTAGTTTCTCACTCTAACTTCCGAATTTCAAGAGAGAGAGAGTCTTGGTGAAAAATGCAAATGAAAGTAGTCATTTCTCTCTCTTTAATCTTATAAATTGATACAAATGCAATGTATTGACTGAGCTAGCTGCTGGATTTGTTGGACAATAAGTCATAAGCTAGGGCTAGGGTAGTTCACCAACTCAAGTAGGGCAACTCTTGCAAGTTATGTTCAATAAGACAACAAAGGGCACTTTGGTCACTTTGTAATTATTTTTAATGGCATTTTGGATATTGACCCAAACCCTTAGGGGTTAGGGTTTGGTTAGGGTTTAGGTTTTGAGAAAAATTAGGGTTTTCAATTTAATTTCTAAAATTTCCAATTTAGGTTATCAAAAATAGAAAATTAATATTTCTAAATTATAATTAGAATTTTCTAATTATATTCAAATTTCATAATCACAAATTAAATCTTGCTAATTAGGATTAATAATGCCTAATTAAAATTGCTAATTACGCAATTAGGGTCAAAATGGTCATTAGGGTTTATAAACCACTAATTAGGGTTTCTAATAGAAAAATTAATTTTTTCTTAAAATAAAAATTAGATTAGGGCTTTCTAATTACCATAACTTGAAAATTAGGATTAAGGTTTCCTAATTAACATTAGATTACTAAATTAACACTTAGGTTTCCCTAATTATAAAATTAGGGTTTCTAACCCATAAATTAGGTTTTCAAATTAGGAATTAGGTTTTTAACCAATTTGTTAAGATTAACCTTAATTAATCTTTTAATTATTTACACTTACGCCATTAAACTCCTGATTTAGGGTTTTATACACCGAATTAGGGTTTTAAATTCTCGAAACAGAAATTAGGGTTTTTAGAACCGGTTTCTAGGGTTTCTTGTTAAACGCCAGGGGACGTTCTTAAAATATACTTAGGGTTTATTACAGATATCGTTTATCTGGTCAACCATTGACTCTTAACCACATACTGTACACATATACACAGAACATAATCACGTTTTCCTTAATCCTGAATAATTTACCTAAATCCTTCACAGAATTTTGAAATCCTCAAAATTCTATCTAAAAAATATCAAACGCATACACTTATTTTCTGTCTAGGTTCTAATTTTGAACCTTAATTCAATTAATATAAATTTTAAAAAAATCCAAAATTCTTGGGTTGTCATACTGGCAAATCCTCCGGAAATACATCCACAAACTCCCTAACTACTGGTATTTCTTCCAATTTCGCACCCTTCTTTTGAGTATCGACTATGTAAGCTAAATAACCCACACAACCTTGACTCAACAACTTCTTGACCTGCATAATCGTCAGACATCTCATTTGTCTCGGCGATTTGCTACCATTGAATACTACCTTTGACGGAGTCATAAGGTTTACACATTTCTTTTGGCAGTCAATTATCGCTCCATAATTGAACAACCAATCCATTCCCAAAATAACATCAAACTCTCCTAGCTTGATCGGAATCAAATCTACCGTCAAAATATTTACCTTAATATTGACCCTACAGTTCTTGTATACGAACCTAACAGGAACTACTTCCTTATTCGCAATTTCTATGTTTAAAGGGAATTTCAATTCTTCACTAGGAAATCCTAATCTCATAGAAAATTCACTAGATATAAATGAGCAAGTAGCACCCAAATCAAATAATACATAAGCATCAATATCATTGATCAGGATAATACCTGACACCACATCCTTTGATTGCACATCATCTTGTACAGTCATGTTGAAGGTTCTGGTTGTGGGTTTGTTTGATGACGTTGGTCCAGTAATGGCCCTTGTACCTCCACTGCTTCCTCCATTGCTTCCCGTTGTTTCTCCAGCTTTCTTCTTGGGGCACTCACGAGCAAAGTGATCCTTGGACCAGCAAGTGTAGCAAACATTCTTCTTGGGCTGATTACAATTTGGGGCGATGTGACCCTCCTGGCCATAGTTAAAGCATACTCTTTTCCCCATTAAGCATACACCCTTGTGAAACTTCCCGCATGTAGCACATGCTTCAAACTATTTATTCTGCTGTTTACCCTGCTGATTTCCAGCACCCATATTTCCATTCCACTTTCTTTTCAAGTTGTTGTTACCATTTCCAATACCACCATCGCCATTCTTCACCTCCACTTCATTCTTCTTCTTTTTCTGTTCTTGATTAAACTTGGTTACAGCCTCGCCTCCACCTTCGGTGAGAATTGCCTTTTCCATCACGGCTGCAAACGTCTTCAACTGGAATAAGGAAACCCTACAAAACAACCAGGGCTTCAGTCCCTGTTTAAACCTCTTCGCCTTGCGTTCATCGGTGCTGACTTGGTATGGCGCAAACCTCGCCAACTCATTGAATTTCGCAGCATACTCCGACACCGTCATCGTTTCCTGCTTCAGTTCTAAAAACTGTACCTCTAACTGGCTTTTCGAACTCTCTAGGAAATAGGTCTCGAAGAAAATCTCCTTAAGTCTTTCCCAATTCACAATTCCTGGTCCCTCCCGAGTTTTATTGGCCAGCCACCAATAACTAGCCTCTGCTTTCAACATGAATGTTGCAAAAGCAGTCTTTTGGTTGTCCTCTACCCTAGCAACATCAAAAACCTTCTCAATTTCCATGATCCAGGTCTGTGCTTCAACTGGATTCATGGATCCACAGAATTCTGGTGGTCCAACCGCCTTGAAGTCCTTAAACGTAGCACCTTGGTTCTGAGGTTGGTTCTGCGGTTGATTTTGTAGTGCACCTATCAGTAACGTCACCAGCTGCTGAACGGGGTTAGCTTCGGCATTATCGTTGTTGGTTCCTTCGGTGGTTCTTTGACGAGGTGGTTGATGTCTTGGAGACATTTTCTGTTAAAAAAATACACTCATTAGATTATTATTCAACTCTTTCCAAGTAATTTCTACTTAACTTGCCCCCATAAAAGTAATCACTTCATAACACTTAACTCTTTGGATAAAAGAAAATAATAACTTTTATTCATAACTTCTTTGAAAACATCACATCAATAGCATCACTACTATTTGCATTATTTTTCTGAACTACTAAAGTTTCAGGACATCATCATCATATCCCATAAATTGCATAACACTTGGGATTTACAAATTATTTATCATAACATAATTCAAGTACACTCCCTACGATGTCCTATTAAGATACTACAAAGCCTTACGATGCTCTTCTTCCATAACTCGGAACATGGTTCGACGATCTAGTATGAACGAGGGTAGCGTCTCGAACTGAATTGGATAACCCAGGACCCGGTCTTGAGCTCGATTGATCGCAGTGTTAAGCACGTTATCCATTTCTTTCATCTTCCTTCTCTTTGCTTGTGCGTCTCCGTTTGCTATTTTGGCTTGTTGATAAACTTCACTGTACGCGTCTTCGGCTCTTGCCCTTTTTGCAGATTCTTCTCTCAACTTGCTCTTTAACTCTGCAACCTCTGCTCTCATTTGGTCGTTCTCTTCTTCAGTGCGAACTAGCTTCTCTTCAACATTGTTCAGTCATTCTTCTTAATCCTGGATCTTGTCGTCCTTCTGTGCCATCGAAGTCTGTTTTTCAGCTCATCGTATATACGACCAGCTATCGAGTTAAGTGGAATCCATTCCTCTGCATCCTCTTCATCCGTTTGTGGTAGCTCCACGTGATCTTCCTCATCTGTTTCTACATCATCATATTCAACCATCGTGAGCAATGGGGTTGACTCTCGTGGAAGTAGTTGTTCCCAAACCACTTGAATGTCACGAGATTCCTCCTCTCTAGGCATCTGAGATCCTTCCTCCCTAGCCTGACTGGATCCTCCTATATTAGTCATCCTGTCAACCAAAGTTTAAGTTTTAATTACTAATCATTACTACTCGACTCTCACGAGCACATAAGTTGTAAACACATAAGCACATAAGTGTTTTATTACTTCTTCCTTAAAACTCGATAAGAGTTTATCATCACTATCTTTTCTCGAAGGTTACTTCCTAAGGCTTTTCCCCCACCTACAGTTCATAACCTAAGGCTTTGATACCAACTTGTGACACCCCCAAATCTAGGTACTTCATTCCCACGGGATTTGGTGTTCACTTGATCAAACATTCATATCTAACTACCCAATCATAATAAAACTGAGTAAATAAAACCTTACCTTAAAGGGTTACATAATAAAAATTTCACAGGTTATCTAACCTTTAATAATCATTCAAATGCGGAAAACATTACATAACTTCTTTAAAACCAAAGTCTAAGATTATCATTATAAAAGTCTAACATTTTAATCAAAGAAAAATTACAAATCTTTATCACTTGTACATTTTTTCCTTTCCTTTGCTAGACGAAGGTTCACCTACCTTCTCTTCTTTAGCTGCAATGAGTTTATAAATATGCAAGAGTGAGCAAAACAATTTGTCACTGGATATAATATGGAATCAACAAGAGTATAACAATAATAACTGTCGAAATAGGCTCACCAAAAGTGAATAGTACTCTATCAATAATAATCAGAAACTGAAATCCCAAAATATGGAAAATATACATCACTGAGGGTCATAATACCATGAACTACGTCCACAGTTGCAAGTAATCTTTCAACTCCAACTTTAACAGTCATAAAACTATAAGGACCTCGTACTTAGGGGGATCAGCCCTTCATACAATGTATTGTGCACAAACATTTTAACGCTATACGTAGGTTAACCCCTAATCACAACAATAGGGTTGTTCATCTCAGTATTTAGAGTACAAGTCCGCACCAAAGGAAGTTTGGTTTAGATAAGCTTTCAAGGTAATTTGGAATTCAATGAACATCAACTAAGGATTAGTTGAATAAAACCAATAACATTATGCTATGGAATAATCGTGATTGAATCAATCATAGTAAACTAAAGTCGTGCTTTAGGAATAATCTAATAGTATACAATTTGAATGACTATAACACACCTTGCTTGAACAATACTAAGCCAAGGTTAATTAGAATTGAATATTAAGCATGCATGGCAATTTGAACGATAAAAATGTTCGACATTAGTATATATAGTTGTGCATGCTAAACAACAAGTTAAATACAAGAATAACTTATTCAACATCAAACCAAAGTTTAAACAGCTTGCATCATTATAAGGTAATCGAATTGAAAACAATAATTAGTTCAACAAGATAAAGGATTAGAAAACTTCCTCAATCAAAAGAGTAAATTTATACAATGCAATAATAGAACTAGCTCAACGAAAGTGTATAGTTAGAAAACTTGTCTTGCTCGTAGATTAAAACGAACAATACGAATCACAATATCCTATAAACATATGTCATCATGACATAGTTAGCCATTACCACTTTACAACATAACTAAGTACGTTCATCATTTAAAAATTGGATTTTTAATCACATAATCAAGTTACAAAACAATTTAATTGCTAATAACATGTTTATTCTAGGTATAGAAACATTAAAATCAACATTTTACGGTCCTATTATTATCACATAATTTTTCTTAAAATTTCGTGAACAAAAAGTACACTGTCAGACCATTCTGCTAACTCGCGCTGCAGCGCCACAGTTTATACTGTGGTTCGGCACTGCGGCGCGGAGATGGCGCTGCGGCTCGGTGAATAAACTACGAAGCCGAGCTGCGGCATGGCGATGGCGTTGCGGTGCCACGAACGTATTACTGGGCCACGCCGCGGCCCAAAACTGCAGTTTCGACTGACAGCTTCGGCAACAGTATAAGAAAAGGCCAATTTGGCATACAAGCTCGTTTCTAATAGACTAATTCACATGCAATTCATACAAAAACTTCATGTAAACATAATTCAAGAATTCCTAACATGTTTCTACCTATACAACAACATAAACAATAAATTTAAAACATCCAATTTCACTTTTTTTTTATAAAAACTCACTTTTTGATATTTCAATGAAGATCAACACTGTAAATTTTGTTTTTCAACCAAAACAATTAATTCAAAGTATCTTTATCAATAATCATACATATTGTATCAAATTAGATGGTCAATTTATCAATTAAACAACTAATTAACTTTCAATTTCTACTTTAAGCTTCACAATATATATTCACAAAAACTCTATGTAAAAATAGTTTTTTTCTTCACAACCATATACATAATATAAATTCATGGACTATTCTCAATTATAGCTTAAGAAAATAGTTTAACAACACTAGATTATCATATAAACCACATACATAACAAAATTTCACTTCTACAAAGCTTTCATGGAGAAAATTGGGAGAGAGAATACAACTATATCTTTGAAAAGAACAACAATAATAGAGTTTAGATGGTACCTTGTTTGAAGAAGATGATGGCCAACCCTTTTTGATTCTCAAGCTTCTTCTTCTCTCCAATTCTCTCTCACTTTTCTTCTTCTCTTTTTTCTTCTTCTATAAGTTTTTGCTTTTCTCCCTAACTCTAACTACGTAGAATAATATAACGTATATAGTAATAATGTATATTAAATATATAGTATAACTCTAAATATAAATTATATCAGTTATGTAAGTTTTGAAAATCAAAAGCTATAAGGCTTGTTTGGTTAAGCTAAAAAAAACCATTAACCCTTACACCTTGTTTGGTAAACTTAATTAAAATAAATGGATTAATCCTTATACCTTGTTTGATAAAACATCATTAGGTTAACGACTTACTATGCATTAAGACATGTTTGACAAAAACTAAAATTAAACTCTTTTAATTTATTTTAATAACTCCTTTATAGCAAGGTTATTTGTCACACTTCTACTTAAATTAAATAATCGATTTAATCAATTAAATATTAATCTATTAATTTACTTTAACACATAAATCATTATCTCATAATTATAATTTTCTTTATAATTATAATTCTATTCAACCAACTAACACTTTATTTTAATCACAAATTTCAATTAAAATATCTCTAACTTAATTATTAAATTAAATTAGTATATAACCTCATAACAATTAATTTTCGTAGCTCCTTAATTATTTATTCAACAAATAAATAACTAAACCACATCAACTCAAATTGAACAATTATTTATTCAACAATAAACATATCCACTAAATATTTATACAAATCAATAAATATTTAACATTATAATTTAAAAATTCAAGAATGTTATAGACATGCTACATATTATCCCTATATTATGACCAACTAATTAAATAACAAATAAACTTAGGTAGGTCATACTAGCGGACGATTTTTCCGTCTCTCCCCTCCTACTTCTAGTCTTACATTTCAGCCAGGGATTGTGACGCCCCCAAACTCGGGTATCTTCCAACCCGACAGATGGTGCTCCACGGTGCTACAATTCACACAAACATTCAATTGAAATGCCTCAAAATAACGAATATGTCTTATATATATACAAAATAATATTAACATCCCCCAGGTTCTTTATAACCATTACATTTGTCCTTGTCATAATATAAAATATTATCATTATAAAACCTATACTATTACATAATTAATTTACGGGTTCGCCTTAGCCTTCCCTTTATCCTTGCTGGATCCATCGGTCCGTTCGATCTTAGCTGCATTAATATGGTTCAAGCAAGAGTGAGCCTAACTAGCTCAGCAAGTACAATAATTCTAATAAAACTAGCATGCATGAAATATAGGAATTGTATATCTTCAATAACTGAACAATAGTTACGAAGTACTATCGATATTTCAAAATAGCACTTCTTTTCATTCAAAACATTTTATAACAACAATATTTAGTAAAACAACAATTTCGGTCCAAGACCATGAGCATTTCATAAGTACTCTAAAAAGGACATCTCGGCACGAAGTCCGTAAGTTTGGAATAGCTTACGAGCACGTAACTCTATGTTGATCAACACTACATTCATAAACGTGTATACGTTTAAGTTGTGGCAAACTCATATGCCTATCGTTTGACGACAAAACAATTTAGCATACTCAGTCTTCTTTTGAAAACCACAACAATATTAGTTTGGTAAATCCTTGTCACTACTTGATAGATTATAGGAAATTTAACATGTCATAAGTTTGGCCAAAAGAATTGGCGTTAACTTCATCTGATATTAACTCATGCGAAGAATACATGAATCACAAAGCTTGTCCAGATTAAACTGGAACAAGGGTTAGAGTACTTGCCTTTAGCGTCTGCTTATAGATATAACACGTGCACTTTAGGTCTTTAAGTCTCTACAGTAAATGATAACATTACATAACACATTAGGTCATGAATAACATGCATGGTTCTTAACGAATCTTACCCTTCTTCTCAATCTAATTACTTATTAGATTTGTTATTATTGGTTCCGGCTTACCGTTAAAGCTTACATTGTCATTATGTCTAGGTTTGATTACTTATTTTCAACCTTTAATCATCATACATTAAGTGTTTAATAATACCTTAACAATGTCATAATTGAGATTTAGTTCTTTGTTAATTAGTTTACTTCATTTTTTTATTCATAAACCTTTATTACTATGTCCTACCTAGTGTTGGCGCTGCAGCGCCAACTTCTTCTCTTTAATCCGCGCTGCGGCGCCACTTTGTAGTGGTTGAGGACCGGACTCGGCGCTGTGGCGCGAAAGTTTAGTAGGTAAGCTACCTGGCTCGACGCTGCAGCGCCCCATTTAAGCCTTGGGCTGGCGCCGCGGGGCCAGCTCTGTGCACCAGACACTTTTAACAGTTTTTCAACTTTGTGAGATTTTCGGACTCGTAACTTCTTCGTTATAAGTCTGAATTTCCTCGTTCAAGAGCCTACGGTTCACAAATCACATACTCTATGTGTTCATGTAAGAATTTTATCTATTCGACTTCGTTTGCTAAAAATCCACCTATTAATCCATTTTTAATGAAAACGATAAACATTCATGAACGTTCAACGCTCGTTTCTTCATTCTAAGTTGGAATCAGGTCATTTCCGAGTCCGCAACTCTATAATGTCAAATACGACTTGTCTCCATCGAAAACCAACGTTTCTGAGTTCAAACACAAAATACAACTTTCATTCTAAGAATTTCACGAATTCGACCATTATCATCTAATCGTGTGAATTCCGACAAAAATTCATTACTAGTGATTGGTTCAACATTCCAAATGGATTCATTTCATTATCTAGACATCTCAACTTACATGATACAACAACTTATCATTAAATTAGGCCATGGCTTATTCTTCATAAGTTCATAACTTAACAATATCTATAATACAAGATTTCCTTTCCTTTGACTTATTTATTGATTAAGTCATTTAAGTAACATACTTACATCTTATTATACATACTAACTTCTTAAAGTAGTTCATATGACAAGTTCATTTATGTTCTTTATAAGTTAATAACTTATTTAGGTTTAACTTACTTGTTCATGACTTATTCGGCTTAAATCCCTTGCTTATCCTTTTTTCATATATTCTTAACATATAAGTTCATTAGGTTACACTTCTCTTATCACCCTACAATGATAGAGATAGAAGATATAAGATCATGAGATCAATTACCTTTGATGACTAGCTTATCCTTCTTGACAATCTAATAATGGAAAGTTGGGCTTACAAGTGCTTATTCTCTCTACCAAATAAGTTACTTATCTTGGATGAAATAACAACCAAATAATGAGCCATATCCTCCTCTATTTATAGGATTTCTAAAGTGAGGGTAAAAGGGTCATTAAGGCATCCCACCTCCTTAAGTCAACTCCTTACTATTCAATACTTGTTAACCACAACTTTTATCCCTTACCTGGTCATTACTCAAAGTTCTTGCCCATCAAGTTCACCCATAGATCGCACCATGGATCTTGCTTTTACCCATTGGATCATCCTTTGGGCTTAGACTTAATTAGTTAGATTATGTCTTGTGGCTCACATTAATTTAGTTTGGGCTTCCTATTAATCCACTTGGCCTAACCTTAATAAACCCTTAGGCTTAAAAATTATTTCATCTTGGGCTTGCTCCTTAATGATTATTGGATTTGTACTTCCTACACAATCCACAATTTCATTCCATTAGAATTAATACTTACCATTCTCAATTTAAGTTCACATGCGTAACTTTACATTTTCCATACTTAGATTATTATTACATAATCTATCTCACCTCGATATTATAACATTACGTATTTTTCAGAAATTCAAAAATAATTCCCGAGCGATAAACGATGAATAGTATTTTTTGGAAAATTTATCAGAAAGCTTATATTTTCGTCTTGGAAATTCAAACACTTTAATTCTCTCACATAGTTAAATTACTACGACATTCTGACGTTTCTAGGTTATAGAACGACATTCATCTTTGTAACAAATAATAACAAATAATATTATTTTTTTTATTATTAAAAGTATTTACAAAAGGTTCGATTTTCTAGGGCATTTAATGGATCATATCCCTAAGCTTTGATTCCAACTGTGATGCCCCCAAAATAGGTATACATCACCCATTATGAGTCGCCAAATACATGGTATAGAATACAATAATAAACTTAATTTATACAACTGTTAAATGTCATGTAGAATACGACACAACATAAGCTGTGAGTTTTAATACAAATATTATCTTCTAGATAGTATTAAAACTCAAAATAAGTCCTCATTATATTTATTATCACACTATTTCACAGAATAGTGAGGACTACTAATGCAAACATCTGGACCGTCATTCCGTTCTCCGACTATTCCCAGCTATATTCCCATTCCCTGAAGAGAACAATGAAAGCAAAGGGTGAGCTCAACTTGCCCAGTAAGAAATATTATGACTAAGATAATGCATAATAAATTATCGTTAGCCTTCAACAGTGTTAAACTGATAAAATATAATAAACATCAAGTTTAACTGCAGCGAAACAAGCAATCCATTAGAAGAGAGTAGAGCATGATATCTATTATCTTATATGATTTATAAAGTTTATCAACAGTTTTATCGCTGAGACTCTGCTTAATAAATAATCCACATCATCGAATCATCCATGCACTACGGGCCAAGGATATTCATTAGTATCACCAATGGTCATGATCATTCCAACAACTGTTCATCAATGCACTATGGGCCAATGAGGACTTTTACCACATCTTTTGTAACATTACGATCATGATTATACCGAATAATCCCTGTACATAATCATACTAAGTCCATCTATGCCCTACGGGCCACAGATGACTTTCATCATAATATAAGAATGAGGATGATGACAATGATATTAGAATTCAATTAAAGGAGATTAAGGATAAATTTTAAAGATTTATAATTCAATTTATCCAGAATTCAATAATGTTCACATTGTCATCATGATACTGCTTTGTGGAGTAAAATTCAAGAATAATATTGTATCAAAAATAATTTGGACAGAAAAGAAATCAATTTTTATCATGAATAGTATCCTGTGAATAGTACTTCGTGAATAGTACCTCGTGAATAGTACTTCATAAATAGTATCTCGTGAATAGTACTCCGGCATGAAAATATTAAACTTTAACAAGAATGTTCAGAAAAATATCATTATGAAACGGTACTAGATGAAGCGTAAATTTTAAGGATATTCTACTAATTTCAAGGAGTATAGAAGTAATACTTAACAACATGAATGTAGAATTCAGAATCTGAAATGAAATAATATTACTTACATACTACAAAGTATAGAAGAAAATATTATTTCATACTAATATTGAACAAAAATAATATCTCTTACGAATACGAAAGAAATAATACCCCTTACCTTAGTAGGAGATTGGATACTGAAATAGTGTAGTAACATAATACTCTTCTTCTTTCTCTCTGATTCTCTCTCTATAGAATTCTCTTGTGAGTCGTAGTGAATTGGTGAGAATGAAAAAAGAAATAAGCTTCTATTTATAGAAGATTTCTAGCTTAGCCCTTGCAATGTGAAGAGGAAAGTGGCTTGACGACTGGTGATGTGAAAAGAAAAGTGGTTTGATGCATGTAATGTGAAACGACAATTGGTCGAAGCCTGTAAAGTGAAACGACAATTGGTTCAACGCCTGTAATGTGAAATAACAATTGGTTCGACACCTGTAGAATGAAATGACAAATGGTTTGACGTTTGGTAAAGGTAATTACCATTGGCGAAAGTGACTCTTAGATGATGACATATGGGCCCCCATAAACCAAACTTACCACAAACTTCTCATAATAGACTTCTTATTTATATCAAAGATTGAATAAATATTACCATAAATCATTTTATCTTCAATCAACACATTTTTAATCTTCCAACAATTATTCATCATTAATATTATAACTCGCAATATTTAACAACCAGATTATTCCTAGGAAAGAGGGGGCTTTCCGATAAGGATTTCTTCCTATTGGCGCGTAATTAGGTGACCAAACCTCTCATCGACAGAACTTTCTCAACATCGTCAATATTGTAAATAATAATATGAATAACTTTATCGTCTCAATTATTGGTTTAATAATATAAAATATTATGCAGATGATATTGTGATAATAACTGAATCAAAAATATGAGATACTATACAGCAATTACTATAGCAATAATTGAGTATAACTGAGTGACTTCTTACGTAAGTATCAATAATCAATACCGTGTGCTACTATGCAACCACGCGTATTACTATACTTTTATCACCGAGTATTTCAACAATTAACGGTAAAACTTTCACCGTTATTTTTATAAAAAGATAATTTTGTCCTTTTCTAACTCCGACAATAATTCTTTTGTGGGGTCCACCAATGATTGTGTCATCGTACGAATATTCCCCGACAAAAAGAATATTCTCCGACCAAACGAATATTTTATAACAACTTGCTTACTTTGCAAAATTTATAAATATTATCCACAACTATAACATTATATCTAATCCACACCATAACATTCAAACTGATATTTAGAAAAAAATAATCTTTATTAATAAAAGTCGGGGTCTTACAACTTATACAATCACCTATATATATATATATATATATATATATATATATATATATATAACATTACATATACACATAATTTCCATCACCAATTATAAAGAACGTAGTTTACAGACAATTTTGTAGAAACTTAATATTATTAAAACATATATACGTATATAGTATTAAAATTTATGGTAAAATACCTTTTGTTGCTTTGTAATCCTTGTTAGTCACTGAGAATAACTTGAAAAATTCAGAACTTGCTTTTGAAATCCTAGCCTTTTCACTCTCAAACTCTCTCAAATTATTTTCTTTTCTTTTCTCAATTTAGCAAATAACTCAAAGCGTAAAACTGATAACCAAGCCAATTAACAGTATATGTATACTAAAATAAAACCAACGCACGCTTCTTTTTCAAATGTTTAGAAACTGGCGACTGTATTAAATATAACAATAAGTTATCGGTTACAAATATATATATATATATATATATATATATATATATATATATATATATATATATATATATATATATATACACATTATTTATTTAATTAATATTATTATAATTCAGAATTCAAAGGCCATAAGGCTCCGTTTGGCAAAACTATTTAAAATTAAAGACTTAATATATTTAAGCCTTGTTTGGCAAACTAAATTTAATTTACTTTAATTTTATTTAATCAACTAACACATCATTTTAATCACAATTCAAATTAACATATCACTATAATAATTCATTTAATCATTTTAAACTCTCTAACTTAATTATTAAATTAAACTAGAATATTATCCCATAATAATTATTTTCCTTAACTTATTAATTTTTAACACATAATTAACCACAATAAATCAAATCAAATTAATTTAGACAAATATCTATTCAATGATAAACACGTCCATTAAATATTTTAATAAATATTTAAAATTACAATCAATTTCCTGGATTGTTACATCCCTCCCTCCTTACAAGGATTCTGTCCCCAGAATTACAATTCAAACAAATCATTCGTCACATTCTTCCCTACTTACAAATATTTTGTCCCCATAATCGAAGACACAGATTAAACAAATAACTCAGGGTAATCTTTCATCATTTTATCTTCGAGTTCCCACGTTGCTTCTTCAGCATTGTGGTTCCTCCAAATCACCTTCACAAAAGGTATAACTTTATTCCTGAGCACTTGTTGTTTCCTGTCAACTATCTGGATAGGAACCTCTTCATACGACAAGTCTTTATCGAACTGCAACGGTTCGTACTTGATCATGTGCTTATAATCTGGTCTATACGGTCGTAACACCGAAATGTGAAAAACATTGTGAACGTTTTCCAATTCTGGAGGTAGAGCTACCTCATAAGCCACTTCTCCAACTCTTCGTAGCACTTCGAAGGGTCCAATAAAGCTCAGGCTTAGCTTTCCCTTTTTACCGAAATGATTTTTCTCCTTCCAAGGAGAAACTTTTAGGAATACGTAATTTCCTACGTCGAATGCACAATCTTGTCTATGTTGATCAGCATACTTCTTCTGTCTATCTTGAGTAGCTACCAATCTTATCCTGATGAGTTTGACAACCTCAACAGTTTGTTATACCAGTTCTGGTCCTAACAGTTGGCATTCATCGACTTCATCCCAGCACAGTGGAGTTCTGTATTTCCTGCCGTATAATGCTTCGTAAGGCGGCATGCTGATGCTCGCGTGGTAACTGTTGTTTTAGGAGAATTCCACCAACGATAAATGTTCTTCCCAGCTCCCTTTGAAGTCCATGATGCATGCTCTCAGCATATCTTCCAATGTCTGGATTGGTCGTTCGCTTTGGCCATCTGTTTGTGGATGGTATGTCGTGCTCATTCGCAACTGAGTTCCCATGCATACTTGTAGTCTCTTCCAAAAGTTTGACGTGAATCACGGATCTCTATCTAAGACAATTGACACTGGCACTCCATGTCTCGAAACGATCTCTTTAACGTACAATCTTGCTAACTGATCAAGATTGAACCTAATCTTTATTGGCAAAAAGTGCGCTAATTTTGTCAATTTGTCCACTATTACCCAAATCACATCGCATCTTCTCTGAGTCGTTGGAAGACCCACCATAAAATCCATTATGATGTGTTCCCATTTCCATTCCGGTATCTCCAACAGTTGAAGTAATCCACTTGGTCTTTGTTGTTCGGCCTCGACTCTTCGGCATGTCAAGCATTTCGTGACACATTCTGCAACATCTCTTTTCATGTTTGGCCATCAAAAATGTCGTCGTAAATCCTGATACATCTTCATACTTCCTGGGTGAATCGAGTATCTTGAATTATGAGCTTCGATCAAGATTTCTTCTTTAATCTCTAGTACTGCTGGAACCCAAATTCTTCCATCGAACCTTAGTAATCCTTTGGTATCGATTTTGTATTTCGCATCACTTTCCTCAACCACTTTCTCTTTGATTTTTCCACATTCTTCATCTTGTAGTTGAGCACTCTTCACCTTGTCCACTAAAGTTGGACCAGCTTCTATTTGAAATAGTCGTTCATCGGATTCGGATTCTTTTGGAAATTTTATTTCCAACTCTAGCTTTGTCGTTCCTGAATTAAGTTCCTCCTGAGTGGTTACAACATCAATTTTTCCCGACCTTTCCTGTTTAAAGCATCTGCAACCATGTTCGCTTTGCCTGAATTATAAAATATCTCACAATCGTAATCTTTTATCAATTCTATCCATCTTCTTTGACGCATGTTCAGGTCCTTCTGAGTGAAAATATACTTCAGACTCTTATGGTCTGTGTAGATCTCACATTTCTCTCTATAGAGATAGTGTCTCCATATCTTCAGAACAAATACTACTGCAGCCAATTCTAAATCATGAGTCGAATACCCTTTTTCATAATCTTTTAGTTGCCTTGATGCATGTGTAATAACCTTATCGTTCTGCATTAGGACACAACCTAATCCTTTATGTGAGGCACCACTATACACCACAAAGTTTCTTGTATTATATGGTAATGACAACATAGGTGCCACACTTAACTTCTTCTTCAAATCTTGGAAACTTTCTTCACATTTCTCCGTCCAAACAAATTTTACAGTTTTCCTTGTCAAATTTGTTAACGGAGTGGCTATCTTGGAAAAATTTTGAATAAATCGTCTATAATAATCGGCCAATCCCAAGAAACTCCTCACCTCCGAAGGTGTCCTTGGTTGTTCCCAATTGATTACATCTTTTACTTTTCATGGATCCACTGAAATCCCATCTTTGTCAATCACATGCCTAAGAAATTGTACACTTTCTAACCAAAATTCACACTTACAGAATTTTACATACAACTTTTCCTTTCTTAATGTTTCCAATGTTAAACATAAATGTTCCACGTGCTCTTCTTGAGTTTTGGAATTCACCAGAAGGTCGTCGATAAATACCACTATGAACTTGTCTAAGAATGGTTTAAACACCCTGTTCATTAAATCCATGAATGCAACAGGGGCATTGGTCAAACCTAAAGACATCACCAAAAACTCGTAATGTCCATACCGTGTTCTGAAAGTCATTCTAGGTATATCCTCCTTCCTTACCTTCAATTGGTGATACCCACTTCTCAAATCTATTTTCGAGAAATATTTAGCACCCTTCAACTAATCAAACAAGTCATATATTCTTGGCAACGGATATTTATTCTTAATAGTAACTTTGTTTAATTCCCTATAATCAAAACAAAGACGCTTTGACCCATTCTTCTTCTTCACGAATAACACCGGTGCTCCCCACGGTGATACGCTTGGTTGAATATACTTCTTGTCTAACAATTCTTGCAGTTGTACCATCAGTTCCTTCATCTCTATCGGAGTCATTCTGTACGAGGCCTTTGATATCGGGGCAGTTCCTAGCGTTAAATTGATAACGAACTCATTCTCTCTGTCAGGCGGAAGTCTTAGAAAATCTTTCGGAAACACATCTACAAATTCCCTAACCACTAGTATCTCTTCCAGTTTCGCACCCTTCTTCTGAGTATCGACTATGTAAGCTAAATAACCCACATAGCCTTGACAAAACAACTTCTTGGCCTGTATAATCGTCACACATCTCATTTGTCTAGGTGATTTGCTATCATAGAAAACTACCTTTGACGGAGTCATAAGGTTTACACATTTCTTTTGGCAATCAATTATCGCTCCATAATTGAACAACCAATACATTCCCAAAATAACATAATACTCTCCAAGTCTAATCGGAATTAAATCTACCATCATGACATTCCCCTTAACGTTCACCCTACAGTTCTTGTATATGAACCTAACATGAATTACTTCCTTATTCGTAATTTCTATGTTTAAAGGGAAATTCAATTCTTCACAAGGAAATCCTAACCTTTAAGCAAATTCATCAGATATAAATGAGCAAGTAGCACCCGAATCAAATAATACATAAGCATCAATATCATTGATTGGGATAATACCTGACACAACATCTTTTGATTGTATAACATCTTGCACAGTCATGTTGAAGGTTCTGGCTGTGGGTTTGTTTGATGACATTGGTCCAATAATGGCCCATGTACCTCCACTGCTACCTCACTTGCTTCCTGTTGTCTCTCTAGCCTTCTTCTTAGGGCACTCACTGTTAGGTTTGTAATATTCATGAATGCAATCAAATCGCACAAAGTAAGCGGAAACGTGATAAAATAGAGTTTTAAAATTTTACAAACCATATATCCGGATCATCCTTTATGCACATTTATTAATTAAACGAAAAGATAAACAACAAGAATCATACCCTTGAAGATTCGAGCTTCCTCAGGTACAAGTTCACCTCCAAATCTTTTTCGTGTTCATCTTGAATCCACCAGGTTTGGTTCCTTCCTTTAATAAACATTAGCCACCCAAGTGTTTGGCCTCTATAGGTGATCCACCAAAGAAGAAGAAAGATTCAAGAAGATGGGTATTTGGCAAAACCCTAGTTTTCTATCTCTCATAGAAAAAGGTGTACACTCCCAACTATTAGAATTATGTATTCACTTATATTGTGAAAGTATAAACCACCATCACTCATAATAAGACTCCTCTTATTTATAGATGTGGACAACATTCCTTAACAATTAAGGAATTTTATTTTATTTTAATTAATTAAACTCCTTTAATTAATTAGGCTCCCAATCTTATTAGGAATAATTAATTAAACTTTTTTTAATTAATTAGCCTCCTAATCTTATTAGGATATATGAGAGTACTTTTATTAATTAATTCTCAAACTCCTTTAAGAATTAAATAACAATAATAATAAGACTCCTCTTATTAATTTATATTTAATATTTCTAAAATATTAAATAATAAATATTAAGCTATTTAATTTATTTTATCACCATAAATTAAATTAAATATACTTAACTTATTATTACGATTATGTCATTTGCTTCTTAAATAATTATTCTTCCTTTTATGGTGTGACCCTTTAGGTTCTCCATATTAAACTGGTTGTGAATAAATCAATTAGAACAATCCTAATCTTATTTAAATAAATAAATTAAACTATTAATTTATTTAAATAAATAATATTTATTCTACAATAGGGATAATCCTCCCTAGCGATTAACGACTTTCCAGATAATATAGATTTCAACACTAATCATAAAAGAACCTTTGGGTAAATAGTTACCGTACAATTCAATCCTTCCATTATACAATATCCCAATTAAATATAAGACATGGAATTACTGTCAAGTCTTATTTTATTTAATTATATGTATTTTAACTCTTAAATGCATAAAACCAAATAATGCAAATTAGAAACTCCTTTCTAATTTCATTTTGTCTTGGCCAAGGACTACTAAGTTGTCATTTATCGAATTACATAGGACATTTCTCTTCTTTTACTAGAAGTGGTAGATTCTTTATTGATCATACATTATCTCTATGTACAACTTATTATACCCAAGCATACCCTTTGATATACCCTAAGGGTCTTAAGGAATAAGTTAAAATATAACTCATCATACACAAGATACTATGATGATCTCAAATCCAAGGATCACTTGTACTACTATCACTACAGGAATTCCTATTGATAGACAAGTAAAACTCCATTAGGTATTCCTTAGCGAGCCACATTCAGCGAACTTATTCTCTAATAAGCACCTACATACTTGCTTTAGTGTATCCACAGAAATGATCGTGAGATCAATCATCCTCATCCAATGAGCAAGCAACGTATTTACCAATCTATCCGGATTCACTAATCTCCAATTTAGTAATCCAACGATTGGGAACTATTTTAATTTTAAGCTTTCTAAAAATTTAGATCTCATTAGAATGATCATCATCATTATTCTAAAAGCATTGCTTAAAACTATGGATTTATCCCATATTATAAACCAGCATCATGTAGATAACTAAAAGCCTTTAATAAATTAATACTTTTTTATTAATAAATGAATAAGATTGTTACAAAGTATATGCTTTATCATCAAACATGATTGGCTTGTGTGCATACTACTTTCAATCTCCCACTTGCACTAAAGCCAATCGTCATGATATCTCATACCCTTCTTCTCTAAGTGACGATTATCCTATTGTTGGATAAGCTTTAGTTAATGGATATGTAATATTGTTCTTGAGAGTCCACTATCTCTATAGTGATTTTCCATCTTTTAATGATTCCCATGATCAAGTGAAAGTGCCACAACACATGTTTAGATCCAAGACGAGACTTAGAAACTATTCCTAGTTCTGTAATGAACTTTTTATCCAAACAATCAACTTACAGCTTCATTTACAGCTACATACTTTATCTTTATCACTAAACCAGCAACTCTTTGTTGTTTGGAACCTTTCCAATTCACTGCACCACTATTCAAGGTAACGCTTTACCTTAAAGTGGATTTTCTGTCGTCTTGGTTTGTTTGAAAAAACTTGAGTCTGTTAAGCCCTCTAGTTTTAATTTAGACCCACCATAAATTTTAATCACATCCTTAGTTCTGGTTAAGTACTTTAAGATGTTTTTCACTGTCTTACAGTGATCTTCCCCAGAATATAACCGATCAACATTAGGTCTCGTATATTTTACTATATACATGATAGTTACTCATGCGATCTCTCTTTTTCGAAGTCTTTAGGGATTATTAAGAGAGATACATTCCATGGCTCATCAACATGAGACATCTCTTGGAGTTTGTCATGCTAAACGACTTTAGCATCAAATGAATATACGTTCCTTGGGTTAAGTCGAGCATCCTCTTAAATATATATATATATATATATATATATATATATATATATATATATATTTGTATCCCTAATTAAGATACTCTTCCCAAATCATTCATGGAGAAATGTTTAGATAACTTTATCTTTACTGATTGTAGCATTGGTATGTCATTCTTTATCCGTAATATATCAACATATAATACAAGGAATATCACGACGCTCTCACTGACTCTTTTGTACACACTAGGTTCATTCTTATTTTTTGATAAAATCAAACTCTTTTGATTGTCTCATCAAAACGAATGTTCCATATTTGAGAAGCTTGCTTCAATCCATTTCTCTGAGTGTCTACAACTCTTACCTCATTGTATGTAACTGGATCATCATCTTCTATGATGTGTACCTCATCATCATAATATATGATGAATCCATATCTCCTAGGTATCTTTGGTACTATTCCAGATTTACGATTCGGTTGTGGTACAATAGGACTATCTATAGTTTTCTCTTATTTGACTTATAGTATTTTGTGATTCTTGAACTCTTTAAGATCTATTATCCTCCCACTAGCCCTTTTAATGATAAACACCTTTATCTTAGAAGGTAACGTGTTTCGCAAAAAACACCTTTTGCTAAGTAAGATTATAGAACATATACCCTAAACTTACTTTAGGATGTCCCATAAATTGACACTTGTCAAATCTTGTCCCAAGCTTATCCTTTGAAACCTTTTTCACATAAGTTGGGCAGCCCCTTATCTTAACATACTTAAGATTAGGAATCCTCCCTGTCCATAACTTTTATGGAGTCTTGGGGACGAATTTTGAGGTTACCTTTTCGTAGATATGCAACCATTTCTAGGGCATTATCACAGAAGGATACTGGAATGTCGGTAAAATCATTATGGACCGCACCATATCCAACAAGGTACAATTTTTCCTTTCAGATACATCAATCAATTATTGTGCATCAGGAGTTGTCCTTTGTGAGAAAACCATTTGAGATGATCTAGAAACCTGTTGCACAAGTATTTATTCTTTGATCCGATCAAAGAATCCTAATACTTTACCAATTTATTTCACTTCTGAATTCTTTGAACCTTTCAAATAATTCACACTTGTATTTCTGCAAATACACACATTCAACTCTTTGAATGATCATCTCTTTTTCTTATACTAGTTTGTTCAATTTGCAAAATAATTTTTCACGTAAGTCAAGCATACAAAATCGATTAAGTAATATTCCAGTTCTATACAAAATATTGTTATTATAAATAGAACAATTGTTCTTAAATATAATACCAAAGATTTCATTGTCCAACAACAAAATAGAAATAATTTTTCTAACGAGAACAGGAATACAATAACAACTTATTGACTTAATAGATTTGCCTGTAGACATTGCTAAACTATAAGTTTCTATAGCTAATGTGTCAACCTTTGCTTCATTTCCCACACAAGAACTGGAATACAATAATAACTTATTGACTTAACCCATAGCCATTGCTAAACTATAAGTTTCTATGGCTAATGTAGCATCCTTTGCTTCATTTACCAGACATAGGACTACTTATCCTTTATTTAGGTTTCTACTTCTGCTTGGTCCCTTCATAAATCTATATTTATGATAACCAAAGCCAGTATCCAATACACAAGTAGAACCTTGACTTAAGGAAAAATTTATTTCAATCATGAACAAAAACTATATTTGTAACCGAAGCTTCACTAAGCTTCTTCTGGTTAGCCTCTACAAGATGCTTCTTGTAGTTTCTTTCGAGTGTCCAGGCTTATTGCAGTGGAAGAAAACTCCTTTGCTATCCGTATCAGTTTTGTTCTTATTATCCTTTATTTTTGCCTTTTCTATTTACCTTCTTAGAATCGTTCTTCTTTTCAGAAGATCCTTTGGCCCCCTGCTAGCAAGACTAGGTCTTTCTTGGTGGAAAGTGACTCAGCATTTTCAACATGTTAAGCAAATCAGCGAGGTTGATATCTAGCTTTTTCATATGAAAAATCATAACAATTGTGAAAGGAGTCCGGGAGTGAGTGCAAGATCGAATCTTGGTTCAACTTTCCATCCATGATAAAACCCATTGTCCTAATTGTTCAATCAAATTGATCATGTTTAGGACATGTGTCTGTACTGTAGTGTCATTGGTCATTCTAGATCGGAAGAGCTCCATAGATATCTGATATCTATTAGTCCTACTTTTCTCACCATCAACTACTTGACGTGTAGGAGTATAGTATGAGTATCCATAGTTTCAGGCTGACGCTGAAGCTTGCTACTCATGGATACGAGCTACTCATGGATACGAGCATGATGCATTGAGCCAACTATGCATCATCTTGCCACTTTCTAAACTAGCAATCTCTTTCTCAGAGGCATTGTTTGCAACCATTGTAGGAAAGATGTATAAAGGACATAAGATAGCTTTTCAGCCGTGAGAACTTTTCTCAATTTCCTTAACCAATCCGTTTAATTCGGTCCGGTTAATTTAGCATCTAATATGCTACGCATTGATAGTAATTTAGACATTGTAAAATTCTGTAAATGAATTTGTTCTTAATAACATTTTAGCATACATTCTTTTATTAATTACCAAAATAAATTAAGTCTTATTTTAAATTGGTATCTCCCACTATTTTTTTCAAATTATATTACCCTCAATATATATAGTTCGGCAATATCTAATTAAAGATATGCTAGTGAGAATAAGGATCTCATTTCAAATGTATATAGCCTTGTGTGTGCACAACAAACTATATATAAATAAATAGGTAGACAACTCTTGTCAATTAAATCAACTATGTAACTCCTTGTATTTTGTCTCTTAAGTCATAATGGTCAAGTGTGTGCACATCCGAACTAAAATAATTTAAGTTAAGTCAGACCCAGGATTTCTATATAAGTGAAGAGAAAACTACAGCCCTTGTGTGTGCACAACAAAGCAGTAATGTTCAATTCCTTATAAACATCATATGTAATAACAACAACATCTTAAATATTTAATACTTGCCTTGTGTATGCACAATAAACTCATATTAAATATTCAATACTCTATTGTTTCTATCATGCTAGAAGGCGACGTTCGATATTCCAAATATCTTTGAACGTTACAACTTAATATAAAATATTTGAGGGGTTTGTTACTAATTTGTCTCATCTTGTTTAGCGCGCATGCACACACACACACACACACACACACACACACACACACACACACACATATATATATATATATATATATATATATATATATAGTATAAGCATGCAGATATAGAATACTATATTCTACCTGGATTGATTATGAATTTTTATTCTAATTTGGTTCACTAGAGCCACCAAGTGAACCAAAAGGTGAAACCCTAGGGGTGTAAGAATTAATATTTAAATATACCTATCACATTTAAACCCGTGCTTCATTACAAACGGGTCTTCAAGCGCTCCTTGATCCTTGATCTCCAATTCTTCAAAATTAATTATAACTATTCCTATTATAAAACTATTTAAAATAATTAGAAACCTTGATCAGCATTCAAGGGGAAGTACATAGGAGGGAGATAAAATTTACATTAAGAAAGAATTAGAGAAGACGAGGTACGCAGACCCCATTTAATAAAACTCATACATTCATGCATTCAACTAAAATAAAATCTAATCACATTGGTCAATAGTCCATGTCGACGTCGAGATTTTTAATTGTCCATTTCCGTTACTTGTTCTTTGGTGTTCTCATTTTAGGTGAGATTTGTTTGAAAAAATAAGTGAAAAAGGTCTGACATGTTTAATGTTAACGATTGGACTATAAGAGTTGCCAGTTGATTTTTTAACTAGTTGTACCAACACAACCGAGAAAAAGTTTGCACATTGACCCAGTGATGTGACACTGCTAAACGGGTAGGTGAAATCAAGATTCACTAGGGTCCGGGGACTTGGTTATGCTGAGGGAAGGTGTTAGGCACCCCCCGACATCCGTGTTATCACAGTGACCGCCTCTTTTCAAGAAACTATTATCTGAATGTGTGTGTGTGTGTGGGTTAATGTGCTGTTATTTGGAAGTAGTGCAAGGCCTCGTTCGCACCTATATACACAGGGTTTGAATTTTATGTAAAAATTCAATTTTAAGCAAGATATGGCAGTGATGTTTTATAAAAGAGGTTTTTCAAACCCTGATGCTCAATAGTAATTGAGACCTTTTACACTCCCATTTTATTCCGTATTCGGCTGGATTGATTTTATTTGACAGATGCGAAGCATCCGTACGAAAATAATGTACAAAAAGGTGCTGAATTCCTCGTGGGTATGAAAACCATCTGAGGAAATCCAAACATCACATATATATTTACAAGCTGCTTACAGCTGAAAAGGTCCATCACGGGAACTGAATCTAGATTCAGGGGACTGAATTTGCGATCACATGATTCCTAGGCTCACATGATGCCGCAATTGATATAAAAGCATTAAGTAGGTATATATATAAAAGCCGTAAATATATATATACATACATGATCACCAGCCACGGAGTACATCCATGGGGGATCAGAAATATAAATAAAGCTCTAAAAGCTATCAACCGCCACGGAGAAAACTTTAGGCGGGAGGAAATGTACAGAAAGTTGTAAAAACGGTCAACTACCACGAAGTAAACTCCAGGTGGGACGAAATGTAAATATATATATATATATATATATATATATATAAGCATATAAACGCACCTAATATAAAATTCAGGCTCATCGGACAAAGTCCAACAACAGTTAATATATATAAGTATATATATTAAAGTAGTAAACGCACCGGATGTGAAATCCAAGCTCACCGAATAGAGTTCGATAGCAGTTCATATATATAATTATATATATAAGAAAGTCATTAAACACACAAGACATAAGTCTAGGCTCATCGAACAGAGTTCGACACGCAATTTATATATATATATATATATATATATATATATATATATATATATATATATATATATATATATATATATATATATACACATATATATATACAAACTAAAAATAAACTACGGACCGAAGTCCGGGCAAAAGTGTGTAAGACGACTCTCAACGTGTAGAAGGGTGTGTGCAAAGATGAAGAGAAAAACTTTAAAGTGTGAAAGAAGGCTTACAGTGGGCTGCCAAAGACGACTTCAATATCTTTAAAGTGGGTAAACACTGGCTTTTGTAGGTATAAAATAAGCTATATGTGAGCTCACAAGTGTTCAAAATGAGAAAGCACTCAGCCTGGGGTGAGTACAGAGCAAATTGGACAGGGCTTCCTCGCCATTTTTCTCTTCCAAAATTGCCACCCCAAGCCCTATATTTATAGAAGGTGGAGCCGCAGGTACCTGCGGCTGGGCCATAGGTAGACCAGAGGCAACCCGAGTTGGCCCGAGTTTTTCGGGTCGGGTCGTCTCGAAGTACGTGCACTCAATCACTATAATGTCTACTCGGACTTTCAAAAGTGCAATCTGGGCATCTGTTTGAGGTATACAGGACTTATTTTGAATAGCCGTTGTCGAGAGTTATACGATGGCATGGGATTAGAGTTTGTGCGAAGTCATTGAAGACGGGACGGTGCCCTCCGGTCTTCAAGCTTTAACTTTCATCTGTTACCCCGCACAATAGTCACTCGAGATTGGTTAGTCTTATGGGACACTGTTGCGTAGAGACGTTGAGATGGCGTGGCGTGGCATCATGTTGGTCAAATGACGATGTTGCCCCTCATCGGTGTTATCACGGGATTGAGCTGATAAAGCAGACGTTGCTCAGCTTCGCTGAGATTGGGCTGCTGCAATTTGTTGAAGGTCCTCATTGTCATCTTTGAGGTGTGACTGTCTTCCTGATGTTATCGCCAGGCTGGTACAGTGTATCTCATTGTGAGCACCGAGATTGAAGCTGGTTGCATTTGTAACAAGCATTTACGGGGTTATCGTCGAAATTGCATTCCTTGGGGTTATCACCAAGGTTGGTGGCTATTCCCATGGTTGGGACTGAGACTAGATACCTCGAGGTTATCTCTGAGATTAATCGGTCTTCTCCGATGTGTGTTTCGGTATTGATCTGCATGCCTCGGGGTTATCTTCGAGATTAAAATTGTTACTCCCAGATTGTATTTCGGGGTTGATGCTGAACTTCCGGTAGTATCCGGCATGGATATGGATCGTCTTTCAGGGCTCCCTCTTAAAAGATGAATCTACTCTCCTGCAATGTTAATGACAGGGGTACAAAAAAATTTGAGTGTCTACAGATGCCCCTCTTTATCTTAGTCATGCATGGCGATGCATGGGTAGGATAAAGAATCCTAGACACTTAATACGTAACAAGACGAACATGGTGCTATGGATAACAACATGATGCAAATGTATGATGCATGTGTACGGGGTTACAGCCCAACACGCTAGGGATAATTGCTGGCTCCCTGTTGCTTCAACTGGGGATTGGCAACGATGACCAGATTTGATGTGTAATCCGAATCTGTTAGGATGTTGATGTTGGAGTTATCACCAAAGTCATGTGTCTTTGATTATGACTTGATCCTAAAGATATACCTCTTATGTGTGAGAGACCTATGGGGATGAAGCTTGATCTGCTTGAGGATGTGTATAACATATTCCATCATCAATCCTCCTTGATGACAATCTCTTGGTTTGTATCGTCAGGACATGTCACGATTCTGTTTGATTTACTACCAACAACAAATGCTGTCAGGGATTCCCGACCTTCGTTGATATGTGTGTCAACGGATGAGCATGCGTTGTAAACCCCTGCCATAACTTCAGATTGTAACCCCCGTCGGGGATCCACTGGGGAGTGATGAATATAAACGTATGCAATGATTGAACAACTTTCCATGCTTCGATGGGTTTACTTGCCATCGGTTGAAACAACGTCAAGGCTGTTTGACCTTCATTGATTTGTGTGTCAACGGATGAGTATGTGTTGTAACCCCCGTCGAGGACCTCTTTCATGAAAAGATTGGGGTGACAACCTTACGCTGACGGCATCGGACCTCTGTACGGTATTACCAAATATGGTATGCAAAGACTTAAATCATCGGTATAGTAAACCCTGTGTTCGGGCGAATACCAATGGATGAAAAGAAAGCCACAGTTGGATCCAGAAAAACCAGGGTTTTAGGCTATTCTGCTCAATCGCGTAGCATTTTTATCCCTAGTTTGGCCTTTTCGGCTTGTAAGAACTCCTTTGCAACTCGAACTGGACCGAGCCGGAGGGATGGGACTCGCATGGGGGTGCCACAGGTGCACCTGCTGCAGCCGCAGATGGGCCTGCGGCCAACTGTGGATGATATAATCCAGCAGGTTGGTCTCACAAGTCACTTTCAACTTGCTTCGTATAGAGAAAACAGCGAGCCATCTTCAGATCTGTTGAGTTCAGGCTGCTTTCTGTAAATTCTATCACCGTACGAGTGTTCTACACTATCTTGGTAACATATGCCTATATTTTCTCTCATTTCTGTCCGTTGGATTTTGAGTTATCGCATGAAATGCATCTAAACACATAGTAGTGATTATGTATGCACAAGTGACTAGATAAAAAAATTTCAACATAGTAAATGTTAGTATTAAACCATGCTGAACATAATGATGTGAAAAAAATTGACTTTTGAGACAGACAAATTGGCACCTTTTTTTGCTATTTTTTTGTCCTATTTGAGGTCCAATGAGCATAAGCTAGTGAGGCAAAGTACTCCTAGTATTGAGGTTAGCCTTATGCATGATGATTTTAATTTTTAATGCATATATTATGTATATGACTTTGGGGCAGGTGTGCTACTGAATGGCCACCTAGACATGCCTTTATGCATGTGGATAGTCCTATTTTCAAAGGGGACTATAGCAAAATTTTTCCAAATGTAGGCATTGGGTAGTCATGCATTTTAACTCTCTTATATGTTAAAGTAAATGCATGCATGCATATAGTCATAAAATGCATTCTAGAAAGCTCCAGGTAAGGAAATATCACACCCTTTCTGAGGTGATTTGGAGACTTGTTGTCTAGATACTATGGATCCGGATCAGCCGAGCAGTTCCTATAGGACCACTTCTGGCGTACGGCAGAGGGCTTCTGAAGTACCTCGTCCCCATTCTGTCAGACAGCCTCGTCGGTTGGTGGAGGCCGTGATATGTCCTGTGCAGGTAGATGTTCCAGACGTTGAGGATGAGGAGGCAGATATTCCAATAGAGGATCCCGCTCCTGCTGCACATGTCCCTCGCAGGGAGCTTCCGAGCATTCAAGTGGTGAATCCAGAGTTGCTGGGTGATTTGGGCAGACATCCATCGATGTATTTGCATGCTAACGAGGTATGGCGTTAGACTTTGATCTTCCTTCTTTCTTATTGATGAGGATTAAAGGGTTTTGATGTTGATATGTATTTCATGTAGGTCCCTAGTTTTACACAGCCTTGAGGGAACTGGTTCAGCATTCACTCCATGTATCAGGTGCTTCATCCTGACTATAGAGCGGTAGTGCATGAGTAGAGATTTGGGGAATTCTTCTCCATCCTTCCCCGTCGTTGTCCCTGGGGTTATCTCAGGACATTGTATGAGCGATGGTTTCATTAGACTCAGTCACTCCATCTACTGGATTGTGAGGTGATGATGACGCCTATGGATTGGCAATTTATCACAGGTATTGAGTTCGGACGGGAGCCACTGCCTTGCATGGCAAATATTACCCCTACTGTCGTTAGATCCTTATTAGGAGTTCCGGCGGCGGCGCTCAAAGGCAGGATTGTCCGTTCAGGTCCTTTGAGCGTAGATGCTATGAGCGGGCTATTGAGTGAGCCTATGCCTGATGATGTCAGAATCAGGGATTGCGTTCTGCGGCTATTGTTCCTGATGATCATTCGAGGCTGCTTCATAGAAGATAACTCTTTCACGGTATCTTTCGCTTTGATCAGCGCTACACGTGATATGGATCATATTGGAGAGTATGATTGGGGTTCCTACACCTTTGCCTATTTGCTTCGGGGCATGCGTATGCGTTCACAGGGTTTGACCGAGGCTTGGCTAAGATTTTATCTATTTCTACTGGTGAGTATTTCTCTTGTCATTTACCATGTATAGGTTAAGAGTGTTAACTGACAGCAGATGTTTGCCTTTGTGTTGGCAGTTTTGGGCCTATGAGGGCTTTCATGCTTGCGTCCCGTGAGTGTGTAAGGTTTAGACACCTATCCACGAGGACGACGATGGCATCATTCGATTCTGCCAGAGATCCCTGTAGCTGAGGGATTCACTCATTACCGTATGCAGCTGGAGTTGCTGACGGCCGACACCATCACATAGCTTCCCTATTCCAGGGAACACCTGACCGTGGGTTTTGAGGATGGATACCCGACTGGAGTCAAGTATGTGATTTCCACCAAGAGAGTTTCTTTCTTCACAGATGGAGGCTAGGAGCTCTATTTAGGAGAGCGTGCTATTAGGAGCACCACATGGGAGATTCATATACCGATCTTGCCTCCTGCCAGGCATTTCATAGCCTGTATCGCAGTCATCCGTCACTGATATCCCATTATTGGGGGTTGACAATTTTGCATTGTCAGAGGGTCCATGTACTCAGGAGACGTTCCATCGGTGGTGGTCCCCTCGCACTATTGGAGCTCAGTCCCGCACCACACAGTTTATGGGGGATATGGTTCCAAGATCCTTGATGATGACGGATTGGATAGCTTATGTCCGAGATCCGACTCATATGACCCAGATTGATAGTTTGACCCGACAGTTGGACCAGGCACACATATTTATCCATCATTTGGGCAGTGATCCGACAGAGGCAGCTTCATTTGATCCTTCCAGCTCAGGTGCTAGCCCCTCAGGTGACCCATTCGGTTTTGTCGGTGCGGATCCTCCTTTATATAGGCCTGACATCCCTGTTGATAGAGATCCAGTGACTCAGGAGGAGTTACATCAGGTGGACAGGATTGATGATGTGGACATCGACACCATTATCTTCTTCTGATGTGTATTCTCGTTATATCTTTTGATTGGCCTCTATTAGATATTGGGTGGTTGTGCCCCATTCTCGCTATATCTTTTGATAGGCCTCTGTCAGTAATAGGGAGTCTGTGCCCTATTTCCCTGTATTTGTAGCTATACAGAGATGATGTATTAGATGATGATATACTTAGGAATGTATGCACTATTTTTTTTCATTCCCTATATCATATTGCCATCTATTATCTGTTATGCATATGTATGTATGTCCAGAGATATTCGGTATTGACCCCACCGTCAGTGGTGGCATCGGGTATGCAATCGTGGTATGATAGCATGTCACCACCAGACAGGGTTACTGTAGATCATTTATTGCAGCATACCATGACCTTTTTGACTTTTTAGGTTCCCGCAGGATTTGTGGACGGGATGATAGAGCATTGGCTACCGGATAGGCAGGTATTCCGATTCGGCACCCATGAGTTGACTCCTACTTTGGAGGAGTATGCACATTTGACGATGCTGCCTTTAGACAGACCTTGCGTGCATCTGGCTTTGGGAGACATGAGCAGACGATTCATGACTCTCACATGATTGAGGCGCAGAGTGGTACAGGATGAGTTGAAATCTGGCCACGTGACAGATTTGGCTCGGAGGATAGCTATTCACAACATTCCGGGGATTTCACTGCATCGAAGGATTATTGGCATTTTGCCAGAGTTGACGTATTGATGCTATGTGTATTGTCATATGTGTATATGCCGCGGTATATGGATGAGATAGATATAGGCGTTGTCATGGCCGTGAGAGCTCTCAGGGAGGGTCATACCAATGTACCTATAATTGTAGCAGAGACCTTGCGGTCGACATCCTACTGCTGCACTTATCCGACAGGAGTGTTCACTGGGAGTTCAATCATGCTATATGTGTGGTTCATGTCACACTTGAAACCTATTGGCACTCTTAGACGACATGGGTACTGCTTCACCCATGATGTAGCTATGTCATACTCTTTTCAGCCATCAGAGTGTATAGATGCTTTGTCCTGGTCCACATTCTTGGCAGATATCAGAGATCCATTCAGCATATTGCCGTGTTCGGGGCTTAGCTCACCATAAAGCTTCATTACTCATGCTCCGGGCATGGACTATCTCCCTCTGGCTGGTTTGAGAGGAGTGACCACTTATCACCCATTGGCCGTGATGTCGCAGTTCGACCAGTTCCAGGATTTTCATCTTTTTGAGGGGGCGACAGGTCAGCGTTCAGCTTCTCGGTACCTCTCAGCAGAGGACCGATCTCGGGTATACGCCTGCTGGGATCAGCGCGAGATAGCGGCTTTTTCTGTCAGTCATCCTGGATATTCCGGAGAGTAGTCTGCTCGGATGGAGATAGAGATTTTATCGGCTGCAGCAGTATTTGCAGTACCGGAGCGTGACTTAGATGATGTAGATCCCATGGAGGACATTGATACCTACATCGAGGAGGAGCCCACTATTTCTTCTGAATTCTTCTAGTACCAGTACTGTTGTGATTCTGTACTCGGCACAGTACTTAGAGCAGAGTCTTCATCTGATGACCTTTGAGAGAAATTAGATTCGATCTATGATGTCGACTTCTCTTGATGGGAGGGAGGCCGCTCTATTGGAGAGAGACGAGGCATTGGCCCGTAGAGATGCCGCCGTCGTTGAGCGAGATGAGGCTATATCAGCCAGAGATACAGTGATAGTTGAGCGGGATATCGCCATATCTACCCGGGATGTAGCCGTCACAGATAGTACTGCAGTGAGGTCCCTTACCACTGGCATAATCGCAGAGATGAGCGCATATATTGATGATCATATGGTCACCATGCAGATGGCTACAGATCTGTTGGGTCATGTGGATATTCTCATACAGGAGACCACAGCTTCACCTCCATCTTCTGAGAGGGACACCATGTTGGGCTTGTTAGCTCGCATATACCCTGACTTGTACATGATCTTGTATTTTCCTGCACAGACTAGCTTAGCCATTTTGTCATGTACAGTTTACATTGTGTATATCAAACAACATTATATATATGATAGGGAAATATATTTTTGGATCACTTCCCTTTTAGATATGCTTTTCTACTTTCTTGATATTTTGCCTGCTACTTCAGGGCTTGTGATCTTCATGTATTCTGAATTCCTCCTGGGTGGATGGACATTGAGTTGTCTCTGGATAGTTCAGAATGGATCATCGATCTGTATGTATCCCTACCATCTCTCGGTGTCTTGGGACTTGTTTTTGTATGGAAATGAGGAGAGGAGTGTGGCTTTCCTCTCTGAGATTGACCGCACCACAGATGGTCGCCAGTACTTCTACTTAGGAGAAGCCTAGTTAATTCCATCTCTTATGGAATGGTGTTGCTCTTTAAGGTATGACCGCAGCTTAGATGGTTGTCGAATCTCCTAGTTGAGAGGAGTTCATGTGACAACCCGGAAAATCGGATTGTCAAGAATTTAAGTTAAAGAATTAGTTATTAATTAAATGAATTTTTATTAATACTATTCTGTGCTATGTGTTCATTAATTGTTCTATAACCTAGAATGATTATTAATCGGGAGGATTCTGGCTACGAGCTAGACTGAACGAGTAAGAATTTTCAAGACGAAAATAAAAGTTTTCGGGGAATAAAATATTTCCGGGAAAAAAGACGAAATAGGCACTATTCACCCGTTTCTGCTCGGAGATTTATTTTGAAATTCCGAGAAGTTTTTGATTGCGTGAAATCTTAAGACGTGATGGAATATTCAATAATATTTCAGTTATGGCAAAAACGAAGTTTTCGCCTGCAGACTCAAAACCTAAGGGTTAGGGAAAGCGAGTTCCGAGAATGTTATGAGTACGTATAATAACTAGGTTTATTATGCGTGAGAAATACGAGTATGATATGAGTTATTATACGAGGATATTATGAAGATTAGTACGACGTATAATACGAATATCGTACGAACAATATACGAAGAGAATACGAGCATACAAGAATGGAATGCGTAGAATACGATTAGTCTTAATGGACTTTGTGTTCATAGACTTTTGTAGAATCCAATTGGACTTGGATTATGTCAAGTCCAATGATTTGTGAAGTTAAGCCCAAGTTAGGCCCAATAAGAATTAGGGTTAAGGCCCAAACCAAGAAAAGAAACCGCAGATCGAACCGATGGGTAAACGAATGGGTAAGAACCATTGGGGCAACCCATGGGGTGACCCATGGGCATGTGGGCCGGCCACTTGGCCACCAAGTAAGGGTGGTGGCCAAGTAAACTTGGTTGCAAAGTTTGGAATAGTAAGGAGGTGGGGGCGAAATGACTATTTTTCCCTTAGCTTTGGATTTCTATAAATAGAAACCTAGAATTTCATTTTCTAGGATTTTTGAAAATCCTACCTTGAGAGAGATAGAGAGAGCTCAGTTGGGAGAGAAGAGGAAGAGCATGATCGTGAACGCTCTGATCAAAAGTGATCGTGAAATAGAAAAGCTAGCAAATCGCCGGCTTTGTCTAACGGAAGAGAAATAAAGAAGAACGGTAATCCGAACCCTAGTTTCTTCTACTATTTTCTTTAAGTTTAATATGTTTAAAACATAACTTAATGAGAATAAGGAGTAAAAGATGTTAGTAATGATTTCATATGGTTGAAATCATGAGAAAATTAGAAATGAGAAATAAGAAATAAGAAATTTAGTTTATAAATTTCTTAAGCAAGTATAAGATTTGTGAGGATTTTGAGCGATCCGAATGAATATTATGAACGAATAGGTGAATTAAGTAAGGAATGGTGTTCTATAACATCAAATTCCAAGAAAAAGTGAAATCGTAATCCAAAATATCGATTAAAAACGAAGAACGCGTAGAACGTTGTTGATGGACAATATTAAAACCATCGTAGTGTAAATGTTGTTGATGGACAAGTTTAAAACCATCATGTATAAGTTAGTCGCTTCTTTCTTGGTTAGGAGCGTTAGAAACGTTCATGAAGAACGGATTTAAATTGAGCTATAACGAAGTTATGGCGAAATTTTCGTAAAAGACGAACGAGAATTTGAAAGTTAGTAAATGAACCCGAACGTGTAGGGTTTCATAAGAATGTAAGAGAACGTATAAAACGTGAGTCGTGGACTCAAGAACGAACGAATTCCGAGTTCGGATGACCGAATTACGGATGAACGAACGAAGAACGTTAAAAGCGTAAAATGAACGAAGGGTTAAGATTAAGCCAATTGAATGGCATGTTAATGGATTCAGAATGAACTTTCATCCAAGGCATATCGAAGTACGTAAGATAAGGAAGAGAATGGCTTTGGAACGACCTCGTTCTGAGTTATAACGAAGAAGTTATGAGATTTCGAAATCGGCGTCTCAAACTCGACTTAACACTTAGAAAAATTTTCTAGGTTTTTGTCTTGGCGCCGCATCGCGAGCTCGGCCATACACTTTTGGAGAGTGGCGCCGCAGCGCGAGAGGAAAAGAAGGACTTGGCGCCGCAGCGCCAGTCCGGGAAAAAGGAAGAGGGAACTGTAGATCGCACCGCAGCGCGAGAGGAAAGGCAAGGCACGGCGTCGCAGCGCCGGTGCAAGTCAATACCCAGAAATGAGATTTTAACTGCTCAATTTCTCGGGGGATGTGCAAGAAAGAAGTATGAACATATAGTTCATGTAATGTAACACTTAAGTAAGTGTTTTAAACCTTTAATAAAGGTTGAACAAAAAGATTAAATGAGATTAAAAGATATAGAATGTAAGCAATAGATTACGTAACCAATATCCGGGGACCGTAGTCGTAATGAACGAACGCGAGGGATTGCTATGATTGTGATTCCTTAGACGTTGAGTGATGAAGGTAATGAATAACATTCCGATACGAATGGTAATAAGAGTAATGAAAGTCCGATATAAGTCGGATGAGAATGTTAGATTAAAATGTAAACGTTGAACACTTTAACCGACGTGAAGGTTGGTTGTACGCATATATTAAACGGGTAGAACATACACCCCGTGTATGGTTTGATCGTATGATAGTGAAGACTATTGATTAAACCTGTGAACGGTGAAGAAACTAAATTGAAGATAATAACGTATAACGTTAAGAAGCCGAGTTAATAAGTATAACTTGGACAATGTTCCGAGTTGAGGGAACCGGACGTTGTAAGATATGAATAAGTTCATATGAAATGTTTAACGCTATGGTCTCATAGTATTGACATTGAATGATCGTTCCGAGTATACGAGCTAGACTAAACGAGTAAGAATTTTCAAGACGAAAATAAAAGTTTTCCGGGAATAAAATATTTCCGGGGAAAAAGACGAAATAGGCACTATTCACCCGTTTCTGCTCGGAGATTTATTTTGAAATTCCGAGAAGTTTTTGATTCCGTGAAATCTTAAGACGTTATTGAATATTCAATAATATTTCAGTTATGGCAAAAACGAAGTTTTCGCCTGCGGACTCAAAACCTAAGGGTTAGGGAAAGTGAGTTCCGAGAATGTTATTAGTACGTATAATAACTAGGTTTATTATGCGTGAGAAATACGACTATGATACGTGTTATTATACGAGGATATTACGAAGATTAGTACGACGCATAATACGAATATCGTACGAACAATATACAAAGAGAATACGAGCATACGAGAATGGAATGCGTAGAATACGATTAGTCTTAATGGACTTTGTGTTCATAGACTTTTGTAGAATTCAATTGGACTTGGATTATGTCAAGCCCAATGATTTGTGAAGTTAAGCACGAGTTAGGCCCAATAAGAATTAGGGTTAAGGCCCAAACCAAGAAAAGAAATCGCAGATCGAACCGATGGGTAAACGAATGGGTAAGAACCATTAGGGCAACCCATGGGGTGACCCATGGGCATGTGGGCCGGCCACTTGGCCACCAAGAAAGGGTGGTAGCCAAGTAAACTTGGTTGCAAAGTTTGGAATAGTAAGGAGGTGGGGGCGAAATGACTATTTTTCCCTTAGCTTTGGATTTCTATAAATAGAAACCTAGAATTTCATTTTCTAGGATTTTTGAAAATCCTACCTTGAGAGAGATAGAGAGAGCTCAGTTGGGAGAGAAAAGGAAGAGCATGATCGTGAACGCTCTGATCAAAAGTGATCGTGAAATAGAAAAGCTAGCAAATCGCCGGCTTTGTCTAACGGAAGAGAAATAAAGAAGAACGGTAATCCGAAACCTAGTTTCTTCTACTATTTTCTTTAAGTTTAATATGTTTAAAACATAACTTAATGAGAATAAGGAGTAAAAGATTTTAGTAATGATTTCATATGGTTGAAATCATGAGAAAATAAGAAATAAGAAATAAGAAATTTAGTTTATAAATTTCTTAAGCAAGTATAAGATTCGAGAGGATTTTGAGCGATCCGAATGAATATTATGAACGAATAGGTGCATTAAGTAAGGAATGGTGTTTTATAACATCAAATTCCAAGAAAAAGTGAAATCGTAATCCAAAATATCGATTAAAAACGAAGAACGCGAAGAACACGCGAAGAACGCGTAGAACGTTGTTGATGGACAAATTTAAAACTATCGTAGTGTAAATATTGTTGATGGACAAGTTTAAAACCATCGTGTATAAGTTAGTTGCTTCTTGCTTGGTTAGGAGCGTTAGAAACATTCATGAAGAACAGATTTAAATTGAGCTATAACGAAGTTATGGTGAAATTTTCGTAAAAGACGAATGAGAATTTGAAAGTTAGTAAATGAACCCGAACATGTAGGTTTTCATAAGAATGTAAGAGAACGTATAAAACGTGAGTCGTGGACTCAAGAACGAACGAATTCCGAGTTCGGATGACCGAATTACGGACGAACGAACGAAGAACGTTAAAAGCGTAAAATGAACGAAGGGTTAAGATTAAGCCAATTGAATGGAATGTTAATGGATTCAGAATGAACTTCCATCCCAGGCATATCGAAGTACATAAGATAAGGAAGAGAATGGCTTTGGAACGATCTCGTTCCGAGTTATAACGAAGAAGTTATGAGATTTCGAAATCGGCGTCTCAAACGTGACTTAACACTTAGAAAAATTTTCTAGGTTTTTGTCTTGGCGCCGCAGCGCGAGAAGGGGCGCCGCACCGCGAGCTCGGCCATACACTTCTGGAGAGTGGCGCTGCAGCGCGAGAGGAAAAGAAGGACTTGGCGCCGCAGCGCCAGTCCGGGAAAAAGGAAGAGGGAACTGTAGATCGTGCCGCAGCGCGAGAGGAAAGGCAAGGCACGGCGCCGCAGCGCCGGTGCAAGTCAATACCCAGAAATGAGATTTTAACTGCTCAATTTCTCGGGGGATGTGCAAGAAATAAGTATGAACATATAGTTCACGTAATGTAACACTTAAGTAAGTGTTTTAAACCTTTAATAAAGGTTGAACAAAAAGATTAAATGAGATTAAAAGATAGAGAATGTAAGCAATAGATTACGTAACCAATATCCGGGGACCGTAGTCGTAATGAACGAACGCGAGGGATTGCTATGATTGTGATTCCTTAGAAGTTGAGTGATGAAGGTAATGAATAACATTCCGATGTTATGTCATGGCATTGTAAGATGAACGTAAAGCGTATAGACGCTGTGAACGCAACGTTGTTGCGAAGAACGATCGATCTTAGCATACAACGAACAGTATGGATTTGACATTAAGAAAGAATAATGAACATGGGGTTCATGGGATGGATAACGATCGAAAGCAAGTAAAACCTTAAGTAAAGGTTGAATGAGAGATTAAGAGACGAGCAACGTGAACGTTGAATACGTAAACGATCCTCGTGAATCGTATTCGCATTTGATGAGCATGCTAAGTGTACCCTAGTTGTATGACTTAGACGTTGACGAAGATAGTACGTAAGATACGAATGGTATCAAGAAAGCCATAGCAAACGGTAATAAGAGTAATGAAAGTCCGATATAAGTCGGATGAGAATGTTAGATTGAAATGTAAACGTTGAACACTTTAACCGACGTGAAGGTTGGCTGTACGCATATATTAAACGGGTAGAACATACACCCCGTGTATGGTTTGACCGTATGATAGTGAAGACTATTGATTAAACCTGTGAACGGTGAAGAAACTAAATTGAAGATAATAACATATAACGTTAAGAAGCCGAGTTAATAAGTATAACTTGGACAATGTTCCGAGTTGAGGGAACCGGACGTTGTAAGATATGAATAAGTTCATATGAAATGTTTAACGCTATGGTCTCATAGTATTGACATTGAATGATCGTTCCGAGTATACAAAAAATTGTATGACTTAGACGATAAAGAATGAATCCTGAGGTATGGCATTTAGTTGCCAGAAAGCCATAAGGAATAAGAAGTTGACTTAACGAACATTATAGTTTAATGGTTTGGATAAGTTAAGGTAAGTTAGGTTGTAGTACAATCGTAACCTTTGATGGTTGACATATGGGAGCTGGGGTAAACAATTCCTTTAGAGAGCGAAGGTATATACAAAACTGGCAACCGATCTAACTCACTGTGTGGGCAGTGTAGATGAGACGGGAACTTGTTTGTTGGTTGTTTGTGGGAAACCACTCAGAGTACCATATGGACTACTAGCAGAAAAGCGATGTGTGCTGAGTCCTAGAGAAGTATAAGAAGAAGATAAGAATGTGAATCATCAAAGGTGATGAACATGTTGAGTAAGACATCTCCGAATGTCATGAAGCCGTAAACCGATAGTAAAGAAAGTTAGTCGCGTAAACTTAAACTACAATAGCATGAACCTTAAGAAGTAAAGTTAAGTAAACCAATGCGTAAGTCAAGTATATGACTAATTGGTGTACGTGTTATTTTCTTATGTGCTACATAGGAATGAGAATGAGCATTTCAGCGTAAACTGTAAGCTGTAGCTGTGCGTAAGGCAAGTTTCCTAACTTCATTCATATTTTAAATGAATGTTAGTTTCTAAAACTTCTCAGATGTTGAACTTGAGAAGTTCTGTCTATGTGCGAATGTGTGATATTTGTACAAGGTGGTAGAACGTATGAGGCCTTGTGCCACAATTTGAACACTTCGGTGTTTCTGTGAGATGAACTATTCTATGTTTGAACTGTTCCATAAAAGAATGTTCGGTTTATATATGAACCATTATTGTTAAGTCTGTGCTATTGATTCTAGCCAGACCGATTGTGCATGAAAGAAAGTAGAGAATGAAAGTATTTCAAAGTGCATGTGACTAATGTTTTAAAATGATAGAAATCAAGACTATTCCTATTATTCAATCTGCTTTGTAACCTTTGTTCGGTTATTGAAGTTCTGAAAAATGTTTAAACTCTTGAAGTTATTTGTTCAACTATATGACTTGCTGGGCAATTGAATGCTCACACTTGCTTTAAATAAAAACATTTTCAGCGAACGATGTTAGAAAGAACTTAAGGATCCCGTAAAGATCAAGCTGAGCGGTATTCAGATGAAGTGCCATTCATTATATGAATGTGCGTGAAGAGCAAGTGAAGACTTGTAATATAGAATGATAGAATTAAACTATAAACTAGTTTAATGAACAGTTATGAATCCTTTGTGGCGGATGAAAGTCACTCGTGTAAGATGTAAAGAATAATGTAATTATCATTATTTGTAATGAAAGAGATTTTGTGGTTATAGAACTTGCGTATTTAGAATATATGTTATTATATTTTAGTATATAATGATGTGTGTTTGGAAGAAAATGGGATAGTGACGTACGGAATTCGGATGTGAAAATAGACCGGATTTCGGGGCGTTACAGTTCAGGTAATTCCCAGTACCAACTGACAAGAGTTTGTGTTTTGGTAGAGGGTGAGACCGCACCATGAATAGCTGCCTACGTACTCCTATTGAAGAGGAGATCAGGTCTGCGTAGTTCGAACCTAGTGTAAGAGGTTCAACGCTGTATGTGGCATGAATGGTGTAGGAATGTTTTTGTTTTTTTTTGTTTTTGTAAGGAAAAGGGTGGAAATGTTTTTGTTGTTTTTGTTTTATTGCGACCGGGCCATATGAAATTGTTTCCTACGTACTCCTATTAAAGAAGAGATCAGGTCGACGTAGTTCGCCCCTCACGGCGAGATGAAAAGCGTAATCCCATGTGCAGGTCAAAGTGCGGCGAAGAGAAAGTTTAATTCTAGGTTGAGGATAAATTGTAGGTATAAGAAGTTTGATCCCAGGTATGGGTAGCCAAACTGTAAATGCAAGAGGGTCAATCCACGGTGGGATGACCTAAGTTGTAGGAACACAAAGGAGAAAGCCAGGCTGCTGGCTTGAAAGGTATGTTTCCCTGAGGGGCAAAGTGTAGAAAAGTTATTTGTGGTAAAGTTTTAAAGAACCAGAATGACTGGTGATATGATGGTTCCACACCAGGGTGCTTGCGAATTTCTTCAGACATAGTACCGTTTCACGGCGTCTGAGTTGATGAGTTGCGAAAATTCATCGTCGTCCATTTCTTGCAACCTGAGAGCGCCTCTTGTCAATACTTCCTTGACAATAAACGGACCTTCCCAGTTAGGAGCAAATTTTCCCTTAGACTGATCTTGGTTGTCCAAGATTTTCTTCAAAACTAAGTCACATTGTCTGAATTGCCGTAGCCAAACTTTTTTGTTGTAGGATCGGGCGATCCTTTGCTGATATAACTGACCATGGAAGATAGCCGCGGTTTGCCTTTCGTCTATTAGAGACAATTGGTGATACCTATCTTCTACCCATTGGTCTTCATCCAACTGAGCGTCTATCAATACTCTGAGGGATTCCATCTCAACTTCTATGGGGAGCACTACTTCCATCCCATAGGTTAATGCGTAGAGGGTTGCCCCAGTGGAGGTGCGCATTGAGGTTCTGTAGGCTAACAGAGTTAGAGGCGATAGGTCAGGCAAATTTTTGTGATTGGTGGATATCTTTTGCATAATCTTCTTGATGTTCTTGTTAGCCGCTTCAACAGCACCATTCATCTTCGGATGATAGATGACTGCGTTGAGATGTTTGATGTGGAATTTACTGTATAATTCCTCCATCATTTTGTTGTTGAGGTTCTTGGCATTGTCGGACACAATCACCTCTGGTTGTCCATATCGACAAATGACATTGTTTCTTATGAAAGCAATGATGACTTCTTTAGTAACCCTGGGGAAGGAGGCTGCTTCTACCCACTTGGTGAAGTAGTCGATCATGGTGAAGATAAATCGATGACCATTACTGGCTTTAGGCTCAATGGGCTCGATAACGTCCATTCCCCACATTGGGAAGGGCCAAGGTGAACTCATATTGTGAAGTTCTCGTGGAGGGGCGTGTATAGCATTCCCATGAATCTGGCACTGATAGCATCTCCTGACATGGTCATTACAATCAGCTTTGAGAGATAGCCAATAATGTCCTGTCCTGAGGACTTTCTTGACAAGGAGGGGGCCACTCATGTGGAGGCCACACACTCCGCCATGGATTTCATCCATAAGCCTTTGGGCTTGATCTTTGTCTAAACATCTGAGGAGACCTAATCTTGCATCTCTTTTATAGAGCGCATCTCCACTCAGGTAGAATTTCATAGCAAATCGATGGATCTGCCTTTTCTCAGTCAGGCTCGCCTCAGCGGGTGTAGATCCATCTCGCATATATTCCTTGATATGCTGATACCAAGGATGTTGGATGGGAGGTAGCTCATCCGATACTTCTCCAACGTAATTCCCATAGGCTGGGGCCTTGTGCAGGGAAATTGTGACGCTTGGCAAGTGTTCCTTGTCTGATATGCTAATCAAGGAGGCCAAAGTTCCTAACGCGTCTGCGAAATCACTCCTATTATGAGGAATGTGTAGAAAGGATATTTCTTTGAATCCCAAAGCCATCTTTAAAACCTGCCGATGCTAAGGCAGCAAATGTAGTTCCTTGGTTTAATAGATTTCGGTGGATTGTCTGATTACCAACTCTAAATCTCCAAGGACAGTTAACAGCCTGATGCCCATTGAATGGGCAAGTTTTAGCCCCATAAGACAGCCTTCATACTTAGCCGTATTATGGGTGCTGACAAATTATAATTTGACGGCGACGGGATACTGCTCCCCCGTATCAGATACTAGAACTGCTCCAGCTCCAGAACCTTCCATATTGACAGCTCCATCGAAATACATCTTCCACATTTGGCGTGTATCGTACTGATGGTGTTGCTGAATTGTCATTACTCCTTCATCAGGGAAGTTAGTTTCCAAGGGTTTAAAATCCCCTGATGGTGCGGCGGCCAGTTGATCCGCAATTCCTTGATCTTTGATGGACTTTTGAGTCACATATACGATGTCAAATTGTTGTAGGATCAACTACCATCTGGACAACCGACAATTCAGTATGGGTTTACTGAACACGTACTTGAGAGGATCCACACGGGATATGAGATGGGTTGTGTGCCCATGGAGGTAATGTTGTAACCTAATGGCAGCCTATGCTAAAGCACAACATGTCTTTTTGATCAGAGTGTACTTGTGTTCACTGCTGCTGAATCTTTTGATGAGGTAATAGATAGCTCGTTCTAGGCCTCTATCGTCCTTCTGTCCCAGCATGCAGCCCATGGCATTGTCACTTACGGACAGATACATAAACCGGGGAACATCATCCCTGGGTGGTACCAAGATGGGAGCTTTGATTAGCTGTTTCTTGATTGTAAGGAAGGCATTCTGGCACTCCTCATTCCATTTCATGGAAGAGTTCTTCCTTAACAGCTTGAAGATTGGCTCACAGGTTACTGTGAGTTGAGAGATAAATCTGCTAATAAAGTTGATTCTTCCCAAAAATCCCCGTATTTCCTTTTCTGTCTGAGGAATGGGCATTTCCGTGATGGCTTGGATTTTGGCAGGATCCAGCTCTATCCCTTTGTGGCTGACTAGAAATCCTAGCAACTTGTCCGATTTAACGCCAAAAGCGCACTTAGCTGGATTCAACTTCAAGTTGTACTTACTCAACCTGTTGAACAACTTCCTGAGATGGTCTATATGGTCATCCTCCTTCCGGGATTTGACAATAATATCATCCACATAGATCTCGATCTCCTTATGCATTAAGTCGTGGAAAAGAGCCATCATAGCTCGTTGATAGGTAGCTCTAGCATTGATGAGGTCGAATGACAACCGTTTATAGCAAAAAGTTTCCCAAGGAGTGATGAAAGTAGTTTTTTCACGATCTTCCTCGGCAACCATGATCTGATGATACCCCGCAAAGCAATCTGCAAAGGAGTACATGTTGTATTGCGCAGTATTGTTAATGAGAAAGTGGATAAATGGCACGGGAAAGCTATCTTTTAAGCAAGCTTT
The DNA here is from genome assembly GCA_016801055.1 of Panax notoginseng. Classification (NCBI taxonomy): domain Eukaryota; kingdom Viridiplantae; phylum Streptophyta; class Magnoliopsida; order Apiales; family Araliaceae; genus Panax; species Panax notoginseng. The sequence continues at coordinate 64,627,819 of CM029015.1, read as the reverse complement.
GTTCAAGTCCCGGTAATCCACGCAAACTCGTACCTTCCCTCCAGGTTTAGGTACGGGCACGATGTTGGATATCCACTCAGGATATGAAGTCACCATTATGATGCCAGCTTGAAATTGTTTCACAATTTCTTCTTTCACCTTTAAACTCCATTCAGGTTTTAATCGCCTGAGCTTCTGCTTGACTAGCTTAAATCCCTCTTTAATGGGAAGGCGATGAAGGACAATGTCAGTGAAAAAACCCACCATATCCTCATGAGACCATGCAAACACACCCTGGAACTGGGTTAGTAGCGTAACCATGTCATTCTGTCGGTTTGGGGTAAGGTCTGAACCAATCTGGATTAACTTAGGGTTTTCTAAGGTTCCGAGATTGAAAGGAGTGGTTTGATCAAGGTTGGGTTTGGGTTTGTCTTTGACCCATTCTTGAATTTCTGGAGGCACCTCAATGTCACCCTGTATATTCACCAAGGTTGAATTCATCTCTACATCAAAGGTACAATCCTTGTGGAGAAGAGGCACCATATCAGCAAGTACCGGCACATCTAAATTCAGAGTCCTGAAACAAAATATGCTTTCACTTAGTATATATGAAATGTGTTGATCATACACAGGGTTAGCATATACTGGCAAAATAAACCGCTAATACTATACAGAAAAGTAAGCAGTTATTATATCTACAGGGCAGAAAGAGTTTCCGCCCGCTTTACCCTTGACGACCAATGCAAGGAATGCTGTTCCAATTGGCAAGAGCAAATTTTGGGTGAACCGTAGTGATAGAGGGATTATCATCATCTTCCCTGTCCCGAATTATAGCCATTACGTCTGGGCAATCATCGTCTGGGGTGTATTTATTAGTATGCTCATCATGAACGATGATGCGTATGTCGGACATCATCAGTATGACGTCTTGCTTGATTCTTCGTTCCTCTTCCTCCACTGCAGGATCTGAAACAAAGATTTCTTTCTCCTTCACCGGTACCGGCTTGGGAAATAACATTGCCATTATATTGGCTGGCACCTTTACGGGAGGTTGTGCGGACTCGGAGCTTGAAGGCGAAGATAAATGCCGCATGGTTGAAGCTGAAGGAATCTGATGATAGTTATGAGGATTTCTATGACTAGAGCTGACAGAATAGCCTAGTCCAACTGTCCCAATTTGCTTGGTTAAGCGAATAGGGTACTTGATACCCTGGCCATCTTTACCCAACCCTTGTCCCGGTTTATGACCCAACGACATCATTTCTTGAGTGGCCGACATTACCTCGGCAAAAATCTAGGCTTCGGGCAGTGGCGCTCCAATAGCATGGTATTGGGTATTGCTTATTTCCAAAGCATGAAAACTAATTGGCTCAACATCCTTATTGGCATTAATGAGTGGCATGTCCCCGTGCTGAGGAATCTCCGATTCAGCGTTGATTGGGACCAGGCTATTGTTGATGATGTATTTCAGCTGTTGGTGAAGGGTGGAGGGGACTGCCCCTGCCATGTGAATCAATGGTCGTCCCAAGAGTAGGTTGTATCCCGAATCTATCTTGAGCACATGGAAGGATACGCAGAATGTATGAGGACCAATCTCAATTGGCAGCTCAATTACTCCGACCGACTTACGGCGGGCTCCATCAAAAGCTTTGATAATGGTATGGCTACTCCGAATTTGATTGGGATTGACATTCATTTTCACCAAGGTAGCATATGGGCAGATATTCAGAGAGGAACCTCCATTTATTAAAACTTCAGCCACCATATATCCGGAGGATAAGACCGCAATATGCAAGGGTTTGCAATGACCGGTCCCTTCAGGCGGTATGTCATCATCAGTGAAGGATATCACATTGTTGTTGAAAATGTGATCAACCAGATGTTGAAACTTTTCTGTATCAACTGATGTCGGTAGATAGGCTTCTTCTAAAACCTTTAACAAGACCTTTCGGTGATTCTCGGAAGTCTGGACCAAGTCCAAGATTGATATCTGTTGTGGAGCTTCTTTCAAGCTTAAAACCACCTTGGCTTCGTTATGACCCATAGTGTAGAGGAAATTTTCAATCTTCTCAATGGGTACTTTCCCCTTAGACTTGAGGACAGGCTTCATTACCCGTTGGGGAAGATACAGTGGATTCTCCTTCAACACTACAGCAGTTATACGCGAAGTGGATCCTTCACCTTCTTCATAATTCCATGGAACTGTGCGCAAGCTAACAATAGGTTATTGTGCTCTGCACGGCAAGTTGATTGGCTCGGGAGCGGCCACTTTCAAAGGATTGTTGATTCCCTTGAGTTGAATTATTGGCATGACAAGTGATTTGTTAACTCCATCATTTTTAGCGAATATGACTGCTACTACACTCTTCCACTTAGTAGGACACGAATCCTTACTTGCCCATAACACAGTGTCGTTATCTGCCAGACGCCGTACGCCACTGTCGATTAAATTTTGAATAAAGTGGCGGAATGCCCAGCATTCTTTTGTGCTGTGACCGCGAGATTGAGAATGATATTGATATACTCCTTCAGAGTTGTATCGTCTTGAACGGGGTTTGATTGGAGGTAGAAGGGAACTAATCCTTCCTTTATTGATTAACATATGAAGGATTTCCTCCATAGGTTGGCCCAAATATGTGAATTCCCTTTTGTTGGCAAAATCCCGACGGGCCTTAGCATTTGCTCTCTTCGTTACTTTATCTTCCAGCATTTCATTTTTTAAAAGTGAAGAGGGAATATTCATGACAATAGGTAGGAGACTGGCATGCTCATGGCTGATTAGCTGACGAGTCATTTGATGTTGATAAGTCACCAGTTCCGCCAATTGCTCAATTTGTTTACAGAGAGCTTTCAACTTTTGTTCCATTGTGAATTGGAACTTAGCATAATCCCATCTGTCATCACTATCTTTGGGGGTCTGGGAGGATTCATAGCGGAAATTAGAACTCTGTCCGCTGCTCCAATTGATCATGTTGAGGACAGGCTTCATTACCCGTTGGGGAAGATACAGTGGATTCTCCTTCGACACTGCAGCAGTTTTACGCGAAGTGGATCCTTCACCTTCTTCATAATTCCATGGAACTGTGCGCAAGCTAACAATAGGATATTGTGCTCTGCACGGCAAGTTGATTGGCTCGGGAGCGGCCACTTTCAAAGGATTGTTGATTCCCTTGAGTTGAATTACTGGCATGACAAGTGATTTGTTAACTCCATCATTTTTAGGGAATATGACTGCTACTACACTCTTCCACTTAGTAGGACACGAATCCTTACTTGCCCGTAACACAGTGTCGTTATCTGCCAGACGACGTACGCCATTGTCGATTAAATTTTGAATAAAGTGGCGGAGTGCCCAGCATTCTTTTGTGCTATGACCGCAAAGATTGAGAATGATATTGACATACTCCCTCAAAGTTGTATCGTCCTGAACGGGGGTTGATTGGAGGTAGAAGGGAACTAATCCTTCCTTTATTGATTAACATATGAAGGATTTCCTCCATAGGTTGGCCCAAATATGTGAATTCCCTTTTGTTGGCAAAATCCCGACGGGCCTTAGCATTCGCTCTCTTCGTTACTTTGTCTTCCAGCATTTCATTTTTTAAAAGTGAAGAGGGAATATTCATGACAATAGGTAGGAGACTGGCATGCTCCTAGCTGATTAGCTGACGAGTCATTTGATGCTGATAAGTCACCAGTTCCGCCAATTGCTCAATTTGTTTACAGAGAGCTTTCAACTTTTGTTCCATTGTGAATTGGAACTTAGCATAATCCCATCTGTCATCACTATCTTTGGGGGTCTAGGAGGATTCATAGCTGAAATTGGAACTCTGTCCGCTGCTCCAATTGATCATGTTGACCTCTTCTTCCTTGTGTTGAGGAAGAGGGTTGTCTTGAATGTGAGGCTGATCGGGTTTGGTGACCACGATTTCACCGTTGTCTATCAGGTCTTGGATTTTGTGTTTCAAGGCCCAACAATCCTGAATATCATGTCCAAGTGCCCCGGCATGATAAGCACATTTTCGAGCAGCATTTAAACCCCGTCCATTAGGGCTGACTGGTGGAAGCAGATGCGTGATTTTCTTCTGTGTTGTTAGAAGATTGAGAATGTTCTCGAGGGTGTCCCCTAAGGGTGTGAATACTCGAGGTCGTTTGACTTCTCCACCTTTTGGTACTGGAGGGTTTAAAGATTGTGCTTGAAAGGGAGTGTAATTTCTCCTCTAGATAGGTATGTTTTGACTGCCTTTTTGACCCTGTAGTATCAGGGAAACATCCTCTTCTTTCTTTTTATGGACCCTCCGGGGGTTGTTCCCATAATTTCCAGATTGGATGTGATCAGCAACAGCTTTGAGTGCAGCTAGGTCTTGAATCTTTCTGGATTTCAATCCCATTTCAGCCATCTCCCCATGTTTGACCATTTCAGAAAATGGTTTGTCGATGCCGGCTAAAACTCTTTCATAGAAAGGTGCTTCTTGTATGTCTATGAAATTCATGACCATCTCTGATTCTGTCATGGAAGGACTAACTTGGGCAGCCAGGCTCATCGGACAAAGTCCAACAACAGTTAATATATATAAGTATATATATTAAAGCAGTAAACGCACCGGATGTGAAATCCAGGCTCACCGAACAGAGTTCGATAGCAGTTCATATATATAATTATATATATAAGAAAGCCATTAAACGCACCAGACATAAGTCTAGGCTCATCGAATAGAGTTCGACACGCAGTTCATATATATAAATGTGTGTGTGTGTATATATATATATATATATATATATATATATATATATATATATATACAAAAGTAATTAAACGCTCCAGACCGAAGTCTAGGCTCAATCGAGGCACAACTCGATAATGTTAGTCCATATATAATATATATATATATATATATATATATATATATATACAAACTAAAAATAAACCACGGACCGAAGTCCTGGCAAAAGTGTGCAACACGACTCTCAACGTGTAGAAGGGTGTGTGCAAAGATGAAGAGAAAAATTTTAAAGTGTGAAAGAAGGCTTACAGTGGGCTGCCAAAGAAGACTTCAATATCTTTAAAGTGGGTAAACACTTGCTTTTGTAGGTATAAAATAAGCTATATGTGAGCTCACAAGTGTTTAAAATGAGAAAGCACTCAGTCTGGGGTGAGTACAGAGCAAATTGGGCAGGGCTTCCTCGCCGTTTTTCTCTTCCAAAATGGTCACCCCAAGCCCTCTATTTAAAGAGGGTGGAGCCGCAGGACCTGCGGCTCAGCCGCAGGTAGACCAGAGGCAACCCGGGTTGGCCCGGGTTTTTTCGGTCGGGTCGTCTCGAAGTACATGCACTCAGGCACTGTAATGTCTACTCGGACTTTGAAAAGTGCAATCCGGGCATCTGTTTGAGGTATACAGGACCTATTTCGGATCGCCGTTGTCGAGAGTTGTACGATGGCATGGGATTAGAGTTTATGCGAAGTCATTAAAGATGGGACGGTGCCCTACGGTCTTCAAGCTTCAACTTTCACCCGTTACCCCGCACAATAGTCACTCGGGATTGGTTAGTCTTGTGGGACACTGTTGCGTAGAGACGTTGAGACGACGTGGTGTGGCATCGTGTTGGTCAGATGACGATGTTGCCCCTCACCGGTGTTATCGCCGGATTGGGTTGATAAAGCAGACGTTGCTCAGCTTCGCTGAGATTGGACTGTTGCAATTTGTTGAAGGTCCTCATTGTCATCTTTGAGGTGTGCCTGTCTTCCCGATGTTATCACTGGGCTGGTACAGTGTATCTCGTTGTGAGCGCCGAGATTGAAGCTGGTTGCATTTGTAACAAGCATTTCCGGGGTTATCGCCGAAATTGCATTCCTTGGGGTTATCACCAAGGTTGGTGGCTATTCCCATGGTTGGGACTAAGACTGGATACCTCGGGGTTATCTCCGAGATTAATCGGTCTTCTCTGGTGTGTGTTCCGGTATTGATCTGCATGCCTCGGGGTTATCTCCGATATTGGAATTGTTACTCCCAGATTGCGATCCGGGGTTGATGCTGAACTTCCGGTAGTATCCGGCATGGATATGGATCGTCTTTCAGGGTTCCCTCTTAAAAGACGAATCTGCTCTCCTGCAATATTAGTGATATGTGTACAGAAAATTTCGAGTGTCTACAGTCCATAATCAATCCTATTTATTATCATACACATCACCATATGCATCAATAAATAACATTCATCTCATGAATAATAAACATTCAATATATATATTGATATCATTTAATGGGCAAATTTAGTTAGTATAAAATCTAATTTTGAATCAAAATAAACTCCTTTATTTTAATCCAAAATTTAAATCAAAATAAACCTATTTTATTTTAATTTATCCTATTTTGAATAAAATAAATTATTTTATTTTAATCAAAATCTTTAATTAAAATAAACTCATTTAATTTAATTAATTATGGAATCCAATTCCAAGAGAAAATAAAAAACTCTTTTATTAAAGAAAACACGGATTCTTTTTCCTATTCACAAATAAACTCTTTTATTTTGAAAAATATAAAATCTTATTTCATATCTAATTAAACTCTTTTATTTAAGGAAACAAGAAATCCAATAGCAACTCTAATTAGTTATCATGGAATCCAATTCTAACTCTAATTAGTTAGCATGAAATCTAATTTTAAAATTAAAATAAACCTTTTATTTTAATTATAAAATAATTAAGAATATATATATATATATATATATATATATATATATATATATATATATATATATTGAAGAAACAGTTAACTGGTTTATACTACCTCCATCCCATAATAACTGTCGTTTTAGAAGGAAATTTTTTTCCCAAATTATTTGTTGTTTACAACTTTCTAAGAGAATAAATTATTTAATTTTCTATATCACCCCTACTTTCTCTCATTGTCCCAAGAAATTTTTTCCTTATATTAATAGTTTTTAACTTCCCATAAAAGGGTAGTGATGAAATTTCACACCAACTTTAATTAATAAATGATAGCACTAAATGATTTTCTTAATCCATGTGCATCAAGCTAAAGCGACAGTTATTATGGGATGGAGGGAGTATCATATATACCTGTTATACCTGTGATACAAATATATGATATAAACCAAACTTACCTGTTAACATTCACGCGTAAAGCAAAGCGAAAATAAATAAAAAAATTACCGAAATCTGAAACACTTTTATAAAAAAAACGCGAACTGGTTTCATTTTTTTTTAAATAAATTTTATGTAACAGATTATGCCCAAATAAATTATTCTAAACACATATCAATATATATATATATATATATATATATATATATATATATATATCAAATCAGAATAATTAATAATTTGCATAAATGTTTGGCTTTGATACCACTATTAGGTTTGTAATATTCATGAACGCAATTAAATTGCACAAAGTAAGCGGAAACGTGATAAAATAGAGTTTTAAAATTTTACAAACCATATACCCGGATCATCCTTTATGCATAATTATTAATTAAACGAAAAGATAAAGAACAATAATCATACCCTTGAAGATTCGAGCTTCCTCAGGTATAAGTTCACCTTCAAATCTTTTTCGCGTTCATCTTGAATCCACCGAGTTTGGTTCCTTCCTTTGATCAACGTTAGCCACCCAAGTGTTTGGCCTCTAGAGGTGATCCACCAAAGAAGAAGAAAGATTCAAGAAAATGGGTATTTGGTAAAACCGTAGTTTTCTATCTGTCATATAAAAAGGTATACACTCCCAACTATTGGAATTACATATTCACTTATATTGTGAAAGTATCAACCACCATCACCCATAATAAGACTCATCTTATTTATAGATGTGGAAAACTCTCCTTAACAATTAAGGAATTTAGTTTTATTTTAATTAATTAATCTCCTTTAATTAATTAGGCTCCCAATCTTATTAGGAATAATTAATTAAATTTTTTTTAATTAATTAGCCTCCTAATCTTATTAGGATATATGAGAGTACTTTTATTAATTAATTCTTAAACTCCTTTAGGAATTAAATAATAGTAATAGTAATAATAATAATAAGACTCCTCTTATTAATTTATATTTAATATTTTTAAAATATTAAATAATAAATATTAAGCTATTTAATTTATTCTATCACCATAGATTAAATTAAATATATTTAACTTATTATTACGATTATGTCATTTGCTTCTTAAATAATTATTATTCCTTTTATGGTGTGACCCTTTAGGTTCTTCATATTAAACTGGTTGTGAATAAATCAATTAGAACAATTATAATCTTATTTAAATAAATAAATTAAACTATTAATTTATTTAAATAAATAATATTTATTCTACAATAGGGATAAGCCTCCCTAGCGATTAACGACTTTCTAGATAATATAGATTTCAACATTAATCATAAAAGAACCTTTGAGTAAATAGTTATCGTACAATTCAATCCTTCCACCATACAATGTCCCAATTAAATATAAGACATGCAATTACTGCCAAGTCTTATTTTATTTAATTATATGTATTTTGACTCTTAAATGCACAACACCAAATAATACAAATTAGAAACCCCTTTCTAATTTCATTATATCTTGGCCAAGGACTACTGGGTTGTCATTTATCGAATCGCATAGGATATTTCTCTTCTTTTACTAGAAGTGGTAGATTCTTTATTGATCATACATTATCTCCATGTACAACTTATTATGCCCAAGCATACCCTTTGATATACCCTATGGGTCTTAAGAAATAAGTCAAAGTATAACTCATCATACACAAGATACTATGATGATCTCAAGTCCAATGATCACTTGTACTACTATCACTTCAGGAATTCCTATTGACAGGCAAGTAAAACTCCATTAGGTATTCCTTAGCAAGCCATGTTCAGTGAACTTATTCTCTAATAAGCGCCTACATACTTTCTTTAGTGTCTCCACACAAATAATAATGAGATCAATCGTCCTTATCCAATGAGCAAGCAACGTATGTACCAATCTATCCGGATTCACTAATCTCTAATTTAGTAATCCAACGATTGGGAACTATTTTAGTTTAAAGCTTTCTAAGAACTTAGATCTCATTAGAATGATCATCATAATTATTCTAAAAGCATTTCTTAAAACTATGAGTTTATCACATATTATAAACCAGCATCATGTAGATAACTAAAAGCCTTTAATAAATTAATACTTTTTATTAATAAATGAATAAGATTGTTACAAAGTATATGCTTTATCATCAAACATGATTGTCTTGTGTGCATACTACTTTCATTTACGAGCAAAGTGATCCTTGGATCCGCACATGAAGTAAACGTTCTTCTTGGGCTGATTGCAATTTGGGGCGATGGGACTTTCCTAGCCACAGTCAAAGCATACTCGTTTCCCAACTAAGCACACACCCTTGTGAAACTTCCCACATGTAGCACATGCTTCGAACTTCTTATTTTGCTGGTTATCCTGCTGACTCCTAACACTCATATTTCCATTCCATTTCCTCTTCAGATTATTGTTGCCATTTCCACTACCTCCATCTCCATTCTTAACTTCAACTTCATTCTTCTTCTTTTTATGTTCATGATTAAACTTTGTTACCGCCTCGCCTCCACCTTCAGCGAGAATTACCTTCTCCATTATCGCTGTGAATATCTTCAGTTGGAACAAGGAGACCCTACTGTACAACTAGAGCTTCAGTCCCTATTCAAACTTCTTCGCCTTACGTTCGTCTTGGCTGACTTGATATGGCGCAAACCTCACCAACTCATTGAATTTCGCGGCATATTCTGATACCCTCATTGTTCCCTGCTTCAGTTCTAAAAACTGCACCTCTAGCTGACTCTTCAAACTCTCTAGTAAATAAGTCTCGAAGAATATCTCCTTGAACCTATCCCAAGTCATAACCCCTTGTCCTTCTCGGGTTTTATTGGCATGTCACCAATAACAAGCCTCTGCTTTCAACATGAATGTTGCAAAAGCAGCCTTCTGATCTTCCCCTACTCTCGCAACATCAAATACTTTCTCTATCTCCATAATCCAGGTCTATGCCTCGACTAGATTCATGAACCCACAAAATTCTAGTAGTCCAACCGCCTTGAACTCCTTAAAAGTTGTTCCTTGATTCTGAGGTTGATTCTGTAATGCCCCCGTCAGTAACGTTACTAGTTGTTGAACGGGGTTAGCTTCAGCATCGTTATTGTTAGTTCCCTCAGTGGTTCTCTGTCATGGTTGACATCTTGGAGGCATTTTCTTTTAAAATTCACTCATTAGATTATTACTCAACTCCTTTAAGTATTTTCTACTTAACTTGCACCCCATAAAAGAAATCATCACATAACACATAACACTTGGAATAAAATAAAATATTATCTTTTATTCATTCATAATCTTTTCAAAAACATCATAACAATAGCATCACTGTTATCTACATTATCTTCCTGAACTACTAAAGTTTCAGGACAACATCATCATCATATCCCATAGGTTACATAACACTTGGGATTTACATTTTATTAATCGCATAAAAGGTACATTCCCTACGATGTCCTACTAAGATACTGTGTATGAAAGTAGTATGCACACAAGCCAATCATGTTTAATGATAAAGCATATACTTTGTAACAATCTTATTCATTTATTAATAAGAAGTATTAATTTATTAAAGGTTTTTAATTATCTACATGATACTGCTTTATAAAATGTGATAAACCCATAGTTTTAAGCAATGGTTTTAGAATAATGATGATGATCATTCTAATGAGATCTAAATTCTTAGAAAGCTTAAAACTAAAATAGTTCCCAATCGTTGGATTACTAAATTGGGGATTAGTGAATCCGGATAGATTGGTATATACATTACTTTCTCATTGGACGAGGATGATTGATCTCATGATCATTTGTGTGGAGACACTAAAGCAAGTATGTAGGTGCTTATTAGAAAATAGGTTCACTGAACGTGGCTCGCTAAGGAATACCTAATGGAGTTTTACTTGCCTGCCAATAGGAATTCCTGTAATGATAGTAGTACAACTGATCCTTGGACTTGAGATCATCATAGTATCTTATGTATGGTGAGTTATACTTTGACTTATTCCTTAAGACCCTTAGGGTATATCAAAGGGTATGCTTAAGAATAATAAGTTGTACATGGAGATAATGTATGATCAATAAAGAATCTACCACTTCTAGTAAAATAAGAGAAATGTCATATGTGATTCGATAAATGACAACCCAGTAGTCCTTGGCCAAGGCAGAATGAAATTGAAAAGGAGTTTCTAATTTGTATTATTTGGTGTTGTGCATTTAAGAGTTGAAATACATATAATTAAATAAAAATAAGACTTGACATAAATTTCATGTCTTATATTTAATTGGGACATTGTATGGTAGAAGGATTGAATTGTACGGTAACTATTTACTCAAAGGTTCTTTTATGATTAATATTGAAATCTATATTATCTGAAAAGTCATTGGTCGCGAGGGAGACTTATCTCTATTGTAGAATAAATATTATTTATTTAAATAAATTAATAGTTTTATTTATTTATTTAAATAAGATTAGAATTATTCTAATTGATTTATTCACAACCGGTATAATACGGAGAACCTAAAGGGTCACACCATAAAAGGAATAATAATTATTTAAAAAGTTAATGACATAATCGTAATAATAAGTTAAGTATATTTAATTTAATATATGGTGATAGAATAAATTAAATAGCTTAATATTTATTATTTAATATTTTAGAAATATTAAATATAAATTAATAAGAGGAGTCTTATTATTATTATTACTATTATTATTATTTAATTCCTAAAGGAGTTTGGGAATTAATTAATAAAAGTACTCTCATTTATTCATAATAAGATTAGGAGGCTAATTAATTATTCCTAATAAGATTAGGAGCCTAATTAATTAAAGGAGTTTAATTAATTAAAATAAAGACCAATTCCTTAATTGTTAAGGAGGGTTGCCTACATCTATAAATAAGAGGAGTCTTATTATGGGTGCAGTAGAGTTGTTATTGACTTTTTCACAACATACGTGATTCCAATTGTTGGAGAGTGCGCTCTTTTTCTGTAGAGATAGAAAACTATGGTTTAGCCAACCACCTTCTTCTTGAATATTTCTTCTTTCTTGGTGGATCACCTCTGGAGGCCAAACACTTGGGTGGCTAATGCTGAAGGAAGGAACCCAACCTGGTGGATTCAAGTTGAACACGAAAAGGATTTGGAGGTGAACTTGTACTTGAGGAAGCTCGGATCTTCAAGGGTATGATTCTCGTCCTTTATTTTTCGTTTATTTAATAATTGTGCATAAAGGATGATCAGGGTATATGGTTTATAAAATTTTAAAACTCTGATTTTCCACGTTTTTGCTTTATTTGTGCATTTTGATTGCGTTCATGAATATTACAAACCTAACAGTGTAGCCTTATGACGCTCTTCCTCCATAATCTGAAACCTTGTTCTGCGATCTGATATGAACGATGGCAGCGTCTCGAACTGAATCGGATAACCCATAACCCGATCTTGAGCTCGATTAATCACGGTGGTGAATACATTATTCATCTCCTCCATCTTCATCCTCTTTGCTTGCACGTCTCTTACTGTTATCCTGGCTCGTTGAAAAGCTTCCTCATATGCGTCTTCGGCTCTTGCTCTCTTAGTAGCTTCTTCCTTCAGCTTGTTTTTCTGTTCTGTGATCTCCTCGGTCAGTTGTTCATTCACTCCTTCAGTGTGTACCAGCTTCTCTTCGACATTGTTTAGACGTTCATCTCGATCCTGGATCTCGTCGTCCTTATGTGCCATCGAGGTCTGTTGTTCAGCTACTATCTCTTGTAACTCCTCGACGGTATCCTGAAGTTCTACATTGCGGTCGTAAACTTCATCGTACATACGAACAGCTATCGAGTTTAGTGGAATCTCTTCCTCCTCGTCCTCGTCATCATCATTCGACAGTGGAAGCTCAACGTGATCCTCCTCATCCATTTCCACATCATCATCTTCATCTTCAACCACTGTGACCAACGGGGCTGACTCATGTGGCAGTAGTTGTTCCCCAACCACCTGAATGTCACGAGACTCCTCCTAGGCATCTGAGGTCCTTCCGCCCTAGTCTGACTAGATTCTCCGACATTAGTCATCCTGAAAACAAAATTTTAAGTTTTAATTACTATTCATTACTACTCGACACTCACGAGCACATAAGTTGTAATCACATAAGCACATAAGTGTTTTATTACTTCTTCCTTAAAACTAGATAACAGTTATCACCACTATCTTTTCAGAGGTTACTTCCTAAGGCTTTTTTCCCCACCTAATTTTCATAACCTAAAGCTTTGATACCAACTTGTGACACCCCCAAATCTGGGTACTTCATTCCCTAGAGATTTGGTGTTCACTTAATCAAAATATTCATATCTAACTACCCAATCATAATAAAATTGAATAATAAACCTTCCCATTAAGGGATTACATTAATAAAAATCTACCAGATTATCTAACCTTTAAATACAATCATTCAAATGCTGAAAATTAAATAACTTCATTACAATCATTAAAATAAAGTCTGATAATAAAATATCAACATGATTACAAGTCTTCAATACTTGTTCATCTTCCACTTTCCTTTACTGGTGCTAGGTTCGTCGACCTTCTCAGCTTTAGCTGTAATATTTATATAAGCAAGAGTGAGAAAACAAGGCTCACTTGAAATGAAATTGAATAAAACTTTACATCAACTACCAAATAATAGGCTCAATAGAACTGAACAATATATTCTATTAACATTCTGAAATATACAACTGAGGATCTAATGACTACGAACCATGTCCACAGTTATAAGTACTCTTTCAACTTAAACTTTAACAGTCATAAGACTATAAGGACCCCACGTACTTAGGGGGATCAGCCCTTCGTACAATGTATTGTGCACAAACATTTCAACGCTAAGCGTAAACCCCTAATAATAGGGTTGTTCATCTCAGTATTTAGAGTACAAGTCCGCACCAAAGTAAGTTTGGTTTGGATACATTTCAAGGTAATTTAGAATTCAACGAACATCAACTAAGGATTAGTTGAATAAAAATTAATAACGTTATGCTATGGAATAATCATAACTGAATTGACATTGTAAATTAAGATCATGCTTTAGGAATAATCTAATAGCATAAATATTGAATAATATAACATACCTTGCTTGAACAACATTAAGTTAAGGTTAAAATCTTATTTAGAATCGAGTATTTAGCATGCATAACAAATTGATAAAACTTGATCAACGTTAGAATATGTAAACTTGCATGCTAAATAACAAGTTAAAGACAAGAATAACTTGTTTAATATCAGAATAAGATTTAGATAACTTGCATCATCATAAATAAATTAGATACAAGGAACTTGCTCAATTGTAAGAATAAAATTGCTCAATATTAAGACCTAAGATTTAGAGAACTTGCGTAATTATAATCGAGATAAGGTACGGAAACTTGCCTTGCTTGTAGGCTAAACCGAAATAATCTGAATCACAATTATCCTATATATATGTCATCATGACATAATCAGTCATTACCAACACTCTATATCTCTACATCACGTATGGTTTGATTTTCAATCACATAACCAAATTACCAATAAAATAATAACAACGTTCGTTAAGTGTTAATTATATGCTCATTCATAGTACTATAACACCTCAATAAAAAAATACATGTTCAACAATTATCATATTGCATTACATCAACAATTACAGACTTTTGTGCAAAGCAAAAGTCATTCTTGGACCTACGGCAAACCGGCGCTGCGGCGCCAAAGTTTGAACTGTGGGCCACACTGCGGCTCGGGTCCTGCGCTGCGGTGTGAGAACTATGCCAGGCAGCGGCGCTGCGACGCGAAGTTGGTGCTGTGGTGCTGACTTCGGCACTGCGGCGCGGGTTGTTGGGTTGCGGCTCTGACTTTGGAGCTGAGGCGCTGAAACTTACAGAATCGAGCACGAAGACCAATTTCGGTCTGATTAACAGTTTCTAGTAGCTAAATTCAGAGATATAACTTAAATAAATCACACATAGATATTACCAAGCATACATATACCAATTTAGCACAACTTAAACAACAATTTAAGAAAATTGAATCCTTGAAAGCATTGTTTTAAATAAAAGCCAAAACTCGACAGTTGTTCAACACAGTGAACACTATAATACCAATTTGATTCGTTTGAACCACGTTCTCTTTAAATTCTTACCCAATTAACATATACTAGGTTCAATTTCACAATTTCACAATTAACATATACTAATTCTGTTATCTTACAAAACATGTTCATGCATATATTTTTAATGTAAAACCAAATTCCTTCTCGTACAGACTTAATTCATACAATCACATACATGTATATGCTCATTATACAATCACCTATATATATATATATATATATATATATATATATATATATATATATGATAGTTATAACACTATAACATTACATATAAACATAATTTCAATCACCAATTATAAAGAACGTAGTTTACAAACAATTTTGTAGAAACTTTATATGATATTCAAGAACACAGAGAGCATAAAACATATATACGTATATAGTATTAAGATTTATGGTAAAATACCTTTTGTTGCTTTGTAATCCTTGTTAGTCATTGAGAATAACTTGAAAAATTTAGAACTTGCTTTTGAAATCCCAACCTTTTATCTATTAAACTCTCTCAAATTCTTTTCTTTTCTTCTCTCAGTTTAGCGAATAACTCAAAGCGTAAAACTAATAACCAAGCCAATTAACATTATACGTATACTAAAATAAAACCAACGCACACTTATTTTTCAAACGTTTAGAAACTGACTACTATATTAAATATACCAATAAGTTATCGGTGACCAAATATATATATATATATATATATATATATATATATATATATTATTTATATTTTATTTATTTAATTAATATTATTATAATTCAAAATTCAAAAGAAATCCAAAAGTCAAAAGGCTCCGTTTGGCAAAACTATTTAAAATTAAAGACTTAATATATTTAAGCATTGTTTGACAAACTAAATTAAAATTACTTTAATTTTATTTAATCAACTAACACATCATTTTAATCACAATTCAAAATAGCATATCACTATAATATTTCATTTAATCATTATAAACTCTCTAACTTAATTATTAAATTATATTAGAATATTATCTCATAATAATTAATTTCCTTATCTCATTAATTTTTAACACATAATTAACCACAATAAATTAAATTAAATTAATTTAGACAAATATCTATTCAACGATAAACACGTCCATTAAATATTTCAATAAATATTTAAAATTACAATTAAAATTCGGGATTGTTATAGAATAACTAAACAATGATTAGAATTCAAAACTTGCTCGAATAACATTAAAGTTAGAGCTTGCTCAAATAAAGATTAGGAATAAAAGAATTTGCTTAATTAAAGTTTAGGGTAAGAAACTTGCTCAATGTAAAGAGGTAAGGTTTAGAAACGTGCCTCGTGTGTAAGCTATAAATTTACAACTCACGTTCACCTACACATAGTATTAGAATTATAATATCTATTAGATATACTAACATCCACTGTCCAAAATAAGACTCATTTGTAGCTAAACTTGTTATTTTAGTACAAGTCTTATTTTACCATATACATTTTAGAATTCATAAGTGTTAACTTCACAACACTTATCTACCATTCATTGTGTACACTAAGTCATAACATTGCACGTTCGTAACTTACTAATCCTTTTTCAACTTTGAAATTATCAAAGACATGATACGATTCTGTTTTAACATCCTTATTATATGTTTGTTACCTTAACACGTCATTAACTAGGTTACATTAAGAGTTCAAAGTCTGCAGAAGTAACAGACTTCACTAGGTCTAACTGACTAATGACGCGTGTAAAGCACTCAAATCTGGGTACTTAAAACTCGAACTCGGTGCTTCACGATATCATTTCTATGAGCGAAATAATACTAATAATAATAACAATAATAAAAATATCAAACTTAATTTACATATGCATCAGAGTCTTCTCCCAGGTACGCGACCTTTAAATATCCGTTACAATACATGATACTTAATATATATATATATATATATATATATATATATATATATATATATATATATATATATATCATTCTTATCTTAATAGAGTCAAACTATTATATACAATACCATAAATCTTATTCTGTTTGCTTTCCTTTTCCTTTATTTCTGCATAAGCCTTCTGGTTATTCACACTTAGCTGAAAACATTTAAATTAAGCAAGGATGAGCATTTGAGTGCCTAGCAAGTAATAATAATTATAAATATTAGCTGAAAGGATTAAATATTTTCTTTGTACTACCCTTCTACAACAATTCAATTGTTGTGAAGTAATATGAACCGATAACAATAACATAACAACTCTCTATATCAAATTTTTGAAACTATGTACTGATTATAAATAGGGTCAAGGTGACATACTATGAACATTATTTTCAATTTTCGAATAGGTTTAGTAGAACTTCATCCGCAAACCGTAATAACTTATGGGCACGGGGGGTGATCAGCCCGTTATGCCCTGTATTAATCAATACTATATGCAAGAACGATATTATCGTTCACTCTGTCCACCTTGGGCGCATAAAAGTTTTCTCATGTTTGGGATGTTCATACTTAGTCGAGAATCCAAACCAAAATAATTTTATTGGATACAAAAAGGTTTTATCATAATCAACTATATTTCTAAATATGTATCTAGCTGATTAAATAGCTTAGACGACTTTTACTTATTGTATACATATCGGCCATCAATATATATATATATATATATATATATATATATATATATATATATATATATATATATATCAACATGTGATTAAATATAATGATTATCCAAGTGGGGACACTTGTATAACCATAATTAGAAATTAACGGACAGAATAAATATCTGAATAATAATATAATACCATGTTGATAATCAATGATCGAATATAATATATATATCAATAGGGTTAATAATCTGGTACAATAATAATATAATTCTGAAACTTCTTACTCATGTCCATTGCATAAAGAAAATATAATGGTAGGATACTTGCCTGGTCTGCTGCTTACAATACGCAACTTAGTTTTTATCTTTTGTATAACAACCTATCAGTAATAAGATCATTTTACTGATTAGAATAACATATCGTAACACATAATATTGCTTATTGCAGTTAGCACATAACCTAATCACATTATCACACATATTCAACAATCATTGAATCACAAACAAATATTAATACAGTCAATATATCTAAATCTAGATCAATTTCTGAAACATGTCGGTGTACCGACGGTTTTATCGGGTAATTATCGAGTCTAAGACTCTATCATGTAGCTCAATAACTATAATTATCAGTCATATTATTTTTAAATGACTTATAATTATTTTTAAATATTTATTATAATTTATCATAAATTTTCAAACTCCGGAATCATTATTAAATGATTTAAATATTAGACAATTCTATTATCATTAACATTTAATTAATATTAAACTATTAATGAAACTATTGCCACAATATTAAAGTTATGTATAATAACTCAAAATATTTTTAAAACATTTATATTGCCTTTACATGATTTTTAATACATTTTAAATTATTTTTAAATAATTAACATTAATATTTAAATATTAATGTAGTATTCCTCAAAATACTAAAAGTCATTAAGTATAATTTAAAATATTTGTAATTCATTTATTCCCTTTTTAAATGATTTTTAAATCAATAAAACCATTTTTAAATTATTTATTTAATATAATTATTAAATAACTTTAATATCATTAACATTAAATTAATATCCTTAATATTAAATTATTAATGAAATTATCCTTTAAATATTAAAAGTTATATTTTATAACTTAAAGTATTTTTAAAACATTTATTTTCATTTAAAATGATTTTTCTAATATTAAAATTATTTTTAAACTAATTTATTTAATTTAATTATTAAATAAATCTAATATAATTAATATTAAATAATTAATAAAATTTGCTTTAAAATATTAAAAGTTATATTTTATAACTTAAAATATTATTAAATACCTTATTATCATTTAAAATAATTTTTAATATAATAAATTCATTTTTAATTAATTTATTTAATATATTTATTAAATAAATTAAATATCAATATTATTTAAATAAATACTAATATTTATTGAAAATATGGCAAATTATTAAAAGTTAATTTTTATAACTTAAAATTATTTTTGTAATTTTTAGAAATTAATTTCTATTTTTAAATGATTTTTAGAAATTAAAATAATTAAAATGAATATGCATGTCGCTAAAGCCTTTAGCGACAGAATCGGTCGCCTTAGGTGTTCTTGAGGCTCAAGAACACTCATAGGCAGTGCTCGAGATGGCTACTTTGACCATGAATCATGAACGTTGTAATGTGTTTATGGGCACGTTGTTGGTCAGAGATTATAGTACCAATGTCAGACTACAAGCTCCAACAACAAACATGGCCAACAAGCATGAAATTAACGAGATCTAAGCCTTCAAAGAGACTGTCAGACCTATTCTTCATTTATGGGTTACCTAAAAATGAAGAACAGTTCGACTGTCTACCTTTGGACTTCTACAACTTATGATTCTGGTAATGTTTGTGTAAGATAATGAATGCAGTGTGTAGCCAGCATATAAGTAAAGAGATCTATCATTTAAAGTACATATCATAACAACAAAATAAACCGTGAAGATCCGGTCAAACCATGTCAGAGACCATGTTCATATCTTGTAATGTTTTCTGGATTACCCAGAAAACAGAAAACATGGTCAAGCTATATGGTTGGACCGTCCATTACATCTAACATGTTTAATGTTAATGTGATCTAAAGACACTAGAATGTAGCATAAGCAACATACTACAACTTAGATGCATCAACAACAACAAATCAACAATACACTGACAGATCTAGACGCTTGAAAATCTTGGCAGGCCCTTTCTGGGCAAATCTGGGTTACCCAGAAATGTCCGGTCAATGGCAGTCAACGGTCTTTGACCATTAATAACATGAAATATGTGCATATTGTGACCCTAGATTCAGTTCCAGACCAAAGATCTCTCAACATACTACATATCTAAAACATATAACAACCAAAAATATAAACCGAGGAAGATCTACAGCCTCTGACATTCATTGTCAGGACACGAAACAAAATTTTTCCAGATTTTATAAAACTTCAAATTCGAGCCTCTAGATGTTATGGATCCAGCATCTTGAAACCCAGATCATCATTATACATTATATATAACATTTTTAACACAAAAAATTAACATCTAACAACATATCAAAGGTCAGATTTCTAGCTAGGGTTTATACCTCACTTTGAAAAAATTTTGATTGTAGCTTCTGATTTGGTTAAAGGTGATCGTGGGGCTTGGTTTGTGATTGATAGATGAAGGAAATTTCTTGGGTTATGGATTGAGAGAGTCAAGGATGAAAGTTGGTACAAATGAGCTAGCAAGTGACATTTTCTCGCTGTCAATCTATATATACTAAGTTAGATGCATGAATTGCTGTCATAGGTGGCTGAGATCTGGAGTTGTAGGCACATGGCTATTTGTAGGGTGGTTCACCAACTAAAGCCTTAGCCAATTTGACAAGTTAGCTAAAATAATGCAAGAAGGGCATAATAGTCTTTTGGCTCTCCAATTTAATGGCATAAATGTAATCCTTGCAAATCCTTAGGGTTTGACCATAAGGTTTTTCAAAAATTAGTTTTCTAGAATTTCATTTAGGGTTAAAAATAAAATAAAATAAAAATTAACTTTCTATTTTTTTTTTTGAAAATTAGGGTTTCCTGATTATGTTTAATTTTTCTAATTACATTATACATGAACATTAGGGTTTCAATGTCTACTAATTATAGTTAACCTTGCTAATTAAGCAATTAGGGTTTACAATCTTTATAATTAGGGTTACTAAATCACAATTAGGATTTCTAATTACTAAATTAGGGTTCTAGTCATTAGGGTTTTAAATTACTAATTAGGTTTTCCCTAATTAGCAATAAAATCCATCTTACATGATATTAATCACATTAGCACAATTTCTGACTGATCGTAAACTCCAATTTAAGTTTCACATTAGGGTTTCAAATTTCAAATTTTAGGGTTTTAATTTACAATTATGGTTTTTCGTAATAATAAGGCTTTACCTGAAATACAAATTGTATAACACATAACACAGTGTCTTAACAGATTTTTAAAGTCTCATTTGACTTCGAAATTAGGGTTTAACAGCAATACTAGGGTTTATAAAAATATTGATAGGGGTGGTCATAATACACCATAATTGACCAACCATTATCAATATGTACATACAGTACATATTTATAGCACTAAAAAATTAAAATCAAAATAATATTATATTATTATTCTCATGTATTGATCAAAATCCAAAATTAAGGTTTGGATTCTATATCTGATTTATCTTTCGTATTGAACCTTATTAATTAAGTTAAAATAATTAACTTAATAATCTACACAAAAATTTATATAATAAAATAATTATTCTAATTATTCTAAAAATCTTTTCATATATTATTTAAATAATATATAATTATATTTTCATAGAAAATAATTAATAAAAATATTTCTACAATAAAATTAATTATTATAAGAATATAGTTTATAATAATCAATAATTCTGAAATAAAATTATTTTTAATTATTCATGTAATAAATATATTTTTATTTATCACATAAATACATATGCGCAATATCTTGTACAAATCCTCATCTTTAAAATAAATTAAAAAAATTTATACGCAAAATTTCTGATTTTATTATATAGAAAATATCGGGTTGTTACATTCACCATCCCTTATAAAGAGTCCATCCCCTAAATCCCCATTTTAAAACCTATACATACCAGGGTACATAGCATACATAATCATTGCAAATATATTTGCGATCAACTTTGATCGAACTGACTTTTAATTATTCAACGTAAAGCTTGTCTATCTGATTAAATAGAAATTTAATTTTTAATAGAACTCAAATTCCTCCCTCAAAATTTCTTTATAAAATAATTTACTATATATAGGAAAATAATGTAAAAGAAAATAAAAGTTATACAAATAATACCTGGAATTGCACCACCAGCTGCTATGGTCCTGGACCGTCATGTTGTAAGCTCTCGCAGTAGATTTTATTGGCTTGCTTGATGACGTAGGTCCCGTGATTGCCAGAGTCCCGCTGCCCGTGCCAGTAGTCACACTTCCTGCCTCCATCCTCCTTTTCGGACAATCTTTCACCTTGTGTTCAGTCTACCCACATAGAAAACACCCACTGTTCATTCTTTGATTGGGGTAGTTGGAAGAGATATGGCCCTCCTTCCCGCACTTGTAGCATACAAACTTCTCATTCAAACATTCCCCAGAGTGGTTCTTTCCACAAGTCTTACACTGTACAGCTGGCTTCTTAACACCTTCTTATTTCACCTGGACATTGCCAAAATAGTTCCCCTTCCTCTTGGTACTACCACTTTTACTTCCACTATTAATTTCTACCTTCCCGTCTCCTTCGATCTTACTCTTGTTCTTTCTCTCCTTGTTGTAGAGGCTCACGGCCTCACTCCCCTCCTCAGCTATTATAGCCTTTTTCATGAGTGCTGCAAATATAGGAATCTGCAACACCGTCACCTTGTTATAGAGCAAGGATTTTAATCCCATCTCAAACCTTCTCGCTTTTCTAGCCTCCGTATCAACTTGATGCAGAGCGAACCAAGCCAACTCATTAAATTTTGCGGCATACTCCGCAACAGTCATATTCTCCTGCTTCAACTCTAAAAATTTTACCTTCATCCTAGCATCCATACTAGCTGAAAAATAATTTTTGAAAAATAAAGTCTTAAACATATCCCAAGTAACTACACCTTCTCCTGCCCTCGCCTGATTTACTTCCCACCAAAAGTTTGTCTCCCTCTTCATCATGTAGGTGGCAAAAGCTATCTTTTACCCCTCAGCTATCCTAGCTATCACAAACGCCTTTTCAATCTCTTTAACCCAAGTTTGGGCTTCAATAGGGTCAGTTGTACCTCTAAATTCTGGTAGTCCTACAGCCTTAAAGTCTTTGAAGTTCGCCAGGCGATTATCCTGCTGGTTCCCTACGACTGGCATTCCTTGTTGCATAGCTTGTGCTACCATGTTTGCAAAGTGCTACATCGGGTCTGCTTGTTGTTGTCCCTCAACATTGTTGACAGATTCTTCTGCCCTTTGGTTTCGAGTTTGTCGTCTTAGCGGCCTTATCTAGTTAAGTAAAATCATAAATTATACTTTATTAACTTACATTCTAAACCTTATCGCATAAGTTTAATATATTAAACTTGTTTCATTACTCAAACATAGATTCATATTCATTTAGCGAATACTTTACACAGCATAGCACATACTGCTTTAAACATCAACTATCCCTTTTGACCATAAAAGTCAGGATTTACAACCTTGATTAATACAAAATTTGGGAGCATTACATTACACAGACATACTTATCATATATATTACATTAAATATACCTACACAACAGAACCTATACTACCTATTTACTATGCCTTTTTCTTGGACAACCTTTCGCCTGATGACCTTCTATCCCACAGATAAAACATGCACCTGGTTTATAGTCGGGGGCAATAAAGAGTGGTATGTCCCTCGTAGCCGCAAATGTAACATATTCTTTTCCCTTTCTTCTTATCAGATTTTTCTACGTCGTGGTCTTTTATCTTTCTTTTCTCCTTATTGCTCGGAGCTGCACAAGATGTGTTGCTTGTGGCTCCCATCTGATCAATTTGGATTTTAAGCATATCTTGTTCTTCCATTGTTTCTAGTAAGACTTTTCGCAACTGATTATTTAGCAATTTTTCTATTTCTCACAGCTTTTCTAAAGAAGAAACCTTGTTCCTCAGATCATGCACCTCCGTTGATGCTTGATCAGCTTCAACTTTAGTGTCTGAATCACTATCTGTCAGCTCCACCATCTCCGGATCTGGTACTACATTTTCCAAAATAACCACCTCGTCAGAGTTATTTTCATCGCGAGCCTTTATTTCATCTATTGGCTTCGATATTAGCTCGAGTGTATGGATTTGATCCTTCTTCATGCTATAAGCATATAACAAGCCTTTTCCACCAGACATCTACTCACATAAATTACCCTAATTAGCATATAGTATATACACACAGCAAATAATAGCTTTATATAAGTTATCTTTTATTGTGTTTGACGATGAATTTATCCAAGTCATCTCCTTTTAAACTCTATATGAATTATTTGTATTTTTAACGTTTACCCCTGTTCTAAGGTTATAGCCTAAGGTCTATCCCACCTAAGATTTCTAACCCTAAGCTCTGATACCAACCTGTAAAGCTCCCAAATTCGGGTACTTGAAACCCGAACTCGGTGCTTCACGATACCATTTCTATGAGCGGAATAATACAAATAATAATAACAATAATATAAATATCAAACTTAATTTACATATGCATCAGAGTCTTCTCCCAGGTACGCAACCTTTAAACATTCATTACAATATATGATAATTAATACATATATCATTCTTATCTTAATAGAGTCAAACTATTACATAGAATACCATAAATCTTATTCTGTTTGCTTTCTTTTTCCTTTGTTTCTGCATGAGCCTTCTAGTTGTTCACACTTAGCTGAAAACATTTAAATTAAGCAAGGATAAGCATTTGAGTGCCCAACAAGTAATAACAATTAAATATTTGCTGAAATGATTAAATATTTTCTTTGTACTACCCTTCTACAACAATTCAATAGTTGTGAAGTAATCTGAACTGATAATTATAACATAACAACTCTCTACATCAAATTTTTAAAACTATGTACTGACTATAAATAGGGTTAAGGTGACATACTATGAACATTATTTTCAATTTTCGAATAGGTTTAGTAGAACTTCATCCCCAATGCTGTCATAACTTACGGGCACAGGGGGTGATCGGCCCGTTATGTCCTGTATTGATCAATACTATATGCAAGAACAATATTATCGTTCACTTTGTCCGCCTTGGGCGCATAAAAGTTTTCCAATGTTCGGGATGTTCATACTTAGTTAAGAATCTGAACCAAAACAATTTGATTAGATACAAAAAGATTTTATCATAATCAACGATATTTTTTAAATCGGTATCTAGCTGATTAAATAGCTTAGACGACTTTTACTTATTGTATACATACCGGCGATCAATAATTTTATATATATATATATATATATATATATATATATATATATATATATATCAACATGTGATTAAATATAATGATTATCCAAGTGGGGACACTTGTATAACCATAATTAGAAATTAACGGACAGAATAAATATCTGAATAATAATATAATACCATGTTGATAATCAATGATCGAATATAATATATATATCAATAGGGTTAATAATCTGGTACAATAATAATATAATTCAATAAGTTTTCTTGAATTTCATTTAGGGTTAAAAATAAAATAAAATAAAAATTAGCTTTCTAATTTTTTTGAAAATTAGGGTTTCCTAATTATGTTTAATTTTTCTAATTACATTATACATGAACATTAGGGTTTCAATGTCTACTAATTATAGTTAACCTTGCTAATTAAGCAATTAGGATTTACAATCTTTATAATTAGGGTTACCAAATTACAATTAGGATTTCTAATTACTAAATTAGGGTTCTAGTCATTAGGGTTTTAAATTACTAATTAGGTTTTTCCTAATTAGCAATAAAATCTATCATACATGATATTAATCACATTAACAAAATTTCTTACTAATCGTAAACTCTAATTTAAGTTTCACATTAGGGTTTCAAATTTCAAAATTTAGGGTTGTAATCTACAATTATGGTTTTCCATAATAATAAGGCTTTACCTGAAATACAAATCGTATAACACATAACACAGTATCTTAACAGATTTTCAAAGTCTCATTTGACTTCAAAATTAGGGTTTAACAGCAATATTAGGGTTTATAAAAATATTGCTAGGGTTTGGTCATAATACACCATAATTGACCAACCATTATCAATACGTACATATAGTACATATTTATAGCACTGAAAAATCAAAATATAAATAATATTATATTATTATTCTCATGCCTTGATCAAAATCTAAAATTAGGGTTTGGATTCTATATCTGATTTATCTTTCGTATTTAACCATATTAATTAAGTTAAAATAATTAACTTAATAATTTGCACAAAAATTCATGTAATAAAATAATTATTATAATTATTCTAAAAAAAAATTCATATATTATTTAAATAATATATAATTATATTTTCATGGAAAATAATTAATAAAAATATTTATACTATAAAATTAATTATTATAAGAATATAGTTTATAATAATCAATAATTCTGAAATAAAATTATTTTTAATTGTTCATGATATGCGCAATATCTTGTACAAATCTTCATCTTTAAATACATATGCGCAATATCTTTATTTATCATATAAATATATATGCGCAATATCTTGTACAAATCTTCATCTTTAAAAAAAATAGAAAATTACACGCAATATTTCTGATTTTATTATATTGAAAATATCGGGTTGATACAGCGCGGCCGCACCATAATTACCTTAGAGTCCGAGGCGCCCGCGCTCGGCACCTGTATCAGTTTTGCAGAACGCGAGTTTTGACTCTTATCTAAGCTAACTAATACGAATTTCATCCACAAAACAGTAAATTAAGCATACCCAATTGACATAGGATTCATACAAACATAATTCCTCACATATACACTAACTAAGAACAATTAAACAACAACTACAACTAATTTAAATCCTTTAAATTCCATATTTTATACAAAAACACCATTTTTAATATCCTTCACAAAAATTCACACTGTGATCACAATTCTTATACAATTTAGCTCATTCAAACAATGTTCTCTTCGTTTCTTAGTGGACTAGCATAATCAAAACTCAATTTACAGATTAGTTTACAAATTAACCACCAGATTTGGTACTTTCACAAGCCATATGTAAAAATATATACTGTAATTACTTTTCTTCCTTCTTAAACGTAATTAACATACAAATTCTTGTTTAAATACAAACTCTAACATCACAAATACATATAATCATCATAAACGAGTTGTATATCAACAGTTCCAGAAAACTAGATTCACAGAGTTTGAAAATTCATGCCGTAAAACATATATATATATATATATATATATATATATATATATATATATATATATATATATATATATATATATATATAAAATACTAAAGTTATGAATAATACCTTCTTTTTGCTTGAAAAATCCTTAATAACCATTGAAATATCTCACAAGTCTCTCTCAAACTCTCTCAACTTCCCCGTATTTTCTTCCTCAGTTTAGCAAATAACTCAAATGCGTAAACAAAACTGATAACCAAGTATGCGTAAAATAAAAGAATATGATATGACCATAATACGCATACTAAATAATATCAGTTACAAAATATAAACGTATAGGTTATAAATATATTTTATTTATTATTTGATTTATTATAATAAAATTTAAAATTCAAAAGTCATAAGGCTTTGTTTGGCAAAAACACTTTAAAATAAAGACTTAATATTTTAAGCATTGTTTGGGTAAATCCATTTAATTTATTTTAATAAATCATTACATCATAGTTTATAATCTCATATTATTTATTTGGATTCCATATCCAACATTAGTTAAATAAACTAATTACACATACTAAAGTTTGAATAAATTTTCCACTTAAACAAATATCACAAAATTATAATTTCATTATAATTTTATTTAATAAATTAACATACCCTTTTAAATTATTAAATTAAAACAACAATATAACATCTCATGTTATCTTACAACTCTCTAACTATTAAATTAAATTAAATTTGAATATTATCTAATAAATTCAATTCACAAATATTTACTAACAACAACCACATCAATAAAATAACAATTATATCAATAAAATATTTATTTAATGTAAAAAATATTTTAAATTATAAATAAAATGTTGGATTGTTACAGATCATCTTTGAAGATTAGAAAATCCGAACAATGATGAGGTAAATAAGTGTTTAATCAACGAGTCGTTTCCGGATAAGCAGCTTTTTGGAGTTAACTCAGAATTTCCATGGTATGTGGATTTTGCCAATTACTTGGTGAGCAAAATCATTCCCCCTGATCTGACACGACAATAGAAAAAGAAGTTCCTACATGACGTCAAGTGGTACATGTGGGATGGGCCCTATTTATTCAAACGATGTGCAGACAAAATGATTCATAGATGTGTGCCATACAGTGAAGTAAAGAATATCTTACACGGATGTAATTCATCTGCGTATGGGGGACATTATGGGAGTGAGTGGACAACGGCCAAGGTACTTCAAGCAGATTCTACTGGCCTACTGTGTTCAAGGATGCTCACCAGTTCGTGAAAAACTATAACAGATGCCAAAGGGTGGGCAATATCTCAAAAAAGAATGAAATGCCGCTTAACATGATCATGGAAGTTGAGGTTTTTGATGTTCATGGGACCTTTCCCTCCTTCATTCAACAACTTGTACATTTTGCTTGTTGTGTACTACGTATCAAAATGGGTTGAAGTTGTAGCACTCCTTATAAGCGATGCTAAGGTGGTGCTTAAGTTTCTACAAAAGAACATCTTCACAAGGTTTGGCACACCAAGAGCAATTATAAGAGACGAGCTAAGTCACTTTTGTAATAAGTAATTTACAACTCTCTTGGTAAAGTATGAGGTCAATCATAGGGTTGCAACATCATATCACCCCCAGATGAATGGTCAAGCTGAGGTTTCCAACAGAGAGGTGAAGAAAATTTTAGAGAAGGTAGTAAATCCGAGCAGAAAAGATTGGTCTCTAAAATTAGATGATGCACTATGGGCTTACAAGATAGCATACAAGACACCAATTGGGATGTCTCTGTATCAGTTGGTCTACGGGAAAGCGTGTCACCTCCCAGTGGAATTATAATATAAGGCACACTAGGCAATTCAAAAACTCAACTATGATCAAACAACTACAAGAGAAAAGAGGTTACTCCAATTAAACGAACTCGATGAATTTAGACTGCAAGCGTATGAGAACTCAAAGCTGTATAAAGAAAAAGTCAAGAAGTGGCACGACCAGAAAATTTTGTAGAAAAAGTTCGAACCGGGACAATCGGTATTATTGTTCAACTCACGACTGAGATTGTTTCCCAAAAAGCTCAAATCCTGATGGTCGGGTCCATTTACGATCAAGACTGTTTTTCCACACGGCGCCGTTGAACTGTACAACAGAAATCTGCTCAAAACATTCAAAGTTAATAGGCAAAGGTTAAAGCATTACTAGGGTGGCGACATTGACAACGAAGCCATTGCAATTACACTTGTCGATGCACCATGAAACAAGAGACACCGTCGGGCTGACGAAGTTAAAACTAGCACTACGTAGGAGGCAACCCAAGCTCTAAACCTTTTTCTAATTCATTTATTTAGTAAATTTTAGTTCATAGTATAGTTTAGATAGTTATTTTTCAAATAGAAATGACTTCATTATCGTATTATTGCAGGGAATCAAGGAAAAAGGACATCACTTAGACATTGCCCCTATAGCTTGGGCCGCGCCACCTTAAGTGTTCACCCGGTGCGGGCCGCGTTTCCTCAACAATAACTTTCTGCTATACCGGTGCGGGGCGCGCCATATTACACTACCACACGGCGCGGGGTGCACCAAACTTCACCAACTTTTTGCCTACCAAGCGCGGGGTGCGCCATATTACACTAGCTTACGGCGCGAGGCGCGCCATCCTGGGCGTAGACACTTCATCACAAACGCAGGCCGAGCCATCTAAGGGTTATCAATGGCGTGGGGCGCGCCACCCAAAAAGTCCAGTTTTTCAAAATGTGATTGTTGTCTCCTTTTCCAACATAACTCCACACAACACCACTCCTTCCCAACTTCTTGCCTAACTCAAACTCTTCCACTCCCTCATAACTTCCATAACGTCAAATTAAACTACACCTCTTCTACTTCTTCCCATCTCTTCATCCCACTAACCCATAAACACCATAACTCCTCCCCATACACGTTCAACCATTATTCCTCTTCTATTTTAACTCTACTTCCCTCAAATTAGCCACAACCATTCTAAGAGATAATCACCACACTTATATTCCAAGTCTAGTTCTTCCTCCTCATAAGTTTTCACAAATTGGGACATCACTCTAAGGTGGAGACAAATTTTCTTCGTTAAGGTAATTCAAAATTGTTGCAACTTAGTTTTGTTTCTTTCTTGTTCACAAAATTGGTAGGAAATCCTTGGGATACTGTTGCCCAAGGAGTATATTAGAGTATTTCATATTTTGGCCTACAGTTTGTTTAAAGAAGTCATGTTTGGGGGTGTTAGCCTTCATGCCCACCAACTATTCAACAATTTTCTTGAACCAAGTTTTCACCATTTATTACACTTAAAACACCATGTCTTCGCATAAGAGACCTCGTGCATACACTTCTACTGCTCGGGCTCAATTTGATAACACAAAATTTATCAGTGAGGGTGTCGAGGCGAGGTTCAAATTAACCATTGATAAGAAGACTTTCGTATTAGAACAAGGATTGAAGCCGGATGCTAATCTTAATGGTGATATGGCACTGATAATTGTGGAACGCAACTGGTTTCAACTAGTGGAGCAGCCACTACCCACGGTGATCAACATCGTAAAAGAATTTTATGTTAATGCAATGGAGCATGTTGATTACACAGTAATAGTACGGGGTTAACCGGTGTTGTTCCATGCCAATGCCATCAACAAGTACTTTGGGCTGAAAACACTGGCAAATAGATGTTATGAAGATGGCTTGCCTGATTTGGATGAACTGATTGCAAGATTGTGCAAGCCAGGAACACAATAGGTTACCCGAGCCAAAACAAATGAAAAGATAAGTTTTCCTCACTCAACTTTAAGGCAAAGCATGGTACGCCTTCATTTGTGCCCGATTGATGCCCACGCGCCATCAGAATGATGTGACTAAGGAAAGGGCGCAGTTGCTATATGGAATTGTACACCACCATTATCGGGTGAATAATTCAGTTGTGTTCTACAATGTGGATGTGAGTGAATGTATTAAAGAATCGATCGAGAGGGTGCTACGGGGAAGTACCACGGGGGGCCTTCTTCATATATTTCTCATAACTAATTTATGCCGCAAAGTTGGAGTGCAATGGCATTCCTCCGAACCGATACAATAACCAATGGTTATAATCGATCATACTACCATTTAGAAGTACAAGGCATGGGAGGGGGCGAGATCGCATCCAAGAGGAGAATGTTATATCATGATTCGACAACCCTCACCCCCAATTGCAGCTGATCCGATAGAAGATCAACATTCTTGAGGTTCACAGAATATATTCTTATGGCTGACTCAACGTCAGCATTTAATGCTTCAGTACAACGCAAACGCTTTCAACACTCTTACTGAAGCATTTTCTCGCTGCAATACAAGTGTCGGTCCGATGTCCATGCATATTCCTCCTGTTCTCCCAGCATACCCTCCTTCAGATGACAACGAACAGTGACTCGTCTTTCAGGGAAGTCCTCACGCTTTTATTTACTTTATATTGTCGTAATGGGGACATTGTTTGAATTAAGTTTTGGGGGGTTTTGCTTTTGTTTGATTAATTAATTTTGTTGGTGATTTCATATTCATGATTAGTTAATTTTTGATAAATTATTATTTTGTTGATGTTGGCTTTTAGATTAATTCATTCATGCATATATGAACAAATTTTTTTAAAAAAATTGCATTTGCATTTAGTTCATCTTGCATGAATTTAGCTATTAGATAGTTAAAGTCTATTTTGGCTAACGATGAGATTGGAATTGTGTAGACAAGGGTAGTGTTGATTATTTAGGCTTTGATGTGATCTCATGTTATGAATTGAATCTTTTTTTATTTGAAACTGGTATAATCAGGTTAGTACTTTAGAACAACCTTGTTGACTGATTAAGTTTAAATTGACACGTAATGGAATTCTTAAGGATAGTACTAGTTCAAAAGAAAGAATGATGAGAATGGGCAGTGATGGCTAAAGTTAGGCACGAACCTAAGTTTGGGGGAAAAACTTGGGGTATATAAGCTATATATCATTAAAAAAACACTGTGGTTAGTCTAGTTTCGTGGCCTTTGTTACTTGAGTAAGTAAGCCCGAGGGGATTGTCTTTACACCTAGCGCCCTAAGGCCTTAATGGTTTGGGAGTCGTTCGTCAAAAGCTCGTTAAGGTAGCACTAAAAAGTCTAAGGGAATAAGACATTGCACAACCATGAGTATTAAAAAAAGAAAGAAAAAAGAACAAAATGGGAAATAAGGGCAAAAAGCCCCCGTAATTGAAAAAAATAAAAATAAAGCATAAATACCCTATGTTGACCTTTGATATTGGTGATTATGTGATTTTAGTTGGATCTTGACTGTTTTTGGATCTCATAACTTTACACTGTATGATGCCTTCAAAGAGACCTATTATGTGTTGTATTTAGCATTATATCAGTTAGTATGGTTGTTAAGCACGCATGCACACAATTTAAGATTTAATGATTGATTGGGAAGTTATTGATTGGTCTAGATATGATATACTATCGTGCTTGCTTAATTTCTCTAAGGCTGTATGATTAGTCTATGTTCTATCTTACTGCTGGATTCGTAGGTATATAATAGTTATATTTGCATTGCATATCATTTTGCTCTTGGACAAGCAATGTTTCAAGTTTGGGGGATTTGATGAGTAGATTTTGAACTTGTGATTTAACCTTATTTGGCTTGATATATTGTTAGTTTTTAAGATTTTTCATGTTGCTTTTGATGGATTTTTGTTATGT
The DNA here is from genome assembly GCA_016801055.1 of Panax notoginseng. Classification (NCBI taxonomy): domain Eukaryota; kingdom Viridiplantae; phylum Streptophyta; class Magnoliopsida; order Apiales; family Araliaceae; genus Panax; species Panax notoginseng. The sequence goes on along the minus strand of CM029015.1, from coordinate 64,594,908 downwards.
GTGCATGAGATTAGGTTGATAATGGTTAAGAGTTAACTTGTGTAGAAATTTTAAGCATTTTGGACATTTTGCATCACCGGTGTGGGGTGCGTCGTGATTACATAGAAGATGGCACGGGGCGCGCTGCATGGAAAGTACATATTGCTATAGTGTTGCGGGCCACGCTGCATTACAAAAGGATCTGGCGCGAGGCGCGTCGGTCGGATGGGACAGTTACTGAGCTGGTTACTTCTGCTTGAAATTGAGTTTTGTTGGGAGATATGACTTTTTTATGTAATAGGGTCAAGTTAGGAGTGTGACAAGGAAGTTATTTCATAGTAATTGAGATGTTTGGAGTTAAAAACTTGTTAGGTACACATAGGAGTTTAATTTTTATTAGAAGTCCCAATTGGATTGGATGGGATGACTTTGATATATATAGGGATTGGATTTGGTTAAGCTGAGGAGAATTAATTTATATCAATTAGCATAATGCTGAACTTATCCAACAATTCAATTACACTTTAGAGAGCCATAACTTAGAAGAAGATCTTGGAGGACCAAAGGAAGGAGTTGATTTCACGAAGATTGCAAAATTGAAAGCCAAGAAGGGTGGTGTATTACTATTCTTCTTTTTAAATTCAGTTCTTGTAATTGGGATGATGATTTCTTTACTTTATTCAGTTTTTAATTTATTAATTATGAACTAAATTACTTTTTAGGCTTGCAATGGATCTTTAGTGTTGAATGATATTTATCATGCCTTGATTTGAATTGAATAAACTATCAATTCAATTTATCTATTGTGATTCGTATTTAATTTATGAATTACTTGATCACCAATTTTATATTTATTTGCATGGATTTGAGAGATGATGTATGAATCTAGACCTAATCATAATAACACGTGTTCTTGAATTCTGTGTTTACATGGAATCCTGATGAATGTTAGGATAGAGATATACCCAGCATCGCATGTAATCGTGTACGAACTTGAAATTTAAACTCTTTTTAATGGTAATTTACATAAAGATATAGTGAGTTACTTAATTAGGGTGTTTGGCTTAATTCTATCTAATTTGTGGATTTAAGTTAATATGGTGCATTGAGAAATGACTAATTCTATATAAGTGTTCTTGATTAATAAATTGAGATAGTGAATTAAATTAGAATAAGGTGTGATAATTGGAGTGAGACTTAAAGTGAAGTTGTAAGCCTGAATCTTCATTATTTACTTGAAATTACTGTTTTTAAGTTGTGTTGATTGATTGGTATTTTTAGTTTCTTAGTTTCTTTAATTATAATCATTGATTTGGATAGTTTAATAAAATTGGGTAAATATAAAATTGTTAATTGTTAGGATTAATTTCTTACTATTCTCTGTTGGAAAGATTCTTTTCTTATCTTTATATATTACCTGTTGACCACGTATACTTGCGTGATTGTGCGTAATTAGATTTTACCCAATAGCTCATCAACATGAGACATCTCTTCGTGTTTGCCATGCTAAACGACTTTAGCATCAAATAAATATATGTTCCTTGGGTTAAGCCGAGCATCCTTTTAAATCTCTCTATATAGATTTATACCCCCAATTAAGATACTCTTCCCAAATCATTCATCGAGGAATATTTAGACAACTTTATCTTTACTGATTATAGCATTGGTATGTCATTCCTTATCAGTAATATGTCAACATATAATACTAGGAATGTCACGATGCTCCCACTGACCCTTTTGTACGCACTAGGTTCATTCTTATTTTTGATAAAATCAAACCCTTTTGATTGTCTCTGAAATTAGTATGCATACAAGCCAATCATGTATGATGATAAAGCATATACTTTATAATCAATTTTATTTATTTATTAATAAAAGTATTTATTTAATAAAGGCATTTTATTTATCTACATAATGTTGTTTTAATAATATGTGATAAACCCATAGTTTTAAGCAATGCTTTTAGAATCATGATGAGATCATGCTAATGAGATCTAAATTCTTAGATAGCTTAAAAACTAAAATGTTCCCAATCAATAGATTACTAAAAAGGGGATTAGTGAATCCGGATAGATCGGTACATACGTTGCTTGCTCATTGGATGAGGATGGTTGATCTCATGATCATTTGTGTGGAGACACTAAAGTAAGTATGTAAGTGCTTATTGGAAAACCTAATGGAGTTTTACTTGCCTGTCAATAGGAATTCCTATAGTGATAGTAGTATAAGTGATCCTTAGAATTGAGATCATTATAGTATCTTGTATATAATGATTTATACTTTGACTTATTCCTTAAGACCATCATGGTATATCAAAGGGTATGCTTGGGTATAATGAGTTATATATGAAGATAATGTATGATCAATAAAGAATTTACTGCTTCTAGTAAAAGAAGAGATATGTCCTATGTGATTCGATAAATGACAACCCGGGAATCCTTAGCCAAGGTGGAATGAAATTAGAAAGGTGTTTCTAATTTGCATTCATCCGGAGTTGTGCATTTGGAAATCGAAATACATATAATTAAATAAAATATGACTTGACAGTAATTTCATGTCGTATATTTAATTGGGACATTGTATGGTGGAAGGATTGAATTGTACGGTAACTATTTACTCAGAGGTTCTTTTATGATTGATGTTGAAATCTATATTATCTGGAAAGTCGTTAATAGCCAAGGAGGCTTATCTTTATTGTAGAATAAATATTATTTATCTAAATAAATTAATAGTTTAATTTTTTTATTTAAATAATATTAGAATTGTTCTAATTAATTTATTCACAACTGGATTAATATGGAGAACCTAAAGGGTCACACCATAAAAGAAATAATAATTATTTAAGAAGTTAATGGCATAATCGTAATAATATGTTAAGTGTATTTAATTTAATCTATGGTGATAGAATAAATTAAATAGTTTAATATTTATTATTTAAAATTTTGAAAATATTAAATATAAATTAATAAGAGGAGTCTTATTAATATTATTACAATTATTATTATTTTAAAATTTTGGAAATGTGTGCTCTTCTTGATTTTTGTTCTTCCTTAGTGGATCACCTCTAGAGGCCAAACGCGTGGGTGGCTGACGTTGATCATAGGATGGAACCAAACCTACGTATTCAAGGGGATCACAAGGATTAGGAGTTGAACTCGTATCTGAGAAAGCTCGAATCTTCAAGGGTATGATTCTAATTCACATACTCTATTATAGACTGATAATCAAAGCACAAGAATGATCTTGGTTTATGGTTTGTTAAAATTTTAAAATCCATTTTTACTTCGCTTCCACTTATTTATGTGATTTGATTGCATACTCTTGTTTCTAACAATCCTAACAATGGTATCAGAGTCAATTTTGTGCTAATTATCAGTCTTTGTGATTCCATATATGTGTAATATGTGATTAGATCGAATTTGTGGGCGACAGAAAGTTTTCTATTTCTGCAACGTGGCGCAGCTGCGCCGTCTCCAGTTCATTCTGGAGTGCAGCTACGCCGCTACATAGATCCAGTTTCCTGGACGAATAGCACATCTACGCCATGTGTGATACCCCTAGAATAGGCCCAAAATAGGCCCACACGACCCCATTATAGGTTGCCAGATATACGATACAGAATTCAAATACAAACTTCATTTATACAATTTATTAAATTGTCGTGCAAAATACGACAACACATAAGCTGTGAGTTTCAGTACAAATAACAATACTCACACTCCAAATTAATGATACTCTACATAAAGGTACAGTCGATAACTATTTTAGGAATTAAAATCTTTGAAAAATGCTTAAGGAAGCCTTTATACATGGGAGGCCATGCATCTATGTTACAATAAATATCATATGACTTGAGAATTAACCTTGGTTGACCCAATAGACCCCAAAGAAGAACAAGAAGATTATTATCATGTTCATTCCAATGGTGTGTATCTTCTTCCCATATAATTATCTTCATTGTCTCAAACTGAAGATTATATTCCAACCATACTTTTAGATTATATAGATAATGCTCATAGATATAGTCAGCAAGTGGATATGCACAACCATATCTTATGATAACGCGAGTTTGTATGTGGTTAGACATAATGTATAATAGTGAAAACACACCCTTTAAGCTCTTAGTGCAATTATGTCCTCCTCATTCTAATGGGGTGCATTTTTTACGCTTTCAAAGTCGGGTTCTCCTCACCTTATTGTTGTTCACCAAAATCAATTATTAAATCACGTATAAAATACTACATACACATTTTAAGTCCTCAATGCAATTATATATTGTCATGCTATTTTATAATGTATTGAGGAACTTTAACAGTCACAGACCATCACTCTACTCCCATGTTATTCCCGCTCAACCCAACTACACTCTTATTACCTGAAATAAATTGTGAAGCAAGAGGGTGAGCACAAATAGTCCAATAAAGAATATTATGACTAAGATAATGTAGAACAAATTATCTTTTGTCCTCAATAGGGAAAAATTTGATAGAATACAATAGACAACAAGTTTTAGGTTAACAACTGCAGCGTAACCAGCAATCCAATAGAAGAGTTAAGTAGAACATAATGTCTATTATCTCCTCCAAATTAAATGTCTATCATTGTAATACCCATCAACAGGTCTTTGATGTACCCAAGACAAAGAGAACTTTTGTGGCACCACCAAAATAGGTATACATTACCCATTCTGAGTTGCCAAATACATGGTACAGAAATAACTACAACTTCATTATTATAATTATCGTGCAAAATACGACAACACATATACTGTGAGTTTAAATACAAATATTATCTTCTAGACAGTATTCAAACTCAAATAAGTCTTCATTACAATTATTGAACACTATTTTACAAAATAGTGAGGACTGCTAAAACAACTGACTGGAAACATCACTCCACAACCCGACTAGTTCCCGCTATATTCTCATCTCCTGAGAAGAAAAATGGAACAAAAAGAAAAAGGGTGAGCTCAACTAGCTTAGTAAAGAATATTATGACTAAGATAATGTAGAATAAATTATCGTTAGCCTTCAATAATTCAGATAAAATATAATGGACAATAAATTTTAGATCAATATTTGCAGCAAAAATAACAATTCATTAGAAGAGTTAAGTAGAGAATGAAATCTACTATCTTCTATGATTTAAAAGTCCATCATCAATATTTTATCCCTGTAACATCAATCAATATACATCTTGAACCAAATATTCATCTTTGCAGTACGGGCCAAAGATATTAATTTGTATCACCAGTTGGTCATGTTCATCTCAACACCTGTTCATCATTGCACTACAGGCCAAAGATATTCATCATGTAAGCATTCATCTTTGTACTGCAGGCCAAAAATATTCAGTTATATCATCATTTAGGACTGAGGATGATGAAAAATATCTTTAAAAAAATAAATCCAGAGAGATAAAAGAAAAAAGATTAAGGATTCGTACTTCACTTTATCCAAGTTCAAAAATACTCCATAATAATCAATTGTGGAGCAAAAATTCAAGAATGAAGATCAAAACATGGATACAATCAAAGATAGTAACCATAATAGAACTTGGACAAAGAAGAGAAAATTTTATTTTTCTGTGAATAGTGTTGTATTCATTAATAGTAATCCCGACACAAAAAGGTAGAAATTCCATGAGAAAAGCCATACTTCATGAATATTACTCGTGAATAGTACCGTATATGTGAATAGTATCGTATACGTGAATAGTAACCTCAACATGAAAAGGTAGAAATTTTACAATAGAATTCATACCAATATTTCGGCATAATGATATTGAACGAAATAATATCATCCCTTACATCAAAAGAACAGTACTTCTGACTGAAATATTAGGTATAAGGCTGAAGGAAACTTGTACTGAATAACAACTCTCAAAGTATCTAAATACTCACAAAAATACGCTCGATAATATAGAGAGAGAAAGCTTATGATTCTGGTGTGATTTTCAATTCTAACTAAGCACCCTAGTTATAGGAAAATGCTAGAACGCCAAAGTAGACTAACCTACTACCTGATGGCTTTACCTGCTACTATTCACGCCCACCACTTTTGAAATAAACTTTCAGCACATTGCTCACCAACCAAAAGTGGGGCCCACCCATTCTAAAAAATTTACAAAATGTTTATAATTTAAACAATAATCAGCAACTTCAATAATTCATAATAAATAGCCCTTTTATCAGAAAAAGACAAATTCTATGTCCTTTTCATATGAAATTTAATTATCTACAACTTTGTAGAAGAAATTTTTTCTAAATTCTGAACAGAAAATGCCCGAAATCCGTATACGGGCGATTTTTAATACCTCCATTCCGATAAAATTCTGATAAATCACCTCATCATTAATTCCTTCATTTATATCCATATAAAAATAAATATTTTCTTATCATATAAATTAATAATTAATTATTCACAAATAATATTACAGAATCACAATTATGACAACCAGGTCATTCTCAGGAAAGAGTGGGCTTTCCGATAAGGATTTCTCCTTACAGGCGCACAATTAGGTGACTAAACCCCTTTCGTAGACATAAATTTCTTAGACATTGTCAATAATGCTATTTAATAATATTATTCAAATAATTTGAATTATTGATATGATAATGGTAAATACTGTGCAGTAACAATTATTTAAATTATAAATCTTTAAAATTTATCCTTGAACTTGTTTTATTAAATTATTATGTAATTGTCATCATTCTCACGCTTATATTGTGATGAAAGTCATCTTTGGCTTATGTACAGAGATGGACTTGGTATGATTATGACCAGGGATCATTCAGTATAATCATGACCGTAATGTGACGAATGATGTGGTAAAAGTCCTCATTGGCCTATAGTTCATTGATGAACAGTTGTTGGTATGATTATGACCAGGAATTATTCGGTATAATCATGACCATTGATGATTACATGAATATCATTGGCCGTGGTGCAGGGATGATGTGGTTTTTTTATTAAGCTGAGTCTCAGCGATAAAGTTGATGAAAAACTTTTTAAATCTAATGGATTACTTATTCCGCTGCAGTTGTTGATCTAAAACTTGTTGTCGATTATATTCTATCAGTTGTTATATTGTTGAAGGCTAAGGATAATTTATTCTGCAATATTTTAGTCATAATATTTCTTACTGGGTTAGTTGAGCTCACCCTTTCTTTCATTATTCTTTTCAGGAAATGAGAATATAGCTGGGACGAGTCGGGGAATGGAGTGTTGGTAAAGAATAAATGGCTTTAGTAGTCCTCACTATTCTACGGAATAATGTGATAATAATTGTAATGAGGACACCATTGAGTGTGGATATTGTCTAGATAACAATATTCTTGTTTAAACTCTCAGCTATGTTTTGTCGTATTTTACACGACTGTTGTAAAATTAAGTTGTATTTGAATTTATATACCATGTATCTGGCGACTCAAGATGGGTGATGTATACCTGTTTTAGGAGCATCACAATTGTGCTCCTTGCAACTGGGCGAACAGGTCATCAATGCGAGGTAGCGGATACCTATTCTTGATGGTGACATGGTTCAATTCCCGGTAGTCAATACAAAGTCGCATACTCCCGTCTTTCTTCTTTACGAACAAAATAAGAGCACCCAAAGGAGATATACTAGGACAAATAAAATTGATGTCTAACAACTCCTGTAGTTAGACCTTTAACTCTTGAAGTTCAATAGGAGCCGTTCGATATGGGGTTTTAGAAATGGCTTTTGTACCGGTGTTCAAGGTCAATAAAGAATTCAACTTCACGTTCTGGGGGTAGACTGGGAAGTTCTTCAGGAAATACGTCAGAAAATTCACTAACAACAAAAATATTATTCAAATCTGATGTATTTTTGTTCAAGTCCATGACATGGGCTAAGAAAGCTTGACATCCATTTTTTAATAAACGAATGACTTTATGGCTTGATATGACAGTGATTGACTTTAGTGGTTTGGTTGCTTGAATTCGCATAACAGGTTGGTTAGGAATATTAAAACTAACAACCTTAAGAAAACAATCAATTTTAGCATGATGAGTGGTTAACCAATCAATCCCTAAAATCACATCAAATGCAAGTATTTTCAAAGAAATAAGATCGATAGGTAATATGATGGTCCCAACTTGAATCAAGAAAGATTTATAAACAGTAGATGTAATGAAAGTTTCTCCTAACGGAGTCTCAACAGATACGTCAAAGTCTAATTTCTTCGGAGTCAAGTTCAAACATTGGGCACAAGCAGGAGAGATAAAAGAATGGATAGAACCGGTATCTAATAAGGTATAAACTTCGCAAGAGTTTACGATTAGCTTACCCGTGATCACCTCGTTCGGTTCCTCATTTTTTGGGAAGTTACGAAAAGCGCTCCCACTTGAACCACAAATTTTTACTTGTCTGGGACAGCCTTTGGTGTCATCATTACCACTAGAATTGACTTTCGCTATAGGGCATATTCCACCTTCAACTGTTTCGTCGTACTCCTGTTTCATGATCTAAATCATTAATCTTCGATCCATATCGAATTGGGGTTGACCGCAATGTATAGGGTAATTCAAAACTCGATGTTGGGTTCTCCCAATTGCTGTCCAAAAAGAGAAATACATATCATCTATTTTAACCTTTTTGGATCATATTACTCTTTTCGTAATATCAACGCGTCATGCGGCTTTTACCCATGCATCCTTCATTCTCACTCGTTCAGTTATTTCTTCTTTCGGCTTATCCTTGACATTTGAATTCTCAGATTCCAGTTTTATCATCTTATACTCTGCCAAAGAGTGCTTCTGTTCAAGCATCACATATCGAGTAACACAAGCTTGAATTGTTGCATCAGTTTGCTCAACGACCGCCTGCCATTCTTCAGCCTGCTCTTCTAACTCATGAATACGATTTTGCAATTCTATATTTTGATCATAAAGTTCTCCTAATAAATCCTCCTCAGGTTCCTCTTCTTCTTCACTCTCAGCTACTACCTCTACGACTAACTCGGGTGCAACTATTAATTCTTCACTCACCACATGGATATCTCTAATTTCTTCTTCGCCTGACATCACATTATCCTGGTTGGTGATTAGAGGTGTCTCCACGGTCTCAAGCACTCCATTGTTAACATTTTCAGCTGTCATTCTCAAATACTGCCATAACACAAAGGTTAATTAAAAAAATTGACATACCATATATTATCCTTATATTCTGATCAACCAATTAAATACCAAATAAGCTTAGGTAGGACACACTAGCGAAGGATTTACTCGTATCTCCCCTCCTAGTTCTATTCCCCGATCTTTGCCAGAGACCAGATCCCTAAGCTCTGATACCAACTGTGACGCCCTCAAAATAGGTATACATCACCCATTCTAAGTCACCAAATACATGGTACAGAAACAACTATAACTTCATTATTACAATTGTCGTGCAAAATACGACAACATAGATACTATGAGTTTAAATACAAATATTATCTTCTAGACAGTATTCAAACTCAAATAAGTCCTCATTACAATTATTGAACACTATTTTACAAAATAGTGAGGACGGCTAAAACAACTGACTGGAAACATCACTCCACAACCCGACTAGTTGCCGCTATATTTTCGCCTCCTAATAAGAAAAATGGAACAAAAAGGAAAAGAGTGAGCTAAACTAGTCCAGTAAAGAATATTTTGACTAAAATAATGTAGAATAAATTATTGTTAGCCTTTAATAATTCAGATAAAATATAATGGACAACAAGTTTTAGATCAATATTCGCAGTGAAAATAACAATTCATTAGAAGAGTTATGTAACGACCGAGAAATTCGGATCCATTGTAAAATAAATTTTTTATTAAATAATGAATAAAATTATATTATTTGTTATTAATATGTGTTAGTAAGATGAATGTCGTTCTATAATCTAGAAACATCGGAAAGTCGTAGTATTTTAACTATGTGAAGGAATTAATGTGTTTGAATTTCTAAAAAGAAAATAAAAGCTTTCCGAGAAATTTTCTGGAAAACATTATTCATCAATTTCCGCTCGGGAATTATTTTTGAAATTATTTTTGAACTTTCGAGAAATACGCAATGATAGAATATTGAGGTGACATGAATTATGTAATAATAATTCAAGTATGGAAAATGTAATTTTTTGCATGCGGACTTAATTCGAGAAAATTAGGGAAAGTAAAGCGTTAACTAATTAAAGCGTTGATCGTATGATATGTATTGTATGAGGTAATGAATACGAGTATGATATGAAGTATTATACGAGTATGTATGAATAATGGTATGTCGTATATGATGATAAGTATACGAGTTAGAATATGGGATTAATACGTAGAGTTTATGTTCTAAGGCTTTAAGCCAATTGAAATAGACTTGTTGGATTGTTTAGCAATTTGTAAAGTCCAATAGAAGTTAATAAGCAAGCCCAATGTAAATTAATGTTAAAGCCCAAGTATTGGTTAAGGTAAAGTCCAAAGTGAATTAATGTAAGCCCAAAAATATAAGTAAGCTAAATGGACCTAAAGCCCAAAGCAAGGTTGATCCATGGGGCAACCCATGATCACACGTGTGATCTTAGTGGCCAAGTAAAAGTTATGGAGAGAAGTACTGGATAAGTGTTGTGCTTAGCAAGTAATGAATAGTAAGGAGGTGGATTAAGGAGGTGGAAGTGGTTTATTAACTAAACTACCCTAACCTTAGCAATCCTGTAAATAGAGGGAGAGTTGGATTTCATTTTCCTTGTTCAATATTTCCACCAACTTATAAAGTGCTTATTGGTTAGAGAGAATAAGTTAGAAAATGTTAGATTTTGAAATAAGAAGTAGAACAAGAAAGATTCAAGTGATCTTCAAGGGTAAGAATCCTATGTTATTAATCTTCCATCTCTACCATTGTAGGTTGATAAGAGAAGTGTTGATTAGTTCACATGTATGCTAAGAAATGAAGAGAATGAATAATCAATTGACTTAAGACGTAATAAGTCATGAATAAGTAATTCAAACTTAAATAAGTTATGAACTTATGGGGAACATATATGAACTTGTCATATGTTTACCTTAATAAGATTGTATGATAAGAAGATTGTAAGAATGTTGGTTAGAGGACTTAAACTATCATAAGTCATGAGAAATGAAATTTATATGTAGTTTATACTTTGATAAGTTGTAAGCTCATGAAGAACAAGTAATAACATATCATGAAAATAAGTTAATAAAATGAGTAGGTTAAGATGTCTATATGGTGGATGGAATCCATTTAAAATGATGAACAAATCATAAGTAACGAAGTTATTCTGGAATTCACACGATTAGACGACAATCGTCGAATTCGTGAAATTCTCGGAATGAAAGTTAAATTTTGGTATTGAGCTCGGAAACATTGGTTTTCAATGGAGTTAAGTCTTATTTGGCATTATAGAGTTGCAGACTAAAAAATGACCGAATTCCGACTTAGAACGAAGAAATGAGCGTTGAACGTTCATGAACGTTTATCATTTTTGTTAAAAATGAACTCATAGGTGAATTCTGAGTTAACGAAGTCGAAGATGTAAAATTCTTGCATGAACACACAGCCTATGTGATTTGTGAACTATTGGCTTTTGAACGAGCCAATTCGGACTTAGAATGATCAAAATTTGAGTCTAGGAAGTTTGTTGTGAAAGCAAAACTATAAAATTTTTTGGTGCACAGACCTGGCGCCGCGGCGCCAGCCCAAGGCCAAATAGATGGCGCTGCAGTGCCGAGTTTTGGGTAAAATCAATACATACAAAAACACGCAAGTATACGTGGTCAACAAGTAATAAAGTGATGAGTAGAGTATCGTTCCCACAAGGACAAAATATCAAGAATCTTAACTTCACAATTATCAATTTTTTATTAATCCTAATTTTATTAAACTAATCGATTCAATGGTTTTTTTTTTAAAAGTAACTAATTAAAAGAAACTAAATTAATGAATAATTAAATTATCACAAAAGAAATAAACACCAATAACAAAATTCGGAATTTTCAAACAATTAATGGAGAGTTAGACTTATGATTTCACCCTAAGCTTCACTCTGATTTTCTAACTTTTCTTCCAATTCAATTCAATATTCCAGTTTATTAATCAAGAACACGCACGTAGTAAGAGCCACCTCTCGATGCACTAATACCATATCAACATCAATCCACAATTAAGATAGAAATTCGTTAAACACCTAAATTAACCAACTCACTATATCTCTATGTGAACTGCAATTAAAAAAGGTTGAAGTTTAAGTTCTCTTAACGATTACATGCGATGTCAAGCGTATCTCTACCTTAACAATAATCACAAATATGCTATCGACATAATCTATGACACATGCTATATTAACTAGGTCTAGACTCGAATATCCTCTCTCGATTCCTTTCAAGTCCACATAAAATTGTTGATCAGGCAATTCATAAATTCACACTCAAATTAACATAGATAAACTGAAACTATCTTATAAAATTGGAAATCAAGTTATAGAATCATCGCTAAGCTTAAAGATCCATCACAAGTCTAATAAGTAAATTAGTTCATAACGAACGAATTAAAAACTGAATAATCTGTTGAAAACATCATCCCAATTACAAAATAGATGAAAGAGAAGAAGAATTGTAGAAAACTCCTTCACGTAGCCTCAATCTGCAATCGTCATGACAATCTCTGAAAATCAGTCCTCCAATTTTCGCTCTCCAAATCCTTGAATCCGTGCTGAAAATCTTTCCTTTGTGCTAGAGAATTGTTGTTTTTCCAAATGGTAGCAAGCTCCTGGTACTTCTGGACGTATTCTCCTTTTAATAGACTCCAAAACGCACCAGCTAGCCCACAAATCCGAGCCAAAACAGAAGTCGAAACCAAGCAGGACAGCTGCAGGAAACGGGACCCCCGCCCCGGCGGGGGGTGCTAGCTTAAAAAGGCCCGCCCCGGCGGGGCACCCTACTGACTTCAAGTTTTTATGAATTCCAACTTTTTCCACTTTTGCTCCAAAAAGACCACATTCTCATCCCTAATGCATCCATAACCATCCTACACATAAAATAACATGAAATAAGTAAAAACGAACACAAAACATGAACATAAATACGAATTTAAAATCCCCCAAACTTAAATTCGTGTATATAAAATTCACTTATCAAAATCCCCCAAACTTAAACCTTGCTAGTCCCCTAGCACAAACAACTAGATGTAACGCAATGAAACACAATAATAATCTAAATGCCTAAACAAATCCAACAATATCGCATAAACAAATGTATTCCATCGGCCTCAGAGAAAACAAGCAACTTTACACTACGAATTATCAAAACCAATCCACACTTACATATTAATTCTCAATTCTTGAACAATCATCACTGGTATAGCGTGTGTGTGTGATCAACATCAAGTTTAACTGATACGGACCCAAATTCAATACATAAACAACTTCTTAGAAGGAATTATACAGTGCAAACTTATAATCTCTCAAAGATAGGCAATATTCAACTAAAATTAAACTAAACCAACATTAAGGGTACATGCAGGATACTTATGCTTCCTCTTTCTTTTTATACGGGGGCTTTTTGCACTTTTCCCGTTTTATTCTTTTTTTTCTTCTTTCTTTTTCTCATAGATGGTTGGTGAGTGCGTTTTACGCTCCATCTCACGCTTGTGTTTATGGGGAGTGCTTCACCTCAACCCACCACAAGACTCAACATATTGCATTTTTTTTCTTTTTTTTTCAAAGCTTATATATCCCACATATATTCCCCCAAACTTAGGTTCTTGCCTAATTTAAACCTTCACTGCCTATCCTTGTCATTTTCTGGTTCACGCTAGCACTATCCTTTAGAAACCCTTTATGTATCAATTTGAACTAACCGGTCAACAAAGATGTTATTAGTGCTACCCTTTTTATAACAGTTTCAAACAAGTCCAAGAATCGATTCATAACAGTAATTATATCACAGTTCTAACAATCCATACTATATTGGTTAACTTGTTCACAATCTCATCATTGGCCAGAATAACCTGTAGAATGCGACACCATTGGACATACGCAACCTAACTAATTAACTAACATTTATTAACTAACAAATATTTTTTTTGTTTTTTTTAATAATAATAATAATAATATGCAACTAATATAAGATATTAAAAGTCATGCATGTAAACAAATAAAACTCCCCCAAACTTAAATAAAACAGTGCCCTCATTGGATAAAAATAGAATGCAGGAAGACTTCCTTGTAATTGTCTAAATCTGGGGCGGTGGTTGGTGCTCTTCCTCATCTGAATCACTAGGAGGAAAGCTAGGGAGTGGACCAGGTTGTTGATACGGAAAAAACGCCGCCGGGTTGAAACTTTGAAGTGTTGTGTTAAGTGCGGTGAAAGATGCGTTCATAGCATCGAACATATGATCTTGGCGCATCGCCAATTGCCGCATCTCCCGGCGTGTCACCCTATTGGTCGAAGTCAGTTGATTCTGAAAAGCAAGGAACTGAGCACTAGAAAATGTCTCAGTCGGCGGAGTCTGGTCGGTTCCCGGATCACCCATTGCTTCATCCTCATCCCCCGAAGTATCTTCGGCATCATCCTCGGGTTCCGACGTCGATGGAAAAATAAAACCCAAACCCCATGGATGGGACTCTCCTCCAGGCCAAACAGAATACCGGGCTATCATTCTAGTATCTAGGATCTGCAGCGGCATCAAAGTGGGCTCATCATCGGACCAACGTACTCCGGCTTGATGACACAACCCACATATAAGAGATAGATGTGGTAAGCCGCCAGAAAAGTTGCCGCGGAGACATCGGCGTATAGAAAAACTGATAATTGCCCCGATGTCTATGAGGAAATCTTGCACAATGGTATACAGGAGGAGTGCCTTCTCCTTGGTCACGTCCGAGGTGTGCGTGGACGGTAGCAGTTTAGCACAGAGGAAGGCATACCATATTTTACCATATCGACTGAGGTCTTAGCTGTGAAACAAGGTGCCCCCCTTTCGTCCCTTTATCCAAGTAGTCCCTGGCTTAGTCATGTTTTGAATCACCTCCTCATAATTGGGGTCAAAATCCCGCATGTAAGCATATTGACACTGGCGTGGCACCTGCAGCTGATAAAAGGCATTGATGGCATCTGCACTGAACGGGACCATGCGACCCCTCACAAAGGCAGTGAATGGTGCCTTGTCCTCGACATTTGCATAAAATTCTTTAACAACACTCACAACAGCGGGCTCGGGCTCTGCTGTAAACCTTATCCATCCTTGTTGGTAGATTTGTTGCATCATTTCCCCATCATTTCCCTCGGGAGCCAACCCCCGTTCCGGTGTAAGAGCCTTGGTAACCATATAGTCGTAGCGGTCGGTGGTGGCGGCACTTCAGAATTTGCGGCGGTCATATGTTCGGGTTGGTGGAGCCGTGCTAGAACTCGCCCCCCGTTGGCGTTTTGATGTTGGTTGTGAAGCCATGGATAACCAGATGGTTAAATGTGCTAGCACGCACTAGTTTCACTTTCTCTGTGTTTCAGGCAATATGGCAAACACCTTGCGTGCATAACCCGATCTTCCCCCAAACTTAGGTGGTTTGTATGGAATGTCAGTGGAGAGAAAATGAGAGTGTGATAATAAGGCTAGAGTACTCACCCGTAAGTGTTTGTGGTCCAATAGCTTGAAGAATTCGTGTGTAATGGAATGCATATAATGGAGATAGGAGTTAGGGTTTATATAGAGGGAGATATGGTGGGGAACGTGGTGGGGTGATAGAAGTAGTGTGGAGGATGAGGGGAAGGTGGGGTATGGTGGGGAGAAGAAAACGGCAAGAGTAGGAATGGGAAGGGGAAAGTGCTGGGCGTGTGTTTTAAAAAGAGCCGGATGCCCAAAAATCAGGACCCCCGCCCCGGCGGGGGGTACACGCCTAAAAAGGCCCGCCCCGGCGGGCTGAACTGCTGTAAAAAAATTTGGTCCAAAATTTTGGACAATAAAAACTTTTCGAAATGCGTCCGTTGCGTAGTCCTCGTTGTTCTATGTTGTATTTGACCTCTCCTGAGACCAAAAACAAGCAATACGTTAGAGTAATGACCATTTAGATTTTGGATTTATTTTTAGTATTTTTCAGAGATTTTAAGCAAGCTTAATAAATAAAAAGTCCTAACTACTTCTTTCATAAACTATATCCTACCAACTTAAATGTGAAATATGAAAAATAAAGAAATATTGGGTTGCCTCCCAATTAGCGCTTGATTTTAAGTCGTTCAGCCTGACTACTCCCTATTTTACTGTGTATCGGCTAGGATGATAGTGTCGGCGTCCAAATTTGACTCGCCACCCCAGTAATGCTTTATACGTTGGCCATTGACTTTGAATATTTCTAATGGATTGCGACTGTATAATTCAACCGCGCCATGAGGAAATACCCGTTTGATAGTAAACGGTCCCGACCATCTTGACTTAAGCTTTCCGGGGAACAACCGCAGCCGTGAATTGAACAAGAGGACTGCTTGACCCGGCTTGAATGTGCGTTGGATAATTTTGTAGTCGTGCCATTTTTTAACTTTTTCTTTGTATAGTTTGGCATTCTCATAGGCATGAAGGCGGAATTCGTCGAGCTCATTAAGTTGGAGTAACCTCTTTTCTCCTACGGCGGCTTGATTAAAATTCAATTTTTGTATTGCCCAGTAAGCTTTGTGCTGTAACTCCACTGGCAATTGACATGCCTTTCCGTACAAGAGTTGATACGGCGACATCCCGATTGGCGTTTTGTATGCAGTGCGGTATGCCCATAATGCATCATCCAATCGAAGCGACCAATCTTTCCGGCTTGGGTTGACGACTTTTTCCAATATCTTTTTAACTTCTCTGTTCGATACCTCGGCTTGCCCATTAGTCTGAGGGTGATAAGCAGTCGCCACTTTGTGATTGACCCCATACTTAGCCAAAAGAGCTGTAAATGATTTGTTACAGAAATGACTGCCTTCATCACTAATAATTGCTCTTGGCGTGCCAAACCTTGTGAAAATATTTTTCTGTAAAAACTTGAGGACCACCTTGGCATCATTAGATGGTAATGCGACAGCTTCAACCCATTTCGATACATAGTCCACCGCGAGCAAAATGTACTGATTGCTCAAAGACGATGGGAATGGTCCCATGAAATCGATGCCCCATACATCGAAGATTTCCACTTCCAGAATTGTTTGTAGGGGCATCTCATTCCGTTTCGATATGTTACCCACCCGTTGGCATCTATCACATGTTTTCACAAATTGGTGGGCGTCTTTGAACAACGTCGGCCAATAAAACCCGGACTGAAGAACTTTCGCCGTAGTGCGCTCACTTACGTAATGGCCACCATACGCCGACAAATGGCATTCTTGTAATATAGTGTGGACTTCACTATATGGAATACACCGTCGTATCATCTTATCAGCGCATTGTTTAAACAGATACGGCTCATCCCATATGTACCACTTGACGTCATGAAGAAACTTCTTTTTCTGCTGTCGTGTGAGATCTGGGGGAAGAATCTTGCTTACCACATAGTTCGCGAAGTCTGCATACCACGGAAATTCTGCATTCAACCCAAATAACTGCTCATCCGGGAATGTCTCATGAATCACGCATCTCTCTTTATCTGTTGTCTCCGAATTTTCCAGTCTGGATAGATGATCGGCGACTTGATTCTCCGTCCCCTTTCTATCTTTAATTTTTAAATCAAACTCTTGAAGTAAGAGAATCCATCGGATAAGACGTGGTTTAGCATCTTTTTTCGCTATTAAGTACCGAATCGCTGAGTGGTCCGTGTAGACTATTACCTTTGTCCCGATTAAATATGCTCGGAATTTGTCGAACGCGTATACTACTGTAAGCAACTCCTTTTCCGTAGTAGTGTAGTTCATTTGAGTTTCTGTTAGTGTTTTGCTTGCATAATATATTACGTGAAACACCTTATCTCGTCGTTGGCCCAAAACTGCCCCAACCGCATAGTTGCTTGCATCACACATGAGTTCGAACGGCATTTTCCAGTCCGGTGCCACTATCACGGGGGCTGTAGTTAACTTCTTCTTCAACAATTCAAACGCGGATTTGCACTCCTCTGTAAAACTAAAAGTCGCATCCTTCTCTAAAAGACTGCATAGAGGTTTTGCAATCTTAGAGAAATCCTTTATGAACCTTCGGTAGAACCCAGCATGCCCCAGAAAACTGCGAATACCTTTAACTGAGCTCGGTGGAGGTAGTCTCTCGATCGTGTCCAACTTTACCTTGTCTACTTCCAATCCTTGCACTGACACCTTATGTCCTAATATTATGCCCTTTTCAACCATGAAGTGGCATTTTTCCCAATTTAGTATGAGGTTGGTATCCTTACAGCGCTGCAATACAATGACCAGATTTTCTAAGCAAGTGTCAAAAGTACTTCCATAAATCGAGAAATCGTCCATGAATACTTCAACGTTTTTCTCCACTATGTCCGAAAAAATAGCCATCATACACCGCTGTAAAGTTGCCGGTGCATTACACAGTCCGAATGACATCCGTCTGAATGCAAAGGTGCCGTAGGGGCAAGTGAATGTTGTCTTTTCTTGGTCTTCAGGAGCGATAGCAATCTGATTGTATCCTTTATATCCGCAATTGTCCATCCAATTGCTGATTTGTGATCCCGAAGCACCCTCAGCAACTTTTCCTCCTACAATTTGTTAAGTGCAGCAGAAATAATTACAGGTAAAGAATTTAAATCGCCTAAATACGCGTACCTGAGATGTTCAGGGAGTGGTTTAAGTTCCAAGGCTGGTGGCTCATCCAATGATGGTTTCAATTTTGCTGCAACTGTATCCTCGGTGTGCAGAGGTTCAACCGGTGGTCTGAATCGGCTAACTCGTAGTAACGAGTCTAGCATCTGTAATAATTCCACAAATTCGGGGTCGTCAATTTCCTCATCCCCCAGTAACGTTGTTTCTAACGGATCGTTGCTTAAACTCTTGCTCATTTCTTCGGTGGCAATCTGCTCAATTAAATCTATCTGATTACACTCTTCCTCGTCTGTCGGATATTTTATGGCCTTGAACACATTGAATTTTACTTCTTGATCTTGGACCCTCATTGTAAGTTCTCCCTTCTGCACGTCTATGAGTGTCCGTCCTGTGGCCAAGAAAGGTCTCCCTAGGATGATCGGGATGTTCTTATCTTCCTCGAAATCCAGTACGATAAAGTCCGCAGGGAATATGAACTTGTCCACTTTTACCAGAATGTCCTCGATAATGCCTCTCGGATATGTGACCGACCTATCTGCCAGCTGTAATGAAATATGCGTAGGCTTTGGTGCGGGCAAACCCAATTCTGAATATACTGATAAGGGCATAAGATTTATGCTTGCTCCCAAGTCACATAGGCACTTATTGAACGACATCTTCCCGATTGTGCATGGGATGGTAAAACTTCCAAGGTCTTTAAGTTTAGGTGGAAGCTTTTTCTGTAACACTGCACTGCACTCCTCTGTTAGTGCTACTATTTCAAAGTCTTCCCATTTCTTCTTCATTGACAAAATTCCCTTCATAAACTTCGCGTAACTCGGCATTTGCTCCAAGGCCTCTGCAAATGGAATATTAATCTGGAGTTTCTTGAACACCTCTAAAAATTTTGCGAACTACTTATCGGACTTCTGTTTTTGGACTCTCTGCTGAAACGGCGGTGGAGGATAAACAATCGACTCACTGTTTAGCTGTGGTTCCTCTAATTTGTTCCCCTCTACTGCATTACTGTCATCGGCTTTTTCTTCCGGTGTTGCTGAATTTTCTGCACTAATCTCACCGAGGTGTTTTCCGCTTCTCAACATAACTGCCTGACATTGCTCATGATTACCCCTCGGATTTCTTTCGGTGTCGCTAGGTAAGGTTCCTTATGGTCTACTATTTAATGCCAACGCAAGTTGTCCTATCCGATTCTCTATATTCTTGAGAGCAATAGTATGATTCTTCAACATCAGATCAGTGATAGTTTTGTAACTTGCCCAGGATTCCTCATCATCGGATTTCCTGTCCTGTTGTTGAGTTTGTTGTGGATGACTATGAAATCCAGGGGGATATGATGGTTGTGGAGCTTGAGTTTTCTGATTATTGCTCCATGAGAGGTTTGGGTAGTTCCTATTCCCCTGATTGTAGGTATTCTGATATGTATTTTTCGGATTCCTATTGTAGTTGCTTATGTACTGAACGGAAGCTGGATTTATCGCGCACTGCTCTGTCAGATGATCCCCCGCACATAATTCACATACTGCCATAACCTGCTGAACTTGTTGAGCTTTAGCCCCTGCTAACATGTGCACCGTCTCATTCAGCTTATCAAACTTCATGGATAGTGCAGAAATAGTTGCGTGTAAAGATGTTATTCCGTCTAATTCCAAGACCCCAGCTGCTTTTGCCTCTGTCATTCTTCATGTGGGCCATTGGTAGTTATTTGCCGACATTATTTCTATCAAATTGTAAGCATCCTCATAACTTTTAGCCAAGAATGCTCCCCCCGATTCCGCATCAATACTCGCTCTGATATTTCCATGTAGCCTGTTATAGAAGGTGTTCATTTGTAACCACTTGGGCAATCCATGATGTGGGCACTTCCTGAGCAAGTCTTTGTATCTCTCCCATGACTCATATAGTGACTCTCCACTCTGTTACGCAAACAATGTGATGTCACTCCTCATTTTCGCAGTCTTTGCCGGTGGGAAAAATTTGGCAAGAAATTTTTGAGCCAAATCCTCCCACGTAGTGATCGAACCCAGCGGGCAAGAGTGTAACCAACTCTTCGCCTTATCCCGTAAGGTAAATGGGAACAAGCGAAGTCTTACTGCCTCATCTGATACCCCGTTGTACTTGAACATGTCGCACATTTCCAGAAAACTGAGCAAGTGCTCATTTGGATCGTCGTGTGCCATTCCCCCAAACTGACATGAATTCTGCATCATCTGAATAGTCCCAGGCTTTATTTCAAAAGTGTTCGCAGCAATTGCAGGCCTAGTAATGCTTGACTGCAGATTAGTCACCTTAGGTGTGGAAAAATCCCTCAACGCTTTCTGATCTTCGGCAGCCATCGTTTCTTCCTTAACAGAAATTTCAAATTCGGTTCTCGTTTCCTCAATCCACTTACTCAACTTTTGAAATCGTCTGTCAATGTCGTCCTCAAAAGGTAGCAAGTCTGGATGTTTAGACCGTTGATGAGTAGGTTTTATACCTATGAATCCGATATTATTAAACTTAATTATTGCTATCTTTAATTGTTTTTAGTATCTTTTTATGTGTTTTGTGTTTATTTCTTGTAGGTTGGAGCTGAAGGGATAAATTGGTCATTTGGGAGAAGAAAAAGGTCAAAAATCATTAAAATTAGAGCTGAGTGGTATTTTTGTAAATACACGGTCCTGGTCAAGCGCCTAGGCGCTTGGAAATGGCCTGGGTTGAGCGCCTAGGCGCTCATGTGCGGCTGAAGAAGGATTTTTCTACTGCTAAATGGGTTTTTGAAGCCAAAAAGGAATCTAAAAGAGGGTGGAGACCAATACAAACAGGAGAAGACTTTAGAAAAGACGTACAACTCAATTTTTCAAGAGATTTGCAGAGAAAACAACGAAGGAAAACACGAAGGAGAATTGCAAGGGTTGAAGATCAAAGAGAGAGTATTGGAGCAAATTCAGAGTTTCTTCTTCTCTTCTCTAGTTTTATCTTTTGTAATTATCTGGGATGTTTGGATTATTAATCTAGATGATGTTTTTCTTTATTATGATTATGAACTAAATTTTCATTAAGATTGCAACGGAACTTGGTATGTAGTTTAAATTAAATCTTCCCATTGAATGAAAGTTGGTTTTTATTGAATTATTTATTATATCTTTTGCTTATTGATTAATTGTTTGGCCAGCAATTACTGTGATAATCTATATAAAATTGGAAGATGGAGTATAGTTTGAGATCTGGATATGATAACATCTGTTCATATAATCTGATTAGGGTTAATATGATTAACATGTAGAATAAGAATATACCTATGTGTCTTTTGTATCCATTGAAAGAATTTGTGCGTTAAACCTTAATTAACTTGATTCACATAGGAATATAGTGAGTTGATTAACTAGGGTGTTCCTTGTAATTCTGTGTCTTAAGGATTGGAGTTAGGAGGATTTGTTCATGTGTTTTGGAAAAAGTGTGTGAATTTTATAAAGTATTCTTGGATAATGATTCATATTAATTAATTGATTTAAATGGGAAGTAAATTGGTTTAAATGAAATACTAAGGGAAGTTGTAATCTTAACCTGTTAAATCTGCAATTATTCTTGTGAAATTTTGATTTTAATTATTAGTTTTGTTAAGTTTAATTGTTAAATCACAAACAATCTTTTGTAGTTTAAAATAGGATTAATTGCATTGAAATTAGTAATTGATAAATATTAGTCTATTTCCTCGTGGGAACGATATCCTTGCTTCCTGAATATTACAATTGAACGCGTATACTTGCGTGTTTGCATAAATCGATGTCGAAAAACTGAAATAGAGAAAGTAAAAAATAAATAAAAATGTTTAAGTAAAACTGGACTAAGTAAACTGATATTGTAAAAACAACTATTAAAATCTCGGCTAAATTGTCCCTGGCAACGGCGCCAAAAACTTGTTGGGTAAAATCAATACACATAAAAACACGCAAGTATACGTGGTCAACAAGTAATAAAGTGATGAGTAGAGTATCGTTCCCACAAGGACAAAATATCAAGAATCTTAACTTCATAATTATCAATTTTTTATTAATCCTAATTTTATTAAACTAATCGATTCAATAGTTTTTTTTAAAAGTAACTAATTAAAAGAAACTAAATTAATGAATAATTAAATTATCACAAAAGAAATAAACACCAATAACGAAATTCGGAATTTTCAAACAATTAATGGAGAGTTAGACTTATGATTTCACCCTAAGCTTCACTCTGATTTTCTAACTTTTCTTCCAATTCAATTTAATATTCCAGTTTATTAATCAAGAGCACGCACGTAGTAAGAGCCACCTCTCGATGCACTAATACCATATCAACATCAATCCACAATTAAGATAGAAATCCGTTAAACACCTAAATTAACCAACTCACTATATCTCTATGTGAACTGCAATTAAAAAAGGTTGAAGTTTAAGTTCTCTTAACGATTACATGCGATGTCAAGCGTATCTCTACCTTAACAATAATCACAAATATGCTATCGACATAATCTATGACACATGCTATATTAACTAGGTCTAGACTCGAATATCCTCTCTCGATTCCTTTCATGTCCACATAAAATTGTTGATCAGGCAATTCATAAATTCACACTCAAATTAACATAGATAAACTGAAACTATCTTATAAAATTGGAAATCAAGTTATAGAATCATCGCTAAGCTTAAAGATCCATCACAAGTCTAATAAGTAAATTAGTTCATAACGAACGAATTAAAAACTGAATAATCTGTTGAAAACATCATCCCAATTACAAAATAGATGAAAGAGAAGAAGAATTGTAGAAAACTCCTTCACGTAGCCTAAATCTGTAATCGTCGTGACAATCTCTGAAAATCACTCCTCCAATTTTTGCTCTCCAAATCCTTGAATCCGTGCTGAAAATCTTTCCTTTGTGCTAGAGAATTGTTGTTTTTCTAAATGGTAGCAAGCTCCTGATACTTCTGGACGTATTCTCCTTTTAATAGACTCCAAAACGCACTAGCTAGCCCACAAATCCGAGCCAAAACAGAAGTCAAAACCAAACAGGACAGCTGCAAGAAACGGGACCCCCGCCCCGGCGGGGGGTGCTAGCTTAAAAAGGCCCGCCCCGGCGGGGCACCCTACTGACTTCAACTTTTTATGAATTCCAACTTTTTCCACTTTTGCTCCAAAAAGACCACATTCTCATCCCTAATGCATCCATAACCACCCTACACATAAAATAACATGAAACAAGTAAAAACGAACACAAAATATGAACATAAATACGAATTTAAAATTGATTTGAACAATGATTCGTGTATATAAAATTCACTTATCACCGAGCAGTACCAAGAAAAGCTAAGACCTACTGGAGTTTTGTGCCGCAGCGCGGCAGGTAACGCTAGGACTCGCGCCGTAGCACCGAGTCCGGTCTGTAGCCACTGAAGTGTGGCGCCGCATCGCGGCATAGAGAAGGGAAGCTGGCACCGCAGCGCCAGCACTAGACTAAGCATAGTAAGGAATGCTTACTAAGATATAAAGGAGAATGGATTGATTAGTAATGATCTAAAGCTTGAAGTAACATTGTTTAAGACATTGTTACACCTTAAGTATGATAACTAAGGGTTGAAGATAAACAATTGAACGTGAACGTAATGACAATGTAAACTATAATGGCAACAAATCTAAGTCATGATTAGATTGAGAAGAAGGGTAAGATTCATTAGGAACCATGTTTGTTTATTCTAGACCTAATGTGTGACGTTATGTTATACATATTGTAGAACCTTAATGACTTAAAAAGTGAACATGTAATAACTATAGCAGACGCTGAAGGCAAGTGTTCTAACCCTTGTTTCAGTTCAATCTGGATAAGCTTTGTGATGCATTTATTCTTACACATGAATTGATGTATGATGAAGTCAAAACCGATTCTTTCGACTAGACTTACGATATCTTGGATTTCTTATAATCTATCAAGTACTGTCAATGCTTTAACGAACGATGTTGGTGTGGTTTTCAAATGAAGACTGAGTATGCTAAACAAATGTTTTTTCGTCAAACGACAGGCACGTGAGGTTGCCACAACTTAAACGTACATACGTTTAAAGAATGTAGTGTTGATCAACATAGAGTACTATAAGCTGATCACCTAGATGTGCTCATAAGTAATGTCGGACTTACGGACTTAGTGACAGGTTGTCCTTTTCAAAGAAAGTATGAAATGCTCAAGGTCTTGGACCAAGTTATATGTTTAATGAATGCTATTCATTGTGAAGCGTTTTGAAGGAAAAGAAGTGCTATTTTGAATTATTAATAGTACTTCGTAACTATTGTTCAGTTATTGAAGATATACTATTCCTATGTTTCAAGCATATCGTTTAAATGGAATTATTGTACTTGCTGAGCTAGTTATGCTCACTCTTTTTTGAACCATATGAATGCAGCTAAGACCAAACGGACCGAAGGATCCCGTAAAGATAAGGGAAAGACTAAGGCAGACCGTTGAATTGTCTATGTAATAGTATAGATTTAATGTTGTAATGTATTTGATATTATGACAAAGAACTTATGTATTAGTTATAAAGAACCTGGGAAGGGAATATTATTTGGAATATATATAAGACATATTCATTTTTTTCGAGGAATTTAAATTGAATGTATGTGTGAACTGTAGCACCGTGTAGCACCATATTCATTTACTATTATAACTTTCCACCAGCGGTCCATATTGATTTACTATTATATCTTCAACCAACGATCCATATTGATTTACTATTATAACTTCAACCAACGGTCTGAAAAATTAGCACATCTCCTTAAGGAATAATAAGTCAAACTTATAACAAACACCTCATAACAAACCTCTATTTATATAAAAAATTGAATAAATAATTACCACAAATCATTTATCTTTAATCAACACATTTTTAATCTATTAACAATTATTCATCATTAATCTTATAACTCGCAATATTTAAAAACCAGATCATTCCCAGGAAAGAGGGGGCTTCCGATAAGGATTTCTTCCTATTAGCGCGCAATTAGGTGACCAAACCTCTCCTCGACAGAACTTTTCAGACATCATCAATATTACAAATAATCTCAATTATTGATTAAATAATATAAAATATTATGCAGATGATACTGTGACAATAATTAAATCAAATAACGTGAGATACTATGCAACAATTATAGTAGCAATAATTGAATAAAATGAGTGATTTCTCACGTAAGCATCAATAATCAATACTGTGTGCTATTATGCAACCACACGTATTAATGTATTTTTACCATCGGGTATTTCAACAGTTTAACGGTAAAAACTTGCGTCGTTATTTTTTATTAAAAGTTATTTCTGTCGTTTTCTAACTCTGGTAGTTATTCCGTTGTGGGGTCCACCAATGATGTTGTCGTCGTACAAATATTCCCCGACACAACGAATATTTTATAACAACTTGCTTAGTTTGCAAAATTTTTAAATATCATCCTTAACTTTAAACTTTTATCAACTTAACTATTTACCAAAATAGAAAAATCGAATACTTTTTTTTCATAAAATTCGGGGTCTTACAATCTCCTCTCCTTATGAAATTTTGCCCTCGAAATTTACGTAGTTGGTAGTTCGAAGAGTTGAGAATACCTTACTTTTATTTTCGATTTCATCTTTGCTATCATCATGATTTCTCCATTGCTCATCTCCTGTATTTCAGATATCATTCTATAATACAGCTTCAAAACAAAGGTTAATTGACATATCACAATTTGTTAACTTAAGTAAGAAAATTAAGCTTAGGTAGGACACACACTAGCGAAGGATATTACTCCTCTCTCCCCTCCTAGTTCTAATCCCGGATCTCCGCCAGAGACCATATCCCTAAGCTTTGATACCATTTGTGATGCCCCTAAAGTAGGTCCACACGACCCATTTTGAGTCGTCAGATATCACACTACAGAAATCAAATACAAACTTCATTTATACAGCTGTTGAACTATCGTGCAGAGTACGACAACACATAAGATGTGAGTTTTAATACAAATATAAGTAACTCTTATGGTGTCTCGACCACAACACCTTACAATGGTACTTTATATAAAAGTAGAGTCAATAACTATTTTAGAAATTAAAACCTTTGGAAAATAATCAAGGAAACCTTCGTACATTGGAGGCCATGCATCTAAGTTATGATAAATATCATATGACTCGAGAATTATCCTTGGTTGACCCAATAATAAAGAAAAATTAGAAGATTACTATCATGTTCTTTTCAATGATGAGTCTTCTCTTACCATATAATTATCTCCATTGTCTTCAATTGAGAATTATATTTCAACCAAACTCCAAGATTATATAGGTAGAGCTCATAGATATAATCAGCAAGTGCATGTGCACAATCTTGTCTTATGATAACACGAAGTTGTAGGTCATTAGACATCTTGTATGATAGTGGCAAAAATGCCCCTCCAAAGTTGGGTTCACCTCACCCTATTCTGTTCACCAAAATCAACGGTTAAAATGACGTATAAAAATACGACACACTTATCTAAAATTCTCAATAAAATTATTTCCATACTATTTTAGGGAAACCTCAATAGCTATCGACCACCGTACTATTCCACTGTTACCCCCGCTCGACCCAGCTAAACTCTTATTACTTGAAAGGAATTATGAAGCAAAAGGGTAAGCAGAATTAGCCTAGTAAAGAATATCATAACTAAAGATAATTAAATTATCAATAGCCTTCGTCAGTAATAAATCAGAGATTTAGAACATATGGTAGATGATAAAAATTTTCAACCATAGTGACAACGGAACGAGCAATCCATTAGAAGAGTCAAATAGACCATAAAGTCTATTATCTTCTCCATGTTTAAAGTCCACCAACAATGTTTTATCCCTGTAACATCAATCAGCAGTTCATGTCCACAATCATGCGAATAACTCATAATAATAGTTGCGATTCTAAATTCATCTTCACACCCATGACGAAGATAATTTCATCACATGTCTTTACCTGAAACATCAAAGATCTTGGTTATACCAAATCAGAGTTCCTGTTCATATTCATACTAATAAATTCATATTTACACTACGGGCCAAAGATATTCATTAACAGTTCATTTTTTGCACTACAGGCCAAAGACATACAACTGTATTTTAGAAGAGTCAAATAGAGTATGATATCTACTATCTTCTACGAATTAAAAGTTTATTATCAATATTTTATCGCCGAGACTCAGCTCAATACATCACCAAATTATTCATGCACTACGGCCAAGGATATTCGTTAGTATCACATCCATGAATTATCCATGCACTACGGGCCAAGGATATTCATTAGTATCACGACCATGAATTATCCACGCACTACGTGCCAAAGATATTCATGTTTTCACCAATGGTCATGATCACACCATAAAATAATTAATTTTTACACCCTTGGCCGAAGAGAACCCATAGTCATGATTATACCAACAACTGTCCATCAATGCACTATGGGCCAATGAGGACTTTTATCACATCATTTGTAACATTACGGTTATAATTATACCAAATAATCCCTTGTCATAATCATACCAATCAACAGTCCATCTATGCATGTAAGCCACACATGACTTTCATTACAATATAAGCATACGGATGATGACAATGATATAATCATTAATCAAACGAAATCAAGGATAAATATTAAAGAAATATTCATGTATCAAAAATAAATTGGTCAAAAAAGAAATATATTTTTCGGATGAATAGTACCCCGTGAATAGTAACTCATGAATAGTAACTTATGAATAGTACTCCGTATTTATAAATAGTATCGTATACGTGAATAGTGAAGTATACATGAATAGTAACCTGTGAATAGTACTCCGTATTTGTAAATAGTACCGTATATAGGAATAGTGCCATATACGTAAATAATAACCCGCGAAGAGTACTCATAAAAGGAAAATACAAAAGAAAACGATATTCCATGACGAGAATAAAATAAATGATATCTTATACGAGTATAAAAGAATATACGAACTTCAAATGGATTTTCACCCGCCATGCGGTAATCCACTTAGACAAATCATTTTCACAATTTAATAAAGAATAAATACGAAGGGTCATTCACCATGCATGCGGTAATCCGCATGGACAGGTTACTCCCGCAGATTAATAAAAATGAATACGAAGGGTCATTCACCATGCATGCGGTAGTTCACGTAGACAGGCTATTCTAACAGAATAATAAAGAATAGAATAACAAAAGAATTTCACCATGCATGCGGTAGTCCGCGTAGACAGGTTATTCCAACAGAATAATAAAGAATGAATGACAACTCTTATGAGTATTGGAAAAAAATAACTCTCTTCATGAATACGAAAGAAATAACATCCCTTAGGAATACTACAAATAATATCCCTTACGAATATAAAATAAATAACACCCCTTACCTTAATAAAAATTTGGAGACTGCACTAGGGTAATAGCAGAATACTCCTCTTCTTTCTCTCTATAATTTATCTCTTTAGAGTTTTAGTGAATTCGTAAGAAATAATGATGGAATGAGGTTCTATTTATAGGAAAAAGAATTAAATAGTAACTAATTAATGAATGGTCCATATTAATTTACTTTTAAACGGATGGTCCATATTGATTTACTATTAAAACTTAAAGCAACGGTCCATACTGATTTACTATTAAAATTTAAACCAGCGATCCATATTGATTTACTATTATAACTTTTCACCAGTGGTTCATATTGATTTACTATTATATCTTCAACCAACGATCCATATTGATTTACTATTATAACTTCAACCAACGTTCTGAAAAATTAGCACATCTCCTTATGGAATAATAAGTCAAACTTATAACCCTCTATTTATATAAAAAATTAAATAAATAATTACCACAAATCATTTATCTTTAATCAACACATTTTTAATCTATTAACAATTATTCATCATTAATCTTATAACTCACAATATTTAACAACCAGATAATTCCCAGGAAAAAGGGGGCTTTCTGATAAGGATTTCTCCCTATTGGCGCGCAAGTAGGTGACCAAACCTCTCATCGACAGAACTTTCTAGACATCGTCAATATTACAAATAATAATATGAATAACATTGCCGGCTCAATTATTGTTTAAATAATATAAAATATTATGCAGATGATACTGTGACAATAATTAAATCAAATAACGTGAGATACTATGCAATAATTATTGTAGCAATAATAGAATAAACTGAGTGACTTCTCATGTAAGCATCAATAATCAATACCGTGTGTTACTATGCAACCACGTGTATTATTGTACTTTTACTATTGGGTATTTCAACAGTTTAACGGTAAAACTTTCGCCGTTATTTTTTATAAAAAGTTATTTCTGTCATTTTCTAACTATAATTGTTATTCCATTGTGGGGTCCACCAATGATGGTGTCGTCGTACAAATATTCTCCGACAAAAAGAATATTCCCCGAGCAAGAGAATATTTCCCGACACAACGAATATTTTATAACAACTTGCTTAGTTTGTAAAATTTTCAAATATCATCCTTAACTTTAAACTTTTATCAATTTAACTATTTATCAACATAGAAAAATTGAATACTTTTATTTCATAAAATTCAGGGTCTTACAAGAATCACAGATGCTTTGTATGTGGGGCAACTGACCACATAGCAAAGAACTATCCGAAGAAGGGGACGGGCGGGAATAAGGGCGCTAATAGCAGTAAGTTAGCTATTGGTGGTCGAGCACAGTCGGGTAGGCTGAAGGCCCGTACTTTTAATATGACAGTCGAAGATGCAGTTGCATCAGGAGACGTAGTTGCAGGTATTATTCTGATCAACGACATAAATGCTTACTTGCGATTTGATTCGGGAGCTACTTGTTCATTTATAGCATGCGATTTTGCTAGACGTTTAAGATTACTTCCCGAAAGATTACCTGTACCTTTAAATATTAAGGTAGCAAACAAAGAGATAATCCTTGTTAAAGATATTCATAGGAGTTGTTGCGTAGACATACGAGGTTATAAATTATGGGTAGATTTGATACCGATAAAGTTAAGAGAAATTGATGTAATTCTCGGGATGGAATGGTTATTTAACCGTGGGGAAATTATAGATTGTTAGAAGAAATGTGTGAATATTAGAACGTTGAGATATCCTCATGTAGTATTTTATGGTAATAGATCTCCGGGACGTTCGTGCTGTCATACCATGACACAAACTAGGAAATTGTTGAGGAAGGGGTGTGTAGGTTATCTGTGCCATGTTGTTGATACCTAGAGAGTGGGAGCGACCATGGAACAAATACATGTAGTTAAAGAATTCACGGATGTATTTCCAAGTGAATTGCTAGGTCTTCCGCCGGATAGGGAGATCAAATTCGTAATAGACATTGTGACAGCAGCGACACCGGTTTCAAGGGCACCGTACCGTATGGCGCCTGTGGAGATGAAGGAGTTGATGGTCCAGTTATAAGAACTGTTGGACAGAAAGTACATTCAATCGAGTGTTTCATCGTGGGGAGCACCAGCTCTGTTTTTCAAGAAGAAGGACAGATCGTTAAGACTTTGTATCGATTACTAAGAGTTGAACAAGTTAATGATAAAGAATAAATACACATTGCCCATGATCGATGATCTTTTTGATTAGTTGAAAGGGGCAAAGTATTTTTCTAAAATAGATTTCTGAACGGGGTATCATCAGTTGAAGGTTAGGAAGGAGGATGTACCAAAGACCGCATTCAGAACTCGTTATGGTCATTACGAGTTTCTAGTGATGTCATTTGGGTTAACTAATGCACCAATTGTATTTATGGATATGATGAATAGAGTGTTCAAACAATATTTGGACAACTTCGTCGTGGTGTTTATCGATGATATTCTAGTCTATTCTAAGACGCAAGAAGATCATGCTGAACACCTAAGAATAGTGTAAGAGACACTGATGAAGGAGAAGTTATATGTGAAGTTCACTAAGTGTGAATTTTGGCTAGAAAGGGTACAATTTTTAGGTCATGTCATTGACTATGAAGGGATTTCAGTAGATCCAGCAAAGGTGGAAGACGTGATGAATTGGGAACAACCGAAAATGTCGACTGAGGTGCGGAGTTTCCTAGGGTTAGCGAGTTACTATTGGAGATTTATCCAGGATTTTTCAAAGATAGCTACTCCGTTGACTAACTTGACAAGGAAGATGGTGAATATGCGTGGACTGGAAAATTCGAAGATAGTTTTCAAGAGCTAAAGAAGAGGTTAAGTGAAGTGCCTGTTTAGTCATTACCTGATGACACAGGAAATTTTATAGTTTATAGCAATGCTTCGCATAGAGGACTTGGTTGCGTGCTCATACATCATGGCAATGTTATTGCGTATGCATCAAGACAGTTAAAGGATTATGAGAAAGTTTACCCTACTCATGATCTGGAACGGGCTACAGTAGTGTTTGCCTTAAAGATATGGAGACATTATCTTTATGGAGAGAAATATGAGATATACACGGGCCATAAGAGTCTAAAATATATCTTCACACAGAAGGAGTTGAATATGAGACAAAGGAGATGGTTGGAGTTGATAAAGGATTACGTCTGTGAAGTCCTGTATCACCCTGAAAAAGCCAATGTAGTTGCCGACGCTTTAAGTAGGAAGGGTAGGAAAAAGTTGTCTATGTTAACGGCTCAAACTTAGTTAATAACAAAGATGGCTAGGATGGAGATAGAGGTGAAGTTTCCAAGTGAATCTGGGCAGAGACTATTTGCAACAGAGATTCAATCTACCACTGTAGAGAGAGTTAAGGAGGTGCAGCTCAGAACTGAGGAGTGTGACCAAATGAAGAAGCGATTAACTGATGAAGAAAAAGATTTAAAATATAGTCTTGATAATAATGAATTATTAAGATTTGAAGGAAGACTTTTGTGACGAACGAAATTTTTGTAAATTAATTTTAATATTTATTGAATTAAATAAATATTTTTTGATAATTTAATTATTGGATTAAATAATTATTTGATGCAATTGTGGTAGATTAATTTAATTATATGTGTTATATTTATTAAATTAATGTGGAGAATATTTATATTCAAAGTATGTATTTATGTGAGTTTATTGAATTAAAAAGGAATATTTAATAAGCCTAATGTTATTTTAATTAATTTGATAATTAATTAAAGATTTAATAATTTAATGTAATTAATTAATGAGAAAAGTAATTATATGATTATGTGAATTTATGATAAATTATTATATTTAATTTAATTTAAATTAAATAAGATATTTGAATTATTGTGTATGAGTGTGACATGATTTTAACTATATAATAAAAGAGTTATTAAATTAAATGAGAATAAGCCTTTTAAGGCTAGCCAAACATGGCACTAGTAGAGGTTGAGGGCAGTTAACCCAAGATGAGTAACTGACCACAACGCGCCAGTTTATTTAATACAACATCTTCTTTCCTCTTATTATTTTTCTAAGTCTAGAGAATACTCAGAGAGAGTTTGTTAGAGATAATTAAAGTATTGAGAAGGAAATTAAGAGTGGGTGATTGAAGAAACATCTGAGTTTTCTAGTATACACTTTATACTCTGGGTAAATTCTTCAAACCAAATTCTATTTTACGTTGTTTGAGTTTTATGAAAATGGCTTTCATTCATCCTGTAAAGTCTCTGTAATTGGGAAATTATGTTATTATATGGATATATGTAATAATACGAGTAACATAACATGTTATATATATATATATATATATATATATATATATATATATATATATATATATATATATATTGCATGATTTCATGTCATAACTTTCATAATACGATGACTTGTTATTTCAAAATTTACAGAGTTTGGGTTTTGACCTTATGGCCCTTATTACGTAATTTTAGTGTGTCAAACATAAATGTTTTCGTAAAATTTACACTCGTATATTATTATGCATGTTGATACGAAGAGACCAAAGTTTAAATGAACGGATTCGGTGTTATAACGAATCCGTAGTGTCAATTTTTATGTTTTGTTTTCAAACCTTCAAGAACATCAAGAACAGTGGAAGTTGCATGCTTTAATTCTGTAATTAAGTGTTTAAATTGGTTAAAGTCATTATATAAATGTTGGGTAATGATTATGTGTGAATTCGAGTAGAAATTAAGAAATTGGTAGAAATTGGCATGTTCTGCAATTTTTTCTGAACTCCCAGTTCTGTGTCTGGTACGCTGCGCTGCAGTGCCGGCTACCTGCCTATTTCCTGTGCCGCAGCGCCACCGCGCCGCAGCGCCATATCTCGAGCCGCAGCGCCACGGCGCCGTAGCGTTAAGAGTCCGGTCGCAGAGCTATCGCGCTGCAGCGCGAAGACCAAGTACAACAGTGGTGTCGTAGCGCCACTCTTCAGAAAGTTCAGAAATGGAATTTTTTAAAAATGATTAAGTCTAGCAATGTGTTAGTAACTTAATTAATGAACATGTAAAAATATTAAAAGTATAATGAAATGTTAAAATAGTTGTTTAACATGTAAATAACATAATTGCATGTGGATTGAATTATTGAATACATAATTAGCTTATTATTCATGAAGTGTAAATTATGTGAAAAAGTGGTAATTTGACTAAGTATAGTCAATATTCCAATTAGACAAAAGAATGAGTTTATGATGATTAGCTAAGTTGTAATTAACTGGTATTTGGAATGTGAATGGTATGTAGGATTATTTCAAAGAACGAGTTAATTAAGTGTAATCTACGCATGAGGCAAGTTTCCTAACCCTACTTGTTATCGTTATATAAGTTGATTAATTCACCTTTCTACATTGCGCACGTTCTCATTATTATTGATCAAGTCTGTTTTGTATATTAAAGTTTATTAATCTTTCAAGCATGATGCTGTTATACAATTCTTATTCCATTGTATACCTTTTGAGATTCTATTCAAGTTAAGTTATCAATTATTGTTAAACCTTGTTAGACTAGCGAACCCTTATTGATTCGACTAGTCCATAGTTGATGAGCGTTCTAAATTTTAGAACCCTTGTTGAATTATCCAAACCAAACTTCCGTTGGTGCGGACTCCGATGTCAAACTGAGATGAACAACCCTTTAATAGGGGATTTTTTTACGCTTTAGCGTTAATATATTGTGCACAGTATGGTACTAAGGGCTAATCCCCCTAAGTACGAGAAGAAAGGTCCATAGTCTTATGACTGTTAAAGGTTTCAAGCATAACCCTTGACAACCTAGGACATAGTTCAAGGTCTTATGACCCTCAGAAATTTCTTTTGATTCTTGTTATTCATTCTTGATTCAAAAGTTGAGCTTTTATATTCGAAGTTATTATTTTTCTCGCATGTTATTATTCGTTGTTTTATTGTTATACTTGTGGGCAATCATGCTCACTCTTGCGTAATAATAACATTGCAGTTAAGAACGAAAGAGCAAACGAACCTTCCACTAGTAAAGGCAAGGGCAAGCTTAGCAAGTAATGAAGATTGATTATTTATGTGGTTATGTAATGATAATTAGAATTGATGTTACTTAAGACTTATTTGTTTATGTTTCCGCACAGATGATTTAAGGTTAGAGTTACATGGGATTTATTTATTATGCAGTTGATGTAACCCCATAAGGGGAGATTTATTATTATTTCTATATATTGCATGGTTTGCATTTATTTATGGGTAGATATATGGATGATGTTGGTACAGTGAACACCAAATCCTGTGGAAATGGAAGTACCAGATTTGGGGGTATCACAGGTTGGTATCAAAGCTGTAGGTTATGAACCTTAGGTAGGGAAACAACCTTAGGTAATAGCCTTATAGGAAGAACATAGTGAAGGAAAAATCTTATCGAGTTCTAAGAGATGAATTCTTAATTCATTAAAGATAATAAAAGACTTTATGTGCTTATGTGTTTAAGTATGTGCTCACTAGTATGACTTAGTAACTAAAGCTTAAAATTATGTTGTCAGGATGTCAGATGTTGGAGGAGCTAGTCGAGCTGGGGAGGAGGAACCCCGAGTGCCTACTGAGGAGGAGCCCCGAGACATTCATGTTGTCAGGGAGTAGTTGATTTGGAGAGAGCTATCTCCATTGATCACTGTTGTTGGTCAGGAGCATGAGCCTGAGACTGATCCAGAGGAGGATCCTGAGGAGGAGGAAAAAGAAGAGGAGTTACCACCAAACTCCATCGATGCTGAGATGTAGGACGAGTTATATGATCGTAACGTAGAGTTATGTGACATTGTCCAGGATTTGACTGAGCGGACGATTATTCAGCAAATTACCATCGAGCAGAAGGAGAGGGAGATTGTAACTCTTCACACACGTGTGGGAAACGTGGAGTGGGATTTAGTTCACGAGAAGGGTCAAAACGAGGAGAAGTCTGAAGAAATAGAGAAGTTAAAGAAGGAACTGAAGGAGAGCTCAGAGAGGCTGATCATAGCAGAGGAGGGCTGGGTTAGAGAATCACGCCGTGCTGATCTTGCTGAAAGGGATTGTCATGTAAAGAAGGCTAAGCTTGGAGAGACATACTCTACACTTAATAATGCAATGGATGAGGCCTAGGATCGAGTTTTGAGGTACCCAATCCAGTTTGAAGGTCTACCATCATACACGCTGGATTGCATAACGAGGTCTTGCATCATAGAAGAGGAACGTAGCAAGGCTATTCGGCACCTTAACAGGCAGTGATAGTATTTGTTTAATTATGTGAAAAACTTATATGGTTTTTAGATGTAAATTTAGACGTGTTTATGAACGAATGAATATTTTAATATTTGAAATCTTGTGGATTCTTTATCTCGGGATAGTTGATGTAAATAGCAGTGATGCTATCGTTTGATGTTAAAACTTTTGATTTGAATAAATATATCAAGTTGTTTGAGATAATGTGTTAAGTGATTATGTTAAATTGTTGAGTTAAGCCTTAACTATTTAGAGAATTTAATAAAGATCTAATAAGCGTATATTCTTAATAGAAATATGCTGCCAAGAAGAAGACAAAACCGTCAACCAGCTCAGGAAGAGTCAACGAATAATAACAATAACGCCAATACTAATCCCGCCCAACAATTAGTGAACTTACTAGCTGGAGCAATGAATAATCAACCTCAAGCTCCACCGAATATTTCGTTTAAGGATTTCAAGGTGGTGGGATCGCCAGAGTTTAAAGGTTCCATGAACCCGATCGAAGCTCAGACTTGGGTTATGGAGATGGAGAAGGTTTTTGAGGTCGCAAGAGTCGGAGAGGTCTAGAAGACCACTTTTGCAACGTTTATGCTAAAATCTGAAGCCAATATTTGGTGGCAAGCAAACAAGGTCCGTGTTGGAGAAGGTATGATAACCTAGGAAAGGTTCAAGGAGATATTTTTCGAGATGTATTTCCCGACTACCTCGCAGAACCAATTGGAGGTTCAGTTTCTAGAATTGAAGCAAGGGAATATGTCTGTATCAGATTATGCGACTAGATTCAACGAATTGGCAAGGTTCACCACGTATCAAGTGCACACGGATGAGGGAAAAGCAAGAAGGTTCGAACAAGGACTAAAGCCGTGGTTGTACAGTAAGGTGTCGATATTTTAGTTGAAGACATTCGTCGGGGTACTTGAGAAAGCCATACTCGCTGAAGGTGGAAGCGATGCGGTAACCAAATACAATCAGGATCAGAAGAAGAAGAAGAATGAAAGTGAAGGAAATAACAAGGCTAGTGGAAGTACTATAGGAAGAGGTAATAATAATCAGAAGAGAAGGTGGTTTGACAACACATCAACCAGAAACCAGCAAGGAGGTCAGAAGAAAAGGATTGAAGCGTGCTCGACCTGCGGGAAAGCTCATTTGGGAGTGTGTATGAAGGGTAAACGTGTGTGCTACAATTGTGGTCAGGAAGGCCACATAGCACCAAACTGTTCGAACCCAAAGAAGGGTGCATGTTTCACTTATGGCTCAAAGGATCATCTGGCAAGGGACTGTCCCAAGAAGGAATCTGGAGGGACGAGTTCAGGAGGAAATAGAGGAAACGCCGGTGGAAGCACTCTGACTATCGCAGGACCAACCGCAACCAACCGACCGACTGCCAGAACTTTCAACATGACGGTGCAGGATGAAGTGCAGTCGCGTGATATGGTGTCAGGTATCATTCCGATCAATAGAGTTAATGCTTATGTATTATTTGATTCGGGTGCTACTTGTTCATTTATATCCGATGACTTTGCTAAGAATTTATAATTGCCTAAGGATGAGTTAGAATACCCCATGAACATAGAAATCGCGAATAGAGAAATAATCCCTGTTAAGTACGTACATAAGAACTGTAGAGTGGATATTAAGGGTATTATCATGAACGTAGATCTTATCCCTATTCGACTTGGGGAATTTGATGTTATCTTGGGAATGGACTGGTTATTCAATTACGGGGCGGTAATTGATTGCCAAAAGAAGCGTATTAACCTTATGACTTCGTCAAAGGTTGTGTTTTTTAATAGCAAGTCGCCTAGACAAGCGAGTTATCTGACGATGATGCAGGCCAGGAAGTTGTTACGACAAGGATGTGTAGGATATTTAGCTTACATAGTTGACAGTCGTAAAGAGAATCCAAAAATAGAAGAGATACCAATAGTGAGAGATTTCACAGACGTATTTCTGGACGATTTGTCAGGACTTCCGCCAGATAGAGAGGTCGAATTTGTGATCGATTTAGCGCCAGGAACTGCTCCAATAT
This sequence comes from Panax notoginseng, assembly GCA_016801055.1. Classification (NCBI taxonomy): domain Eukaryota; kingdom Viridiplantae; phylum Streptophyta; class Magnoliopsida; order Apiales; family Araliaceae; genus Panax; species Panax notoginseng. The sequence goes on along the minus strand of CM029015.1, from coordinate 64,556,539 downwards.
CGAAGGCACCATACCGAATGACGCCGGTAGAAATGAAAGAATTGATAACTACAAGAATTATTGGACAAGAAGTACATTCAACTGAGTGTATCGCCGTGGGGAGCACCGGTGTTGTTTGTAAAGAAGAAAGACGGGACAATGCGGCTTTGCATCGATTATAGAGAACTGAATAAGGTCACGATTAAGAATAGATATCCATTACCGAGGATCGATGATCTGTTTGATCAATTGAAGGGAGCAAGATACTTTTCAAAGATAGACTTGAGGAGTGGTTATCATCAACTGAAGGTGAGACCAAAGGAGACAGCGTTCAGAACACGATATGGTCACTACAAATTTTTAGTAATGTTGTTTGGTTTAACGAATGCTCCTGCAGCATTTATGGGACTAATGAATGGTGTGCTCAAGCCGTTTTTGGACAAGTTCATAGTGGTATTTATAGATGATATTTTGGTATATTCAAAAACCAAGGAAGAACATAAAGAGCATTTGAGATTAACGTTGGAAGTGTTGAGAAGGGAGAAGTTGTATGCCGAGTTTTTGAAATGCGAATTTTGGAACGAGCGGGTGCAATTTCTTGGTCACGTGATCGATAAAAACAGAATTTCGGTAGATCCATCCAAAGTCGAAGCTGTGATTAACTGTGATCAGCTGAAGACGCCGTCGGAAGTAAGAAGTTTTCTTGGATTGGCAGGTTATTATAGAATGTTCATTAATGACTTTTCCAAGATCGCAACTCCGTTAACGAATTTAACTCGAAAAGCTGTGAAATTTGTTTGGACAGAGAAGTGTGAGGAAAACTTTCAAGAATTGAAGAAGAGGTTGAGTTCAGCACCTGTGTTGTCTCTTCCGGACGATACAAGAAATTTTGCGATTTATAGTGATGCGTCGCATAAGGGACTTGGCTGTGTGCTTATGTAGAACGGTAGAGTCATTGCGCATGCATCAAGACAATTGAAAGATTACGAGAAGGGGTATTCGACCCATGACTTGGAGTTAGCTGTAGTGGTTTTCACTTTGAAAATTTGGAGGCACTATCTCTTCGGGGAGAAGTGTGAAATATATACAGACCACAAGAGTCTAAAATATATTTTTACATAGAAAGAATTGAATATGCGCCAAAGAAGGTGGTTGGAATTACTTAAGGACTACGATTGTGATATTTTATACCATCCGGGTAAGGCAAACGTGGTTGCCGATGCCTTAAGTAGAAAGGGTCGGGAGAAGTTGATGATGTTGACCGCTCAGGAGGAGCTAATTTCAGAAATAGAGAAACTGGAGCTGGAAGTAAAGTATCCTATGGAAATTGATGAGAAGCTATTTCAGATGCAATCTGGTACAACCCTACTGGATAAAGTTAAGGAGGCTCAACTTCAGGACGATGAATGCAAAAAGGTGATAAGGAAGATATCTGAAGGAACTGAACTGAGATTTAAGATGGATAAAGAAGGAATACTAAGATTCGAGAACAGAATTTGGGTACCACCAATAATAGACATTAAGGAAGACATTTTGAGCGAGGCTTATAGCTCACGATATTCGATTCACCCTGGTAGTACTAAGATGTACCAAGATCTTTGACAACATTTCTGGTGGCCTAATCTAAAACGAGATGTTCTAGAGTGTGTTGCCAAATGTCTAACCTGTCAGAAAGTGAAAGCAGAACATCAGAGACCGAGTGGGTTGCTACAACCGCTAGAGATCCCGTAATGGAAATAAGAATATATTACAATGGACTTCGTGGTTGGCCTTCCGACGACTCAAAAAGGCTACGACGCAGTATGTGTTATCGTTGACCGACTGACAAAATCCGCGCACTTCCTTCCAATCAAAATCAGATTCAATTTAGATCAGTTGGAAAAGTTATACGTAAAAGAGATTGTTTCGAGGCACGGATTACCGGTTTCAATTATTTCAGATAGGGATCCGCGCTTCATATCAAACTTCTAGAAACGTCTTCAGGAATGCATGGGTACGCAATTACGAATGAGTACAGCTTATCACCCTCAAACAGACGGACAGAGCGAGAGAACGATTCAAACATTAGAGGATATGATAAGAGCCTGTGTGATGGACTTTAAAGAAAATTGGGATGATCACCTACCGTTAGTAGAGTTCTGCTACAACAACAGTTACCACGCTAGTATTGACATGCCACCTTATGAAGCGTTATACGGAAAAAAGTGCAGAACTCCGCTTTACTGGGATGAAGTTGGCGAAAGACAATTACTAGGCCCGAAATTGGTACAATAAACAGCAGAAATAGTCAAAGTGATCCGAACAAGATTGACAACAGCTCAAGATAAACAGAAGAAGTACGCAGATCCACACCATAAAAATGTTGAGTTCGAACCAGGTAGTTATGTGTTCTTAAAGGTTTCTCCCTGGAAAGGAAAGATCAGGTTTGGAAAGAAAGGAAAATTAAGCCCAAGATTCATTAGACCCTTCGAAGTTCTGAGAAGGGTCGGAGAAGTTGCTTATGAGGTTATCTTACCTCCAGCTCTAGAGAATGTCTACAACGTTTTCCATGTCTCAGTCCTACGACTGTACAAACCCGATTACAAGCACGTCATTGAATATGAACCCCTACATTTCGACAAGGACTTATCTTACGAAGAAATTCCTGTTCAAATTGTCGACCAAAAAGAACAAATTATGAGAAATAAAGTAATACCTTCTGTTAAGGTAATTTGGAGGAACCACAACGCTGAAGAAGCTACGTGGGAACTTGAAGAGAATATGATGAAGAATTATCCACATTTATTTACCTAGATTTTTATAAGCGATTCTGGGGACAGAATCTTTGTAAGAGGGGGGGGGAGAATGTAACAGGTCGAATTTATTGAGTCGTGATTTTAGGGACAGAATCCTTTTAAGGGGGGAAAGATGTGACGAACGAGATTTTTTAAAATTAATTTTAATATTTATTCAATTAAATAAATATTTTTCAATAATTTAATTATTGGATTAAATAATTATTTGATGCAATTATGGTAGATTAATTTAATTATATGTGTTATATTTATTAAATTAATGTGGAGAATATTTATTATTCAAAGTATGTATTTATGTGAGCTCATTGAATTAAAAAGGAATATTTAATAAGCCTAATGTTATTTTAATTAATTAAAGATTTAATAATTTAATGTAATTAATTAATGAGAAACGTAATTATATGATTATGTGAATTTATGATAAATTATTATATTTAATTTAATTTAAATTAAATAAGATATTTGAATTATTGTGTATGTGTGTGACATGATTTAAACTATATAATAAAAGAGTTATTAAATTAAATGAGAATAAGCCTTTTAAGGCTAGCCAAACATGGCACTAGTAGAGGTTGAGGGAAGTTAACCCATGATGGGTAACTGACCACAACACGCCAGTTTATTTAAAACGACGTCTTCTTTTCTCTTATTATTTTACTAAGTCTAGAGAATTCTCAAAGAGAGTTTGTCAGATATAATTAAAGTATTGAGAAGGAAATTAAGAGTGGGTGATTGAAGAAACATCTGAGTTTTCTAATATTCACTTTATACTCTGGGTAAATTATTCAAACCAAATTCTATTTTACGTTGTTTGAGTTTTATGAAAATGGCTTTCATTCATCCTGTAAAGTCTCTGTAATTGGGAAATTATGTTATTATATGGATATATGTAATAATACGAGTAACATAACATGTTTTATATATATATATATATATATATATATATATATATATATATATATATATATATATAATGCATGATTCCATATCATAACTTTCATAATACGATGACTTGTTATTTCAAAATTTACATAGTTTGGGTTTTGGCCTTATGGCCCTTATACGTAATTTTAGTATGTCAAACATAAATATTTTCGTAAAATTTACACTCGTATATTATTATGCATGTTGATATGAAGAGACCAAAGTTTAAATGAACGGATTTAGTGTTATAACGAATCCGTAGTGTCAATTTTTATATTTTGTTTTCAAACCTTCAAGAACATCAAGAACAGTGGAAGTTGCATGCTTTAATTCTGTAATTAAGTGTTTAAATTGGTTAAAGTCATTATACAAATGTTGGGTAATGATTATGTGTGAATTATATCATGTGGGTATGTCTAAATTCGAGTAGAAATTAAGAAATTGGTAGAAATTGGCATGTTCGGCGATTTTTCGCGAACTGCCATTTCTGTGTCTGGTACGCGGCGCCGCAACGGCAACTACCTGCCTATTTCCCGCGCCGCAGCGCCAAGAGTCCGGCTGCAGTGCTATCGCGTCCTAGCGCGAAGACCAAGTATTGTAACGAATGAGTGGTTTGAATTGTGATTCTGGGGAAAGAATCCTTATAAGAGGGGAATGATGTAACATTCCAAAATTTTAGAATTTTAAATGTAATTTATAAATATTTATTAATTTATATAAATATTTATTGGATGTGTTATTGATTAATACATATTTGTATTTTTTTAATTTGATTTAAGTTGGTTAATTATTTGTTAAATAATTAATTAATAAGTTAAGGAAATTATTATTATAGTGATATTTTAATTTGATGGATAATTAGTGGTATTGAGTTATGTGATTAAATAATTTAATTAATAAATTATTATTTAAATTAATTAATTAAGTATGAAAACTTAATTAATTAGAAGTGTGACAAATAACTATATTATAAGTGGTTACTAAAATAAATTAAAGTAGTTTTAATTTATTTTGTCAAACAAGGCTTAAATATATTAAGTCTTTAATTTTAAAGAGTTTTTGCCAAACGGAGCCTATGGCTTTTTGATTTTTAAATTTGATTTATTAATAATATAAATTAAATTAAACAAAATATAAATAATATATAATATATTTGGTAACTGATAGTTTAATAGGATCATTAGTATATGGCAGTTACGTTTGGGTTTTAAACGTTTGAAAAGTGCGTTGGTTTTTAGTTTAGGTATTTTGTTTTTGGCTTAAGCCTAAGAAAAATAGAAGTTTGTCTAAAAAAAGTTCAGAGAGAGTTTGAGATAGAAAGGGCTGTGATTCCCAAAATAAGTTCTGAGTTCGTCAAAGCTATTTGATTAACAAGTGTTGTCTGAGCAATTTAAATGGTATGAATTTTGGGGTCGTTACAGTTGGTATCAAAGCTGTAGGTTATAAACCTTAGGTAGGAGTATCGTAGGCTATAACCTTAGAGAAGAGAGGTGAAGATAATGAACGAATAAGCTCAAATAGAGTTTGAACAATAAGGGATTAAAACTTGCGTGAAAGGATTCAAAGAAGAATCTCGCAGAGTTATAAGGAATATAAATGTGGGGTTACCCAACTCCAATAATAAGGATGTAAGGTGATAATAAATAGACAATGTCTATAAAAAGATAATGATAAAGAAGTTATGAATAGAGAGTTATGTCTAATTATGGTGCAATTGTACTCTTTAGTAGTTGATGAATGGTATCTGGGCTAAACGATTCCTTCATAGAGCAGAGGTATATACGAACTAGAAACTCGAAACCTAGTTTGTTGGTTGTTTGTCAGAAACCACTCAGCGTACCATACTGAAACTGTTAGAGACTTGATGTGTACCAAGTGTAGAGAATGGATGTGTATGATGAAAGTGTAGAACTCGAATGAAATGTAAAGCGATGTAAATGAAGTTAGAATTCTTAAAGGAAGAATTGTTATATAAACAAGAAGATTCAAAGAAGAATCTTGAAGATATAAAGATAAGAAATGGGAGTTTCCTAACTCCAATAGCCAAGATAACGAATAATGTCGTAAATGATGAAAAAGAGAAAGAATGAGGATCGTAAAACAAAACGATCACGAGTTAACAAAAGAATTTTAAGAGAGATGATTATAGAATAAGGTCACGACGTGATCTGTTTAAGTTATAAAAGAAAGATGGTCTGTAATTTTTGAATGATTATAACTTAATGTTATGAAGATGGTGTACTATGAAATAGTACGAGATAACTCATGAGGAGTTATAGATGATGTGATACGAGGAATTCGTATCGAGCAAAGAGCAAGTTAAAAGAAAGATAGAGTTAGGTGGGATTTCAATTGAGAACTCATGTGATGGCTGAGTTGTACAAACCTTTGTATGGGTGACGGTTTTGTGCTTGCACTCAGTTTATCACAATGATAATCATTGGAATGTTTGTGTCGCGCTATTTGCTATATGCATATTGAGAAGGTGATTCTTTTCTCATGTGTATAACAGATAGGTAGAGTATAGTTAGAGAATATTATAAGGTAAGTGCGAGTTCTTAAAACTCATACTTATGGTAGGTTCGTGACTCATAATTATATGATATGTTTTTGAACCCCTCAGCGAATGGACGCCTATGGTCTGACTATGATAAGTTCTTAAACTCATATGATTGTGGCAAGTTCCTGAACTCATAACGTGTGGTAAGTTTGATGAACTAGGGTATGATTAAGTGTGAATGGAGTATTGAGGATGATAGGAATAGATAGACCTATTAAGCAATGGATCATTATAGAAAGTGGAGTTGATGGTGGAAGCATAGGTATTCTAAATCTACTAGCTATGCTAGACTTTCGAAATTTATTGACTTCGTGCTGATGTTTACACTTTTATTTTCTTGAAAAACATTGGATCAAATGATGGAACCAATGAGTTTTAACAACAATACTGTTATTCGTATGTCTATGCTAATTACTTCGGCTAGACAAAAATGATTTGCAATATATCAAAATGTATTTTATATCATTAATGCATCATGTAACCTGGTGCAAAGATGATAAAAACGATGGAGTCATCAATGCAGTATTACCTAGTGTTGGAGGTGATCTAAGGATCGTCAGCCCACTATGGTATGACGTAGTATGATAAAGTCACCAAGTGACGGAATCCTCAACGAACTGTAAATACAGTGCGGTATCATGACATCATAAAAAGATTTTTGAGATTTCTTTAAGATATGAGAATACATATGTATGTATGTATATGTATATTTTGGTTAATGTCCGAGTTATTGTAGAGGTCTATGCTATTTGATTAAGCTAGACAAATATTGAAAGATGTACATGAAATTCAAGAGTTTCTTGAGAAGTTACGCCAAACCAAATTGTTTTGGTACGGATTCAGATGTTGAAAAGCTGAGATGAACAACCCCTTTATAGAGGATTACGCGGAGGGTTTGAGATGTTTGTGTACAATACATTGTACGAAGGGCTGATCACCCTAAGTACGAGGAGTCCCTATAGTCTTATGACTGTTAAAGTTTAAGTTGAAAGATTACTTATAACTATGGACATATGCATAGCGTTTAAATGTTTGTGCACAATACATCGTACAAAGGGCTTAACACCCCAAGTCCTTATAGTCTTATGACCGTTAAAGTTGAAGTTGAAAGATTACTTGCAACTGTGGGCATAGTTCGTGGTCTTATGACCCTCAACATAATTTGGAATCTTTTAAATTCCTGAGTAATTCATACTACTTCGCAATTATTGAACAATTGTGGAAGATTCTTGTTATTCTGTAAGATGGAAGTGAAAAAGGAAAGTATTCCTTATAAAGAAGCGAGTCGTAGAATACGACACTGAATGATGAATATGTTGAATAAGTGAGAAAATAGATTTTGAAGTGAGAAATAAATGAGTTATCAAAGAATAATGTTAAACTTTTAATAGAAAAGTTAATAATTGTAGAATGATATTTGTGAAAAGAAGTAGTTATAGAACCCAAGGAATGAATATAGTATTAACGTAAAATCTACTTTGATAGATGAATGAATAAATATTAATAAATAAAATTTCGAGGACGAAATTCTTAGAAGAAATGGTGAATGTAATATCCCGAGTGTTGATGATAACGATTCTTAGAAAAGGAAATGAATGGGCTAAAAGATATATAATACTCAAAATATAATTGAGTTCAAATGAAGGTTATGAAATGAAACCTAAAATTTGTTAAGGTAACGAATGTAGTAGGAAATATAAAATCTATATTTAGATAAAATAATGAAAGAATACTCTGAGTTATTTGTTTAATTTGTGTCTTCGATTCTGGGGACAAAATCTTTGTAAGTAGGGAAGATTGTAACGAATGAGTGGTTTGAATTGTGATTCTGGGGACAGAATCCTTATAAGAGGGGAATGATGTAACATTCCAAAATTTTAGAATTTTAAATGTAATTTATAAATATTTATTAATTTATATAAATATTTATTGGATGTGTTATTGATTAATACATATTTGTATTTGTTTAATTTGATTTAAGTTGGTTAATTATTTGTTAAATAATTAATTAATAAGTTAAGGAAATTATTATTATAGTGATATTTTAATTTGATGGATAATTAGTGGTATTGAGTTATGTTATTAAATAATTTAATTAATAAATTGTTATTTGAATTAATTAATTAAATATGAAAACTTAATTAATTAGAAGTGTGACAAATAACTATATTATAAGTGGTTATTAAAATAAATTAAAGTAGTTTTAATTTATTTTGCCAAACAAGGCTTAAATATATTAAGTCTTTAATTTTAAAGAGTTTTCGCCAAACGGAGCCTATGGCTTTTGGATTTTTAAATTTGATTTATTAATAATATAAATTAAATTAAACAAAATATAAATAATATATAATATATTTGGTAACTGATAGTTTAATAGGATCATTAGTATATGGCAGTTACGTTTGGGTTTTAAACGTTTGAAAAGTGCCTTGGTTTTTAGTTTAGGTATTTTGTTTTTGGCTTAAGCCTAAGGAAAATAGAAGTTTGTCTGAAAAAAGTTCAGAGAGAGTTTGAGATAGAAAGGGATGTGATTCCCAAAACAAGTTCTGAGTTCGTTGAAACTATTTGATTAACAAGTGTTGTCTGAGCAATTAAAAGGTATGTTGCATAATCTTTACACGTATATATGTTTTACAGTATAATGCTTAAAGTATATATTCTTGAAATTCACCGTGTATAAGGTTTTTACAAAAATTGTATGTAAACCATATTTTTATAATTGGTTATGATTTTACATGTATTTGTAATTTAAACTAGCATATATATATATATATATATATATATATATATATATATATATATATATATATATATATATATAGTTATGTATGTATGTATGCATGCTAATTACGTATTAAAGGAAGGGAATTTATTTTTACAGTGAACACATGTGTTGCAGTGATTTGTAGGAGTACCATAATTAGTAATTGATTTGTATGCTAATTATGAAATTGAACTGTGATTATATGAGTTGGGTAAGAATTAAATAGGATATAGTTAGAATAAATCAAATTGTTTTCTACCTATGATCACAGTGCTTACTGTGTTAACAATGGAGTTTTGGGTTTTAAAATTTTGGTTTCAAAGATAAACAGTTTTCTAAAATTATTGTTTAGTGGTTTAAACTAGTATATGCATGTTGGGTAGTGTGTATATGTATAATTTATATAAGTTATACATGTTAATTGGGGTTAATTGCTGTTAAAAATAAAGACAGTAGCTTTGTTATGTTCTTCGTGGTTGGGTTCTACAAGTTTCGGCGCCTCAGCGCCAAAATTTGAGCCCCAGCGCCAAAATTCTCGCCCCGGCGCCAAAATTCACGCCCCAGCGCCAAAAGTTGGCGCCCCAGTGCTGAAATTCGCGCCCCAGCGCTCAGATTACGGAGATTTAAGATCACAACTTCACTTATTGCTTCATTTAAGTTAACACACTTCTCATCAATTATTCTCGATCCTGAATTTTTAATCAAGAACACTAAATCAGATAAAACCACCTCTCGATGCATAATACTCATACTCACTTAAATCCACAGATGATAGAATTAAGCAAGACACCCTAATTAACTAATCAACTATATCTCTATGTGAATTACAATTAAAAAGCATTTAAAGCACAAGTTCTCTATAAGATTACATATGGCGTAAAGGCATATCTCTATCCTAAACACGAATCATGAATTCCATCTATACAGAAATCACAAACACATGCTATCATGATCAGATCTAAATCTAAACTTCATCTCTCGAGTTCATATAGATTATCACGATAATTGTTAGCTAGGTATTTAAGCAATTAAGTCCAAATCACAATAGACAATCCTCACAATAGAACATAATAATTGATAACAAAGCATATTAAAATAAACTACACAGTAAGATCCATTGTAATCTCAAACAAAGAATTAGTTCATGATTATTGAATTAAAACTAAGAATCCACAATTGAATACACATTAAAAGACAAAGATAGAAGAAGATAAGAAGATATAATCTGTTGTCTGTAGATTTGATGCTTCCTCCTTGCTACTACTTTGAATCTTCAATGGTCTCCAAGTTGCTTCAATCTCCAAATCTCATAAGAACTAAAGTTTTGGTCCTAATCTACTCTACTATAATCTAATGGAATCCTCTATCACTCTAATCTAATCTCCCCCTAATACTTGTGAATCTGCTCTTTTTATAAGTCTCTTTATATGTCTTTTAAGTCCTTTTGGAAGTCCTTGAGTCAATCGGATCGAACCAATCCTTCTTGAACTCAAATTTGGCCAAAATATGAGTTTTTTGCGCGTACCCCCGCCCCGACAGTGGTCTAGCCTTGTAAAGGGCCCACCCCGGTGGGGGTCCCTACTGTTTTCCAGCTGGTATGCCCGCCCGGCGGGGGTTTTGTGAAGGAAAAGCTCGCCCCGGCGGGGGTACCTTTTTTGCTCTGACGTCGTTTGGGAAAACGGCCATAACTTGTGATCCAGGAAGAGTTACGAGGCCTGCCACATATCAAATCGAAGATATCGACGAGCTCTACAACTTACATTCTTTCAAAATTAATAGATGCAGATTGGATCAAGGTGGAAATCGGGGATAAAGTAGATGCTATGTAAATGTCAAGCACGACAACTCTTAGCTTTGATTTTTGTTGATAAAAATGCCATAACTCTCGCATCCGAACTCCGATTGGGATGATTCAAGATATTCCAAAAAGCTAAGAAAAAGATATACAGTATACTCCAAGTTCCAAGCCAAGAACATGTATCCAACTTGATGTTAAAAGTATTTCAATATTCCCTTCTTGCATTTGCTTCCGTATTTTGGTCCAAAAGATGTCTGAATTGCTTTCCCTTGCTTTTTCATGCCAATGTTATGTCATAGCCTGCAAAATATCATAAAATATATGAAAAATAACTAAGAAACATGAATATAAGCAAATAATTCAAGTAATAAATACCAGATAAGTTGGTATAAAACCTACTTATCAAATACCCCAAACTTAAACCGTTGCTTGTCCTTAAGCAAAAACACAAAACTGCAATGCTATGCAATGCAACTAATCTACATGCCTACGAATCCAGCAGTAATGACAGAAACAAGTCTATTCAACCGGCCTTAGAAAAATCAAGTAAACACGATAATACATCATATCAAAACAAATCATTAACTTCCCGGTCAATCATCAAATCTTAGACTGTTATCACTAATATAGTGCGTGTGTGCTCCACAACCATGTTAACTGATATAAAATCAAATTTAACACATAACAAGTCTCTTCGAAGGCATCATACAGTGTAAACTCAAGAAATCCAAAAATAAGCTAGTTCTAACTAAAATCAAATAATTACCAATATCGAGGGTCAACATGGGATACTTATGCTTTATTTTTCATCTACGGGGGCTTTTTACACTTATTTCCCATTTTATTCATTTTTTTATGTACACGTAGCTATGCAATGTCTTATTCCCTTAGGCTTTTCAATGCTACCTTAACGAGCTTTCGACTAACGACTCCCAGACCATTAAGACCTTAGGGCGCTAGGTGTAAAGACAATCCCCTCGGGCTTACTTATTCAAGTAACAAAGGCCACAAAACTAGACAAACACGCCATGGTGTTTATTCATACTTTTTTGTTCTTTTTTCTTTCTTTTTTTTTCTTCTTTTTTTTATAGCTTATATACCCCAAATATTCCCCCAAACTTAGGTTCTTGTCTAACTTTAGCCATCACTACTTATTTTTGTCACTCTTTCATTCAAACTAGCATTATCTTTTAGAAACTCATTATGTATCAATTTAAACTCAATCAATCAACAAGTTGTTTTTACTGTGTTATCCTTATTATACCAGTTTCAAACAGAAAAAGACTCAATTTAGATCAACAAATCACATCAAAGCTCTAATAGTCAGTACTATAATTGTCTACTCAATTCCAATTTCATCATTGGTCAAAATACACTTAAATTATCTAACAACTGGATTCATGCAAATGAACATAGTAACTAACTAATATATTTGAGTTTTTTTATTATTTTTTTACAAGAAACTGCATATAATGCTATTCAAACTATACTACTATGCAACTACTTATGCAGTTGTACTACATGAATGCAAACATAATGAACCTAAACTAAATTAACAACATATGCAAAATAACATAAACATGAAACTAAACATGCAATAATGAACTAAACTAAACTCCCCCAAACTTAGCAATTACAATGTCCTCACTATAAGAATATAGCGATAAGTAGAAGATAACTTCCCTGCAATCAACTAAGCATGAGGTGATGGTGGCGATGGCGGCAATGATCATTTTCCTATCCATTGAACCTCCAATACTTGCAATGAAGAGAGACAACATGGATTAGAATAGAACTTTGGAATATAACGTGATTCCTATCTACTAAATAAACTAGGAAAGCATATAAATATAAAAAAAATTCCTGGGTTGCCTCCCAATCAGCGCTTGATTTATAGTCTTTTAGTCTGACTTTGTCTGGTCAACGCTATCCAATTCCTCTTCGGTAATTGAGGGACCCTCCATCCATCGAAAATAATGTAGCTTTTGGTAGGTTCGCGTTTGTGATGGCTATCGAATTAAAGTCACCTAGCATGCTTTGTTTAGATAAGTGACAAATTATGAATGTTAAATAACTAGGTGCTTTGTCATCCGTTAAGTCTATAATTCGATTGGGGCTTTGACGATTGGTAAGCACAATGGGCTCTTCTTCTATCCTCTCCTCATCCCACCATAGCTTTACATTTGTACTAGCTCTCATGTCATAAAGAGCCTTACAGACGACATGACTACCAAGCGGGCACGGTTTTGCAGATCTAACTGGACCCTTGATCTTTGGCGGAGAAGGAACTTGGGGTACTAATAACATCGGCTCATCCTCGTTGGTGCTCATAGTTAGTTCTTCACCGACCTTATTTTCATTATCCCCACATGTCTCCTCTTTTTCAACATCTCGTGTCTCATCCTGTTGTAGATTTGGCTCGGTCACTTCATCAATCTCGGAATCCTCGTCATAACACCAATAGTTTTGAGGACAATTGTTCAAGACTTTGAGCATTTGATATATCTGGTTCTACAGATTTTGAATTGACATCTCTTGATTAATCCTTCTCTCCTCATTTGATGCTACGAACTGTGATAACAATTCCTCCAATCTCGAATTATCGGTCTTAGTTTTGGAGTCCATGTATTGAGGACCATGAGTTGAAGTGGTGATGAGTTGTTCCATCTAGTGCTGAAAATTGTGGCTCGATATTTCTTGACTCATCATCCTCTCCTCTTGGTTTGCTATGACCTTTGACAGTAATTCCTCCAACTTTGACTTTTCTTCTTTTAATGGAGGTTGATATGAGAATTGCGGCGTGTATGTTGGATTTGGAGTAGAGTATTGATCTTGATAATTATAGCTCCATGAAGAATCCAGGTGATACCCCCAAACTTGATGATAACTAGGATAAGAATAGTTGTCGAGGTAGTTACCACCATACTGTAACGGCCCAAGACTGATGGTGCATTGATGACTCAGATGATTACCAGCACAATAATTGCACGTAACTGCTATCCTTAGAATACGTTGGGTTGCAACAACGTCCAACCTCCTCGAAAGTTTCTCAAGTTGTGCTAATAATGCCGAAAAGGCATTGAGTCCATCAATTCCTGTGTCCCATGGCTGTGTCATATTCGAATAAGGCCATTGATAATTGCCTCCAGCCATGGTACATGAAAAAGAAAGAAAATTAGGGAGAGAATTAAATAAAAAGTAAAAAAAATGTTTAAATTAAGACTAATTTGATTGAAGCTAATATTGGCAAAAAAAATATTAAACTAATTCCCCGGCAACGGCGCCAAAAACTTGTTGGGTAATTTCTAATTACGCACAACACGCAAGTATACGTGGTCAACAAGTAATAAAGTGAAAGTAGAGTATCGTTCCCACGAGGAATTATTTAATAAAAATCACCAAGTACTAACCCGCAACCAACTCAATCCTTTTTAAACTAATGAATTTCAAATTATATAAATTAAATTATTTAATTACACTAATTCTAATTACAACTAATTAAAAATTAGATTACGGAGATTTAAGATCACAACTTCACTTATTTCTTCATTTAAGTTAAGACACTTCTCATCAATTATTCTCTATCCTGAATTGTTAATCAAGAACACTAAAGCAGATAAAATCACCTCTCGATGTATAATACTCATACTCACTTAAATTCACAGATGATAGAATTAAGCAAGACACCCTAATTAACTAATCCACTATATCTCTATGTGAATTACAATTAAAAAGCATTTAAAGCACAAGTTCTCTATAAGATTACAAATGGCGTAAAGGCATATCTCTATCCTAAACACGAATCATGAATTCCATCTATGCAAAAATCACAAACACATAATATCATGATCAGATCTAAATCTAAACTTCATCTCTCGAGTTTATATAAATTATCACAGTAATTGTTAGCTAGGCAATTAAGCAATTAAGTCCGAATCACAATAGACAATCCTCATAATAGAACATAATAATTGATAACGAAGCATATTAAAATAAACTACACAATAAGATCCATTGTAATCTCAAACAAAGAATTAGTTCATGATTATTGAATTAAAACTAAGAATCCACAATTGAATACACATTAAAAGACAAAGATAGCAGAAGATAAGAAGATATAATCTATTGTTTGTAGATTTGATGTTTTCTCCTTGCTCATACTTTGAATCTTCAATGGTCTCCAAGTTGCTTCAATCTCCAAATCTCATAAGAACTAGAGTTTTGGTCCTAATCTACTCCATTCTAATCTAATGGAATCCTCTCTCTCTAATCTAATCTCCCCCTAATCCATGTGAATCTCCTCCTTTTATAAGTCTTTTTATATGTCTTTTAAGTCCTCTTGGAAGTCCTTGAGTCAATCGGATCGAACCAATCCTTCTTGGACTCAAATTTGGCCAAAAATGAGTTTTTTGCGCGTACCCCCGCCCCGGCGAGGGTCTAGCCTTGTAAATGGCTCACCCCGGCGGGGGTCCCTACTATTTTCCAGCTGGTATGCCCACCCATGTGGGGGTTTTGTGAAGGAAAAGCCCGCCCCAGCGGGGGTACCTTTTCTACTCTGACGTCTTTTGGGAAAACGACCATTACTTTTGATCCAGGAAAAGTTACGAGGCCAGTCACCTATCAAATCGAATATATCGACGAGCTTTACAACTTTTATTCTTTAAGAATTAACAGATTCGGATTGGGTCAAGATGGAAATCCAGCATGTAGTAGATGCTATGTAAATGGCAAACACGACAACTCTTAGCTTTGATTTTTGTTGATAAAAAGGCTATAACTCTCGCATCCGAACTCCGATTGGGACGATTCAAGATGTTTCGAAAAGCTAAGAAGAAGATATACAGTATACTCTAAGTTCCAAGCCAAGAACATACATCCAACTTGGTGTTAAAAGTTCTTCAATCTTCCTTTCTTACATTTACTTGCGTGTTTTGGTCCAAAAGATGGCCGAATTGCTTTTCCGTGCTTCTTCATGCCAATGTTATGTCATAGCCTACAAAATATCCTAAAATATATGAAAAGTAACTAAGAAACATGAATATAAGCAACTAATTCAAGTAACAGATACCAGATAAGTAGGTATAAAACCTACTTATCATATATTCATCATGTAATCATTCATCTTTGCACTACATGCCAAAGATATTCAGTTATATCATCATTTAGGACTGAGGATGATGAAAAATATCTTAAAGAAAATGAATCTAGTGAGTTAAAAGGACAAAGATTAGGGATTCATGCTTCAGTTTATCCAAGTTCAAAAAATACTCCATAATAATCAATTGTGGGGCAAAAATTCAAGAATGAAGATCAAAATATAGATTCAATCAAAGATAGTAACCATAATAGACAACTTGGACAAAGAAGAGAAAATTTTATTTTTCTGTGAATAGTGCCGTATACGTGAATAGTAATCCCAACACAAAAAGGTAAAAATTTCACAAGAAAAATCATACTTCGTGAATATTACTCATGAATAGTACCGTATTTGTGAATAGTGTCGTATACATGAATAGTGTCGCATGCGTTAATAGTAATCTCAACATAAAAAGGTAGAAATTTTACAATAGAATTCATACCAATATTTCGGCATAATGTTATTGAACGAAATAATATCATTTATGAAGAAAATAACATCCCTTATCTCAAAAGAACAGTACTTCTAACTGAAATATCAGGTATAAGGCTGAAGAAAACTTGCACTGAATAACAACTCTCAAAGCATCTAAATACTCACAAAAATATGCTCGATAATATAAAGAGAGAAAGTTTATGATTCTGGTGTATTTTTAATTCTAACTGAGCACCCTATTTATAGGAAAATGCTAGAACGCCAAAGCAGACTAACCTGCTACCTAATGGCTTTACGTGCTACTATTCACGCCAACCACTTTTGAAATAAAATTTTAGCACATTTCTTACCAACCAAAAGTGGGGCCCACCCACTCTAGAAAATTTTCAAAATATTTTAAATTTAAACAATAATTAGTAACTTCAATAATTCATAATAAATAGCCCTTTTATCAGAAAAATACGAATTTTATGTCCTTCCCATAGAAAATTTTATTCTCTACAACTTTATAGAAGAAAACTTTTCTAAATTTCAAACAGAAAATGCCCGAAATCAGCATACAAACGATTTTTAATACCTCCATTCCGATAAAATACTGATAAAATATCTCAGCATTAATTCCTTCATTTATATCCACATAAAAATAAATATTTTCTTATCATATAAATTAATAATTAATTATTCACAAATAATATTACAAAATTACAATTATGACAACCAGATCGTTCCCAGGAAAGAAGGGACTTTTCGATAAGGATTTCTCCTTATAGGCGCGCAATTTGGTGACCAAACTCCTTTCCTAAACAGAACTTCCTTAGACATTGCCAATAATGCTATCTAATAATATTATTCAAATAATATGAATTATTGATATGATAATGGGAAATACTGTGCAGTAACAATTATTGAAACAACAATAATATAAAATACCAATGTAGCAATTATTAAATTAATAAAATAAAATATTGAACAATAATTAGTATAATAATTATTGAGTAGTGTCTTCTTACGTAAGAATCAGTAATTCAAAAATACTGTGCAATACCGTGTGTTACTGTGCAACCACGTGTATTATTATATTTTAACCACCAGGTATTCCAATAGTGTTAACGTTAACAACTACGCCGTTATTAGTAAAAACTCAAACTTGTCGCTTTCTTTATCCGACCATTTTTCGTTATGGGGCCCACAAATGGCTGCGCCATTGTACGAATATTCCCCGACATCAATAATATTCCACGACCAAACGAATATTCCGCGATAACAATGAATATTTTATAACCACTTGCTTATTTTGCAAAATTTACACATTTCACCCATAACCAAATTATTATATCAAATTAACACCTTATTATTCAAAATAATAATTAGAGAAAATTCAATTTTATTTATAAAAAGTTGGGGTCTTACAACTTTCATCACATGTCTTCACCTGAACCACCAAAGATTATAGTTAAATTCACAATTTATGTAAATCAATAGTTTATCCTCACCCCAAAGGCTAAAGACATTCAAATGTAATAACAACGATCATAGCAATTAATTGTCTATCTTTGCACTACGGGCCAAAGATATTCAACTATAAAATCAATGGACATGATCATGCCAATCAATTGTCTGTCAGTGCACTATGACCAAAGACATTCAACTATAAAACCAATGGTTATGATCCTGCTAAACAATAGTCTATCTTTGAATTATGGGCCAAGGATATTTATTTGTATCATTAGGGGTCATGATCATGTCATACACCTATCCATCTTTGCACTACATGCCAAAGCTATCAATCAACAGTTCATCTTTGCACTGCAACCAAAGATATCAATCAATAGTTCTTCTTTGCACTACGACCAAAGATATAAATCAACAGTTCTTCTTTGCACTACGGGCCAAAGAGAAAATTCATCACAAGTCTTAATCTATAACATTAAAGGTCATGATTATACCAATACATAGTTTTTGGTCATAATCATACCAATCAAAAGTTCATCTTTGCACTACGGGCCAAAGACATAACTGTAAAACCAATAATCAACAGTTCATCTTTGTACTACGGGCCAAAGATGACTTTCAACACAGTATAAGCATGAGAATGATGACAATGATATAAAGAATCAATTAAGTGAGATCAAGGATAAATATTAGAGATTTATAATTCAATTTATCCAGAGTTCAAGAATGTCCAAGTGGTCAACATGATGATCAAAACGTGGATTCAAATTTAAGAATAAGATTCATATATCAACGATAATTTGGTCAGAAAAGAAACTAATATTGTCATGAATAGTACCCCGTGAATAGTAGCCCAAGTGATTAGTATCCTGAGTGAATAGTATCTTGAGTGAGTAGTATCTGAGTAAATAGTACCCCGTGAATATTACCCCAAATGAATAGTACCCGAGTAAATAGTATCTCGTGAATAGTATCCCAAATAAAAATATTGAAATTTAATAAGAAAGTTTAGACCAATATTGCAATGAAACGATACTAGATGATGTGCAAAACTCAAGGATATTCTACTAATTTGAGGGATTATAGAAGCAATACTTACCATAGTAAGTTTATATTTAGGAATATGAAAAGAAATAATATACGAAACTTCAAATATATTTTCACCCGTCATGCGGTAATTTGTGTAGACATATCTTTCCCACAAATAAAGAATGAGTACGAAGGGTTATTCACCATGCATGTGATAATCTGTGTAGATATGTTATTCCCACAGATAAAAAATGAATAGGAATGGTCATTCACCATGCATGCGGTAATCCACGTAGGCAGGTTGCTCCCGCAGATTAATAAAGAATGAATACGTAGGGTAATTCAACATGCATGTGGTAATCCGCGTAGACAGGTTACTGTAAAAACTGTGAATTTTAAGTCACTATTTATGTATGCACATTATTGATATTTAAAATTTTGTGCTATATAGTGATTTAATATGTGACAACATATGTGAAGTGGTGCATGGATCAATAAACATATATACTATAGTTATGGATATATACATTTATAGATTTCATTAAAAATGAAAGCTTCGTAACCTAATTATACATTAAGTGAAACAATTAAATAACCTATGTGTTATGGTAATAAGGAAAGGTTAGTATTTAATATGTATACTAACTTAAGTGGATAACTTTGTTATTTCAAGTGACTACTAATTTTAAACCTATTTCTAGTAAACCTAATTAGGTTATGAGCTAAAGTCACATGTATAAGTAATTAAATTTTATAAGATTTGAAATGGAAACCCTAAATAAACAATTTGGGTAACATATATTAAAATTGTTAGACTATGTTTATTACATGGCCCAAAACAATTAAAGGAGAAGCCTAAAAGAAATAAAATGCAAGCTGCCCACTTGATTAAGGGTATTTTAGACATTTGATTTATCTAATTTATGCATTAAAATAAAAGCTAAATGAAGGAATTAGTGGGCATATATATAGCTGGCCACATTAGTCTTTTAAGGCAACTAATTAAGCTAAGCAATGTCCATAATTAGTAATTCTTACACACAAGTACATGGTTGTCAAGCTCCCCATTGGTTACAAATCTACTTAGCACCTTTAATCACATGATTAGGCTCATTTGAAAGAGATAAGGTGAAGCATTTTATCCAAGGGACAATAAGAGTATGGGGGATATTAGTTAATCATCCCATTCATTTGCTATATCATTTGTATTTCTCTTATTCTCGTTCTTATTCTTTTCTCCCAAGCTAGCAACATCAAGAGAGATAAAAGGGAGAGAGGTTCGGCCATATAGGGAGATAGAGAGAGGAGTGCTAGTTTATTCATGCATCCTAAGTTAATCACTTACTTTGGTAAATCAAGGAAGGTTGTCATTAAATCAAGGTATAACCTAACCTTCATCTTCTTCTTCTACTTTATTTTATAGCTTGAGTTTTGTTAGAGTTATGAACAAATACTCAAGATACCCTAGTCCTACATATTATCATTTATGGAACTAAGTATCTTGAGTGTTAGATCAAGGGCTTAGAGGAAGAATATGAGCATATGTTCTCCAAGGGTGAAAACTCTTGTTTTCTTCCACTAAATCTTGTGTAACTCAAGTTCTCCAACTTAGATTTGTGATTCGTAGAAGGAGGGTACTAGATACATGAGTTATCTAGTAAATCCAAGTGATAGAACACAAATATAGCAAGTTTTAAAACCTTTAGGGCTGTTTTTCTCAAAACAGTCCACTTGGAATGTTAAAGGTTCAAAAACCCTAAAATAGCTTCTATCCCGTTTTTCTTGAGACTGTTTCGATCAGTTGCATGTCTTTTAAAATTCTGGGAAAAATCACAGAGGTACCTTGAGAAGTTGTCTACATGTAGGAAAAAGAACGGTCACGTTTCAAGTTATAGATTGTGCGTAATGACTATTTCCGTAAAGGACTCCTAAATATTTACCTTCAAATATCTCACTGTGTATACACTAGAAAATTCCGAAATTATTACAGTAGGTTCATATATGTTAGGAGAGCATACCCTGAAAATTTAAGATTTTTCTGAACAAAACTCAATTTATGAAAAATGAAGCAAGATCCGAGTGTTTTGGGAACTTTAAAAATAGTAGATCATTTTCTAAAATTACAGAAAAATTTGGACATCCTTGTAGGTTCATATTCTTTCAAAATCCCGAAGATGAGAATTTTTAGAATCAGTTTGCTATTTTTCCTAAAAATGATTAAGTTATGAATAAAAGGAAATAAATAGTTAAATGATGTCTTTAATAAGAAAAATGTGATTTTTATGCTTGAATACTCATAATATATCATATCCTGACTATCTTAGAGCACTTTGGTAATGTATGATAAGAAATATTATTTATGACCTTTTATTGATATTAAATAAGAGGTTTAATAAAAGGGTGAACAATTAGAATAAATTGTTTATTAATCCAATAAATTATTAAAATATTATTATGATATTAATAATATTAGATTATGATATTGATAAGTAAATAAAATATTAAGATTAAAATTTCTTTAAAATATTATTAAATAGTTAATAATATTTGATTTTAGCATTAATAAATGATTAAAGAATTATTAAATGATTAATAATATTAGATTAAAATATTAATCTTAGATTAAAATTTTATTAAAAGATTATTAATATTAAATTAAAGTATTATTATTGAGTAAATAATAATATCCGAGATTAAATAAAATGTTATTAAAAATATAATAATATTAGTAAAGGAATAAAATATTATTAAATGTTTAATAATATTAGTAATGGAATAAGATATTATTAAATGAATAAAATATTAGTAAATGATTAAAAGTATTATTAAATGATTAATGATACTAAAGCATAAGTAAGATTAATATAATAATATTGATGCATAATTAAAATATTATTAAGAGAATTAATAATATTAGTAAGGTATTAAAATATTATTAAGATGTTAATAATATTAGTAAGCGAATAAAAGTATTATTAGTGAACTAATAATATTAAGAGGTGAATTAAATATTATCAAGATTAATAATATTAAGTTGTTATCTAATAGTAACATTATCAAGACAAGATAATGTTTATAAGAACTAAATGTAATGTATAATATTTATGTGATTACGTAATCTAATGTTATACTATGACTAATTGAAAGATTAACTATAGGTGTCTCAAAGGAAGATAATTTAACTGCATAGTGGATATAAATTAATTGCGTAGCCGTAATCTACAGACGAGGCAAGTCTCCTAACTCAAACTCGAGTTATTATTTTCAAAGCCTGATAGTGAATAATTATTGATGATTATTCACATCTCTATTGATTATTGAAATTCGCACTTTGTGCAATTGAATTCCTGTTCTATTATTATTGAACTGTAAATTAAATTAAAGTTCTTGCATTTATGAACTGTTTATGAGATAGATCTATACTAATTGCATAAGCTAGATCAAGCATGTTTAAATTTGTTAAATCAAATGTGTTTTAAAAAGCTGTTCTTATTAAATTGATATGATAAGAACTTTTGACTGAGAAGAGGACGAATTTGATTAAGGCATGATATCAATGCCGGATTATTAAGTGTTTATGCATAAATCACGAGATATGAAAGGCTAATCCCTTGAATACAAAAACTTATTAAGAGGTCCAGTTTAAATGACTGAGAACCTTGGCAAATGTTCATGGTTATTTCAAAACCACTTAGCACACATTATTCAATTATTCGAATACTAAATTGTTGATTATTAATTCATGTTCCTTCACAATCTTATATTATTGTTGAACATTTAAAGCAAAACTTCTTTTCAGTCATGATATATCTCCCTTGTATATAAACTTGCTAAGCAAATTAGTTGCTTACCCTTGCTATATCATGACATTTATTTCAGCTAAGCCTGAAGGATCCAATACGAAGGACAAGGGCAAGGGCAAGATCCATGAATAGTTTAGAATGAATATTAATTATTATTATCTGATGGAAGTTCTTATGTAAACCTTTTGTAATATGAATGGTGTGTTTAAGTTAAGGTTAAGAAGACGTTGGGACCATGTTTTCGAACTTTATTATAATGAACAATGTATGTTTATTATTTCGTAATAGTTATAGAATGCTTATGATGATGATAGATCGTGAGCACCGAATCTGAGGTTAGAGAACCTAGATTTGGGGGCGTCATAGGTTGGTATCAAAGTCGTAGGTTATAAACATTAGGAATGCGAAACCTAGGTTATAACCTTAGTAGAAAACTCTTATAGAGTATGTTAGGAGATGGATTGTGAAAATTCATCGAGTTTGTGTTGTACTTACTAAAATATTATTTCATTTTATCAATGAATATATTTTATTGTGGTACTGATGTTGGTTTTATTTATGGTGTTTGTAGGATGTCTTACGAGCACCAGGGCAGTCACTCAGTAGATCAGGATCCCATTGAGCATTAGGTCACAGAAGAAGCCCCTCATGGTCCTCTGATAGGGGATTTGTTGAGGAGAATCAGTCAATTGGAAGGCAGGGTGGGAGAACTGGAGGTTGAAAACCACACACTCTAGTTCACAGAAGGTCAATACAAGGAGGCGGCTTATCAAGCCCATATGGAGGTAGTCGAGCAGAAGGGAAAGTTGGACGAGTCCCAGCTGCAAGTTGGGATGCTGAGGGTACAGCTAGAGTATGAAAAGGCAAAGTTCGGAGAGTTGAGCATAGAGCATCTGGCGATGCGGGGCGAGTTTGACGTCGAGATTGCAGACAAGATTCGCGTGGCGGAGGCATTTTATGAGTCAGCCCAGCGGGTGGACCAATTGGAGATAGCACTACAGGCCATGAAGGTCAGGGCCGAGACTTTAGGACTGGCGCTAGACGCAGCGTATGAGGGCCAACGCAGTGGGACTAAGAGGGCGCAATTTGAGATAGGAGAGTCAAGCTGATTCGTTCGACGTAGAGTTATGGAGGGGTTGTTTCCCCAGGAGCCGGTTCAGGTGACCTAGCAGGGCCACCAGTGATGATTATGTGATGACCCAGTTGTAGATACATGCATTAGTACCTTTTTGTGTAATACGGTTTGATGATGATGTAAACCTCAGCAGGTGTGAGGTAGTAGGTAGTTAGGTAGTATCCCTATTTCTGTTTGTAGGGAAGTATCATTTTGAGTTAATCCCATCTTTTGTGTTTAAAATGGGATAGTAGCATTTATAAAAATATACTTGTATTGAACATGTAAGACAACGAAGATTGGTATATGAATATAAATGCATTATTATGATAAGTGTTGGAAAATTTAAATAGTAAATTATCTATTTAATGTTATGTGAATCCAATAGACTAAATTGGAAATTTTTAAACAAACTTAACCCACTAATTGGGGAGAAAGACTTCCAAATCTTGGTAATTTAAAACTCTCACATAATGATCATGTGATTATTTGAATACAATAGCATATTACATGCTAAGTACTTATATGATAATAAAACCCGAGTAACATGTTAGAATTTCGTTTAACTAGATAATGCCGCCTAGACGAGTACAAAGGAACCAAGAGATCGAAGAGTCAGTTAATAATGCAACGGGAGCTCAACCAAATCTAATGCAAGACTTTATCAACATGATGACTGAAGCTATGAGGAATCAACCTCAACCTACAGGAAATCAGGCGGGAAACCAACTAGCCAACTTTAAGGACTTCAAGGCAGTAGGACCGCCAGAGTTTAGAGGAACAGCAGACCCGATAGAGGCCCAGACGTGGATGAAGGAAATTGAGAAGGCCTTCTTTATTGCTAGAGTAGCAGAAGAGCAGAAAATAATTTTTGCTACCTGCTTAATGAAGGGTTAGGCTAACTATTGGTGGGAGGCCAACCAGAACAAAGCCGGGACTGGAATCGTGACTTGGGAAGCGTTCAAGAAGTTGTTCATTGAGAACTACTTCCCTGAGAGTAGACAAGCGAGAATGGAGATCAAGTTTTTGGAATTAAAATAGGAGAATATGTCAGTGTCAGAGTACGCCGCAAAGTTTAATGAATTGGCCAGATTCGCTCCACATCAAGTAGACACGGAGGTGAGAAAAGCAAGAAGGTTCAAAAATGGACTAAAGCCGTGGATTTATAGTAAGGTATCGTTTCTACATATCACGTCATTCTCAACTCTGTTGGAGAAAGCTCTCATAGCGGAAGGTGGAAGCGAAGCGGTCTCAAAGTACAACCGGGAGAAGAACAAGAAGAAAGTAGAAGGTGGGAATAAGAATGTTAGCAGTGGCGGTAGCAACAACAAGAAATAGAAATGGAGCAGTGGGGGTAGTAATTTGGAGAGTCAGCAAGGTAGTGTGCAATAAAAGAAACCAGTGTGTGGAAAATGTGGAAAGGGTAACTCGGGAGAGTGCTTGAAAGGAAAAATGGTATGTTATACCTATGGACAAGAAGAGAATACCTCACCCAATTGTTCTAAGGTGAAGAAGGGAGGTTGTTTTAACTGTGGTGAAGCAGGACATCGGATCAAGGATTGCCCAAAGAAGAAAAGCACGGATGGCGGATACGGCAACAGGGGCAATAACACTAGGACAACCAGTGGAGGACCAGCCCAGCCAAACAAGCTGACAGCGAGGACATTCAATATGACAGTGCAAGATGTCATGGCATCCAGGGAGGTGGTGTCAGGTATAATTCCAATCAATGATATAAATTCCTATGTGTTATTCGATTCGGGAGATTCATGTTCTTTCGTATCTGATGAATTTGCTCAAAAATTAAGTTTACCTCGTAAACTATTAGAACACCCAATGAATGTAGAAGTAGCAAATAAAGAAATTAGTAGACTACATCCATGGGATGAAGTGGGTGAATGTCGACTGTTGGGACCAGAACTGGTGCAGCAGACTGTAGAGATCATCAAGGTGATGAGAGCCCGGCTGGTAGCAGCTAAAGATCGCCAGAAAAAGTATACAGACTTGCATCGCCAGAAGAGAGATTTTGAAGTGGGAAGCTATGCATTTTTGAAAGTATCTCCCTGGAAAGGGAAGATAAGGTTTGGAAAGAAAGGTAAATTGAGTCCGAGATTTATTGGACCCTTCGAGATCTTGAGGAAGATAGGCGAAGTGGCGTACAAGGTAGCTCTACCTCTTGAACCGGAACATATTCAAAATGTGTTTCATGTGTCAGTGCTATGACTATATAAGCCTAATTACAAGCACGTGATATCGTACGAGCCAATTCAGGACGAAAAGGATTTGTTGTACGAGGAAATTCTGGTTGAAATTTTAGATAGAAAAGAATAGAAATTGCGAAATAAGGTTATACATTCTGTAAAAGTTCTATGGAGGAACTACAATGCTGAAGAAGTTACGTGGGAACTCGAAGAAAAGATATATATATATTATATATATATAAGATATATATATATATATATTATATATTGATGACAAGATATATATATTATTATCGATTGATCCCGAATATAATATTCGGAGTGTTTACCACTTTTGTATATATATATATATATATATATATATATATATATATACAGAAGTGATAAAAAGCTTAAAAATCTGAAATATCTTAGAGTGGGCTACGAAGAAGACTTCAGATAGATTTTAACACCTAAAAACTTTGTTTCCACTGATTAAATTTCAGTATATAGCAAAACACACGCTTACAAGTGTTTAGAAAGAAGAATCATTTAGTTTAGAGCACTCTAGGAGTGTTTACAGGCTAAAATGGACATAGTTTTATATCCTTTTTCTATTTTTTTTCTCTTTTAAAATGAGCTGCCAAAGGCTCATATTTATAAAGCAGATGGTCGTGGGTCTGCCTGTTGTTGCCCGGGTTGCCCCGGGCCATGCGGGTCCCATCGTCTCAAAGTACGTGCACTCGTGCAACGTGCTGTCCGCTCGAACCTTCATAACTTTCAATTCGGGCATCCGATAGAGGCGTGCTATACCTTTCTAGAATGTTGTTGTCGAGAGATAAACAATGACATGGGATTAGAGGTTGTCCAAAGTAAGGAAAATGGGTCCATGACCAGATCTTCAAGTCTTCAAATTATATCCGGTGCGCTGTCTTATGTAGTAGTCACTCGGGATTTGAGTTATGGTTCTTGTGGGACACTTTGTATGAAATGTTGGTTAAAATGATGTTGAGATAACCTGAATGTAGTATCAAGGTGGAAAAATGATGATTTCACCCCTCATCGGGGTTATATCCGGTTCTCCGCAAATGTAGCAGTCGTTGCTTAGAATTATCTTTGAGATTGGGCTGCTGTGAAGGCTGAATTTCCTCAGGGTTATCTCTGAGGTGTGCTTGACCTCCGGGGTTGGAACTGAGTGTCCCGGGGTTGTCTCCGAGGTTAAAACTGACTTCTTTGGGGTTATCTCCAGAACTGGAATGGAATCCCTCGGGGTTATCTCTGAGGTTGGAACTTAGTATCCCGGGATTATCTCCGGGATTGAAATTGACTATCTCGGGGTTATCTCTGAGATTGAAAATAGAGTATCCTGGGGTTGTATCTGGGATTGAGCTGATCTGACTTCCAGGGTTATCTCTAGAAGATAATTTTACCCTCCTGCAAGGTTAGTAACAAGAATGCAAAATTTCAAGTGTCTACAGATACCCCTCTGTATCATATTCATGCAGTGTAACGACATGGATAAGATAAAGATTGCTAGACACTTGAAACATTAACAAGATAAATATGATGCAAATGGAATGCAACATTATGCAAATGTTTTATGGAGTGTATGGAATGGATGAAATTGAGGTTGCTCCATGGGTAAGACCAGAGGATGTTCGCATTGGGGTTATCACCAATGTCCTTAATCCTCATTGTAGGCTTTACACCGAAGATGTTCTTCTCATGTGCGAGAGACTCCTGGGGACTTGTGCTTGGATCGCTAACTGTATAATAGATTCCATCATTGGTCCTCCCCAATGAGGATGGTTTTCCATGGTTTGCATCGCCAGGTCTTTCCAGTGCTTTATTGGAGTTACTGCCGACAATTTGTGTTGTTAGGGCTGCCTGACCTTCATTGAAATGTCATACAATGGCTACCATCATCGGACCATCTCTGATGCTTCATTGGATTTACTTGCCAACAAGTGTTAACATCAAGGCAGCTTGACCTTCGTTGAAATCTCATTCAACGGCTAAACTTTATCAGACCACCTCCGATGCTTCACTGGATTTACTTGCCAACTACTGATAACGTCAGGGTTGCCTGACCTTCGTTGAAATATCCTTCAATGGTCTAAAACATCATGAGACCACCTCTGATGCTTCACTGAATTTACTTGCCAATGGCTGATAAACGTCAAGGCTGCTTGACCTTCGTTAAAATTTCCTTCAACGGTTGAACATCATCGGACCACCTCTGATGCTTCGCTGGATTTACTTGCCAACGGCTGATAAATGTCAAGGCTACTTAACCTTCATTGAAATGTCCTTCGACGGCTGATGATGTATGAAATCTCTGATGGGGGATAGAATTTTGATGAGATGCATGGTTTTGATTGCAATTCCAACCAGGTTAATGGTATTGGACCTTCGCCAGGTATTTCCACAAGTAGCTTTCAGCAGCTATGATCATCGGCTTTGTAAACCCTGTGTTTGGGTGAATACCAATGATTGATATATAGAACTGCAGTTTGGTCTTTTAAAATCAGGATTTCAGGCTGTTCCGCTTAATCGCGTAGAGTCTTTTTTCCTGATTTGAATTTTTAGCTTGTGGGACCTCCTTTGCAACTCAAATTGGATCGAGCTAGAGGGGTGGAGACCACCTAGGATAGCCATAGGTGGACCCACGACCATCCATGGGTGGTATTTCAGGTGTCTTTTCTGTAAGAACCGCGAATTTCATGAATAAAAAATATTTTGATATAATAAGAAAATGAGTATTTATTTTAATATAAATATTGATGTGTTGGGAAATGAATAATTCAATTAATTTAAATTGAATTTATAAGAATATGGAGTAGTGATGAGAATTGTGAAGATGCCTTGTATGGTATGAGAATGGAGATTTAAGGAATTAATTTAATTGAGAGATGAATAAATTAAGAAGTGAAGGATTAATTAGTATTATATTATTAATTAATTGTTATTGTGAGCAAAGTGAATTACATAATTAGAGTATGTATTATCTATGTAATTGATGTGTAAGATATGTGTTAACATCTAGTTCCTACATTAAAAAGAAAGTGTATTGTAACACTTTAGTATAACTATATAATATATGGGAACTATATAATAAATTGAAAGAAATTATAAGTTACACAAATAATTGCTTATGTGACAAAAAGTAATATGTGTGAACATTAAAGATGTACTATATCAAAAAATTAAAAATTATTTCAATAAGTGAGTCTAATTGGAATAATGAAGTTTTAAGAGATATTGAATTATTAGTGGTCAATTAAATTGAGTCCATACCTGTTATAAATATTAATAAGACTAAACTAATGTACTTGGATGATATGATGTGGATACATAAATAATCTCTAACTTTACATTGTGTAGTAGCATTAACACATTAAAATTATATTTTAGAAGTTCAAGGAACAAAGCTAAGCTTTATTAACCAAGTTATTGAGATTAAAACTCGTGTCCCAAAATCAGTGACCATCAAGTACATGAACAGTAGCTCCACTCTATAGTACGCGAATATAAGTCAGTAGTTGAAGCTAGAATATAGTGATGATGGATATGGAGGTTGGCAGTTTGCCAACTCTTTCTTGTCCAATGTTTTCTCCAAATTTCCTTTGAATTAAACCATGGTACAAGGCCATGACACTACAAGAAAAAGGGTCATTGGCGATGGGCTTATTGCCGATAACAAATTTTCCGTTGATAATGACCTTACTGCCGACTAGGAAGCTGTCGAGAATGAGTGCCGTCGATAATGCCATTCCCCATGGGATAATTTGGTGCGAAAATTTGGCGGTGGAGGGAAAACTCATTGGCAATAGACACATAAATCACAGGCGACGGCAACGCCATAGATAATAACTCAATATCGACGGGGTCATTATCGACTGTTTTGCCGTATAGAATGAGTTCTATTAATTAAAACCATGGTTCACGACAACAACGACTCCTATTATTTTTCCCTCTCTGATATTTTTTTCCCTCTCAATTCGTCAATCCCAGTTTGCCCATTTCCTAAATTAATCATCCCATTTTGCCCAATTGATCTTCACAGTTCACCCCATCACCATCCCAGTGGAGATTAGCCCAATCATCATCATCATCTTAGTTCACCCCCATGTTGCCATCAGTCAGCTCTCCTCGCTTCCTACTGCACAAAGGCTATAACTCCTCCGGCCCGGCTTACCCTCTGATTGCCACAGCTCCCTTCTGCCGCCTATCCTCCGACCGCCACAACTCCATTCCGTCTTCTTTTGTACTTTTGGTTTCCCCCAAATTACAAGGTGAAGCTTTTCTTTCCCTAATTTTAGGGTGTTTAATTTGATTTTATTGTTTTGTTTTAGCATTTTTTGTATAGATTTGAGTTCACAAATTTTTGCGTATAAACTAGGTTTAAATGAGATTATATTTCTTCTGAGTCTTCACTTTGTAGTATCACTTGCTTATGAGTGTAATTGTTATTACTTTTTCTTTTGTTTTAACTTTTCTGGAGAATGGTTTCAATTTTTCTTTACTTCTGCCATATAATAAATGGAATATAAAGTTAGAAGGTTTTAGTTTCTTTAACATTTCTCCTCCAAATGTTGTACTAAAAACGCCTAATTTAGTGGTGTACTGCATTAGCTTTGCAATTTTATGAGTTCTTGGGATTCCTTGTATATATTGCATGATTTCATATAGTTGAATTGAAAAAAACCTCAACTTGGGAATTTGTGTGATATTTTTTGTTTTTATTATAGGCTCATTGTGTGGGATGCGTAGGAATTCAAGAGTCTTTCTTTCCGTTTGCTACTGAACTGGGGTTTTCATTGCTTTGTGAAGATACCTAATTTCAGTTGAGAATTTCTTGTGCTAAAGAATTTAGTTTTTTCTTCAATTAAGTTCATTAAAGCTTTGATTTTACATTATTAAAGAAAAAGAGGATACTCATGTGAGATTATTAATACTGAACTCATTTACTTATTCGAATATGACAGTATAATATATATATATATATATATAATTTTATCTTGTGTTAACCTTTAAAATCTATTTTATTCTGCTAGAGTACTTTCTGAATTGGTTATTTGATGATTGATTTAGATCAAAGGCAAACTTTAGTTAATTATACCAAATGGTATTTTTTGCATACATAATTGTACAAGATGTAATATATATATATATATATATATATATATATATATATATATATATATATATATATATATATATATATAAGAAAAGTTATATATTCTATGAACTTGCTTCCTTTTTGTATGAGTGATACTACAAATAATTTTATTAATATGCCTTTTTCTTGTGTACTGAGGGTGTTGTACCAAATGCTACTTTAATATATCTGCACCCAAGTATATGTTATTATTTGAAATTCAATGATTCTCATGTTAAAAATGTAACATGTGTACTTTTGGTTGAGATACATCTATGTTATTGAGATACATCTACTTGAAACGAATAAAATGTTTTCTCAATATAAATAGCACCACATCTTTGTTTTCATTTTATTGCTTAATTAAAATGGTAGCATTGTGTTATTTTAAATATGTTCTAGAGGATTATTTAATATATAGTCTTTGATTTGTATACTTATGAGAAACGGTGAATCAATTTCTTTTATTGTGGTTCATAATTAATTCTCAAGATAGTATTCAATTTCATATGTGCATATTTTCATATAGTTTAGGAAGCTTAGAAACCCATTTGAGATTCACTTAGTAGGAGTGGATCTCAAATAGTCCCAGTTTTGGGACTGTTCTTGTATGTTTCGATCTCACTTAGGTTGGTGTTAACGACTTGAGCACGTCTTTATATTTTTTGAATTTTCGGTCAGTATATATCTCTTGATGTTCTTTGCGTGCATATTCAGACTACGATGTGTTAGTCTATTTCGTGTACTTGAAGACCATGGGGAGGTGCTGTCGAAATTTTTAAAAAATTAAAAGATGTGTTCAAGTTGTTGGCATCATTTAGGCGACACATCCAGGAATGGGATAGAAGCCTGACCCGTTATAGTGGGAGATGAAGTTAGGAAACTCGTAATCTTGCATATACATTAACTTGGAGACTTGATTGTGTCTAACTTTCCATATATATAGCAGACAGTTGTCTAAGATGTCTGTTGATCGAAGTTGGATGGAGCGTAGGGTAGCCACTGATAAGAGTGGGCTTAGCTCTGAGTATCATAGTGGGGTTGAACAGTTTCTCAACTTCGCGTTTGAGCAAGTCAGCGGCGATGAGATCAGATGTTCTTATAAGAGGTGTGCGAATGAAGTGCGGAAGGAAAGGAGTGATGTCATGTGTGACTTATTTGCGTATGGGTTCAAGCAGGGTTATATGACATGGATCTATCATTGGGAAACCTGGTTGGATGAACATGAATAAGAACAGGAATCCAGAGGTGATGAAACCTTTTACTGTACTAACATGATAGTCGAAGTTGTTGGTTCATACTTCCAGTTGAATACAGACAGTGATAGAAGTAGCATCGAGCAAGAGTTGAATGATGGGGCTAAGGGTTTCTACGAGTTATTGCATGAAGTAGTGACGCCACTGTATGTCGGGCATAAAAAGCACACCGTCTTATAATTGAAGATGAGGATGACGAAGATGGTGATGACAACGATAGTGAAGATCTACTGCTCGAAGATGACGATTCTAATATTGATGGCTTTGATGATATAAATGATTAGGAGTATGTACTTTTTATGTCCTTTTAGTTGTATTCAAATGTAATAATTGTCTCCTTTTAGTTATATTTGCATGTTGTATCCTTTTAGTTGTATGTGTATGACAATTCTGATATTTATGTTGTATCCTTTTAGTTGTATCTGCATGTTATCCTCTTGATGATGATTTGACAGTATATATACAGATATGGCGCATACACCACATGGCGATCGTGCTAGGCGTGCTGGTAGTTCAGGTCATGGGGGCCGTGGAGGTAATACTGGTGATGATCAGGCCGGATCATCAGGTATAATTACATGTTTTGTTGTTATACATCTTATTGTTTTTAATTTTATATAATATTGACATTATATTAGTTTATGTAATACTATTGTATTTCACTACATAGGTGATCGACGTAGGCCTCCGCGTTGACTAGCACGTGGATTGATAGGGAATCCTCCCCAGGCGCCGCTTATATGCTGTGTCAGGACTACTAGGTAATTTCATATTTAACATTATGTTTGTATTAATTATTTAGTTCTTGTATATTCTTTGTAATTTGCAAATTTAATAATTTCAATTGAGGTGAATGACCTCAATGGCGACGACACTATAGTCATAGACGATGGCAGTGCCCGTCAACAATGACTGATTTTTTTGTAGTGTGAACTTGATAATCAATTCTCTATTTGTAGTACCCTTTTGTTCTCATTCTCTATTACTTGAAATTATCTGATAAGTTGCATTAGGGAGTTGAGTTGCTGAGAAATTGAAGGAGTTTAATCAGAGAAGTGAGGGAGTTCAATTAAGCTTCAAGGAGGTATAACTTCTGTTTTTGCCCTTCGTTAAGTTTTGTCAAATTCTTAGCAATTACATGATTTCTCTGTTAAATTAGTATGAATTAGCATGTCATTGTGTTGTCTGAGTTGGTATGTATGCTTTGAAGTACTACAGTTGGTCTGGTTTTAGAATGGGTTATACATATGCTAAGGCTCTGCTGAAACAGAGCCATTTATTTTTGTTTCTGAACGAAGTGGCGCGGCTGCACCACTTCCATTGCTTAATACCGTGCGGTCGCGCAGGGTGTCTTTCTTAGATACTGCTTTAATGATCCAGTATGATGATGAGCATGCAACTTTGGTTAGGATATACATATAAACAACCTTAACTTGTGAACTGAGATTGTGAGGTATATAGAGTCCATGTTAGTTGTTTTAGTACAAACATTCAAAGAAAATTTAAAGATTTGGGAAACAAGAATTTTTGAACATTGAGTAATATACTTTCTGATCTTGTGAACATATAGAGATAACCTAGATATATACGTAAACAAGTCTAACATAAGGCATAAGTTTGCTTCGTGTATAATAAGTTTTGCTACCTTGATTTTAAAGGATTTTCTAAAGGAGAACTTGACGTTTAGCAAAACAAAGCATGATGAACATTATGCCTTAAAATTCTGATCTTTCTAGCCTATGTAAACAACTTGAGTATGTGCATGAATGATTATGAAAGCATGATTTAGACAACGTGGATTTATCTTGCATGCTTAGATAAATTTTACTAATTGAGGCTTAAAGTTTCAAAAAAAACTTGATAAACTATATACACTTTGAGTTGGAAAGTTGTGAGCATGTTTATATGTTCTATACATATGTGAAAATGTGATAGTAAGTAAAGTAGCTTTGCATGCTTGATGACTTAACATGGGATTTTCACAAGGAATCTTGAAATCTAGTCTTGTAAATATTACAAGTATTCTAGCATTGGACATTATGATTAGGTGTGTTATACATGTAAACAAGATTTGCAAGCATGCTAGCTAATTGTATGCATTACAAAGTAGTTGGGAATGGTTAGATCAAGTCTAAATTAATGAAGTAGAACTCCACAAATTAATATACATGACTAATCTAATGCAAGCATGTGTAGTAGAGACCTATGGACCACATAGCATGTGTTTCACGATTAAACATAAGAAAATTGTGAATTGAACACTTAAAATCTTGATTAAATGAGAATAGCTGATGAACTGTGTTGATATAAGGTCAAACTTAGTTATCCACATACTAACATGTGTGTTTTGCATTATTATTTATATACGTGCAAGACGGGTGTACACTAACATTCTGCAGAAGCAACCATGTCTTGGTTTTCACTAGGAGCAGCGCTGCCGCGCCACTCTTTAGTACAAACTAAGAATGGCCACGCCAATCTGCAGCATGATCAATTTTCTATTGTTAGTTTGAAGGTGTTTGCAGGCTTAGGTTGTTACCTTAACCTATATTATATGACTAATATGCTATCCAATGTGTTAAGAAGCATGCTAAATGATAAAATTGAAAGTTAATGAGTAATTATAAACTTTCAAATGTTAAGTTCAAAAGGTAATTGAAAAGCAATGATTAGAAACTATGTTATTTGACTTTATGGTGACTTATAAACTAATTTTGTGCTAAAAGTACACAAAGTGTGTGATAAAGTATGTGAAGAGTATACCACTAAGTTATATGTTTATGTATGCGTTTAAACTTATATAACATGTATGAGTATACGTAACTAATGAATATCCTATACGTGTAACTATATTATGTTAGGATTGAAAGAGTGTTGATAAGCTATACTTTGGGTAAACTATGTTTGAGGCAAGTACTCGAACCTACTCTTTATTGAGCTTTACTTGAGCTTGTACTATTATTGGTTGTACAAGTAAATTCTTAAAAGTATGATTCATATCTCATAACTTAATACTTCGTAGTGAAAAATGAAAGTGGTTTCAAACCTTGATTTCGAACAATAATTGTTCATATATATATTGTGAAAGAAAACTGTTTAAGTCATTGCTTCGGCTAGACTATAGATATTTGATCGAAAGCTATCCAAACCAAATTAACTTGGTGTGGACTCTTATAATTGAGATGAACAACCCTCTTAGTAGGGGAATTATACACTTGTCGGGAAATCGACATGCGCACGTGAGAATGATTAAATGTTATGCATGACATAGGGTACTTAGGCTGATCACCTATTGTACTCATTTTGTAGAATTATCAGTTTATTACGATTAATTCTAGGAAAAGTTCATAATCCTTAGTGACTACTCAGTATTCATTATTTTGAAATCTTGAATTGATTAATCGTTGAGTATTATTGATAATTTCTGTCCGTAGCGACTATTGTTGATAATAATTTATACTTCTTGCTATCCTTGAACTGTCATTGTTGTTGTACCCTTGAGAAGCTAAAACTATATTGAGCACCCTTATTGCTATATTATTTGCTGGGTAAACTTGTTGCTCATTCTTGCTTTCCCTAAAAACATTTCAGTTAAGGCAGAGCAAGGCGTCCCCTCAGGCATTGATAAGGGCAAGGGCAAAGCTACTGAGTAGTTTATATTTAGTGGAGATTATTATATTCATGTAATGACATAAGTTATGTTATATATTAGTTATATCTAAATTATGTTGGAGGTATGTAAGAGATGTTTAAGTTACGAACCCTTGGAACGAGAATAATTATATTATAACAATGTAATTTATTCTATTATTCTGTTATGATGATTTTAGTATGTTATTAGAGTTAGTACGTGACAACCAAATTTGAGACAAGTGTGGTCTGAATTTGGGGGCGTCACAGGTTGTTATAAAAGCTGTAGTTATAAACCTTAGCAGCGAGTGTCCTTAGATTATAACTTAGGAGAACTTAAAAGATAGAGAGGGATGAAACTCATGTAGAGTTTTCCTAGAGAGAGATTTAGTGTGTTATGGAATATAATTTCATTCCATACAATGAACTTATGTTTATTTAACATTCTAATGGAGTTGTTGTTTGTTCTGTCTTATGTGGGTGATTGTAGGATGACTGACATAGGAGGATCTAGCCACGTAGTAGAGGAGGAGCCACTTGACATACACGTGGTATATGAGGCACCAATATTGGTAGTGGCCCCTATCATTGATGATGATGAGGAGGAGGTGGAGATGGAGCCATTACCCGAGGAGTCTGATCCAGATGAGGAGCCTATGGGGGATGAGCCCATGAAGGATTCCGACGAAGCTACGTTCGAGGATCGAATGTTGGGGGGAGTATGAGGAGTAAAATTTGGAACTAGGATGCAGAGTTGAGGAGTTAGAGGCTAAGGCTAGAGAGAGGGAGTCTAAGTTCCAGAAACTGAGGGATGAGGACCATCAGAAAAAGTTAGTGAGGCAGGAAATGGAGGTTGAGATTGCTCACAGAAAGGAGGCAGAATCCAGATGGGGACTTTGTTTCACAGGTCGGTGGCTAGGAATGTAGAGCTGGAAGGAAAGTTGGAAGAGATGGAATAGATAGAGTTAAGCAAGATGACAGAGAGGGAAGCACTCCGTACTAAGTTAGAGATGGAGGTAATGGATACGATCCACTTCGAGGAGAAGTGGGAAGAAGCTAATTTTTGGGCTAATGACTTAGAGGATGAGGTGAGATGTAAAAGAAGAAAGATTAACAAGATGAGCTATGCCTTGCGCATGACCATGGAGAGATTGATCGATGGAGTAAATCACTACCCGGCAGAGCAGGGACAGACCTGGCACACCATAAGCTGAGATTTGGTGGTGCACATTACTCAGAATGAGTACTACAGTGATGTGGAGCGTGGGATGATAGATTGAGTCTAGGTATTAGAATTTTGTAGTTGTAGTATTTTATTTTGGTGATGTTTAATCTGTTGATGTAATCTCAGTCTTTTGTGTAAGATGTGAGATAGTGGTAAACCCCAAACTTTTGAAAAATGTTTTAGGCGTAGTATGATAGTGGTTGTCCCCGTCTTTTGTGATAATAGGGAATACGAGTTGTCATTTAAAGAAGTATGCTGGAGATAATCATGTAATGTAATGATTTGGGCATATGAATATAAATGATCTTATTTCAGAAATGTGTTACAAATTTTATTCTTATTGGAGAAATGTTTTACTCATCTGATAAGATAATAATAAATATGAAAATTTGGTGATGCAAAAAAATGCCGCCCAGATGTAGAATAATTGTACCAGAAGAGTCAGTTAATGATGAGAGACGACCAGTAGATCCTATGCAGAGGCTAGTAGACTTGTTAGGAGAAGCTCTTAAGGGAAGAAATGAACCGGTACCACTCATTCCCCAAGCAGCTCATGTCAAAAACTTTAAGGATTTTAGAAGTGTAGGACCTCCAGAATTTGTGGGTACTACCTATCCTATCATGGCTCAGACATGGATCAAGGAAATGGAGAAAGCTTTCACCATCGCTCGTGTGGGTGAAGACTAGAAGACGGCTTTTGCAACATACATGATGAGAGGTGAAGCAAACTACTGGTGGGAGGCGAATCAGCAGAGAGCAAGAGAAGGGATAGTAACATGGGAAAGGTTTAAGACATTGTTTTTCGAGAATTATTTCCCGAAGAGACTGCAAAATAGGATGGAGGTGATGTTTTTGGAGCTTAAGCAAGGAGATATGACGGTGGCGCAATACGCAACAAAGTTCAATGAGCTAACCCATTTGGCAGAACACCAAGTAGTAAGTGAATAGAGGAAAGTGAGGCATTTTGAATAAGGACTAAAGCCTTGGTTGTTCAACAAGGTATCAGTTCTTCAGATCGATTCTTTTGCAACATTGTTGGAAAAGGTTATTATTGCAGAGGGAGGTAATGAAGCTTTGAGTTTGTATAATGAAGAGAATAAGGGTAAGAGCATATGCGGAGATAGCCGTGGGGGAAGCAGTGGCGGAGGAAGTAATTTAGGAAAAAGGAAGTGGGAGAACAACAAGAACAACAACAAGAATTTCAATAATCAAGTGGGGAAGTTTCATGGAGAATTTAAGAAAAAGGCAGAGGGATGCCCGAAGTGTGGGAGATATCACCAGGGCGAGTGTTAGAAAGGGTGCAGTGTTTGTTACAACTGTGCCCAAGAGGGGCATATTGCGCTAAACTGCCCAAAGCCGAAAAAGATCGAAGGTTGTTTACATGTGGCTCGGCGGACCATTTGATCAAAGACTACCCAAAGAAAAGGAGTGACGGAGGTAACAACCAACAAGGAGGAAGCGGCAAACTGATGATTGGCGAACCGACTCCATCCAACTGTCAAACTGTCTGAACGTTTAATATGACCGTCCAAGACGTAGTGGCTGCAAAGGATGTGGTGTCAGGTTTCATCCCGATCAATGATATAAATGCCTACGTACTATTATTCGGGTGCCACCTGTTCTTTTGTTTTGGAGGAATTTGCTAGTCTACTTAATTTACCCCAAGAACGATTAGGAAATCCCTTGAATATAGAAGTTGCGAATAAGGAAGTAATCCCAGAAGAATATGTTTATCGAAATTGTCGCGCAAACATTAGAAGTCATGAACTAAGCGCAGACTTGATCCCAATAAGATTGGGAGAGTTTGACGTAATATTAGGAATGGATTGGTTGTATAACTATGCTGCGATAATTGATTGTCAGAATAAAAGTGTTAACCTTCTAACTCCGAATAAGTCTAAGGTAATATTTTATGGTAGCTCATCGCTTAAGAAATCGTGTTGCATTATGATGGTGCAGGCCAATAAATTATTAAGGAAAGGATGTCTGGGTTACTTAACGTATATTATTGATACACGAAAGAAAGGAGTAGAAATTCAGGATATACCTATAGTGAGAGAATTCCAAGATGTATTTCAGAACAATCTGCCTGGTCTTCTTCCTGATAGAGAAATCGAATTCGTAATAGACATAGCACCGAGAATTGTACCTATTTCGAAAGCCCTATATGGTATAACGCCAGTAGAAATGAAGGAATTGATGATACAATTGCAAGAGTTACTGGATAAGGGTTATATTTGACCGAGTATGTCTCATTGGGGAGCACCATTACTGTTTGTAAAGAAGAAAGATGGATTGACGAGGCTCTATATCAATTATTGAGAATTGAATAGTGTAACAATTAAGAATAGATATCTGTTACCAAGGATAGACGATCTTTTCGATCAACTAAAGGGAGCGAAGTGTTTCTCAAAGATAGATCTACGAACGTGCTATCATCAGTTGAAGGTGCGGGAGGAGGACATATCAAAGACGGAGTTTCGAACTCGTTACAGACATTTTGAATTTTTGGTAATGTCATTCGGGTTGACAAATGCTCCGGCAGCATTTATGGACTTTTTGAACCGAGTTTTCAAGCCATTCTTAGATAAATTCGTGGTAGTTTTCATCGACGATATATTGATCTACTCAAAGACGGAGGGAGAACACGCCGAACATCTGAAGAAGGTTTTGGAGGCACTAAGAAAAGAGAAGTTGTATGAAAAATTTTCTTAGTGTGAATTTTTGATGGAGAAAGTTCAATTCTTAGGACACGTGGTGGATAAGGATGGAATCTCAGTAGACCCTATGAAAGTAGAAGTTGTGAGTAATTGGGAGCAACCTAAGATGCCAACTAAAGTAAGAAATTCCTTAGGGTTAGCTGGGTACTATCGAAGATTTGTATAAGATTTTTCTAAGATAGCAACCCCGTTAACCAATTTAACAAGGAAGACGGTGAAGTTCCTGTGGACGGACAAGTGCGAAGAAAGTTTCCAAAAGTTGAAAAAGAGATTGAGCGAGGCGCTTGTATTATCGTTAACAGATGATACAGGAGGATTTGTGGTGTATAGTGATGCGTCGTATAGAGGACTTGGTTGTGTGCTAATGCAACATGACAAGGTCATTGCGTATGCGTCACGACAATTGAAGGATTACAAAAAACGATACCTTACTCATGACTTAGAGTTAACGATAGTAGTTTTTGCGTTGAAGATTTACAGAAACTATTTGTACGGAGAAAAATGTGAGATATACACGGACCATAAGAGTCTGAAATATATCTTCACACAGAAGAAATTGAATATACGTCAAAGAAGGTGGTTAGAACTGATTAAGGATTATGACTGCGATATTCTTTATCACCCGGGGAAAGCGAACGTAGTGGCCGACGCGCTAAGTAGGAAAGGAAGGGAGAAGTTATTTCAATTGACAACTCATGAGGAGTTAATAAGAGATATAGAGAAATTAGAGATAGAAACAAAGGGACTGGAGAGGTCTTAAGAGAAATTATTTGTGGTAGAAGCTCGTCCAACCTTGTTGGACAGTGTAAGAGAATCACAAGAGAAGGATAAAGAGTGCGAGAGAATCAGGAAGAGGACCGTGGAAAATGTGGAAGAAAAATTCAAGATGGATAGAGATGGTATTTTGAGATTCGAAGGGAAAGTGTGGGTGCCAGCGATAACCAAGTTAAGGGAAGAAATTTTGCACGAGGCAAACCATACGACGTATTCCGTTCATCCAGGTTTGAGGCAACATTTTTGGTGGCCCAATCTAAAACGAGAAATCGCGGAGTTCATTAGTAGATGTGTTACGTGTCAACGGGTAAAAGCATGGCACCAGAGGCCGAGTTGTCTACTCTAACCGTTGCAAATAACCGAGTTGAAATGGGAGCACATTACGATGGATTTCGTGGTGGGACTTCCACTCACAAAGAAAAGTTTCGATGCTATTTGGGTTATCGTAGATCGACAAACAAAGACGAATCATTTTCTACCAATCAAGATCCGATATAGTTTGAATCAGTTAGCGAATATGTACGTAAAGGATATTATTTCGCGACCTGGAGTGTCGTTATTGATTATCTCTAACCGAGATATGTTCTTCACGTCAAAATTCTAAAAGAGCTTACAAGAGAGGATGGGAACACAGTTGAGGTTAAGTACCGCTTATCATCCGTAAATAGACAGGCAAAGGTGAGCAAACGATACAAAAGCTGGAGAACATTCTTAGGATTTGCATGATTGACTTCAAGGGAAGTTGGGACGATCACCTACATCTAGTGGAATTTGCATATAATAATTCTGATGCCCCCAAAATAGGTATACATCACCCAACTTGGGTCGCCAAATATATGGTACATAATTCAAATAAAACTTAATTATACAACTGTCGTGTAACATATGACAAAACATAAGCTGAGAATTTTAAAACGAATATTGTCTTCTAGACAATATTCACACTCAATGGAGTCCTCATTACAATTATTATCACACTATTTAACAGAATAGTGAGGACAACTAATGCACCATCTCGGACCATTATTCCGTTCCCCGACTAGTCCCAGCTATGTTCTCATTTCCTGAAGATAACAATGAAAGCAAAAGGGTGAGCTCAACTAGCCCAGTAAGAAATATTATGATTACGATAATGCAGAATAAGTTATCGTTAGCCTTCAACAATGTTAAACTGATAGAATATAATAGACAACAAGTTTAACTGCAGCGGAATATGCAATCCATTAAAAGAGTCAAGTAGAGCATGATATCTACTATCTTCTATGATTTAAAAAGTTTTTTATCAACTTTATCGCTGAGACTCAGCTTAATAATAAACCACATCATCGAATCATCATTGCACTACGGGCCAAGGATATTCATGTAATCATCAATGGTCATGATTATACCGAATAATCTCTAGTCATAATTGAAAGTAGTAGGCATACAAGCCAATCATGTATGATGATAAAGCATATACTTTGTAATCAATCTTATTTATTTATTAACAAAAGAATTATTTATTAAAGGCATTTATTATCAACATGGTGCTGTTTTAATAATATGTGATAAATTCATAGTTTTAAGCAATACTTTTAGAATCATGATGAGATCATGCTAATGAGATCTAAATTCTTAGAATGCTTAAAACTAAAATGTTCCCAATCAATGGATTACTAAAAAGGGGATTAGTGAATCCAGATAGATTGGTACATACGTTGCTTGCTCATTGGATAAAGATGATTGATCTCATGATCATTTGTGTGGAGACACTAAAGCAAGTATGTAGGTGCTTATTAGAGAATAAGTTTACTGAACGTGACTCGCTAAGGAATACCTAATGGAGTTTTACTTGCTTGTCAATAGGAATTCCTGTAGTGATAGTAGTACAAATGATCCTTATTTTTGAGATTATCATAGTATCTTATATATAATGAATTACACTTTGACTTATTCCTTAAGACTCTTAGAGTATATCAAAGGGTATGCTTGGGAGTAATAAGTTATATATAAAGATGATGAATGATCAATAAATAATCTACCGTTTGTAGTAAAAGAAGAGAAATATCCTATGTGTTTCGATAAATGACAACCCAAGAATCCTTGGCCAAGGTGGAATGAAATTAGAAAGTAGTTTCTAATTTGCAATAATTAGAAGTTGTCCATTTAGAAATTGAAATACATATAATTAAATAAAATAAGACTTGACAGTAATTTTATGATTTATATTTAATAGGGACATTGTATGGTGGAAGGATTGAATTATACGGTAACTATTTACTCAAAGGTTCTTTTATGATTAATGTTGAAGTCTATATTATCTGGAAAGTCGTTGATCACTAGGGAGGCTTATCCCTATTGTAGAATAAATATTATTTATTTAAATAAATTAATAGTTTAATTTATTTATTTAAATAAGATTAAAATTGTTCTAATTGATTTATTCACAACCGGTTTAATATGGAGAACCTAAAGGGTCACACCATAAAAGGAGGAATAATTATTTAAGAAGTTAATGACATAATCGTAATAACATGTTAAGTATATTTAATTTAATATATGGTGATAGAATAAATTAAATAGCTTAATATTTATTATTTAATATTTTAAAAATATTAAATATAAATTAATAAGAGGAGTCTTATTAATATTATTACAATTATAATTATTTTAATTTCTAAAAGAGTTTAGCAATTAATTTAATACAAGTACTCTCATTTATTCCTAATAGGATTAGGAGGAAAAATTAGTTAAAGAAGTTTAATTAACTATCCCTAATAAGATTAGGGAGCCCATTTAATTAAAAGAGTTTAATTAAATAAATAATACCTTATTTTAATTAAATAGGATTACCTGATATCTTTATAAGAGGAGTCTTATATCAGATATCAAATATATACGTAATTCCAATAGTTGGAGAGTACACCCCCTTTTTTTTGTAGAGATAAGAAAAACTAGGGTTTGAGTCAATACACCATTCTTCTTGAAAATTATTCTTTCTTGGTGGATCACCTCTAGAGGTCATACACTTGGGTGGCTAACATTGATCAAAGAAACGAATCTACCCGGAGATTCAAGGAGATCGCGGAGAAGTAGGAGGTGAACTCGTACCTGTGGAAGCTCGTATCTACAAGGGTATGATTCTATAATTTCTTGTTCTTCGTTTTAGTTAATAATATGCATAAAGGATGATCCGGGTAATTAGTTTGTGAAAAATTTTAAAATTTGATTTTACTTTGCTTCCGCTAATATTTACAATTTGATTGCTACTTTAATTTTCACAAAACCTCATAGTGGTATCATGAGCCAAACTTTATGCGAATTATTAATTATTTTGATTCCATATATGTATGGGTATGTATTTTGAATAATTTAATGGGCATAATTTGTTATATAAAATTATTATTTAAAAAAAAAGAAAAAAAAAGAGGAGAATTCGCGAAACCTTTTTTTTAAAAAAAGGTCTAATTCACGACTTGTTCTTTTGTTTGAATCACAGATTCCGTGATATGCGTGGGCGGCGTGGCAAATATAATAGTATATAATATATATGATATATATAGTTGTTTCAGGTATCATACTTCCTATATATCTTACTTAGTAATAATATATATTATGATAGTTTACTTGCAGAAGATTTCCCACGGTTAGTATGTTAACTAATTTACCAAGTTGTTAGCCATGAAACATGGAACGGTTATTACATATTTATATATGTATAAATTTATTTATTTTTTAATAATTTTATAATTAAAATAAAGAGTTTATTTTAATCTTGAAATTGGATTTCATGCAACATAAAATTGCATAT
Organism: Panax notoginseng; assembly: GCA_016801055.1. NCBI lineage: Eukaryota > Viridiplantae > Streptophyta > Magnoliopsida > Apiales > Araliaceae > Panax > Panax notoginseng. The sequence goes on along the minus strand of CM029015.1, from coordinate 64,512,013 downwards.
TAAATGATATATATATATATATATATATATATATATATATATATATATATATATGGAATGATTTTATTTATTGATACATATGGTGATATGTATGATAATAAGTGAGATTTTTTATGGATTATTAACCAACGTGATTGTATTTATTTTAGTTGATGTTTGAATGAATGAGTTTTATTAAATGAGGTCTGCGTACCTCGTCTTTTCTGGTTTTCTTCTTGATGTAAATTCTATCTCTCTCCTATGTACTTCCCCTTGACTGTTGATCAAGGTTTCTATTTAAATTAAATAGTTTAATTGTATAGGATTAGTTATAATTTTTTGAAGAACCGGAGATCAAGGAGCAAGGAGCGCTCGAAGACCCGTTTGTAATGGAGCCCGAGTTTAAATGTAATAGTTATATTTAAATATTTTTTCTTGCACCCTAGGGTTTGACCTTTTGGTTCACTTGGTGGCTCTAGTGAACCAAACTAGAATAAAAGTCCATAATCAATCCGGGTAGAATATTGTATTCTATATGTGCATGCTAGTATTATATATATTATATATTATGCAAACATGCTTCGCATGTTTAATAATATGACGCATATTTTATATATATATTTGCATGCAGGCTAAACAAGATGAGACTAATAATAACAAACCCCTCAATAAAATTATATTAAGTTGTAACGTTCAAAGATATTTGGAATATCGAACGTCGCCTTCTAGCATGATATAAACAATAGAGCATTGAATATTTAATATGAGTTTGTTGTGCACATACAAGGCGAGTATTAAATATTTGAGATGTTGTTTTTATTACATTTGATGTTTATAAAGAATTGAACATTACCGCTTTGTTGTTCACACACAAGGGCTGTAGTTTTCTCTTCACTTATATGGAAATGCTGGGTATGACTTAACTTAAATCATTTTAGTTCGGATGTGAACACACTTGACCATTATGATTTAAGAGAAAAAATATAAGGAGTTACATAATGATGTAACTGACAAAAGTTGTCTACCTATTTATTTATTTATATTTTTTTGTGCACACACAAGGCTATATACATTTGAAATGGGATCCTTATTCTCAGTAGCAAATCTTTAATTAGATATTGTCGAACTATATTCATGAGGGTACTATAGTTTGAAGAAAATAGTGGGAGATACCAATATAAAATAAGACCTAATTGATTTCTGTAATTAATTAAATGAATGTTTGCTAAAATATTGTCTTTTTACATGCAGAATTTTGAAAATGTCACATTCACTAATTTCACTGCGTAGCATACTTGATGCTAACAAACTGACAGGACCGAATTACACAGACTGGTTAAGGAATCTGAGAATTGTTCTCACTGCTGAAAAGATTTCTTATGTCCTAAATTCGCTCGTACCTGCAAAAGTTGCAGAGACAGCCCCTGAGAAAGAGATTGCTACTTTTAAGCAGTGGCAAGATGATGCATCTGTGGCTCAATGCATCATGCTCGCATCCATGAGTAACGAGCTTTAGCGTCAGCATGAAACCATGGATGCTCCTACTATGCTATTGCACCTTCAGGAGTTGTATGGTGAGCAAAGTAGGACTGCTAGATATGAAATATCTAAAGTGTTCTTCCGATCTCAGATGACCGAGGGCACTACCGTTGAGACTCATATCTTAAAGATGATCAATCTGATTGAACGTCTTGGACAGCTTGGGTTTGTCATGTATGGGGAGTTGAGTAAAGATTTAGTCTTGCAGTCACTTCCAGACACCTTCTCACAATTTGTTGTGAATTTTCACATGAATAAGTTAGATGTCAGCTTTCCTGAATTACTTAACATGTTGAAAACTGCTGAAGGTCACTTTCCATCCAAGAAGAACCATGTCTTATTGGTGGATGATTCTTCCAAGAAAAGGAAGAGGCCCAAGGTATCTTCTGAAAAGAAGATATCCAAGAAGGCTAAAGGAAAGGCGAAAGTGAAGGATCAAAAAAAACCTGATCCAGCTAGCAAAGGAATTTGCTTCCATTGCAATAAGCTGGGTCACTAGAAGAGGAACTGCAAGGATTATCTTGCAGAACAAAAGCAGAAGAAGCTTGGAGAAGCTTCGAATCCTAATCAAGGTTTGTTTATGATTGAAATTAATTTTTCAGAAAGTCAATCTTCTACTTGGGTATTGGATACTAGCTGTGGCTTTCACATATGTAATAATATGCAGGGACTGGTCAGAAGTAGAAAGCTGAGCAAGGATGAGGTCGTCATACGAGTGGGAAATGGAGAAAAGGTTGATAGCACTGCCTACAGGCAAATCCATTAGTTTAAATAATTGTTATTTTATTTCGTCACTTATGAGAAACATTATTTCAATATCTGTATTGGATATGGATGGTTTTGACATTATAATAAAAAATAATAGTTGTTCTATTTATAATAATAATGTTTTATATGGTGTTGGTAATTTACGAAATGGACTTTACATTCTTGACTTGCGTGAAAATATACTTCAAATTGAACAAACTAAGAAAAGAAAAAGAGATGATGTTAATTATACCTATATGTGGCATTGTAGACTTAGTCATATTAATGAAAAAAGATTATCCAAGTTGCATAAAGATGGGCTTCTAGAGCTATCGAATTATGAATCATATCCAACTTGTGAATCTTGTCTCATGGGCAAAATGACTAAATCTCCTTTTAGTGAAAAAAGAGAAAGAGTTATAGAGTTGTTAGCGTTGGTACACACAGATGTATGTAGACCTATGCCAACAAATGCACGAGGAGGGTATTCTTATTTTATTACATTCACTGACGATCACTCAAGATTTGGATATGTGTATTTAATTAAATACAAATCTGAATAATTTGAAAAGTTCAAAGAGTTCAGAAGTGAAGTAGAGAAGCAAACTGGTAAGAGTATTAAGATTTTTCGATCTGATCGAGGAGGAGAATACTTAAGTGGTGAGTTTCTCAATTGCCTCAAAGAAAATGGTATAATCTCATAATGGACTCCACCAGGGATGCCACAGATGAATGGTGTATCTGAAAAGAGAAATCGAACATTGTTGGACATGGTTCGATCCATGATGAGCTTTACCGACCTTCCAGTTTCCTTATGGGGATGTGCCCTAGAATTGGCTGCATACCTACTTAATAAGGTACCTACAAAATTCGTCCCCAAGACCCCATATGAGTTATGGACATGGAGTAAACCAAATCTTAAGCATGTTAAGACTTGGGGTTGTCCAGCTTATGTCAAAGAGTTTAAAAACGATAAGCTACAGACTAGATCTGACAAATGGAGATTCGTGGGATACCCTAAAGAAATATTGGGGTATTATTTCTATCATCCAACTGATCAAAAGATGTTTGTTGCGAAACATGCTACTTTATTGGAAAAGGAGTTTATCCTTGAAGGGGTCAGTGGGAGTAAGATATATCTTGAAGAGGTTCAAGTACCATAAAATACTACAGATCAAAGTCAGGTTCCTAACCAAGTAGAGATTCCTTCTGTACCACACCCTATTCGTAAATCTGGAAGAGTACCAAAAATACCTGATAGGTATAGACTTGTCATAGAGGATGACGATGAGGTACGCATCATAGATGATGACGATCCATTGAATTACGAACATGCTATGAGTAATAAAGACTCAGAGAAGTGGCAAGAAGCCATGAAATCTGAGATGAACTCTATGTATGAAAACCAAGTATGGACTTTGGTTTCACCACCTGAAGGCATTAAGCCTATTGGGTGTAAATGGGTCTTTAAAAAAAAGACTGGAGTAGACGGCAAGGTAGAGACCTACAAGGCCTGACTGGTCGCAAAAGGTTTCAAACAAAGACAAGGAGTTGACTATGACGAAACCTTCTCACCAGTAGCAATGCTCAAGTCCATTCGGATTTTGCTTGCGATTGCAGCTTACCATGACTACGAAATCTGGCAGATGGACGTGAAAACGACCTTCCTCAATGGGAAACTTGAGGAGGATGTGTATATGACACAACCAGAGGGATTTGTTTCAAAGGTTAAAACAAATCAAGTCTGTAAGCTACAACGATCCATTTATGGATTGAAGCAAGCTTTACGTAGGTGGAACATCTGTTTTGACGAGACAATCAAAGAGTTTGATTTTATCAAAAAATGAGGATGAACCATGTGTGTGCAAGAAGGTTAGTGGGAGCACTGATTCATTTCTCGTATTATATGTTGATGATATATTACTGATAGAGAATGATATTCCTATGCTACAATCAATTAAAATCTGGTTATCAAAACACTTCTCCATGAAGGACTTGGGAGAAGCATCCTATATTTTGGAGATAAAGATCTATAGAGATAGATCTAAAAGGATGCTTGGCTTATCCCAAGGAACGTACATTGACATAATGCTAAAGAGGTTTAGCATGGAAGATTCTAAAAGAGGTCTCATGCCGATGAGCCATGGAATAACTCTCTCTAAGAAATAGGCCCCAAAGACACCTGAAGAGAGAGACCGTATGAGTAAGATTCCTTATGCTTCAGCAATAGGATCTATCATGTACGGTATGATATGTACTAGACCAGATGTCGCTCTTGCACTTAGTGTAACAAGTAGATATCAGTAAAATCCAGGAGAAGAACATTGGAAGGCAGTGAAAAATATCCTAAAGTACTTAAGAAGAACTAAGGATGCATTTCTTATCTACGGTGGGTCTTAATTGAAACTAGAGGGCTTCACAGACTCAAGTTTTCAAATAGACCAAGATGACAGTAAATCTATTTCGGGGTATGTGTTTACCTTAAACGGTGGCGCAGTGAGTTGGAAGAGTTCCAAACAGCAAATAATTGCTGATTCAGTGACAGAGGCAGAGTACATAGCTGAAAGTGAAGCTGAAAAGGAAGCTGTTTGGATGAAGAAGTTCATTACCGAACTTGGTGTGGTTCCTAGCATTACAGGACCAGTACCTTTATTCTGTGATAACATCGGAGCTGTTGTGCAGGCTAAGGAACCCAGGTCTCATCAGAAATCCAAACACGTATTGCGGCGATTTCATTTGATCAGAGAGATCATTAAAAGAAGGAGACGTCACCCTGGAGCGTGTGGATTCTCAAGACAATATTGCAGATCCATTTACTAAAGCGTTAACACAACAACAGTTTGATCGTCACTTAGAGAAGATGGGTATGAGATACCAAGGCGATTGGCTTAAGTGAAAGTAGGAGATTGAAAGTAGTATGCATACAAGTCAATATGGTATGATGATAAAGCATATACTTTGTAATCAATTTTATTTATTTATTAATAAAAGAATTATTTATTAAAGGCATTTATTATCAACATGGAGCTGTTTTAATAATATGTGATAAACCCATAGTTTTAAGCAATGCTTTTAGAATCATGATGAGATCATGCTAAAGAGATCTAAATTCTTAGAATGCTTAAAACTAAAATGTTCCCAATCAATGGATTACTAAAAAGGGGATTAGTGAATCCGGATAGATTAGTACATACGTTGCTTGCTCATTGGATGAGGATGATTGGTCTCATGATCATTTGTGTGGACACACTACAACAAGTATGTAGGTGCTTGTTAGAGAATAAGTTTACTGAACGTGACTCGCTAAGGAATACCCAATAGAGTTTTACTTGCCTGTCAATAGGAATTCCTGTAGTGATAGTAGTACAAATGATCCTTAGACTTGAGATCATCGTAGTATGTTATATATAATGAATTACACTTTGACTTATTTCTTAAGACTCTTAGAGTATATCAAAGGGTATGCTTGGGTGTAATAAGGTATATATGAAGATGATGAATGATCAATAAAGAATCTACCACTTCAAGTAAAAGAAGAGAAATGTCCTATGTGATTCGATAAATGACAACCTAGGAATCCTTGGTCAAGGTGTAATGAAATTAGAAAGTAGTTTCTAATTTGTATTAATTAGGAGTTGTGCATTTAGAAATCGAAATACATATAATTAAATAAAATAAGACTTGACAGTAATTCCATGTCTTATATTTAATTGAGACATTGTATGGTGGAATGATTGAATTGTACGGTAATTATTTACTCAAAGGTTCTTTTATGATTAATGTTGAAATCTATATTATCTTGAAAGTCGTTGATCGCTAAGGAGGCTTATCTCTATTGTAGAATAAATATTATTTATTTAAATAAATTAATTGTTTAATTTATTTATTTAAATAAGATTAAAATTGTTCTAATTGATTTATTCACAACCGGTTTAATATGGAGAACCTAAATGGTCACAACATAAAAGGAAGAATAATTATTTAAGAAGTTAATGGCATAATCGTAATAATATGTTAAATATATTTAATTTAATCTATGGTGATAGAATACATTAAATAGCTTAATATTTATTATTTAATATTTTAAAAACATTAAACATAAATTAATAAGAGAAATCTTATTAATATTATTACAATTATTATTATTTTAATTTCTAAAAGAGTTTAGAAATTAATTTAATATAAGTACTCTCATTTATTCCTAATAGAATTAGGAGGGAAAAATAGTTAAAGAAGTTTAATTAATTATCCCTAATAAGATTAGAGAGCCCATTTAATTAAAAGAGTTTAATTAAATAAATAATACCTTGTTTTAATTAAATAGGGTTACATGATATCTTTATAAGAGAAGTCTTATATCAGATATCAAATATATACGTAATTCCAATAGTTAGAGAGTACACCCCCTTTTTCTGTAGAGATAGAAAAAACTAGAGTTTGAGTCAATACACCCTTCTTCTTGAAATTTATTCTTCCTTGGTGGATCACCTCTAGAGGCCATACACTTGGATGGCTAACATTGATCAAAGGAAGGAATCTACCCGGAGATTCAAGGAGATCGCGAAGAAGTAGGAGGTGAACTCGTACCTGTGGAAGCTCGTATCTATAAGGGTATGATTCCATAATTTATTGTTCTTCGTTTTAATTAATAATGTGCATAAAGGATGATCGGGATAATTGATTTGTGAAAAAATTTAAAATCTGATTTTACTTTGCTTCTGCTAATTTTTACAATTTGATTGCTATTTTAATTTTCACAAAACCTAACAATAATCATACCAATCAACAGTCCATCTATGCATGTAAGCCAAAGATTACTTTCATCACAATATAAACATGAGGACGATGACAATGATATAAGCATTCATTTAAACGAAAGCAAATGATAAATTTTAAAGATTTATAATTTAATTTATCCAGAATTCAATAATGTCCAAATTGTCAACATGATACTGCTTTATGGAGTAAAATTCAAGAATAATATTCATGTATTAAAAAAATTTTGGACAGAAAAGAAATTAATTTTTTGGGTGAATAGTAACCGGGTGAATAGTACCCCGTGAATAGTATTTCGTGAATAGTAACCCGGCATGAAAAGTACCCTAAATACCCAAGTGATTAATATTTGAGTGAATGGTATTTGGGTAAATAGTAACCTGTGAATAGTAAAATGTGAATAGTATGCCGGCATGAAAAGTGTACCGAATACCCGAGTGATAATATTATAGTGAATAGTTATCGGGTGAATAGTACCCCGTGAATAGTACCTCGGGTGAAAATATTGATACTTAATAAGAAAGTTCAGATCAATATTTCAATGAAACGATACTAGATGAAACGCAAAACTCATGGATAGTCCACTAATTTCAAGGATTATAGAAGCAATAATTACCATAATAAGTTTAGATTTAAGAATATGAAAAGAAATTAACATACGAAAATTGTAAATGGATTTTCACCTGTCATACGGTACGTAATCTGCGTAGACAGGTTATTCCGACATATTAAAGGATGAATACGGAAAATAGTATTCTATATAAATACGAAAGAAATAATACCCCTTACCTTAGTAAAAGACTGGATACTGCAATAGTGAAGTAACAGAATACTCTTCTTCTTGCTCTCTATAGTTTCTCTCTCTATAGTGTCTCTTGTGAGTCTCAGTGAATTGGTGAGAATAAAAGAAGAATTAAGCTTCTATTTAAAGGAGAATGGAATAAATAGTAACTTATTCACGAACGGTCCATATTGATTTACTATTAGAACGGACGGTCCATATTGATTACTATTAAAACCACAACCGACAGTCCAGATTAATTTACTTTTAAAACCAACACCGACGGTCCAGATTGATTACTTTTAAAACCACCACCGACGGTCCAGATTGATTTAACTTATTACACTTTGGTACCCCTAAAGTTTTCCTAGTTTGCATTATTCCCCTCTAACTTTTGTAATTCACTTATCTTCAATAAACACATTCTTAATACTTTAACAATTATTCATCATTAATATTACAACTCACAATATTTAACAACCAGATCATTCCCAAGAAAGAGGGGCTTTCCAATAAGGATTTCTCCCTATTAGCGTGCAATTAAGTGACCAAACCTCTCCTCGACCGAACTTTGTAAACATTGCAAATATTGCAAATAATAATATGAATAACTTTGTTGTCTCAATTATTGATTTAATAATATAAAATATTATCCAGATGATAATATGATAATAAATGAATCAAATAACGTGAGATACAATGCAACAATTACTGTAACAATAACTGAGTAAACTGAGTGGCTACTTACGTAAGCATCAAAAATCAATACCGTGTGCTACTATGCAACCACGCGTATTATTTTATTTTTACAACTAGGTATCTCAACAGTTTAATGGTAAAATTTTCGCCGTTATTTTTATAAAAAGATATTTTTGTCGTTTTCTAATTACGACAATTCTTCCGTTGTGGGGTCCACCAATGACTGTACCTTCGTACAAATATTCCCTGTTAAAACGAATATTCCCCGGCTAATCGAATATTCCCCGACACAACGAATATTTTATATCAACTTGCTTACTTTGTAAAATTTTTAAATATCACCCTTAACTTTAACCTTTTATTAATTTAACCATTTATTAAATAGAATAATAATTATAAAAAATTTGATACTTCCATTTCATATAATTCGAGGTCTTACAACCTCCCCTCCTAATGAAATTTTATCCTCAAAATTGGTGCACGCACCTGGTATGACGAAGAGGTGAGGATACTTTGATTTCATTTCAGATTCTAACTCCCAGGTTATTTCCTCAGCATCGTGGTTTCTCCATAAAACTTTGACTTGAGGTATAATCTTGGAGCATAGAATATGTTCCTTCTTATCTAAGATTTTAATAGGTACCTCTTCATACGTTAAATCTTCTGCTATTTCGTCCGGTTCTAACTCAATAATGTGGTTCGGGTTTTTCACATATCTACATAACATAGATATGTGAAAAATGTTATGAACACGAGACATACTTGGCGGTAAGGCGAGTCTATAAGCCATAGTTCCTACTCGATCTAGGATTTTAAATGACCCAATGAATCAAGGATTGAGCTTTCCTCTCTTTCCAAATCTCATAACACCCTTCCATGGAGCAACACGTAACAACACATATTCTCCAACATTGAATTCCACGTCCTTCCGATGAAGATCAACATAACTCTTTTGTCGATCATGTGAGGTTTTTATATGTTGCCGGATTATTTGAATCTTTTCCATAGTCATGCGTACCAATTCTGATCCTAACAACGTTGCTTCACCCTCCTTGTCCCAGCATACTGGAGAACGACACTTTTTTCCATACAATGCCTCAAATGGAGCCATGCTGATACTTGCTTGATAACTGTTGTTATAGGAGAATTCCACTAATGGCAAGAACTCGTCCCAACTTCCTTTGAAATCAAGGATACAAAGTCTTAATAAATCCTCAAGAGTTTGAATAGTCCTCTGCGACTGCCCGTCCATTTGAGGATGATATGTCAAACTAAATCGTAAATTTGTGCCCATAGCTTTTTGCAAACTAACCCAAAATCATGAAGTGAATTTTGGGTCTCGATCAGAAACTATGGATACTGGCATGCCATGCAGTCTTACAATCTCATTTATGTACATACGACCAAGACGTTCAAGTGAATAAGTTTCTCGTATAGGTAAGAAATGAGCAGACTTGGTTAATACATCTACAATGACCCAAACCGCATCAATGCCTTAAAAAACCTTGGGAAGACCAGTAACGAAATCCATGGTAATGTGCTCCCACTTCCATTATGAAATTTCAAGTGGTTGCAATGGAGCTTTTAGCACTTGATGCTCCACGTTGACTCGTTGACAAGTTAGACACCTTGAGATAAACTTCGCTACCTCTATCTTCATATTGCTCCACCAAAATGTATATCAAAGATCACGATACATTTTGGTACTCCCAGGATGGATTGCAAATAGTGTGTTGTGCGCCTCCATCATGATCTTATACTTTAAATTAGGGTCGTTTGGAATACAAAGTCTGGAGTTGACTCGAAGTATTCATTTTTTATCGATTTTTTCCTCTGGAACAACACCTTCTTGTACTTTCTTCTTCATACGCATCAACTCCAGGTCCGTAGCTTGAACAGCTTTAACTTTATCAATTAAAGTCGGTTCTACTCGTATATCTGCCGTCATTATGTGGGTCCCTAGAGTCTTTAACTCTACCTTCATCCTTTTTAAGTCATACAAAATGGGTCTTTGTGTTGACAATATCGCACTCGCACCCGCATATGATCTTCTACTCAATGCGTCAGCTACCATTTTCACTTTTCAAGGATGGTATTGAATGATATGATCATAATCTTTCAACAGCTCGAGCCAACATCGTTGTCGCATGTTGAGTTCCTTTTGAGTGAAAAAATATTTGAGGCTTTTATGATCCGTATAGATCTCCACCTTCTCTCCATACAGGCAATGCCTCCAAATCTTAAGCGCAAAAACGACACCTACCAACTCTAGATCATAAGTAGGATAATTCCTCTCATATTCTTTGAGTTGTAGAGAGACATATAAAGGGTTTCGACAGAAACACACAGCGAAAATAGAATAAATATAAAGTAATTTCAAAACCCTAAACAGGATCCATGCGAAAATCAATTAACTAAGTGGTTAGAAATTATACCGATTATGAAAATTAAATTGATGCGCTCGAATCTACAACGCAATGCAAATGAATCACGCCTCTATGGTATCCACGCAAACGCTTCGCGAATCGTCCTACGATCTGCAGAAGAAGGAACTGCGGTACTAGCCACCAAGGATGAGGATTTCAGAACTGTTTCTCTCTAGTCTCTCTTTGAGAGTGGCTAGGGTTTTTGGTTTTTGAATAATACCCTAAGCGACTGCTATATATCATATATATAGTAGTTAAAACGTATTAATCAAAACCTAATTTCATAAAATCCGAATTTAAATATATATATATATATATATATATATATATATATATATATCTTAATTAAGTATTACTTAATTAATATACATATATACAAATTATCCTTTTAATTTAAATTCGTGATTTAAATACTATTAATCATATTAATATATTTAAAACCTTAAATTTTAAATTAATTCCTTTTTAAATTATGTTCTATGTGTGTGACCCTATATGTTATTATTACGTTGTCAATAATTTTAAAATCATATTATAAAGTTATAAACGGTGTGCGACATCTAGTAATGCATCACTGCTACCCAAGTAATAATAAGATCGATGATTCGATGCAACCTTTTCGTGACTAATGTTTCAATGTAATTTAATCCTTTTAACCTTAATATCCAAGATTAAACTCGAGTCATGGAATGTGTCATACTCTTCATAATTTAATCTGAGTTTTTCTTGATCAATGAGTAGACTATATGAAACAAATCACTATTTGAGGATGGCCATGCATTTCATAGTCCTACTCAATCAAGAGGCCTATGGATATCACCCCTAATATATAGGATGGTTAAATTCCATCTAGATCACTCATATTCCTCACACGATTCATGATGTACCCAATAATCACCTTTATAGTCCACCCTATTAAATGTGACATTTGATGATATCAAAGTACATAAATTCTCGTGTAGTAGTATAGTGATTTCAGATCGGAGGACCATTACATCATTATCACTATGAGAATTACTAATGACACTTTGCATAATGCTCCATATAGAATTCTCATGGTGGGTCTGTCCAGTACATCGTTCTCTAACATATACCTATGCATTGACTTAATATCTCATATATTTATGACCAATGAGATTTGGTCATCAGTTAATCCACATACTAGTCTTAATGCATCATTGTTGTCCCATCAACAATGATACTCGACTAGGGACATTTAAGAACAATGATACTAATTATAATTATATAATCTCATGTTCAAGTCACATACTTGAAACTATATAATTTGTATCATTATTCTAAGAATTTTTATTATGTTAACATTTATATAACGCAGTAAATAAAATCATAATAAACTCATTAATTTATTCAATCAAACATAATATCAAAACGTTAAGCAATTATATCAAATAATTGGCCTCTAGGGCATAAACTCTAACAACATATGCTATGGCTTTCCTATGTTGCATGTGAACACATCCTAAACCTTTGACTGGAGCATCACTGTAGATGACAAATCCCTCTGAGCCAGATGGTGTTGTCAAAACATGTGCTGACATGAGTCTCCTCTTGAGTTTTTGAAAACTCTTGTCACATTCCTCGCTCCAACTGAATTTTGTATCTTTTCGAGTTAGCTAAGTTAATTGAGTTACGATTCGAGAAAATCCTTCCACGAATCTCCGATAATAACCAGCTAAGTCGAGAAAGCTACGTACTTCGGTCACTGACTTGGGTTGGTCTCAGCTTTGAATTGCTTTAATCTTTGTCGGGTCAATAGATATTCCATGATTTGATATCACACACCCAAAGAATGCTACTTCCTCAAGCCAAAACTCACACTTCTTCAACTTGGCATAAAGCTTGTTTTCACAAAGCTTTTAGAGTATTAGCCTTAAGTGTTTCTCATGATCTTCACATGTTTTGGAATATATGAGGATGTCATCAATAAAGATGACTACAAAATGATCCAAATATTCTTTGAATACTCGGTTCATCATATCTATGAAGGTATCAGGAGCATTAGTCAATCCAAAAGACATGACTAGGAATTCATAATGCCCGTACCGAGTTCTGAAAGCAGTCTTTGGGATGTCATCGGTTTTAATCTATAACTGATGATATCCAAAACGAAGATCGATCTTTGAAAAGAATTTGGCACCTTGCAATTGGTCAAACAGGTCATCAATGCGAGGCAATGAGTACCTATTTTTGATGGTGACATAATTCAACTCTCGATAATTAATACAAAGTCGCATACTCATGTCAACTCCCGATAATCAATACAAAGTCGCATACTCTCATCTTTCTTCTTTACGAATAGAACAGGAGCACCCCAAGGAGACGTACTAGGACGAATGAAATCGATGTCTAACAATTCCTGCAGTTGGGTCTTTAACTCCTTAAGTTCAACAGGAGCCATTCGATATGGGGTTTTAGAAATTAGTTTTGTACCGGGTTCAAGGTCGATACAAAATTCAATTTCAGGCTCTGGGGGTAGGCCAGAAAGTTCTTCAGGGAATACGTCAGGAAATTTATTAACAATAGAAATATCATTCAAATATGACGTATTTTTATTTAAATATGTGACATGAGCTAAGAAAGCTTGACATCCGTTTTTCAATAAACGAATAACTTTATGGCTTGATATGATAGTGATTGACTTTAGTGGGTTGGTCGCTTGAATTCACATAATAGTTTGGTTAGGAATATGAAAGCTAACCACCTTGAAAGCAATTAATTTTTGCATGATGAGTAGGTAACCAATCAATTCTTAAAATCACATCAAACGTAAGTATTTTTAAGGAAATAAGATCGACAGGTAACGTGTGGTTGCTGTTTTGAATTAAGCAAAACTTATAAACAATGGATGTAATAAAGGTTTACCCTAACGGAGTTTCAACCGATAAGTCAAAGTATAATTTCTCTGGAGTCAAATTTAAACATTGAGCGCAAGTAAGAGAAATAAAAGAATGGGTAGAACCGGTATCAAATAAGGTATAAGCTTCGCAATAGTTTATGATTAGCTTACCCGTGATCACCTCGTTCAGATTCCTCTCTTTTTGGGAGGTTACAACAAATGCTCTCCCTTGAACTACCGATTTTGTCTTGTCTGGGACGGCCTTTGATTCCTCCATCCCAGTTGGACTTGACTTTGGTGCACGACTAAATCGGGCTAGGTGACATTCTCTTCCATAATTGTAACATGCTTTGGACTGCTGCGTACAGTTTGGACTGATGTGTCCCTCCCCTCGGCATTTATAACATACGACCGGCGGTCGTTCTCCTTCCTTAACAATAGGTGCTGGTGCTGATATCTTTTCATCATTATTGAATCTCCTCTTCTTGAAATTTCCACTTCTATTATCTTGGCCATGATTACCACCGGAGTGGTTACCATTTATGGCATGTTGATTCCCTCTATGTTTGTTGTCACCGCTTCGATGATTTCTACCACTGGTATTATCGACTTGCCGGCTGCTCTCTCTTGCTTGGGTTGACTCATTATCGCGCTCCAATAACTGAGCCTTATTTACAACATCTGAATACAAGCACAGTTTGTGATAAATTAGGTATTGACGTATCCCGGGTTTCAAACCTCTTAGAAACATCCGCGTCATTCTCTCCTCATTATCAACTAATTGGGATGCAAACCGGGACAACTCGACAAACTTGGCTTCGTACTGCGACACGGTCATGCTGTTTTGCTCCAGTTTAATGAACTCTACCTCTTTTATGTAACGAATACTTTCGGGAAAGTATTTGTCGTTGAACAGTTCTTGAAACTTCTCCCAAGACATCTTCAGTGCGGTAGGTTGAGTACGCTTTACAGATTCCCACCAGTAATCTGCCTCTCCTCGCAACATGAAGGTGGCAAAGGGAACCTTTTGCTCCTTGGAGCATCCCAAGACATCAAATAACTTGGTGATTTACTTTATCTACGTCTCCGCCTTAAGTGGTTTTGGCTCTCCAATAAACTCTGGTGGTCCCAGCTCCTTGAACTGCTTAGCGGTGACCGTCCAAGAGTTGCTAGTGTTTCCACCTTCATTTTAGACAGGAGCCGCTCTCGCCTGATGTTACATGAATTGAATAAAACTTCTAAACATCCCATCGTTCATCATTTGATCGGCGTTGTTATTTACCTGAGGATTATTATCTTCCTATTGCACATTATCCTTGGTATTGATCGTTGGTGACTCAACGGTCTCATGTGCTTCATTGTTGATCTCAACATTTTCAGATGTCATTTTCAAACACTGCCACAAAACAAGGGTTAATTAACATATCACATATTATCCTTATACTCTTACCGACCAATAAAATACCAAATAAACATAGGTAGGTCATACTAGCGAAGGAATTTTCTGTCTCTCCCCTCCTAGTTCTTGTCTCACATCTCAACCAGAGATCATATCCCTAAGCTCTGATACCAACTGTGACGCCCCCAAAATAGGTATACATCACCCATCTTGGGTCGCTGTGAGGACCCCAAACTCGGATACTTGAAACCCGAACTCGGTTCTTCACGATACCATTTCTATGAGCGGAATAATACTAATAATAATAACAATAATATAAAAGATCAAATTAATTTACATAATTATCAGAGTCTAACTCCCAAGTACGAAACCTTTAAACATTCATTACAACCCATGATAGATAATATATATCATAATTGTCTTAATAACATTAAACTATTACATAACATAGTAATTTGTTCATTCAGCAACCTTCCCTTTTCCTTTGTTCTTAGTAGAGTTCTCTGGTCGTTCGCACTTAGCTGAAAACATTTAAATTTAAGCAAGGATGAGCATTTGAGTGCCCAGCAAGCAATAGCAATTATATATATATATATATATATATATATATATATATATATATATATATATATAGCTGAAAGGATTTAAATGTTTTCTTTGTACTATTCTTCTACAACCAGTCAATAGTTGTGAAGTATTCTGAACCGATGATAATAACATAATAACTCTCTTTCAAATTTTTGAAACTACATAATGACTATAACTGGGGTTATGGTGACATGCCATGAACATTGTTTTCATTTTCAAAAAGGTTAAATAGAAATTCATCTGTAAACCGTCATAACTTACGGGCACGGGGGTGATCAGCCCGTTATGCCCTGCATTGATCAATACTACATTGATAGAACGAAATTATCGTTCATCCTTTGTCCGCCAGAGCGTATAAAAATTTTCCCGTGTAGGGATGTTCATACCTGTCTGGGTTCTAAATCAAAGGTTTTATCTTGTTCAACAATAATCTATAATTCAATATATCTGTATATGGGTAATTGACAAAGGTATATCAACATGTGATTAAATACAATGATTATCCAAGTGGGGACACTTGTTTAACCACTTCTAGAAATTAACGAACAGAATATATATGTCCGAATTATCATATACTAACATGTTGATATTCAATGAGCTTATATAATATAAAGTTCATAATCTGTACAATAATAATATAGTTTAGAAACATTCTTACTCACATCCATTGCATAAAGAAAATGCAAAGGTTAGATACTTGCTTGAAGCGCTGCTTACAACTTGTAATTAAGATCTATCGCTTATCTCACGACCTATCATTAATAAGATAGTTCGTTCGATTAGAACAACATACTATAACACATAACACTGCTTATGGCAGTCAACACATAACCTAATCACATTAGTACCTATGTTTAATAACCATTGAATCACAAATAATCACTTATACAATCAAAATATCTAAGTCCAGATCAATTTCTGAAACATGTCGGTCTACCGACAACTTTATTGGGTAATTATCGAGTCTAAGACTCTATTTTATAACTTAACATCAGTACGTATTAGTCATTTTATTTTTAAATGACTCAATATAATTTTAAAATATTTTTTATAATTTATCATAAATTTTCAAACATCGGAATCATATTAAAATGATTTAAATACTAATCAATTCTATTATCATTAATATTTAATTAGTATTAAACTATTAATGAAATCATTTCCAAAATATTAAAGTTATGTATAATAACTCAAAATACTTTTAAAGTATTAATATTACCCTTAAATGATTTTTAAAACATTTAAAATTATTTTCAAATAATTATCATTAATATTAAAGTATTAATGTTCTATTTATCAAAATATTAAAAGTCATTATTCATAACTTAAAATATTTTTAATTCATTTATATCCTTTTTAAATAATTTTTTAAATTAATAAAACTATTTTTAAACTATTTATTTAATATAATTATTAAATAAATTTAATATCAATAATAATAACTTAATAATCATTAATATTAAATTATTAATGAAATTATCCTTTAAATATTAAAAGTTATATTTTATAACTTAAAATATTTTTAAACACTTTATTTTCATTTAATATGATTTTTAATATAATAAAATCATTTTTAATTAATTTACTTAATTCATTAAGTAAATAAATTAATTACCATTAATATTAATTTATAAATGAAATTTATCATAAAATATTAAAAGTCATTAAAAATAACTTAAAATATTTTCTTATATCATAATATAATTTTTAATGATTTTTCTAATATTAAAATCATTTTTAAATAATTTATTTAATATTATAATTAAATAAATTAAATACTTTTAATATTTCAAAAATATTAAATATTTATGAAATATATTACAAATAATTAAAAACTAATTTTCAGAATTTTTAATAATTTTTAATAATTTATTTTGTATTTTTAATAATTAAAAACTAGTTTTTTCTATTTAATAATTAATTTCTGAAAAATATTAAATAATCTGTCGCTAAAGACCACCTATAGCGACAGAACCGTCGCTATAGGTGTTCTTCATGTTCTTGATACAAACCCAGAAAACCTTGTCAGTTATCGAGTTGCTTAGTTTGACCAAGATTAAAACCGAGTGTATTGTGTTTTTGGGTCTGTTGTTCGACAGATCATGTAGTAAACATACACGACTACATGATACAATAATAAAACACATCATAACGTGCATAACCTACAAGATCTGATTGTCCAAAGTAGCTGTCAGAGCTGTTCTTCATTTTCTGGGCTACCTAGAAATGAAGAACAGTTCGTGTAGCCATATTTGGGCTTGCACAACTTGTTGAGCTTGTAATATTTTTGTGATTTAAAATAGGTAGTGTGTAGCTAACATGTAGGAGAGTATATCTATCACATAATATCAACAAAAACATAACAAAATCGTCAGATCCAGACCGGTCAAACCTCGTCAGAAACTGTGTTCATAGGTTTCTGTTAAATCCATTTGATGTTTAAGGGATTTAAAAGCATGGATCTATAGTACAACTAACAGGCTACAAGATGTACTAAATGTCAACATCATAACATCTATAACATTACAATTATGAGCTTGACAAAAATGTTGTCAGACACTGCAAACTAGTTTCTGGGTTACCCAGAATTGGTCTGGTCATGGTCGGTCAACGACCTTTGACCACAAATAACTTGCGATATGTTGAAGCTATGACCTTGATTCAACTTTCAGACTAAAGAGCACATACTCGACTACAACTAAAAGCTTTCAAAACACCAAAATCTATACAGATCACAGAGATATAAGGACTGACATTCACTGTCAGAAGACAAAATTTTATTTTTCCAGATTTGGGAAATCTTCAAATCCGAGCCTCTAGATGTTATGGATCTAACATCTAGCAACCCAGATCATCCTTAGACACCTTATACAACATATTTTAACAATCAAACATAACATCTAACACAGAATCGTTGGACAGAAATTGTAGGGTTCGTTTATACCTTCTTGAGAAAAATTTCTGATTCTCTGGCTTCTGTTTGTTATGGTTGATCGTGGGGCTGGTCTTGGGAACTGATATGCTTGTGTAATTTGATGGTTAGAGAGAGAGAGAGAGCTTAGTTTGAGTGTTGGACAAAATGTAAGTGAACAAATGAATTTTCTCTCTCCTTAAATCCTTAAATAGACAAATTGATTCATGTATATGGCTGATCTAACATGGTTTGCTGTCAATTTTGAGTCACAAGGAGTAGTTGGAGTTGGTTAACAACTCAAAATATGGAAGGATTTGCAAGCAAGCTTCTAAAAATTAAAAAGTAATATATATATATATATATATATATATATATATATATATATATATATATATATATATTTAATAAAGTAATTAAGGGTATTTTTGTCCATGACACTTGAATCTAGATTCTAATCACTAGATTTTAAACATTAAGGTTTCCTAAATAATTTCTAGGGTTTGAACAATTATGTATAGAGTTCAATAAAAATTAAATTATAACTAAATAATTATAATTAGGGTTTTTAAATAGAAAATTAGGGTTTTAAAAATATATTTAGGGTTTTCTTGATATTATTAGGTTTCCCCAATTTATGTATTAGGTTTCCTAATTAACATAATTATTTACTAAAATAATAATTAGAGTTATGATTTTAGCAATTAGGCTTTCAAATTAGAAATTAGGGTTTCTAATTTACAATTAAAGTTTAACCTAATTAATCACTTAATACACAACATAAAACATATAGCATAGCTATATAACAGTCTTAAGCTCACAATTGATTTTTAATTTAGAGTTTCCCTAAGTAAAATTAGGGTTTAACCAATTAATACTAGGGTTTTGAAATTAAACACCATAATTGACCAATTATCATCAATACGTACATGCAGTACATATTCATAGCACTGAAAAATCAAAATATAATTAATATTATATTATTATTCTCATACCGTGGCAATAATCTAAAATTAGGGTTTGAATTCCATATCTGATTTATTCTTCCTATTTAACCTTAATAATTAAGGTAAAATAATTAACTTAATAATTTGTACTAAAATTCATATAATAAAATAATTATTATAATTATTCTAAAAATCAGTTCATATATTATTTAAATAATATATGATTATATATTTTTATGGAAAATAATTATTAAAATATTTCTACCATAAATTAATTATTATAAGTATATACTTTTTTAATAATCAATAATTTTAAAATAAATTCATTTGTAAATAATTATGTAATAAATATATTTTTACTTACCACATAAATACATATACACATAATCTTGTATAAATCCTCATCCTTAATATAAAAAAAAAATTATTCACGAAATTTCTTATTTATTTATATAGAAAATATCGGGTTGCTACATTCACCCTCCCTTATAAAGATTCCGTCCCCGGAATCACCGTTTTAAAACCTATACATACACGGTCACATAGCGTACACAATCATTGTAAGTAAATCTCGATCAACTTTGATCGAACTGATCTTTAACTATTCACATGAAGCTTGTCTTTCTGATTACACAGAAAAATTGGTTTCTAACAGAACTCAAATTCCTCCTCAAAATTTCTTTATAAAATAATTTTACTATATATAGGAAAATCATGCATAAGAAAATAAAAAGGCATACGAATAATACCTGGAGTTCCAGTGCCAGCTGCTGCCGTATCCTGAACTGTCATGTTGTAGACCCTTGCCGTAGATTTTGTTGGCTTGCTTGACGAAGTCGGTCCCGTGATTGCTAACGTTCCGCTGCCAGTGCCCATGTTCACACTTCCTGTCTCCACCCTCCTCTTTGGACAATCTTTCACCCTGTGCTCGGTCGATCCGCATATAAAACATCCACTATTCATCCTAGGATTGGGGCAGTTGGGAGAAATATGGCCCTCCTGCCCGCACTTATAGCAAACAAATTTTCCTTGCAAACACTCCCCCGAGTGATTCTTCCCACATGTCTTACATGGCACTATCTGTTTCTTAACACCTTTCTGCTTCACTTGTACACTTGCAAAACTGCTCACCTTCCTCTTACTATCTCCACTCCTGCTCCCACTATTAATTTCCACCTTCCTAGCTCCTTCTATCTTACCCTTATTCTTCCTCTCCTTATTGTAAAGGCTCATGGCCTCACTTCCCTCCTCAGCTATGATCGCTTTCTCCATGAGTGCTGCAAATGTAGGAATTTGCAACACCGCCACTTTGTTATAGAGCCAGGGTTTCAATCCCAGCTCAAACCTTCTAGCTTTCCTAGCCTCCGTATCAACTTGATGCGGAGCAAACCTAGCTAACTCATTGAATTTGGCGGCGTATTCAGACACCGTCATATTCTCCTGCTTCAACTCTAAAAATTTAACCTCCATCCTCGCCTGCATACTTGGTGAAAAATAATTTTCGAAAAACAAAGTTTTAAATCTATCCCATGTGACTACACCTTCTCCTGCCCTAGCCTGATTCGCTTCCCACCAAAAATTTGCTTCCCCCTTCATCATATAGGTGGCAAAAGTAATTTTCTGCCCCTCATCTACCCTAGCTACCATAAATGCTTTTTCAATTTCCTTAACCCAAATTTGAGCTTCTACAGGGTCAGTTGTACCTTTGAATTCTGGTGGTCCTACAGCCTTAAAGTCTTTGAAGTTCGCTAAGCGGTTGCCCGGCTGGTTTCCAGCGACCGGTATTCCCTGTTACATAGCCTGAGCTAATATGTTCACAAATTGCTGCATCGGATCTGGTTGTTGTTGTCCCTCAACGTTGTTGACAGATTCCTCTGCCCTTTGATTGCGAGTTCGACGTCTTGGCGGCATTATCTGATTAAAAAATCATAATTTAACTTACATTCTAAACCTTATCACATAAGTTTAATATTTTAAACTTATTTCATCTTTTCTCAAACATAGATTCATATTCATTTAACGAATATTTTACATAGCACAAAATGCTTTGAACTTCAGCTATCCCTTTATGACCTCAAAAGTCGGGATTTACAGTCTTGACTTAATACAAAAGTTGGAAACATTACATTACACAAGCGTACTTATCATATGTATTATATTAAACACCCCTACACAACAGAACCTATACTACCTATTTATTACACCTTTTCCTTGGACATTCTCTCGCCTGATGACCTTCTATACCACAGACATAACATGCTCTTTTTTTGTAGTCAGGACAGTACGGAGTGGTATGTCCTTCATAGCCACAAAGATAACAAATTCCTTTCCATTTCTTCTTATTGGATTTTCTTAAATCATGGTCTTCTATATTTCTTTTCCCCTTCTTATCCGAAGCTGCACACGATGTGTTGTTTGTAGCTCCTATCTGACTAATTTGGATTTTAAGCTTATCTTGTCCTTCCAATGTTTCTATTAACGCTTGACGCAACTGACTATTCAACAGCCTTTCTATCTCCCACAGCCTTTCCAGAGAAGAAACCTTGTTCTTCAGATGCTGCACCTCTGTTGATGCTTGATCAGCTCCAACTTTAGTGTCTGAATCGCTATCTGACAACTCCACCATCTCCAGATCTTGCACTACGTTTTCTATGATAACCACATCGTCTGAGTTATTTTCATCGTGAGCCTCTATTTCAGTTATCGGCTTCGATATTGGCTCCTTCTTTACTATCCGAGGGTAATCGAATCCTTTTTCACCTGACATCTACACACATAAGTTATCCTAATTAGCATATCGTATATACACACAACAAATAAAAGTTTTATACAAGTTATCTTTTATTTAGTTTGACGATGAATTTAGTCAATTCATCTCTTTTTAAACTCTATATGAGTTATTTATATTTTCAACATTTCCCTCTGTTCTAAGGTTATAGCCTAAGGTCTAGCCCACCTAAGGTTTCTAACCCTATAGCTCTGATACCAACCTGTGAGGACCCCAAACTCGGATACTTGAAACCCGAACTCGGTTCTTCACGATACTATTTCTATGAGCGGAATAATACTAATAATAATAACAATAATATAAAAGATCAAATTAATTTACATAATTATCAGAGTCTAACTCCCAAGTACGAAACCTTTAAACATTCATTACAACCCATGATAGATAATATATATCATAATTGTCTTAATAACATTAAACTATTACATAACATAGTAATTTGTTCATTCAGCAACCTTCCCTTTTCCTTTGTTCTTAGCAGAGTTCTCTGGTCGTTCGCACTTAGCTGAAAACATTTAAATTTAAGCAAGGATGAGCATTTGAGTGCCCAGCAAGCAATAGCAATTATATATATATATATATATATATATATATATATATATATATATATATATATATATATAAGCTGAAAGGATTTAAATGTTTTCTTTGTACTATTCTTCTACAACCAGTCAATAGTTGTGAAGTATTCTGAACTGATGATAATAACATAACAACTCTCTTTCAAATTTTTGAAACTACATAATGACTATAACTGGGTTTATGGTGACATGCCATGAACATTATTTTCATTTTCAAAAAGGTTAAACAGAAATTCATCTGTAAACCGTCATAACTTACGGGCACGGGGGTGATCAGCCCGTTATGCCCTGCATTGATCAATACTACATTGCTAGAATGATATTATCGTTCATCCTTTGTCCGCCGGAGCGCATAAAAATTTTCCCGTATAGGGATGTTCATACCTGTCTGGGTTCTAAATCAAAGGTTTTATCTTGTTCAACAATAATCTATAATTCAATATATCTGTATACGGGTAATTGACAAAGGTATATCAACATGTGATTAAATACAATGATTATCCAAGTGGGGACACTTGTTTAACCACTTCTAGAAATTAACGAACAGAATATATATGTCCGAATTATCATATACTAACATGTTGATATTCAATGAGCTTATATAATATAAAGTTCATAATCTGTACAATAATAATATAGTTTAGAAACATTCTTACTCACATCCATTGCATAAAGAAAATGCAAAGGTTAGATACTTGCCTGAAGCGCTGCTTACAACTTGTAATTAAGATCTATCGCTTATCTCACGACCTATCATTAATAAGATAGTTTGTTCGATTAGAACAACATACTATAACACATAACACTGCTTATGGCAGTCAACACATAACCTAATCACATTAGTACCTATGTTTAATAACCATTGAATCACAAATAATCACTTATACAATCAAAATATCTAAGTCCAGGTCAATTTCTGAAACATGTCGGTCTACCGACAACTTTATTGGGTAATTATCGAGTCTAAGACTTTATTTTATAACTTAACATCAGTACGTATTAGTCATTTTATTTTTAAATGACTCAATATAATTTTAAAATATTTATTATAATTTATCATAAATTTTCAAACATCGGAATCATATTAAAATGATTTAAATACTAATCAATTCTATTATCATTAATATTTAATTAGTATTAAACTATTAATGAAATCATTTCCAAAATATTAAAGTTATGTATAATAACTCAAAATACTTTTAAAGTATTAATATTACCCTTAAATGATTTTTAAAACATTTAAAATCATTTTTAAATAATTATCATTAATATTAAAGTATTAATGTTCTATTTATCAAAATATTAAAAGTCATTATTCATAACTTAAAATATTTTTAATTCATTTATATCCTTTTTAAATAATTTTTTAAATTAATAAAACCATTTTTAAACTATTTATTTAATATAATTATTAAATAAATTTAATATCAATAATAATAACTTAATAATCATTAATATTAAATTATTAATGAAATTATCCTTTAAATATTAAAAGTTATATTTTATAACTTAAAATATTTTTAAACACTTTATTTTCATTTAATATGATTTTTAATATAATAAAATCATTTTAATTAATTTACTTAATTCATTAAGTAAATAAATTAATTACCATTAATATTAATTTATAAATAAAATTTATCATAAAATATTAAAAGTCATTAAAAATAACTTAAAATATTTTCTTATATCATAATATAATTTTTAATGATTTTTCTAATATTAAAATCATTTTTAAATAATTTATTTAATATTATAATTAATAAATTAAATACTTTTAATATTTCAAAAATATTAAATATTTATGAAATATATTACAAATAATTAAAAACTAATTTTCGGAATTTTTAATAATTTTTAATAATTTATTTTGTATTTTTAATAATTAAACACTAATTTTTTCTATTTAATAATTAATTTCCGAAAAATATTAAATAATCTGTCGCTAAAGACTACCTATAGCGACAGAACCGTCGCTATAGGTGTTCTTCATGTTCTTGATACAAACCCAGAAAACCTTGTCAGTTACCGAGTTGCTTAGTTTGACCAAGATTAAAACCGAGTGTATTGTGTTTTTGGGTCTGTTGTTCGACAGATCATGTAGTAAACATACACGACTACATGATACAATAATAAAACACATCATAACGTGCATAACCTACAAGATCTGATTGTCCAAAGTAGCTGTCAGAGCTGTTCTTCATTTTCTGGGCTACCTAGAAATGAAGAACAGTTCGTGTAGCCATATTTGGGCTTGCACAACTTGTTGAGCTTGTAATATTTTTGTGATTTAAAACCAGTAGTGTGTAGGTAACATGTAGGAGAGTATATCTATCACATAATATCAACAAAAACATAACAAAATCGTCAGATCCAGACCGGTCAAACCTCGTCAGAAACTGTGTTCATAGGTTTTCTGGGTTACCCAGAAAACCGAATCCGTGAACAATGCACCTACTATGACCGGCCATTCTGTTAAATCCATTTGATGTTTAAGGGATTTAAAAGCATGGATCTATAGTACAACTAACAGGCTACAAGATGTACTAAATGTCAACATCATAACATCTATAACATTACAATTATGAGCTTGACAAAAATGTTGTCAGACACTGCAAACTAGTTTCTGGGTTACCCAGAATTGGTCTGGTCATGGTCGGTCAACGACCTTTGACCACAAATAACTTGCGATATGTTGAAGCTATGACCTTGATTCAACTTTCAGACTAAAGAGCACATACTCGACTACAACTAAAAGCTTTCAAAACACCAAAATCTATACAGATCACAGAGATATAAGGACTGACATTCACTGTCAGAAGACAAAATTTTATTTTTCCAGATTTGGGAAATCTTCAAATCCGAGCCTCTAGATGTTATGGATCTAACATCTAGCAACCCAGATCATCCTTAGACACCTTATACAACATATTTTAACAATCAAACATAACATCTAACACAGAATCGTTGGACAGAAATTGTAGGGTTCGTTTATACCTTCTTGAGAAAAATTTCTGATTCTCTGGCTTCTGTTTGTTATGGTTGATCGTGGGGCTGGTCTTGGGAACTGATATGCTTGTGTAATTTGATGGTTAGAGAGAGAGAGAGCTTAGTTTGAGTGTTGGACAAAATGTAAGTGAACAAATGAATTTTCTCTCTCCTTAAATCCTTAAATAGACAAATTGATTCATGTATATGGCTGATCTAACATGGTTTGCTGTCAATTTTGAGTCACAAGGAGTAGTTGGAGTTGGTTAACAACTCAAAATATGGAAGGATTTGCAAGCAAGCTTCTAAAAATTAAAAAGTAATATATATATATATATATATATATATATATATATATATATATATATATATATATTTAATAAAGTAATTAAGGGTATTTTTGTCCATGACACTTTAATCTAGATTCTAATCACTAGATTTAAAACATTAAGGTTTCCTAAATAATTTCTAGGGTTTGAACAATTATGTATAGAGTTCAATAAAAATTAAATTATAACTAAATAATTATAATTAGGGTTTTTAAATAGAAAATTAGGGTTTTAAAAATATATTTAGGATTTTCTTGATATTATTAGGTTTCCCCAATTTATGTATTAGGTTTCCTAATTAACATAATTATTTACTAAAATAATAATTAGAGTTATGATTTTAGCAATTAGGCTTTCAAATTAGAAATTAGGGTTTCTAATTTACAATTAAGGTTTAACCTAATTAATCACTTAATACACAACATAAAACATATAGCATAGCTATATAACAGTCTTAAGCTCACAATTAATTTTCAATTTAAAGTTTCCCTAAGTAAAATTAGGGTTTAACCAATTAATACTAGGGTTTTGAAATTAAACACCATAATTGACCAATTATCATCAATACGTACATGCAGTACATATTCATAGCACTGAAAAATCAAAATATAATTAATATTATATTATTATTCTCATACCTTGGCAATAATCCAAAATTAGGGTTTGGATTACATATCTGATTTATTCTTCCTATTTAACCTTAATAATTAAGGTAAAATAATTAACTTAATAATTTGTACTAAAATTCATATAATAAAATAATTATTATAATTTTTCTAAAAATCAGTTCATATATTATTTAAATAATATATGATTATATATTTTTATGGAAAATAATTATTAAAATATTTCTACCATAAATTAATTATTATAAGTATATACTTTTTTAATAATCAATAATTTTAAAATAAATTCATTTGTAAATAATTATGTAATAAATATATTTTTACTTACCACATAAATACATATACACATAATCTTGTACAAATCCTCATCCTTAATATAAAAAAAAATTTATTCACGAAATTTCTTATTTATTTATATAGAAAATATCGGGTTGCTACAGTCGCCAAATACATGGTACAGAATTCAAATAAAACTTAATTATACAACTGTCGTGTAACATACGACAAAACATAAGCTGAGACTTTTAAAATGAATATTATCTTCTAGACAATATCCACACTCAATGGAGTCCTCATTACAATTATTATCACACTATTTCACAGAATAGTGAGGACTACTAATGCACCATCTCGGACCATTACTCCGTTCCCCGACTAGTCCTAGCTATGTTCTCATTTCCTGAAGAGAATAATGAAAGCAAAAAGGTGAGCTCAACTAGCCTAGTAAGAAATATTATGACTAAGATAATGTAGAATAAGTTATCGTTAGCCTTCAACAATGTTAAATTGATAGAATATAATAGACAACAAGTTTAACTGCAGAGGAACAAGCAATTAATTAGAAGAGTCAAGTAGAGCATGATATCTACTATCTTCTATGATTTAAAAAGTTTTTCATCAACTTTATCGCTGAGACTCAACTTAATAAATAAACTACATCATCGAATCATCCCTGCACTACAGGCCAAGGATATTCATGTAATCATCAATGGTCATGATTATACCGAATAATTCCTGGTCATAATCATACCAATCAACAGTCCATCTATGCACGTAAGCCAAAGATGACTTTCATCACAATATAAACATGAGGATGATGACAATGATATAAGCATTCAATTAAATGAAAGCAAAGGATAAATTTTAAAGATTTATAATTTAATTTATCCAGAATTCAATAATGTCCAAGTTATCAACATGATACTGTTTTATGGAGTAAAATTCAAGAATAATATCCATGTATTAAAAATATTTTGGACAAAAAAGAAATTAATTTTTTGGGTGAATAGTAACTGTGTGAATAGTACTCCGGGAATAGTACTTCGTGAATAGTAACCCGACATGAAAAATACCCAAATACCCGAGTGATTAATATTTAAGTGAATAGTAATTGGGTAAATAGTAACCCATGAATAGTAACTCGTGAATAGTATTTCGGGATGAAAAGTGTCCTGAATACCCGAGTGAATAATATTATAGTGAATAGTAATTGGGTGAATAGTAACCCATAAATAGTACCCCGAGTGAAAATATTGATATTTAATAAGAAAGTTCAGATCAATATTCCAATGAAACGATATTGGATGAAGTACAAAATTCAAAGATTTTCCACTAATTTCAAGGATTATAGAAGCAATACTTACCATAGTAAGTTTAGATTTAAGAATATGAAAAGAATTAACATACGAAAATTACAAATGGATTTTCACCTGTCATACGGTACGTAATCCGTGTAGACTGGTTATTCCGACATAATAAAGGATGAATATGAAAAATAGTATTCCTTATGAATATGAAAGAAATAATACTCTTTACCTTAGTAGAAGACTGGATACTGTAATAGTGAAGTAGCAGAACACTCTTCTTCTTGCTCTCTATAGTTTCTCTCTCTATAGTGTCTCTTGTGAATCTCAGTGAATTAGTGAGAATGAAAGAAGAATTAAACTTCTATTTATAGGAGAATGGACTAAATAGTAACTTATTGAAGAACGGTCCAGATTGATTTACTATTAGAACGGACGGTCCATATTGATTACTATTAAAGCCACAACCGACGATCCAGATTGACTTACTTTTAAAACCACCACCGACGGCCCAGATTGATTACTTTTAAAACCACCACCGACGGTCCAGATTAATTACTTTTAAAACCACCATCAACAGTCCAGATTGATTTACTATTAAAACCACCATCGACGGTCCAGATTGATTTAACTTATTACACTTTGGTGCCCTAAAGTTTTCCAAGTTTGCATTATTCCCCTCTAACTTTTGTAATTTACTTATCTTCAATAAACACATTCTTAATACTTCAACAATTATTCATCATTAATATTATAACTCACAATATTTAATAAGAAGATCATTCCTAGGAAAGAGGAGGC
Source organism: Panax notoginseng (assembly GCA_016801055.1). Lineage (NCBI taxonomy): Eukaryota > Viridiplantae > Streptophyta > Magnoliopsida > Apiales > Araliaceae > Panax > Panax notoginseng. The sequence continues at coordinate 64,482,668 of CM029015.1, read as the reverse complement.
TTTCCAATAAGGATTTCTCCCTATTGGCGCGCAATTAGGTGACCAAACCTCTCCTCGACAGAAATTTATAGACATTGTCAATATTGTAAATAATAATATGAATAACTTTGTTGTCTCAATTATTGATTTAATAATATAAAATATTATAGAGATGATAATGCGACAATAATTGAATCAAATAACGTGAGATACAATGCAACAATTACTGTAACAGTAATTGAGTAAACTGAGTGGCTTCTTACGTAAGCATCAAAAATCAATACCGTGTACTACTATGCAACCACGCGTATTACTTTATTTTTACCACTGGGTATCTTAATAGTTTAATGGTAAAACTTTCGTCGTTATTTTTATAAAAATATATTTCTATCGTTTTCTAACTATGAGAATTCTTCCATTGTGGGGTCCACCAATGATTGTACCGTCGTACGAATATTCCCTGACTAATGAAATATTTCCCGACACAATGAATATTTTATATCAACTTGCTTACTTTGCAAAATTTTCAAATATCTCCCTTAACTTTAACCTTTTATTAATTTAACCATTTATTAAATAGAATAATAATTATAAGAAAATTGGATACTTTCATTTCATATAATTCGGGGTCTTACAATAATAGTTACCATGCGAGTATCGGTATGCCACCGTATGAAGCTCTTTATGGGAGAAAGTGTAGAATGCCATTATGTTGGGATGAAGTCGAAGAACGAAAGATGCTAGGACTAGAGTTGGTGCAACAAACCGCGGATGTGGTAACATTGATAAGAGCTAGATTAGTAGCTGCACAAGATCGCCAGAAGAAATATGCAGACGTGCATCGTCAAGACCGCGACTTTGAAGTCGGAAGTCACGCTTTCTTTAAAGTATCTCCCTACAAGGGAAAAATACGATTCGACAAAAAGGAAAAATTGAGTCCAAGGTTCATAGGACCATTCGAGATACTGAAATGAGTGGGTGAAGTGGCATACAAAGTTGCATTACCACCTGAGTTGGAGCACATTCATAACGTGTTTCACATCTCCGTGTTGCGTCCATACAAGTTTGACTACAAACACGTGATTTCCTATAAGCCCATTCAAGTGGAGAAGAATCTGGCGTATGAAGAAATTCATGTCCTGATATTAGATAGGAAAGAGCAGACATTAAGAAATAAAATTATATCTCTAGTGAAAATACTTTGGCGAAACCACAACGCCAAGGAGGCCACGTGGGAATTAGAAAATAAAATGCAAAGGGATTATCCCCATTTATTCGTGTAACCTTGTACCAATTCCGAGGACGAAATTTTTATAATGGGGGGGGGGATGTAAGAATGGTGAACTTCATGAATAAATAATTATTTTGATATAATAAGAAAAATTGTATTTATTTGAATATAAATATTGATGTGTTGTGAAATGAATAATTCAATTAATTTAAATTTAATTTATAAGAATGTGGAGTAATGAAATTGTGAAAATGCATTGTGTGACATGAGAATGGAGATTTAAGGAATTAATTTAATTAAGAGATGAATAAATTAAGAAGTGAAGGATTAATTAATATTATATTATTAATTAATTGTTATTGTGAGCAAAGTGAATTACATAATTAGAGTATGTATTATCTATTTAATTGATGTGTAAGATATCTGTTAACATCTAGTTCCTACATTAAAAAGAAAGTGTATTGTGACACTTTAGTATAGCTATATAATATATGGGAACTATATAATAAAGTGAAAGAAATTATAAGTTACACAAATAATTTCTTATGTGACAAAAAGTATGTGTGGGAACATTAAAGATGTACTATATCAAAGAATTAAAAATTATTTCAATAAGTGAGTCTAATTGGAATAATGAAGTTTTAAGAGATATTGATTATTAGTGGTCAATTAAATTGAGTCCATACCTATTATAACTATTAATCAGACTGAACTAATGTACTTGGATTATATGATGTGGATACATAAATAATCCCTAACTTTACATTGTGTAGCAGCATTAACACATTAAAATTATATTTTAGAAGTTCAAGGAACCAAGCTAAGCTTTATTAACCAAGTTACTGAGATTAAAACCCGTGTCCCACAATAAGTGACCATCGCAGTAGCACCACTCTATAATACGCGAACATAAGTCGGTAGTTGAAGCTAGAATAGCAGTGATGATGGCTATGGAGGTTGGCAGTTGGCCAACTCTTTCTTGTCCAATGTATTCTCCCAATTTCCTTTGAATCCAACCAGGGTGCAAGGCCATGAACTGGACAATAAATTCTCTATTTATAGTACCCTCCTCTCCTCATTCTATGTTGCTCGAAATTATCTTATAAGTTGCATTAGAGAGTTGAGTTGCTGAGCAATTGAAGGAGTTAAAACAGAGAAGTGAGGGAGATCAATTAAGCTTCAAGGAGGTATAACTTTTGTTTTTTCCCTTAGTTAAGTTTTGTCTAATTCTTAGCAATTACATGATTTCTCTGTCAAATTAGTATGAATTAGCATGTCATTGTGTTGTCTGTGTTGGTATATATGCTTTGAAGTACTGCAGTTGGTCTGTTTTTTAGAATAGGCTATACGTATGCTAAGGCTCTACTGAAACAGAGCCATTTATTTTTTTTCCTAAACGAAGTGACGCGGTCGCGTCACTTCCATTGCTTAATACCGTGCGGTCGCTCGGGGTGTCTTTCTCAGATACTTATTTAATGATCCATTATGATGATGAGCATGCAACTTTGGATAGGATATGCACATAAACAACCTTAACTTGTGAAACTGAGATTGCTAGGCACATAGAGGCCATGTTAGTTGTGTAATTGTTAGAGTTTATGCCCTAGAGGCCAATTATTTCATATAATTTTTTAACATTTTGATATTATATTTGATTGAATAAATGAATGATTTTATTATGGTTTTATTTACTGCGTTATATAAATGTTAACATTATAAAAGTCCTTAGAACAGTGATACAAATTATACAGCTTCAAGTAAGTGACTTGAACATTAGATTATATAATTACAATTAGTATCATTACTCTTAAATGTCTCTAGTCGAGTATCATTGTAAATGGGACAACAATGATACATTGAGACTAGTATGTGTAGCATCCCCAGATCCCGGTCCTAATCACCAAGGATCTGGTATACTATTTCTATAACTATTGCGGAAGATATAAATATAAATTGTTTATACATTAAATTTTTACACATCATTCCCAAGGTCTACAACCTTAACTTAATACATACCTTCGATATCTTAGAAGATTTACATTATTATTTGCATTAGCAAATTTAATAGTTCTAACTGCATAATAGCTTAATCTTGGACTTTGCCTTTGCCTTTGTCTTTACTCGAGCTTTCATCTTAATCTGAAATTTTTTATCATGATATAGCAAGGGTGAGCATCAAATTTGCCCAGCAAGTTTAAATTCAATAAAGATATATCATGATTGAAAGAATTGAACAATAAGCTAGCTAACTTTCAACAATATAAACATTGTGAAAGAGCATGAACAAATTTTATTAGCTAAACGACCAAGTCAATAAAAATGAATGGTCAAGCATAAACATGAACAGAATAACTGAACCAAATGGTAATGAAGGTGATCAGCCTTTCATACCCGATGAACATTTACAATATGCACAATGTGCGAATCAATAATCAATATAGACGTGAATAATCAACAACAATTATTCATTAACATGCTTTGAACATATAACTCAAGTTTGAGTTAAGGAAAACTTGCCTGATTCGTTGACTACTGCTACGCAGTTTAAGTTAACCTCTTTTGGTAAGACCTATCATTAATAATAAGATTGGTCTTTCAATCAGCATATTCTACTTTGTATCATAATACAATTACTTTGTCAATAGATTATCTAACACTTAATCAAATATTAGATAACATCCTAACACATCGGTATTATTATCATTCTTGGATAATTCTTCAATCACTGTATCATATTCATTATGACTAAACACTTTCATTATCATTCATAGGTTATTCTTTAACATCTAATAAGTCAAATACTTTTCCAGCAACCTGGATTCTAAATCTAGCAACAACACTGCTAATCCAGCAGACTAGATTCACCAATCCATCAATCCAGCAAGCTGGATTCTAAATCCTTCAATTTCAGTAAGCTTCTTTTCAATCCAGCAAGCTGGATTCATCAGATTTTCTAATCCAGCAAGCTGGATTCCATATCCGTACACGAAAATACCAAATCAACTTATTATTTTTCTATCCTTTGTCCAAACATGTATACATATATTTCATACACAAAAAGTATTTTTCCAACTTCCTTTGGTATTTTTTAAAAAATCATTTTTAGTTAATTACTTAATAAATTAGCTACCTCGTGCTTAACTCCAGAAATTCCCATCTCTTGGTACAATCTTATACGTGTTAACATGACACTCCAGTTTAAATTTCGTGGCCATCGGAGTTATAGAACTCCAGTTATAGCCATTTTCGTCGGAAAATCACAGAAATTGAAATGGTCATAACTTGCTCATTTTAACTCGGAATGAGCTCATTTTTGGACAGTAGGTACTTGATATTATATATTTTCATGTCCCAAAAGGCCATAATTTTTCTCACAAATTAAGTGGCCGAAACTACCATTTTAAAATTTTGGGCAGAAGCAAAATAGCATTTTGCAGTTTTTCGTGCTTTATTAAATATTTTCCATACGGAAATCTACAACTCCTTTTTCAGTGATTCTACTTGGAGATGTTAGATAACTTATCATAGTATACTCCCAAATTTTTCCAGAATTTTTAGATGCCCGAAAAATGACTAACCTGCCCCTACTATTTGACTGTCCAAAACAGTCCATTTTTCCTTAAAAACACAAAACTAATTTTGCTAAAACAGTCACTAAAACTTGTGTACTAAACATTTTTAAGTTCTACCACTTGGGTTTAGTAGTTAACTTACATATCTAGCACTTCCCTTTGACAGATTGTAAAAAGAAGGTGTAGATCAAAAACGATGGAAATCCAAAGTACATAGAAATTTTAGAGCTTATAAAACTAGAAAAATCACTTTTTTTTATTTTCGATTTCTAACTAAATCAACACCCAATATGGGTAGATCTATACATGAAACACTCATAAACACATAGATCTAAAGTTTTTGAGTTTAGAAACATAGATTCAAAGTTTGATTTGGAATAATCAAAAATTACATAACAAAAAGTATTTATACCTTTGATTTTCATGCTCTTCTTCTTCTTCTTCTTCTTCTTCTTCCTCCATGGATGAACTTTCTCTCTCCTCTCCATCTCCCACATGACTGCCGAACCTCCTCTTTCTCTCTTCCTCTCTCTAGTTCTTTCTCTTTCTTTCTTAGTTACCAAGAGTTTACTTGCAAGTTTAATTAATGTGTTGGTGAAATAAAGAAATGACACATGTAAGGAGTAGGTTACCAACTAAAGTAACCCATCATCACATTCATCTCCCTTATCCTTATCTCTTTACTTGCACAATTGGGTTAAGAATGTTGGCAAAATAAAAGGGTGACACATGGCTAGAGTTGTTGGAACCAATATTGCCAAATGAATTAACCATGTGCTTAATTACAATCTCCAACAAATCTCTTCCTTCCTCTCCTTGTAAAATCCGGCCAAATGGCCTTATCTTGCCCAAGTCTTGCTTTGATTTTTATTGCTTTATCTAGCATACTTAATGTCCAAAATGTCCCCCCTTTACTTGGATCAAATTTTGGGCTCTTTAAATTATTGATTGGGCCATTCTTTTAATTCCTTTGGCTACTAACTTTAGTTCTTTGGGCTATAACAAATAACATCATCCATTACTTACCCCACCCATAATAATTTGGGCTTTCCATAAATAATCTTTTGGACTTTATATTTAATTTCTTGGGCCATGAAATTTACATAGTCCAATACTTTTAATATTATCTCTCCCACATGTTCCTTAACAATTGGCTCGCTTGAGCTTAAAACTTAATTCCTTTGGCTTTTCCAAATAAAATATTTGGACTTCCTAGCTAAAATGTTTGGGCCATAAAAATTAATATGGTCCATTACATTTAATTATATCTTACCCTATTCATTTAGTTAGGATTTCCATGCACTCAATTTAAATACAAATTCTTACCCCAAGTACATTTAATTTCCTTAACCCAATTAGATTTACATTAATTAGGTTATAAAATTAATTAACCGAGATGTATAAAATAAATCTCTTAAAATTAGTAAATATTTTATATACCATAATTCTCTCATCCCATAACCCTTAAGTTATTTAATTCTTCATTCCTAATATATAATTAGGATTATACTAGTTTCTTTTATTTGTCATCACATAATATTCGTATTCACTTACTCACATAATCATTAAATAAATTATGACATGCTCCACAATTCTCTTAGATTAGGTCACTAGTATATATTTAAATACTAGAACCACCAAATAACAATAACCATTTAGGTTATTTAATTCTCATACATAATTTAAATAACTTATTCAAGTTATACAATTCATATTGTATACTTAAATTTAATTTCCTCCTCCTCTCCATAAATTGTTTTCAAACAATTATTTATATATTAAATATATAATTTAATATATTCAATCATTTATTCAAATATGAATTTAATTTACTAACTACTTTGATACCAATATTCATATCTACATATTGGATCTCATCTCATATTTTAGTTTTACATCATTGGTATAATATTAAATATTATATCATTATCCATATAACATCATATCATAACATATTTCACTTCTCACTCTAATTTTGACTTTTCTCCATAAAAGGCCAACTGTTGACTTTGAACAAAAGTCAACCTTTACACACTTTGTGTTTACTGCCCATTTTGACTAATCTTGACGTTCCGGACGCAACCGAGCCGTCCATGCTTCAAAATTCTATCTCTAACTCAAATTTTGAGTTTTAAATTATTCCTTTCTTATTGCTAATCGTATTAACTAACGACTTTATACTTATTCAAATTCTTATTTGCCAGTCAAGGCCAACGTTCAAGCTATGTTAATTACTAACATAGTTTTATCTTGGCCCTTATATCATTAACTTAATTCAACATTCCTCTTGCTAAAATATTTATAGCACCTTACTAAGTATATATATTTCTATACATATACTCATCTTCGTTTAACCTTATAACATCTTTTCATGTGAAATCTTATCTCCTTAATAAAATTTCCATAAGTACTTATATAACATTTCTTATACTATTCAGTTCATATTGAATTTACAGGTATCGTAATACCTTATTCTCGATATTTATTCAAATACATATCAATTCATTTCTAGGGTTTTGAAATTTTGTAACCCATATTTCTTTATTCTCATTCAATTAAGAAACCATATAGGTTCTTCTTAAAAATTTTGAAATCCTTAAAATTCCTTCACAGAAACGTCAATTCCATATACTTATTTTCTGTCTAGGTTCATCTTATAACCTTTAATCCATCATTTTAGGATTTTAATAATTATCTAAATTATCGGGTTGTCACAGTATGTGGATTGACTGATGACCAAATCTTATTGGTCATAGATATATGAGATATTGAGTTAATGCATAGGTACATGTTAGAGACCGATATACCGAACAGACCCACTATGAGAATTCTATGTGGAGCATTATGTGAAGTGTCATTAGCGATTCTCATAGTGACAGTGATGTAATGATCCTCCGACCTGAAATCACTATATTACTACACGAGAATTTATGTACTTTGATATCATTAAATGCCACCTTTAATAAGGTGGACTATAAAGGTGATTATAGGGTACATCATGAATCGTGTGAGGAATATGAGTGATCTAGATGGAATTTAACCCTCCTATATATTAGGGGTGATATCCATAGGCCTCTTGAATGAGTAGGATTGTGATATGCATGGCCATGCTCAAATAGTGATTTGTTTCATATAGTCTACTTATTGATCAAGAAAACTCAGATTAAATTATGAAGAGTATGACACATTCCATGACTCGAGTTTAATCTAAGATATCAAGGTTAAAAGAATTAAATTACATTAAAACAATAGTCATGAAAAGGTTGCATCGAATCATCAATCTTATTATTACTTGGGTAGCAGTGATGCATTACTAGATGCCGCTCACTATTTATAATATTATTTTAAAATTATTGCCAACGTAATAATAACCTATAGGGTCACACACAAAGAACGTAATTAAAAAGAAATTAATTTAAATTGTAAAGATTTAAATATGTCAATATGATTGATAGAATTTAAATTACGGATTTAAATTAATAGGATAATTAATATATAGGTATATTAAATACGTAAGACTTAATTAATATATATATATATATATATATATATATATATATATATATATATATATATATATATATGATATATAGCAACCATTTTAAGTAACGAATCATAACCTAAAAACCCTAGTCGCTCTTAGAGAGAGACTAGAGAGAAATTTTGAAAATTCATTCCTTTGGTGGCTAGTACCGCAGCTCCCTTCAATTGCAGAATCCTGCGACGGTTCGCGTGCGTTCATGTGGATACCATAGAGACGTAGTTTCGTGAGGGATTGCGTTGGAGATTCGAAGCGTTTCAGAGGCTTAATAATAATAATCGGTATAGTCTCTTAAACACTGAATTAATGTCTGTTTCTCATGGGTCCTGTTTTAGGCTTTCAGATTGAGCTTTGTAAATTTTATTTTCTGCTGCGTTTTCGTGCAGAAACCCCTACAGTAATAACCCAATATTTTTGATATAATTAAATAAGAAATTTTGTGTATAATTTTTTTTAATTTTATTAAAATAAATGTGGGAATATGTACAAGGTAAAGCGTATGTATATATGTGATAAATAAAAATTGATTTATTACATGAATAATTACAAAAAAAATTAAATTATTGATCATTATAAATTATATTTTTATAATAAATTAATTTTATTGTAGAAATGTTTTTATTATTTATTTTCTATGAAAATATGACTATATATTATTTCAATAATATATGAATGATTATTAGAATTATTATAATAATTATTTTATTATATTAATTTATTTCAGATTAATTAAGTTAATTATTTTAACTTAATAATGATATATTTGAAAGTTATGTCGAATATTGATTCAAAACCCTAATTCTGAATTTTGAACAAGGGATGATAATATTAATATTATATTAATTATATTTCGGTGCTATAAATGTGTACTGTATGTACGTATTGATAATGGTTGACCAATTATGGTATGACAGTAGAAAACTCTAGCATTGCTTTGATAAACCCTAATATGAAAGTCAAATACGACTTTAAAATTTGTTAAGTCACTGTGTTATGAGATATATGATTTGTATTGTAGGTTTTAACGCAAATTATGGAAAACCCTAATTAGTAATAAAAAACCCTAATTATTAGAAACCCTAATGGTCAAATTAGGAAACCTAATTTGCTAATTGGAAACCCTATTCGCTAATTTAGTCATCTTAATGCTAATTAGTAAATCTTTAAACCCAATTTGTAAGTCTAGATTATTAGGAAACCTAATATAATTAGGAAACCCTAATTTCCACTTTTATAAACTTTAAATTTCATTTTAGCTCTAATTAGAAATCCTACAAAATCTATATGCCAAATCTTAGGGTTAAACCTTAAGGGTCAAATCCTAAGGGTTAGCTAAATGGCAAGATTCCCATTAAAATTACAAGAAAAATGACCTAAATGCCCTTCTTGCATAATTTATGAAATAACTTGTAGGTTTGGCCATAACTTTAGTTGGTGACTAACTCTTGACTTACCCATGTGACCAATAAACTCCAGCAATCAGCTAATTTGATCAGGCATATACATTACAACATACTATATAAGTATCAAGAGATAGGAAAGTTCATTATTTGCCTCATTTGTTCATCACACTCAACCAAAACGCTCTTCACTCCAAACCTATGAAATATATTGCTAGACCAGTCCCAAAACAAGTGCCAAGTTCAACCATAACAGACTAGAAAACCTAGATCAAGAAATTATTCAAAGTGAGGCATAACCCTAATTTAGAATCTGATCTTTGTAGCTATGTTAGATGTTATGATTTTGTGTTTAAACATGTTGTACGTAGTGTAAATTGTAACATTCCAGATTCTTTTAATTTAATTTGAAATATGTATTTGAGTTATATAAATATTTAATGGTTATGTTTATTGTTGAATAAATAATTAAATATTAAATATTAAATATTTATTTGTAATATTAAATAATTATTTAATTATATAGGTATTTAATGGCAATTTGAGTTGATGTGATTTAGTTAATTATTTGTTGAATAAATAATTATGGAGCTAAGAAAATTAATTGTTATGAGTTTATATACTAATTTAATTTAATAATTAAGTTAGAGAGATAATAATGGTTAAATGAATTATAATTTCTAATTGGAATTTTTGATTTAAAATAAAGTGTTAGTTTGTTAAATAAAATTATAATTATATAGAAATTATAGTTTTTGATAATGATTTATATGTTAAAGTAATTTAATAGATTAATATTGTAATTGATAAATTTAATTAAATTAATGCGTGACAAATAACTTTGCTATAAAGGAGTTACTAAAATAAATTAAGGGAGTTTAATTCAGTTTTGCCAAACAAGGCCTAATGCCTATTAAGTCTTTTATCTAATTGTGTTTTACCAAACAAGACATAAGGATTAATGTGTTATTTTTAGTTATTTAATCAAACAAGCCTTATGGCTTTTGATTTTCAAAACTTATATAACTAAAATCATTATATCTAGAGTTATATTATATAATTATTACTATATACGTTAAATTTTTATTACGTAAGTTAGAGTTGAGTTGGGAGAAAAGCTCAGTTGAAGAAACAGAGAGAAAACAAGAGAGAATTGAGAAAAACTCTAGAGAGTGAGTTATTTCTAACATGTTTGAGAAAGGAATTGGAGAAAAGAAATTGATAATCAAAAGTAGCCATCATCTTCTTAATCAAAGGTAGGAGCTTAACCTTTTTCTTTAAAAGTTTAGTTTTTCTCTCCCCAAAAAGTTCTGTGTGAAATTTTTATAAAAGATAAATTGTTGTTATGTATATAGTTTTGTATGATTATTGATTATAAGGTTATTTCATGAGTTTATGTATGATTATAGTCAATGAATTCATATAAGTATGTGTTTTGTGGAAGAAAATATATTATAGAGTGTTCATATGAAAAATATATGAGTATGGTTTAGTTTAAAAATCAAATTAAGGTTTGGTTAATTGTTAATATATGTATATTGACTATTGAATTCGATAGAGCATGCATAATCATAACCATGGTGTTTCAAAATTACTGTTTTGATTGAAAAACAAAATTACAGTGTCGATTTCCATTGAAAACATCAAAAAATGGAGTTTTTGCCAAAAACATTGAAATTGGGTGTTGTATATTTGATGTTTATGCTATTTTATGGGTAGAAACATGTTAGAAGTCTGCATAATATGTTTACATGAAGTCTATGTGTAAATTACACGTTAATTAGTCTATTAGATTGGAGCATGTAGGCCAATTTGGCTTTTGTTCATACTATTGTCGAGCTTGGTCGCCAAATTCTGGAGACTGACGCCGTGGCGCGGCCCAACAGTACGTTCGTGGCGCCGCAACGCCATCACTAAGCCGCAGTGGGGCTTCGTAGTTTATTCACCGCGCCGCAGTGCCGTCCTTACGTTGCAGCGCGACCCACAGTGTAAACTGTGGCGCCGCAACGCGAGTTAGCAGAATGGTCTGACAGTGTACTTTTTGTACACGAAATTTTAAGAAACATTATGTGATGATAGTAGGACTAAAAAATGTTGATTTTAGTATTTCTATACTATGAATAATTATGTTATTAAAGACTAACTTGTGTTATAACTTGGTTATGTGATTAAATATCCAATTTTAAATGATGAACGTACTTAGTTATGTTTGTAAAGTGGTAATGGCTAACTATGTCTTGATGACATATGTTTATAGGATATTGTGATTCGTATTGATTCGGTTTAATCTACGTGCAAGGCAAGTTCTTTAACTCTATTTTTATAATTAAGAAAATTTTCTAATCTATTATCTTGTTAATTCAAGTACTGTTTTCAATTCGATTACAATATAATGATGGAAGTTATTCTGGAGCAAGTTATTCTTGTATTTAACTTGTGGTTTGGCATGCACAACTATATATACTAATGTCGAACATTTCTATTGTTTAAATTGCTATGCATGCTTAGTATTCAACTCTAATTAACCTTGGCTTAGTATTGTTCAAGCAAGGTATGCTATAATTATTCAAATTGTATGCTATTAGATTATTCGTAAAGCATGACTTTAGTTTACTATGATTGATTCAATCACGATTATTCTATAGTATAGTGTTATTGGTTTTATTCAACTACTCCTTAGTTGATGTTCGTTGAATTCTAAATTACCTTGAAAGCTTATCCAAACCAAACTTCCTTTGGTGCAGACTTGTACTCTGAATACTGAGATGAACAACCCTATTGTTATGATTAGGGGTTAACTTACGCATAGCGTTGAAATGTTTGTGCACAATACATTGTACGAAGGGCTGATCCCTCTAAGTACGAGGTCCTTATAGTCTTATGATTGTTAAAGTTGGAGTTAAAAGGTTGCGTGCAACTGTGGACGTAGTTCATGGTCTTACAACCCTCAGTGATGTATATTTTCCATATTTTGGGATTTCAGTTTCTGATTATTATTGATAGAGTACTATTCACTGTTGATGAGCCTATTTCGACAGTTATTATTGTTATACTCCTATTGATTCCATATTATATCCAGTGAGTAATTGTTTTGCTCACTCTTGCATATTTATAAACTCATTGCACTTAAAGAGGAGAAGGTAGGTGAACCTTCGTCTACTAAAGGAAAGGGAAAAATGTACAAGTGATGAAGACTTGTAATTTTATTTTTATCATTATAATAATAGATTTTTAAATATGATGTGATGTAATAAATTTTAAATTCCGCATTCGAATGTTTGTAACTAAAGGTTAGATAACCTGCGATATTTTTAGTTAAGTTTAGTCATGTATGGGCAGGTTTTTATTATTCAATTTTATTATGATTGGGTAGTTAGAAATGAATGTTTTGATCTTAGAACACCAAATCTTGAGGAAAAAAAGTACCAGGATTTGGGGGTGTCACAAGTTGGTATCAAAGCTTTAGGTTATGAACCTTAGGTGGGGGGAAAAAGCCTTAGGAAGTAACCTTTGAAAAGATAGTGGAGATAACTCTTATCGAGTTTTAAGAAAGAAGTAATAAAACACTTATGTGCTTGTGTGATTATAATTTATGTACTCGTGATTGTCGAGTAGTAATGATTAATAATTAAAACTTTAAAACTTTGTTGTCAGGATGACTAATGTCGGAGAATCCAGTCAGACTAGGGAGGAGGGACCTCAAATGCTTATAGAGGAGGAGCCTCGAGACATTCAAGTAGTTTGGGAATAACTACTGCCAAGGGAGTCAGCCCCGTTGGTCACAGTAGTTGAGGATGAGGATGATGATGTGGAGACAGACGAGGAGGACCCCGTTGAGTTACCACAGGAGGATGAGGATGATGAGGATGAGGAGGAAGAGACTCCACTAACCTCGATGGCCACTCGTATGTACGATGAAGTCTACGACCGCAACGTGGAACTTCAGGATACCGTCGAGGAATTGCAAGAGATAGTAGCTGAACAACAGACTGCAATAACATAGAAGGACGACGAGATCCAGGATCGTGAAGAACGACTGACAAATGTCGAGGAGAAACTAGTACAGACAGAAGGAGAGAAAGAACAACTGATCGAAGTGGTCGCTGAACTGAAAAACAAGCTGAGAGAAGAAGCTGCTAAGAGGGTAAGAGCTGAAGATGCTTACGAGGAAGCTTTTCAACGAACTAGATTAGCAACAAGAGACACACAAGCAAAGAGGATGAAGATGGAAGAGATGGATAAAGTATTTAACACCGTAATTAATCGAGCTCAAGATCAGGTCATGGGATATCTGATTTAGTTTGAGACGTTGCCATCATTCGTGGTAGATCGCAGAACAATGTTTCGAGTCATGGAGGAAGAACGTGATAGGGCTAAGAAGTATCTTAATAGAACATTGTAGCTATTGTACGATGAGTGAAAGGTTAAATAAATTGTAAATCCCAAGTGTTATGCAACCTATGGGATATGACTATGATGTTGTCCTGAAACTTTTGTGGTTCAGGAAAGGAATGTAAATAGTAGTGATGCTATTGTTTTTATGTTTTTTGAAGTAATGATGAATAAATAAATGTTGTTACTTTATTCAAAGTGTTATGTGTTATGTGGTTATTTCTGTTTGGAGGCAAGTTAATTAGAAAATACTTAAAGAAGCTGAGTAATAGTCTAATAGATATTTTGTTTTAACAGAAAATGCCTCCCAGACTTTAACCACCACGACAGAGAACCACGGAAGGAACCAATAACGACAATGATGATGGTAATCTCATTCAACAACTAGTGACGCTACTGACAGGAGCGTTGCAAAATCAACCACAGAACCAAGGAACAACATTTAAGGATTTTAAGGCGGTGGGACCACCTGAATTCTGTGGGTCCATGAATCTAGTCGAAGCACATACCTAGATTATGGAGATAGAAAAGGTGTTCGATGTCGCTAGGGTAGGGGATGATCCGAAGACTGCTTTCACAACTTTCATGTTGAAAGCAGAAGCTAGTTATTGGTGGCAGGCCAATAAAACTCGTGAAGGGCCAGGAGTGATGACCTGGGATAGGTTCAAGGAGTTGTTCTTTTTATTTTCCGGAGAGTTCAAAGAGTCAGCTAGAAGTGCAATTTCTGGAATTAAAATAGGGAACGATGATGGTGTCTGAGTATGCCGCGAAATTCAACGAATTGACGAGGTTTGCGCCATATTTGGTCAGTACAGACGAGCGTAAGGCAAAAAGGTTTGAACAGGGACTGAAGCCCTGGCTATACAGTAGGGTTTCCCTGTTCCAATTGAAGATAGTTGCAGCGGTGATGGAGAAAGCAGTACTCACTGAAGGTGGAGACGAGGCAGTGACAAAGTTCAATCAGGAACAAAAGAAGAAGAAGAATGAGAATGAGATTAAGAATGGAGGTGGTAGTAGCGGAAACAACAACAACAACAACAACAGCAACAACAACTTGAAGATGAAGTGGAATGGAAACATGGGTGCTGGAAACCAGCAGGGTAACCAGCAAAACAAAAAGTTTGAAGCATGTGTGACATGCGGGAAATTTCACAAGGGTGTGTGCTTGATGGGGAAACGAGTTTGCTTCAATTGTGGCCAGGAGGGTCACATCACCCCAAATTGCACTCAATCGAAGAAGAATGCGTGCTTCACGTGCGGATCCAAGGATCACTTTGCTCGTGAATGCCCTAAGAAGAAGGATAGAGTCACTACCAGAAACAATGTAGGTAACAATGGAGGTACGTGGGCCATTGCAGGACCTGCAGCATCAAACAAACCCACAGCTAGAACCTTCAATATAACTGTGCAAGATGCTGTGAAATCAAAAGATGTAGTGTCAGGAATTATCCCAATCAATAAAATAAATGCTTATGTATTATTTGATTCGGGTGCTACTTGTTCGTTTATATCTGATGAATTTGCTAAGAGGTTAGAATTGCCTAGAGAAGAACTGAATTTTCCTTTAAACATAGAAATTACGAATAAGGAAGTAATCCCTATTAGATTCGTATACAAGAATTGTAGGGTGAACATTAAGGAGAATATCTTGTTGGTAGATTTAATTCCGATTAAACTCGGGGAGTTTGATGTAATTTTGGGAATGGATTGGTTGTTCAAATACGGAGCAGTAATTGACTGCCAAAAGAAGTGTGTAAACCTTATGACTCCGTCAAAGGTAGTATTTTATGGTAGCAAGTCACCTAGATAAATGAGATGTCTGACGATTATGCAGGCTAAGAAATTGTTGAGTCAAGGCTGTGTGGGCTATGTAGCTTACATAGTCGATACGCAGAAGAAGAATGTAAAACTGAATGAAATACCAGTAGTGAGGGAATTCGAAGACGTGTTTCCAGAGGATTTGTCGGGACTTTCGCCTGACAGAGAAATTGAATTAGTGATCGACTTAGCGTCGGGAACAACACCGATATCGAAGGCCCCGTACAGAATGGCTCCGATAGAAATGAAGGAACTGATGGTACAGTTGCAAGAGCTGTTGGACAAGAAATATATTCAGCCAAGCATACCGCCGTGGGGAGCGCCAGTTTTATTCGTGAAGAAGAAGGATGGAACAATGCGTCTTTGCATTGATTATAGAGAGTTAAACAAAGTCACTATTAAGAATAGGTATCCGTTGCCTAGAATAGATGACTTGTTTGATCAGTTGAAGGGTGCTAAATATTTTTCGAAAATAGATTTGATAAGTGGGTATCACCAGTTGAAAGTGAGGAAGGAGGATATACCACGAACGACATTCAGAACTTGGTATGGACATTACGAGTTTCTGGTGATATCTTTTGGTTTAACCAATGCACCTGTTGCATTCATGGATTTGATGGGTGTTTAAACCATTCTTAGACAAGTTTGTAGTGGTATTTATTAATGACATTCTGGTTTATTCTAAAACTCAGGAAGAACACGTGGAACATTTACGTTTGACATTGGAAACACTAAGGAAGGAAAAGTTGTACGCGAAATTCTCTAAATGCGAATTTTGGCTCGACCGTGTATAATTTTTGGGTCATGTTATTGACAAGGATGGGATTTCAGTGGATCCGTCAAAAGTGGAAGCTGTAATCAATTGGGAACAACCAAGAACACCGTCAGAAGTTAGGAGTTTCTTGGGACTGGCCGGTTATTATAGAAGATTTATTCAAGATTTTTCTAAGATAGCCACTCCGCTAACAAATTTGACAAGGAGAGCTGTAAAATTCGCTTGGACGGAGAAATGTGAAGAGAGTTTCCAAGATTTGAAGAAGAAGCTAAGTGTGGCACATGTGTTGACATTGCCAGATAATATAGGAAATTTTGTGGTGTATAGTGATGCCTCACTGATGAGTATGAAATATGTTATATTTTTATTCCTTAATACTTAATCTTTTGTATTTATTTTGTGCCTAAATAAACTCATTATTCTTATATTTTTATTTTAGGTACAATTGAAGGGGTTTCATAATTTTGGAAATAAATTGGAGGAGGTTTACGGGATTCCTAGCAAATCAAGGATTCAACAATTAGTATCATAAATGGATTTGGATTCACACGGTAATGAGTTTAAGCACATGGCAATTGTGGGATTTAATTCCAATTTCAAATCTGAATTTTAGATTCTAGAAGAATAGTTTTTACAATTCTATTGTAATTAGGATTTCTTTTAGACTAAGATTTATTTCCAAATTGAATTCTATTTCTTTATGGAAATTGGTGTAATCTGTAATTCCTTTTAGAATTTGGATTTCTACTTCTTATAGGATTTAGGACTTTGTCTAGCACTATAAATAGAGGATGAGAGTCAGGGTTTTATTCATTCACTCATCTACTACATTCTCTCATCTACAACATTGGAGGATTGAAGACATGAGCTAAGTTCTTTTTATTCAGTTCTAAGAGATGTTGAACCTTATTTATAATTAATGGTTAATTGAGTATTCATTATTTATTCCTTCTCACATGAAATTCATTCTTGATAATCTGATTTAATTTCTGAATGCTATTTGGCTTAACTGATTTGATTTCTGCATGATTGAGTTGGTTAACGAATAGCATATGCTACATCAAGGAATAATATTACGTGTAATTGACATTGCTTCTAATCACAAGTAGTAATTAGTAATACATAATTGTGGACAGGCTTTTGAGTATTGCTATGATTATCAGAAGACAAGTTAAACAATCCGAGCTTATGTGTTTATTACTTGGAATAGTCTAATTCCCTAGTTCTTAATACTGCTATTATATTAAATCTAGAGAGCTTGTTCTAGGTTATATAATTGTTAGAATCTTGTGAAGAGCTTGTTTCATTGAGTGACAATCTAAGGGGAGTTTCGGGTAGCAGAGCTTGTTGTTACCTAGGGCTATTAGTTTCATTGAAGGATAAATAATGTTACACTTGACTAATCTATTGTTGTAAAAAGGTGATAATGAACTGAAGAACTGAAACTTTTTATTCATTATTTATTCTTATTAGTTTATTCTTGTTAATTTAGTTAATTAATTAAAAATCCCCTTTTCATTAGAAATCATAGAATAAATATAAAACAAATCACTCTCTGTGGGATCGATCCTTGCTTACTACTGTTCTAATTGTTTGAATTTGTAAAGTGAAAGTGAGGTTAATTTAGGAGTGTAAACGACAACTCTCAAATTTTGGCTCCGTTGCCGGGGAGTGTTATTTGTTTTGTTTATTCTTTGTTTTCGTTTATTTTTATTATCTTCTTTTTGTTTTTGTTTTATGACTCAATCATCTAACTTTATTGACTTAAATTTTGATCAAGAGAAAGAGAAGACTGTAAATATAAAAGAAGCTCTTGTTCCATCATTTGAAGTGGAAGAAATGGCGGTGCCACAAAATAACAGAACTTTGAAAGAACTGGCTACTACTGATCTGACTCAACCATCTTTTTGTATTGAGTATCCTACTTTAGATGTTACTTTTGAACTTAACTCTAGACTAATTCATTTTTTGCCTACTTTTCGTGGTCTTACAGGTGAAAATCCATATAAACATTTAATGGAGTTCCATGTGATGTGTTCGACGATGAAAGCACAAGGAGTGGCAGAGGAGCAGATCAAGCTTAGACTTTTTCCATTCTCATTAGCAGATTTGTCTAAAGACTGGTTATACTATCTACCTTCAGGATCAATACGATCAGGGACGGATATGCAAAGGTTATTCTTAGAGAGGTATTTTCCTGCATCAAGAGTTACCGATATAAGAAAGGAGATATGTGGAATCAGGCAGTTCAATGGAGAGAATCTCTATGAGTATTGGGAAAGGTTCAAGAAGTTGTGTTCCAGCTGTCCACCTCATGGAATTGATGAACATTACTTGATCTAGTACTTCTATGAGGGGTTGCTACCAATGGAAAGAAGCATGATTGATGCGGCAAGTAGAGGAGCACTGGTAGACAAGACTCCAGAAGCGGCAAGGAACTTAATTATAAACATGGCAGCTAACTCACAACAGTATGGAACAAAGATGGATCACACACCACAAAGGGTAAATAGGGTAAGTACGAGAGACTTGGAGCAGCAGATTTCTGATTTAACTATTTTAGTTCGACAAATGGCTGCAAGGAATACGCAAGGTATTCAGCAAGCTCAACCTCAGTACCACATAGAAAATCAAGAAGTACCTGTCAATTCTAGGACATCTGTGGAGGATATGTTTAAGGCATTCATGAACCAAACACAACAGTTCATGAGTCAGACACAACAATTCCAGCAGGAGACAAGAACTTCTGTTCAAGATTTGAGGGACCAAGTTGGTCAACTTGCAACCACAGTAGGAAGGTCACTTTCTCAAACTGTTGAAAATGTAAGTGCCATAACATTGAGATGTGGTGCAGAGGATCAGCAACAAGAAAAGTCAATACAAAACAAGTCAGACAATAGTGAAATAAACAACAATGATGTATTCAAGCATAAATTTTCACCTCTTTCAGCTTATGAACCGAAACTACCTTTTCCCCAAGTTCTAACAAGGAATTGGAAAGTTGGAAAGAATTCAATGTGGTGGTATACAGAGTCTAATGAAAAATTCCTAGAAGAAATCTCGAATAGGGAACAAGAACTTAAAGATGATGAGGAGTTCACTAGTGGAAACTAGTTGGAAGTGCTTGAGGCTACTACGGAATTTGAAGAAGAAATCAGGTATTCAAAGTCTGAAAAGGATGAACAAGAGGAAGAGGAGAACAATTTGATAAGTTCTGCAGATATTTACAAAGATGATATAGAGGATACATCGGTGCAAACAATAAAAACACTACATGATACATACCATGGGACCTTAACTATGGAATTGGATGAGGCACGTGTCCAGTTCAACATATATGAAGTTAAAAGGTATCTTGGTAATATTAATTCTATTTTTTCTACTGATGTTGTTGACTCTATAGTGCAAAAATCTTTTGATCAAATACAATTATACAAGGAGGATTTGAGGGCTGGAATGGAGCAAAATCAGGATCTGAAGGATGCTCCTAATGAAGAATTGAAGCTATTACCAGTCCACTTGAAGTACACAAGTCCAATTACATAGGATGAGAAGGATGATGTCAACCCAATGACAATAAACAAGGGCAGCTGCTTGGGAGGCAACCCAAGATCTCAGATTTGATTTTTCTATCCCTTCACTTTTTAGTTTTTTTTATTGCATGTTAGCTAGTAGTATTTTATTCTTTGCATGATTTTCTTACATTGGGGACAATGTAAGGTTTGAGTGTGGGGGGAAGATTTAGGTTTTTATTTTACTTAGGAATATTGATCCGATTTTGATGGGGAATTTGAAAAAAATTAATGCTTTTGAAAAATTTTAAAAATTTTGGTTCCATGGTTCTATTTGCCTATGTGTTCGAAGGTTAAAGTCAAAGATTGAAAATTGATGCTAAAATTCAGAATCTGTTTGATGTTTAATTTGTTAATGAATGATGACAACTAAGCCATGATCCATAGTAATTGATTTGAATTGAATTTGTGATTCATGAGTACTTGAATATGAGAAGCATGTTTATTTGGCTAAGTTATTTGTGGAGTTGTCTATGTGCACTGATTTCATGACTTAGAACTGTTTAACTTGCTTATGTTGTTGCAGAACCATGTGAAAAAATGATGAATGAAAAAAAAGAAAAAAAAAGAAAATTAAAAATCTGCTTCAATGTCCATTGTGCGAAATAACTGGGTATCTAAGCCTCGAGAAGCATCGGTATTCACGCTGAAAAGTGCGATGGATAAAAGTAGCTTGACTAGTCGACTTTTGTGACCTTTGTTACTTGAATATGTAAGCCTTAGGGGTGTCTCTACACCTAGCGCCCTAAGATCATCTGGTTTGGGAATCGTTGGTGGAAAGTTCGCTAATGGGTAACTCTGAAAAGTCTAAGAAAAGGAGACATTGCACATGTCAAGAAAAGAAAAAAAATATAAGAAAAAAAAAGAAGCATGAAAATACATTCATCTGTGCTAAAAAAAGGGTTCTATGAAAAAAATAAAAAAGCAAAAAAAAATTTATTCTTGGTTGTGAGTCAGTGTGTAAGACCCCGAATTTTATGAAATAAAAGTATTCAATTTTTCTTATAATTACTATTCAGTAAATGGTTAAATTGATAAATGTTAAAGTTAAGGGTGAAATATAAAAATTTTTCAAAATAAACAAGTGGTTATAAAATAATTATTGTTGTCGGGGAATATTCGTTTGGTCGTGGAATATTCTTTCTGTCGGGGAATATTCGTACGACGGCGCAGCTATTTGTGGGCCCCATAACGAATAACTGTCGGGTGAAGAAAACGACAAATTTGAGTTTTTATAAATAACGGCGTAGTTGTTACCGTTAACACTGTTGGAATACCCGGTGGTTAAAATACAGTAATACGCGTTATTGCATAGTAGCACACGGTATTGCACAGTATTTTTGAAATTATTGATTCTTACGTAAGAAGACACTACTCAATAATTGTTACAGTAATTACTGTTCAATATTTTATTTTATTGATTCAATAATTGCTACGTTGAAATTTTATATTATTGTTGTTCAATAATTGTCACTGCACAGTATTTCCCATTATCAGATCAATAATTCATATTATTTGAATAATATTATTTGATAATATTATTGGCAATGTCTAGAAAGTTCTGTCTAAGGAGAGGTTTGGTCATCTAATTGCGCGCCAGTAAGGAGAAATCCTTATTGGAAAGCCCCCTCTTTCCTGGGAACGGCCTGGTTGTCATAAATGTGATTCTGTAATATTATTTGTGAATAATTAATTATCGATTCATATGATAAGGAAATATTTATTTTATGTGGATATAAATGAGGAATATATTTTTGTGGTTAAAAATGAAGGAGTTAATGTTGAGGTTTTTATCAGTATTTTTTGTCGGAATGGAGGTATTAAAAATTAGGGTTTTTGAGATATTTTACGTGGGTTATAATTTTTAATCCGACCGTTGGATCGTGGTAATTTTTGGATATGTTATACATATATAAGTTGAGTATATGCCCACAAATTTTGAACCGTTAAAAATGAACGTATGATTTATTATGAATTTTACAATATGACTGGTTTAGAAATTGTTGAATTTTCGGAGTTTATCATTTTGGTGGAAAATTCTAGAATTGGTGGGCCCCACTTGTGGTTGGTGAAGAAATGTGCTGAATTATATTTCAAATGTGGTGGGTGGGAATAGTAGCAGGTAAAGCCATCAGGTTGCAGGTCAAACCTACCAAAATTTTCCTATAAATAGAGGGCTAAGTTAGAATTGAAAATCACACCAGAAACATAAGCTTTCTCTCTTTCTCTCTCTATATTATGAAGCATATTTTGTGAGCATTTAGATACTTTGAGAGTTGCTATTCAGTGCAAGTTTCCTTCAGCATCATATCCGATATCCAGTCAGAAGTACTGCTCTTTTGAGGTAAGGGATATTAAGAGATTTTAAGGGTTGTTATGATTTTCAGTTTCGTAATTTTTCTGATCTTCAAAAATTCTGGAAAAATTTGAAATGATATTTTGATGAGTTTTCTTGATTGTGTCCAAAAATGGTGATTTTTGGATGTATAGATTGAGAGTTATGAATTTTATGAGAAAAGACTATTTTAGAAGTAACAGCTTATAATTCCTTGTGGTTAACTCCAAAATTGATGAAATTTTTATTGGGAGTACATGTATATGATAGAAGTATACTCTGTAAATTTTAGAATTTTTAGACAGAAGTACAATTTTTGATAAATGTCTAAATATTCGGCTATTTTGGCCATATGAAAAATAGTAAATGACTTTTAAAAATTCTAAGAAAAATATATGTTCACTATGGGACTATATTATGCTAAATTCCAGAAAAGAAATATTTTTGGAACGGATTGGGTATTTTTCATGAAAATAGTCTAGTTATGAGAAAATGAATTAAATATGTTATGTGAAGTAAGAAAATTGGAAAATAGGATTTTATAGCTTGAGAATCCTATATATGAGGTATATGCAGATTTTTGATGAGGATTTTGGTTATTGATAATGAAATCTTAAGAGTTGGCATTGTATGATGATTAAATGTATTAATCAGTAAAGTGTAAACAATTTAAATAAATTGTTTATAAGCTTAAGAATATTATTCTTTCAATATCATTATACCGAAATATTGGTATGTATATTATTGTGGAATTTCTACCTTTTTCATGTCAGGGTTACTATTCATGAGTTACTATTCATGAGTTACTATTCACGAGTTACTATTTATTAGTTACTATTCATGAGTTACTATTCACGACAAAATTGGTTTCTTTTTCTAACTAAATTATAGTTGATTTATGAATATTGCTCTTGAAATTAAATCCATGTTTTGATCATATTGTTTTTATTATCATATATAACATTTTTATAACCTTGATGATGATATTTCTCTTTGACTTGAGTGTAAAGATGAGTAGATTTTTGGTATGATCATGACTATGGGTTATCTTTGGCCAGTAGTGCAAAGTTGAATCGTTGATTGGTATGATCATGACCATTAAATTTATAAGTGAATATCTTTAGCTTAAGTGCAAATGTGAATTGATCAACATGGTTATAATTATTGTTTATATTAATTCTGAAACGATTATATATTTCTTTGAGATATTAATATCTTTGGCCTGTAGTGCAAAGATGAAATATTGATGAATATCTTTGGCCTGTAGTGCAAAGATGAATTGTTGATGAATATCTTTGGCCCGTAGTGCAAAGATGACATGTTGTTGAATATCTTTGGCCAGTAGTGCAAAGATGAACAGATGTTGAGATAAACATGACCAACTGGTGATACAAATGAATATATTTGGCCGTAGTGCAAAGATGAAGTTATTAGTATGATTATGAGCAGGAAATGTGATTTGGTGTAACCATGATCTTTGATGTTTCAGGTAAAGATAGGTGATGAAAATTATCTTCGTCCTGGATGAGAAGAGGAATTTAGAACTACAGTTATGATTATGAGTTATTCATATGATTGTGGACCAGAATTATTGATTGATGTTACAGGGATAAAATATTGTTGATGGATTTTTAACATGGAAAAGATAATAGACTTTATAGTCTATTTGACTCTTCTAATGGATTGCTAGTTCCGCTGCAACTATGGTTGAAATTTTTATCATTTACCATATATTCTAAATCTCTGATTTATTATTGATGAAGGCTATTGATAATTTAATTATCTTTAGTCATGATATTCTTTACTGAGCTAGTTGTGCTCACCCTTTTGCTTCACAATTCCTTTCAGGTAATAAGAGTGTAGCTGGGTTGAGCGGGGGTAACAAGGGAATAGAACGGTGGTCATTATTTAGTAGTTATATTTGGTGAAGAAAATATGGTGAGGCGAACCCAACGTTGGAAGGGTGTTTTGTCACTATCATACAAGATGTCTAACGACATACAACCTCGTGTCATCATAAGACATGATTGTGCACATTCACTCGTCGAGTATATCTATGAGCACTATCTATACAATTTTGGTATTTGTTTGAAGTATAATTCTCAATTAGAGACAGTGGAGATAATGATAAGTCAAGAGAAGACTCACCATTGGGAAGAATATGATAGTAATCTTCTCGTTTTTCTTTGGGGTCTATTGGGTCAACCAAGGATAATTCTGTGGCCATATGATATCTATCATAACCTAGACGCGTGGCCTCCCATGTACGAAGGTTTCCTTGAGCATTTCCCAAAGATTCTAATTTCTAAAATAGTTTTTGACTATACCTTTATGTAAGGTGTTATTGTGAGGTGATGTCCACGGTTGGAACATGAGTCACATTTGGTATATATTTGTATCCAAACTCACAGCATATGTGTTGTTGTATTTTGCACGACAATTGTTGTAATAAAGTTGTAGTTGTTTTCTGTACCATGTATTTGACGACTCAGAATGGGTTGGGTGGAATGGACTTATTTTGGGGTTGTCACAGGTGGTATCAGAGCTTAGGGATATGATCTCTGGCGGAGATCGGGGAATACAACTAGGAGGGGAGAGATGAGTAAATCCTTCGCTAGTGTGTCCTACCTAAGCTTATTTGTTGGTCAGTCATAATATTGGGATATTATGTGATATGTTAATTTGTTTAATTAACCCTTGTTTTATGGCAGTATTTGAGAATGGCAGCTGAGAATGCTAATAATGGAGTGAATGAGACTGTGGGGATACCTCTAATCACTAACCGTGGTAATGTGATGTCAGACGAAGAAGGAATTAGAGATATCCATGTGGTGAGTGAAGAATTGATAGTTACACCCGAGATAGTCGCAGAGGTAACAGCTGAGACTGAGGAAGAAGAGGAAGAAGAAGTACCAGAGGAGAGTTTATTAGAGGTATTATATGATCAAAATGTAGAATTTCAAAATCGTATTCATGAGTTAGAAGAGCAGGCAGAAGAACGACAGGCGGTCGTGGAACAAAAGGATGCAATAATTCAAGCTTGTGTTACCCGATATGTGATGCTTGAACAGAAGCATTCTTTGGCAGAGTATAAGATGATAAAAATAGAATCTGAGCTGAGAGAAGAAAAAACTGAACGAGTGAGAATAAGTGATGCATGGGCAAAAGCCGCACGACACGTGGATATTGTGGAAAGAGATGTTCGATCTAAGAAGGCTAAAATAGATGATATAAATTTTTCTTTTTGGAAAGCAATTGGGAGAACCCAACATCGAGTTTTGAATTACCCTGTACATAGCGGTCAACCTGAATCCGATATGGATCGAAGATTGATGATTCAGATCATGAATGAGGAGTACGAAGAGGTAGTTGAGGGAGGAATATGTCCTATAGAAAGGTATATTCCAACGGTAATGATAACGCCAAATGATGCTCCAGACAAGTCAAAGCCGAGTAGTTCGAGGGATGGCGGTTGTCATGACTTTCCAACAAATGAGGAACCCAAATGAAGTTATCATGGGAGATGAGCAATGGAGAAATCATGATGATCTGAGAGATAGAATCTGAAATGGAAGCAAGGTATTCTCAACTCTTCGAAATACCAGGTACGTAAATTTCGGGGACGAAATTTCATAAGGAGGGGAGATTGTAAGACCCCGAATTTTATGAAATAAAAGTATTCAATTTTTCTTATAATTACTATTCAGTAAATGGTTAAATTGATAAATGTTAAAGTTAAGGGTGAAATATAAAATTTTTTCAAAATAAGCAAGTGGTTATAAAATAATCATTGTTGTCGGGGAATATTCGTTTGGTCGTGGAATATTCTTTCTGTCGGGGAATATTCGTACGACGGCGCAGCTATTTGTGGGCCCCATAACGAATAACTGTCGGGCGAAGAAAACGATAAATTTGAGTTTTTATAAATAACGGCGTAGTTGTTACCGTTAACACTGTTGGAATACCCGGTGGTTAAAATATAGTAATACGCGTTATTGCATAGTAGCACACGGTATTGCACAATATTTTTGAAATTATTGATTCTTACGTAAGAAGACACTACTCAATAATTGTTACAGTAATTACTGTTCAATATTTTATTTTATTGATTCAATAATTACTACGTTGAAATTTTATATTATTGTTGTTCAATAATTGTCACTGCACAGTATTTCCCATTATCAGATCAATAATTCATATTATTTGAATAATATTATTAGATAGCATTATTGGCAATGTCTAGAAAGTTCTGTCTAAGGAGAGTTTTGGTCATCTAATTGCGCGCCAGTAAGGAGAAATCCTTATTGGAAAGCCCCCTCTTTCCTGTGAACGGCCTGGTTGTCATAAATGTGATTCTGTAATATTATTTGTGAATAATTAATTATCGATTCATATGATAAGGAAATATTTATTTTATGTGGATATAAATGAGGAGTATATTTTTTTGGTTAAAAATGAAGGAGTTAATGTTGAGATTTTTATCAGTATTTTTGTCGGAATGGAGGTATTAAAAATCAGGGTTTTTGAGATATTTTGCGGGGGTTATAATTTTTAATCCGACCGTTGGATCGTGGTAATTTTTGGATATGTTATACATATATAAGTTGAGTATATGCCCACAAATTTTGAACCGTTAAAAATGAACGTATGATTTATTATGAATTTTACAATATGACTGGTTCAGAAATTGTTGAATTTTCGGAGTTTATTATTTTGGTAGAAAATTCTAGAATTGGTGGGCCCCACTTGTAGTTGGTGAAGAAATGTGCTGAATTATATTTTAAATGTGGTGGGTGGGAATAGTAGCAGGTAAAGCCATCAGGTTGCAGGTCAAACCTACCAAATTTTTCCTATAAATAGAGGGCTAAGTTAGAATTGAAAATCACACCAGAAACATAAGCTTTCTCTCTTTCTCTCTCTCTATATTATGAAGCATATTTTGTGAGTATTTAGATACTTTGAGAGTTGCTATTCAGTGCAAGTTTCCTTCAGCATCATATCTGATATCCAGTCAGAAGTACTGCTCTTTTGAGGTAAGGGATATTAAGGGATTTTAAGGGTTGTTATGATTTTCAGTTTCGTAATTTTTCTGATCTTCAAAAATTCTGGAAAAATTTGAAATGATATTTTGATGAGTTTTCTTGATTGTGTCCAAAAATGGTGATTTTTGGATGTATAGATTGAGAGTTATGAATTTTATGAGAAAAGACTATTTTAGAAGTAACAGCTTATAATTCCTTGTGGTTAACTCCAAAATTGATGAAATTTTTATTGGGAGTACATGTATATGATAGAAGTATACTCTGTAAATTTCAGAATTTTTAGATAAAAGTACAATTTTTGATAAATGTCTAAATATTCGGCTATTTTGGCCATATGAAAAATAGTAAATGACTTTTAAAAATTCTAAGAAAAATATATGTTCACTATGGGACTATATTATGCTAAATCCCAGAAAAGAAATATTTTTGGAAGGGATTGGGTATTTTTCATGAAAATAGTCTAGTTATGAGAAAATGAATTAAATATGTTATGTGAAGTAAGAAAATTGAAAAATAGGATTTTATGGCTTGAGAATCCTATATATGAGGTATATGCAGATTTTTGATGAGGGTTTTGGTTATTGATGATGAAATCTTAAGAGTTGGCATTGTATGATGATTAAATGCATTAATCAGTAAAGTGTAAACAATTTAAATAAATTATTTATAAGCTTAAGAATATTATTCTTTCAATATCATTATACCGAAATATTGGTATGTATATTATTGTGGAATTTCTACCTTTTTTATGTCAGGGTTACTATTCATGAGTTACTATTCACGAGTTACTATTCATGAGTTACTATTTACGAGTTACTATTCACGACAAAATTAGTTTCTTTTTCTAACCAAATTATAGTTGATTTATGAATATTGCTCTTGAATTAAATCCATGTTTTGATCATATTGTTTTTATTATCATATATAACATTTTTATAACCTTGATGATGATATTTCTCTTTGACTTGAGTGTAAAGATGAGTAGATTTTTGGTATGATCATGACTATGGGTTATCTTTTGCCAGTAGTGCAAAGTTGAATCGTTGATTGGTATGATCATGACCATTAAATTTATAAAGTGAATATCTTTAGCTTAAGTGCAAAGGTGAATTGATCAACATGGTTATAATTATTGTTTATATTAATTCTGAAACGATTATATATTTCTTTGAGATATTAATATCTTTGGCCTGTAGTGCAAAGATGAAATATTGATGAATATCTTTGGCCTGTAGTGCAAAGATGAATTGTTGATGAATATCTTTGGCCCGTAGTGCAAAGATGACATGTTGTTGAATATCTTTGGCCAGTAGTGCAAAGATGAACAGATGTTGAGATAAACATGACCAACTGGTGATACAAATGAATATGTTTGGCCGTAGTGCAAAGATGAAGTTATTAGTATGATTATGAGCAGGAAATGTGATTTGGTGTAACCATGATCTTTGATGTTTCAGGTAAAGATAGGTGATGAAAATTATCTTCGTCCTGGATGAGAAGAGGAATTTAGAACTACAGTTATGATTATGAGTTATTCATATGATTGTGGACCAGAATTGTTGATTGATGTTACAGGGATAAAACATTGTTGATGGATTTTTAACATGGAGAAGATAATAGACTTTATAGTCTATTTGACTCTTCTAATGGATTGCTCGTTCCGCTGCAACTATGGTTGAAATTTTTATCATTTACCATATGTTCTAAATCTCTGATTTAATATTGATGAAGGCTATTGATAATTTAATTATCTTTAGTCATGATATTCTTTACTGAGCTAGTTGTGCTCACCATTTTGCTTCACAATTCTTTTCAGGTAATAAGAGTGTAGCTGGGTCGAGCGGGGGTAACAAGGGAATAGAACGGTGGTCATCATTTAGTAATTATATTTGGTGAAGAAAATAGGGTGAGGCGAACCCAACGTTGGAAGGGTGTTTTGTCACTATCATACAAGATGTCTAACGACATACAACCTCGTGTCATCATAAGACATGATTGTGCACATTCACTTGTCGAGTATATCTATGAGTACTATCTATACAATCTTGGTGTTTGTTTGAAGTATAATTCTCAATTAGAGACAGTGGAGATAATGATAAGTCAAGAGAAGACTCACCATTGGGAAGAATATGATAGTAATCTTCTCATTTTTCTTTGGGGTCTATTGGGTCAACCAAGGATAATTCTGTGGCCATATGATATCTATCATAACCTAGACGCATGGCCTCCCATGTACGAAGGTTTCCTTGAGCATTTCTCAAAGATTCTAATTTCTAAAACAGTTTTTGACTATACCTTTATGTAAGGTGTTATTGTGAGGTGATGTCCACGGTTGGAACATGAGTCACATTTGGTATATATTTGTATCTAAACTCACAGCATATGTGTTGTTGTATTTTGCACGACAATTGTTGTAATAAAGTTGTAGTTATTTTCTGTACCATGCATTTGACGACTCAGAATGGGTTGGGTGGAATGGACCTATTTTGGGGTTGTCACACAGTGTGCACGGTTTTTGCTCCATGGTAACTAAGTTGAGTAAGTATGTAAATTTTGGGAAAGTTTCTTATGTGGTTACAATTTAGTTTAATGAAATTCATTGGTGAAATGGTAAGGTTGGTAATTGTTAGTTGATTGATAAGGCATTAATTAGATTGTTGCAAATTTAGTGTTGATAGTCATGATTTGTACCTTGAAATCTTTTGACATCATGGTTGAACAGAATTTTTTTTGAAAATCAAAATTTTGGTTTACACGAGGACGTGCAAAAAGATAAGTGTGGGGGAATTTGATGAGTATGAAATATGTTATATTTTTATTCCTTAATACTTAATCTTTTGTATTTATTTTGTGCCTAAATAAACTCATTATTCTTATATTTTTATTTTAGGTACAATTGAAGGGGTTTCATGATTTTGGAAATAAATTGGAGGAGGTTTACGGGATTCCTAGCAAATCAAGGATTCAACAATTAGTATCATAAATGGATTTAGATTCACGCGGCAATGAGTTTAAGCACATGGCAATTGTGGGATTTAATTCC
Source organism: Panax notoginseng (assembly GCA_016801055.1). NCBI lineage: Eukaryota > Viridiplantae > Streptophyta > Magnoliopsida > Apiales > Araliaceae > Panax > Panax notoginseng. Next base: position 64,451,968 of record CM029015.1, on the reverse strand, counting down.
AATTTCAAATCTGAATTTTAGATTCTAGAAGAATAGTTTTTACAATTCTATTGTAATTAGGATTTCTTTTAGACTAAGATTTATTTCCAAATTGAATCCTATTTCGTTATGGAAATTGGTGTAATCTATAATTCCTTTTAGAATTTGGATTTCTACTTCTTATAGGATTTAGGACTTTGTCTAGCACTATAAATAGAGGATGAGAGTCAGGGTTTTATTCATTCAATCATCTACTACATTATCTCATCTACAACATTGGAGGATTGAAGACACGAGCTAAGTTCTTTTTATTCAGTTCTAAGGGACGTTGAACCTTATTTATAATTAATGGTTAATTGAGTATTCATTATTTATTCCTTCTCACATGAAATTCATTCTTGATAGTCTGATTTAATTTCTGAATGTTATTTGGCTTAACTGATTTGATTTCTACAGGATTGAGTTGGTTAACGAATATCATATGCTAGATCAAGGAATAATATTACGTGTAATTGATATTGTTTCTAATCACAAGTAGTAATTAGTAATACATGATTGTGGATAAGCTTTTGAGTATTGTTATGATTATCAGAAAACAAGTTAAACAATTCAAGCTTATGTGTTTGTTACTTGGAATAGTCTAATTCCCTAGTTCTTAATGCTGCTATTATATTAAATCTAGAGAGCTTGTTCTAGGTTATATAATTGTTAGAATCTTGTGAAGAGCTTGTTTCATTGACTGACAATCTAAGGGGAGTTTTGGGTAGCAGAGCTTGTTGTTACCTAGTGCTATTAGTTTCATTGAAGGATAAATAATGTTACACTTGACTAATCCATTGTTGTAAAAAGGTGATACTGAACTGAAGAACTGAAACTTTTTATTCATTATTTATTCTTATTAGTTTATTCTTCTTAATTTAGTTAATTAATTAAAAATCCCCTTTTCATAAGAAATCATAGAATAAATATAAAACAAATCACTCTCTGTGGGATCGATCCTTGCTTACTACTGTGCTAATTATTAGAATTTGTAAAGTGAAAGTGAGGTTAATTTAGGAGTGTAAACAACAGGTCCCACTCACACAAAGGGTTGGGCTGTGTTCTTATGCAGAACGACAAAGTTATTGCGTAAGCATCAAGACAACTGAAGGATTATGAGAAAGGGTATCCGACTCATGATTTGGAATTGGCTGCAGTTGTATTTGCTCTTAAGATATGGAGGCACTATCTTTATGAAGAGAAATGTGAGATCTACACAGACTATAAAAGTCTGAAGTATATTTTCACTTAGAAGGATTTGAACATGTGTCAAAGAAGATGGATGGAACTGATAAAAGATTACGATTGTGAGATCTTTTATCATTCGGGCAAAGCGAATGTGGTGGTAGATGCTTTAATAAGGAAAGGTCGAGAGAAGTTGATGCTGATAACAACTCAGGAGGAACTCATTTCAGTAATGACAAAACTGAAGTTGGAAATCAAATTTCCAAAAGAATTTGACGAATAACTATTGAGAGTAGTGATGTAAAATACAAGATCGACACCGAAGGACTACTACGGTTTGAGGGAAGAATTTGGGTTTCAGCAACACCAGAGCTGAAAGAAGAAATTTTGACAGAAGCTCATAGCTCAAAATATTCAATTCATCCAGGAAGCACGAAAATGTATCAAGATTTGGGCCGACATTTTTGGTGGCCGAATATGAAAAGGGACGTTGCAGAATGCGTAGCGAAATGTTTGACATGTCAAAGAGTAAAAGCTGAACATCAAAGACCTAGCGGATTACTTCAACCGTTGGAAATACCGGAATGGAAATGGGAACACATCACAATGGATTTTGTGGTGGGTCTTCCAACTACTCAGAGAGGATGCAATGCGATTTGGGTGATAGTAGACCAACTGACGAAGTCAGCGCACTTTCTACCAATAAAGATTAGATTCAATCTTGATCAGTTGGCAAGATTGTACATTAAAGAGATCGTTTCGAGGCATGGAGTGCCAATATCAATTGTGTCCGATTGAGATCCATGATTCACGTCCAATTTTTGGAGGAGACTACAAGAATACATGGGGACATAGTTGAGAATGAGTACGGCTTATCATCCATAAACAGATGGCCAAAGCGAACGAACGATTTAGAAATTGGAATATATGCTTAGAGCATGCGTCATGGATTTCAAAGGTAGCTGGGAAGAACATTTACCATTGGTGGAATTCGCTTACAACAACAGTTACCACGCGAGCATTGGCATGCCGCCTTACGAGGCATTGCACGACAGAAAGTGTAGAACTCCACTATGCTGAGATGAAGTCGATGAACGTCAACTACTAGGACCAGAACTAGTGTAACAAACTGCTGACGTTGTCAAACTCATCAAGACAAGATTGGTAGCAGCTCAAGATCAACAGAAGAAGTATGCTGATCAACACAAGCAAGATCGTGCATTTAACGTAGGAAGTTATGTATTCCAAAAAGTTTCTCCTTGGAAGGGGAAAACTCATTTCGGTAAGAAGGGAAAGCTAAGCCCGAGGTTTATTGGACCCTTCGAGGTGCTACGAAGAATTGGAGAGGTGGCTTACGAGATAGCTTTATCTTCAGAGTTGGAAAACATTCACAATGTTTTTCACATTTCGGTGTTATGACCATATAAGCCCGATTACAAACATGTGATCGAGTACGAACCGTTGCAGTTCGAGAAAGATTTATCTTATGAAGATGTTCCTATCCAGATAGTTGACAGGAAAGAACAGGTGCTTAGGAATAAAGTGATACCTTCTGTGAAGGTGATATGGAGGAACCACAATGCTGAAGAAGCTACGTGGGAACTCGAAGATAAAATGATGAAAGATTACCCTGAGTTATTTGTTTAATCTGTGTCTTCGATTCTGGGGACAGAATCTTTGTAAGTAGGGAAGAATGTAACGAATGATTTGTTTGAATAGTGATTCTGAGGACAAAATCCTTTTAAGAAGGGAATGATGTAACATTCTAAATTGTTTTAATTTAATTTGAAATATTTATTTGAGTTATATAAATATTTAATGGTTATGTTTATTGTTGAATAAATAATTAAATATTAAATACTAAATATTTATTTATAATATTAAATATTTATTTAATTATATAGGTATTTAATGACAATTTGAGTTGATGTGATTTAGTTAATTATTTGTTGAATAAATAATTATGGAGCTAAGAAAATTAATTGTTATGAGTTTATATACTAATTTAATTTAATAATTAAGTTAGAGAGCTAATAATGTTTAAATGAATTATAATTTCTAATTGGAATTTGTGATTTAAAATAAAGTGTTAGTTGGTTAAATAAAATTATAATTATAAAGAAATTATAGTTTTTGATAATAATTTATATGTTAAAGTAATTTAATAGATTAATATTGTAATTGATAAATTTAATTAAATTAATGTGTGACAAATAACCTTGCTATAAAGGAGTTACTAAAATAAATTAAGGGAGTTTAATTCAGTTTTGCCAAACAAGGCCTAATGCCTATTAAGTCTTTTATCTAATTGTGTTTTACCAAACAAGGCATAAGGATTAATGAGTTATTTTTAGTTATTTCACCAAACAAGCCTTATGGCTTTTGATTTTCAAAACTTATATAACTGATATCATTATATCTAGAGTTATATTATATAATTATTACTATATACGTTATATTTTTATTACGTAAGTTAGAGTTGAGTTGGGAGAAAAGCTTAGTTGAAGAAACAGAGAGAAAACAAGAGAGAATTGAGAAAAACTCTAGAGAGTGAATGATTTCTAACAGGTTTGATAAATGAATTGGAGAAAAGAAATTGATAATCAAAAGTAGCCATCATCTTCTTAATCAAAGGTAGGAGTTTACCTTTTTCTTTAAAAGTTTAGTTTTCCTCTTCCCAAAAAGTTCTTTGTGAAATTTTTATAAAAGATAAATTATTGTTATGTATATAGTTTTGTATGATTATTGATTATAAGGTTATTTCATGAGGTTATGTATGATTATAGTCAATGAATTCATGTAAGTATGTGTTTTGTGGAAGAAAATATATTATAAAGTGTTCATATGAAAAATATATGAGTATGGTTTAGTTTAAAAATCAAATTAAGGTTTGGTTAATTGTTAATATATGTATATTGACTATTGAATTCGATAGAGCATGTATAATCATAACCATGGTGTTTTGAAATTACTGTTTTGATTGAAAAACAAAATCACAGTGTCGATATCCATTGAAAACATCAAAAAATGGAGTTTTTACCAAAAACATTGAAATTGGGGTTGTATATTTGATGTTTATGCTATTTTATGGGTAGAAACATGTTAGAAGTCTGCATAATATGTTTACATGAAGTCTATGTGTAAATTACACGTTAATTAGTCTATTAGATTGGAGCATGTAGGCCAATTTGGCTTTTGTTCATACTATTGTCGAGCTTGGTCGCCAAATTCTGGAGACTGGCGCCGCGGCGCGGCCCAACAGTACGTTCGTGGCGCCGCAATGCCATCGCCAAGCCGTAGTGGGACTTCATAGTTTATTCACCGCGCCGCAGTGCCATCCTCACGCCGCAGCGCGACCCACAGTGTAAACTGCGGTGCCGCAACGCGAGTTAGCAGAATGGTCTGACAGTGTACTTTTTGTACACGAAATTTTAAGAAACATTATGTGATGATAGTAGGACTATAAAATGTTGATTTTAGTATTTCTATACTATGAATAATTATGTTATTAAAGACTAACTTGTGTTATAACTTGGTTATGTGATTAAAAATCCAATTTTAAATGATGAGCGTTCTTAGTTATGTTTGTAAAGTGGTAATGGCTAACTATGTCATGATGGCATATGTTTATAGGATATTGTGATTCGTATTGATTCGGTTTAATCTATGTGCAAGGCAAGTTCTTTAACTCTATTTTTATAATTGAGCAAATTTTCTAATCTATTATCTTGTTAATTCAAGTACTGTTTTCAATTCGATTACAATATAATGATGTAAGTTATTCTGGAGCAAGTTATTCTTGTATTTAACTTGTGGTTTGGCATGCACAACTATATATACTAATGTCGAACGTTTTTATCGTTCAAATTGCTATGCATGCTTAGTATTCAATTCTAATTAACATTGGCTTAGTATTGTTCAAGCAAGGTATGCTATAATTATTCAAATTGTATGCTATTAGATTATTCCTAAAGCATGACTTTAGTTTACTATGATTGATTCAATCACGATTATTCTATAGTATAGTGTTATTGGTTTTATTCAACTACTCCTTAGTTGATGTTCGTTGAATTCTAAATTACCTTGAAAGCTTATCCAAACCAAACTTCCTTTGGTGCGGACTTGTACTCTGAATACTGAGATGAACAACCCTATTGTTATGGTTAGGGGTTAACTTACGTATAGCGTTAAAATGTTTGTGCACAATACATTGTACGAAGGGCTGATTCCCCTAAGTACGAGGTCCTTATAGTCTTATGGCTGTTAAAGTTGGAGTTGAAAGATTGCTTGCAACTGTGGACGTAGTTCATGGTCTTACGACCCTCAGTGATGTATATTTTCCGTATTTTGGGATTTCAATTTCTGATTATTATTGATAGAGTACTATTCACTTTTGATGATCCTATTTCGACAGTTATTATTGTTATAATCCTGTTGATTCCATATTATATCCAATGAGCAATTGTTTTGCTCACTCTTGCATATTTATAAACTCATTGCAGTTAAAGAAGAGAAGGTAGGTGAACCTTCGTCTACTAAAGGAAAGGGGAAAATGTACAAGTGATGAAGACTTGCAATTTTATTTTTATCATTATGATAATAGACTTTTAAATATGATGTGATGTAATAAATTTTAAATTCCGCATTTGAATGTTTGTAACTAAAGGTTAGATAACCTGGGATATTTTTAGTTAAGTTTAATCATGTATGGGCAGGTTTTTATTATTCAATTTTATTATGATTGGGTAGTTAGAAATGAATGTTTTGATTAAGTGAACACCAAATCTTGAGGAGAAAAAGTACCAGGATTTGAGGGTGTTACATAAATAAATGATCTAGGTTGCTATATAGTGAATCCATAACATCTAGATGCACGAATTCGATGTTTTCAAAAATTTGGAAATCTAGAAAATGATGTCTGACAACCGAATGTCAGACCTCATAAATCTAGATTTGCTTATTATTTTGGTTGTTTTATGTATTGAACTTGTAGATTGCTATGAGCACTTTGATTTGGAACTGGAATCAGGGTCATATCATGTGTAGATTTCAAGTTATGGAAGGTCAAACTGCATTGACCGACCATGACTTTTTATTTTCTGGGTAACCCAGAACTTGCCCATAAAGCTCTGACAGTAAGTTCATGCGCCCAGATCTTTCATGTGTTTGTTGTTTTGATTTTGTAGTTGTGAAAAAGTTGTAGTCTGGTAGATGGACTTTAGACTCAAGCCTTAATATCACTTAAATGATAAACAGAATGAAAGTAATTGATGGTCAAACTAGTCTGGACGAACACGATTGCAGTTTTCTAGGTAACCCAAAAAACTTAAGAACACTACTTCTGACAAGGTTTGACCTGATTCTATCTAGTGATTCTGATGTAGTTTGATTGACCTGATGTATGATAGTTGTACCTTGACATGTGGACTACAAGCTTGAACCGTTAGAACACCATAGCATCAACCAGAACTCGATTAAACCAAGGCACAAAGTAGCTATCAAGCACTGCCTGGGTTTCTGGGTGCCCTATAAAACCCAGGAAGGGCCTGACAGCCACTTTGAGCCTCCAGATCTTGCTTTTATGTTGTAGATTGACCTTGTTAGTCGATGATTCATGTAGTATTACATCAATACTACATTATCATTACAATTGCATGCCTAGAAACAACATGATCAGTGATTTACGGTGGGTCAAAGTAGGCACCAAGCAACTGAGTATGAATGTTTTTGACACTCAAGAACACTTTAGGCGACAGATTCTGTTGCTGAAAGCTTTAGCGACACATTTAATAATTTTAACTATATTAATTTCCAAAAATCATTTAAAAATAGAAACTAATTTCTGAAAATTACAAAATTAGTTTTAAAAATTATTTTAAGTTATAAAAATTGACTTTTAATAATTTGACATATTTTCCATAAATATTAATATTTATTTGAATATTATTGATATTTAATTTATTTAATTAATGTATTTAATAAATTAATTAAAAATAATTTTATTATATTAAAAATTATTTTAAATGATAATAAAGTATTTAATAATATTTTAAGTCATAAAACATAACTTTTAATATTTTAAGGCAAATTTTATTAATTATTTAATATTAAAGATATTAGATTTATCTAATACTTATATTAAATAAATTGGTTAAAAATAATTTTGATATTATAAAAATCATTTTAAATGAAAATAAATAGTTTAAAAATATTTTAAGTTATAAAATATAACGTTTAATGTTTTAAGGAAAATTTCATTAATAATTTAATATTAATGATATTAGTTTTATGTAATAATTATATTAAATAAATGTTTTAAAAATGGTTTTATTGATTTAAAAATCATTTAAAAATGATATAAATGATTTAAAAATATTTTAAGTAATAATAAATGACTTTTAATATTTTAGTGAATAATACATTAATATTTAAATATTAATAGTGATTATTTAAAAATATTTTTAAATGTTTTAAATATCATTTAAGGGTAATATGAATGGTTTAGAAATATTTTGAGTTATGTCAAATAACTTTAAACATTAAATTGAGTTATGTCTTAGCTAATTATTCTGGCCAAACGAATATTTGTTAGAACTTGATAAATTCGAGAATAGAACTCAATTATTATTGACATGTCGATGCCAATTGTTTCTGCTAGATCGAAAAAGCGATTAGATATTGAAATCATAGTATTTCGTTGTTATAATTCAAACTCTAGTTATTAGATTGAGAAGAACAACCTTTTATATAAAGAGAACCTTTTGGTCGTATATTCGGCCGTTGCTCGCGTTTAAGTATTATGCATAATATATGGTATAATGAAGCTGATCACTTATTATACTTGCAGAGGGGTATGACTTAATCTTTATGGTTATCTAATACACTTTGGTATATCAAAGTAAATCTTTGATAGTTACTCGAGAATAGAAGTTCAAGATCCTTAGGGATCACTCAATATAAACTTTGGAAAATATTCCACTTTAATATTGTGTAGAATAAGTTCTTGTTAATCAATTGAATATCAAAAATTAAAAACAAAGTTCATAGTTTGTCGACTACTCACCTATTATAGTCAATACGCAGTTTCAAATTTTGAGATAAAATTGTTACGATGCTTTGTGTTGCTTCAGTTTACTTCACAACTGTTGATTCTTTGTAGAAATGTCATTCACATAAAACATTTACTTCTTTAAGCTAACGTTCATTACCTGTTATTACTTGTTGAGCACCTAAATGCTCATTCTTGCTTTAAATGTAAATGTTTTCAGCTAAGCGTGATCAACCGGAAGATTCAGACAAGAACGAAGGAAAGGGAAAGCTAGCAAAATAAACTTTATGGTATCTTATGTAATTGTTAGTCTATATTAAGATGATAATATTTATTATCTACCATGTAATGTAATGAACTAAAGGTTATGAACCTGGGATTAGACAACTCTGATATATGTAAATTATGTTTGATATTTATGTTATTGTTATTATTCCGCTCAAAGAAATGGTATCGTGAAACACCGAGTTCGGGTTTCAAGTACCTGAATTTGGAGGTGTCACAAGCTGGTATCAGAACTTTAGGGTTAGAAACCTTAGGTGAGGTAGACCTTAGGCTATAACCTTAAGACAGAGGGAAACATTGATAATACAAATAACTCATATAGAGTTTAAAAGGAGATGAATTGAATAAATTCATCGTAAAATAAAATAAAAGATAACTTATATAAAACTATTTTGTGTTGTACATATATATTATTTGCTAGTCAATATAATTTGTGTGTAGATGTCAGATGGAAAAGGATTAGGATGCCCTCAGATAGTAAAGGAGCCAATCTCCATAACCGAGCCAATAGATGAAATAGAGGCTGACATTGAAAGCAACCCTAATGAGATGATTAGTGTGGAAAATGTAGTACCAGATCCAGAAACGGTGGTATAACAGATAGGTAGAGTATAGTTAGAGAATATAAGGTCAATTGCGAGTTCTTAAAACTCACACTTATGGTAAGTTCATAACTCATAATTATATGAAATTTTTGAACCCCTCAGCGAATGGATGCCAAAGGTCTGACTAGGTTAAGTTCTTAAACTCATATGATTGTGGTAAGTTCCTGAACTCATAATGTGTGGTAAGTTTGACGAACTCGATATAGTTATATGTGAATGGAGTGTTGAAGATAATGGAAATATATATATTACTAAGCAATTAATCCTTAGTGAAGCCGTAAGAAATAAGTAGTATTAGTATTACTTAAATATGTGTGTTTTATGATATGTATATGATAAGTATATTTGTGTAATATAATATTCTCAACATTTGTATAAGTTGTGGCACCAATTCCTGACTTTTGTATCACAAAGGGATAGCGGATGTTTAAAGCAGTATGTGTTATGCTATATGGTGTAAAGTACTATGAATTAGTTGGATGAACATGATTTTATTTAATCAGATAATGTTGCCACGATGAAAACGAAACCAAAGGGCAGAAGAATCTGTCAACAATGCTGGAGGATAACTAGACTCGATACAGAATTTTGCGAATATGGTCGCTCAAGCTATGCAGAATGGGATACCAACCGCAGAAAATCATTCAGATAATCTATCGACAAACTTCAAAGACTACAAGTTAGTCAAACCGCTAGGATTTAAAGGATCAACTGACCTAGTAGAAGCATTTTTTATGGCTAGGGTAACAGAGGGGCAACAGACAGCTTTTGCCACCAATACGATGAAAAGGGAGGCAAATTTTTGGTGGGAGGCAAATCAAGCTAGAGCCAGAGAAGGGAGTAATGGTGGTAGGACTGAAAAAAAGAAAGGAGATAATTTCGGGAATATCAAAAATAGGCAAGGAGGTGGAAAGAAACAGGTTGTGCAATGTGAGAATTACGGAAAGAATCACTCGGGAGAGTGTTTAAAGGGAAAGTCTTTATACTACAAGTGTGGGCAGAAGGGACATATCTCTCCTAACTGTCTCAATCCAAGAATGTATAGTGAGTGTTTTATTTGTGGATTAACGGAGCATAAGGTGAAAGATTGTCCAAAAGGGAGAAAGGAGGTAGGGAGTGCGAATGCGGGGAAAAGCAGCGAGACATTGGAGATAACAGGACCAACTTCAACAAGCAAACTAACAAAATCAACCGCCAGAGTCTTCAGCATGACAGTTCAGGATACGTTAGTAGCCGGGGATGGAACTCCAGATATTATTTGTATAAATTTTATTTTCTTATATGTGATTTTCTTATATATAGTAAATTATGTTATAAAGAAATTTTGAAGTAGAAATTTGAGTTCTATTAAAAATCAATTTTCTGTTTAACCAGATAGACAAGCTTTATGCTGAAAAGTTAAAGATCAATTCGATTAAATTTGATCGAGATCTACTTGTAATAACTGTGTAAGCTATGTACCCTAATATGTATAGGTTTTAAAATAGTGATTCTGGGGACGGAATCCTTATAATGGAGGGTGAATGTAATAACCCAATATTTTCGATATAATTAAATAAGAAATTTTACGTATAATTTTATTTATTAAAATAAGTGTGGGAATATGTACAAGGTAAAGCGTATGTATATATGTGATAAATAAAAATTGATTTATTATATGAATAATTACAAACAATTTTTTTAGAAATTATTAATCATTATAAATTATATTTTTATAATAAATTAATTTTGTTGTAGAAATATTTCTATTATTTATTTTCTATGAAATATGATTATATATAATTTCAATAATATATGAATGATTATTAGAATTATTATAATAATTATTTTATTATATAAATTTATTTCAGATTAATTAAGTTAAATATTTTAGCTGAATAATGGTATATTTGAAAGTTATATCGGATATTGATTCAAAACCCTAATTCTGGATTTTGAACAAGGGATGAGAATATTAATATTATATTAAATATATTTCGGAGCTATAAATGTGTACTGTATGTACGTAATGATAATGGTTGGTCAATTATGGTATGACAGTAGAAAACCTTAGCATTGCTTTGATAAACCCTAATATGAAAGTCAAATACGACTTTCATGTAGTGACATAAGTTGTGTTATGTATTTGTTATATATAAATTTTGTTTAATTATGTTGGAGGTATGTCAGTTACGAACCCTTGGGACGAGAATAATTATATTATAACAATGCAATTTATTCCATTATTCTGTTGTGATGATTTTAGTATGTTATTAGAGTTAGTACGTGACAACCAAATTTGAGACAAGTGTGGTCTGAATTTGGGGGCGTCACACTTTCCCTTTCATAAGTCATTTTCAGTTGAAGCCACATGAGAATCTGAGAGTTTTTCTTTGGATCTACTGAGTTTGGGCTGTTTTCTGCAAAATTCGTCACCGTACAAGTGTTCTACACTATCCTGGTAACATATGCATGTGATCTTTTCCAGTTTTGACCGTTGGAAAATGAGTTATCACATGAAATGCTTCTAAACATATAGTAGTGAAAATGCATGCTCATCTGACTTGATAAAAAATATTTAACATTGTAAATGTTAGTATTGAACCATGCTGAACATATTGATGTGAAAAAATTTACTTTTTAAACAATCTATTTGGTACCTTTTTCTGCTATTTTTTCATCCTATTTGAGAACAAATGAACAAAGGTTGTGAAGCAAAGTAATCCTGGTAATTAGGTTACCTTTATGGATTATGACTTTAACATTTGTTTCTTGCATATAGGATGTTTATGACTGTAAGTTGGTGTGCTACTGAATGGCCACCTAGTCATGCCTACACACATGTAGATAGTCCTTTTTTATAAATGAGACTCTGGTGAAATTTTTTCACGACTCTAGGCATTGAATGAACATGCATTTTAACTCTACTGTAGGCGTATGTTAAAGTACTGCATGCATGCATATAGACATAAAATGCATTTGATGAGCTCCAGGGTAGAATTTACCACACCCTTTTTGAGGTGATTTAGAGACTTTTGTCCAGATATATGGATCCAGACCAGCCGAGTAGCTCCCGTAGGACCTCTTCAGGTGTGAGGAGGAGAGCTTCTGATGTGCATTGGCCTCGCCTAGCTCGACAACCTCGTCGATTGACGGAGTCAGTGATTCGTCCTATTCGGGTTGATGTACTAGATTTTGAGGAGGAGGAGGAGGACGACCAGTTGGGAATTCTGTTCCTTCTGCTTCTATTCCCCGTAGGGAGCTTCTAGAAATATTTGTTATAATTCCAGAGCTTCTGGATGATTTAAGTCGCCACCCCTCGATCTATTTGCATGCGAATGAGGTAAAAGTTGTGTTTGATCTTCTTTTTTCCTATTTATAAGGAGCAAGGGATCTTATTTTGATTTGAATTTGTGATGCAGGTTCCCAATTTTACACAGCCTCGAGGGAACTGGTTCAACATTCATTCTCTATACCAGACTCTTTATCATGAGTACCGAGAGATTGTGCATGCTTGGGGTTTTGAGGTGTTCTTTTCCATCCTCCTTGCCGTTGTCCCTGGGGTTACCTCAGGGCATTGTCTGAGCGCTGGTTTCACCAGATTTAATCTCTCCATTTGTTGGATTGTGAGGTGATGATGATGCCGATGGATTGACGATTTATCACTGGTATGGAGTTTTTTAGGGCGCTAGTGCCTTGTGTGACTGACATTTCCCCTAATGTCGTCAAATCCTTGCTAGGAGTCCAGGCTATGGTGCTCAAAGGTAGGACAGTCCACACTGGTCCTTTGAGTGTAGACGCCGTGAGTGGGGCTTTGATTGAGCCATTACCCGATAATAGGAGAGTTAACGATCACATTCTTTGGTGATTGTTCCTGATCATCCTCCAGGGTTGTTTCCTGGCGGATAACTCTTCCACGGTGTCATTTGCTTTAGTTAGTGCCACATGGGAGTTGGACCGTATTGGAGAGTTTGATTGCGGCTCCTACACCTTTGCCTACTTCCTCAGGGGAATGCGTCTGTGATTATAGGCTTGACGAAGGCTTAGCTAGGATTTTATCCATTCCTACTGGTGAGTATTTCTCTTTTGATTTCCCTTGTTCGGGTTCAGAGTGTTGACTGACCGTATATATTTGTATTGGCAGTTTTGGGCCTATGAGAGGCTTCAATGTCTTCGTCCCGTTAGCTTGTTAGGTTTAGAAATGTATCCACTGGGACGGTGATGGCATCACTCCACTTTGACGGAGGTTCTTGTAGCTGAGGGTTTCACCCATTCACGATTACAATTTGAGTTGTTGACAGTCGATGTCATTACATGGGTTCCCTACTCTGAGGACCATTTGATAGTTGGCTTTGAGGGTGATTTCCTGACTGGTGTCAAGCATGTGATGTCCACCCGTAGTCTTCCTCTCTTTATAGATGGACGTTGGGAGCTTTATTTAGTAGAGCGTGCTATTAGGAGCACCACATGAGAGATTTGTAAACCGATCTGTCCTCCTGCCAGGCGTTATTGGCCTGTGTCGTAGCCATCGATCAGTGATATCTCGTTGGTGGGAGTTGATGGCTTTGCTTTGTTAGAGGGACCATTCACTCAGGAGGCATTCTACCGCTAGTGGTTCCCTCGTACCATCGGAGTTCAGACCCGCGCAGCATAGTTTATGGGGGATATGGTTCCTAGCTCTGACATGATGGCGAATTGGATTACCTGCGTCCGAGAGCCTACTCATTTAACGTAGATAGATAGCTTGACCCAACAGTTGGACCGGACAAGATAAGTAGGTTTTATACCTAATTATTGATTACCAACTTTTAAGAATTTTGCTCAACTTAAGTATTTTTAGTATGTTTTTATTGCTTTTTATGCTTGTTATGTAGTTTGCATAGAAGAACTCCTAAGGCATGGAAGTGGCATGGAAATGGAAATGGCAAGACAAGGCATGGTGGGTTTGTGCTAAAATGAAGATGGTAGCTAGATTTAAGCAGGTGAGGAGTACATCAAAAGGGTAAAATAAAGTGAAGAAGCAAAGTGAAGAAGAAGAAGTAGCAAGCAGCAGCAGCAACTTAGCAGCAAGAAGGCAGTAGTATGCAGTAGCAAGGACCGACGCGTCGGTGCCAAGCACAGCGCGCCAGCACCCGACTCAAGCTATATACCCGCGCGGCTGCGCAAGTCGTGGATCAAAAAATTGTTGACTTTTTATTTTGAAAGGTTGGAGTGTGAGTGTTTTATTGAGGTGTATTTGCTGGTTTGAAAAGACGTATTCTATTATATTATCAGTTTTATATCACTACTTTTAGGGTTTTAGAGTCTAGAAAAAATCCACACCCTTTTTCTACTATTTTGAGATTCTCTCTCTAGACTGATTGGATTGCGAATATTGGGTTTTATTTTGGTGATGATTGTGGACCTAAACTAGCTTGGAAACGTACTTTGAAGTAGGGTTTTATCAGATTTGATTCCTCATTTCACTTAAATCTCTTTGCTCTCTTTTTTAATTTCAATGCTTGGCTTAAATCCCATAATGGGTGTTGATTCAGCAATGAACTAACTTCCATTATAGGATTCTAATGGAGTTTAATATGTAGTCCAGATTTGTTTGCCCTATTGTGTTGCTTGTATGTTTAATGTTGGATTGCCTAACTTGGTTATGCTTTATTGTTTGAATGTTTGATCATCATTCACCCTATTTCCTTATATGGAATTGAAAAAGGAAATGTAAGTGCGGAATTAACCAAGTTAGCATGTCTTCATGAGACTTACATGTGTTAGGTTTTGTGATTCTTGACCCGGATAGGCATATACTGGTTCACCATGTGTAGTCATTGAGAGAGCTTGTGCTTAAATCATCATTGCTTGTAATTCACATAGACATATAGTGTGTTAAGTTATTTTCATGCTCACATGAATTCTATCATATAATGGATTTTGTGTGATTTGGACATGGTACATAGAAAGATGGCTATGTTTCATTTTTGTGCTCTCGACTAGATGTCCATATTAATTAATCAGGCATAACAAGAGGCGTGCACTTTGGATAAAGCATTAAATGACATTAGGATCCCATTTCTCTTAACTTCGATTCCCTAAATTTGGTATTTAGTAATTTTGTGTTGATAATTAATTTAGATTTAAAATTATTTGATTATTGATCATTTAAGCAGTCATAAATAGTGATAAGGTTGTTGCATGTTAGTGTAGAAATAGTACCTACTTATTGATTACCAACTTATAAGAAATTTGCTCAACTTAAGTATTTTTAGTATGTTTTTATTGCTTTTTGTGCTTGTTTTGTAATTTGCATAGAAGAACTCCTAAGGCATGGAAGTGGAAATGGAAATGGCAAGGCAAGGCATGGTGGGCTTGTTCTAAAATGAAGATGGCAGCTAGATTCAAGCAGGTGAGGAGTACATCAAAAGGGTCAAATGAAGTGAAGAAGTGAAGTGCAGAAGAAGTAGCAAGCATCAGCAACAACTCAACAGCAAGAAGCCAACAATATGCAGTAGGAAGGACCGGCGCGCCCGCGCCAAGCACAGAGCGCCCACGCTCAACTCAAGCAATACACCCGTGAGACCGCGCCAGTCGTTGATCTAAAAATTGTTGACATTTCATTTTAAAAGGCTGGAGCGTGAGTGTTTTATTGAGGTGTATTTGCTAGTTTGAAAAGATGAATTCTATTATATTATCAGTTTTATATTACAACTTTTAGATTTTTATAGTCTAGACAGAATCCATAGCCTTTCTCTACTATTTTGAGCTTCTCTCTTTAGACTGATTAGATTGTGAATATTGGGTTTTATTTTGGTGATGATTGTGGACCTAAACTAGGTTGGAAACATACTTTGAAGCAGGGTTTTATCAGACTTGATTCCTCATTTCCATTAAATATCTTTGCTCTCTTTGTTAGTTTCAATGCTTGGCTTAAATCTCATAATGGGTGTTGACTCAACAATGAACTGACTTCCATTATGGGATTCTAATGGAGTTTAATATGTAGTCCAGATTTGTATGCCCTATTGTGATGCTTGTATGTTTAATGTTGAATTGCCCAACTTGGTTATGCTTTAATATTTGAATGGTTGATCACGATTCACCATATTACCTTATATGGAATTGAAAAAGGAAATGTAAGTGCTGAATTAACCAAGTTAGCATGTGTTCATGAGACTTACATGTGTTAGTTTTGTGATTTGTGACTCGGATAGGCATATACCAGTTCACCATGTGTAGCCGTTTAGAGAGCTTGTGCTGAAATCATTATTGCTTGTAATTCACATAGACATATAGTGAGTTAGGTTATTTTGATGCTCACACGAATTCTATCATTTTGTGGATTTTGTGTGACTTGAACATGGTACATCGAAAGATGGCTACGTTTCACTTTTGTGCTCTCGACTAGATGTTCATATTAATTAATCAGGCATAACAAGAGGCATGCACTTTGGATAAAGCATTAAATGATATTAGGATCCCATTTCTCTCAACTTTGATTCCCTAATTTTTGTATTTAGTAATTTTGTGTTGATAATTAATTTAGATTTGAAATTATTTAATTATTGATCGTTTAAGAAATCAAAAATAGTGACAAGGTTGTTGCATTCTAGTGTAGAAATAGTCACCTTCCTCCGTGGGAATGATACTTTCTTACTTTGTACTATTTATTGACCCGTGTATACTTGCATGAGTTAGAGTCTATTTTGTTAACCCGAAACAAGCCCAACAGGACACATTTTTTCATTTGGCATTCGAGCAGAGATCCTTCTGAGGAGGATTTTTTTGATCTTTCCAGCTCAGGGGTTGGCCCTTCAGGTGGCCCATATTTAGATGGTTTTGTCTGTGCATATCCTTTGTTGTATCGACCTGATATACCTACTGGCAGAGATTCAGCGACTCAAGAAGAGTTACATCAGATGGATAGGTTAGATGATGTATATATCAACACTATAAACTTCTTCTGATGTATTTCTCACTATATCTTTTGATAGGCCTCTATTAGATATTGGGCAGCTATTCCCCATTCTCGTTATATCCTTTGATAGGCATTTGTTAGTTTTGTAGTGGCTGTGCCCCATTTCCCTATACTTTTCAGATGTATACAGAGATGATGTATTTAGATGATGATGTACTTAGGAATATATGTATATTGTTTTCCATCCCCTACATCATATTGTCATCTATTGTTTATTATGCATGTATTAATTTATGCATATGCATTTCTAGAGATGAGTTCAGCATTAACCCCTGGATGGTCATATGGCACTACCCTATAGATGTCTTCATCGACAGTTAGCCAGATTGATCATACCCCACCAGTATTGATGGTATCTTCATTGAGATTGTGGTATGACATCTTATCCTCCCTAGACCGGGTGATAGTTGACTAGTTGATGCGTCACTCTATGACCCTCCTGACATTCCAGGTTCCATTGGGCTTTGTAGAGAGCATGCTGCAACATTGGGTACCGGATAGACATGTGTTCCGGTTTGAGACCCATGAGTTGACTCCTACCTTGGAGGAGTATGATTGTCTGACATATTTTCCCTTGGATAGGCCTTGCACTCAGATAGTGGCTTATCTGTACATGCCACTGTACATGGACCACTTGGGCATCAGTGTGATTATGGTAGTGCGGGCTCTCTGTTGCCTCCTTTTTAGTCTAATAAAAAGGACTCTAACTCATGCAAGCATACATGGGTCAACAAGTAGTATAGAGTAAGAAAAGTATCGATCCACGGAGAAAGGTTTTAAATTTAAATTATCATACAACAACTATATCACTAGTTTTATATGCTTAAACGAACAATTCACAATTATATTTAATTCTAAATTTAATTCATGAAATAAAAATATAATACTAAATTAATATAATCAAATTTGGAAAAGAATGGGATTCTAACTTCACTTAATACTTCATCTAGATTGCAACCATCAGGAAATGTTTACATACTTATCATGTAAAAGTAGTCAAGAGCACAAAAGTGGGCATAACCATTTTTCAATGAACTATGACCTATTCACATAACCTCCACATATGATAGAAATCATGTAAGCGACACTATTACCAAAATCACTATATGTCTATGTGAAATTGTAGCAATAATGAATTAAAGTGCATGCTTTTTTCAGTACTACACACGGTGAAACGTTATATGTCTATCCGGTTCACGAATTACAAAGCTAAACAAATCAGCCTCATAAACATATGTCATTATGATTTTATCCATACTCATATTTCATTTTTCAAATCCATATAAGCATACAAGGTGAATGGTGATCAAATATTCAATCATTACGCTCAATCATAATAGGTAATCCAATGATAAACATATAACCAAACAATCAGATAAATAAACTTAGACTACATATAAAAATCCATTAGAATCTCATAATGGAGTTTAGTTCATTTCTGAACCAAAAGCCATTATGGGATTGAAGTAACACGTGGAATTAAATAATGCAATTAAAAGATGTAAAAGAAATGATCAACAAATCTGTTAAACCCAGTTGCAGAATATGTTCCACGCTTGTTCCATAACACCATCAATCTCCAAAAATGTAAGCTAATGATTATTTAATAATCTAGATGAAGAGAGGATATAGAAATGTATCAAAAATTGATCAAAACCTCTCTAGCCTAGTTAGAACTTAAGAACCCTAATACTGATATGAAAACTGATACCCACTCAAACACGTCTGGTACCAACCAGTATTGTTCAAATGAGCCTAAAGCACTCAAAATTCAAATTACAAAAAGTCAACAAAACAAACTGTAGAGGACTCGTGCGGCCGCGCGAGATCACAGTGTAAAACGGGCGCGCGATATGTGTATTTGTCGAGGCTTTAGCGAGGGCGAGCGATTTTAGGCCAAAATAGTCGCGCGGCTACTGCATACTGTCTTCTGCTGTTGCTTCTTGATTGTTGTTGTTTGTTCTTCATCCTTTATTTTTTGCATAGCACTTATCCACTGCTTTAATTCCTCATCTACACATGTCCATCTTGCCTAGTCTTTGGTAACTTCATGCCACCATGCTTATCCATGCTAATGCCAATCCATGCCATTTGCTTTCTCCATGCCTTTCCTAGCCATAGGAGTTCCACTATAAGTACTGCAAAATAAACATAAAATGTAACTAAAACATAGTAAAAACTACTTGAGATGAGCATAATTCTAGTAAGTTGACATCCAATAAGTTGGTATAGAACCTACTTATCAAATATCCCCAAACTTGAATTATTGCTTGCCCTCAAGCAATGCATATGACAGTAAACAATGTAATGAAATTACATGATATGCGAACTAAACTACTATGCAAATGAGTCCCAAGTTTTTCCAACTAAAATGGAATTTTATTCCAATGTGCCTTAGCGAATTATCCAGATTCAAGAATAAAATTTTAAACTAAGTTATAGACATAATATCATACAATCAAATAACCCATACTCACTATAAAGATGTTGTGTGTGTGTGTTTTGTTGACCAAAAACTTGAAAAAGGCAAAGAATACACATGTTAAACTGCTCAAAACAAAAAATTGCAATCTTAATCAAGACTCATGTATACTAATGCAACAAAAACTACTCCAACAAATCAATATAAACTAAGGTTCAAGAATGGGTGTAAATTGCTTTATTAATACTCACGAGGGCGATTTTCGTACTTTCCCGCGGTGTTTATATATATATATATATATATATATATATATATATATATATATATATATATATATATAACGCCTCATTCAATTAGGCTAACAGTTCTACTCCTTAGCGAGCTTTCAACCAACGACTCCTAGACCATAAAAGACCTTAGGGCACTAGGTGTTGAGACACCCCTACGGGCGTACTTGCTCAAGTAACAAAGGCCCCGAAACAAGACTAGCCACGGTATTTTTTTTTATCAAGCATACCCATGTGTTTGTTAGGTTTGTAATATTCATGGACGCAATCAAATTGCACAAAGTAAGCGGAAACGTGGAAAAATCAGAGTTTAAAATTTTACAAACCATATACCCGGATCACCCTTTATGTGCAATTAATAATTAAACGAAAAAAAAAATAACAAGAATCATACCCTTGAAGATCCGAGCTTCCTCAGGTACAAGTTCATCTCCAATCCTTTTCGCGTCCAACTTGAATCCACCGGGTTTGGTTCCTTCCTTTGATCAACATTAGCCACCCAAGTGTTTTGCCTCTAGAGGTGATCCACCAAGGAAGAAGATCCAAGAAGATGGGTGTTTTGTAAAATTCTAGTTTTTCTATCTCTATAGGAAAGGACCGTACTCTCTAACAATTGGAATAACGTATGTTTGATATCTGATATAAGATTCCTCTTATAAAGATATCAAGTAACTCTATTAAAAATAAGGTATTATTTATTTAATTAAACTCTTTTAATTAAATGGGCTCCCTAATCTTATTAGGGACAATTAATTAAGCTCCTTTAACTAATTTTCCCTCCTAATCCTATTAGGAATAAATGAGAGTACATATATTAAATTAATTCCTAAACTCTTTTAGAAATTAAAATAATAATAATTGTAATAATATTAATAAGGATCCTCTTATTAATTTATATTTAATATTTTTAAAATATTAAATAATAAATATTAAGCTCTTTAATTTATTCTATCACCATAGATTAAATTAAATATACTTAACATATTATTACGGTTATGTCATTAATTTTTTAAATAATTATTCTTTCTTTTATGGTGTGACTCTTTAGGTTCTCCATATTAAACCGGTTGTGAATAAATCAATTAGAACAATTCTAATCTTATTTATATAAATAAATTAAACTTTTAATTTATTTAAATAAATAATATTTATTCTACAATATGGATAAGCCTCCCTAGCGATCAACGACTTTCCAGATAATATAGATTTCAACATTAATCATAAAAGAACTTTTGAGTAAATAATTACCGTACAATTCAATCCTTCCACCATACAATGTCCCAATTAAATATAAGACATGGAATTACTGTCAAGTCTTATTTTATTTAATTATATGTATTTTCGACTCTTAAATGCACAACACCAAAAAATACAAATTAGAAACTCCTTTCTAATTTCATTCTGCCTTGGCCAAGGACTACTGGGTTGTCATATATCGAATCACATAGGACATTTATCTTCTTTTACTAGAAGTGGTAGATTCTTTATTGATCATACATTATCTTCATGTACAACTTATTATACACAAGCATACCCTTTGATATACCCTTAGGGTCTTAAGGAATAAGTCAAAGTATAACTCATCATACACAAGATACTATGATGATCTCAAGTCAAAGGATCACTTGTACTACTATCACTACAGGAATTCCTATTGACATGCTAGTAAAACTCCATTAGGTATTCCTTAGTGAGCCACGTTCAGTGAACTTATTCTCTAATAAGCACCTACATACTTACTTTAGTGTCTCCACACAAATGATCATGAGATTAGTCATCCTCATCCAATGAGCAAACAACGTATGTACCAATCTATCCGGATTCACTAATCCCCAATTTAGTAATTCGACGATTGGTAACTATTTTAGTTTTAAGCTTTCTAAGAATTTAGATCTCATTAGACTGATCATCATTATTATTCTAAAACCGTTGCTTAAAACTATGGGTTTATCACATATTATAAAACAACATCATGTAGATAATTAAAAGCCTTTAATAAATTGATACATTTTATTAATAAATGAATAAGATTGTTACAAAGTATATGCTTTATCATCAAACATGATTGACTTGTATGCATACTACTTTCAATCTCCCACTTGCACTAAAGCCAATCGTCATGGTATCTCATACTCTTCTTCTCTAAGTGACGATTATCCTGCTGTTGGATAAGCTTCAGTAAATGGATATGTAATGTTGTTCTTGAGAGTCCACTATCTCTATAGTGATTTTCCATCTTTCAATGATTCCTATAATCAAATGAAAGTACCACAACACATGTTTAGATCAAAGATGTGGCTTAGGAACTATTCCTAGTTCTGTAATGAACTTTTATCCAAACAATCAACTTGCAGCTTCATTTATAGCTACTTACTTTATCTTTATCACTAAACCAGCAACTCTTTGCTGTTTGGAATCTTTCCAATTTACTGCACCACTGTTCAAGGTAACCCTTTACCTTAAAGTGGATTTTTTGTCGTCTTGGTCTATCTGAAAAACTTGAGTCTGTTAAGTCCTCTAGTTTTAATTCAGACTCACCATAAATCTGATCACATCCTTAGTGCCGGTTAAGTACTTTAGGATGTTTTTCACTGTCTCACAGTGAACTTCTCCAGAATATGACTGATCAACATTACGTCTCATACATTTCATTGCATACATGATAATTACTCATGCGATCTCTCTTTTGGAGTCTTTGGGAACTATTGAAAGAGATACACTCCATGTCTCATCAACATGAGATATCTCTTGGAGTTTGCCATGCTAAACGACTTTAGCATCAAATGAATGTACGTTCCTTCAGTTAAGCCGGGCATCCTTTTAAATCTATATATATAGATTTGCATCCCCAATTAAGATACTCTTCTCAAATCATTCATTGAGGAATGTTTAGACAACTGTATCTTTACTGATTGTAGCATTGGTATGTTATTCTTCATCCGTAGTATATCAACATATAATACTAGAAATTTCACGATGCTCCCATTGACCCTTTTGTACATACTAGAACTCTTACCTCATCGTAAGTAACTAGATCATCATCTTCTATGATACGTACCTCATCATCATCATCCATGATGAATCCATACCTCCCAGGTATGTTCGGTACTATTCCAGATTTACGATTCGGTTGTGGTACAATAGGTCTATCTACATGTTCCTCTTATTTGACTTATAATATTTTGTGGTTCTTGAACTCTACAAGATCTATTATCCTCCCACTAGCCCCTTCAATGATAAGCATTTTTATCTTAGAAGACAGCGTGTTTCGTAATAAACACCTTTTGCTAAGTAGGATTATAGAACATATGCCCTAAACTTATTTTAGGATGTCCCACAAATCTGTACTTGTCAAATTTTATCCCAAGCTTATCCTTTGAAATATTTTCATATAAATTGGACAACCCCTTATCTTAACATACTTAAGATTAGGAATCCTCCCTGTCCATAACTTTTATAGAGTCTTGGGGCCAGATTTTGAGGTTACCTTTTCGTAGATATGCAGCCATTTCTAGGGCATGACCCCAGAAGGATACTGGAATGTCGGTAAAATCATTATGGACCGCACCATGTCCAACAAGGTACGATTTTTCCTTTCAGATACATCAATTATTTATTATGTATCAGGAGGCGTTCATTGTGAGAAAACCATTTGAGATGATCAAAAAACTTATTGCATAAGTATTTATTCCTTGATCTAATCAAAGAATCTTAATACTTTGCCAATATGTTTCACTTATGAATTCTTCGAACCTTTCAAACAATTCACAATTATATTTCATCAAATACAAACATTCAACTCTTTCAATGATCATCTCCTTTTCTTATACTAATTTGTTCAATATGAAAAATTATTTTTCATGTAAGTCAAGTACACAAAATCCATTAATTAATATTTCAGTTCTATACAAAACATTATTATTATAAATAGAATAACAATTGTTCTTAATTATAATACCAAAGATTTCATTGTCCAACAATAAAATGGAAATAATGTTTCTAACAAGAACTGGAATACAATAACAACTTATTGACTTAATAGATTTGCCCTTAGGCATTGCTAAACTATAAGTTTCTATGGCTAATGTAGCAACCTTTGCTTCATTTCCCACACATAGGATTACTTATATTTGATTAGCTTTCTACTTCTGCTTGGTCCCTTCATAAATCTATATTTATGATAACCAAAGCCGGTACCAAATACCCAAGTAGAACCTTGACTTAAAGAAAAAATTATTTTAAATCATGAACAAATTTGTATTTATAACCAAAACTTCACTAAGCTTCTTTGGTTAGCCACTGCAAGATGCTTCTTGCAGTTTCTTTTCAGTGTCCAGGCTTATTACAGTGGAAGCAAACTCATTTGCTATCTATATCAGTTTTGTTCTTATTATGCTTTATTTACGCCTTTCTGTTTACCTTCTTTGAATAGTTCTTCTTTTCAGAAGATCCTTTGGCCCCTACTAGTAAGATATAGTCTTTCTTGGTTGAAAAGTGACTCTCAACATTTTTTAATATGTTAAGCAAATCAGCGAGGCTAATATCTAGCTTGTTCATATAAAAAATTCACAACAATTGTGAAAGGAGTCCGGGAGTGAGTGCAAGATCAAATCTTGGCTCAACACTCCATCCATGATAAAACCTGTTGTCCTAATTGATCTATCAAATTGATTATGTTAAGGACTTGTGTCTGTACTGTAATGTCATCGATTATTCTAGATTGGAAGAGCTCCTTAGATATCTGGTATCTATTAGTCCTACTTTCCTCACCATCAACTACTTGATGTGCAGGAATATAGTAGGAGCATCCATAGTTTCATGGTGACGCTGAAGCTCGTTACTCACGGATGCGAGCATGATGCATTGAGCCAACTGTGCATCATCTTGCCACTTTCTAAAAGTAGCAATCTCATCCTTAGATGCATTGTCTGCAACCATTGCAGGGATAGACGTATTAAGGACATAAGATAGCTTTTCAGCCATGAGAACTATTCTCAAATTTCTTAACCAATCCGTTTAACACGGCCCGGTTAAATAGCATCTAATATGCTTCGCAGAGATAGTAATTTAGACATTGTAAAATTCTATAAATGAATTTGTAATTAACAACATTTTAGTATACATTCTTTTATTAATTCAAAATAATTTAGGTCTTGTTTTAAATTGGTATCTCCCACTATTTTCTTCAAACTATATTGCCCTCAATATATATAGTTCGGCAAAATCTAACTAAAGATTTGCTAGTGAGAATAAGGATCTCATTTCAAATGTATATAGCCTTGTGGTGACACAACAAACTATATATAAATAAGTAGGTAGACAACTCTTGTCAATTACATCAACTATGTAACTCCTTGTATTTTGCCTCTTAGATTATTTTGATCAAGTGGTGGCACATCCGAATCAAAATTATCCAAGTTAAGTCCAACCTAGCACTCCATATATTCAAAAAAGAAAAATATAGTCCTTGTGGTGACACAACAAAATAATACTATTTAATTTTCTTTATCAGCATCAAATGTGATAAACTAACATCTTAAATACTTAATACATGCCTTGTGGTGACACAACAAACTCATATTAAATATTTAATACTCTATTAATTTTATAATGCTAGAAGGCGACGTTCGATATTCCAAATATCTTTGAACGCTTAGGACTTAATATAAAATATTTGAGCGGTTTGTTTGTAATTAATTTGTCTCGTCTTGTTTAGCGCGCATACACACACATATATATAAAATACGCGTCATATTAATTAACATGTGAAGCATGCTTGCATAATATATAATATACATAGTATAAGCATGCACATATAGAATACTATATTCTGTCTGGATTGATTATGGACTTTTATTCTAGTTTGGTTCATTAGAGCCAGCAAGTGAACCAAAAGGACAAACCCTAGGTGTGCAAGAATTAATATTTAAATATAACCATTACATTTAAAATCGGGCACCATTACAAATGGGTCTTCAAGCGCTCCTTGCTCCCTGATCTCCAATTCTTCAAAATTAATTATAACTATTTCTATTACAAAACTATTTAAAATAAATAGAAACCTTGATCAGCAGTAAGGGGAAGTACATAGGAGGGAGATAGAATTTACATTAAGAAAAAATTAGAGAAGACGAGGTACGCAGATCCCATTTAATAAAACCCATACATTCATGCATCTAACTAAAATAAAATCTAATCATATTGGTCAATAGTCCATAATCAATCCCATTAATTATCATACACGCCACCATATGCATCAATAAATAGCATTCATCTCATCAATAATAAACATTCAATATATATATTGATATCATTTAATAGGCAAGTTTAGTTAGTATAAAATCTAAATTTGAATCAAAATAAACTCCTTTATTTTAATCCAAATTTAAATCAAAATAAAACTATTTTATTTTAATTTATCCAATTTTGAATAAAATAAACTATTTTATTTTAATCAAAATCATTAATCAAAATAAACTCCTTTATTTTAATTAATTATGGAATCCAATTCCAAGTAAAAAAAATCCTTTATTAAAGGAAACACGGATTCTCTTTCCTATTCACAAATAAACTCCTTTATTTTGAATAATATGAAATCTTATTTCATATCTAAATAAACTCCTTTATTTAAGGAAAGATTGATTCTTTTTCCTATTCACAAATAAACTCTTTTATTTAAGGAAATATGGATTCACTTTCCTATTCACAAATCAACTCCTTTATTTTGAATAATATGAAATCTTATTTCATAGCTAAATAAACTCCTTTATTTAAGGATACATGGAATCCAATTTCAACTCTAATTAGTTATCATGGAATCCAATTCCAACTCTAATTAGTTAGCATGAAATTTAATTTTAAAATTAAAATAAACTTTATATTTTAAAATTAAAATAAATTTTTATTTTAATAATAAAATTATTAAAAATATTATATATATATATATATATATATATATATATATATATATATAATATCATATACCGTATATAATATTTATATAATAACAGCGAATTTTGACATACTGAATCTTGAATCCCAAAAAGCATGAAGCAGGACAAGTATCAAATTTATATAACTATAATATATGTATGTAAAAGTCCTGGATCAAGGATATATATAATATAAAAATATATACACCGAAGTAATGATGCACATTACACGGAATTAGCCAACAGGAAAAGAAATAAAAATGATACACGTTAACAGGACAACAAAATTCAACCATCAACCAGCGAATCACGGGAAAAAAACAGTTTTACGAATCTCCAATATGTATTTCGGAAATATATTACCATTTTTTTAAAATTAATTTTATACAACAAAATTATGCCCAATTAAATTGTTCTAAACACATATCAATATACATATCAAATCTGAATAACTAATAATTTGCATAAAGGTTTGGCTCTGATACCACTGTTAGGTTTGTAATATTCATGGACGCAATCAAATTGCACAAAGTAAGCGGAAACGTAGAAAAATCAGAGTTTAAAATTTTACAAACCATATACTCGGATCACCCTTTATGTGTAATTATTAATTAAACGAAAAAGAAAGAACAAGAATCATACCATTGAAGATCCGAGCTTCCTCAGGTACAAGTTCACCTCCAATCTTTTTTGCGTCCAACTTGAATCCACCAGGTTTGGTTCCTTCCTTTGATCAACGTTAGCCACCCAAGTGTTTGGCCTCTAGAGGTGATCCACCAAGAAAGAAGAAAGATCCAAGAATATGGGTGTTTTGTAAAATTCTAGTTTTTCTATTTCTATAGAAAAGGAGCGTACTCTCCAACAATTGGAATAACGTATGTTTGATATCTGATATAAGACTTCTCTTATAAAGATATCAAGTAACCTTATTAAAAATAAGATATTATTTATTTAATTAAACTCTTTTAATTAAATAGGCTCCCTAATCTTATTAGAGATAATTAATTAAACTCCTTTAACTAATTTTCCCTCCTAATCCTATTAGGAATAAATGAGAGTACATATATTAAATTAATTCCTAAACTCTTTTAGAAATTAAAATAATAATATTTGTAATAATATTAATAAGGCTCCTCTTATTAATTTATATTTACTATTTCTAAAATATTAAATAATAAATATTAAGTTATTTAATTTATTCTATCACCATAGATTAAATTAAATATACTTAACATATTATTACGATTATGCCATTAACTTCTTAAATAATTATTCTTTCTTTTATGGTGTGACCCTTTAGGTTCTCCATATTAAACCGGTTGTGAATAAATCAATTAGAACAATTCTAATCTTTTTTAAATAAATAAATTAAACTATTAATTTATTTAAGTAAATAATATTTATTCTACAATAGGGATAAGTCTCCCTAGCGAACAACGCCTTTCCAGATAATATAGATTTTAACATTAATCATAAAAGAACTTTTGAGTAAATAGTTACCGTACAATTCAATCCTTCCACCATACAATGTTCCAACTAAATATAAGACATGGAATTACTATCAAGTCTTATTTTATTTAATT
Source organism: Panax notoginseng (assembly GCA_016801055.1). Lineage (NCBI taxonomy): Eukaryota > Viridiplantae > Streptophyta > Magnoliopsida > Apiales > Araliaceae > Panax > Panax notoginseng. The sequence continues at coordinate 64,423,661 of CM029015.1, read as the reverse complement.
ATATGTATTTCGACTCTTAAATGTACAACCCCAAATAATGCAAATTAAAAACTCCTTTCTAATTTCATTCTGCCTTGGCCAAGGACTACTAGGTTGTCATTTAACGAATCACATAAGACATTTCTCTTCTTTTACTAGAAGTGATAGATTCTTTATTGATCATATATTATCTCCATGTACAACTTATTATACCCAAGCATACCCTTTGATATACCCTTAGGGTCTTAAGGAATAAGTCAAAGTATAACTCACCATACACAAGATACAATGATGATCTCAAGTGCAATGATCACTTGTACTACTATCAAACACAGGAATTCCTATTGACAGGCAAGTAAAACTCCATTAGGTATTCCTTAGCGAGCCACGTTCAGTGAACTTATTCTCTAATAAGCACCTACATACTTGCTTTAGTGTCTCCACACAAATGATCATGAGATCAATCATCCTCATCTAATGAGCAAGCAACGTATATACCAATCTATTCGGATTCACTAATCCCCAATTTAGTAATCCAACTATTGGGAACTATTTTAGTTTTAAGCTTTCTCAGAATTTAGATCTCATTAAAATGATCATCATCATTATTCTAAAAGCATTGCTTAAAACTATGAGTTTATCACATATTATAAAATAGCATCATGTAGATAATTAAAAGCCTTTAATAAATTAATATATTTTATTAATAAATGAATAAGATTGTTACAAAGTATATGTTTTATCATCAAACATGATTGGCTTGTATGCATACTACTTTCAGTGTTCCCAAAAGTTTGATTATCAATGTTTTCATAGCCTAAGTTCACTTTCTACACAATTATATTTTTAAAAACCACATTTTCTACTAAGCAATAAAACATATTACTCTTATACGAACAAGTATATGTGATCACGTGTGTGCTAACCGAAAACATCTAAACAAAAAGCATGGCTCACATCATGTAAAACATTATAGCTAAGCTCATGTTATCCATTTAATTTAAAAATCCTTCAAAATTCTATTTCATCAGTGGCTAGACTAAAACTCCATAAAGCTAGATATTTGGGACACGCAACTAAACACATAACTAAAACATATAATAATCATTAAAAACTGAAAAAATTTCTGCAATTATTAACTAACACATAACATGCAAAAGTTAAACTAAACATGCAACAATATGTGAATTAACTACATGCAACTACACTACTACCCAATACCCCCAAACTTAAACTATTCATTGTCCCAATGAATGAAGGTATAGGGTTTAAAAGAACTCCCCTAGTGATCAGCTGCACCACCCTCTTCAGCTGGTGAATCCGGCGGTGGATATGGCTTGGCTGTCCCAAATTGGGGCCACTCAAGCATGGTTCCCTGTTACGCAAAAGCCTCAGCTAGAGACCTTGTCAATCCAGTAGCAAATGCTGCAAAGTTATCGTACATAGCGTCGAGCTTCCTCTCCAACCTTCGGAGATGGCGATCATTAGTAGCAGCAGTGGCTTGAGTTGACTTCCCTGCTTCATTAGTCCTTAAGGGTTGTGGTGATGGTGTAGATGACGCAGGACGAAGGATAAAACCCTTACCCCTTGGGTGCGGGGTACCTCTTGCGCAATCTTTGAATTTTGCTATCCTGGTGTGAGTTATATCCTGACTTGGGAATTGCAGTTGTTCATCAGACCACCTAATTACTGATCGAGCACATAAATGAGCAACAATCAAGGCATGTGGTATACTTCCTGTAGTGCTCCCCCGCATATAACGTAACATGTTCTGATTAAGGAGATGACCAATGTCAATGTATTTCTCTATAATAATACCCCAAAGAATGATTGCTCTCTCAGTTGTAATTTTATGTTGATGATATGATGGCATGAGTTTTGCACAAACAAAGAGATTCCAAGCCTTGGCAAAATGATTGAGAGTTGAAGCTGGAAAGATCATGGGTTGATTAGTGCCAGGCTTGTAAGTCCATTGTGTACCCGATATATATAAATCAGTTATAACCTCATCTAAGTCTATCTTCATTCATTATGCCTCAACCCAATTTATACGTCTAGTTGGAAGGTCGGGTAAATTGAAGATGCCACGAATTTCCTTTGGGCGATAGTCTACTAGAACTCCCTTGACAAAAGAAAATCCATTCATTGTCTCCTTTGCATTTGTATTAAACTCCCGTACAATGGCCATGGGTGCAGCCATAGGTGTAAGACTCAATGCCAACATCTTTCCCTGATCATGTCTTTCAATTGCCCATCTCGTGCCTCTGGTTTTAACCCTCTTTCTCTAACAAAAGATTTAGCCGCGATTCTGTAATAATCTCTTTGGGCATCCAGACTGACAAACTTGGAAAAATCAACATTGTCACCACTCTGGCTACTTGCAGAAGATGACTCTGGAGTGTGAGAACGAGCACGTTTTGGTCCCATGATTCGGATGAAGAAGAAGAAAAATTTACTGAGGAAACAAAGGTTATATTTTCTGACAAACAATGAACACCCCCAAACTTGTTGATTTTCACTCACCCTCTGAAAAACCCTAACTTTATCAGTTGAGGAAGTTGAACGTGGGTAGGAAACGGATGCGAGATATGCGTAGTGGGGTGAGGAGTTACAAATTTGAAATGCAACGGTTGGGAGATGAGTCGTGCGTCTGTGAAGAGAAAGGGATATGCACAATTCTATTGTAACTGATATAAAAAATGGGCAAAGACACGTCTTTAAAACTGAATTTTTTTTAAAAATTTGGTCTCGGACGCGGCCGCGCAATATTTGAACTGAAAAAGTGGCGCGGGCGCGCGATTGGTTTTGTTGCACATAAATATGCCATGGGCGTGCCATTTTATACTGAATTCCTTGTGCGGCCACGCTTCCCTGCATCCTTCCATATTAATTTGCATCTTAAACATACCAAAGCAGCTACGAAGTATCTCCAATACACCTGTTCAATCAAAAAATATCATTATGAGATATCAAGTCTCCAAAATCAAAACATGAACTAATGACTATGCATAAATTACTATCCTAAAACAATACTTTGTATGCTACTCCTAATAATCACTATATGCACAATCAGCTCCAAAAAACTTATACCACACTTTTCCTGTTATAAACAAACTAATCATGAAAATGAAATAACAAATACAATCTAAAACGGAATTAACAAGAGGTAAGGGTAGAAATAATGGGGTGCCTCGCATCAAGCGCTAAGTTATAATCAATTAGCTTAACTATCTCTGACTCAATTATGTTGAAGAAAGAATGGAGGTGACTTTCTGCCTGTCAACCTCTCCACCAAAATAATGCTTTAGCCGCTGTCCATTCACTTTGAGCGGCTTATTTGAGAATTTGTCGAATACCTCTAATGCACCGTGTGGATAAACTGTCTTCACTGTGAATGGCCCTGACCACCTTGATTTGAGCTTCCCAGAGAAGAGTTTAAGTCTTGAATTAATCAACAGAACTCTTTATCCCGACTCGAATACTCTCTCTATAATCTTACGGTCATGCCATCTCTTCACCTTTTCCTTATACAGTTTAGAGTTTTCATATGCCTATAATATGACATCATCCAACTCATTGAGTTGGAGTAGGCATTTTTCACCTGCAACCTTCAAATCAAAGTTGAGCTTCCTAATTGCCCAATATGCCTTATGCTCAAGCTCCATGGGATGGTGACAAGCCTTTCCATAAACCAACTAAAAAGGTGACATGCCCAACGGAGTCTTGTAAGCAGTCCTATACGCCCATACAACATCATCAAGCTTTAATGACCAATCCTTTCTTGTGGGGTTCACAACTTTCTCTAAAACTCTCTTTACTTCACGATTTGAAACCTCTGCTTGGCCATTAGTTTGAGGATGATAAGTTGTAGCAATGCGATGATTTACACCAAACTTGGCTAATAGAGCTGTGAACTACCAATTACAAAAATGACTACCTTCATCACTAATGAAATCCCTTAGAGTCCCAAACCTTGTTAAAATACTTTATTGTAAAAATCTTAGGACCACCTTGGCATCATTAGTTGGAAGAGCTGCCACTTCCACCCACTTCGAAATATAGTCGACTGCTAACAAGATGTATAAATTTCCATATGAAGAAATGAAAGGGCCCATGAAATCTATCCCCCAAACATCAAAAATTTCAACCTCGAGGATTGTGTTTAATGGCATCTCATTCCTTTTCAATATATTCCCAACTCTTTGACATCTGTCACATCTCTGGACAAAACTGTAAGCATCTTTAAAAATCATCGGCCAGTAGAATCCTACTTGTAACACTCGGGCCGCTGTCCTCTCTCCACCGTAGTGACCTCCATATAATGAAGCGTGGCAATCCTGCAAAATCCCCTTTGTCTCACTATATGGGATACATCTCCTTATTATCTAATCAACACATTATTTGAACAAATATGGTTCATCCCATATAAACCACTTCACGTCATGCAAAAATTTCTTCTTTTGATGACCAACTAAGTCAGATGGGATCATCCTGCTCACCAAATAGTTCACATAGTCTACAAACTATGGCACTTCCCCTTTCACCACAAATAATTGTTCATCTGGAAAGGATTCATTAATCACAGTCTTGTCATATACCTCTCTTCCCAGATTTTCCAGTAGAGATAAGTGGTCCGCCACTTGGTTCTCAGTTCCCTTTATGCCCTAATCTCCAAATCAAATTCCTCAAACCAAAGTTTTCACATGAGCAAACGAGGCTTTGCATTCTTCTTTACCACCAAATATCGAATAGCCGCATGATCCGTGTATACTATCACCCTTGTCCCAATCAGATATGCCCGAAACTTGTCATAAGCATACACCAATGCCAATAATTCCTTCTCTGTGGTGGTGCAGTTCAACTGAGCATTAGTAAGGGTCTTGCTCGCATAGTATATCACATAAAAAATATTTTCCCTTCTCTGGCCCAAAACAGCCCCCACAACATAATCACTGGCATCACACATCAACTCGAATGGTAAGTCCCAATCTGGTGCTGTAATCACTAGTGCTGAAGTTAACTTCCTCTTTAAATGCTCAAACGCAGACAAACAATCCTCATCGAACTTGAACTGTGCATCCTTCTCTAATAAGCTGCAAAGTGGCTTTGTTATCTTGGATAAATCTTTAATGAATCTGCAGTAGAAGCATGTATGTCCTATAAAACTTTGAACACCTTTTACTGAAGTTGGTGGTGGAAAATTCTCATTGGTCTTTAATTTTGCCCTGTCCACCTCCAGTCCTTTCTTCGACACCTTATGTCCAAGAATTATTCCTTCTTGTACCATAAAATGACACTTTTCCTAATTCAACACCAAGTTCGTCTCAACACATCTTCTCAATACCATCACTATATTTTCAAGACACAAATCAAAAGAATCACAAAATACTAAAAAATCATCCATAAACACCTCCACGTTATGCTCCACCATATCCGAAAAGATAGCCATCATACATCTCTGAAAAGTGGCTGGGGCATTGCATAAACCAAAAGACATCCTTCTGAAGTCGAAAGTACCATACGGACATGTAAAGGTTGTCTTTTCTTGGTCTTTTGGAGCTATAACAATCTGATTGTAGCCTGAATACCTATCTAGAAGGCAATAAAACTCATGACCTGCTAGTGTATCCAACATCTGATCGATAAACGGCAGTGGGAAGTGATCTTTTCTTATAGCTTTGTTAAGTCTACGGTAATCCATGTAGATTCTCCACCCTGTCACTGTTCTTGTCGGAATTAACTCATTATTTTCATTAGAGACTACGGTCATACCACCCTTCTTTGGTACACACTGTACCGGACTCACCCACGAACTATCTGAAATTAGATAAATAATGCCTACATCAAGCCATTTCAACACTTCCTTCTTAACCACTTCCTTCATGATTGGATTAAGTCTTCTTTGTTGTTCCATTGAAGACTTGCTATCATCTTCCTAGAGGATCTTGTGCATACAAAAAGATGGACTGATCCCTTTGATATTTGCTATAGTCCACCCAATTACTGACTTGAATTCCCTGAGAACTCTTAGCAATTTTTCTTCCTGAAAAAATGTTAGTGCAGAAGAAATAATCACGGGAAATTTTGAACTATCATTTAAAAATGCATACCTCAAATGGTCTGGAAGTAGTTTCAACTTAAGTTTTGGAGGTGTCTCAAGAGAGGGCTTTAATTTCACTGACGACTCTCCAATAATCTTTAATGGCTCAACAGGAGTCTTGAACTTCCTGAACTGTGGAGTAGTGTCAAGTATTTGAATAATTTTAGTAATTTCCTCATCTTCTATTTTTGAACCTCCCATAATAGCATTCCTCAATGGTTCTTGATCCATCAAGTTCTCTACTTCATCATTTAGTACATTTTCCACCAAATCAACCCTGAAGCATTCCTCTTCATCTGTCGAAAATTTCATTGACTTGAATACATTGAAAGTAACTTCCTGATCATGCACTCGCATTCTCAATTCCCCTTTCTAAACGTCTATCAAGGTCCTTCCTGTAGCTAGGAATGGACTTCCAAGAATGATCGGTATACTTCTGTCTTCTTCATAGTCTAATATGATGAAATCAGCCGAAAAGATGAATTTATCCACTTTCACCAGTACGTCTTTCACAATACCTCGTGGATAAGTGAAAAACCTGTCAGCTAGCTGTAAAGAAATATTTGCCGGCCTTGGAGCTGACAATCCCAATTGATTGAACACTGACAATGACATCAAATTCATACTTGCCCCGAGATCGTACAAACATTTGCTGAAGCTCATCTTTCCAATTGTAAAAGGCATCGTGAAGCTGCTCGGGTCCTTCAGATTTGGAGGTACCTTGCGTTGAAGCACTACACTGCATTCTTCAGTTAAGGCTACTGTCTTGAAATCTTCTAGCCTTTTCTTCCTTGACAATATACCTTTCATAAACTTTGTATAACTTGGCATCTGTTCTAATGCCTCAGCGAAAGGTATGTTAATCTGTAGCTTTTTAAAGACCTCCAAAAATTTACTAAATTGTTTGTCTTCCCTCTACTTATGTAATCTTTGTTGATAAGAAACATGAGGACGAACGACTAGTATCTTGGTCACTGATTTATCAGATGAATCTTCTTTATTCTTATTCACTTTCTGCTGTTCTGAACCTTCTTTATTCAAACCATCCTCAGAAGAATTTTCATGAGCGCGCGACCGCACGGTTTCTCCTTACAAAAGTGGCGTGGGCGTGCCATGCTGAATTTCTATAGTTTGCTTCCCAGACCAAAGTGTAATTGCCTAACATTGTTCCTTACCTTCCCTTCTTGGATTAGCCTCCGTTGTACTTGGTAATGAACCCTGGGGTCTGTAGTTAAGCATGTTAGCCATCTGTCCCATTTGAGTTTCTAAATTTTTAATAGCCACTGCTTAGCTTTTAATCATCACCTCCGTATTTGCCATATACTTCACCATCATTTCCTCCATCTCTGACTTCTTCTCTTGCTGAGGTGCAAGTGGTGGATGATATTGTTGCTGCTGAGAAAATAGGTGGGTAAGGTGGTCTTGGTGCAAATTGTTGCTGAGATGGTTGTGCCTAAAATTGTTGTTGTGGTTGAAACTGACTTTTTCTTCTGGTAGTTGCTCACATACTGTACAGCCTCTGAATTGATAGCACATTTGTCGGTTGAATGCGACCCTGCATATATTTCACGTACAAAAGCATCTGTCTTCGCCTTAATTTCTGCGAAAGAGTCAATCTTCTTTGACACTGATGCCATCTGTGTTGACAACGGAGTGATAGCATCCATCTCTGACAATCCTGCAACTTTGGGCTGTGTCATCCTGGTTGTAGGATTTTCAAAGCCATTAGCTGCCATAGTCTCAATAAGGTTGTAGGCCTCTTCATAACTCTTTGCCCACAAAGCTCCTCCTGCAGCTGCATCTACAATTGGCCTTGACTGCTATCCCAATCCATTATAGAATGTATTTATCATCATTCAATTTGGCATATGTGGACACTTCCTAAGCATCTCCTTGTATCTTTCCCAATCTTCATATAGAGATTCACCCTGATGCTGCTCGAACTGAGAAATTGTTGTCCTTATTTTGGCAGTCTTAGCCATTAAAAAAAATTTAGCTAAGAACTTTTGTGCTAGGTTCTCCCATGTTGTAATAGATGCTGAAGGTAAAGAGTGAAGCCAACTTCTTGCCTTGTCTCATAACGAAAATGGAAATAGTCTAAGTCTGATTGCATCCTCTGTCACATATTTCTATAAAACTCAATATATGCTCATTCGGGTCGTCTGTAGCAGCACCCCCAAACTGTACCGAATTCTACACCATTTGAATAGTATCCGACTTTATCACGAAAGTGTTGGCTTCTATAGCTGGCCTGACTATACTTGACTGTAATCCATTTATGTTTGGCATCGAATAATCTCTCGAGGCCCTGTGTTCCTCTCTTTGCTCTTATCTTTGCTCTTCTGCTGCCATATTAGATGTTGTGGTCTCTAACTCTGCTTGTATATTTCTACGCGCTCTCAATTTCCAACCTCTGCCGTTTATGTTATCTTCTGCAGGTGTCAACTCGGAATTGGATGATCGCGTGTGCAAAAAATATAAACAAATACCTGAAATACAAACAAAAATAAAAATAGAAATAAGATAAGATTAGATTTGTCTAAGTCATACAAATTTAGCTTAAAAATGATGATGATAATATTAAAAATAAATGCCTTTCCCCGGCAATGGTACCAAAAACTTGTTGCCTCCTTTTAAGTCTAATAAAAAGGAATCTAATTCATGCAAGCATACATGGGTCAACAAGTAGTACAGAGTAAGAAAAGTTTCGATCCATGGAGAAAGGTTTTAAATCTTAATTATCATACAACAACTATATCACCAGTTTTATATGCTTAAACGAATAATTCACAATTATATTTAATTCTAAATTTAATTCATGAAATGGAAATATAATACTAAAGTAATATAATCAAATTTGGAAAATAATGGGATTCTAACTTCCTCTAATACTTCATCTAACTTGAAACCATCATGTAATGTTTACATACTTATCATGGAAAACTAGTCAAGAGCACAAAAGTGGGTAAAACCATTTTTCAATGAAGTATGACCTATTCACATAACCTCCACATATGATAGAAATCATGTAAGCGACACTATTACCAAAATCACTATATGTCTATGTGAAATTGCAGCAATAATGAATTAAAGTGCATGCTTTTTTCAGTAATACACACGGTGAAACGGTATATGTCTATCCGGTTCACGAATTACAAAGCTAAACAAATCAGCCTCATAAACATATGTCATTACGATTTTATCCATACTCATATTTCATTTTTCAAATCCATATAAGCATACAAGGTGAATGGTGATCAAATATTCAATCATTACGCTCAATCATAATAGGTAATCCAACGATAAACATATAACGAAACAATCAGATAAATAAACTTAGACTACATATAAAAATCCATTAGAATCTCATAATGAAGTTTAGTTCATTTCTAAACCAAAAGCCATTATGGGATTGAAGCAACACGTGGAATTAAATAATGCAATTAAAAGATGTAAAAGAAATGATCAACAAATATGTTAAACCCAGTTGCAGAATCTATTCCAAGCTTGTTCCATAACACCATCAATCTCTACAAATATAAGCTAATGATTATTTAATAATCTAGATGAAGAGAGGATATAGAAATGTATCAAAAATTGATCAAAACCTCTCTAGCCTAGTTAGAACTTAAGAACCCTAATACTTACATGAAAACTGATAAAAGACCCACTCAAACACGTCTAGTACCAACCAGTATTGTTCAAATGAGCCTAAAGCACTCAAATTTCAAATTACAAAAAGGCAACAAAATAGACTGTAGAGGACTCGCGCGGCTGCGCGAGATCACAGTGTAAAACGGGCGTGGACGCGCGATATGTGTATCTGTCGAGGCTATAGCGCGGGCGCACGATTTAAGGCCTAAAGAGTCGCGCGGCTACTACATGTTGTCTTCTGCTGTTGCTTCTTAATTTTTGTTGTTTGTTCTTAATCCTTTCTTTTTCGCATATCACTCATCCAATGCTTCAGTTCCTCATCTACACATGTCCATATTGCCTAGTCTTTGCTAACTTTATGCCACCATGCTTATCCATGCTAATGCCAATCCATGCCGTTCTTGCTTTTTCCATGCCTTTCCTAGCCATAGGAGTTCCACTACAAGTACTGCAAAATAAACATAAAATGCAACTAGAACATAGTTAAAACTACTTGAGATGAGCATAATTCAAGTAAGTTGACATCCAATAAGTAGGTATAAAACCTACTTAACACTCTCCAGGAGGGTAATACCATTTTACCAATGATTCTGGCAGAGACCTTTAGTTCGGCCACGTATTGTTATACCCATTTTATGGGAGTATTTACAAGCAATTCGGTCTTATTTTACGTGTGGTTTATGACATACTTGAGACCAATTGGTACATTCTGACACTATGGGTATTGTTTTTCCTATGAGATAGCCATGTCCTACTCCTTTCAGCCGGTAGAGTGTACAAACGCTGCTTCTTAGTTAGTTTTCTTATCAGGGATTGAGGATCGATTTGATATTCTGCTGTGTTTAGGGCTTAGTTCTCCTTATAGCTTTATCACTCATTCATCTGGTATGGATTATCTTCTCCTGACTTGTATGAGGGGTGTGACCACTTATCATCCATTGGTTGTGATGGCACTGTTTGACCAGTTTCAGGATGTTCATCCCTTTGACGGGGCATTGGGTCAGTATTTGTCATCTCGGCTTCTGTTAGTAGAGGATTTGTTTAGGATTTATGCATGTTGAGCCCAGCGTGAGAGGTCTGATTTTACTACTAGCCATCCAGCTCGTTCTACATTATATTCTGTGTGGTTGGAGGCAGAGATTACATCAACTAGTGTTGTATCCTTAGAGCCGAAGATTGATTTTGACAATAGAGAGCCTATGGAGGACCCTGATTCTCCCAGTGAGGATGAGCTATTTGCTAGGTTGACAGCAGCTCTAGTTAATTCCCCCTGTATTCCCGGTGCTGTGACTCCACCTTCTGTAGAGTATTTAGAGTAGAGTATGCATCTAATGACGTTTGAGAGGGATCAGGCTAGGGCCTTGATGTTTACAACTCTTTCTGGTAGAGATGATACTCTAGTTGAGAGAGATGATGCTCGAACTCATAGGGATAATGCTGTTGCTGAGCGGGACGAGGCTCGATCATCTAGGGATGCAGTTGTTATTGAACGAGATAGCGATCTATTTGCCCGAGATGCCACCACTATAGATAGTACTGCATTGAGATCTCACACTGCTGATATCATTGCAAAGATGAGTACATTCATTAATGAGCATAGTGTCAGCATGCAGATGGTCGTAGATCTCTTAGCTCACGTAGATACCCTATGGCAGGAGCTCATAGATTTACCCCCATCTTTTGAGAGGGATGCCATGTTAGACTTGATGGTTCGCTTATCCACGGGTTTGTATTTCCTGCATAGACTAGCTTAGCCATTTTTGTCATGTACAGGACACATTGAATATATCAAACAATATTATATGGCAATGAAATATTTTTTGATTCACTTCCCTTTTAGTTATGCCTTATTACTTGCTTGATAGTTGCCTGTTCTCCAAGGCTTGTGATCTTGATGTATTCTGAGCTCCTCCTTGATGGATGGACATTTAGATGTCTTAGGATCTTTTAGATTGGATCGTTGATCTTTGTATTTCCCTACCCTTAGGTGTCTTGGGACTTGTTTCTGTATGTGGTTATAGAGAGGATTGTGGCTTTCCTCTCTGAGGTTGACCGCCCCACAGGTGGTCGCTGGTACTCCTTTGTGTTGTGGAGCCCAGGTAGTTCCATCTCTTATGGATTGGTGTTTCTCTTTGAGGACTCAACCGTAGCTTAGATGGTTGATGAGTGGGTTTTATACCTACAAATCGGCCTCTAATTCGAGCTTAAACTGTGGTAATCCTGTATATTTATGTTCGGTTTTACTTGTTTATGTTTATTTTATGTTTAGGTGGCATTTTGTAGCATTCGTGGCATAATAGTGGCGTTGTGACATGAAGTGGAAACAAAATGAGAAAAAATGTGCAGCTGCAGAATGACCACCTGCTGGGTCGGGCCTATATAGAAGAAAAACCCCTGCCGGGGAGGGGGGTACGGGGTAAGAATAAGAAGTTTGTTTCATTTATAATTCTGCAATAGCATGAAGGAAGGAAGTTGGCATGGTTTAGGACTTCAATTGTCGTCGATTTTTGGGACGAAATACATGTCTTATGCTGGAGATAACAAAACGAGGGGGAAGTTAACAACAATCAAGGAATTAACAAGATTATGCCCTAATTTGAGTAAAGAGCATTGGAGGAAAGAATTGAAGGTCAGAATCAGGAAGATTGCAAGTTGGAGCAGAGAAGAAGGGTGGTTTTATATTCATTCTACTTCTTTAATTCAATTATTGTAATTAGGATGATGGATTCTTTTATTATTTCAGTTATTGTTTCATTTATGATGAACTAAGTTACTTATTAGGCTTATGATGGATCTTTATGGTTGAACGATGATTGTGAAGCTTTAATTTCAGTTTAATTATCTATCATTCAGTTTATCTATTGTGATTTCTGCTTTAATTATAAATTACTTGATCACCAATTCTGTGTGAATTTGTATGGATTCGAGAAATGATATATAAATCTAGACCTAATCACTTTAGCACGTGTCCTTAAATTTTGTGATTTAATGGAATCTGTATTTATGTTGGGATAGAGATATACCTAGCGTCGCATGTAATCGGATAAAGAACTTGAACTTAAACCTTATTTGATTTTAATTCACATTAGAGATATAGTGAATTAGTTAATTAAGGTGTTTGGCTTAATTCTATCTAATTTGTGGATGTGAAACCCCCAAATCTGGGTACTTCATTACCACAAGACTTGGTGTTCACTTTCCATTCATTATAATCTAACTACCCAAATATAATAGAATTTAAACAATAAATCCTCCCATTAAAAGGGTTAGATAATTAAATCAATAAGTCTCCCAGGTTATCTAACCTTTAACATACATCAAGTGCGGAAAAATTGAAATAGTTACATCACATAATTTAAAATAAATTTTGTCATAAAAAAAGTCAATAAATTACAAGTCTTCAACACTTGTTCATTTTTCCTTTCCCTTTGCTAGTGGTAGGTTTATCGACTTTCTCAACCTTAGCTGCATGGATTATATATATGTAAGAATGAGCAAAACAAATGCTCACTTGAAATAGCAATGAATATCAACAACATAACAACTGCCAATGAATAGGCTCAACAGAACTGAATAATAATCTATCAATGATAATCAAGAACTGAAATCAAACTATGAGATATATATGAGGGTCACAAGACCACGAACTATGTCCAAGGTTATAAGTAATCTTTCAGCTTAAACCTAAATAGTCATAAGACCGTAGGGACTTCCCGTACTTAGGGTGATCAGCTCTTCGTACAATGTATTGTGCACAAATATCTAAATGCATTGCGTAAATAATTCCCCTATAATTAGGGTTGTTCTTCTCAGTTTTAGAGTACAAGTCTGCACCAAAGAAAGTTTGGTTTAGATAAACTTCAAGGGTAATTTAGGGCTTAACAATCATCAACTAAGGATTAGTTGAATCATCAAAGTTCAATATCAATTCGAATAATCAATAACAACATAATGTGGAATAATTATGAGTCATAGGTGCATCAACACTATATGTATCAAAGTCAGGCTTAGATATAAACTAGAAAACATAAGCATTGAGTAATACAATAAACCTTGCTTGAATAATATTAAGCTAAGGCTATAATATTGTCAAATTAAGAATTGAATTGTTGAACATGCATTAATGAATAATAAGCTGAGAACGAAACTTGCTCAATATAACAATAAAGATTAGAAACTTGTGTAAAGTAAATGAGATAGGACAACTCAATTAGAAATTTGAGTTCAAGAACTTGCATTCAGTATAAAGAAAATAAATTAGGAAAACATGCTTAATTATAAATAAGTTAGGATATATCAAATACTGATTCGAGTTCACAACTTGCTTAAATAAAGTTTAGGGTTAAAGAACTTGCCTCGTGCGTAAGCTATAATTTACAACTCACGTTCACTTACACATATTATTAGAATCACAACATCTATTAGATACACAAATATTCACTTTCCAAGTTAAATGGCACTTTAGTTGAACTTGATATTTTAGTACAAGTTTCATATCACTTATACCACATACACTTCAGAATCACAAGTCTTAGAATTACACCACTTAGTCACCCACTCTAGATTTTAATAAATCACAACATATGGTTTTCACGACTTACTAATTTTTACAACTTTGGAATTACCACATACATGATACAAATCTATTATAGTATCTCTATTACATGATCATCACATTAACACTTTCATTAGACTAGGTTAAAGTAAGTTTTTAAGGTCTGCATAACCAATAGGCACCACTGCCTCTGTTCTAGGTATGGCGCAGCTATACCGTTCTTAACCCTTGAACCAGCACAGTTGTGCCGCAACGCAGCTGCACCATTTCTGACCTTGACACTAGCGCAGCTGCGCTGGTGCGCAGACATAAACTACGCATTCAGTTTATATACTCTGCTTAGACACAAATATCACGAATTCATCAACTAAGCAGCAATCTGCACACACCCAAATGATATAACCTTCATATAAACAGTACCCATCACTTATATACTGATTTAGAATATTTAAACAACCACTACAACCAAATTAAATCCTTTGAATTTCATATTTCTGCCAAAAACTTCATTTTTGATATCCTTAGCGAAAAACAACACTAAAACTTCATTACAACACCAAATCAACTCATTCAAATTGTATTCTTTTTGTTTCTTAATGAATTAACATATGTAGGACTCAAATTACAGTTTAGCTCACAAACCAACTATCAATTTTGGACACTCATACGCCATATTCATACTCATATTCACTATAATAAGTTTTTCTTATTTTTGAACGTAATTAGCATACCAAAACTTTGTCTAGATACTATTATAACGTCACAATTATATATACACATAATTAATCACTTTGTATATCAGCAATTCATAAAAATTGGATTACAGAGAGTTTGAAACTCAAGAACATAAAACTCTTATATACAAAACTTTCATATACATAAAACTAAAGTTTTAGAGATTATACCTTCAATTGCTTGAATAATCTTTGCTATAAAACAAAGAAGTGAATTCACATAACTTTTTTCTCAACTCTCTCTATTTCTTTCTCTCATTTCTCTCTATTTTTCTCTATTCTTCTTTCCCACTATACTCGGGCTTAGGCGAACACCTTACGTAAAAATAAAACAAACGCAATTAACCCAAAACAAAATGTATAAATTGATGTACTATTAAATATAATAATTACATATCAGTTACAAAATATTTATTATATTATTATTATTATTTTAAATTCAAAAGCCATAAGGCTTTGTTTGACAAAACACTTTTAAAAATAAAGACTTTATATTCATTAAATCTTGTTTGGTAAACCCATTTAAAGCTCCTTTAATTTATTTTAATAAATCATTTATACTATAGTTTATTGTCCCATATTATTTACTTGGATTTCCATATCCAATCTTAATTAAATAAAAACTAATTACAACTTATTAAATAAATTCTGCACTTACCACTTACCACAAAATCATAATTTTAATTATAATTTTTATTTAATAAATAACATATCACTTCAATTACTAAATTAAATTAAGGTAACATTATAGCAAATCATATAATTAAATTAGAGTATTATCTCATAAATTTAATTCATTACTCTTTGATCTTAATTAAGTTAATTTTACAATACCAAATTACCAATTATCACTTAATTAACATATGAAGTTAATTCTCTCAACTCATAAATTATTTATTTAATAATAAATAATCAAATCGAATCAAACAAATATTTATTCAACCACAAACACATTAACTAAAATATTTATTTAATTCAATAAATATTTGAAATTACAATTTAAAATTCGGGATTGTTACAGTGGATTTAAGTTAATACGGTATTAGTGCATTGAGAGATGGCTAATTCTTCTTAAGTGTTATTGATTAACAAACTGGGATAGTGAATTGAACTGGGATAAGGTATAATAATCGGAGTGAGACTTAAAGTGAAGTTGCAAGCCTAATTCTCCAATATTTGCTTGAAGTTACGGGTTTTTTGTTATGTTGATTGCTTGGTAATTTTAGTTTCTTAGTTTTTGTTAGTTATAATCATTGAGTTGGATATTTTAATAAAATTTGGATTAATAGAAAGTTGGTAATTGAGAGGTTTAATTTCTTGCTAATCTACGTGGGAAGGATACTTTTACTTATCATTATATTACTCGTTGACCACCAGCACTTGCGTGTGAGCGTAATTAGATTTCGACCAACAAGTTTTTGGTGCCGTTGCCGGGGACTAGTATTGATTTTAATATTTTTCAATATCAGTTTAATTAGTTCAATTTTACTTAAACAAAATTTTCTTTTATTTTGCTATTTCTTGTTTCAAGTTCTTTGAGTTAGTTTATGCAAACTCGTTTTAAGAAGCCAAACTTGTTTCCTTTCGAGGACGATATCGAGAAATGGTTTCAAAGGCCAATTAAGTGGAATAAAGACACACAGGAAAACTTTGAGAATTTTGAGAAGGAAGAAATAATGGTTGTAGAAGATCAAAAAGTGTTAAGGGATTATGTTACTCCTAAGGTGACTGAGCTTCAGACAAGTATTACCAAGCAGGTGATTGCTGCAAATGCTTTTGAGATTAAGCTTAGGAAAATTCAGATGATTCAGAACTCAGTTCAGTTAGGGGAATTAGCCAACGACGATCCGAATGAGCACTTGGTTAGCTTTTTGGAAATTTATGACAACTTCAGATACAATGGGGTGTCAAATAACGCAGTCAGACTTCGGTTGTTCTCATTCATACTGTGGGACAAGGCGAAGAGTTGGTTACATTCTTTACCACCAGGTTCGATAACTACATGGGATGACCTTGCTCAGAAGTTCCTGGCTAAGTTATTTCCACTAGCCAAAACTGCAAAGATGAAAAACGAGATCACCGTGTTTGAGCAGCAGCATGGGGAGTCATTACATGAGGCATGGGAGAGGTACAAGTAATTGCTCAGAAAGTGCCCTCATCATGGACTACCTAAATGGCTGCAAATGAATATGTTGTACAACGGATTGAATGGGAATCTCAGGACAAGCATAGATGTAGCTTTGGGTGGAGCATTTATGGCTAAGAGCTATGAGGAGGGATATGAGCTAATTAAAATAATGGAAGGTAATAACTACCAGTGGCCTACAACGAGAATAACACAGCCTAAGGTAGTTGGGGTATTAAAGCTAGATGGGGTAACGGCGTTGGCGGCACAGATTTCAGCCTTATCAAAGAAAATGGATGCTCTAACTGGTGCACAACCACAGCAGGTGGCATATGTATACGAATTATATTCAGGAGAACATCCTACAAAATAGTATGCCATCAACCAAACATCAGTACAGTTTATGGACAACTACAATAAGATTCCACAAAACATGGATCAAAATGCCTACAACCCGGGGAATAGGAACCATCCCATTTTTTCGTGGAGTAACAATAAAAATCAGCAGGCTCCACGACCTTCTTATCCCCCGGGATTTCAAAATTAGCATCAGGAAGTAGCTCTGCATCAAGAGAATAATACATACTTAGAAGAGCTTTTGTTGAAATATTTATCGGGAAATGAGGCGGCGATGAAATCACAAGCACTGGTTATCAAAAACTTAGAAAATCAGATGGGACAACTGGCCTTAGCGCTGAATAATTGGCCGCAAGGGACTCTACCTAGTGACACAAAAAAGAATTTGAAGGGAAATCTTGAGCAGTGTCAAGCAATCACTTTGAGGAGTGGAAAGCATTTTGAAGGGAAAAATATAGAAAATTCAGCTAAGAAAGATGTCAAAGAGAGTGAAGACAAAGTGGTTAAAGAGAAACAGGATGAGGTAAAGCAAGGGGACAAGAGCAAATCAAATATTGAGCCAGTTGTGTATCCTCAACCACCGTTTCAGCAGAGGGTCCAAAAATAGTAATTAGATAAATAATTCTCCAAGTTAGTGGAAGTTTTCAAGAAACTTCAAATCAATATCCCCTTCGTAGAAGCCCTAGAGCAAATGCCAAGTTACGCCAAATTTATGAAAGGTATTCTGTCAAGGAAGAAAAAGTTAGAGGATTACGAGATGGTAGCTTTGATAGAGGAATGCATCGCAGTTTTACAAAGAAAGCTCTCTCCAAAGTTGAAGGATCCGAGGAGTTTCACTATTCCTTGCACGATTGGAAACATGGCCTTTAACAAATGTTTGTGTGACTTGGAAGCGAGTGCAAACCTCATGTCATTGTCAGTATATACAAAGTTGGGTTTGCCAGCTCCAAAGTCTATAAACATATCTCTACAGTTAGCGGACAGATCGATGACGTATCCAAGGGGAATTGTGGAAGACATCTTGGTTAAGGTGGATAAATTTATCTTCCTAACAGATTTCATAATTTTGGATTATTTAGAAGATAAAAACATCCCAATCATATTAGGAAGACCATTTTTGGCTACGGGTAGAACTCTTATCGATGTGCAGAAAGGGGAATTAACCATGAGGGTTCAAGGCCAGAAAGTCAAATTCAATGTGTTTAAAGCCATGAGGTTTCATACAGATTAGGAGGAGTGTTTTCGGTTGGATGTGATCGAAAAGATAGTCAATGAAGACCAGGTTAAAAGTTTGGTCAGAGATCCGTTGGAGAACAGTCCACTAGGGGATGAGAATTTGGATGATCCAGAGTTTGTGGATTACTTGCACATGCTGGATGCTTTGTCTCGAGTTAGTAAATTCAAAGTTCTATTCGAGCCATTACACACGGAAGAAAAAGCATAAGCTCGGATGAAACCATCCATTGTGGAGCCACCCACTATTGAGCTCAAACCGCTTCCTAAACATCTCAAGTATGCTTGTTTGGGTGATTCAAATACTTTAACTGTTATTATTGCATATGCACTTAACGAATTGCAGGAAAGTAAATTGTTGATGATTTTGAGAGAATATAAGTCTACAATAAGCTGGAGCATTGCCGATATAAAGGGGATCAGCCCCTCCTTTTGCATGCACAAGATTCTAACCGAAGAGGAAGCAAAGCCAACAGTGGAGAAGCAGTGACGGCTAAATCTAATCATGAAAGAAGTGGTAAAGAAAGAAATACTAAAGTGGTTGGATGCGAGAATTATTTACCATATTTCAGATAGTGCATGGGTCAGTCCAGTTCAGTGTGTGCCAAAAAAAGGGGGAATGACAGTGGCTAAGAATGATGACAATGAGCTAATTTTGATGAGGATAGTGACCGGATGGAGGGTGTGAATGGACTACAAAAAGCTAAATAGGTCAATCTGGAAGGATCACTTTCCTCTACCTCTTATTGACCAGATGTTGGACCGATTGGCTGGACATGGATACTATTGCCAACTGGATGGATACTCGGGGTACAACCATATCGTCATAGCTTCCAAGGATCAAGAGAATACCACCTTTACATGCCCAAACAACACCTTTGCATTCAGAAGGATGTCCTTTGGGTTATGTAATGGACCTGTGACGTTCCAAAGATGCATGATGGCTATTTTCTCGGACCTGGTGGAGAAGAATGTAGAAGTTTTCATGGATGACTTTTCAGTCTATGGAAACACTTTTGAAAAGTGTCTAGAGAATCTGGTCATGGTCTTGAAGCGTTATGTGGAAACTAATTTGATGCTTAATTGGGAGAAGTGCCACTTTATGGTTAAAGAAGGAATAATTCTGCGGCACAATATCTCTGCTAAAGGTTTAGAGGTTAATAGGGAAAAGTTAGACACGATAGAGAACCTTTCACCACCCAATTCAGTGAAGGGAATCCGTAGTTTTCTTGGACATGCAGGATTCTACAGAAGATTTATAAAGGATTTTTCTAAAATTGCAAAACCATTGTGCAGTCTGTTAGAGAAAGGTGCAGTATTCAGTTTTCATGAGGAGTGTAAAGCAGCATTTGAGCAGTTGAAAAAGAAGTTGACTACAATCCCAGTGATCATCGCACCGGATTGGACTACGCCTGTTGAGTTAATATGCGATGCGAGCGACTATACAGTAGGAGCTGTTTTGGGTCAACGCCGAAAGAAAGTATTCCATGCCATATACTACACAAGTAAAACCCTTATGGATGCCCAATTGAACTACACAACTACCGAGAAGGAGTTACTTGCAGTAATATACGCCTATGACAAATTCAGAGCTTATTTGATTGGAACAAAGGTGGTGGTATATACAAATCACTCGACGATTCGCTATTTAATTTTGAAGAAGGATGCTAAGCCTAGACTAATCAGATGGATCCTTCTCCTTCATAAATTTGACTTGGAAATAAAGGATAGGAAGGCAACAGAAAATCAAGTGGCGGATCATCTATTGAGGCTAGAAAATTTGGATAAGGGGACAGATAATTATCTAATCAAGGAATCATTTTCGGATAAGCAGCTATTTGGAGTCAATTCTGAGTTTCCATGGTATGCGGATTTTGCCAACTACTTGGTGAGCAAAATCCTCCCCCCTGATCTGACACGTCAACAAAAGAGAAAATTCCTACATGACGTCAAGTGGTACATGTGGGACAAACCATACTTATTCAGACAGTGTGCAAACAAGATGATTCAGAGGTGTATGTCGTATAGTGAAATGAAAAATATCTTACTCGAATACCATTCATCTGCATATTGGGGACATTATGGTAGTGAGCGGGCAGCAGCCAAGGTACTTCAGTCAGGATTCTATTAGCCTACTATGTTTAAGGATGCCCACCAGTTCGTGAAAACTTATGACAGATGCCAAAGGGTTGGTAATATATCAAAGAGGAATGAGATGCCACTCAACAGTATCATAGAAGTGGAGATTTTTGATGTATGGGGAATGGATTTTATGGGACCGTTTCCTCCTTCATTCAATAACCTGTAAATCTTGCTAGCTGTAGATTATGTGTCGAAATGGGTTGAAGCCATAGCACTTCCCACAAACGATGCTAAGGTAGTTCTCAAGTTCTTACAAAAGAATTTCTTTACAAGGTTTGGCACGCCTAGGGCAATTATAAGTGATGAGGGTAGTCACTTCAACAACATATCGTTTACAGCTCTCTTGGCAAAGTATGGGGTCAATCATAGGGTGGCTACGGCATATCACCCCCAAATGAGTGATCAAGCGGAGGTTTCCAACAGAGATGTTAAGAAAATTTTAGAGAAGGTAGTAAATTCAAGGAGAAATGATTGGTCTCTAAAATTGAATGATGCACTATGGGCTTACAGGATAGCATACAAGACACCGATTGTGTGACGCCACCAAAATAGGTATACATCACCCATTTTGAGTCGCCAAATACATGGTATAGAAACAAATACAACTTCATTACTACAATTGTCGTGCAAAATATGACAACACATAAACTGTGAGTTTAAATACAAATATTGTCTAATAGACAATATTAAAACTAAAAAGGAGTCCTCATTACAATTATTGATACACTATTTTATAAAAATAGTGAGGACTACTAAAACAACTTTCTAGAACCATCACTTCATACCCCGGCTAGTTCCTGCTATATTCTCACCTCCTGAGAAGAAAAATGGAACAAAAAGGAAAAGGGTGAGCCCAACTAGCCCAGTAAATAATATTATGACAAAGATAATATACAACAAATTATCAATAGTCTTCAATGGGGAAAAATCTGATAGAATATAATAGACAACAAGTGTTAGATCAACAACTGCAGCAGAAATAATAATTCATTAGAAGAGTTAAGTAGAGAATGAAATCTACTATCATCTATGAATTTAAAAGTCCATCATCAATATTTTATCCCTGTAACATCAATCAATAAACATCTTCAATCAAATATTCATCTTTGCACTACGGGCTAAAGATATTCATTTGTATCACCAGTTGGTCATGTTCATCTCAACACATGTTCATCTTTGCAGTACGGGCTAAAGATATTCAGCAGGTAATCATTCATCTTTGCACTACAGACCTAAGATATTCATCAAGTATCACCATTAATGACCGAGGATGATGAAAAATATTTTAGAGAACAAATCTCGTACGATAAAAGAACAAAATTTAGAGATTCGTACTTTAGATAATTCAAGTTTAAAAATACTACATAATAAAATATAATGGAGAAAAATTCAAGAATGACGATCAAAACATGGATACAATCAAATATAGTAACCATAATAGACATTTAGGACTAAGAAGAGAAATTTTTATTTTTCGGTGAATAGTGCCATATACGTGAATAGTGCCGTATACGTGAATAATGTCGTATACGTGAATAGTAACCTCGGCACAAAAAGTTCTAAATTTAATAAAAAGTTCAGACCAATATTTCAGCATAATGATATTGAAGAAAATAATATCATTTAAGAAGAAAATAATATCCCTTACCACAAAATAACGGTACTTTTGATCGGAATATCGGATTTAAAGCCGAAGGAAGTTTGTACCGAACAACAACTCCCAAAGTATCTAAATACTTACAAAAATACGCTCGACAATATAGAGAGAAAATAAAACTAGTTTCTGGTGTGATTTTTAATTCTAACTTAGCCCTCTATTTATAGAAAAATGTTAGCACGTCGAAGCAAACTTGACCTACTACATGATGGCTTTACCTGCTACTATTACCACCCACCATAGTTGAAATTTAATTTGAGCACATTTCTCACCAACTAAAAGTGGGGCCCACCAATTCTAGAATTTTCTACCAAAATGATAAATTCCGAAACTTTAACAATTTCTGAACCAATCATCTCTTAAAATTCATAACAAATCATACGTTCATTTTTAACGGTTCAAATTTTGTGGACATATACTCTACTTATATATGTATAACATATCCAAAAATCACAACGATCCAACGGTCAGATTAAAATTATAACTCATGCAATAGAGATTTAAGAACACTGTTTTGATTTTTTAAAACCTCCATTTTGATAAAATACTGGTAAAACACCTCAACACTAATACCTTCATTTATAACCAGATAAATAAATCCATCATTTATATCCACATCAAATAAATATTTTCTATCATATAAATTAATAATTAATTATTCACAAATAATATTATTGAATCACAATTATGACAACCAGTCCGTTCCCAGGAAAGAGGGGACTTTTCGATAAGGATTTCTCCTTATTGGCGCGCAATTAGGTGACCAAACCTCTCCTTAGACACAACTTTGTAGACATTGCCAATAATGCTATCTAATAATATTATTCAAATAATATGAATTATTGATCTAATAATAGAAAATACTGTGTAATGACAATTATTGAAACAACAACAATATAAAATATCAACGTAGCAATTATTGAATCAATAAAATAAAATATTGAACAGTAATTACTGTAACAATTATTGAGAAAAATTGAGTGACTTCTCACGTAAGCACCAACAATCAATATCGTGTGCTACTATGCAATCACACTTATTACTGTACTTTTACTACCGGTTAGTTCAACAGTGTTAACGGTAACAATTACGCCGTTATTTATAAAAACTCATACTTTGTCATTTTCCTTCATCCAACTGTTTTTCGTTATGGGGCTCACAAATGGCTGCGCCGTCGTACGAATATTCCCCGACAAAAAGAATATTCCATGACCAAACGAATATTCCCCGATAAAATGAATATTTTACAACCACTTGGTTATTTTGTAAAATTTGCATATTTCACCCATAACCAAAGCATTATATCAAATTAACACCTTATCAATTTGGAATAATGAATAGAGGAAAATTCAATTTATTTATATAAAAAAATTCGAGGTCTTATAATCTCCCCTCCTTATGAAATTTCGTCCTCGAAATTGATATACGCACTTGGTATTTCGAAAAGGTGAGGATACCTCGCTTTCATTTCCGATTCTAACTCACATGTCATTTCCTCTATAGCATGGTTCCTCCACAAAATCTTAACTTGTGGTATAACCTTTGTGTGTAGGACATGCTCTTTCATATCCAAGATCTTGACAGGTATCTCCTCGTACGTTAAATCCTCGATTATCTCGTCTGGTTCTAACACAATAATGTGGTTTGGGTCGTCCACATATTTACGTAACATTGATATGTGAAAAATATTATGAACACGCGACATACTTAGCGTTAAGGTGAGTTTATAGGCCACAGTTCTTACTCGATCGAGGATTTCAAATAAATCGAAGGTTTGAGTTTTCTTCTCTTCATCGACTCTTATTTCTAGAATAACGCCTTCTTGCACCTTCTTCTTTATATTCATCAGCTCTGGTGTGTAGCTTGAGCATCTTTAACTTTATCGATTAAAGTCGGCTCTACTCATATATTTGATACCATCACGTGGGTACTTGGAGTTTTTAACTCTATCTTCATCCTTTATAAGTCATACAAAATAGGTCTTTGTTTTAACAACATCGCACTCGTACCCGCATACGATCCTCTACTCAATGCGTCAGCTACAATATTTGCTTTTCCAAGATGATATGGTCAGAACATGTGCCGAAATGAGTCGCTTCTTGAGCTGTTGGAAAATCTTCTCGCATTCCTCGCTCCGTACGAATTTTGTATCTTTTTGAGTCAGCTAAGTTAACAGAGTAGGGATTCTAGAAAATCCTTCCATGAATCTCCGATAATAACCAGCTAAGCCCAGAAAGCTACGTACTTTGGTCACCAACTTCGGTGCTCTCAATTGTGATTCATATCACAATCTTGGATAGCACGTCACAATGGCACCTATTATTTTACCACCACACAAATATAGAGTCCCCTACGGAGAGTCTGGCTTTGGTGCATTCCATAAAGAAAGTCACCAGATAGAGGCTCGAGTACCAACTTCTATAGTTGAGTTTTTAACTCCTGAAGTTCAATAGGAGCCATTCGATATGAGATTTTAGAAATGGGTTTTGTACCGGGTTCAAAGTCGATACAAAATTTAATATCACACTCTAGGGGTAGGCCAGGAAATTCTTCAGGAAAAACGTCAGGAAATTCACTAACAACAAAAATATCATTCAAATCCGACGTATTTTTGTTTAAATCCATGAAATGGGATAAGAAAGCTTGACATCCATTTTTCAATAAACGAATGGCTTTATGGCTTGATATGAAAGTGTTTGACTTCAATGGTTTGGTTGGTTGAATTTGCATAACAGGTTGGTTAGGAATATGAAAACTAACAACCTTACAAAAACAGTCAATTTTAGCATGATGAGTAGTTAACCAATCAATCCCTAAAATATCATCAAACGCATGTATCTTTAAAGAGATAAGATCAACAGGTTATGTGATTGTGCCCACTTGGATCAAACAAGATTTATAAACAGTGGATGTGATAAAAGTTTCTCCTAACGGAGTTCCCACAGATTAGTCAAATTCCAATTTCTCCGGAGTTAAGTTTAAACGTTGAGCACAAGCAGGAGAGATAAAAGAATGGGTAGAACCGGTATCTAGTAAGGTATAAACTTCGCAAGAATTTATAATTAACTAACCCGTGATACCTTCGTTCGGGTTCCTCGTGTTTTGGGCAGTCACGACAAACGCTCTTCTAGAAATCACCGACTTTGTTTTGTCTGTATCTGCCTTTGGTGCCACCGTCCCAGCTGGACTTGATTTCTCTACAGGACAAAATCGAGCTATATGACCTTTCTTTCCACAATTATAACATACCTTGGAAGGCTGTGAATAGTTTTGACTTACATGTCCCTCCTCTCTGCAACTGTAGCATCTAACTGGCGGTCGTTCTCCTCCCCTAAAATTTGGTGCTGGTGCTGGTGCTGCTACCGACGTCTTCCCATCATCGTTAAATCTTCTCTTCTTAAAATTTTTACTTGACTCACCTCTCCTATTATCATGGCCACGATGACCACCCGAGTGGTTATAGCTTTTGTCCCTATTTTTCCCTCCTCGCTGGTTATCATCGCTACGATTACTACTGTCACTAGTATGACCCTGGTTGTGGTCCCTCGGTTGAACATACTCATTATCTCGCTCTAATAATTGAGCCCTGTTGACAACATCGGAATACAGAGAAAATTTATGAGAGATAAGGTATTGACGAATCTCGGGTTTTAGACCTCTCAGAAACATCCGTGTCATACGTTCTGCATTTTCTACCAAATGAGGTGCAAACCTGGATAACTCCGCGAACTTCGCCTCGTACTGGGACACCGTCATGTTATTTTGTTCCAGTCTAATAAACTCTACCTCCTTCATATGATGAATACTTTCAAGAAAGTACTTGTCGTTGAACAGTTTCTGAAATATTTCCCAAGACATATTGAGTGCGGTAGGCTGTGTACGCTTCATAGATTCCCACCAGTAATCTGCCTCACCACGAAACATAAAGGTGGCGAATGGAACCTTCTGTTCCTCTATGCATCCCAAGACATCGAATATCTTGGTAATTTGCTTAACCCACATTTCTGCCTTGATCGGATCCTGCTTTCCAAAGAATTCTGGTGGTCCCAACTCCTTGAACAGCTTGGCTGTGATGAACTGCGTGTTGCTATCATTTCCACCCGTATTTTGTACACGAGTCTCCCTCGTCTAATTTTGTATGAACTGCAAAAAGCTCCTAAACATTCCATCATTCATTGTTTGCTCCATAGTGTTGTTTACAAGGGGAATATTGCATTCCTGTTGCATGTTCTCTTGGTTGGTGATTGATGGTTGTTACACAGTCTCATACACTCCATTGTTAACGTTCTCAACTGCCATTCTTAAAAACTGCCATAAAACAAGGGTTAATTAAATAAATTAACATATCACATAATATCCTTATTTTATGACCGGCTAACAAATAAGCTTGGGTAGGACACACTAGCAAAGGATTTACTCGTCTCTCCCATCATAGTCCTATTCCCCGATCTCCCCCAGAGACCATATCCCTAAGCTTTGATACCAACTGTGATGCCCCCAAAATAGGTATACATCACCCATTTTGAGTCGCCAAATACATGGTACAGAAAAAAAATACAACTTCATTACTATAATTGTCGTGCAAAATACGACAACACATAAACTGTGAGTTTAAATGCAAATATTGTCTAATAGACAGTATTAAAACTCAAAAGGAGTCCTCATTATAATTATTGATACAGTATTTTATAAAACTATTGAGGACTGCTAAAACAACTTTTTAGAATCATCGCTCCATACCCCGGCTAGTTCCTGCTATATTCTCACATCCTGAGAAAAAAAATAGAACAAAAAGGAAAAAGGTGAGCCCTACTAGCCTAGTAAATAATATTATGACTAAGATAATATACAACAAATTATCAATACTCTTCAACAGGGAAAAATCTGATAGAATATAATAGACAACAAATTTTAGATCAATAACTTCAGCGGAAACAATAATTCCTTAGAAGAGTTAAGTAGAAAATAAAATCTACTATTATCTATGAATTTAAAAGTCCATCATCAATATTTTACCCCTGTAACATCAATCAATATACAACTTGAATCAAATATTCATCTTTGCACAGCGGGCCAAAGATATTCATTTGTATCACCAGCTGGTCATGTTCATTTCAACACCTGTTCATCTTTGCACTACGGGCCAAAGATATTCATCAGGTAATCATTCATCTTTGCACTACAGACGAAAGATATTCATCAAGTATCACCATTAATGACTGAGGATGATGAAAAACATTTTAGAGAACGAATCATGTACGATAAAAGGACAAAGTTTAGAGATTCGTACTTTAGATAATTTAAGTTTAAAAATACTCCATAATAAAACATAATGGAGAAAATTTCAAGAATGATGATCAAAATATGGATACAATCAAAGATAGTAACCATAATAGACATCTGGGACAAAGAAGATAAAATTTCATTTTTTGGTGAATAGTGCCATATTTGTGAATAGTAACCCCGACACAAAAAGTTTTAAATTTGATAAAAAGTTCAGATCAATATTTCGGCATAATGATATTGAAGAAAATAATATCATTTAAGAAGAAAATAACAACCCTTACCTCAAAATAACGGTACTTTTGATCGAAATATCGGATATAAAGCCAAAGGAAGCTTGTACCGAACAACTACTATCAAAGTATCTAAATACTCACAAAAATACGTTTGACAATATATAGAGAAAAGAAAACTTATTTTTGTGTGATTTTCAATTCTAACTTAGCCCTCTATTTATAGGAAAATGTTAGCACGCCGAAGCAGACTTGACCTGCTACCTGATGGCTTTACCTGCTACTATTACCACCCACCATATTTGAAATTCAATTTGAGCACATTTCTCACCAACCAAAAGTGGGGCCCACCAATTCAAGAATTTTCCATTAAAATGATAAATTTTGAAACTTTAACAATTTCTAAGCCAGTCACCTCTTAAAATTCATAACAAATCATATGTTCATTTTTAACGGTTCAAATTTTGTGGACATATACTCTACTTATATATGTATAACATATCAAAAAATTACAACGATCCAACAATTAGATTAAAATTATAACTCACGCAATAGAGATTTAAGAACACTGTTTTGATTTTTTTAAAACCTCAATATCGACAAAATACTGATAAAACACCTCAACACTAATTCCTTCATTTATAACCACATAAATAAATCCATCATTTATATCCACATCAAATAAATATTTTCTATCATATAAATTAATAATTAATTATTCACAAACAATATTATAGAATCACAATTATGACAACCAGTCTGTTTCCAGGAAAGAAGGGGTTTTCCGATAAGGATTTCTCTTTACTGGCGCGCAATTAGGTGACCAAACCTCTCCTTAGACAGAACTTTTTAGACATTGCCAATAATGCTATCTAATAATATTATTCAAATAATATGAATTATTGATCTGATAATGAAAAATATTGTGCAATGACAATTATTGAAACAACAACAATATAAAATATCAACGTAGCAATTATTGAATCAATAAAATAAAATATTGAACAGTAATTACTGTAACAATTATTGAGTAAAACTGAATGACTTCTCACGTAAGCACCAATAATCAATACCGTGTGCTACTATGCAACCACACTTATTACTATACTTTTACTACCGGTTAATTCAACAGTGTTAACGATAACAATTACACCATTATTTATAAAAACTTATACTTTGTCATTTTCCTTCAGCCAACCGTTTTCCGTTATGGGGCTCATAAATAGCTGCGCCGTCGTAAGAATATTCTCCGACAAAAAGAATATTCCACGACCAAACGAATATTCCCCGACAAAATGAATATTTTACAACCACTTGCTTATTTTGTAAAATTTGCACATTTCACCCATAACCAAAGCATTATATCAAATTAACACCTTATTAATTTAGAATAATGAATAGAGAAAAATTTAATTTTATTTATATAAAAAAAATTCGGGGTCTTACAGATTAGGATGTCTCCGTATCAGTTGGTCTACGAGAAAGCATGTCACCTCCCAATGGAATTATAGCATAAGGCATACTGGGCCATTTAGAAACTCAATTTTAACCAAGTAGCTACATGAGAGAAAAGATTGCTACAATTGAACGAACATGATGAATTTTGATTGAAAGAATATGAGAACTCAAAATTGTACAAGGAAAAAGTTAAGAGGTGACACGACCAAAAGATCATGCAGAGAAAGTTTGAACCGGGACAATCAGTATTATTGTTTAACTCACGACTACGGTTGTTCCTAGGAAAGCTAAAATCCTGATGGTCGAGGCCATTCATGACTAAGAAGGTTTTCCCACATGGTACCGATGAACTATACAATAGGAATCCACTTGAGACATTTAAAGTCAACGATCAACAGTTGAAACACTATTGGGCGGCGACATCGATAATGAAGCCACCGCGATCACACTTGCCGATACGCCATGAACAAGGAGTAGTCAGGCTGAAAGACTAAAAAATAAGCGCTAATTGGGAGGCAACTTGATTTTACTTTCATTTACAGTATTAATATATATAATAGTCAATTTGTAGTTTAGAGTGTAAGTTTAGTATCAAGTAAGTATTTCGGTCCATTAGGTAGTTAGTTGAGTCATGATTTATAGTTAATTCGACCTTACATGTTCAATGTTCACGATATTATCTTATACTTATGATTTCAATGTGTTTCAGGTACTTGGAAGCTTTTGGATATATGTTTGATGAGAGGAATTGGCAAAATTAAAGTCAACTGCAGTGTACCCCCCGCAAGGGCGGACATTTTGTGAAGAATACCCCCGCCGGGGTGGGGGTCTTGGTTCAAAAATAGTATACCCCCCTGCTGGTGCAGGCTCCTGCAATACACTTACCCCCCACCGGGACGGTGGTACGGGAACTGGAAAGGTTCTTATTCTGCAGTAAAATTGATTAAGACCCACTTCTCCACTTCTTTTCTTCCCTTCTAATCAAAATACCCACTCTCACACAACAAACCCACGAACTCCTAACTTCTCCTCCATCATCCCATACATTCCCCACTTATCCTCTCCATGAACCTATGAAATTTGCACACAATATCCTTCTCTATTTAAACCCAAACCCTAACTATTACTTCCACACCAATTTTGGATTTCAAGCCAAATGAAGTTAGGGTTTGCAACAAGGAAAGGGAAATACTTCAAATTGGCATCACCCACTACATCAATATCATCAAACTGAAGGATAAATTAGTGGGGTTCACCATATTGGGTCCGTAGAGAAGACTTCAAAGTTGTTCAACATTAGTACAATCACAACATTTAATTGGGGTAAATTTCTGTGATTAGTTAGTATTCTCAGTTATTCATCATAGTTGGGTTCGATTAGTCAAATTTGGGAGTATTGTGTATTGTGCACACAACTTGTTTGTGATATTGTCAAAGAAAAGTTTTTAATTGAATTAACAACTATAGCTCTTAAGACACCATTAAAGAGACAAAGAGGCAAAGGATCAGGGTCTACACCACCTGCTCGGGCCTGTGACTGACGAAAATTTATGAGTGTCAATGTCGACGATAAGTACGAATATTTAGTGCCCAAGGCACTAACTCCAGAGCGGGGCTTGGCACCATACAATGTAGATGGGAAAATGAAGAGGCAGATATATGAGAAAGGTTGGGATAGGTTTACTGACGAGCCAGAGCCAGAGCCAGCTATAGTCAATGTAGTGAAGGATTTTTATGCAAATACGGAGGATAGGGCCCCACTCATTGAATTCGCGAGGGGTAAACATGTGCCTTTCAGTCATGAAGCTATCAACAATTTTTACAGCATGTGAACTCCTGCAGTATGCCATTATGCGCAGTTGCGTGACAGTGGTCCGGATTACGATCAGATTCTAACAAAAATAACTAAGCCTGGCACTACATGGGTCAAGGAACGAAAAGGTGGCACAATCTTCCTCAGTAAGGACTTGAGCTGTTATGGAAAAATAACAGCTCAAGTAGAAGGTGCTTCTGATGTATGCAATTGTGCAAGACTTCTACATCGACGTGGGTGCCACTATCAACTTCTCGATACGAAGATGCCTGCGAGGGCCATTTTTCGGTGGCGTACCACACCCATCACTCATCTGTGGGTTGTACATGTAGGCTGGCGTTAGATGGTCCAGTGATAAACCTACCCAGCAGCCACTCCACCTTCTGGACTCCCGGATGATTGCACGCTACACGGTTTAGCCTAGGGGGAGTCACACCCAAGAAGTGTCAGTTTATATTCCCATCAGCTTTGGAGGAAGAGGAAGAGGCTGAAGATACATCCGAAGATGATGAGTTTCAAGCCGATACGATGATTAAAGAGCAGGAGGCTACAGAGAGTTAAAAGACGGGCAGATTTATGTTCAGCAACCAATTTTGCAGTCTCCAGTACCTGGTGGACAAAAGGGACAAAGAAGCAAATCGACAAATGATCATAAGACTAGCGGTCAGGCAGGACCACATGTTCAATGCCATGAACATGTCCTTTGCCTCACTAAATACGACCTTACAAACTTTGAATCCAGCTGCCACCGATTTGTTTCCTTACCAGCAGGCAGAGCCCATGCCACAATTTCCACCTTCTAATTCCGGATAGGGATTTGATAGTTAATATAGTTATTATAATTGTATCTATGATTATGTGTTTGTGTAGTATAAGATTAATGATCAAAAGTTGATCAGATAAGGTATAACCTTAGTAAACCTTAATGTTAGATTAACAACCCTAATCTGCAGTTAGAAACCTTATTTATATTTTTGGAAACCCTAATTTTTGGATTGAGAACCCCAAACCCTAATTAGTAAACCCTACGGGTTAAGATAAAAGGGAAACATGTCAAATAACTAAACTACCGTTAAAATTATTTGGGAAATTACCAAAATACCCTTTTTGATGCGAAATTACTAAAATACCCTTTATTTAATTTGTAAGTTAAAAGATTTACTAAATCTTATGACTCACCACTTAAGATATTACCATGTGATAAAATCCAACTTGAATCAGTAAATTCATGCCACCTAATTTCATTAACAACCACAAGATCAAATTGTCTGAGATTAAAGAAAGAGAAATATCAAACAAATTAAGCCCCAGTTGTGTTCATACACTTCACCAAGTCTCTCTCTCTCAAAGCCACTAAACTTAGTTAGATATTCAGTCCCTAGATAAGTCAAGAACACCTCAAGATCAGATTAAGAAGTGAAGATCAAAGGATATTCAAAGAGAGGTATAAATCCTAACCGAGCTAGATGTTGTATACTTAGACAAATTGTGTGTTTTATGTTTATTTATGTGTTATAGGATGTTATATAGTGATCTATGATGATATGTCATAGATCAATGACATTTAAGTTCATAAAAATTACGTTTTTAAAAACTGTCAAGAACCCTAAAATATGGCTTGACAGTCAAATGTCAGAGGCCATAGATCTAAATCTGTTAATTGTTAGCCATGATAAGTGTTTCAATGTTGTAGTATGCTATGAGGAGAGTAAGCTGGAAGTGGAATTGTGTTCATATCATGTATAGATTCTAAGTTATTAATGGTCAAACATGGTTGACCAGTCATGAAATTGAATTTTCTGGGGAACCCAGAAAATCCTAAGCAGTGTCTGACAGCCTTTTGTTGGGCTTAGACCTTGCATTTGTTATGTGTTTAGATTGTGTTAGTGTATCATTGTTATACTCTGGTATATGGACTATATAAACATAACATCAAAATACCGAAAACAAACAACAGGATCCAAGTTATTAGCAGTCAAAGTAGGTTGACCAAGCACATAATGGGTTTTTTGGAATTTCCAGAAAACTAATGAACAAGTTTCCTGACAGGGTTTGACCAACCCAGATCTGACTTATGTAATATAGTTAAGCTACCTAAGTGTAGTACTTTTATTCTTTGACATGTTATCTATAAGAGTGTGTCACTCTAACACCCAAAATATTACATAGAAACCAAGTTATTGAAGCTTTAAAGTAGCTACCTAAGACTGTTTAGGTTTCTGCGTATTCCAGAAAAACTCAGATCAGTCCTGACAACTACTTTGGATGCTTATATCTTCATGTTATGTACTAGTTAGACCACGAAATTTGTTTGTTCTTGTAGTCTTACACTAGTACAACACCATGAATACACTTTCAAGCCGAGAAACTTAACCAGTTAGGAATTAACCATGGTCAAAGTAGCCCTCAAGGCATTGACCATGATTGTTCTTCAGTGACGAAGAACACCATCCGCGACAGTTTTCGTCGCTAAAGCCTATAGCGACAGTTTTAATAAAATTAATTAATTAATTTCAAATAAATCGATAAAAATAGAAAATAAATAATAAAAATTCAAAAATGAGTTTTAAAAATTATTTCAAGTTATAAAAATTAACTTTTGATAATTTGACATAATTTTCATTAATATTTTAATTTATTTAAATATTAATGATAATAAATTTATTTAATAATTATATTAAATAAATTATTTTGAAATGATTTTAATATTTTTAAAATCATTTTAAATAATAATAAACTATTAAAAAAATATTTTAAGTTATAAAGGATGACTTTTAATATTTTAAGATAAATGTCATTAATAACTTATTATTAATGATAAAAAAGTTATTTAATAATTGTATTAAATAAATGGTTTATAAATGATTTTCATGATTCAAAAATAATTTAAAAATGATATAAATGATTTAAAAATATTTTAAGTTATAATTAATGACTTTTAATATTTTTATAAAAAAATACATTAATATTTAAATATTAATGGTAATTATTTAAAAATAATTTTAAATATTTTAAAAATCATTTAAGGATAATATTAGAGTTTTAAAAATATTTTTAGTTACTATAAATAACTTTTAATATTTTGACAGGTATTTTATTAATATTTTAAATTACTTAAATATTAATGAAAATGAAATTATTCTATATTTAAATCATTTAAAAATGATATCAGTGTTTGAAAAATTATTATAAAATATAATAATTATTTAAAAATTATTATAAGCTTCCGAAAAATATTATAAAGGATAATTAAATTATCTATAAAAATATTGAAGCTGTGGAAATAGAGTTTTATTGAAAATAAACTCGTTAATTGTCTGATTAGGTAATAGAGACACTGTATTGATGCCGAAGTCCAACCAGACTGAACTAGTTTGACCTGATAAGTGTTTTTATAGGTTCTAAACACTGTTGTGACTACATGATTATGTGTTTAAGTTATACAATGACTTTAAATAGCATTCTTATGTTATGTGATGTGTTATGCTAATTGTGAAACCATTATTATTGATCATAGGTCTTTCAAACAAAGCTAAATTAGATTGTGTAGTAGGAGTCAGTGACCAAGGCAAGTTTTCTAACTCAAACTTGAGTTATTATTTTTTTAAGCATGTTAAGTGGATAATTATTGATGATTACTGCGCATCTAAGATTGTTATTGAATGTTCGTATGTATTACAATTTCTTCAACTCAAATTCTAATTATTATTTTACAAGCATTTTTAGTGGGTAATTATTGCTGATTATACCACATCTAAGATTATTATTGATCATTCGCAATTAGTGCAAGTTTATTAACTCATATTGAGTTTTAAAATTTCAAAAGCATGACTGGTGAATAACTATTGTTGGTTATTCACATTTATAAATATTATTGATTTCAAATATTGCAATTGAATTCTGTATATTATTGAACAGTTTATGACTTATATCCCACCTAATTGTTTTGGTGAGACTAATATTTGTTGAAACTTAATACGTTCTAGTATTTGAACTAAGTTGTTATTGAAAGGTCAATACCAATTATTTTGGCTAAATCAATATAGATATTATATGTTGAAATCACTAGCATTTTTTTTAATCGAAACCATATTGTTGTGGTGCAAACTCTTGATGTAAGACTGAGAAGAACAACCCTTATATAAAGGGGACTTTAGGGTCGAACATCTGGCTGTTGTGCTATTTTTGAGTATTATGCATAATATCGGGTACAAGGGGTTGGCCGCTCCAAGTACTTGCAGAGAGTTAAAGTTTAGTTTTTATAACTAACTTATAATTCTGAGGTAATTCAGTATTGAACGCCTGATAATTCCTCTATTAGTTCATGATCAGATTGTGATCACTCGACATAAAATCTGGGAATATCCCAGTTTATTATTGCAGTATTATTATCTCTTATTAATCAATTGAATATTATTGAAACCTCGAAAGAGTTTTACTCTTTCATCATTGAATTGTTGTTTAGCATGAAATTCGATAAAGTCTTGTTATTGATAAATGATTTATTCTGTGACGCCCCCAAATCCAGGTATCTTCCAACCTGACATATGGTGCTACACGGTGCTACAGTTCACACATACATTCAATTTAAAATTCTCAAAAGAACGAATATGTTATATATATATATATATATATATATATTCGTAAACCAATATTACCATTCCCCAGGTTCTTTATAACCATTACATTTGTTCTTGTCATAATATCAAATATTATCCTTACAAACCTATACTATTACATAGGAAATCTAGAAGTTCGCTTTAGCCTTCCCTTTATCTTTGCCGAATCCTTCGATCTGTTTGGTTTTAGCTATATTCATATCGAATCATATATCTTTGATAACTAAAACATAGGAATCATATATCTTTGATAACTAAACAATAGTTACGAAGTACTATCGATAATTCAAAATAGCACTTCTTTCCCTTCAAAACGCTTTACAATGACAATATTCAGTAAAACATCAATCATGGTCCAAGACCATGAGCATTTCATAATTTCTTTAAAAAGGATAACTTGGCACTAAGTCCGTAAGTCTGACATATCTTACGAGCACTTCTAGGTGATCAGCTTATAGTACTCTATGTTGATCAACACTACATTCATTAAACGTATGTACGTTTAAGTTTTGGCAACCTCGCGTGCCCATCGAATAATCGATGTAAAATACATTTGTTTATTCATACTCAGGCTTATATTGAATTCTTACCAAATAATTGGCGTAGGATATTGTTATCAATTTTATATTAAAAGACTTGTAAATAAATCAATCAACTTTTCAGAATTAGTCTAGCCAAGTTAAAACTGGCATCGACCCTTTCTTTAAAACCATTCATGCATCTCATAACATGAATCACTGAAAACCTGGCTAACACGAAGGTTAGACAAGCGATAAGAAAAACTTACCTTCAGCGTCTGCTATAGTAAAATTACTTTCCCTTTGAGTCTTTACAATCTCTACAACACATAACCACATAACATACCACACTATGTCGTGAATGGACATACATGGTTCCTAATGAATCTTACTCTTCTTCTCAATCTAATCGTGTATTAGATTTGTTATTTATTAGTTCCGGTTTGCCATCGTTCTTTTATATCGTTCTTACCAACTTCTTTCTCTTCTATAACTTAACTGAAATTATTTCATTAATGCAACTCGTGTTGAGTTAATCATCCTTCCTCACGGCTTACTAACGTTCTCACGTTATTAATCGAAACTCGATCTTCATTGGTGAAGTATATTTATTGCATACCGTTCATGTTTACATTCATTTGACTTACCTCCAACCTTTAGCATTATACTTAAGGTTTATAACATCCTTAATGATGTTACATCAAGTTGATTAAGGATTTAATTCACTCTTCATTCAATTCTCCTTTGGTTTACATTCAAAATCTTTCTTTTCTATCTACTTTCTAGTGCTTGCTCTACAACGATAACTTCCCTTCTCTATGCCACGTTGTGGCGCAAGTCACCAATGGTTGAAACCCGGCCTCGGTGCTACGGCGCCATTCTTAGTTTATTCAGTCGCGCTGCGACGCGAGACTTCAGTAGCTCACAACATTCTTGGCACTACGGCATAACTTATAAGGCTTTGTCTAGTGCTGCGGCACCAGACTTCAGTCCCAGAAATATTTGACAGTAAACTTTTTATGTGAGATTCCCGGGCTCATAACTTCTTCGTTATAAGTCCGAATTGGCTCTTTCAAAAGTCGTTAGTTCACAAATTACATGTTCTATGTATTCATGCAAGAATTTTACAATTTTGAATCAATTAACTCAAAATTCACCTTTTAGTTCATTTTAACGAAAACGAAAAATATTCGTGAACATTCAACGCTCGTTTCTTTGTTCTAAGTCAGAATTCGGTCATTTTTGAGTCTGCAACTCTAGAATGCCAAATGAGACTATTCTCCATCGAAAAACAATGTTTCCTAGCTCGATATCAAAATTTGACTTTCATTCTGAGAATTTCACGAATTCGACGATTATCGTCTAATCGTGTGAATTCCGGCATAACTTCGTTACTTATGATATGTTCATTGTTCTAAATGGATTCTATCCATCATACTAACATCTTAACATACATATATCATTAACTTATATTCATGATAAGTTATTACTTGTTCTTCATGAGTTTATAACTTATAAAAGTATAAACTACTTATGATTCCATTTCTCATGACTTATCATGGTCTTAATCTTTTAATCATCATCCTTGCATCTCCTTATCGTACCAATTTCATTAATGTAAACATGTTACAAGGTCTTACAAGTTCTTCTTTAAGTTCAAACTTCATTTATTGCTTATCTTACCACATAACTTATTCACGGCTTAAGTCTTTTGATTAATCATTCCTACTCCTTCTTCGCATACATATTCTACCACTACTCATTTCTCTAACAATGGAAGAGAAAGAGAATCATGGTTTTGGTTCTTACCCTTA
This sequence comes from Panax notoginseng, assembly GCA_016801055.1. Lineage (NCBI taxonomy): Eukaryota > Viridiplantae > Streptophyta > Magnoliopsida > Apiales > Araliaceae > Panax > Panax notoginseng. The sequence continues at coordinate 64,385,387 of CM029015.1, read as the reverse complement.
AAGATCACTTGATTAAGCCTTAATCTTCTTCTTGATTCTTGAACTATGAAATCTAGCTTTTTTAGCTTTTCCTCTCAAGCCAATAAGCACCTTATAAGTTGTAATGTGTTGGCTGAAATGAACAACCAACAAATGAAATCTAAGCTCCCTTTTTATAGGAAATGCTAGGTTAGGGTAGTTTAGTCAATAAACCACTTCCACCTCTTAAATCACATCCTTACTATTCATTACTTCCCAAATAAGTTAACTTGCTCCCTACTTCCTTTGCTTGGCCATTAAGCTTACTTGATCACCACACTTACTTAGTCATTAAGTTTACTTGTTAATCACATAGCTTATCCTTGGCTTGCTCATCACATTTACTTAGCCATCAAGTTTAAGCACTTTACTTAGCCTTTAAGTCTACTTGCTCATCAAATAACTTACTTGGTCATCACACTCTTTTCTTGGTCACCAAGATTAACCATATGATCATGGGTTGCCCCATGGTCACCCTAACCCATTGGACCTTAATTTGGGCTTTAACATTAGTTTACATTAGGCTTAACTCAATCCCAATTAAACTATACACTTCTTGCATAATCCTACAATTACAATTACATATGGCTTAAAGCCTTAGAACGTATTATATACGTATTAATCTCGTATTCTATCTTGTATATTTATTCAACGTATACTATATACCATCATTCATACATACTCGTATAATACCTCGTATCATACTTATATTCATTATCTCGTACAATACCTACGTATTATATGATCATCGCTTTAATTCATTATACATAATTAAATTCCTTCTCGAAAATCATTTTCCCTAATCGTTAGGTTTTTAGTCCGCAGGGAAAAAATTGCATTTGCCATAACTGAAATATTGTTGGATATTCCATCTCACCTCAATATTCTATCATTACGTATTTCTCGAAAGTTCAAAAATAATTCCCAAGCAGAAATTCGTGAATAATGTTTTTCGGACTATTTCTCGGAAAGCTTTTATTTTTGTCTTAGAAATTCAAATACTTTAATTCCTTCACGTAGCCAGAATACTACGACGTTCTGACATATCTATGTCATAGAATGACCTTCATCTTGCTAACACATAATAATAACATATAATATAATTTTATTCATTATTAAATCAAAAAATTTATTTTACAAATTGATCGATTTTTTGGGGCGTTACATATTCATCTATGTCGAAATCCTTTGAAGATTGTTGAAGTCCTATCGAATTTAGACTATAATATTCTTGATTCATACCACTTATTGTGTGCTTTAACTTGTGGAGCAAACTCGTTTCTCAGCCTTACTTAAAAATAACATTTCACCTAATGATGAGGTAGCGGGAGGGGCAGATAAGGACAAGGGTAAGGATAAAATGTAGGAGTAGTTATTATAACTTTACTTATCATGTTTTTATATATAAAACTTTTTGTATATATGATGGTATGTATGTTATGTTACGGTTAGACAACATGGGATATTGTATTAATTATATTAACTAATGGCATGTATGATGATATTCATAAATGGATGGGTAGTTAGATGTTATTTATATGATGGATTGTGAGTACCAGACCCGGGGTTAGGTAACCCGGATTTGGGAGCATCACAGGTTAGTATCAAAGCTTTAGGTTATAAACCTTAAGTGTGGGGGGGGGGAACCTTAGGAATATAATCATAAGCAATATAGAGGAAACTCATTTAGAGTTCTAAGTGAGGGATTGATGAAGTGCATCAATAGTAAGATATGTGGACATATAGTCTTTATAAATTTTGTACTGGTGATGTACTAATCAAGATTGTTTAAAACTGATTGTAGGATGTCAGGAGATGATGAAATGGTTACAGAGATGTTAGCAGCTGTTGCACCAATGCCATTAGCCGAGGTGCCAGCTCAGAGTGAGTTAGTTGAGGAAGTTGTAAGAGACGAACCTATGGTGAATTTGGGAAGCGATCATGACGAGTATCCTAAAATAAAGATGAAGAAGTAGATTCCGAAGAGGCTAAGGTGGATTCAGAAATAAAGGCCAAAGTGGGAGAAAAAGGTAGAGTGGGAATCAAAAATAGTCAAGTATCTGCGGAAGTTCAAGAACTACGGAATAAGGTATTTCTTTTGGAAGAATTGTGGAAGGCGGAGAGGGCATTGCGCGAGATGACAGAAGAAAGGAATGATCTGAAGGCACAAGTGGATAGAATGAGGACTGAAGGTGGTGGATCATCTGAAGATATAATCAAGAAGAAGAAGGGTAATAATAAATGGAAAAGGAATAATGACAGTGATAGTAATTTGGGGAATTCAAATTCAAAGAAGAAGCAAGCATGTGGCAAATGTGGAAAGAAACATTTGGGAGAATGTATGATGGGGAAAATGTGTTATTCAGTTGTGGATAGAAAGGACATATTTCGCCAAATTGTCCTAAGCCAAATAAAAGAAGATGTTTCTTATGTGGTGGAATGGGTCACACGTTTAACAAGTGTCCTAAAAAGAAGACATGTGAAGGAAGTGAACTATAGACAGATTAAGCATGAGCAGTAGTACCTTTTGGTAGTGATATGATATAATAAATATTACAATATCGTAAGCGATGAGTAGGCATATGTCAATATATATATGTATGAATGTAATCCTTATTTTTGGTATGAATAATAAGATAAATTTTGTGAATCTCAACTTTTTGTGTAAAGTTGTAGTAGTTAATCCTGATTTTTGTCAAAAAAGGGATAGTAACTGATTATACCAGTATGTGTTATGTACTAAAAAGTACTATGTACTATTTGAATAAATATGCAATTATATGATTATATGATTTATTAAGTAAATAAATTTGGAGGGTTAAGATAGTACTTTGACTATCTAATAGGTTGTTAATTTAACAAACTAAACTAGTTAATTCAGCAAGTTGAATTTGTTAATCCGGCAAGCTGAATTGTTCTGACCTTAAAATTTTCTGTTAAATTCTTATTATACTAATATTAAGATGTAGTGTAGAGATAAAGGATTAATATAAGTTTTTATTTAAACAGATAATGCCGCCAAGGAAGGGAAATATGAAGAACAATATGGAAGTACAGTTTTTGAATCTAAAGCAGAATAATATAACATTGTCAGAATATTTCGTCAAGTTCAACGAGTTAGCTAAATTCGCTCCACGTCGAGTGGACAACAAGGAACTCAAAGCGCAACATTTTAAGAATGGATTAAAACCATTGGTACTCAGTAAGAGAGATGTGCTGCAAATTGATTCATTTTTGACTTTGTTGGAGAAAGCGATTATCGCCGAGGGAGAAATTGAAGTCGTAAAGAACCGTTAGAAATCCTAATCGAAAGTCGGGAAACCCTAATTTCATTTTCGGGAATCCTAAACCCTAAATTAAGAAACCCTAATCCTAAATGGTAAGCCTAATGTGTGTATTAAACTTAAATATGATTAGAAAACCCTAATTATATTTTTGTTATATTAATTTCTATTTTACAAAACCTAATTGTAATTTAGAAAATTTACTTTTCTAATTAAAAGCCTATTTCGTGGGTTATAAACCCTAATGATCATTTTGACCCTAATTGCTAATTTAAGCAATTTTAATTAGGAATATAAATCCTAATTAATAAGATTGAATTTTATGATTAGAAAATATTAATATAATTATCGAATCCTAATTGTAATTTGGAATTATTACTTTTCTATTTTGGAAACCGAAATTCGAAAATATTGGAAATTAAATTGAAAACCTTAAGGGTTCAAACCTTAAACCCTAATCCAAACCCTAAATCCTAAGGATTTATACAAATATCAAGAATGCCATTAATTGTATTTTAGAAATGACAAAAATGCCCTTTTGTTTATTTTAGAGAGCTAACTTGTAAAAATTGGTTTAACTTTAGTTGGTCACCAACTATTTTGACATTTGTGACTTAAATCTCAGCCATTTAATAACCAATTGACAGCTATAACATATCATACATTGCATCTACAGAGTATATAAGAGAATTAGAGAGAGAAAGTTCATAAAAGCTAACTATTTTGCAACTTTGCTCTCACCAACTCTCTCTCTCACCAAAGCTCTGAAATTCTAAGTTAGATCAGTCCTAATTTCAGCCCCTTGATCAATCAATAACATATTGGAGAGTTTAGATCAAGAATTGAAAGCTAAATGTATAAATCAAATTTTAAATTTTGATCTTTGTTGCTTAGAAAATTTTTGTGTTTTATTGTTTAATATGATGTTATAATATGTTTTTAGTTGTTATATGTTGATCCATGATGGATCCATAGCATCAAAATGGATAAAAACCATGTTTTTCAAAATCTGTTCTTGAGTCAAAAAGTCGCCTGACAAGCTAATGTCAGACGTTCTAGATCTTTGTGTGTTTATGATTTTTGATGTTTTATTGTTTGGATCTATAGTTTGGTATGTTGTCTTTCATCTGAAAGTGGTTGTATAGTCATTAGAGGTCTAGATTTCATTTTATTCACGGTCAAAACCCGTTGACCGGGCATGACCATGAACTTTCTGGGTAACCCAGAAAGTGTAAGATCAGCGTTTGACATCTTTTTGAACAGCTCAGATCTGACATTGTTGATTTTTTTTAGGGTGGTTTTGTATCGAACGTGTAGCCTGATATTTGTACTATACATGTATGGCTTCATATCGTGTATATAATCAGTAGATTGATCGGGGTAAGTGGTCAAACTAGGCCATAAGGCCATGACTTGAATTTCTGGAAATTCCAGAAAAGCATATGAACACTTTTTCTGACAAACTTTGACCGTGTGATTCATGGTAGATCTGTTGTTTTTAGACTGCGATCTTGACATTTAGGTGTTCCTTGCCAAGTATACTACATGTATAAATACTAAAACCACCAAAACAATGATCAGACCCTAGACTAATTTGTATTAGAAAGTGACCAGTCGAGGTTCTAGGTTTCTGGGAAAACCCAGAAACCGTCTGACAAGAAATTTGAGACGCTAGATCGTTTTGTTGTTTTGTTGTACGATCATGATGTTGGTTGGATATTGTAGAGTTACAGTTTAACTACATAATCGATGCTTAACATTGCTTAGAACTAGTACAGATTGGAAATTACATACGGTCAAACCATGCACGTTGAACACTGACTTTGTCAGTGTTCTTGAGCCAAGAACACCAAAGGCATCAGACAAGTGTCGCTAAAGGCTATTAGCTACGGTTTTATTTATTTTATTTTCAGAATTTTCGGTAATTAATTAAAAATAGAAAATAAATTATAAAAATTACCAAAAATAGTTTTAAAAATTATTTTAAATTATGAAAAATAATTTTTGACCAATTGGAATATTTTTCTTTAATATTTATAATTATTTAAATATTAGAGGTATTTAATTTATTTACTTAGTGTGTTAAATAAATTAGAGAAAAATGATTTAATATTATAAAAAATCATTTTAAATAAGAATAATATATTTAAAAATATTTTGAGTTATAAAATGTAACTTTAAATATTTTTTGAGAATTTTCATTAATAATTTAATATTAATGATATTAGATTTATTTAATTATTAAATTATATAAAGAAGATAAAAATGATTTTAATGATTTAAAAATCATTTTAAATAAGAATAAAGTGTTAGAAAATATTTTGAATTATAAAATATATATTTCAATATTTTTGGAGAATTCTCATTAATATATTAATATTAATGATGTTAGATTTATTTAATTATTATATTAAATAAATGAATTAAAAATAATATTATTTATTTAAAAATCATTTAACAATGAGAAAAATATTTTTAAAATATTTTAAGTTATAATTAATGACTGTCAATATTTGGATAATAATTAAATATTAATGGTGATGATTTAAAAATGATTTTAATTACTTTAAAAATCATTTAAGTAAAATATTGATGATTTAAAAATATTTTAAGTTATTAATAATAACTTTAATATTTTGATAAGTATGTTATTAATATTTTAATATTAATAATGATAAGATTATTTGATAAATAAATTATTTAGAAATGATTTAAGTGTTTGAAAAATTATTATAAATTATAATAATTGTTTATAAATTATTAAAAGCTTCCGAAAAATATTATAAACGATATTTGACTTATCTAAAATAATATTGAAGCTTAGAGATCAAGTTTAGTTGACAATAAATGTGTTAATTATCGAATAAGGTGACCAGAACACCGAAAATGGATCGAAGTCCAACCAGACCGAACTAGTTAGACTTGTTAAGTGTTTATATAGGTTAAAAACATTAATGTGATTATGTGGTAATGTGCCTAGGAGAAGTTTGACTGTAGATTACAGTATTGCGTGTTATAAAATATTGTGCTAATTGTGATACCGATATTATTGGTTATAGGTCTTACGAACGCAGTTAAACATATTGTGTAGCTGTAATCAACGCGGAAGACAAGTTTCCTAACTCAACCTTGAGTTATATTCATTCAATTATTATGGTTAATTATTGCTAATTATACCATGTCCAGAGAAGTTATTGTTGATTATTCGCAGTTAGTGCATGATTAATAATTCAAATTGAATTACTAATTCAAAAAATATATATTCGTAGAATTACTATTGTTGGATATTTATATCTGTAGAAACTAATATTGACAATACAGATAATTTCTGTTTATTGTCAAATTATATTGAGAAATATTTTAGCTAATTATTCTGGCTAGACGAACATTTATTAGAACTTGATAAATACGAGAAGAGAAATCAATTGTTATTGATAGATCGATGCCAATTGTTTCGGCTAGATCAATAAGTAGATAGAATTTGAAATCACAGTATTTCGTTGTTAAATCAAAAAATCTTGATTCTGAGACTGAGAAGAACAACCTTTTATATAAAGGGAACATTTTGGGTCGTATATTCGACCATTGCGCGCTGTTAAGTATTATGCATAATATAGGTTATAATAAAGCTGATCACTTGTTATACTTGCAGAGGGGTATGATTTAATCTTTATGGTTATCTGATACGCCTGCGTATGTATCAAAGTAAATCTTTGATAGGTACCCGAGAAAACAAGTTCAAAGATCTGGTGAGATCACTCAGCATAAATCTGGAAATTATTCCACTTTGTTACTGCGTAGAATTGATTCTTGTTTATTCAATAGAATATCGTAGAAACTTTGAAAGCGTTGTACTCTTTCATTATCATATTATTGTATTGCCTAGAGTATGAGAAATCTTGTTATTGATTAACGAATTGTTCAGCTATTTCAAAGTTCCCCGAACGTTGGTATCATTCTATTAAAATAGATAGTCTATTATTTTGATACTTATACATTCATGGTATATCTTAACTTGTGCGGCAAATTTGTTACTCACCCTTGCTAAATAAAACTTTTCAGCTAGAGACAAAGTTGCAGAAGATGCTGTGAAGAACAAAGGCAAAGACATAGTGATTAATTAGTTATGAATAACATTATTATTATGTTGTATTTGTGAACCCCTTTTGTATAACTAAAGGGTGTGTTTGTAATATTAAGGTTAGAGAACCCGGGGTAATGTATTAACTATATCAGTTAATGAAGTGTATGTTCCTATTTATAAATAAATGGATAGTTAAATGTTATTTATATTGTGGATCGTGAACACCAAACTCGGGGGTCAGGTAACCCGAATTTGGGGGGTGTCACAGGTTGGTATCAGAGCTGTAGTGACCAAGGTGTCACCAGTTAGTAGAAGAACTATAGGTTATAAACCTTAAGTGGGGTGGGAAAAAACCCTAGGAATATAACCATAAGTGAAATAGAGAAAACTCATTTAGAGTTCTAAGTGAGGGATTGCCGAAATATATCGATAGAGAGATATGTGGACACATAGTGTGAAAAGTTCGTAAAGGAGAAGTATTAATCAAGTCATTTAGACTGATTGTTGGATGTCTGGAGAAGGTGAAATGAGTACGGAGATGCTAGCGGCTGTTGCATTAGTGCCAGTAGCCGAGGTACCAGCGCAAAGCGAGTTAGTTGAAGAGGTGGGAAAAGATGAACCTATGGTAAATTTGGGGAGTGATCATGATGATTATCCCGAGATGTATCGGAGTGGTGATGAGAAGGCGGAGTTCGAAGAAGCTAAGATGGAGAACGAGAAAAAGATCAAAGTTAGAGAACAATATTAAGTATCTGCAGAAGTTCAAGAACTCCTGAGAAAAGTATTTCTCTTGGAGGAGTTGTGGAAGACGGAGCAAGCGTTACGCGAAATGATTGAAAAACGAAACGAGCTAAAGGCGCATGTGGAAAGTATGAAGACCAAAGGTGATGGATTGTCTGAAGGAACCAGCAAGAAGGGCAAGAAAAAAAAAGAGAAAGAGGGACAACGACATCGATGATTCTAAAAATTCAAACCCGAAGAAGAAGCAAGTCTACAACAAGTGTGGAAAGACTCACGTGGGAGAATGTTTGATGAAGAAGAACGTGTGCTTCAATTTTAATCAGGAAGGAAATATTTTCCTATATTCTCCTAAGCCGAATGCAATAAGTGACCCAGTAAGAAGAAGACTAGTGAAGGGAGTGGACGGTAGATAGCTTAAGTTTAAGCGATAGTATCTTTTGATAGTGTATCGAAAAAGATATGTGAGCATATATAAATATATATGTATGAATGAAATCTTTATTTTCTATATGAATATAAGATTTAAAATAATTTTTGAGTTCTTAAAACTCATACTTATGGTAAGTTCATGACTCATAATTATATGAAATGTTTTGAATCCCTTAGCGAATGGACGCCAAAGGTCTGAATAGGATAAGTTCATACACTCATATAAATGTGGAAAGTTCTTGAACCCCTAGGTGTAGTAAGTTTGATGAACTGGGAATAGTTATGTGTGAATGGAGAATTAAAACTTTTTGTATAAAGTTGGAGAATTACAACTTTTGTTTAAAGTTGTGTTGTTAATCCTGATATTATTTAAAAAGGAATAGTGCTTTGTGTTAAGAGCTAAATGTAATGTGTGCTATGTGAATAAATATGCGATTATATGAGAATTTTTTTTAACTTCTTATTGTGTTATTAATAAGAATCTGTGTAAAGAAGGAGAATTAATGTCAGATTTTTATCAAATAATGCCGCCAAGGAAGGGAAACCTAAAGAGAAATATGGAAGAGCAATTTTTGAATCTGAAGCAGGAAGATATGACGGTGACAGAATATTTTGTCAAGTTTAACGAGTTAGCAAAATTTGCTCCATATCTAGTGGACACTGAGGAGCTTAAAGCACGATGTTTTAGGAAAGGATTGAAATCGTTGGTACTCGAGAAGTTTGATGTGCTGCAAATTAGTTCATTTTCAACGTCATTAGAAAAAGCCATTATCGCTGAAGGAGAAATTGAAGCTGTATTGAAGAATGGTCAAGAACAAAGATGGAAGGCTGAAGGAAATATTATGATAGGTGATAATTGAGGTAGTAATATTAAGAAACGTAAGAGGGATGGTGATATTAATTCAGGAAATAATCCAGTAGAGATTAGGAAGAAAGGCGTGCCGTGTGTAGTTTGCGGGAAGCGTCATCACGGAGTTTGTTTGAAGAACAAAGAAGTCTGTTACAACTGTGGTCAAGAAGGACACATGTCACCCCAGTGTCCCATTCTAAAGAAGACACAAGGTTGCTTTGCGTGTTGATCGACCGATCATCTGGTCCAGAATTGTACGAAGAGAAATATAGAGAGGAGAAGTGCCAACAAGGGACCCGGTAGCGGAACCTTGGCGACTCGAGGACCTGCACAGCCAATAAGACCAACAACCTTCACTTTTAGCATGACAGTTCTAAATGCAGCAGCTGCCCATGAAGAGGCGACATGTAACGAGTTCGGTTAGAAATTAAATTACGCGAGAAATACGAGTTAGATATTGTTGTGATTTGTTTTCTTTTATATGATTCAAGTTACATGTTAGAATACGACACAAATTAATATTGTGTTGTTAAAAATAAATTGATGATATAACTTTAAAAGATTGTAGAGAATAAGAAAGCGGTGATTCCGAGGACGGAATCCTTTTAAGGAGGGGTGAATGTGATAACCCGGGATTTCGAATAATCCAAAATTTGTGAATAAATTTTTTTTAATTAGTATTAATATTAATTATTATTTATGTGACAAGTATCGGTGATACGTGTTTCGAGAAGGTCAATTTGTGTATTGACTAATAAAAATAGAGTAGAGTTGTGCTTAATGGAGAATAGAAACCCTAACCCTAAGTCCGGATAGGGATTCGATATAAAATATAATTAAAATAATTATATTATTGATTACGTGTTTGTACTGTGTGGTAGTATTGATCAATGATTGATCGGGTAAGGTTTAATATTTATAAACCCTAAGAAGAGATTAGAAAACCTAATCTCAGGATGAGAAACCCTAATGTACCGTTAGAAATCCTAATTGAAAGCCGGGAAACCCTAATTTCATTTTTTGAGAATCCTAAACCCTAAATTAGGAAACCCTAATCCTAATTGGTAAGCCTAATGTGTGTATTAAACTTAAATATGATTAGAAAACCCTAATTATATTTTTGTTATATTAATTTCTATTTTACAAAACCTAATTGTAATTTAGAAAATTTACTTTTCTAATTAAAAGCCTATTTCGTGGGTTATAAACCCTAATGATCATTTTGACCCTGATTGCTAATTTAAGCAATTTTAATTAGGAATATAAATCCTAATTAGCAAGATTGAATTTTATGATTAGGAAATATTAATATAATTATCGAATCCTAATTGTAATTTGGAATTATTACTTTTCTATTTTGGAAACCGAAATTCGGAAATATTGGAAATTAAAATGAAAACCTTAAGGGTTCAAACCCTAAACCCTAATCCAAACCCTAAACCCTAAGGATTTGTACAAATATCAAGAATGCCATTAATTGTATTTTAGAAATGACAAAAATACCCTTTTGTTTATTTTAGAGAGCTAACTTGTAAAAATTGACTTAACTTTAGTTGGTCACCAACTATTTTGACATTTGTGACTTAAATCTCAGCCATTTTAATACCCAATTGACAGCTATAACATATCATACATTGCATCTACAGAGTATATAAGAGAATTAGAGAGAGAAAGTTCATAAAAGCTAACTATGTTGCAACTTTGCTCTCACCAACTCTCTCTCTCACCAAAGCTCCGAAATTCTAAGTTAGATCAGTCCTAATTTCAGCCCCTTGATCAATCAATAACATATTGGAGAGTTTAGATCAAGAATTGAAAGCTAAATGTATAAATCAAATTTTAAATTTTGATCTTTGTTGCTTAGAAAATTTTTGTGTTTTAGTGTTTAATCTTATGTTATAATATGTTTTTAGTTGTTATATGTTGATCCATGATGGATCCATAGCATCAAAATGGATAAAAACCATGTTTTTCAAAATCTGTTCTTGAGTCAAAAAGTCGCCTGACAAGCTAATGTCAGACGTTCTAGATCTTTGTGTGTTTATGATTTTTGATGTTTTATTGTTTGGATCTATAGTTTGGTATGTTGTCTTTCATCTGAAAGTGGTTGTATAGTCATTAGAGGTCTAGATTTCATTTTATTCACGGTCAAAACCCGTTGACCGGGCATGACCATGAACTTTCTGGGTAACCCAGAAAGTGTAAGATCAGCGTTTGACATCTTTTTGAACAGCTCAGATCTGACATTGTTGATTTTTTTTAGGGTGGTTTTGTATCGAACGTGTAGCCTGATATTTGTACTATACATGTATGGCTTCATATCATGTATATAATCAGTAGATTGATCGGGGTAAGTGGTCAAACTAGGCCATAAGGCCATGACTTGAATTTCTGGAAATTCCAGAAATGCATATGAACACTTTTTCTGACAAACTTTGACCGTGTGATTCATGGTAGATCTGTTGTTTTTAGACTGCGATCTTGACATTTAGGTGTTCCTTGCCAAGTATACTACATGTATAAATACTAAAACCACCAAAACAATGATCAGAACCTAGACTAATTTGTACTAGAAAGTGACCAGTCGAGGTTCTGGGTTTCTGGGAAAACCCAGAAACCGTCTGACAAGAAATTTGAGACGCTAGATCGTTTTGTTGTTTTGTTGTACGATCATGATGTTGGTTGGATATTGTAGAGTTACAGTTTAACTACATAATCGATGCTTAACATTGCTTAGAACTAGTACAGATTGGAAATTACATACGGTCAAACCATGCACGTTGAACACTGACTTTGTCAGTGTTCTTGAGCCAAGAACACCAAAGGCATCAGACAAGTGTCGCTAAAGGCTATTAGCTACGGTTTTATTTATTTTATTTTCAGAATTTCCGGTAATTAATTAAAAATAGAAAATAAATTATAAAAATTACCAAAAATGGTTTTAAAAATTATTTTAAATTATGAAAAATAATTTTTGACCAATTGAAATATTTTTCTTTAATATTTATAATTATTTAAATATTAGAGGTATTTAATTTATTTACTTAGTTTGTTAAATAAATTAGAGAAAAATGATTTAATATTATGAAAAATCATTTTAAATAAGAATAATATATTTAAAAATATTTTCAGTTATAAAATGTAACTTTAAATATTTTTTGAGAATTTTCATTAATAATTTAATATTAATGATATTAGATTTATTTAATTATTAAATTATATAAATAAGATAAAAATGATTTTAATGATTTAAAAATTATTTTAAATAAGAATAAAATGTTAGAAAATATTTTGAATTATAAAATATATATTTCAATATTTTTGGAGAATTCTCATTAATATATTAATATTAATGATGTTAGATTTATTTAATTATTATATTAAATAAATGAATTAAAAATAATATTATTGATTTAAAAATCATTTAAAAATGAGAAAAATATTTTAAAAATATTTTAAGTTATAATTAATGACTGTCAATATTTGGATAATAATTAAATATTAATGGTGATTATTTAAAAATGATTTTAATTACTTTAAAAATCATTTAAGTAGAATATTGATGATTTAAAAATATTTTAAGTTATTAATAATAACTTTAATATTTTGACAAGTATGTTATTAATATTTTAATATTAATAATGATAAGATTATTTGATAAATAAATCATTTAGAAATGATTTAAGTGTTTGAAAAATTATTATAAATTATAATAATTGTTTATAAATTATTAAAAGCTTCCGAAAAATATTATAAACGATATTTGACTTATCTAAAATAATATTGAAGCTTAGAGATCAAGTTTAGTTGACAATAAATGTGTTAATTATCGAATAAGGTGACCAGAACACCGAAAATGGATCGAAGTCCAACCAGACCGAACTAGTTAGACTTGTTAAGTGTTTATATAGGTTAAAAACATTAATGTGATTATGTGGTAATGTGCCTAGGAGAAGTTTGACTGTAGATTACAGTATTGCGTGTTATAAAATATTGTGCTAATTGTGATACTGATATTATTGGTTATAGGTCTTACGAACGCAGTTAAATATATTGTGTAGCTGTAATCAACGCGGAAGACAAGTTTCCTAACTCAACCTTGAGTTATATTCATTCAATTATTATGGTTAATTATTGCTAATTATACCATGTCCAGAGAAGTTATTGTTGATTATTCGCAGTTAGTGCATGATTAATAATTCAAATTGAATTACTAATTCAAAAAATATATATTCGTAGAATTACTATTGTTGGATATTTATATCTGTAGAAACTAATATTGACAATACAGATAATTTCTGTTTATTGTCAAATTATATTGAGAAATATTTTAGCTAATTATTCTGGCTAGACGAACATTTGTTAGAACTTGATAAATACGAGAAGAGAAATCAATTGTTATTGATAGATCGATGCCAATTGTTTCGGCTAGATCAATAAGTAGATAGAATTTGAAATCACAGTATTTCGTTGTTAAATCAAAAAATCTTGATTCTGAGACTGAGAAGAACAACCTTTTATATAAAGGGAACATTTTGGGTCGTATATTCGACCATTGCGCGCTGTTAAGTATTATGCATAATATAGGTTATAATAAAGCTGATCACTTGTTATACTTGCAGAGGGGTATGATTTAATCTTTATGGTTATCTGATACGCCTGCGTATGTATCAAAGTAAATCTTTGATAGGTACCCGAGAAAACAAGTTCAAAGATCTGGTGAGATCACTCAGCATAAATCTGGAAATTATTCCACTTTGTTACTGCGTAGAATTGATTCTTGTTTATTCAATAGAATATCGTAGAAACTTTGAAAGCGTTGTACTCTTTCATTATCATATTATTGTATTGCCTAGAGTATGAGAAATCTTGTTATTGATTAACGAATTGTTCAGCTATTTCAAAGTTCCCCGAACGTTGGTATCATTCTATTAAAATAGATAGTCTATTATTTTGATACTTATACATTCATGGTATATCTTAACTTGTGCGGCAAATTTGTTACTCACCCTTGCTAAATAAAACTTTTCAGCTAGAGACAAAGTTGCAGAAGATGCTGTGAAGAACAAAGGCAAAGACATAGTGATTAATTAGTTATGAATAACATTATTATTATGTTGTATTTGTGAACCCCTTTTGTATAACTAAAGGGTGTGTTTGTAATATTAAGGTTAGAGAACCCGGGGTAATGTATTAACTATATCAGTTAATGAAGTGTATGTTCCTATTTATAAATAAATGGGTAGTTAAATGTTATTTATATTGTGGATCGTGAACACCAAACTCGGGGGTCAGGTAACCCGAATTTGGGGGGTGTCACATTTTCTGTCAACAATTCGAACAAGGACTTCTTCATATGACAAATCTTTCTCGAACTATAAGGGCTCATATTCTATAACATGTTTATAGTCAGGCTTATATGGCCTCAATACTGATACATGGAAAATATTATGAATATGCTCCAACTCCGGAGATAAATCTACCTCGTATGCCACTTCACCAACCCGTCGAAGCACTTTGAAAGGTCCTATAAACCTAGGGCTCAATTTTCCTTTCTTACCAAACTGAATTTTCCCCTTCTAGGGAGATACTGTCAAGAACACATAACTACCAACATCGAATTCCCGATTTCGTCGATGTTGATCAGTATATTTCTTCTGTCTATCTTGTGCAGCTAACAATCTCGCTCGAATCACCTTGATGATTTCGACAGTTTGTTGTACCAACTCTGGACCTAATAGCTGACGTTCACCAACCTCATCCCAACATAACGAAGTTCGACATTTTCTGCCGTATAACGCTTCGTAAGGCGGCATGCCAATACTCATGTGATAACTATTATTATAGGCAAATTTTACCAATGGTAGATGGTCATCCCAATTTCTCTTGAAATCCATGATACATGCTCTGAGCATATCTTCAAGTGTTTGGATGGTTCTCTCGCTTTGTCCGTCAGTTTGAGGATGGTACGCTGTGCTCATTCTCAGCTGTGTTCTCAAACATTCTTGTAATGGCTTCCAGAAATTTGATGTGAAACGTGGATCTCTGTTCGACACAATGGACACAGGTACACCGTGTCTTGAAATAATTTCCTTCACATATAGTTTCGCCAATAGATCTAGGTTGAATCTAATCTTGATTGGTAAAAAGTGATCTGATTTCGTCAATCGATCAACGATCACCCATCGTAACCTTATTGAGTCATTGGAAGACCTACCACAAAATCTATTGTGATATGCTCCCACTTCCATTTTGGTATCTCCAACGGTTGTAACAATCCGCTTGGCCTTTGATGTTTAGCTTTAACTTTCTGACACGTTAATCATTTTGCCACGCATTTAGCCACATCCCTTTTCATATTCGGCCACCAAAAATGATGTCTATGATCCTGGTACAGTTTCGTACTCCCAAGGTGAATCAAAAATCTTGAGTTGTGTGCTTCACTCAGAATCTCCTCTTTAACTTCCGGTACTGGTGGAACCCAAATTCTGCCTTCGGATCGAAGTTACCCTTTCGAATCGATTTTCAATTTGCTTTCCTCCCCTTCAGATATCTTCTATTTTATCTTTTCGCAGTTTTCATCCTGAAGTTGTGCATTTTTCACTTTATCTACCAACGTTGAATCGTTTCCTATCCGGAACAACTTTTCGTCAGATTTTGTCGGATATTTAATTTCCAATTCAGTCTTAGTCATTTTCAATACTAACTTCTCCTGAGCTATTAACATCATTAACTTCTCTCGTCCCTTCCTGCTTAAAGCATCAGCAACAACATTCGCCTTTTCGGGATAATAGAAAATCTCACAGTCATAGTCTTTGATCAGCTCCAACCATCTTCTTTGTCGCATGTTCTCGTCTTTTTGTGTAAAGATATACTTCAGACTTTAATGGTTAGTACATATCTCACACCTCTCTCCATAAAGATAATGTCTCCAAATCTTCAGGAAAAAAACCACCGCCGCCAACTTTAAATCACGAGTCGGATACTCTTTCTCGTAATCTTTTAATTAACGTGATGCATACGCAATAACTTTGTCGTTCTGCATAAGCACACAACCTAGTCCTTTATGCGATGTGTCACTACACACCATAAAATTCTCTGTATCATCAGGCAATGATAACATAGGTGCCGAACTCAACCTCTTCTTCAATTCTTTAAAATATTCCTCACACTTCTCTGTCGAAACAAACTTAACCGCTTTCCTAGTTAAATTCGTCAACGAAGTCGCGATCTTGGAAAAGTCTTAAATAAAATGCCTGTAGTAACCTGCTAATCCTAAGAAACTCCTTATCTCTGACGGTGTCTTCGGCTGATCCCAGTTTACTACAGCTTCAACTTTTGATGGATCTACCAAAATTCCATCCTTATCAATAACGTGCCCGAGAAACTATACACGTTCCAACCAAAATTCATATTTTAAGAACTTAGCATACTATTTCTCTTTTATCAGCGTTTCCAACGTCACTCTTAAATGTTCAACATGTTCCTCCTTGGTTTTGGAATACACCAGGATATCATCAATAAACACCACCACAAATTTATCTATGAATGGTTTAAACACCTTGTTCATCAAATCCATGAACGCTGCAGGTGCATTGGTTAAATCAAATGACATAACCAAAAACTCGTAATGACCATACCGAGTTCTGAATGCCATCTTCGGTACGTCTTCTGGTCTTACCTTCAACTGATGATAACCACTCCTCAAGTCTATCTTTGAGAAATACCTCGCTCACTTCAACTGATTGAATAGGTTATCGATTCTTGGTAACAGATACTTATTTTTAATCGTGAGCTTATTCAATTCTCTATAATCAATGCAGAGCCACCTCGATCCATCTTTCTTCTTAACAAATAACACTGGTGCTCCCCATGGCGATACACTCGGTTGGATATACTTCTTGTCGAGCAATTCTTGCAGTTGCACCATCAACTCTTTCATTTCTACTGGGGCCATTCTGTATGGTGCTTTAGATATCGGACCCGTTCCTAGTTCTAAATCAATTACGAACTCAATTTTTTGATCCGACGGAAGACCCGACAAATCATCTGGAAATACGTCTGCAAAATCTTTTATAATCGGTATTTCTTCTAACTTCTCACTTTTCTTTTGTGTATCAACTATGTAGGCTAAATATCCTACACGTCCTTGTCTCAACAATTTCTTGGCTTGCATCACAGTCAGATAACTTACTTGTTGAGGTGATTTGCTGCCATAAAACACAACCTTTAATGGAGTCATAAGGTTAACACACTTCCTTTGGCAATTAATTACTGTTCCGTAATTGAATAACCAATCCATTCCCATAATAACGTCAAACTCATCCAGTCTAATTGGTATCAAGTCTACCACCATCTCTTGACCCTTTATAACCACTCTACAATTCTTATATATGAATCTAACAGGAATCACTTCCCTATTTGCAATCTCTATGCTTAAGGAAAATTCTAATTCTTCCTGAGGCAAATCTAAATTCTGAGCAAATTCATTGGATATAAATGAACAAGTAGCACCCGAATCAAATAGTACATAAGCATTAATACCAATAATCGGAATGATACCTGACACCACATCCTTAGTTTGAACCGCATCCTGCACGGTCATATTGAAAGTACTTGCGGTAGGTCGACTTGTCTGAGCTGGTCTAGTGATAGTAAATGCACCACCACCGTTGTTATTTCCCTTTCCTCCACTTGCACTCCCCGTTGGCTTTTTAGGACAATCATGAGCCATGTGATCCTTCGAACCGCATGTAAAACATGCTCCTTTCGTTGGGCTAAAACAGTTTGGTACAATGTGTCCCTCCTGACCACAGTTGAAACACAACCTCTTTCCTTTCAAACAAACCTCAGTATGGTTCTTCCCGCACGTCGCATAAGCTTCAAACTTTTTCTTCTGCTGATTTCCATGTTGTCCTCCCGTAGTCGAACTCTCGTTCCACTTCCTCTTTTGATTGTTACTTCCAACATTACTTCCACCAGCCTTATTCTCATTCTCATTTTCCCCTTCTTCTGCTCTTGGTTGTACTTAGTCAAAGCATCGCTTCCACCTTCTTCGATAATTGCCTTTTCCAGTACAGCTGTAAATGTATTTAACTGAAACATTGAAACCTTGCTGTAAAGCCAGGGCTTCAATCCTTGTTCGAACCTTCTCACTTTATGCTCGTCGGTATTGACTTGAAAAGTGGCAAACCTTGCCAACTCGTTAAACTTCGCAGCATATTCAGGCACCATCATTGTTCCTTGCTTCAGCTCCAAAAATTATACTTCCAACTGATTCCGAGAACTCGCTGGAAATTACATTTCAAAAAACTTCTCCTTAAATCTATCCCACGCTATCACTCCTTGTCCCGCACGAACCTTATTTACCTGCCACCAGTAGCTAGCTTCAGACTTCAGCATGAACGTTGCGAACGGAGTCTTCTGATCTTCGTTAACTATAGCAACATCAAACACCTTCTCTATTTCCATGATCCAGGTTTGGTCTTTCACTGGATTCATAGACCCTTGAAACTCTGGAGTCAAAACGCTTTGAATTCCTTGAAAGTCTTAGCTTGAGCTTCCGGTTGATTCGCAAGTGCAACCATCAATAAAGCTACCAACTGCTGAACCGGATTAGAGTTGGCCTCATTGTTAGGTGGTTCTTGATGTGGTTGTCTTCTTCTAGGAGGCATTTTCTATTAGAATATACGCTTATTAGTTCATCACTCAACTTCTTGAGTATTTAAAGTTTAACTTAAGAATTCCAAGATTAAATCTTTAACACATAACATCTCAAATAAACTCTAATATTTTATTTATTCATAACGTTTTTAAAACATGTTAAGGATAACATAACCGCTATTAACATTCAATTTCCTGAAATAGACAAGTTGCAGGATTACATACTCATAATATCCCTTTATTCATCTCAAAATAAGGGATTTAAAACTTTATTTATTCACATAAGTAACCGCAAATCATTATCACTCTTATTTTTCTATCTACGCCTATTAAGACGTCGTAAGGCTTCTCTACGCTCCTCCTCCATGATACGATACGTTGTTCTACGATCCATCACGAACCACGGCGAGTCTTCAAACTGAGGTGGGTAATAATCGACTCGATCTTGGGCCCTATCAATCGCAGAATTAAAAGCATAAGCCATCTCCTTTATCTTGGCTTTCTTCACTTGGACTTTAGCCTCAGAACGATCTGCACGTTGAGTCACCTTTATCCAAGCGTCCTCTGCTCTTGCACGCTTAGTTGATTCCTCCTTGAAATCATCTTTTATCTTCTCCATGTCCGTCTTCATTTTATCGTTCACTGCCAACAGATCTTCATGCTGACACTTGGTATGAACTAAATCCCATTATGCGTTTCCAAGTTTTGAGTTAAGTTCCCAAATCTCTGCATCCTTATGCTCCATCGAAGCGTGATGCACCTCAACCATCTCCTTCAGTTCGTCTACATCATCATGTAACTCTATGTTACGGTTGTACAAAGTATCATACACCTCAGCTGATACGGAGTTTGGTGGAAACTCCACAGGATCCTCCTCATCGTCATCCTCCTCTCTCTCCTCAGGACTATCCTCCTCAGGATCGGTCACAGGCTCATCCTCCTAGATCAACTATTCCCACACTACATGAATATCCCTAGGTTCATCGTCTATAGGTACTTGAGGTATCACCTCCCTAGCTGGACTGGATCCTCCTTCGCTAGACATCCTGACAACAAAATATTTTAATTTTTACTTAACATTATCGATATTTGCGAGCACATAAGTTATTAACACTTAGCACATAATGTCTTTTATTATTTAACTTCAATGGATACCTTAATCCATTTCTTAAACTCGATAAGAGTTAGACACCTCTACATTTTCTGACTTCTGAAAGGCTACTTCCTAAAGTTTTTCCCACCTAAGGTTCATAACCTAAAGCTTTGCTACCAACCTGTGAGACCCCCAAATTCGGGTACTTCATTTCCACCGAATTTGGTGTTCACTATCCAAAACATTACATTTAACTACCTATAATCAAAGGATAAATACATTAAATAACTTAAATAATAATCTCTCCCATTAAAGGGTTACATAATCTCAACACAATCCTAGGTAATCTAACCTTTAATTTATTACATCAGTTTGCGAAAAACATTATAAAAGATAAAACAAGTCTTATAACATCATGCATATAAATAAACTTTAACTAATTCTTCATCACTTGGACATCTTGCCCTTTCCCTTGCTAGTAGATGGCTCATCACCTCTTTCGACTTTAGCTGCATTGTTAATTACAAGAGTGAGAAAATAATTGCTCACTGATATAATGAATAGTAATAACAACATGAGAATGAACAACGAATGCTGAACAATAATGAACTTGTTCTACAAATCAGAAATAGAAAACAAGTTCGAAGTTTAATATTTGAGGATCTTAAGATCACGAACTATGCCCATGGTATTTAGGTATTAATACCTCAACCTTAACAGTCATTTAGACTATATAGACTCTTCTTAACGTACTTAGGGGGATCATCCCTTTATACCATGTGTTGTGTACAAACATCTAAACGTTACTCGTATAAAATCCCCTATGTTAGGGTTGTTCGTCTCAGTTTGAATTTAGAATTTCCGCACTAAAGAAAGTTTAGTTTGGAACTAGCTTATCAGTGTTTCTGGAATTTTAGAGCACTTATTCAATTTCCATCAATAAACGTTTAATACAAGAATGTATAACTGAACAAGGCTATTAAAGTCAAAGATCGAATATTAAGAATATATAACTGAATAAACATAATACACATACAAGGTACTATGTTCAAATGAGTTAGAACAATCTCATTTGAATCGACGTATTAGAACAATATATGGTTTACATAATAATTAGAAAAGTGAAACTTGTTCGATGTAACGAATTAGGTTACAAGAGCTTAATCAATCGTATATAAGAATAGAATCAATAATATTGATCAACAGAATTTAGGAACTTGCATTCATTAATAAAAGAATGAAGTTAGAAAAACTTGCTAAAATGTAAGTAGATAAGTTTTAGAAACTTGCACAATAATGAAAGTAGAGTTAGAGAACTTGCCTTGTATGTAAGCTACACAAATGTAATATAATCTCTAATTACCCTACATACATCATTGAAATCGCAACAACAATTAGATGTATAAACATTAGCTTTAGGGTTTAAACCATTATTTAGGTCATAACCCAACCTAATACCTAACCATGTAGGTTAACATACTTAACGAATCTGAAATTTCATTACGATCCAACACAACTTCATCGTTCATCTATAACTTTGAAAACACCATACTAGGTTTTATTTTATAACTCAATTAACAACCACTCATGTAAGACCCCAACTTTTATAAATAAAGATAAATTTTCTATAAATATCATTTTTGAATATTATGGAGTTAATTTGATATAATGTTATAGTTGTGGGTAATATTTGTAAATTTTGCAAAGTACGCAAGTTGTTATATAATATTCGATTGGTCGGGAAATATTCGTTTTAACAGGGAATATTCGTACAACGGCACAATTATTGGTGGACCCCACAACAGAATTATTGTCGGATTGAGAAAATGACAAAAATATTTTATTATAAATAACGGCGGAAGTTTTACCATTGATACTGTTGAACTACTCGGTAGTAAAAGTACAGTAATATGTGTGGTTGCATAGTAGCACACGGTATTGATTATTAATGATTATGTGAGAAGTCACTCAGTTTGATTCAATTATTGTCAGTTAATAATATGAATTATTTAGCGATAATGAAGTTTTGTTTTATTCGTATTATTAACGTAATAAAACAGAAACATCTTTTTATATAAAATAGAATACTTTATTAAAGTTATTCTATAAATAGAATATATTATATTTTATTTAAAAGATTTTTCTTTAACCGTCAGATTAAAGTACTCAATCTGGACCGTTCATGGATTAGTTACTATGCATTCCATTTTTTTTTATAAATAACAGCTCATTCCTTTATTATTTCTTATGAATTCACTGAACTCTATAGAGAGAAACTATAGAGAGAGAGAAGAAAAATATTCTGCTACTTAACTACTTCCTTATTTCAGTTCTTCTTTAAAACGGTAAGGGGTGTTATTCTTTCTTATACATGAAGAGAACTGTTGTTATTCCATTTCTTATTATTCTGTTGGAAAAACATGTATACGCGGTCTACCTTATACTTGGTGACATACTTCTGTTATTCTGTTGGAACATCCTGTCTGTGTGTTTTACACCGGACCTGTTTCTGTTTTTATTATTATTCTGTTGGAACATCCTGTCTGTGTGTTTTACACCGGACCTGGTTCCGTCTTGTTATTATTCTGTTGGAACATCCTGTCTGTACGTTTACGTCGGACCTGGTTTCATTATTTATTATTCTGCTGGAATATCCTGTCTGTGCGTTTACGCCGGACCTGGTTCCATTATTTATTATTCTGTCGGAATATCCTGTCTGTGCGTTTACGCCGGACCTGGTTCCATTATTTATTATTCTGTTGGAATAACCTGTCTGTGCGATCTATCGCATGCCGAGTGATTTCTTTTATTATTCAATTATTTATTATACTCAGTTGGTTAAGTTTTAACTTCTATACTCCATGAAATTAGTGGAATATCCTTGATAATTGCGGTTCATCCAGTATCTTTTCATGAAAATATTTCTCTAAGCATTCTTGAATTTTACTCCACAAAGCAGTATCATGTTGACAATTTGGACGTTGTTAATTCTTGGATAAATTAATTTTTGAACTTGTTTTATTGAATTCTTATATCATTATCATCATCCTCGTGTTTATAAAATGTTGAAAGTCATCTATGGCATGTAATGCATAGATGGACTTAGTATGATTATAACCAGGGATTATTCGGTGTAATCATGACCGTAATATTATAAATGATGTGGTAAAAGTCTTCATTGGCTGTAGTGCATTGATGGAAAGTTGTTGGCATGATCATGACCATTAATAAATACACGAATATCCTTGGCCGTAGTGCAGGGGTGATTCAATGATGTGGATTATTTTATTAAGCTGAGTCCCAGCGATAACAGTGTTGAAAAACCTTTTAAATCATAGAAGATAGTTTATTTTATTCTCTACTTGACTCTTTTAATGGATTGCTTGTTCCGCTGTAGTTAAACTTGATGTTCGTTATATTTTATCATTTTAACACTATTGAAGGCTAATGATAATTTATTCTGCATTATCTTAGTCATAATATTTCTTACTGGGCTAATTGAGCTCACCCTTTCTTTCACTGTTCTCTTCATGAAATGAAAATATAGCTGGGACGAGTCGGGGAACGGAGTAATGGACCAGATGATAGTATTAGTAGTCCTCACTATTCTATTAAATAGTGTGACAATAATTGTAATGAGGACTCCTTTTGAGTTTGTATAGTCTCTAGTAGACAATAATTGTATTCAAACTCAAAGTTATGTTTTGTCGTATTGTACACGACAGTTGTATTAGTAAGTTGT
Organism: Panax notoginseng; assembly: GCA_016801055.1. NCBI lineage: Eukaryota > Viridiplantae > Streptophyta > Magnoliopsida > Apiales > Araliaceae > Panax > Panax notoginseng. Next base: position 64,361,483 of record CM029015.1, on the reverse strand, counting down.
ATTTGTATTCTGTACCATGTATCTGACGACCCAAGATGGGTGATGTATACCTAATTTTGGGGGCGTCACAACTTAAAAATCTTTTACACTTTGTATTACAACACATGACAATCTGTTCTGGTAGTTTATGTTATGTTCCGACATTATTAACATGCATGCTAAACTAATATAAGTTCGTTACACATGACCTGCAAATAGGCAGAAGTCACTGTCTGGGCTCAAGGTACGACGCAGCTGCGCCATACTTAAGCCTGGGACCGGCGCAACTGCGCCGTTTTTGGCCTTGGCACCGGCGCAGCTGCGCCGGTGCACAAACAGACGCAAAGACGGTTGTGAATAGTAGACGACTTTAGCCCAACAAACACGAATTTCACCATCAAATCAGTAAAATTAACATCTACAATTGGCATAGACTATTACAAACATGTTTGCAAATATTTACAGCCAATTAGAACAATTTAACATCACTTCTAACTATTTTAATTTCTCAAATTTCTCATATTTCATATAAAACTCCATTTTTTGAACTTCTTCACAAAAATCATCATTGACATCTCAATTTTTCACCAAATCTCTTCGTTCAAAGTATGTTATCTTTGTTTCTTAATGAATTAGCATAAACAAGTCTCAATTTGCAGTTAAGCATACGAATTGGCCACTAAATTGTTACTTGCACAAGCCATACGAGAAATACAAACACTTACGTACTTTTCTTCCATTTTAAACTGTAATTAACATATAATTCATGCTTAAACACCTCTCTAATCATTATAAACACATATACTCACAATTGCCAATTATATATATATATATATATATATATATATATATATATATATATATATATATATATATATATCAACAATTCAACAATTTGAATTCACAGAACATGAGGTTTGTATGCCGCAGAACATGAGGTTTGTATGCCGTAAAACCCATATATATATATATATATATATATATATATATATATATATATATAATATCAAGATGTTAAGAAATACCTTTAAATAGCTTATAATCTTTGCTAACCCACTCAATTTACTTTGGAAAAACTTAAGAATTTCTTCACAATTCTCTCAAGCTCTATCAAGTTTCTCTCTATATTTCTCTTAGGCTTAGCAACTAGAAGGCGTAAACCAAACTAATAACCAAGCCAAACTGATAACCTAATAATAATACGTGCAAAATTATAATATCAGTTACATAATGAAAAGACGTCAGCTGAATAAGCCAAAGGCCACAAGGCCATGTTTGGCTAACCACAATTCCCCCAAACTAACTTATTTTTATATTATATAGTTTCATGTGTCACACTCTAGTTATTTAAATAACTTTAGCTTAATTAATTTAAATAACTTATAATGGTAATTAAAATAATTTCTATTATAATTATATTTACGAATAATAAAGAATTATATATCCAATTTAATTAATAAATTAGACACATCACTATATTTAATTTATTTATTACCTTCAAATTAACAATGCATTTTAATTTAATTATCTTCTTAAATGCTAAGCAATTGATTTAATTTAATTATCTCCTTAAATTAAATCCTTCAAATAAAATTATCATTATTCAAATTAACATTAATTAATTTAGTTACCAAATAAATTCAACACAATTCTTCAATTATTTGTTTTCCCCAATAAATAAATTATTTAAAATATTTAACTCAATAAATATTCAAAATTCCAAAATAATGAAAGTTAGCTTCCTATTTATAGATTTTTCAAAGCTAGGGCAATTTGGTCATTTCGCCCCCTTAACGTCCTTACTATTCCACCTCCTTGCTATTCCAACCTCCTTACTATTCACGTAGCTTCCCTTGGAAGCTACGTGCTTCCGCCTTTCGATTTTCGTCCGACAGTTTAAAAAATACGATTCTTGGAATCCAAATATTTTTGGATATTTCATCTTTCCTTTACCGATTAACTTTTACGTATTCTTCGGATTTCTGAAAAACTGAAAAACACTTTTTGACGTTAAGCGTTTTCCTTCACGTTTTTCCCTAACGTAGCTAAACGAATGAAAAGTACATAGCAGTACTTTTCGTCGTTTATATTTCGTCCGATTTCTGCACGTTTTTCGAGAAAAACTTTTATCGACTTACTTAACTCTTCACGATATATTATCGTTAAATCTTTTGCTCGTTCAGTCTAGCTCGCAGCCATAATCCTCCCGACTTATAATCATTCTAGGTTATAGAACGATTAATAAACATATAGCATAGAATAGTATTAATAAAAATTCATTCTATTAATAACTAATTCTTTAAACCTTAATTCTGGACAATCCGGTTTTACTCTGGTTGTCACACTTCCCTCCTTATAAAAATTTCTTCCTCAGAATTTCTTAAAACCAAACCCTTACCCGGGTTCTCACATTCTCCCCTTCTTCACAGAATTTTGTCCTCGAAATTTTAGCTTACTCTTCTTCTCAAATTCTCTTCAAAGAAGTTCTTATATTTCCATCATTACTAACCTCCATAACCTATCAATAATCGTGAAGTAGAAGGAATACCGAGGAATATAAAATTTCCTTTAAAATATTTCATACTTTTGTTGAGGGGTCAAATCGACCATGAACTCTTACTAAGTTAAACATCATTTCGCCGTACACCGTTCTTTATTGGTCAGTCTACAATCACAAAGAAAGTAAACTACCTCTTCCATACGTAGGTGATCAACCTATCGTATAACCCCATTTCGGGGTATGTTCACCTCAGACTTAATACCAAAAATTTTGGATATCACTTAAAACATTCGTCTAGTCAACTCAATTGACATCGACTACTTCTTTAAATTATTTTCACAATACATTAAAACGTTTCATGACGTCATGATATCACACTTTTCACAGTACGTTGTGGACTTCGTCAGTTTATGACTTCGTCATTATACATCATACCATAGCGGGCTGTTGATCCTAAGATCACATCCAACACCAGGTTCAATTGCATTAATAACTCCATCCTGTTACCATCCTTGCATCAAATGCACGGATGATATAAAATTCATTTGGATATTTTTAAATCAACTTCTGTTTAGCAGAAGCAATTAGCATAGACATACAAAGACCAGATCTTTTAAAATCCATTGGTTCCAAAAGTTGAACCAATTCTTTCCTTTTTAAAATGTACACATAAGCACGATTTCAATAAACTTCGAAATCTATCATAGCTCTATGATTTGGAATATCCTATTCTCTATCTTCCTTCATTGTCTTACTGCGACAATACTTAATCTTCTCTAGCACCTTTCAATGCTAAGTCTACTGAAAATAACTCATTTTTTCAGTCTACACATTCCTATACCTTAGTACAGTCCATCAATTTACCACATCTTATGAGTTCAGGAACTTTCCATAATAATATGAGTTTAAGAACTATCCAATCAGACCATAGACGTCCACTCGCTAAGATGTTCAAAAACATACCATATCATTATGAGTCACGAACCTACCATAACTATGAGTTTTAAGAACTCGCACCTACCTTATCGTTCTCTACCTATCAAGTATATACATGAGAAAAGATTCACGTTCTCATCATATACATCTTAATAGCTTGACCAATTCTAATGATTATCACTATAATAAACTGAGTAGTTGTTAAACCAAAGCACAAACCCTTGCCCATAACAAAGGTTCATACAACTCTGCCATCACATGAGTCCTCAATTAAATCGTACAACTTCTAAATTTCTCGTTACTTAATACGAATTTTCTTTAATTCGTATGCTATCCTTTACAACTCAATCTGAGCTCTTCTTCCCCGTACTACTTCGTAGTACCATTCATTTATAGCATTGGCTATAAACCATTCATCGTTTAACAATTCATCTATTACTATGATTTTCTATGATCACGTGGTGATCTTCTTCCTTAATCGTTTACTCAACAATCTTCTTATCATCCTCTCTACGATTATAGTCTTAGGTACGCATACCTAAGACTTATAACCTATTGGCTTTGATACCAATCTGTAACGGCCTGAAATTTGGTCTATCTTCACACCCGGAGACCGTGCATCACGATTCCACTCCTTACCAAGCATACATCATTATATAGTTAAAAATAATAACATATATTCTCAAATCCCAGGTTCTGGAAAACTTATAACTTCTTTCATTACAAATAATCATAATTATATTATTCTTTTCATCTTACACGAGTGAATTTCATCCGCTACCAGGGATACATAACTGTTCATTAAACTAGTCTATAGTTTAATTCTATCATTCTACAGTACAAGTCTTCACTTGATCTTCACGCTCATTCATCTAATGAATGACACTTCGTCTGGATACCAATCAGATTGATCTTTGCAGGATCCTTAAGTTCTTTATAAATCGTTCGCTAAAAATGTTTTTCATTTAAAGCAAGTGTGAGCATTCAATTTCCCAGCAAGTCATAACAGTTAAACAAACAACTTCAAAAGTTTAAATATTCTTTTAAACCTCAATAACCGAATTAAGGTTATGAAGCATCTTGAATAATAGGAATAGTCTCGATTCCTATCATCTTAAAACATCAGTCATATGCACTTTGAAATACTTTCATTATTCTACCTTTTTCATACACATCCTGTCTGGCTAGAATCATTAGCACAGACTTAACAATAACGGTTCATGTATAAACAGAATATACTTGTATTGAACAGCTCAACCACAGAACAGTTCATCTCATTGAAACACCAAAATGGTCAAATTGTGGCTCAGGGCCTCATACATTCTACCACCTTGTACAAATATCACACATTCATAAATAGACAGAACTTCTCAAGTTCAACATCTAAGAAGTTTAAGAAAGTAGCATTCATGTAATATGAATGAAGTTAGGAAACTTACCTTATGCACAGCTATAATTTACGCTGAATTGCTTATTCCAAATCCCTATATAACACATAAGGAAGTAACACGTACACCAATTAGTCATATACTTGACTCACGCATTGGTTTACTTAACTTTACTTCTTAAGGTTCGTGCTCTTGTAATTTTAGCTTACGCGACTAACTTTCATTACCGGTTCACGGCTTTATGACACACGGAGATGTCTTACTCAAAACGTTCATCATCTTTAATGATTTACATTCTTATCTTCTTCTTATAACTTCCCTAGGACTCAGCACACATCGCTTCTCTGCTAGTAGTCCATATGGTACTCTGAGTGGTTTCCCACAAACAACCAACAAACTAGTTCCCGTCTCATTTACACTGCCTATAACAGTGAGTTAGATCAGTTGCCAGTTTTGTATATACCTTCTCTCTCTGTAGGAATTATTTATCTCAGCTCCCATATGTCAACCATCAATGGTTGTGATTGTACCACAACCTAACTTATTTTAACTTACTCGAACCATTAAACTATAACGTTCGTTAAGCCAATTTCTTATTCCTTACGGCTTTCTGACAACTAAATGCCATACCTTAGGATTCATTCTTTATCGTCCAAGTCATACAGTCTCTTGTATACTCGAAACGATCGTTCAATGTCAATACTATGAGGTCATAGTGTTAAACATTTTATATTATCTTATTCATATCTTACAACGTCCGGTTCATTCAACTCGAAAAGTCCTCTAAGTTATAAACATTAACTCAGCTTCTTTATGTTATATGTACTTGTCTTAAATTTAACTTCTTCATTGTTCATAGGTTTAATCATTGGTCTTTATTACCTTACGGTCAAACCATACACGGAGTGTAGGTTTTACCCGTTTAATATTCGTGTACACTCAACCCTCACGTCGATTAAAGTGTTAAACGTTTACCTTTTCTTCTGGCATTCTCTATCCGACTCACTCTCAGACTTTCATTAATCTCATTACCATTCGTTACGGCTTTCCCTGATAAATCATATCTTACTTATTACCTTCATCAACGTCTAAGTCATACAACCATTATACACTTAGAACGTATGTCCGATGTGAATACAATTCACGAGGATCGTTTACGAATCCAACGTTCACGTTGCTCGTCTCTTAATCTCTCATTCAACCTTTGCTCAAGGTTTTAATCGCTTTCAATCGTTATCCATCCCATGAACCCCATGTTCATTATTCTTTCTCAATGTCAAAGTCATACTGTTCCTTGTATGCTAAGACCGATCGTTCATCACAACAACGTTGCGTTCATAGCATCTAAACGCTTTACACTTATCTCTCATTACCACGACATAACATCAAAATGTTATTCATTACCTTCGTCACTCAACGTCTAAGGAATCACAATCATAGCAATCCCTCACGTTTGTTCACTGCGACTACGGTCCCCAGACATCGGTTACGTAACCCGCATTTACATTTGTCTTTTAATCCCGCTAAATCATTCCGTTCAACCTTTACTAAAGGTTTAAATCACTTGTTTAAGTGTTATTTTAGGTGAACTATATGTTCAAACTTTTTTCTTTCACATCCCCTAGAACTTCAACAATAAAAATCTCATTTCTGGACATTGCCCTGCTGCGGTACTGCGGCACCACTTCCCTTCCCTGCACCGGCACTGCGGCACTTGTCCACCAACAACAATTATACTATGATAGTTTGTAATTTGTCCATTAACAACGTTCTTCGTGTTCTTCGCGTGTTCTTCGTGTTCTTCGTTCGTTCTTCACTGTAATCGATATTTTGGATTATAATTTCACTTTTTCTTGGAATTTTATGTTATAGAACACCATTCCATATTTATTTCACCTACTCCTTCATTAGATTCATTCGGATCGCTCAAAATCCTTACGAATCTTATACTTCCTTCAAAATTTATAAACTAAATTTCTAATTCTTATTTCTTCATTTTCTTATGATTTCAACCATATGAAATCATTCCTAACATCATTTACTCCTTATTCTCATTAAGTTATGTTTTAAACATATTAAACTTAAAGAAAATTTAGAAGAGACTAGGATTCGGATTACTGTTCTCCTTTAATCTTCCTCCGTTGGACAAAGCGTGCATTCGGGCAAGCTTTTCCTCTTCCTTTTCCTCCTCTTCTCCCATATGAACTCTCTCTATCTCTCAAAGTGTAGGATTTTCAAAATCCCAAAATAATGAAATTTAGCTTTGTATTTATAGAATTTCCAAAGCTAGGGCAATTTGGTCATTTCGTCGCCCTTAACCTCCTTACTATTCCTACCTCCTTACTATTCATGCAGCTTCCCTTGGAAGCTTCATGCTTTTGTCTTTCAGTTTTCGTCCGATAGTTCAAAAACTGCGATTCTCAGAATCCAAATATTTTTAGATATTTCATCTTTCCTTTACCGATTAACTTTTACGTATTTTTCAGATTTTCGAAAAACTAAAAAACACTTTTTGGCGTTAGCATTTTCCTTCATGTTTTCCCCTAACGTAGCTAAACAAATGAAAAGTACATAGCAATACTTTTTGTCTTTTTTATTTCGTCCAGTTTCTGCACATCTTTTGAGAAAAACTTTTATCGGCTTACTTAACTTTTCACTATATATTATCGTCAAATCTTTTGACGAAAAGTCATTTCGACATACCAAACTCTCGAAAAGGCTTAGATTATTCAAACCCTAACCCTTAGGGTTTTGTCGGGTGAATAGTGCCTATTTCATCTTTTTCCTCGTAAATATTTTTGTTCCCGAATTTTTTTTATTTTCGTCTTGAAAATTCTTACTCGTTCTGTCTAGCTCGCAGCTAGAATCCTCCCGACTTATAATCATTCTAGGTTATAGAACAATTAATATACACATAGCACAGAATAGTATTAATAAAAATTTATTTTATTAATAACTAATTTTTTAAACCTAAATTCTGGACAATCCGGTTTTACTCTGGTTGTCACATTAAGTGGTCTGCAAAACAAAAATTCGTTCGGGTCCGGGGGCTTGTTTAAGCGGAGGGAAGGTGTTAGGCACCCCCCGACTTCTGTGATAACACGGTTACCGCCGCTTTTCATTAAAACTTTTATTTGTGAATGTGTGTGTGTGAATTAGGTCTATGTACAGATATTTGGAAGTAGTGCTATGCCTCGTTTGCACTTATATAAAAAGGGTTTGACTTTTGTATAAAAGTTCAATTTTAACAAGATATAGCAGTGATGTTTTGAAAAACTAGTTTTTCAAACCCTTGTGCTCAATATTAATTTAGGCCTTTGATACTTTCATTTTATTATGTGTTCGACTTAATTGCTTTTATTTTCGAGATGTGAAGCATCTTCGAGAAAATAAGGTATATAGCAGTGCCGAACTCCTTGTGGGCATGATAGCCATCTAAGGAAATTCAGACACCGTAGATAATTTACAAGCTCGATGCAGCTAAAATGTCCATCACGGGAACCGAATCTAGATTCAAGAGCTGAATCTGTGATCATGAACCGGTTAAAGTGAGGAATAGCCAGATTTAGGCAAATCTAACCTGCAGGGTAAATAACAGTTATATATATATATATATATATATATATATATATATATATATATATATATATATATATATATAACCCTCCGGATGTATATCTAGACTCGATCAAATAGAGTTTGATGACAAGATATATAAATATTTATATATATACAAAAGTGAGAAACACTCTGAATATTATATTCGGGCTCAATCGAAGCATAGTTTGATAATATATATATAAGCAATAAAAAACCACGAATTGACGATCCGGGCATACCCATACAGCGCGACTCTCAACGTTAGTAGATATATATATATATATATATATATATATATATATATATATATATATATATATATATATATATATATATATACATAAGTGATAAACAGCTGAAAAATCTGAAATATCTTATAATGGGCTGCTAAGAGGACTTCAGATAGCTTTTAACGCCTGGAAATCGGTTTCCACCGGTTAAATTTAAGTATGTATCAAAACACGAGCTTACAAGTGTTTAGAAATAAGAATCACTCAATTTAGTGCACTATAGAAGTGTTTACAGGCTGAAATTGACAGCGTTTTCTCTTATTTTTTCTATTTTTTTCTCTTTTAAAATGAGCTACCAAAGGCTCGTATTTATAGAATAGATGGCCGCGGGTCTACCTGCGGCTGCCCGGGTTGCCCCGGGCCATGCAGATCCCATCGTCTCGAAGTGCGTGCACTTATGTAACGCTTTATCCGCTTGAACCTTCATAACTTTTAATCAGTGCATCCGATAGAGGCGTGATGTCCCTTTCTGGAATGCTATTATTGAGAGCTACATAATGACATGGGATTAGAGGTTGTATGAAGCCGGGAAGATAGGTTTATGACCAAATCTTCAAGTCTTAAAATTCTATCTGGTGTGCTGTCTTGTGTAGTAGTCACTCGAGATTTGAGCTATGGTTCTTGTGGGACACTTTGTATGAAATGTGGGTTGAAATGATGTTGAGACGATGTAAATGTAGTATCGAGGTGACAAAAAGAAGATTTCGCCCCTTACCGGGGTTATCTCTAGTTCTACGCAGATGTAGAATTCGTTGCTCAGAGTTGTCTTTAAGATTGGGCTATTGTGAAGGTTGAATGTTGTCAGGGTTATCTCTGAGGTGTGCTTGACCTCCCGGGGTTATCTCTGGGGTTGAAACTGAGTGTCTCGGGGTTGTCTGCGGGGTTAAAACTGACTTCTCCAGGGTTATCTTTGGAATTGGAACAGCATCCCTCGGGGTTATCTCTAAGGTTGGAACTGAGTATCCAGTGGTTGCCTCTGGGATTGAAATTGAGTATCTCAGGGTTGTCTCCGATATTGAAAACTGAGTATCCCGGGGTTGCCTCCAGGATTGAGCTGATTTAACTTCCAGGGTTATCTTTGGAAGACGATTTTTCCCTCCTGCAAGGTTAATAACAGGAATGCAAAATTTCAAGTGTCTACATCACCCTTAACTTTAATCTTTTATTAATTTAGTCATTTACTAAATAGAATAATAATTATAAGAAAATTGAATACTTTTATTTCATAAAATTAGGTCTTACACCTTGACCCAATTCATTTTAGGCGTAGCTGCGCCATTACCTGGAAATCAGTTTCTGACACTGAAGCGTAGTTGCGCCCTTGGATAGAATCTGAAAAACTTTTATTTTTATTTAAATAAATAAATGGTTTATTTAATTGATAAAATTTTAAAATAAAGGTGTTTATATTTATCTGAAATATGATTTCAAATTGCTAAAATTAAAAAGTTTAATTTTGATTTGGTTTTTGATTAAAATAAAAGAGTTTATTTTGTTTCAAAACTAAAGTTTAGCAAACTCTTACCTATTAGTTGATATTAATGCATATATGGAATGTATTTATTATTCATAAGATGAATGTTATTTATTGATGTATATGTCGATATATATGATAATAATGGATTGATTATGGACTATAACCAATGTGATTGGATTTTATTTTGGTTCGATGCTTGATTGTATAGGTTTTATTAATTGGGATATGTGTATCTCGTCTTTTCTTATTTTCTTCTTGATGTAAATTCTATCTCTCTCCTATGTACTTTTTCTTGACTGCTGATCAAGGTTTCTATTTAAATGAAATAGTTAATGTAATAGGATTAGTTAGAATTTCTTGAAGAACAGGAGATCGAGAAGAAATGAGCGCTTGAAGACCCGTTTGTAATGGAATCCGGGTTTAAATGTAATAGTTATATGTAAATGTTAATTCTTGCATTCTAGGGATTGACCTTTTTGGTCACTTGATGGCTCTAGTGAACCAAACTAGAATAAAAGTCTACACTCAATACGGGTATAATATAGAATTCTATATATGCATGCTAGTATTATATATATTATATATTATGCAAACATGCTTTGCATGTTTAATAATATGACACGTATTATATATATATATATATATATATATATATATATATATATATATTTATATATATATATATATGTGTGTGTGTGTGTGTGTGTGTGTGCGTGTGCGCGTGTGTGTGTGTGTGTGTGCATGCGGCTAAACAAGATGAGACAAATAATAACAAACCCCTCAAATAAATTTATATTAAGTCCTAAGCGTTCAAAGATATTTGGAATATCGAACGTCGCCTTATAGCATGATAAAATTAATAGAGTATTACATATTTAATATGAGTTTGTCGTGTCACCACAAGGCGAGTATTAATTATTTAAGATGTTAATTTATCACATTTGATGCATATAAAGAAAATTGAACAATATTGTTTTGTTGTGTCACCACAAGGATAATAATTTTCTTTTTTGAATATATGGATGTGTTAGGTTGGACTTAACTTAGATAATTTTGATTTGGATGTGCCACCACTTGATCAAAATAATCCAAGAGGCAAAATATAAGGAGTTACATGAATATGTAATTGACAAGGAGTTGTTTACCTATTTATTTATATATAGTTTGTTATGTCACCACAAGACTATATATATTTAAAATGAGATCCTTATTCTCATTAGCAAAACATTAATTAGATTTTACCGAACTGTATAGATGAGGGTAATATACTTTGAAGAATATAGTGGGAGATACCATTATAAAATAAGACCTAATTTATTTTGGTAAAATAAATTAATTAAATGAATGTTTGCTAAAATGTTGTTTTCACATGCAAAAATTTGAAAATGTCACTCACTAATTTCACTGCGTAGCATACTTGATGCTAACAAACTGACCGGACCGAACTTTACAGACTAGTTAAGGAATCTTTGAATTGTTCTCACTATTGAAAAGATTTTTTATGTCCTAAATTTACCCGTCCCTACAAAAGTTATAGAAATAGCCTCTGAGGAAGAGATTGTTACTTTTAAGAAGTGGCAAGATGATGCATCTGTGGCTCAATGCATCATGCTCGCATCCATGAGTAACGAGCTTCAGCTTTAGCATGAAACCATGGATGCTCTAACTATACTGATGCACCTACATGAGCTGTATCGCAAGAAAAGTAGGACATCTAGATATGAAATATCTAAGGTGCTCTTCCGATCTCGGATGACCGAGGGCACTACTATTGAGACTCATGTCCTAAAGATGATCAATTTGATTGAACATATTGGACGGATGGGGTTAGTCATGGATGGGAAGTTAAGTCAAGATTTAGTCTTGCAGTCACTCCCGGACACCTTCTCACAATTTGTTATGAATTTTCACATGAATAAGTTAGATGTCAGCTTGCCTGAATTACTTAACATGTTAAAAACTGCTCGAGGTCACTTCCCATCCAAGAAGGACCATGTCTTAATAGTGGATGATTCTTCCAATAAAAGGAAGAGGCCCAAGGTATCTTTTGAAAAGAAGATATCCAAGAAGTCTAAAGGTAAGGCAAAAGTGAACAATCAAAAGAAACTTGATCCAGCTAGCAAAGGAATTTGCTTCCATTGCAACAAGCCAGGTCACTGGATGAGGAACTGTAAGGATTATCTTGTGGAGCAAAAGAAGAAGAAGCTTGGAGAAGCTTCGAATCCTAATCAAGGTTTGTTTATGATTGAAATTAATTTTTTTGAAAGTCAATCTTCTACTTGGGTATTGGATACCAGCTCTTGTTCTCACATATGTAATAATATGCAGGGACTAGTCAGAAGTAGAAAGCTAAGCAAGGATGAAGTTATCCTACGAGTGGGAAACAGAGCAAAGGTTGTTGCATTAGCTGTAGGGACTTATTGTTTAGCACTGCCTACGGGCAAGTTCATTAATTTAAATAATTGTATTTTGTTCTGAATATCAGTAGAAACATTATTTCAGTTTCTGTATTGGATATGGATGGTTTTAACATTATAATAAAGAACAACAGTTTTTCAATTTATAATAATAATATTTTATATGGTGTTGAAAATTTGCGAAATAGACTTTACATACTTGACTTGCATGAAAATATACTTCAAATTGAACAAACTAAGAAAAGGAAAAGAGATGATGTTAATTATACCTATATATGGCACTGTAGACTCAGTCATATTAATGAAACAAGATTATCCAAGTTGCTCAAGGATGGGATCTTAGAGCTATCTGATTATGAATCATATCCAACTTATGAATCTTGTCTCATAGAAAAAAATGACTAAATCTCCTTTTAGTGGAAAAGGAGAAAGAGTTACAGAGTTTTTAGCGTTGGTTCACACAAATGTATGTGGACCTATGACAACGACTGCACGAGGAGGGTATTCTTATTTTATTACATTCACTGATGATCACTCAAGATTTGGATATGTGTATTTAATTAAATACAAATCTGAATTATTTAAAAAGTTCTAAGAGTTCAAAAGTGAAGTAGAAAACAAGCTAGCAAAAGTATTAAAATTATTTGATCAGATCGAGGTGGTGAATACTTAAGCGGTGAGTTTTTTAATTGTCTCAAAGAAAATGGTATAATCTCACAATGGACTCCACCAAGAATGCCACAGCTCAATGGTGTATTTGAAAGGAGAAATCAAACATTGTTGGACATGGTTCGATCTATGATGAGCTTTACCGATCTTCCAGTCTCGTTCTAGGGATATGTCCTAGAATCGGCTGCATACATAGTTAACAAGGTACCTACCAAATCTGTCCCTAAAACCCCATATGAGCTATAGACAAGGAGGAAACCAAATCTTAAGCATGTTACGACTTGGGGTTGTCCAGCTGATGTCAAAAAGTTTGAAAATGATAAGCTACATACTAGATCCGACAAATGTAGATTTTTGGGATACCCTAAAGAAACATCAGGATATTATTTCTATCATCAAACTGATCAAATGGTGTTTGTTGCGAAACATGCTGCCTTCTTGGAAAATGAGTTTATCCTTGAAGGGGTCAGTGTGAGTAATATATATCTTGAAGAAGTTCAAGAACCACAAAATACTACGGAACAAAGTCAGGTACCTACCTAAGTGGAATAACCTATTGTAACACACCCTATTCGTAAATCAGGAAGAGTATCGAAGATACCTAAAAGGTATGGATTTGTCATAGAGGATGACGATGAGGTACGCATCATAGATGATGTTGATCCATTGAATTATGAACATGCTATAAGTAGTAAAGACTTAGAGAAGGGGCAAGAAGCCATAAAATTCGAGATGGACTCCATGTATGAAAACCATGTATGGACTTTGGTTTCACCACCTGAAGGCATTAAGCCTATTGGGTGTAAATGGGTCTGTAAAAGAAAGACTAAAGCAAACGGTAAGGTAGAGACCTATAAAGCTCGACTGGTTGCAAAAGGTTTCAAACAAAGACAAGTAGTTGACTTTTATGAAAATTTCTCACCAGTAGCGATGCTCAAGTCCATTAGGATTTTGCTTGCAATTGCAGCTTACCATGACTACAAAATCTGGCAGGTGGACGTGGAAACAAACTTCCTCGATGGAAAACTTGGGAAGGATGTGTATATGATACAGCCAAAGGGTTTTATTTCAACAGTTGGAACAAATCATGTCTGTAAGCTACAACGATCCATTTATGGATTGAAGCAAGCTTTTCCTAGGTGGAACATCCGTTTTGATGAGACAATCAAAGAGTTTTGTTTTATCAAAAATGAAGATGAGCCATGTGTGTACAAGAAGGTTAGTGGGAGCGCTGTTTCGTTCCTTGTATTATATGTTGATGATATATTACAGATAGGGAATGATATTCCTATGCTACAATCGATTAAAATCTGGTTATCTAAACACTTTTCCATAAAATGACTTGGGAGGAGCATCATATATTTTGGGGATAAAGATCTATACAGATAGATCTAAAAGGATGCTTTACTTGTCCCAAGGAACGTACATTAACTTGATGCTAAAGAGGTTTAGCATGGTAGATTCCAAAAGAGGTCTCATGTTGATGGGCCATGAAATACATCTCTCCAAGAAACATGTCCCAAAGACACCTGAGGAGAGAGACCATATGAGTAAGATTCCTTATGCTTTAACAATAGGATCTATCATGTACGGTATGATATGTACTAGACCGGATGTCGATCATGCACTTAGTGTGACAAGCAGATATCAGTCTATTCCAGGAGAAGAGCATTAGAAGGCAGTGAAAAATATCCTAAAGTACTTAAGAAGAACTAAGGATATATTTCTTATCTACGATGTGTCTGAATTGAAACTAAAGGGTTTCACAGGCTCAAGTTTTCAAATGTACCAGGATGATAGTAAATCTATTTTGGGGTATGTGTTTACCTTGAATGGTGGCACAGTGAGTTAGAAAAGTTTCAAACAACAATCAATTGTTAATTTAGTGATAGAGGCATAGTACATAGCTACAAGTGAAGCTGTAAAGCATGCTGTTTGGATGAAGAAGTTCATTATAGAACTTGGTGTGGTTCCTAGCAATACAGGACCAATACCTTTATTATGTGACAACATCGGAGCTGTTGCGCATGCTAAGGAACCTAAACACGTGTTGTAGCACTTTCATTTGATTAGAGAAATCATTGAAAGAGGAGATATCACCCTGGAGCGTGTGGACTCTCAAGACAACATTGTGAAGCCATTTACTAAAGTGTTAACACAATAACAGTTTGATCGTCCCTTAGAGAAGACATGTATGCGATACCATGGCTATTTGCTTTAGTACAAGTGGGAGATTGAAAGTAGTATGTTTCGACGTCGAGATTTTTATTTGTCCCTTTCTATTCTTGTCTTTTGGTGTTCTTATGTTACATGATATCTGTTTGAAAAAACAAGTTTGAAAAGGTCCGACATGTATATGTCGACGATTTGACTGTAAGAGTCACTAGTTGGTATTTTTAAATGGTTGCACCAACTTAACCGAGAAAAGGTTTGCACAAAGATATAGTGATGTGACATTATTTAACTGGTCTATGAAACCAAGATTTATTAGGGTCTGGGGGCTTGATTAAGCGAAGGGAAGGTGTTAGGCACCCCCCGACTTCCATGGTGACACGGTTACCACCACTTTTCAATTTAAACTTTTATCTGAATGTGTGTGTAGGTCAATTTGCAATTGTCTTGAAGTAGTGCTATGCCTCATTTGCACCTACATATAAGGGTTTGACTTTTGTATAAAAGTTCAATTTTAACGAGATATGACAGTGATGTTTTGTAAAACATGTTTTTTAAACTCATGTAGTCAATAGTAATTGAGGCCTTTGATACTTCCATTTTATTATATATGTTCGGCTTGTTCACTTTTATTATTTTTGAGATGCGAAGCACCTTCAAGAAAATAAGATACATAGCAGCGCCGAACTCCTTGTGGGCATGAGAGCCATCTAAAGAAATTCAGGCACCGTGAATAATTTACAAGCTGGCTGCAGCTGAAAATGTCCATGACGAGAACCGAATCTAGATTCAGGAACTGAAATTGTGATCACATGTTTCCTAGGCTCACATGATAAAGCAATATGTACAAAAGCTAGAATACATACTTGATTTGAGTAAATCTGATCTTTCCAGCTTCAACGGTTCCAGTTTAGTCACCGTGAACCAGTTAAAGCAGGAAATAGCCATATTTAGGCAAATCTAACCCGCAGGCTGATAAACAGCTATATATATTAGCTGTAAATATATATATATATATATATATATATATATATATATATATATATATATATATATATATATATATATATATAAAGTTGTAAACGCACCAGATATCACACCCAGACTCAATCGAACAAAGTTTGATAACAATATATATATATATATATATATATATATATATATATATATATATATATATATATATATATATATATATATATGAAAGCAATAAACGCTGCGGATATAAATTCAGGCTCAATCAAACAGAGTTTGATAGGAAGCAATATATATAAAAGTATTTATATATAAAAGCAGTAAACGCTCCGAATATTATATTCTGACTCAATCGAAGCATAGTTTGATAATATATATATATATATATATATATATACAAAAGTAATAAAAGCCACGGATCGATGATCCGGGCATACACACACAACACGACTCTCAACGTGAATAGATATGTGTGGATGGATTTGAGAAAAAGGTATAAAAATCTGAGATATCTTATAGTGGGCTGCCAAGAAGACTTTAGATAGCTTCTAAAAACTCGGTTTCTACTAGTTAAATTTCAGTATGTAGCAAAACACGAGCTCAAAAGTGTTTAGAAAAAGAAACCACTCAATTTAAAGTGTGTACAAAGTAAAATGAACTGGGCTTCCTCGCCTTTTCTTCTTGTAAAATGGCCACCCCAAGCCCTCTATTTATAGAGGGGGGAGCTGCGGGTCTAACCACAGAAGCTGCTAGTCTACCTACTACTGCTCGGGGTGCCCCAAGCTCTACAGGCCCTGCCGTCTCGAAGTACGTGCACTCATGCAATGTGTTGTCCGCTTGAACCTTCATATCTTTTAATTCGGGCATCTGATTGAGGCGTGTAATACCTTTTCGGAACGCTATTGTTGAGAGCTACACAATGATAAGGGATAAGAGGTTGTACAAAGTTGGAAAGATGGGTCCATAACAAGATTTTTACGTCTTCAAATTCTATTCGGTGTGTTGTATTGTGTAGTAGTCACTCGGGATTTAAGCTATGGTTCTTGTAAGATACTTTTGTATCAAATATGGGTTGAAATGTTGTTGGGACGATGTGAATGTAGGATCAAGGTGGAAAAATGATGATTTTGCCCCTCACCGGGGTTATCTTTGGCTCTGGGTTGATGTAGCAGTCGTTGCTCAGGGGTATCTCATAGATTGGGCTGCGGTGAGTACTGAATGCCCTCAGGGTTGTCTATGAGGTGTGTCTGACCTCGCAGGGTTATCTTTGAGATTGGATTTGAGTGCCTCGGGGTTATCTCCGAGGTTAGATCTGACTTCTCTAGGATTATCTCCGGAACTGGAACGGAATCCCTCAGGGTTATCTCCGGGGCTAGAACTGAATCCCTGAGGTTGTGTCCAGGACTGGAACTGAATATCTCGGGGTTGTCTCTAAGATTAAAAATTGAGTATCCCAAGGTTGTCTCCGGGATTGAGCTAATTTGACTTCCAGGGTTATATCCGGAAGACGATTCTACCCTCTTATATAACAAGAATGCAAAAATTTTGAGTATCTAAAGATGCCCCTATTTATCATATTCATGCAATGTAATGGCATGGATATGATAAAGAATACTAGACATTTGAAATTCGTGCCTGGCGCTATAGTTCCTAATTTGCTTTGAAAAGTGGTGCTACAAAATGGGCTGAGCTACTACTAAGAGGCGCTACAACACTGAATTTTGCCTTGGTAGGGGTGCTGCTGCGCCGGTTCATTTTCTACTTCGACATCTGTTGGGAAAATGGATATAACTTCTTCATACGAACTCCGATTGAGGCGTTTCAAGATGATCCGAAAAAAGAAGAGGGAGATCTACAACTTTAGTACTTTGAGTACTTCGAAATAAATGTTGGAACATTGGTGAAATTGGCCACGAAGTGACTGCTTATGTAAATGGCAGTTAGTTGTTTCCAAATTTGACACCCGTTGGGAAAATTGCCATAACTCTTGCATCCAAACTTTGATTGAGCCGATTGAAGATGATCCGAAAAAGATGAGACATTGATCTACAACTTTTATTCTTGGAGTTTGGACAGATTATGGTCGGATCATGGAAAAAACTAGGCTTCACGGGACTGCTATGTCAATGGCAAACCGAAAATGCGAATTTGATGATTCTAACCATCGACCCAAATGACATTCCATCCAATTCATACAAAATAAAATAAAAACACATAAAACTAATACAAAAATAAATAAATGCGATATAAAGCTACATTACACAACAATAAAATGAAAACACATAAAAACCAAACAAACTAGCTTAGGATTTGCAAATTATAAAACTCAAAAGTACCTAATTTGTGTATATAAAATACACTCATTAAATACCGCCTGTGATGCCCTCAAATCCGGGTATCTTCCAACCTGACATATGGTGCTACACAGTGCTACAGTACACACATTCAATTAAAATACCTCAAAAGAATGAAAATGTCTTATATATATATATTCCAAAATAATATTCTCATTCCCAGGTTCATTATAACCATTACATATGTTCTTGTCATAATATCAAATAATTACAACATGCATACTAAACTATTACAAGGCAATCTATTGGTCCGCCTTAGCCTTTCCTTTATCTTTATTGGATCCTTCAGTCCGTTTGGTCTTAGCTGCATTCATATGGTACAAGCAAGAGTGAGCATAACTAGCTCAACAAGTATGACAATTTCATTTAAACAATAGGCTTGAATCATATAAATCATATATCTTTAATAACTGAAGCAATTGTTATGAAGTACTATCGATAATTCAAAATAGCACTTCTCTTTTCTTTAAAACATTTCATGTAAGACCCTAACTTATTAATAAATGAAATTAAATTTTCTCTATTTATTATTTTGAAATAGAAAGGGTTGATTTGATTAATGTGGTTAGTTATGGGTAAAATGCGCAAATATTTCAAATAAGCAAGTGGTTATAAAATATTCATTTTTGGTCGGTGAATATTCGTGTGGTCGTGGAACATTCTCTCTGTCGGGAAATATTCGTACGACGACGCAGCTATTTGTGGGCCCCATAATGGAAAACGATTGGATGAAGATAATGACAAAAATTGAGTTTTTATAAATAACGACGTAGTTGTTACCGTTAACACTGTTGGAATACCCGGTGGTTAAAATACAGTAATACGCGTGGTTGCACAGTAGCACACGGATTGCACAGTATTTTAGAATTATTGATTCTTACGAAGGAAGGCACTACTCAATAATTGTTACAGTAGTTACTGTTCAATATTTTATTTTATTGATTCAATAATTAATGCGTTGATATTTTATATTATTGTTGTTTCAATAATTGTTGCTGCACAGTATTTTTCATTATCAAATCAATAATTCATATTATTTAAATAATATTATTAGATAACATTATTGGTAATGTCTAGAAAGTTCTGTCCAAAAAAAGGTTTGGTCGTCTAATTGCGCGCTAGTAAGGAGAAATCCTTATTGGAAAGCCACCTCTTTCCTGGGAACGGTCTGGTTGTCATAAATGTGATTCTGTAATATTATTTGTGAATAATTAATTATTGATTCATATGATAAGGAAATATTTATTTTATGTGGATATAAATGAGGGATATATTTTTGTGGTTAAAAATGAAGGAGTTAATGTTGAGATTTTTATCAATATTTTTGTCGGAATGGAGGTATTAAAAATCAGGGTTTTTGAGATATTTTGCGGGGGTTATAATTTTTAATCCAACCGTTGGATCGTTGTAATTTTTGGATATGTTATACATATATAAGTTGAGAATATTTCCACAAATTTTGAACCGTTAAAAATGAACGTATGATTTATTATGAATTTTACGAGATGACTGGTTCAGAAATTATAGAAGTTGCAGAATTAGTCATTTTGGTGGAAAATTCTAGAATTGGTGGGCCCCACTCTTGGTTGATTAAGAAATGTGCTGAGATTTTTATTCAAATGTGGTGGGTGGGAATAGTAGCAGGTAAAGCCATCAGGTTGCAGGTTAAATCTGCTTTGGCGTGCTAACATTTTCCTATAAATAGAGGGCTAAGTTAGAATTAAAAATCACACCAGAATTCATAAGTTTTCTTTCTTTCTCTCTCTATATTATTGAGTGTATTTTCTGAGTATTTAGATACTTTAAAAGTTGCTATTCAGCACAAGTTTCATTCAGCCTCATATCCGATATTAAGTCAAAAGTACGGTTATTTTTAGGTAAGGGATATTATTTTCTTCTTAAATGATATTATTTTCTTCAATATCATTATGCTGAAATATTGATATGAGTTTTTTTTATCAAATTTGGAACTTTTTGTGTCGGGGTTACTATTCACATATACGTTACTATTCACGTATACGGTACTATTCACGAATACGACACTATTCACGAATACGACACTATTCACCGAAAAATAAAATTTTTTCTTTTTGTTCAAGATATCTATTATGGTTACTATCTTTGATTGTATCCATATTTTGATCTTTATTTTTGAATTCTGCTTCACAATTGATTATTATGAAGTATTATTGATCTTGGATAAACTGTTATAGGAATCCCTACTATTTGTCCTTCTGTCTCACTAGATTTGTTTTCTTTAAGATATTTTTCATCATCCTCAGTCCTAAATGATGATATTACTGAATATCTTTGGCCTGTAGTGCAAAGATGTATGGTTACCTGATGAATATCTTTGGCCTATAGTGCAAAGATGAACAGGTGTTGAGATGAACATGACCGACTAGTGTTACAAATAAATATCTTTGACCTGTAGTGCAAAGATGAATATTTGATTCAAGATGTATATTGATTGATATTATAGGGATAAAATATTGATGATGGACTTTTAAATCTTAGAAGATAGTAGAGTTCTTTCTCTACTTGAGTCTTCTAATGGTTTACTGTTTCCGCTGCAGTTGTTGATCTAAAACTTGTTGTCGATTATATTCTATCAAATTTTCCCTGTTGAATACTAATGATAATTTGTTGTATATTATCTTAGTCATAATATTCTTTACTGGGCTAGTTGAGCTCACCATTTTTCTTTTTGTTCCATTTTTCTTCTCTGGAGGTGAGAACATAGCAGGATGTAGTCGGGGTATGAAGTGATGGTTCTAGAAAGATGATTTAGCTGTCCTCACTATTTCTGTAAAATAGTGTTTGATTAATTGTAATGAGGACTTATTTGAGTGTGAATATTATCTATAAGACAATATTTGTATTTAAACTCACAGTATGTGTTGTCGTATTTTGCACGACAATTGTATTATTGAAGTTGTAGTTTACTTTTTGTACCATGTATTTGACGACTCAGAATGGGTGTTGTATACCTATTTTGGGGGCGTCACAGTTAGTTTCCGAGCTTAGGGATATGATCCCTGGCTGAGCTTAGGGATATGATCATGGCGGAAATGTGGGTCAAGCAAATTACCAAGATATTCGATGTCTTGGGATGCACGGAGGAACAGAAGGTTCCATTTGCCACCTTTATGTTCCGCGGTGAGGCAGACTACTGGTGGGAGTCTTTGAAGCGTACCTAGCCTGACGCACTCAACATGTCCTGGGAAACGTTTCAGAAACTGTTTAATGACAAGTACTTTCTTGAAAGTATTCGTCATATGAAGGAGGTAGAATTTATTAGACTGGAACAAAACAACATGACGGTGTCCTAGTACGAGGCGAAGTTTGCAGAGTTATCCAAGTTTGCAACTCATTTGGTCGAGAATGAGGAACGAATGACAAGGATGTTTCTGAGAGGTTTAAAACCCGAGATTCGACAATATCTTATCTCTCATAAATTTTCTTTATATTCAGATGTTGTAAACATGGCTCAATTATTAGAACGAGATAATGAGTATGTTCAACCGAGGGTCCACAACCAGGGTCATACTGGTGACAGCAGTCATCGGAGCAATGAGAACAAGCGAGGAGGGAAAAATACAGACAAAAGCGGTAACCACTCTGGTGGTAATCGTCGCCGTGATAATAGAAGGAGCGAGTCGGGAGGAGATTTCAAGAAGAGAAGGTACAACAATGATAACGTGAAGACGTCAGCATAAACATCAACTGTTTCTAGGGGAGGAGAATGACCACCGGTCATATGTTACAAATATGGGAAAGAGGGACATATCAGCCCAAACTGCCCACAACAATCCAAGGTATGTTATAACTGTGGAAAGGAAGGACATATCGCTCGAGATTGTACTATAGCGAAACCAAGTCCAGCTGGGACGGTGACACCAAAGGCGGATACGGACAAAATAAAGTCGGCGGTTTAAGGAAGAGCGTTTGTCGTAACTGCCCAAAACGCGAGGAACCCGAACGAAGGTATAACGGGTTAGTTAATTATAAATTCTTGCGAAGTTTATACCTTACTAGATACCGGTTCTACCCATTCTTTTATCTCTCCTGCTTCTGCTCAATGTTTAAACTTGACTCCGGAGAAATTAGACTTTGACCTATCTGTGGAGACTCCGTTAGGAGAAACTTTTATTACATCTACAGTTTATAAATCTTGCTTAATCCAAGTTGGCACAATCACATTACCTGTTGACATTATCTCTTTAAAGATACTTGCTTTTGATGTGATTTTAGGAATTGATTGGTTAACTACTCATCATGCCAAAATTGATTGTTTTCGTAAGGTTGTTAGTTTTCATATCCTAACTAACCTGTTATGCGAATTCAAGCAACCAAACCACTAAAATCAATCGCTATCATACCAAGCCATAAAGTCATTCGTTTATTGAAAAATGGATGTCAAGTTTTCTTAGCCCATGTCATGGACTTGAACAAAAATACGTCAGATTTGAATGATATTTCTGTTGTTAGTGAATTTCCTGACGTATTTCCTGGCCTAACCCAGAGCGTGATATTAAATTTTTGTATTGATCTTCCTAACTCAATATTCCTTTGAAACCATACCAAAATAGTTTGGCAAAACTTTGAAAACATTGACAATAGTTCGATAGATTATAAGAAATCCATAAAACATCTTAAGTCTAGCCGAAGGAATTGGCTTCGACTTCATCATACATCAATTCATGCATAAGATACATGAATTATAAAGCTTGTCCAGAATGAACATAGACAAGGGTTAGAACACTTGGCTTTAGAGTCTTCAATAGTAGTTATACTTTTCCTTTGAGTCTTTAAGATTTCTACAATACATGATCACATAACATACCATATTAGGTCATATATAATCAAGTATGGTTACTAATATATCTTACCCTTCTTCTCAATCTAATCATGCTTTAGATTGTTTATCATTCGTTACGATTTATCGTATTACATTGTTCTTACGTTTACGTAATCGTTTGTCAACCTTTAGTCAACATTCTTAAGGTTTTAAGTATCTTCAATGATGTTACTTCAAGTTAATTAAGTATTCAATTCATTACTAATTTACTTCTTCCTTCTTTATACACTTAAGCATTCTTTACTGGTTATTTTCTAGTGTTGGCGCTGTGGCGCCAGCTTTCTATATAGAGCTCGCGCTGCGGCGCAACTCTTCAGTATCCTTGTCCGGGACTCGGCTCTGTGGCGCGAGTCCCTTAACTAACAACCGCGTTGCGACGCCACTTTGTAGTGGCTAATGGTCAACTCTGGCGCTGCAGCGCCAAGGACAGTGCTTTGGGCGGCGCTGTGGCGCCAACCACGAGCCTTAGAAAATTTTGACAGATAATTTTTCTTTGTGAAATTCCCGAGCTCATAACTTATTCGTTATAAGTCCGAATTGGCTTGTTCAAAAGTCATTAGCTCACAAATTACATGTTCTATGATTTTATTAGAAAAATTTTCATTTTCTAATCTTTTAACCCTGAATTCACCAATTAGTTCATTATTACGAAAACATTAAACGTTCTGGAACGTTCAAAGCTCGTTTCTTCGTTCTAAGTCAAAATTTGGTCATTTTTGAGTATGCAACTCTAGAATGCAAATTGAGACTATTCTCCATAAAAAACCAACGTTTCCGAGCTAAATTGTAACTTTTGACTTTCATTCTGAGAATTTAATAATTTTGACGATTATCGTCAAATCTCGTAAATTTCGCCATAACTTCATTACTTAAGATTTTTACAACTATCAAAATGGATTCACTCCATCATTCCAACATCCTAACCAAACATATTTCATTAAATCATACACATGACAAATTTTTACAAGTTCTTCATTAGTTCATCACTTAAATAAGTATGATTTACTTGAACATGGCTTATTAAGGTTTAAGTCCATTGATTAGCCATTTTTATAATTTCTTATCATACATGCTTCACTAATTAACACTTCTCTATCAAATATCAATTGAAGATATGAAGATTAATAATCTAAAGGTTCTTACCCTTGAAGTTATACTTGGTTCTTCTTCTTTCTTCTTGATATAGCAAGCCTAACTCTTTCTTTCTCTCTCAATATTTAAGCTCTAAGTTATTGGTTAAAATGAACAGGGCAAGAAATGAAAATCCAAAGCCTCTTATTTATAAGATTGGCAAAGTGAGGGCATTATAGTCATTTAGGCTATCCACCTCCTTACTATTCCTATCTTGGCCACCACACGACTTATCCATTGCTTGCTCACCACACATGGTCAACTATGACTCACCTATGGGGCCCATATGGGTTGCCCCATGGGTTATCTTACTCGTTTACCCATTAGTTCGATCCATGGATTCAATTTTTAGTTTGGGCTTTAGGTTTAATTACCTTGGACCTAAAGTTGGGCTTGCATTTCATTTAATTGTGCCTTAACATAATACCACTTGGGCTTGAACAATTCCTACATAAATCCTACAAGTCCAATACAATAGGATTAAAGCGTTTAACGTAAAATCCTTATATCACTTACGTATACTAGTTCGTATAATCTTTCGTCATACACGTTATACTAACTTTCATATATACTCATATAATACATCGCATCATACTCGTATTCATTGCCTCGTATAATAATCACTATTATACGATTATCATTTATTCCCTGTTTAGTTTCCTTAACATTCTTAAACTTAGTACGCATGCGAAAAACTGCGTTAGTCATACTTGAATTATTATTACATAATCCATCCTTCCTTATTATTCTATCATTACGTATTTCTCGGAAGTTCAAAAATAATTCCCGAGCAGAAATTAGTGAATAGTATTTTTCAGAAAATTTCTCGGAAAGCTTTTATTTTCGTCTTGGAAATTCAAACACTTTAATTACTTCACGTAGCCAAAATACTACGACATTCCGACACATCTAGGTTATTGAACAACCTCTATCTTACTAACACGTAATAATAACATATAATATAATTTTATTCAATGTTTAATCAAATAAAATTATTTTACAATTAATCCGAATTTCTCGGTCGTTACACCGTCAAACTTAAATCTTTGCTTGTCCTCGAGCAAAACGCTAAGAACAAAGACTATAAAAATAAATTCTAACAATTAACTACTTGAGAAATGAATCAATAAGTTTGAACAATGGCCTTAAAGATGTCAAAATATGATAACTCTAGAAAATTTTCAAAATGCCACAACGTCTAGGATTTCAACTTGCTTGTTAGTCATACCTTGCTTTAGATCCTTTCTGTGTGTGTGTATCCATTTGCACTAAACCAATTATAGCTCGAATTTGCTTATGCAGCTATATTACCTTATGAAAGAAATAAAATTCAAAAACTACATGCTTAACACATCACTCACCTCAATTGTACATAAATCAAACATTCCAAAAATTTGAGATCAAAGGAATCTTAGGTGAGTGGATTTTATGCTCCATCTTACTATAAGTTTGTTTTTATGGGCGAGTGCATTTTATGCTCTATCTCAACCCTAAGTCTACTTTAATGGGTAAGTGTGTTTTACACTTCATCTCAACCCACCGTAAGATGCTCAATATATTTTTATTTCTTCCCTTTTTATAGGTGAGTGCGTTTTACGCTCTATCTCCCCTAAGTATGTGTTTATAAGTGAGTGGGTTTTACGCTTTATCTCAACCCACCACATGACCAATTAATCAAACTTAAGTATATTGCTTCGAGTGATGTTTAAACGAGTTCTAGAGCTTATTGATATCCCCCACAAGCATTCGGTCATATAAGCCTTCTCTAAGTATACAACCAGTTCATTACAAATGGATGAGTGCTCAAAAGTAGGAGTCATAAGCAAAGTAATAACCAACAATAAGTTAATCACCCAAACTAAGCAACATTTTATCCATTTTTCATGAGTTGTAACCTTAATAATCATTTGCATGATCATATATTATAGCTCAATTTAAATTAAATCAATGCTCAAGAGACAACCTATACTACAAATGCAATTAAACCCACAAAAAAACACAATAAAACAAAACATATCAAAACAAAACGTAGAGGACCCCCAAACTTGAAACTGACAATATCCTCACTAAACACAACAGATGAATTAAATGCAAAGGACACCCTTAATAATTTATCTGTTCCGCAACCGACTCCTACTATTTGCTAAGATATTAAATAAATAACTTGAAAAAAATTTAAAAAATTTCAAATTTTTAACTCATATGCACATATAAACAAAATACATCAAAATAACTAACAGAATTACAAAATATTAGCTCAAGCACCAAATGTCATAACAAGTACCCCAAACTTAAACTAGACATTCTCTTCATTGTCAAAAATTGGAAAAATTAAAACCTAGAACTTCCCTAGGAATATGTCAATCGTCATCGACATCATCCTCCAAGTCCTCCAAGTCGGGAGTGCCAAACTTGTTGCACGATACTCGGTACCTGAAATTAATTAACACAAAACTTTACACTTTGGGTTGTCTCCCAACAAGCGCTTGGTTTATAGTCTTCGGCCCGACTATATTTAAACAGAAAAACAAGTTTAAAATAAGTTTAATTTGATTGAAATTAATATTGGTCTAGCATTAGAAAAATAATTCCCCGGTAACGGTGCCAAAAACTTGTTGATAGTTTTCGCAACTGATAATACACGCGCAAGTATACGCGGTCAACAAGTAATATAATGATAAGAGAGTTGTCGAACCCATGAGAAATTATCTCTAATGATTAACCAAGTACTAACTTTATATCGTCTCAATCTTACTTAAACAATTGATTAAAGGGATAAAAACAAAATACTACAATTACGCTACAAAACATAAATAGATAACCTAAATAGATAGTTAAGGAGCATAAGAAAACAATATCCCGACACAAGCATTTTGTCAAACACTTGGCGTGCAATGCTTCATTTACATCTCCTAACTCTCCAATTGATCATAATGGTCACGACGAATTGTCAACCAAGAATTCATCAGTATTCGTATGCCACTTCCAAGGTTTATATAAACATATCCTCTCTAGATCTACCCAAAAGGGAATAGAACGAAAAGGAACATCCTAGCTACATAACCTATCATATTTCTATGTGAATTAACATTAGATAAGGAATTCAAGCTTAGATTATCAAATTGGATACACATGACATATAGGTATATTCCTATCCTACACACAAATTATGTATTCCAACACATGTAGAATAAGCATAATCACATGTCAATATATTCATGGTCAACATCTACAATCGATTTTCTAATTTCATATAGACTACCAAATTAATTACTAATTCCTTAGCAATTAAACATTAAACACAAAATATAGAGAACCAATTCATATTGTGCCAATCAAAGAGAAAATTATTCAATACAAGCTAAGCAAAGGTTCAATTACATTCAAGGATCCTAATAAATACATAAAGGAAAAACAAAGAAAAGATAAAGGAGTGGCTTCCCCATTTTGGTAGACAAAACTCCATTGCAGCACCTCCATTGAAGCTCTTAAAGAACTATGACCAAAGGCCACAACCTCCCTCTTTGATGTCTAGCCGCCTCCCTCTTCCATTTGATAACAAAAATGAAGATAAAATGAAAAGAAGTGAAGGAATAAGGTAATGGGTCATTAGGTTAGGCATTTAAAGTCTAAAATCTATCAAAATTTCGTGCTCGACGCTGCAGCGCCTGATTTTCCTTGAAAAGGGGCGTTACAGCGCTGCAAAACGGGTTGAGCTACTATTAAGAGGCGCTGCAGCGCCAGATTTTGCCTTGGTAGGGGCGCTGCAGCGCCGGTTCATTTTTTACTTTGACATCTGTTGGGAAAATGGCCATAACATCTTCATACAAACTCTGATTGAGGCGTTTCAAGATGATCCAAAAAGAGGAGAGGAAAATCTATAACTTTTATTCTTTGAGTTATTCGAAATAATGGTGGAAATGGTGAAATTGGCCATGAAGTGACTACTTATGCAAATGGCAGTTAGTAGTTTCTAGATTTGACACCTGTTGGGAAAATGGCCATAACTCTCACATCCGAACTCCGATTGAGGCAATTCAAGATGTCCCGGGAAGAAGAGACGTTGATCTATAACTTTTATTCTTAGAGTTTGGACAGATTATGGCCGAATCATGGGAAAAACTAGGCTTCACGGGACTTCTATGTCAATGGCAAACTGAAAATGCGAATTTGACGATTCTAACTATCGACCTAAATGACATTCCATCCAATTCCTACAAAATAAAGTAAAAACACATAAAACTAATACAAAAATACATAAAAGCAATATAAAACTACATTACACAATAATAAACTAAAAACACATAAAAACCAAACAAACTAGCTTAGGATCTGTAAAGTGTCAAACTCAAAAGTACCTAATTTTTGTATATAAAACACACTCATCATTGGGCCCATCGTGAGAAGGTTGATTTCACTACTAGCCATTCGAGTCATTCTATACAGTATTCTGTATGGATAGAGGCAGAGATTACATCTGTCGGGGTTGTATCCATAGAGCCCTATATTGATTCTGACAGTGGGGAGCCCATGGAGGACGTTGATTCTCCCATTGAGGATGAGCTATTTACTGGGTTGACAACAGCTCTGATTGATTCTCTAAGTATTACTGCTACTGTTACCCCACATTCTGTAGAGTATTTAGAGTATAGTCTACATCTGATGACATATGAGAGGGATCAGGCTAAGGCCTTGATGTTGACAGCTCTTTTTGGGAGAGATGTCGCTCTAGTTGAGAGAGATACTGCTTTAGCATGTATAGACACTGTTGTTACTGAGCGGGATGAGGCTAGATTATCTAGAGATGCAATTGTTACGGAGCGGGATGACGCTATATCTGCCCGAGATGCCGTTATTATAGATAGTACTGCATTGAGGTCCCATACTTCTGATATCATTGTAGAGATGAGCACGTTCATTGATGATCATAGTGTCACCATGCAGATGGCTATGGATATCTTGGCTCATGTTGATACCATAGGTCAGGAGCTCACAGAGTTACCCCATTCTTCTGAGAGGGATGCCATATTAGATTTGATAGCTCACATATACATTGATTTTTAGATGGTCTTGGATTTTCCTGCACAGACTAGCTTAACCATTTTTGTTATGTACAATCCATATTGTATATCAAATAGTATTATATATGACAGGGAAATATATTTTGATTCATTTTCCTTTTAGTTATGCCTTGTTACTTACTTGATATTTGCATGTTTCTTTAGGGCTTGTGATCTTGATGTATTCTGAACTCCCCCTTGATGGATGGACATTGAGATGTCTCAGGATCTTTCAAAATGGATCATTAATCTGTGTATTCCCTACCCTTTGGTGTCTTGGGACTAGTTTCTATATGTGGTTATGTAGGGGAGTGTGTCTTTCCTCTTTGAGATTGACCACCCCATAGATGGTCGACGGTACTCCTTTGCATTGGGGAGCCCAAGTAGGTCTATCTCTTATGGATTGGTGTTTCTCTTTGAGGACTTAACCGTATCTTAGATGGTCGCCAATTCTCCCATTAATGTGGGGAGACTAGGTAATTCTATCCCTTTGGTCTAAGCCGATGAAGTGTGGTTTAAAGGTTTGAAGGATGATCCTAGTACGATTGACAAGTGCTTATGTTTTGGTAGGGGGGTAAGACCAAACTATGAATGGTTGCCTACGTACTCCTATTGAGAAAAGGAGATCAGGTCTGTGTAG
Organism: Panax notoginseng; assembly: GCA_016801055.1. Classification (NCBI taxonomy): domain Eukaryota; kingdom Viridiplantae; phylum Streptophyta; class Magnoliopsida; order Apiales; family Araliaceae; genus Panax; species Panax notoginseng. Next base: position 64,331,034 of record CM029015.1, on the reverse strand, counting down.
TTTGAACCTAGTGTGAAAAGGTTTAAAGTTATAAGTGGTGAAAAGGGTGTAGAGATATTTTTATTTTATTTTTTTTGGTGAGACCGAACCATAAAAATGACTGCCTACATACTTCTGTATATTGGGAGATCAGGTCTGCGTAGTTCTACCTATGTACAGTACAGACTACCGATGCGAAATGTTTGATCCCTGGTGGGACAAACTGAGGATGTGAAAAGTTTTATCCTCGGTGGGGCAAAACTAAAAGTGTGAAATGTTTTAAAAACCTGAGTTGAGTGAAGGATCTGATGATCCAAAACTAGACTGCTGGTTAGAAGGTATGTTTGTCCCTGATGGGGCAAACAGATGTGAATAAATGTTGTATATAGTGGAGGCTTTTGAAAACCAGAATTGACTGGGGATCTGGTGATCTAAAATTAGGATGCTGGTTTGCTGGCAACTTTAGACAAAGTACCATTTCACAGTGTCCAAGTTGATGAGTTTTGGAAATTCATCGCCATCCATATCTTATAACCTAAGAGCTCCTCCTGTCAATACCTCCTTGACAACAAATGGGCCTTCCCAGTTTGGAGTGAATTTTCCTTTGGATTGATCTTGGTTGACAAGAACCTTTTTCAAGATAAAGTCATGCTCTTTGAATTATCATAGCCGGACTTTTTTGTTGTAGGATCTAGCGATCCTATGTTGATATAAATGACCATGGAAGATGGTTGCGGACCGCCTTTCATCTATCAGAGATAATTGGTGGTACCTATCTTGTAATCATTAGTCTTCATCTAGTTGAACGTCCATCAACACTCTGACGGATTCCATTTCCACCTCTATGAGGAGTACTGCTTTTATGCCATAGGGTAATGAGTAGGGGGTTGCCCAGTGGAAGTACGCATTGACATTCTGTAGGCTAATATAGTCAAAGGTAATAAGTCAGGCCATCCTTTGGGATTAGTAGACATCTTTTGCATGATCTTTTTGATATTCTTATTAGCCTCTTCAACAACACCATTCATCTTTGGATGATAGATGATGGAGTTGAGATGTTTGATGTGGAATTTACTACATAACTCCTCCATCATTTGATTGTTAAGGTTCTTGGCATTTTCTGACACAATCACCTCTAGTTGTCCATATCGACAAATGACATTGTTTCTGATGAAACCAATGATAACTTCTTTAGTGACCCTGGGGGAGGAGGCTGCTTCTACCCACTTGGTGAAGTAGTCGATCATGGTGAAGATAAATCAATGATCATTGCTGGCTTTAGGCTCGACGGGCCCGATCACGTCCATTCCCCGCATTAAAAAGGGACATGGCAAACTCATATTGTGGAGCTCCCTTGGAGGGGCGTGGATAACATTTCTATAAATTTGGCATTGGTAACATCTCTTGGCATAATAATCACAGTCAGCCTTGAGAGAGAGCCAGTAATGCCCTGTTCTAAGGATGTTCTTGACAAGTAGATGGCCGCTCATGTATGGGTCGCATACTCCATCATTGATTTTATCCATGAGCCTCTGAGTTTAATCTTTGCCAAGACATCTGAGAAGACCTAGTCATGCATCTATTTTGTAGAGTGCGACTCCGCTCAGGTAGAATTTTATAGACATTCGATGAATCTTCTTTCTTTTAGCCTGACTCACCTCAGTGGGTGTTGGATGGGAGGTAGCTCATCCGATAGTTCTATAATGTAGTTCCCGTAAGCTGGTGCCTTTTGCTGTGAAAATGTGATGTTTGGCATGTCTTCCTTGTCACGTATGTTGATCAAGGAGGCCAAAGTTACTAGTGCATCTGCAAAGTCATTCATATTCCGGGGAATGTGGAGGAAGGATATTTCTTTAAACTTTGAAACCATCTGTCTAACCTGCCGATGGTAAGGCAAAAAATGTAGCTCTTTAGTGTGATAGATTCCAGTGGTTTGTCTGATTAGCAATTCAGAATCTCCAAAGATAGTTAACAGTCTGATGCTTATGAATTGGGCTAGTTTCAACCCCATTATACAAATTCATACTCAGCTGTGTTGTTGGTGTTGGCAAACTATAATTTGACGTCAATGGGGTATTGTTCCCCCGTTATGAATACTAGAATTGCTCCAGCCCTAGAACTATCCATGTTTACGGCTTCATCAAAATACTTCTTCCATGATTGGTGTGTATCGTCCTGATGGTGTTGCGGCACTGTCATTACCCCTTCATCAGAAAAGTATGTTTCCAAGGGTTTGAAATCCCCTAAAGGTGCGGAGGCTAGTTGATCCGCAATTACTTAACCTTTGATAGACTTTTGAGTCATGTAGATGATGTCAAATTGTTGTAGGATCAACTACAATTTAGACAGTCGACAATTCAACATGGGTTTGTTGAATACATACTTGAGAGGATCCACGCGGGATATGAGATGGGTTGTGTGACCATGGAGATAATGTTGTAATCTCATGGAAGGCCATGATAAAGCATAATAAGTTTTCTAAATCAGAGTGTACTTGTGTTCACTGCTGCTAAATCTTTTATTGAGGAAATAGGTAGCTCTTTCTTGGCCTCTATCATCTTTCTATCCCAGCATGCTGCCCATGGCATTGTCATTGATTAATAGGTACATTAATAGGGGAACACCATCTCTGGGAGGTACCAAAAAAGGAGCTTTGATTAGCTGCTCTATAATGAGAATGAAGGCTTTCTGACACTAATAATTCCATTTCATGGAGTTCTTCCTTAACAACTTGAATATAGGCTCACAAGTTGCTGTGAGTTGGGAGATGAATCGGCTGATGAAGTTGATTCTTCCCAAAAATCTCTGTATTTCTTTCTTTATCTGAGGTATGGGAATTTTCGTGATGGCCTGGATTTTTGTAGCATCCAGCTTAAACCTTTTGTGGCTCACTAGGAATCCTAACACTTTGCCTGATTTGACACCAAAGGCGCATTTGGTCGGGTTCAGCTTCAAGGTGTACTTATGCAACCTGCTGAAGAGCTTTTTAAGATGATCTAGGTGGTCTTCCTCCCATTAGGACTTGACAATGATTTCATGCACATAGATTTCTATCTCTTTGTGCATTAGATCATGGAAAAGAGCCATCATGGCTCGCTGGTAGGTAGCTCCAGCATTGATGAGGTCGAACAAAAACCGTTTGTAGCAAAAGGTTCCACAAGGATTGATGAATGAAGTTTTCTCATGATCCTCTTAAGAAACCATGATTTGATGGTATCCTGTAAAACATTCAGCAAAGGAGTACATGTCATACTGAGCTTTATTGTCAATAAGTATGTGGATGAATGGTACAGGAAAGCTATTTTTGAGATAAGTTTTATTCAGATCCCTATAATCTACGCAAATTCACACCATTCCTTCAGGTTTAGTCACGGGGACTATATTGGATAGCCACTCAGGATATGTTGACACCATGATGACGCCGACTTGAAATTGTTTCACAATTTCTTCTTTAACTTTTAAACTTCAATAAGGCTTTAATCGCCTGAGTTTCTACCTGACTGGCTTGAATATCTCTTTGATGGGAAGGTGATGAATGATGATGTCAGTTGACAAACCGACCATGTCTTCATAAGACCATACAAACACATCTTAGAATTGGGTCAATAGAGTAACCATGTCATTCCTTTGGTTTGGAGTAAGGTCCATACCAATATGGATTTGTTTGAGGTTTTCTGAGGTTCCAAGGTTAAAAGATGTGGTTTGATCAAAATTTAGCTTGGGTTTATCTTCGACCCATTCTTTGATCTCCTAAGGTATCTCATAGTCCTCTTGTTCAAATATCTCCATCAAGCCTGAGTCCAACTTTACATCAAAGTTACAGTCCTTGTGAATAATAGGCACCTCATCAGCAAGTTTAGGCACATCTAACTTTAAAGTCTTGAAACAAAAGGCTATCAGTTAATATATGAAACTGTTCAATCATACAAAGTGTTAGCATGAAATGACAAAAATAACCACTAATACTGTACATCAAAAGTAAGTAGTTATTGTTATCTACAGGGCAAAGGGAGTTTTTGCCCTTTTTACCCTTGTCAGTAAATACAAGGAGTGCTGCTCCAATTGTCAAGGGTGGAATCCTGGTGGATAGCAGCAATGAAGGGGTTGTTGACGTCCTCCTTCTCTTGAATGATGACCATAATGTCTGGAGAATCATCATTTGGGATGTCTTGGTTCATAACTTTCCGTATGGACCAGGACGCGCAGTTTGATAAATGTCTATTTATCTGTTGTTTGCGCCTTTGATTCCTTCTTCATCCTCTGGGTCTGGAATCAATACTTCTTTTCCTTTAATCGGTATCAACTTAGGAAATACCATGGCTACTACAGGGCACGAACCTTTAATAAAGGCCGTACAGGATTATCACCTGTAGGTGTAGGCAGCCGCCATGTGGATGAAGGAATCGGTTTATGCTTGTGTGGGTTCCTGTGAATGGACCTAAAGGAGTAGCCTAGTCTTGCTATTTCTGTTTGGCTGGGAACTTGAATTGGGTATTTAATTCCCTGATGATCCTTTCTAACCCTTGTCCAGGTTGAAAACCCAAGGATATCATCTCTTGACTTGCCGAAATTACCTCGACAGAAACTCTGGGTCTCAAAGGTGGCGCCCCAATGGGTTGATAGTGAGTGTTCCTCACCTCAAGGACTTGGAAGCTGACAAGCTCAACTTTTGCATTGAAAGTGATACGGGATATAATAATTTGAACAGGACATTCTGGCTCAGAATTGATAGTGACTAGATGATTATTAATGATATACTTGAGCTGCTAATGAAGAGTGGACAGGACGGCTCCTGCCATTAGAATCCACGGTCTCCCCAAAAGTAGGTTGTATCCTGTAGTGATCTTAAGCACTTGAAAGGGTACAAAAAATGTATGTGGACCGATCTCCACGGGCAGTTCAATCTCTCCGATAGCATTTCACCGAGATCCATCAAAAGCTTTGATGATTGTATGGCTGCTTCGAATCCTGTTGAGATTGATGTTCATTTTCTCCAATGTGGCATAGGGGCAGATGTTTAAGGGTGATCCTTCATATGTTAGCACTCCTCTGACCACATATTCGGAAGACATAACCGCTATGTGCAGTGGTTTACAATGTCCCGTCCCTTTAGAAGGTATGTCATCATTGGTAAAGGATATCACATTGCTATTAAAGATGTGATCAACCAGATGATGAAAATTTTCCACATCCACTGTCTTTGGCAAGTGGGCTTCTTCTAATACTTTCAGTAAGACCTTCTGATGAACTTCTGAAGAAAAAACCAAGTCCAGGATAGAAATCTGTTGTGGAGATTATTTCAAGCTTAGAACAACCTTAGCTTCATTGTGTCCCATAGTACGGAGGAATTCTTCAATCTTCTACATGGGCACTTTCCCCTTAGATCTGATGATAGACTTCATCACCCATTGAGGAAGATATAGTGGATTTTCTTTCGATAATACAACAGTTATATTTGATGTTGATCCTCTAGCCTCCCCATAATTCCATGGAACTTTCTCGAGGCTGACAACAGGATATTGTGGCATGAATGGCAGTATGATTGACTTTGTTGCAGCCACTTTCAAAGGGTTTTCAGTACCTTTGAGCTGAATTGGTTGAATTGTAAGTGGTGTGGCAGCCAAATCTCCTCGTAAGGATATAACTGCTACAACTTCCTTCCATATTGGAGGAAACGTGTTCCCACTCTCAGATGATACAGCGTCGCTATATATTGTTCATCGCTAAAAGTATAGACGACGGTTGTATGGACGAACCGTCGCTGGGTCCGTCGCTAAAAGGAGGTGAGTTCGGGTGAGTTGGATAAGGGGTGAGCTTAAGATCCGAACTCTCTCTCTCTCTCTATATATATATATATATATATATATATATATGGTCCAGATCAAGTGTATACCCCTTATCTTACTCACTCGTGCTCACCCCCCTTTAGGTGACGATTTTGGTCATACAACCGTCATCTATACTTTTAGCGACGGACAACATATAGCATCGCTAAAAGTATAGACGACGGTTGTATGACCGAAACCGTCTCCTGAAGGGGGTGAGCACGGGTGAGTAAGATAAGGGGTATGTACTTGATCCTTGCTCTCTCTCTCTCTGTCTATATATATATATATATAACTGTTTATCAGCCCGCATGTTAGATTTACCTAAATCTGACTATTTCTCAGTTTAACCGGTTCATGGTGACTAAACTGGAACCGTTGAAGCTGGAATGCTTAGATTTACGCAAATCTAATTCGTTTTCTAGCTTTTGCTATGGGCTAGATTTGTCTCAATCTAGCTATTTCTCACTTTAGCAGTTTCATGGTGACTAAACTGGAACTGATGAAGCTAAAATAGTTTAGATTTATTCAAATCTTGTTCTTGTTTTATCTTTTGCACATATTGCTTTGTCATGTGAGCCTAGGAATCATGTGATCACAGATTCAGTTCCTGAATCTAGATTCAATTCCTATGATGGACATTTTCTGCTGCAGCTAGCTTGTAAATTATCCACAGTGTCTGAATTTCCTTAGTTGGCTCTGATACCCAGAAGGAGTTTAGTGCTGCTATGTATCTTATTTTCACGAAGATGCCTCGCATCTCAAAAATAATAAAAACAATCAAGCTGAACACTTAATAAAATGAAAGTATCAAAGGCCTCAATTACTATTAAGCACAAGGGTTTGAAAAACCTGTTTTACAAAACTTCACTGATATATCTTGTTAAAATTGAACTTTTATACAAAAGTTAAGCCCTTTATATATAGGTGCAAACGAGGCATGTCACTACTTCTAGACAACTGCACATAGACCTACACACACAGATTCAGAGAAAGTTTAAATGAAATTTGGTGGTAACCGTGTCACCACGGAAGTCGGGGGGTGCCTAACACCTTCCCCCCACCTAAAGAATTTCAGTTTTGCAGACCAGTTAAATAGTGTCACATCACTAGGTCTATGGGCAAACTATTTCTCGGTTGAGTTGGTGCAACCATTTAAAAATACCAACTGGCGACTATTACAATCAAATCGTCGACATATACATGTCAGACCTTTTCAAACAAATCTCACCTAACATGAGAACACCGAAAGACAAGAACAGAAAGGGACAAATAAAAATCTTGACGTCGACAGGTGGCGACTTTGTTGGAGACATCAAGTAAGAGGGCTTAAGTTGCTATTTAAAAACTTTTCAAAACTTTTAGCTGCTTGTGTGTGGATGTAGCATTTACATTTGAATAAATATGTACTAATGCATTTACTTATTGCAATTAGTGCTTCGCACCATATCTTCCTATGATATTAGTGCTTCGCACATGTCATCATTTCCATACGGTGAGACGCGATGTATGTGAATGTATGTTGTGTGGTCCCTCCACCAGGAGGCTATCCCATTGGTGTTTGATTACAGGACACATAGGGAGACTAATTCCAATGAGGATCAGGAAAGGTACCACCCAGATTCACTCTAGTTGAAAGATCGGATTAACTTCACATCGATTAAATTGTGACGATCTGGGAACCTTCATGCCAAAAAGCTGCAAGAGTAGCCTAAGATAGGTCAGCCTATGATAAACCAAACGCAGAGGGAAGTCTCTTCATACCTTCCCATTTCAATTACTTGTAATCTCATTTTCATGTCAATCTCAATGTAATGGAAAATATAAAGGATTATGTGAACATGCATTCCTTTTTATATCAAAACCTGTTATGCTATCTTGTCATTTAAACAGATGGCATCCGCTTTGTAGGATAATACTCCTAAAACAGACACATTACATAGCATGTAACCTTTCCACGTTTCCCTAAGACTAAACTACATAAGTCTTTTTTGTAGGGAAATAATTGGTCCTGTTACCCGTTCAAAGTCCAAAAAGACATTAAGCCTACAGCTAAACAAGGCTACATCTTATCAGTCTAATCCTACACCTATCTCTCACGATGAGTTCGAAGGATTAAGCAATAAAATTATAGAGTTGGTTGTTCTGCTCAAAGAATTACAAAAGTAAACTTAGGGTCCACAAATACTCATGCACACAAAATCCTCTAAACGTGGAGGAACCCAAGGTCCAGACAAAGAAGTTCAGTACCCGAGTTTCAGTCAGATAAGATCAACAAAACCCCTGAAATCACCCATCTTAAAGTATGATCAAGACACTGGTGACATTAGGAAGAAGGTTCTACAAATGGAAGAGACCATTCGGTCCAACAAAGGGATTGGGACACACAGGAGTGTTTCATATTCAAACCTTTGTATTTTCCCCGGGGTTCATTATCCGAAAAAATTAAAGACTCTCGATTTTGAGAAATATGACGCATTGGGAGATCCTTATACCAATTTAAAGATGTTCATAGGAGAGCTCGGATCTTATGCCGAGGAGGAAAAGCTCATAATGTAGCTATTTCAGAAAAGCTTGACTGAAGAAGCCAGAGCAAGGTACACCAGATTAGATAACTCCAAAATTCACAGCTGGGAGGAGTTAGCCCATGCTTTCCTTAGTTAATACATCTTTTAAACTCAGGTGGCTCCAAACCAGTATCAAATTACCAAGGTCAAGAAATAAGTTAATAAGTCCTTCAAAGAGTATGCCCAAAGATGGAGGCGTGGCTGCTCATGTTATTCTGTCTATGACCGAGTCTGAAATGGTGATGACCTTTATAGACATTCAAGAAGCTCCCTTTTATGCGAGGGTCTTAGCTGGAATAGGCAAGTTATTCTCAGAAATGCTTAAGCACGAATAAATGGTTGAAATGGATTGAAATCAAGGAAGATTCAAGACCTCACCGCATTAAAAGTCGTAGTTGAGCACATGCAATCTAGAAGTTATGGGAAAAACCCCCGGAGGGTCCATAAGAAGAAAGAGAAAAATATTTTCTTGATACTGCAAGGATAAAAAGGCAATCAAAACTTGCCTATTCATAGGAGAAACTACTCCCTTTTTCAAGCTTAGTCATCAAACCCTCCCTTGCCAAAAAGTGGAGAAGTCAGACGTACAAGAGTGTTCACACCCTTAGGGGGTTCACTTGAAAATATTCTCAAGGTTCTGACAGCTCAGAAGAATATTACTCATCTCCATCCACCAGCCAACCGGAGTGGAAAGGATTTTAATGCAAGTAGGAAGTGTGCTTACAATGTTTGGGCTCCAGACCATGACACTCAGGATTGCTGGGCCCTTCAGCATAGGATCCAAGATTTAATTGCCAATGGTGAGATCATGGTGACAAAGCCTAACCAACCACATGTTCAAGACAACCCTCTCCCTCAACACAAGGAAGAGGAGGTTAACATGATTAACTGGGACAGTGGAGAGAGTTCCAAGTACCTCAAGTATGTGGGTGGTTCATCCCAAATCAACAAGGATAATTCTGACAGATGGGATTATTCACAATTCCAGTTCATGATGGAATGGGAATTAAAGGCTCTTGGCAAAGAAGTCAATCAATTGGCAGAACAGGTAATTCATCAGCACCAAGTCACACGTCAATTATTCAGTCAGGAGCATGCTAGCCTCCTTCCTCTTATTACAAGTACTCCACCACGTACTCAGAAAGTGAAACATTGGAGGAAAAGCTTGTTAGAAAAGCTAAAGCTAAAGCTCGTCGGGACTTCGCCAACAAAAGGGAATTCACCTATTTAGGGCAACCGATGGAAGAGATATTACAAATGCTGATTAATGAGGGAAAAATCACAGCACTGCTACCTCGAGTCAACCCACGCTCAAAGCGGTTTGATGCTAATGGAGTATGTCAATACCACTCCCACTCTCGCAGTCACAACCCTGAAGAATGTTGGGCACTCCGACATTTTATTCAAAATATGATTGACATCGGTGACCTGCAAATTGGAGATTTAGCTGCCACACCACTTACAATTCAACTAATTTAGCTCAAAGGTGTTGAAAACCCTTTGAAAGTGGTTGCACCAAAGCAAATCACACTGCCATTCAGGCCACATTATCCTATTGTTTGCCTCTAAAAAGTGCCATGGAATTATGGGGAGGTTGAAGGATCTACATTAACTATAATTGTTGCAGTGTAAAAAGAAAATCCAGTGTATCTTCCTCAACGGCTAATGAAGCCTATCATCAGATCTAAAGGGTAAGTGCCCAGGAAGAAGATTGAAAAATTCCTCCGCAAGATGGGACACAATGAAGTCAAGGTGGTTCAAAGCTTGAAAGAATCTCCACAACAGATCTCTACTCTGAACTTGGGTTTCTCTTTAGAAGATCACCAGAAGGTCTTACTGAAAGTATTAGAAGAAGCCCACTTGCCAAAGACAGTGGATGTGGAAACATTCCATCATCTGGCTGATCACATTTTCAATATCAATGTAATATCCTTCACCGATGATGACATACCTCCCCAAGGGATGGGTCATTGCTAACCGTTGCACATAGCGGTTATGTCTTCCGGATATGTGGTTGGAGGAGTGCTAATAGATGGAGGATCATCCCTAAACATCTGCCCTATGCCACATTGGAAAAAATGAACATCAATCTGAACAAGATTGGAAGCAGCCATACAATCATCAAAGCCTTTGATGGATCTTGGTGAAATACTGTCGGAGAGATTGAACTACCCGTGGAAATCAGTCCACATACATTCTACATATCCTTTCAAGTTCTTAAGATCACTACAGGATACAACTTGTTGTTGAGAGGACCTTGGATTCATATGGTTGGATTCGTCCCGTTCACTCTTCATCAACAACTCAAGTATATCATTAACAGAAATCTGGTTACTATCAATGTTGAGTCAAAATGTCCTATTCAATGTGATATACCCCTTATCAGTTTCAATGCAGAAGTTGAGCCTGTCAGCTTATAAGCCCTTGAGGTGAGCAACACTCACTATCAACCCATTGGACAGCCACCTATGAGACTCAAAGTTTCTGCAGAGGTAATATCAGCAAGTCAAGGGATGATATCCTTAGGTTTTCAACCTGGACAAGGGATAAGAAATGATCATCAGGGAATCAAATGCCCAATTCATGTTCCCAACCGGACAGAGACAGCCAGACTAGTCTACTCCTCTGGGTCCACTCACAGGAACCCACACAAGCATAAACCGGTTCCTTCATCCACAAGGCGTCTGCCTAAACGTATAGGTGATAATCATGTACGACTTTTATTAAAGGTCCATGCCCCTATGGTAGCCATGCTGTTTCCTAAGCCGATACCGGTTAAAGGAAAAGAAGTCCTGATTCTAGACCCAGAGGAGGAAGAAAGGAATCAAAGACACAAACAAGAGATAAATAAACATCTGTCAAACATGTGTGTCCTGGTTCATACGGAGGGTATGAACAAAGTTATTCCAGATGATGATTATCCAGATATCATGGTCACCATTCAAGAGAAGGAGGACGACAACAACCCCTTTATCGCAGCTGTCTACCAGGACTTGACCCTTGGCAATTGGAGCATCACTCGCATTTGCCGATAAAGGGTAAAAAGGGAAGAAACTCCTTCTGCCTTGTAGATAGCAATAACAGCTTACTTTTGATTTATAGTTTAGCAACTATTTTTGTCATTTCAAGCTAACACTTTGTATGATTGAACATTTTCATATATTAAGTGAAAGTATTTTGTTTCAGGACTTTAAAGTTGGATGTAACTAAACTTGCTGATGAGGTGCCTATTCTTCACAAAGACTGTAACTTTGATGTAAAGTTTGACTCAGACTTGATGGAGATTGAACAAGGGAACTATGAGATACCTCAGGAGATCTAAGAATGCGTCGATGACAAACCCAAGCAAAATTTTGATCAAACCACCTCTTTTAACCTTGGAACCTCAGAAAATCCCGAACAAATCCAAATTGGTACGGACCTTACTCCAAACCAGAGGAATGACATGGTTACTCTATTGACCCAATTTCAGGATGTGTTTGCATGGTCTCATGATGACATGGTCGGTTTGTCAACTGACATCGTCGGTTTGTCAACTGACATCGTCATAAATCACCTTCCCATCAAAGAGGGATTCAAGCCAGTCAGGAAGAAACTCAGACGATTAAAACCTAAGTGGAGTTTAAAACATAAAGAAGAAATTGTGAAACAATTTCAAGCTGACATCCTCATGCTGTTAACATACCATGAGTGGCTATCCAACATAGTCCCTGTGCCTAAATCTGAAGGAAAGGTGCGACTTTGCGTGGACTATAGCGATCTGAATAAAGCTTGTCTCCAAGATAGCTTTTTCGTACCATTCATCCGTATACTCAATTAGAATACAACTCAGTATGACATGTACACCTTTGCTGACTGCTTTGTGGGGTACCATCAAATCATGGTTGCTGAAGAGGATTGTGAGAAAACTGCATTCATCACTCATTGGGGAACCTTTTGCTACAGACGGTTGTCATTCGGCCTCATCAGTGCCGGAGCTACCTACTAGCGAGCCATGATGGCTCTCTTCCATGATCTAATGCACAAAGAGATATAAGTCTATGTGGAAGACATCATTGTCAAATCTCAAAGGGAGGAAGACCACCTAGATCATCTCAAAAAGCTCTTCAACATGTTGTGTATGTACAACTTGAAGCTGAACCCGGCCAAATGCGCCTTTGGTGTTAAATTATGCAAATTGCTAGGATTCCTAGTAAGCCACAAAGGGATTGAGATGGATCTTACAAAAATCAAAGCTATCACAGAAATGCCCATACCCTAAATAGAGAGGGAAATATAGGGATTTTTGGGAAGAATCAACTTCATCAACCGATTCATCTCCCAACTCACAGCAACTTGAGAGCCTATCTTCAAGTTACTAAGGAAGAACTCCTCCATGAAATGGAATGATGAGTGTCAAAAATCTCTCCTTCTCAGCGAAGAACATCTAATCAAAGCTCTTGTTTAAGTACCTCCTAGGGAGGGTGTTCCCCCGTTTATGTACCTGTCAATCAATGACAATGCCATGGAATGCATGTTGAAACAGAAAGATGATAGGGGCCAAGAAAGAGCTATCTATTGCCTCAACAAAATATTCAGCAGCAGTGAACACAAGTACACTCTGATTTAGAAAACTTGTTGTGCTTTAGCATGGGCTTCCACAAGATTACAACATTATCTACATGGTCACATAACCCATCTCATATCCCGAGTGGATCGTCTCAAGTACGTGTTCAGTAAACCTATATTGAATTGCCGACTGTCTAAATGGCAGTTGATCCTACAACAATTTGACATAATTTATGTGACTCAAAAGTCTATCAAAGGTCAAGAGATTGCGGATTAACTTGCCTCCGCACCTTTAAGGCATTTCAAACCCTTGGAAACATACTTCCCCGATGAAGGGGTAAAGACAGTTCAGCAACACCATCAGGAAGATACGCACCAACCATGGAAGATGTATTTTGATGGAGCTGTGAACATGGAAGGTTCTGTAGTTGGAGCAGTTCTAGTATCCATTACGGGGGAGCAGTATTTCGTCGTCATCAAATTACAGTTTGCCAGCACCAACAACACAACTGAGTATGAAGGTTGTATCATGGGGTTGAGACTTGCCCAATCCATAGGCATCAGACGGTTAACTATTTTTGGAGATTCTGAACTTATAATCAGACAAACTATTAGGATCTATCACACCAAAGAATTACATTTGTTACCTTACCATCAGAAGGTTATCCAGATGGCATCAGAGTTTAAAGAAATAACCTTCCTCCACAATCCTCAGAATAGGAATGACTTTACGGATGCACTAGCAAATTTGGCCTCCTTGATAAACATACTTGATAAGGAAGACATGCCAAATATCTCATTTGCCCTGCAAAAGGCTCCAGCCTATGGGAACTACATTGCAGAAGAATCGGATGAGCTACCTTCAATCCAACACCCTTGGTATCTGTAATTCAGTAAATACGCACACCTAGAGGGGGGGTGAATAGGTGTTTATACTTAATGTGATAGACATTGACAACTTTTTTAAACTTCTGCTACAAGATCAATTCAGACAGCTTGTACCTGTCTATTTTGGTGTTTGGATTAGTGAATTTATAAACTGGTATAAAACAAAACTCAGAACTTTAAGCCAACATAAAGTAAAAGTGCAGAGACGTAAAACACCAGGATTTTTTACGTGGTTTAGCCCCTATCCTCTATCTAGTAGCCTAATCCACGTCCAATCTGAACTAGGATTGGAGACTCTTTTTATTGCTATTTAAACTCAATACACAAATAACTCCCTATTACAAAGAAGCCTCAAAACTGATGTTGGACACCTATGCCCCCGGTTTGCACCTCTACAACATGTAAACCATTGCACCTTTTCTCACCATTAAGATCTTTGAAGCCTTCTATGAACAGACTAGCTAAAACAAGAACCCTCAAGAAAAAAACTATGCTTACTTTCGGTTTACGAGGAATAGAAATTTCCAGCACAAAAAAATATGCTATATAAGAATATAAGGCTGGACTAAAACAATTTGTAAGCTCTGATGTATTCTCACAATTTGATTGTTGGTCGTTTGTTTTTTTAACAGCCGAAGAGAGGAGATATATATATTGCAAGAGAGCAACGGCTATAACATAAGATGGCTAAGATTTCTCAGTCCCGTTTGTAGCCTCTCCATAGTTTCGGCAACTTTGAATCACCAGAAAGATATTACCCAGATCTGCACCAATTATTTGATTTGGAGGAGCTGAAATCAAGGAGTGAAACTCTACAGCCAATCAACCGAGTTACACAGTAGCGAAGGAGATAAATAAGGATGATAGCTTCAGTAGGACTCCTTTTCAAAATAGGATACCAAAACATCACTAACTAATGTGGGCCCCACTAAGCAAGATAAAATCCTTAATAAAATTGATACCCACGAGATATACTGATGAAACAGAGGAGCCAATTTTGCCTAGCTGTTATTATGAATACCAAACTCATGCAAATGTCCATGAATTAACCATAACTCATGCAAATTTAATAAAATAACACATCATCAACCATGCACAGTTAAATTAGTCATCAATCAAAATATCGTATAATTAAAAACTAACATTCTCCCCCTTTTTGATGATGACAATTTATGCACTACTTTTACCAATCATATGCTCCCCCTAAATTTAAGCTCCCCCTGTATTTATGCATATTAGATTTCCATAACAGATAGGAAAACATAAAACAAATAAGGGTGACATATATAATATCTAAATAGATAAGCCCATGCATCACATAGATATCATAACCCAAATAAAATTAGTTATAACATCATTAGTAGCATAAACTAATACAAAACATGACACTCTTCTTGTCCCCTTATACTTCTCCCCCATTGGCATTATCAAAAAGATGGGAGTCATGGAGCAGCATCAGGTGCAGGTTCATAGAGAACATCATCCAGTCTCTTGTTGAATTCTTGGAGTTTAACCACATAGTTGTTGTGATGAGAAACCAATACTTCCATCCGGCAGGAAACATAATCAACTTTTTCGTTCAACATCTGAATTTGATGGGAAACTGATTGAAGGGCAAAATTGAATCGAGTGCCCATATCTTGGACAAGTTGAAAAAGAGTGGAGAGTTGAACATTGGAAGGAGGAGGAAGATCAGTGGAGTCTGGTACATTAGAAGTAGGAATAGGAGAAGAGTGTGGAGATGGTGGAGTTGAAGTAGGAACCTTCTCAACTTCCCAACATAATGTGCTAGCAGAATTCACAGTCAATTTGAATTGAGATAAGATATATTTATCAATCACATCAGAAACTTTGACGACATCTTCATTGACAAATGAAATACCAAAGTGGGCAAGAATTTTGGTAATAAGACCCCCATAAGGAAAACACTTCGTTTTATTTGACAAACAACTCTCCATGTGCTTAATCATAAGCAACGCAAAATTAAACTTTATTATAGGGAGTATTAAGGCAGAAAGAATTAAATCTTGATATGTCATATTGGAACGCCCCCCATTCCGAGGAACTAAATTTGCACGAATGAATTTATGAATGACATTATTCAAGGGGGTAGTTTCCACTACAGTGGGTAAGCCAATAAATTCAGTCGAGGAACATTCTTTCACAATTCGTAACTGTTCAAGGACAGTTAAATTTTTAAATTCTAGGGGTCCCTTAAGGGTGAAAGGACAGAATCCAGAACATGGAATATTAAGAATAGAGCCCAAAATAGTAGAATCAAAGACCAGTGTTTTGTTTTTCACAAAAGTTTTTATAACATCATTGTTAACATACATATTCCCAAAAAATTATTTAATGAAAGTGGGATATGCATATTTGGGTGGACTCAACATAGCAGAGAGGTTCACTTTGTCAAATAAAGCTGTGACCCCAATTTGTTGGAATAGGGCATGATCAACTGATTTCCCAAACACAATCGTTTTATTGAGCATAATATCTTGAAATCGCAGAGCATAATGAGAGGAAATAAAAATTAGAGGACTACCATGTGTTTGAGAAGGCGAGGAAAGCACATGGTCCGAGGAGGAGGAATCCGGGATGAGGATGGGGTCGGTTGATTTTTCTTTCGAACGATGCTTCAAAGATTGTGTTGACAGAACCCCTAAATCAGTCGATCGTCGTGTGAGAATCCGATTAGAGCGCCAGCGTGAGGAGTGAGGTGGGATAGGCGGCTTGCTCGAAATATCTTCCCTGCCGGTGTTGAGCACATGACCGCCACGGGTTTTATCCATGGACAACTCTTTGAAAAACCTAGAGTGTAAGAGGAAAGATGGAGTACAGGGAGAGAGAAGCTGATAAACACAGGGAAAGAGAAATTAGCACACTGGGAGAGAAAAACTCAGAAAAGTCCTTTAATATACCCAATTCGCGCTTAAAATATTTAGGCGAGTTTCCAATATAGCCCCTCCTAACCATATATATATATTTTTAAGAGATAATATGTCACATATATTTGCACATATGGAAGTTAAACATATAATGAAATTCGTCATTTAAGAAAAGATTGCACATATGTTAAAATAGATGTCTAGAAAGTTTATATATATATAGAATTTGTATTCTTAATTACGATGGATATATATATATATATATATATATATATTATTTTTATTTTTATTTTTATTGTTATTATATATATATATATATATATATATATATATATATATATTTTAATATATGTATATATAAAGGCATAAAAATATGATAATTAAGCATATACAGATATTCCAAGTTCTCTTCTCAAGGTACAAAAACGTTCCTCACTTAAAGGTTTTGTAAAAATGTCAGTCAATTGATGTTCAGTAGGAACAAATACTAACTTTATTAATCCTTTAGCAACATTATCTCTTAAAAAATGATGTCTCACTTCAATATGCTTAGTACGAGAATGAAGCACAGGATTTTTAGAAATATCAATAGCACTAGCATTATCAAACATAATAGGCACATTTTCACAAATAACATTTAAATCATGTAATGTTTGTATCATCCACAAAATTTGTGAACAACAACTACCTGCCGCCAAATATTCACCTTCCGTAGTAGACAAGGCAACATATATTTGTTTCTTGTTGTGCCAAGCTACAAGGCTTTGACCAAAAAATTCACAAGCACCACTTGTGCTTTTTCTATCAACTTGGCACCTTGCATAATCTGCATCTGAGTATCCAATTAGTTCAAAACTTTGAGATATACGATAGTATAAGCCTAAATTCATTGTGACAGCTATGTATTTAAATATTCGTTTTACCGCTGTAAGATGAGATTCCTTCGGTTGAGCTTGGAATCTAGCACAAAGGAATACAATATACATAATATCTGGTCTTGATGTAGTTAAGTATAGTAAACAACCAATCATCCCTCGATACATTGTCACGTCAACATCATTACCTGTAGTATCTGCAGTAAGCTTGATAGTAGTACTCATTGGTGTTGACTTTGGTTTGGTATTTTCGAATCCAAATCTCTTCAATAGTTCTTTCACATACTTGGATTGGTGAATGTGAATCCCTTCATTTGATTGTTTGATTTGAAGCCCCAAGAAATAATTTAATTCGTTCATAAGGCTCATATCAAACTCATTATACATACATTGGGAAAACCACTCGCACAAAGAGTTAGTAGTAGCTCCAAATATGATATCATCCACATAAATTTGAACAATTAATAAGTCCTTATTTTTGGTTTTAGTAAAAAGAGTGGAATCAATTTTACCATGATTAAAACTAATGTATAATAAAAACTTACTTAATCTTTCATACCAAGCTCTTGGAGCTTGTTTTAATCCATACAAAGCCTTTTTCAATTTAAACACATGATGTGGATATTTTTCATGTTCAAATCTTGGAGGTTGCTTGACATACACTTCCTCATTTAAATAGCCATTTAAAAATGCACTTTTCACATCCATTTGATATAATTTAAATTGTCTAAAGCATGCATAGGCTAACAAAATTCGTATGGCTTCCAACCTTGCAACAGGGGCAAAAGTTTCTTCATAATCTATACCTTCTTGTTGATTATAGCCTTGAGCTACCAATCTAGCCTTATTTCTAGTAATTATGCCAGTTTCATCAAGTTTATTTTTGAAAATCCATTTTGTACCAATTATAGAAGCATCTTTAGGAGATTTGACAAGATCCCATAACTGGCACCTTTCGAATTGGTTTAATTCTTCCTGCATGGCAATAGACCAATTTTCATCTTGGATTGCTTCCTTGGCACTCTTTGGTTCTATTTGAGAAAGGAATGCGAAGAATGCACAATAATTCCTTGCTTTCCTTATTGTGTTCATCCAAGTGTCAGGATCACCTATGATCAGATTTGGTGGATGATTTCTCACTGTTCTAGATGGTATAGGAAGCCTTGCTGCAGTCATTTGCTCTTCAGGTTCAGGTTCTACAACGTTAAGCTATGCTTCAAACTGATCATCTAATTCTTCTTCTAGTGCAGACGGGTTAAGCTGTCTAACTTGAGGCATCTGCATGTCTGAGTTTTCAAAGGGGGCAGATGACTCAGTTTGTCTAATTTCGTTTGTTTGCTTTCCACGTTCATCTGACTTTCCTTTTGATGCAGACGACTCAGGCTGTCCGGATTGAGATGTCTGTTTGCCACTGATCAGAATGTCTTTTCCTGCATAAACTTCATTTTCTTCTTTTGATAGGTCACGATTAAGTTCATCAAAAATAACATGCACATATTCTTCAACTTTAAATTTATCAAGATTATAAACCCTGTAACCTTTACTATGCATTGAATAACCAAGAAAAATAGCTTCGGTTGATTTTGCATCAAATTTTCCATGATTATTATTAGTATTTAGAATGAAACATTTAGCACCAAACACTTTAAAATAATTAATATTTGGAATTCTGTTGTTTAGCAACTCATATGGTGTTTTCATTAGAATGGGTCTAATTAGTACTCTATTTAAAATGCAACATGCAGTACTTACAGCCTCTGCCCAAAAACTTTTAGGCAATTTACTTTCATGTAGTAAAGTTCTTGTAGTTTCTTGAAGAGTACGATTTTTACGTTCCACCACACCATTTTGTTGAGGCGTTCTTGGTACAGAAAACTCGTGTGTTACACCTTTCTCACTGCAATATGGTATAAAATCTTTTCCAAATTCTCCACCGTGGTCACTCCGTATACTAATTAGCTCGAGGTTGTGTTTTGTTTCAACATTCTTTATAAGCTTTTCAAATTCTGCAAAAGCTTGATCTTTAGTTTTCAAAAATAAAACCCTTGTAAATCTTGAAAAATCATCAACAATAACAAAGGCATAATGATTATTTCCTAGGCTAGCATATCTCTCGGGTCCAAATAAATCAAGATACAATAATTGAAGAGGTAAAGAAGTTGATACCTGATTTTTGCTTGTAAAGGAATTTCTTGCTTGTTTACCTAACTGACATGCATCACAAATGCCTGTCTTTTCATATTTTTGTTTTGGTAAACCTTTAACAAGGTTCTTTGTAACTAACTTATTTATCAATTCCATATGCACATGCCCCAACCTTCTGTGCCATAGAATAATTTGTTCTTAAACAGCAACTAAACAAATATCCTCATTTTGATTTTCAAAATTTATAGTATATATATTACCTTCTCTATTAGCTACTAAAGGAACATTATGAGAGGCATGAATAATAGCACATTTATCTTTTTCAAAAATAACTTTATGACCGCTATCCATTAGTGGACTTACACTAATTAAATTATATTTTAGCCCTTCAACATGATAGACATTATCAATGTAAACCTTACCATTACCAATTTTACCTTTACCGATGATTTGGCATGTGGTGTCATCTCCAAAAGTAACCGTGCCTCCTTTCTTTGCAACAAGTGAAGTAAATTTGGTTCTATCACCCGTCATGTGTCTAGAACATCCACTGTCAAGTACCCATTTATGTGATGGTACTTTAGCTTTTAAGCATACCTACAAGGCAAAGAACTAACTCTTCATTTTGGTACCCAAATCTATTTGGGTCCAGTTTTGTTAGTAGCAATCAACTCTCCTTTCTTTACCCAAACTTGTTTTATTTTAATTTTACTACAGTTTGTATCAAAATGTCCTTTTAAACCACATTTTCTGCAAGTAACATAAGGTGAGCAATAAAGAGGCTTGTTCCTTGGTTTGTTATTTATTACTCTAATTTTATAAGTCGTGCTTTTTATGTTTTTAACATGATTATATCCAATTCCTTGTTTATCTAAGCTTGACCTTTGAGCACCCAACATTATATTTAAATTCTCTTATCCTTGAACAAATTTTGCAAGACCATTTTTCAAAGATATTATTTCTTCCTCATTATTACTTTGCATGTTTATGATTTTTCCATCATTAAAAGCATCTATACAAGTATCTCTCATTTTTAAGCTTTCTTTTAAATCATTATTTTCCTTTTTAAGGCCATTATTTTCTTCATTTAATTTGTTTCCACGATTATATAAAATTTTATTATAATTATCTAAATATCCAATTTTAGCATTCAACTGAGATACTTCACATGATGAGCAATCTTTAACTATTTCTTGTTTTTCCTCAATTAAAGTTTCTACTTCCTTTATTAAGTCGTTTATCCAACTTTTCAAGTGAACATTTTTCTCTTTCATACGAAGGTTTTCATTTTTTTAAAACAAGATAGTCAGAAATAGTAATTTCTCCAAGTTCAGGACTTACCTCAGATGTTTCCTCATTGTGTATTCCAGTGAAGCACAGTTGAGCAGTTTCTTCTTCTTGATCTACATGATCAGATTCATCATCACTCCATGTCATTAGAGCCTTCCCTTTTGAACCATTTGCTTTGTTCTTTCTTTTTAGTTGGAAGCAATCTCTTTTGAAGTGACCGGGCCTTCCACATTCGAAACAGGTTTCCTCTTATGGCTTTTGCTTGAAATCTTTCTTGTTGTTGAAAGCTTTTGTTGGTAATTTTGATCTATTCTTCTTTCGGATCAGCTTCCTCAATTTTTTGGTCATTAAAGCTATTTCTTCATCCGAATCTTCTTCATTGCCTTCTATGTAGCTTTCAGCTTGTAGAGCCAAGGTCTTCTTCTTAGGTGCCTCATCTTCTTCATCATACAATTTTAGTTAGTTTTCAAACTCTTCAAGTTCTCCAAATAAGGTAACAGTTTCCATTGTGCTGATTGTGACTGAGTCTTGAAGTGTAGTGACCTTTGGTGCGAATCGCTTTGGCATAACTCTAAGAAGCTTTCGGTTGATTTCCTTTTCTTCAATCTTTCGTCCGAGCATGCTTAGAGAATTCATTAGAGTGAGGAATCTTGCTTGGGCATCTCTAATTGATTTATTTTTCTCCAATTTGAATAGTTCGTACTCGTGCATTAGCATGCTCAGCTTGACCTCCTTCACTTTAGTAGTACCTTCGTGGCTCATGATTACTGTGTCCCATATTTCCTTAGCCGTAGTACAAGAAGAGACCTTATCAATCTCTGACTGAACCATGCACTTAAAAGTGTATTCATGGCCTTGGGATTATAGGATAACATATACGATTCATTTAAGTCCATTTCCATGAGATTCTTTGGCTTGCCATCATCATGTCGCGGAATAACTGGTCCATTTTCCACTAACCCGCCATTCCCATGGGTTACGGTTTAAATAGATCTTCATTCTGAACTTCCAAAAATTGAAGTTTTCACTTCCTAGCAACAACGGTGGCCTACTTGTGGATTGGCGTTCTTGAAAGTTTAGGTGTGCCATAGGATCTTCCCCTACGACCTGCAACGATCGATATTAGTAGAGCCTTGCTCTGATACCAAATGTAATTCAGTAAATACACACACCTAGAGGGGGGGTGAATAGGTGTTTATACTTAATGTGATAGACAGTGACAACTTTTTTAAAATTCTGCTACAGGATCAATTCAGACAGCTTGTACATGTCTGTTTTGGTGTCTGGATTAGTGAATTTATAAACTGGTATAAAACAGAACTCAGAACTTTAAGACAACATAAAGTAAAAGTGCAGAGACGTAAAACACCAGGATTTTTTACGTGGTTCAGCCCCTATCCTTTATCTAGTCGCCTAATCCACGTCCAATCCCAACTAGGATTGGAGACTCTTTTTATTGCTATTTAAACTCAATACACAAATAACTCCCTGTTACAAAGAAGCCTCAAAATTTATGTTGGACACCTATGCCCCCGGTTTGCACCTCTGCAACATGTACACCATTGCACCTTTTCTCACCACTGAGATCCTTGAAGCCTTCTATGAACAGACTAGCTAAAACAAGAACCCTCAAGAAAAAAATTATGCTTACTTTTGGTTTACAAGGAAAAGAAATTTCCAGCACACAAAAATATGCTATATAAGAATATAAGGCTAGACTAAAACAATTTGTAAGCTCTGATGTATTCTCACAATTTGATTGTTGGTCGTTCATTTTTTTTAACAACCGAAGAGAGGAGATATATATATTGCAAGAGAGCAACGACTATAACATAAGATGGCTAAGATTTCTCAGTCCCGTTTGTAGCCTCTCCATAGTTTCGGCAACTTTGAATCACCAGAAAGATATTACCCAGATCTGCACCAATTATTTGATTTGGAGGAGCTGAAATCAAGGAGTGAAACTCTACAGCCAATCAACCGAGTTACACAGTAGCGAAGGAGATAAATAAGGATGATAGCTTCAGTAGGACTCCTTTTCAAAATAGGATACCAAAACATCACTAACTAATGTGGGCCCCACTAAGCAAGATAAAATCCTTAATAAAATTGATACCCACGAGATATACTGATGAAACAGAGGAGCCAATTTTGCCTAGCTGTTATTATGAATACCAAACTAATGCAAATGTCCATGAATTAACCATAACTCATGCAAATCATTTATCATATTATAACTCATACTCCATGCATATTTAATAATATAACACATCATCAACCATGCACACTTAAATTAGTCATTAATCAAAATATCGTATAATTAAAAACTAACAGTATCAACATATCAAGGAGTATCTACGAGATGGATCTACACCCGCTGAGGCGAGTCAAGCTGAAAGAAAGCGGATCCATAGAATGGCTATGAAATTCTACCTGAGCGGAGACGCACTCTACAAAAGAGATGCAGGACTAGGTATTCTCAAATGTTTAGACAAAACCAATATCAGAGACTCGTGGATGAAATCCACGGTGGAGTGTGCGGCCCAAACATGAGCGGCCCTCTACTTGTCAAGAAAGTCCTAAGAACAGGGCATTACTGGCTCTCTCTCATGGCTGACTGTGATGATCACATCAAGAGATGTTACCAATGCCAAATTCATAGAAATGTTATCCACGCCCCTCCAAGGGAGCTCCAAAAAATGAGTTATCCCTGGCCCTTCTAAATATGGGGAATGGATGTGATCGGGCCCATCGAGCCAAAATCCATTAATGGTCATGGATTTATCTTCACTATGATCGACTACTTCACCAAGTGGGCAGAAGCAGCCTCTTCCCCCAGGGTAACTAAAGATGTTATCATTGGTTTCATCAGAAATAATGTCATTTGTCGATATGGACAACCAGAGGTGATTGTGTCAAACAATGCTAAAAACCTCAACAACCAAATAATGGAGGAGTTATGCAGTAAATTCCCCATCAAACATCTCAACTTCGTCATCTATCATCTAAAGATGAATGGTGTTGTTGAAGCGGCAAATAAGAATATCAAAAAGATCATGCAAAAGGTGTATGCCAATCCCAAAGGATGGCCTGACTTGTTGCCTCTGACTTTATTTACCTACAAGAACGTTAATGCGCACTTTCACTGGGGAAACCCCCTACTCATTAACCTATGGAATGGAAGTAGTGCTCCCCAAAGAAGTGGAAATGGAATCCCTCAGAGTGTTGATAGACGTACGCTCGGCTAGATGAATACCAATAGTTACAAGATCAGTACCACAAATTATCTCTAATAGATAAAAGGAGGGCCGCTGCCATCTTCCATTGTCAGTTATACCAACAAAGGATCGCCAAATCCTAAATCAAGAAAGTTTGACTATGGGAATTCAAAGAGCATGATTTGGTCTTGGAAAAGGTTCTTGAAAACCAAGATCAATCCCAAGGAAATTTTTCTCCATACTGGGAAGGCCCGTTTGTTGTCAAGTAAGTATTGACAGGATGAGCTCTCAGATTATAGGAGATGGATGGCGATGAATTTCCCCAACTCATCAACTCAGACACCGTGAAACAGTACTATGTCTGAAGTTACCAGCAAACCAACATCCTGGTTTTGGATCACCAGATCCTCGGTCAATTCAGGTTTTCAAAACCCTTCACTACATACAACCTTTCTTCATATATGTTCGCCCCATCAGGGACAAACATACTTTCCAACCAGCATCCTGGTTTTGGATCATTAGATCTTTCACTCAACTCAGGTTTTCAAAACCTTTCGCACTTTCAATTTTGTCCCACCAGGGATAAAACTATTCACATCCTCAAGTTGTCGAACAATGGATTAAACCTTTGACATCTTTAGTTTGTCCCACCAGGGATCAAACATTTCACATCTACAGTTTGTCATGTACATTGGGTGACCTACGCAGACCTGTTCTACCAATACACGAGAGTATGTAGGCAACCATTTTTATGGTCCGGTCTCACTACAGAAAAAATAAAAAAACATCTCTACACCGTGTTTAACCACGTACAACTCTGAACTTTTTCACGCTAGGTTCGAACTACGCAGACCTAATCTCCCCCTCATCAATAGGAGTACGTAGGCAGCATTCATGGTTCAGTCTTACCCCCTACCAAAACACAAAAACTTGTCAATGGTGCTGGGATTATCCTTCAAACATTCAAATCACACTTCATCAGCTCAGACCAAAGGGATGGAACTACCTAGTCTCCCTACACCAAAGGTAGAACCGGCGACCATCTAAGTTACGGTTAAGTCCTCAAAGAGAAACACCAATCCATAAGAAATGGAACTACCTAGGCTCCTCAATATAAAGGAGTGCCAGCGACCATCTGTAGGGTGGTCAACCTCAGAGAGGAAAGCTACTCTACTCTCCATAACTACATACAGAAACTAGTCCTAAGACACCAAAGTGTAAGGAATACATACAGATTGACGATCCATTCTGAAAGATCTTGAGACATCTCAATGTCCATCCATCAAGGGGTAGTTCAGAATACATCAAGATCACAAGCTCTAGAAAAAATAGGCAACTATCAAGCAAGTAACAAGGCATAACTAAAAGGGAAGTGAATCAAAATATATTTCCCTACCATATATAATACTGTTTGATATATACACTATATACTGTACATGACAAAAATGGCTAGGCTAGTATGTGCAAGAAAATCCATGCTTATCTACAAATTAGTGTATATGTGCACTATCAAATCCAACATGGCATCCTTCTCAAAGGAAGGGGGTAACTCTGTAAGCTCAACGTGAGCCAAGAGAACCCAGCCATCTACATGGTGACGCTATGCTCATCAATGAATGTGCTCATCTCTTCAATGATATCAGCATTATGAGACTTCAATGCAGTACTGTCTGTAATAACGGCATCTTGGGCAGATATAGCTCCATCCTACTTAATAACAACTGTATCTCTAGATTATCTTGCTCGTCCCGCTTAGCAACAACGGTATCTCTATGAGCTAAAGCATTATCTCTCTCAACTAGAGCTGTATCTCTCCCAGAAAGAGTTGTCAATTTCAAAACTTTAGCCTGATCCCTCTCAAAAGTCATCAGATACAGACTCTGCTCTAAATACTTTGTAGAATATGGAGTCACAATAGCATAAATACTGGGAGAATCAATCAGAGCTGCTGTCAACCCAGCAAAGAGCTCATCCTCAGTGGGAGAATCAGCGTCCTCCATGGGCTCCCCCACTGTTAGAATCAACACCCGGCTCTGTGGATACAACCCTGGTCAATGTACTCTCTACCTCCATCTATGCAGAATACTCTGCAGAATGACCCTTATGGCTAGTCTTGAAATCAACCCTCTCACGCTGGGCCCAACAGGCATAAACCCTTGACATATCTTCTGCTGACAAAAGCTAAGAAGACAAACGCTGACCCAAAAAGGGTTGAACATCCTAAAACTGGTCAAACTGTGCCATCACAACTAGTAGATGATAAGTGGTCATGCTCGTCAAACTAGTCAGAGGAAGATAATTTATGTTAGATGCATGAGTAATGAAACTGTAAGGAGAACTAAGCCCTGAACTCGGTAAAATGTCAAATGGATCCTCGATCCCTACCAAGAAAAATAACCAAGAAGCAGCGTCTGTACACTCCATCGGCTGAAAGGAATAAGACATGGCTATCTCATGGGAAAAGTAATACCCATGGAGTCGGAATGTGCCAATCGGTCTCAGGTGTGACATAAACCACACGTACAGCAGGACCGAGCTGCCGGTAAATACCCCTGCAAAATGGGTGTGGCAATATATGGCCAACATCAAGGTCTCTACCACAATCATCAGTACAATGGTATGTCCCTCCCGAAGAGCACGCACTCCCATAACCATGCTGATGTCTAAGTGATCCGTGTACAGTGGCATATACAGATAAGCCACTGCACACATCAAAAGTATGTCTACTTTGGCTGCACGCCACTCATCCTTCGATGTGGTGAAATCCCCGGAGTGTTGAACATAACTGTCCAAGGGGCCAAATCTGTCAATTAGAAAACACATGGACACTACATGCCCAGAGGTGGCCTCATCCTAGGCTACTCTACGCCTCAAACCAGTGAGGGTCATAAACTGTCGGCTCATGTCTCCTACAGCCATACGAGTGCAGGGTGTGTCCAATGGCAAACCTGTCTGACGCTCATACTCCTCCAAAAGAGGAGTCAACTCCTAGGTCTCAAACTAGAACACCTGCTTATCTGGTACCTAGTGCTCTAGCATGCCCTCTACAAAACTCAATGGAACCTAGAACGTCAGGAGGGTCACAGAGTGCTGCAACAGCTGATCTACGGTCACCCAATCTGGGGGTGACAAACTATCATACCACGATCTCAAATAAGAGACCACCAATACTGGTGGGGTATAATCAATGCGGCTAAATGTCGATGAATACATCTGTATGGGCCGTGTCATAAGACAATCCAGGGGTCAATGCTAATCATCTCTAGGCATACACATGCATGATAAACAATAAATTGTAATCTGGTGTAGGGAATGGAAAACAGTATATATACATTCCTAAGTACATCATCATCTAATACATCATCTCTGTATGCAGCTGGAAAATGCAAGGAAATGGGGCACAGTCGTCCAACAACTAACAGAGGCCTATCAAAAGACATATTAAGAATAGGGCACAACCACTTAGTATCTAATAAAGGCCTATCAAAAGATATAACGAAAAATACATCAGAAGAAGTCAATAGTATTGATATCTATATCGTCCAACCTATCCATCTGATGTAACTCGTCCCGAGTCACTGGATCTCCGCCAAGAGGGATATCAGGCCTATACAATGGAGGATCTGCACTGGCAAAACCATCTAAATATGGGCCACCTGAACGGCCAGCCTCTGAGCTGGAAGGATCAAAAGAATCCTCCTCTGAAGGATCTCTGCCCAAATATCAGATGAAAAATGCACTCGATCCAACTGCTGGGTCAAGCTATCAGTTTACGTCAAATGAGTAGACTCTCGAATGTAGGTAATCAAATCCGCCATCATGCCAGAGCCAGGAAACATATCCCCCATAAACTGTGTGGTGCAGGTCTGAGCTCCGATGGTACGAGAAGACCACTAGCGGTAGAATGCCTCATGAGTGAACAGTCCCTCTAATAAGTCAAAGCCATCTATTCCTACCAATAGGATATCTCTGATCGGCGGCTGGGACACGTGCCAATAACGCCTGACAGGAGAACAGATCGGTATACGGATATGTCATGTGATGCTCCTGATAGCACACTCACCTAAATAGAGCTCTCATCCTCTATCTGTGAAAAGAGGAATCCAACGGGTGCACATCGCATGCTCGACACCAGTCGGGAAACCATCCTCAAAGCCAACTATCAAATGGTCCCCAGAATAGGGAACCCATGCAATGACATCGGCTGTCAATAACTCCAACTGTACGCGAGAATGGGTGAAACCCCCACCTACAGAAACCTCCGCCAATGTGGATGGATGCCATCTTCGTCCCCATAGATAGGTGTCTAAACCTAACAGTCTAATGGGATACAGACATGGAAGCCTCTCATAGGCCCAAAACTGCCAATACTAGATCAAACATCTACGGTCAGTCAACACTCTTAACTTGTATAAGGAAAATCAAAAGAGAAATACTCACTAGCAGAAATGGGTAAAATCATAGCCAAGTATCTGTCAAGCCCTGCGAACGCATGGGCATTCCCCTGAGGAAATAGGAAAAGGTGTAGGAGCCCTAATCATACTCTCTAGTATGGTCCACCTCATGCGTGGCACTGACTAAAGCGAACGACACCGTGGAAGAGTTATCCGCTATGAAGCAACCCCAGATGATGACCAGGAACAATCGCCAAAGAATGCAATCCCTGACTCTCATGTCATCGGGTAATAACTAACTCAAAGCCCTACTCGTAGCGTCTATACTCAAAGGACTAGCACGGACTATCCTACCTTTGAGTGCCTCAGCCTGAACTCCTAGCAAGGATCTAATAGTAGTAGGGGAAATGTCAGCCACACAAGGCACTGGCGCACCTCTAAACTCCATACGGGTGACAAACTGCCAATCCATCGGTGTCATCACCACCTCGTAATCCAACAAATGGAGAGACTGAGTCTGGTGAAACCATCGCTCAGACAACGCCCTGAGATAACCCCAGGGACAACGACGGGGGAGGATGGAAAAGAACGCCTCAAACCCCCAAGCTTGCACAATCTCTCAGTACTCTAGGTAAAGAGTCTGGTACAGAGAGTGTATACTAAACCAATTCCCTCAAGGCTGCGTAAAGCTGGGAACCTACACGATAAATGCAAATCAGCATCACAACCCTTACTCATCATTAATAGGAAAAAGGAAGATCAAACACAGCTTTTACCTCGTTCGTATGCAAATAGATCGAGGGGTGGCGACTCAAATCATCCAGCAGCTCTGGATTCATCACATTTATGGCTAGCAATTCTCTACGGGGAATAAAAAAAGCAAGAACGGGAGCCGCAACCGGTACATCCTCCTCCTCGTCCTCAACATCTGGTACCTCAACCTGGACATAACGAATCACTGACTCTATCTACCGGTGAGGCTGTCAAGCTGGAGAGGTCCTACGAGAGCTACTCGACTGGTCTGGATCCATATATCTGGACACAAGTCTCCAAATCACCCCATAAATGGTGTGATAAATTCTAACCTGGAGCTTTTTAAATGCATTTTGTGTCTATATGCATGCTTGTATTACTTTAACATACGCCTATTGTAGAGTTAAAAATGCATGTCTATTCAATGCCTAGGCTATTGGAAATTTTTTGCCGGAGTCTCCTTTGTAAAAAAGACTACCCATATGCACGTATGCATGACTAGGAGCCCATTCAGTAGCACACCAACCCAAAGTCATAAACATCCTATATGCATAAAAATGTCAAAGTTATAATCCATAAGGGTAGTCTAATTACCTGGATTACTTTGCTTTGCAACATTTGCTCATTTGTCTTCAAATAGGATAAAAAATAACAGAAAAAGGTGCCAATTTGACTGTTTTAAAAGTCAAATGTTTTAACAACATTATGTTCAATATGGTTAAATACTAACATTTACTATGTTGAATA
The DNA here is from genome assembly GCA_016801055.1 of Panax notoginseng. Classification (NCBI taxonomy): domain Eukaryota; kingdom Viridiplantae; phylum Streptophyta; class Magnoliopsida; order Apiales; family Araliaceae; genus Panax; species Panax notoginseng. Next base: position 64,300,917 of record CM029015.1, on the reverse strand, counting down.
TTTTTTATCAAGTTATATGAGCATGCATATTCACTACTATGTCTTTAGAAGCATTTAATACGACAACTCATTTTCCAATGGATAAAATTGGAAAAGAAGACATGCATACGTTACCAAGATAGTGTGGAACACTTGTACTGTGACGCCCCCAAAATTAGGTATACATCACCCATCTTGGGTCGTCAGATACAAAGTACAGAATACGAATACAACTTACTAATACAACTGTCGTGTATAATACGACAAAACATAAACTGTGAGTTTGAATACAAATATTATCTTCTAGAGAGTATTCATACTCAAAAGGAGTCTTCATTACATTTATTAACATACTATTACATAGAATAGTGAGGACTACTAACTAATACTATCATTCGAACCATCACTCCGTTCCCCGACTTGCCCCAGCTACATTCTCATTTCCTGAAGAGAACAGTGAAAGAAAGGGTGAGCTCAACTAGCCCAGTAAGAAATATTATAACTAAGATAATGCAGAATAAATTATCATTAGCCTTCAACAATGTTAAACTGATAAAATATAATAGACATCAAGTTTAACTGCAGCGGAACAAGCAATCCATTAAAAGAGTCAAGTAGAAAATAAACTCTACTATCTTTTATGATTTAAAAAGTTTTTCATCACTTTTATCGCCGAGACTCAGCTTAATAAAATAATCCACATCATCGAATCACCCCTGCACTACGGCCAAGGATATTCGTATATTCATTAATGGTCATGATCATGCCAGCAACTGTCCATCAATGCACTACGGGCCAATGAGGACTTTTACCACATCATTTGTAACATTACGGTCATGATTATACCGAATAATCCCTGGTCATAATCATAACAAGTCCATCTATGCACTACAGGCCACAGATGACTTTCAACATTTTATAAACATGAGGATGATGACAATGATATAAGAATTCAATAAAACAGGTTCAAGAATTAATTTATCCAGGAATTAACAACGTCCAAATTGTCAACATGATACTGCATTGTGGAGTAAAATTCAAGAATGCTTAGAAGAATATTTTCTTGAAAAGATATTGGATGAAACGCAACTATCAAGGATATTCCACAAATTTCATGGAGTATAGAAGTCAAAACTTAACCAACTGAGTATAATAAAGAATGGAATAACAAAAGAAATCACCATGCATGCGATAGACCGCACAGACATGTTATTCCAACAAAATAATAAATAATGGAACCAGGTCCGGCGTAAACGCACAGACAGGATATTCCGACAGAATAATAAATAATGGAACCAGGTCCGGTGTAAAACACACAGACAGGATGTTCCAACAGAATAATAATAAAACGGAACCAGGTCCGGTGTAAAACACACAGACAGGATGTTCCAACAGAATAATAAACGGAACCAGGTCCGGTGTAAACGCACATACAGGATATTCCGACAGAATAATAAAGAACAGTATAATAAATAATGGAACCAGGTCCGGTGTAAAACACACAGACAGGATGTTCCAACAGAATAATAGAAGAATGTCACCAAGTATAGGGTAGATCCGCGTACACAGGTTATTCCAACAGAATAATAAGAAATGGAATAACAGAAATTCTCTTCTTGAATACGAAAGAATAATATCCCTTACAGTTTTAAAGACGAGCTGAAATAAGGAAGTAGTTAAGTAGCAGAATACTCTTCTTCTCTCTCTCTATAGTTTCTCTCTCTAGAGTTCAGTAAATTCGTAAGAAATAATGAAGGAATGAGCTGCTATTTATAGAAAAATAGAATGCATAGTAACTAATCCATGAACGGTCCAGATTGATTACTTTAATCTGACGGTCCATATTTAAAGAAAAATTTTTTAAATAAAATATAATATATTCTATTTATAGAATAACTTTAATAAAGTATTCTGTTTTATATAAAAAGATGTTTCTGTTTTATTACGCTAATAATACCAATAAAACAAAACGTCATTATCGCTAAATAATTCATATTATTAACTGACCATAATTGAATCAAAACTGAGTGACTTCCAACATAAGCATTAATAATCAATACCGTGTGCTACTATGCAACAACGCGTATTACTGTACTTTTACTACCGAGTAGTTCAACAGTATCAACGGTAAAACTTCCGCCGTTATTTTCATAAAGTATTTTTTGTCATTTTCTCAATCCGACAATAATTCTGTTGTGGGGTCCACCAATGATTGTACCGTCGTACGAATATTCTCCGACAAAAAGAATATTCCCCGACCAATCGAATATAATATGACAACTTGCATACTTTGCAAAATTTATATAACTATTATATCAAATCCACGCCATAATATAAAAAAATTATTTCGAGAAAAATTAAATATTTATTCATAAAATCTGGGGTCTCACAATCTCCCCTCCTTATGGAATTTCGCCCTCGAAATTTACGTACGTACTTGGTATGCCGAACATGTGAGGATACCTTGACTTCACTTCAAATTCTAACTCTTGAGGTATAACCTTTAAGCATCGAATATGATCCTTCTTATCCAAGATGTTAACACGTATCTCCTCATATGTTAAATCTTTCGCTATCTCGTCCGGTTCTAAATTAATAATGTGGTTCGGGTCGTCCACATATTTACGTAACATCGATACGTAAAAAAATGTTTTGAACACGCAACATACTTGGCGGTAAAATGAGTCTATAGGCCACAGTTCCTACTTCATCGAGGATTTCAAATGGGCCAATTAAATCGAGAGTTGAGATTTCCTCTCTTCGTCGATTCTTGCTTCTAGAATAACGCCCTCTTGAACCTTCTTCTTCATATTTATCAGCTCTGAGTATGTAGCTTGAGCGGCTTTAACTTTATCGATTAAAGTCGATTTTAATCGTATATTCGTTATCTTCACGTGGGTTCGTATATTTGCACTTATAACTGTATACGATCTTCTACACAACGCGTCAGCTACCACGTTCGCTTTTCCACGATGTTATTGAATGGTATGATCGTAATCTTCAACAGCTCGAGCCAACGTCTTTGGCGCATAATACGTTCGTTTTAGTTGAAGAAATATTTGAGGGTTTAAGAAATGGGTTTTGTACTGGGGTCAATATAAAATTTAATTTTACGCTCTGGGGTAGGCTAAGAAGTCTTCAAGAATACGTCAAGAAATTTATTAACAATAGAAATATCGTTCAAAACTGTGACCCTTATCCAAGACTTGGATAACACGTCACATTGATACCTATCAACTTGCCATCGTCATTTACAACGTCTCCTACGGAAAGTCTAGCTTCGGTGCATTCCACACCAGGAAGTCAACAACGAAAGGAACGGGGATTTTTACTTATGGCTTGATATGACAGTGATTGACTTTAGTGATTTGGTTACTTGAATTCGCATAATAGGTTGGTTAGGAATATGAAAGCTAACAACTTTACGAAAAGCATGATGAGCAGTTAACCAATCGTTTCCAAAAATTACATCAATGCAAGTATTTTCAAAGAGATAAGATCAACAGGTAACGTGAAAGTGTTGATTTGAACAAGATTTATAAATAGTGGAGGTAACAAAGGTTTCTCCCAACGGAATTTTAACAGATAAATCAAAGTCTAACTTCTCCGGAGTTAAGTTCAAACATTGAACACAACTAGGTGAAATAAAAAAGTGAGTAGAACCGGTATCTAACACGGTATAGACTTCGCAAGAGTTTATGACTAACATACCCGTGATAATTTTATTCAGGTTCCTCGTCACGAAAAAAAACGCTCTCTCTTAAACTACTGGCTTTGGCTTTTCTGGGACGGTCTTTGGTGCCTCCATCCTATCTGAACTTGTCTTCGGTGAACGACAAAATCGGGCTAAATGACCTTCTCTTCCACAATTATAGCATGCTTTGGATGGCATCACGCAGTTTGGACTGATGTGTCCCTCCCCTCCGCATTTGAAGCATATGATAGGTGGTCGTTCTCCTTCCTTAACAACGGGTGCTGGTGCTGACGTCTTTCCATCATTGTTGAATTTTCTCTTCTTGAAATGTCCATTCTTATTGTTTTGACCATGATTACCATTGAAGTGGTTACCATTTCTGGCATGTTGATTCCCTCCATGCTTATTGTCACCGCTTTGATGACTGTTATCACCAGTATTATCATTTTTCCGGCTGCTCTCTTTTGGTTGCGTTGACTCGTTATTGCGTTCTACTAATTGAGCCCTATTTACAACATCTGAATACAGACACAGTTTATGAGAAATAAGATATTGACGTATCTCCGGTTTCAAACCTCTTAAAAATATCCGCGTCATTCTCTCTTCATTATCCACCAAGTGGGATGCAAATCGGGACAACTCGATAAACTTGGCTTCGTACTGCGACACGGTCATGTTGTTTTGCTCCAACTTGATAAATTCCACCTCCTTCATGTGACGAATACTTTCGGAAAAGTACTTGTCATTGAACAGTTCTTGGAACTTCTCCCAAGACATCTTGAGTGCGTCGGGCTGGGTACGTTTTACAGATTCCCACCAGTAATCTGCCTCTTCACGCAACATAAAGGTGGCAAAGGGAACCTTTTGCTCCTCGGAGCATCCCAAGACATCAAATATCTTGGTGATCTGCTTTAACCACGTCTCCGCCTTAAGTGGTTCTGGCTTTCCCAAAAACTCCGGTGGTCCTAGCTCCTTGAATTTCTTAGCGGTGACCAACCGTGAGTTGTCATTGTTTCCTCCTTCATTTTGGATAGGAGCCGCTCTCGCCCGTTGTTGCATGAATTGCTCCTTGAACTGCTTAGCGGTGACCGTCCGAGAGTTATTTTGTTGTTGCATGAATTGCATAAAGTCTCTGACCATCCCATCATTCACCATTTCATCGGTGTTATTATTTTTATGAGGATTATTGTCCTCTGGTTGCACATTATCCTGAGCATTGATCATTGGTGATTCAATAGTCTTATGTGCTTCATTATTTATCTCAACATTTTCGGATGCAATTTGCAAATACTGCAACAAAACAAGGGTTAATTAACATATAACATATTATCCATATACTTTGACCGACCAATTAAATACCAAATAAACTTAGGTAGGTCATACTAGCGAAGGAATTCCCCGTCTCTCCCCTCCTAGTTCTATTCTCACATCCTAGCCAGGGATCATATCCCTAAGCTCTGATACCAACTGTGACGCCCCCAAAATTAGGTATACATCACCCATCTTGGGTCGTCAGATACAAAGTACAGAATACGAATACAACTTACTAATACAACTGTCGTGTATAATACGACAAAACATAAACTGTGAGTTTGAATACAAATATTATCTTCTAGAGAGTATTCATACTCAAAAGGAGTCCTCATTACATTTATTAACATACTATTACATAGAATAGTGAGGACTACTAACTAATACTATCATTCGAACCATCACTCCGTTCCCCGACTTGCCCCAGCTACGTTCTCATTTCCTGAAGAGAACAGTGAAAGAAAGGGTGAGCTCAACTAGCCCAGTAAGAAATATTATGACTAAGATAATGCAGAATAAATTATCATTAGCCTTCAACAATGTTAAACTGATAAAATATAATAGACATCAAGTTTAACTGCAGCGGAACAAGCAATCCATTAAAAGAGTCAAGTAGAAAATAAACTCTACTATCTTTTATGATTTAAAAAGTTTTTCATCACTTTTATCGCTGAGACTCAGCTTAATAAAATAATCCACATCATCGAATCACCCCTGCACTACTGCCAAGGATATTCGTATATTCATTAATGGTCAAGATCATGCCAACAACTGTCCATCAATGCACTACGGGCCAATGAGGACTTTTACCACATCATTTGTAACATTACGGTCATGATTATACCGAATAATCCCTGGTCATAATCATACCAAGTCCATCTATGCACTACAGGCCACAGATGACTTTCAACATTTTATAAACATGAGGATGATGACAATGATATAAGAATTCAATAAAACAAGTTCAAGAATTAATTTATCCAGGAATTAACAACGTCCAAATTGTCAACATGATACTGCATTGTGGAGTAAAATTCAAGAATGCTTAGAAGAATATTTTCTTGAAAAGATACTGGATGAAACGCAACTATCAAGGATATTCCACAAATTTTATGGAGTATAGAAGTCAAAACTTAACCAACTGAGTATAATAAAGAATGGAATAACAAAAGAAATCACCATGCATGCGATAGACCGCACAGACAGGTTATTCCAACAAAATAATAAATAATGGAACCAGGTCCGGCGTAAACGCACAGACAGGATATTCCGACAGAATAATAAATAATGGAACCAGGTCCGGTGTAAAACACACAGACAGGATGTTCCCACAGAATAATAATAAAACGGAACCAGGTCCGGTGTAAAACACACAGACAGGATGTTCCAACAGAATAATAAACGGAACCAGGTCCGGTGTAAACGCACAGACAGGATATTCCGACAGAATAATAAAGAACAGTATAATAAATAATGGAACCAGGTCCGGTGTAAAACACACAGACAGGATGTTCCAACAGAATAATAGAAGAATGTCACCAAGTATAGGGTAGATCCGCGTATACAGGTTATTCCAACAGAATAATAAGAAATGGAATAACAGAAATTCTCTTCTTGAATACGAAAGAATAATATCCCTTACAGTTTTAAAGACGAGCTGAAATAAGGAAGTAGTTAAGTAGCAGAATACTCTTCTTCTCTCTCTCTATAGTTTCTCTCTCTAGAGTTCAGTAAATTCGTAAGAAATAATGAAGGAATGAGCTGCTATTTATAGAAAAATAGAATGCATAGTAACTAATCCATGAACGGTCCAGATTGATTACTTTAATCTGACGGTCCATATTTAAAGAAAAATCTTTTAAATAAAATATAATATATTCTATTTATAGAATAACTTTAATAAAGTATTCTGTTTTATATAAAAAGATGTTTCTGTTTTATTACGTTAATAATACGAATAAAACAAAACGTCATTATCGCTAAATAATTCATATTATTAACTGACCATAATTGAATCAAAACTGAGTGACTTCCAACATAAGCATTAATAATCAATACCGTGTGCTACTATACAACAACGCGTATTACTGTACTTTTACTACCGAGTAGTTCAACAGTATCAACGGTAAAACTTCCGCCGTTATTTTCATAAAGTATTTTTTGTCATTTTATCAATCCGACAATAATTCTGTTGTGGGGTCCACCAATGATTGTACCGTCGTACGAATATTCTCCGACAAAAAGAATATTCCCCGACCAATCGAATATAATATGACAACTTGCATACTTTGCAAAATTTATATAACTATTATATCAAATCCACACCATAATATAAAAAAATTATTTCGAGAAAAATTAAATATTTATTCATAAAATCTGGGGTCTCACATGTACGGTGGAAAATTTTGAAGAAAACATCCCAAACTCAGTAGATCTGAAGAAGAACTCTCGAATTCTCTATGTGGCGTAACTTGAAAATGACTTGTAAAAGGGAAAGTCCAGCTCAAATAGACCCACGGATGGTCGCATGTCTACCTGCGGCAGCCGTAGGTCCCTCTACAGCTGGCTAGGTGGCTCCCACCCCCTCCGACTCGATCCAATTTGAGTTGCAAAGGAGGTACCACAAGTTGAAAAGTTAAATTAGGAGAAAAGACGCTACGCGATTAAGCAGAAAAGCCTAAAATCCTGATTTTCAGAGACCAAACTGCGGGTCTACATATCGCTTGTTGGTATTCGCCCAAACACTGGGTTCACAAAGTCGATGATCACAATTGTTGAAAACAACATTTGGAAATACCTCACAAAGGTCCGAGACCATCAACTTGGGGTTATAATTCCAATTTCAACCATACCTTTCATCAAAAACCTCTCTCTAGCGGAGACTTCATACAACTCCAGTCATTGAAGAACATTTCAACGAAGGTTAAGAAACCTTGACGTTATTCAGCCGTTAGCAAGTAATTCCAGTGAAGCATCGAAAGTGGTCCGATGATTTCAGTCGTTGAAGTGCATTTCAACGAAGGTAAAGAAACCTTGACATTCTTCATCCATTGGCAAGTAAATCTAGCGAAGCATCGGAAGTGGTCTGATGATTTCAACCGTTGAAATACATTTCAATGAAGGTCAAGCAGCCTTGATGTTATTTCGGTTGTTGGCAATTAAACCCAACTAAGCATTGGAGATGGTCCGATGATGGTAGGCGTTGAAGGACATTTCAATTAAGTTCAATCAACCTTGACAACACAAACTGTTGGCAGTATCTCTAATAGAGCATTGGAAAAACTTAGGGATACAAACCAGGGAACACCATCCTTATCGGGGAGAACCGATGATGGAATCTGTTATACAATTCCCCAGAGTATCTCGTATATAAGAAGTACGTCCTCAATGGGAAGTCTGTACTCAGGAATAAAGACTTTGGTGATAACCCCAATGTCAACATCCTGGAGCTTCCTGGGAGCTTTGGAGTAGATATCCAAGCAGTTCATCAGGGTCATCAGTGATGGTTCCAGTCCCCAATGAAGTCATGGGAGCATGCAGTCATCACATCCCGTTGGAAAATGGTCCAACAAACCACATTCATCATATATTTGCATCATGCTGCATTACATTTTATCATGATTATCTTGTCACATTTCAAGTGTCTAGTATTCTTTATCCCATCCATGCCATTACATTGCTTGAATATGATAAAGAGGGACATTTGTAGACACTCAAAAGTTTACATTCCTTTTACTAACCTTGCAGGATGGCAAAATTATCTTTCGTATATAACCCTAAAAGTCAAAATCAATTCAATCCTGAAGGCAACCCCTGCAGACTAAGTTATCAATCTCGGAGACAACCGCAAGATACTCAGCTACAGTCCCGGAGATAACCTCGGAGATAACCCCGATGGAAGCAGTTTTAGTTCCGGAGATAACCCCGAAAAAGTCAGTTTTAACCTCGGAGATAACCCCGGGAGGTCAAGCACACCTCAGAGACAACCATGAGAAAAATCAGTACCCACAACAGCCCAATCCCGAGTGACTACAATACAAGACAGTACACCAGATATAATTTGAAGACTTGAAGATCTGGTCATGGACCTATCTTCTCGGCTTCGTACAACCTATTATCCCATGTCATTGTGTAGCTCTGGATAACAGCATTCCGAAAAGGTATTTCATGCCTCAATCGGATGCCCAGATTGAAAGTTATAAAGGCTCAAGCGAACAAAACCTTGCACGAGTGCACGTACTTCGAGACGGCAGGACCTGCAAAGCCCAGGACACCTCGGGTAACCGCAGGTGGACCAGCGGCTACAGCAGTCAGACCCTCGGCAGCTGCGGTTAGACCTGCGGCTCCCCCCTCTATAAATAGAGGGCTTGGGGTGGCCATTTTGCAAAGAGAAAGAGCGAGCAAGCCCTGTCCATTTTACTCTTTACACACTTTAAAATAAGAACTTTCTTTTTTCAAAAAACTTGTTAGCTCGTGTTTCGCTACATATTGAAATTTAACCAGTGGAAACGGAGTATTCATTCATCAAAAGTTATTTGAAGTCTTCTTGGCAGCCCACTGTAAGACATCTCATATTTTTAAGCTTTTTCTCAATTTAATACACACATACCTATTCACGCTGAGAGTCGTGTTGTGTGTGTATGCCCGAATCGTTGATCCGTGGCTTTGACTGCTTATATATATATATATATATATATATATATATATATATATATATATATATATATATATATGCTTCGATTGAGCCCGAATATATTATTCGGAGCGCTTACTCCTTTTATATATATAAATACTTATATATATATTTCTTCCCATCAAACTCTGCTTGATTGAGCCTGGATTAATATCCGGTGCGTTTACGGCTTATATATATATATATATATATATATATATATATATATATATATGTATATATATATATATATATATATATATATACACACACACACACCACGGATCAGGTCCGGACTCCCGGACCTGGTCAAATCCAGACCTTATTTTTATTTTTATTTTTTTGCTTTTTTTAAAAAAATAATTAAAAAAAAATTAATATTTTATGGAACAGAAATTTTTCCATAATACAATGTTTGGGCATGATTTGGATACCTATACCAAAAAATATTTGTATAGTGTGCATAGACTGTATAGACTTGTTTTGTTATACGTATCCAAAACACTGTATTATCTAAAAATTCCAGTTCCATAAAATATATAAAAAAAATTAGTTGTTTAAAAAAAACAAAAAAAAAGTTCGTATTTTAATAAAGTCTGGGAGTCCGGATAGGAACCAGAATATATATATATATATATATATATATATATATATATATATATATATATATTTACTGTGACACTCCCAAATCCGGTACTTCCATTTCCACAGGATTTGGTATTCACTGTACAAACATCATCCATCTATCTACCCATAAATAAATACAAACCATGTAATAGATAGAAATAAATAATAAATCTCTCCCCTTATGGGGTTACACCAACTTCATAATAAATAAATCTCAGGTCACTCTAACCTTAAATCATCTGTGATGAAACATAAACAAATAAGTCTTAAGTAACATCAATTCTAATTATCATTACATAACCACATAAATAATCAATCTTCATTACTTGCTAAGCTTGTCCTTGCCTTTACTAGTGGAAGGTTTGTCTGCTCTTTCGTTCTTAACTGCAATATTATTGTTACGCAAGAGTGAGCATGATTGCCCACAAGTATAACAATATAACAATGAATAATAACATGTGAGAAAAATAATAACTTCGAATATAAAAGCTCAACTTTTGAATCAAGAATGAATAACAAGAATCAAAAGAAATTTCTGAGGGTCATAAGACCTTAAACTATGTCCTAGGTTGTCAAGGGTTATACTTGAAACCTTTAACAGTCATAAGACTATGGACCTTTCTTCTCGTACTTAGGGGGGTCAGCCCTTAGTACCATACTGTGCACAATATCTTAACGCTAAAGCGTAAATAATCCCCTATTAAAGGGTTGTTCATCTCAGTTTGACATCGGAGTCCGCACCAACGAAAGTTTGGTTTGGATAATTCATCAAGGGTTCTTAAATTTAGAACGCTCATCAACTATAGACTAGTCGAATCAATAAGGGTTCGCTAGTCTAACAAGGTTTAACAATAATTGATAACTTAACTTGAATAGAATCCTAAAAGGTATACAATGGAATAAGTATTGTATAACAACATCATGCTTGAAAGATTAATAAACTTTAATATACAAAACAGACTTTATCAATAATAATGAGAACTTGCACAATGTAGAAAGGTAAATTAATCAACTTATATAACGATAACAAGTAGGGTTGGAAAACTTGCGTCATGCGTAGATTACACTTAATTAACTCGTTCCTTGAATTAAATCATACATATCAATTATGTTCACAATACCAGTCAATAATAACCTACAAAACATCATAAGTTATTCTTTGTCTAATCTCGAATTAATGACTATATTTAGTCAAATTATCATACTTGTTTTCACATAATATAATACTACATGAACAACAAGTTAATTACATAATCAACGATTCAAATAACATGTAATTGTCTTCTTGACTTGGTAAAAACTCATTTTAGTATCTCATTATATGTCTAACAAGTTTTTATATTCATTAGACTAGGTTACTAACTCATTTCTATACTTGAACATTAAAAAAAATATTTTCGGGACATTCTGCTAAGTGGCGCTGCGGTGCCACTTTTCTATTGGGTCTTGGCGCTACGGCGCCGTGGCACTGTGACTTGGCATATGGCGCTGTGGCGCTGCAACGCAGGTCATCAGTGCTGGGGTTGGCGCTGCGGCACGGGACATCGGTTCTGGAGTTGACGTTGCGGCGCGACACTCCATAATTTGAGCCACATGTTAGAATTAATATATAATCAATAGCCAATGTTTATATAGTGATTTTAACCCATTAAAACACATAATCACAGAATTAAAATATGCAAATTGTACTGTTCTTGATGTTCTTGAAGTGTTGAACATAAATTCCTAAAATTCACGCCACAGATTCGTTATAAAACCAAATCCAACCATTCAAATTTCATTTTGTTCGTTTTATCATGCATAATCACATATAAGTGGAAATTTTGTAGAAAATTTCATGTTTGACATATTAAAATCACGTATAAGGCCATATGGCCATATTTCATACTCTACAAATAACATACGTTATAAAATTATGAATTGATGATATGGAAACCTGTATAATATATAATAAAACATGCTATACTACTCGAATCATTACACATAACCATATAACAACACAATTTCCAACTATAGAGATTTACAGAATGTATGAAAGCCATTTTATAAAACTAAATGACGTAACAATGAAAATTGGGTTGGAGAGAACTACCCAAGCATAAAGCGTAGATGAATAAAAATGACAATTCTCTCTACTTCAATTACAGAGTTTCTCCCAGTCTCCCTCAAAATTTCTCAAACTCTCTCTCTGTTTCTACTTCCTAGACTTAGAAGAATGAAGAAGAATGCGTAATAATAAAGAAAATCGACTGACGCGTTGTGGTTAGTTACCCAGTCATGGGTAACTTCCCTCAACTCCCACTAAGGCCACGTTTGGCTAGCATACTAGGTTTCAAAACCCTTTATTTTAATAAAACCTTTTATCATATAGTTAAAATAATGTCACACCCATTCATAAAATAAATCAATATCTTATTTAATTTAACTTAAATAAAATATAATAATTTCTCATTTAATAAAAATGTCAAATTATTAAATCTCTAATTAATAATTAAATTAATTAAAATTACACTAGGCTTATTAAATATTTCTTTTAATACAATAAGCTCACACAAATGCATACATCGAATAATAATATTCTCCACATCAATTTAATAAATACAACACATGTAATTAAATTAGTCTATCACAACTTCAACAATTAATCATTTAATCTAATAATTGATACATCGAAAAATATTTATTCAATCCAATAAATATTAACATTATATTATAAAATATCGGTTGTCACATCTTCCCCCCTTAAAAGGATTCTATCCCCAGAATTACGACTCAATAATTTTGACCCGTTACATTCTCCCCCCCCCCCCTTACAAAGATTCTGTCCCCATAATCGGTTATAACAATCTAGGTAAATAAATGAGGATAATTCTTCATCATATTCTCTTTGAGTTCCCACGTAGCTTCTTCAGCGTTGTGGTTCCTCCAAATTACCTTAACAGAAGGTATTACTTTATTTCTCAGAATTTATTCTTTTCGGTCGATAATTTGAACAGGAATTTCTTCGTAAGATAAGTCTTTGTCAAAATGTAGGGGTTCATATTCAATGACGTGCTTGTAATCGGGTTTGTAGGGTCGTAAAAATAAAATATGGAAGACGTTGTGGACACTCTCTAGAGCTAGAGGTAAGACTACCTCATAAGCAACTTCTCCGACCCTTTCTCCGAACTTCGAAGGGTCCAATCAATCTTGGGCTTAATTTCCCTTTCTTTCCAAACGTGATCTTTCCCTTCCAAGGAGAAACCTTTAAGAACACATAACCACCTAGTTTGAACTCAACATTTTTACGGTGTGCATCTGCGTACTTCTTCTGTCTATCTTGAGCTGCTGTCAATCTTGTTCGGATCACTTTGACTATTTTTGCTATTTGTTGTACCAATTCCGGCCCTAGCACCTGTCTTTTGCCAACTTCATCCCAGTAAAGCGAAGTTCTGCACTTTTTGCTGTATAACGCCTCGTAAGGCGGCATGCCAATACTAGCATGGCAACTGTTGTTGTAGCCAAACTCTACAAGCGGTAGGTGATCGTCCCAATTTCCTTTAAAGTCCATCACACAGACTCTTAGCATATCTTCTAATGTCTGAATCGTTCTTTCACTCTGTCCATCTGTTTGAGGGTGATAAGCCGTACTCATCCGTAATTGTGTACCCATGCATTCTTGTAGACGTTTCCAGAAATTTGATGTAAAGCGTGGACCTCTATCAGAAATAATTGACACCGGCACTCCGTGCCTCGAAATAATCTCTTTCACATATAACCTTGCTAACTGATCTAAGTTGAATCTGATTTTGATCGGAAGGAAGTACGCGGATTTCGCCAGTCAGTCAACGACGATAACCCATACTGCGTTGTGGCCTTTCTGAGTCGTCGGAAGGCCAACCACGAAGTCCATTGTAATATGTTCCCATTTCCATTCTAGGATCTCTAGCGGTTGTAGCAACTCACTCGGTCTCTGATGTTCTACTTTCACTTTCTGACAGGTTATACATTTGGCAACACAATCTACAACATCTCGTTTCAGATTAGGCCACTGGAAATGTTGTCGATGATCTTGGTACATCTTGGTACTACCAGGGTGAATCGAATATCGTGAGTTATGAGCCTCGCTCAAAATGCCTTCCTTAATGTCTATTACTGGCGGTACCCAAATTCTGTTCTCGAATCTCACTATTCCTTCCTTATCCATCTTAAATATCGGTTCAGTTCCTTCGGATATCTTCCTTATCACCTTTTTGCGTTCATCGTCCTGAAGTTGAGCCTCCTTAACTTTATCTAGTTGGGTTGTACCAGATTGCATCTGAAATAGCTTCTCATCAATTTCTATAGGATACTTCACTTCCAAATCCAGTTTCTCCATTTTTGAAATTAGCTCCTCCTAAGCGGTCAACATCATCAACTTCTCCCGACCCTTTCTACTTAAGGTGTCGGCAACCACGTTTGCCTTACCCGGATGGTATAAAATCTCACAATCTTAGTCCTTAATTAATTCCAACCACCTTCTTTGGCGCCTATTCAATTCTTTATGTGTAAAAATATATTTTAGACTCTTGTGGTCTGTATATATTTCACACTTCTTACCGTAGAGAGAGTGCCTCCAAATTTTTAAAGCGAAAACCACTGCAGCTAACTCCAAGTCATGGGTCGAATACCCCTTCTCGTTTCAATTGTTGTGATGCATACGCAATGACTCTACCGTTCTGCATGAGCACACAACCAAGTCCCTTATGCGACGCATCACTATAAACCACAAAATTTCCTGTATCATCCATAAGAGATAACACAAGTGCTGAACTCAACCTCTTCTTCAATTCTTGAAAGCTTTCCTCACACTTCTCCGTCCAAACAAATTTCACAACTTTTCGAGTCAAGTTCGTTAATAGAGTTGAGATCTTGGAAAAGTCCTGAATGAATCTTCTATAATAACCTACCAATCCAAGAAAACTTCTTACTTTCGACAGCATCTTCGGCTGATCCCAGTTAATCACGGCTTCGACTTTGGATGGATCTACCGAAATTCCATTTTTATCGATCACGTGACCAAGAAATTTCACCCGCTCGTTCCAAAATTCGCATTTCGAAAACTTGGCATACAACTTCTCCCTCTCAGTACTTCCAACGTTAATCTCAAATGCTTTTCATGTTCTTCCTTGGTTTTCGAAGTACCAAAATATCATCTATAAATACCACTACGAACTTGTCCAAAAACGGCTTGAACACACCATTCATTAGTCCCATAAATGATGCAGGAGCATTTGTTAAACCAAACGACATTATTAAAAATTTGTAGTGACCATATCGTGTTCTGAACGCTGTATTCGGTACATCCTCGGGTCTCACCTTCAGTTGATGATAACCACTCCTCAAGTCTATCTTTGAAAAGTATCTTGCTTCCCTTCAATTGATCAAACAAATCATCGATCCTCGGTAACGGATATCTATTTTTAGTCATGACCTTATTTAGTTCTCTATAATCGATGCAAACCCGCATTGTCCCGTCTTTCTTCTTTACAAACAATATCGGCGCTCCCCACGGTGATACACTCGGTTGAATGCACTTTTTATCCAATAATTCTTGTAGTTGGACCATCAGTTCTTTCATCTCTACTGGTGCCATTCGGTACGGTGCCTTCAATATTGGAGCCGTTCCTGGAGTCAAATCGATCACGAATTCAACTGCTCTATCTGGAGGAAGTCCCGACAAATTGCCCAAAAATACGTCAGCGAAATCTCTCACTACTGGTATCTCCTCTATTTTTGGATTCTCTTTATTACCGTCGACTATATAAGCTAAATATCCTACACATCCTTGTTAGACAACTCGCTTGTCTAGGCGACTTGCTATTATAAAACACAACCTTTGACGGAGTCATAAGGTTAATACGCTTCTTTTGGCAATCAATTACCGCCCCGTAATTGAATAACCAGTCCATTCCCAAGATAACGTCAAATTCCCCAAGTCGAATAGGGATAAGATCTACGTTCATGATATTACCCTTAATATCTACTCTACAGTTCTTATGCACGTACTTAACAGGGACTATTTCTCTATTCGCAATTTCTATGTTCATGGGGTATTCTAACTCATCCTTAGGCAATTCTAAATTCTTAGCAAAGTCATCGGATATAAATGAACAAGTAGCAACCGAATCAAATAATATGTAAGCATTAACTCTATTGATCAGAATGATGCCTGACACCACATCCCGCAACTGCACTGCATCATGCACCGTCATTTTAAAAGTCCTGGCGGTTGGCCGATTGGTTGCGGTTGGTGCTGCGATAGTCAGAGTGCTTCCACCGGTATTTCCTCTATTTCCTCCTGAACTCGTCCTTCCAGACCCCTTCTTGGGGATAGTCCCTTGAAAATTGATCCTTTGAGCCACAAGTGAAACAGACACCCTTCTTTGGCTTAGGACAATTAGGTACTATGTGGCCTTCCTGATCACAATTGTAGCACACACGTTTACCCTTCAAGCACACTCCCAAATGAGCTTTCTCGCAGGTCAGGCACGCTTCAATCCTTTTCTTCTGACCTCCTTGCAGGTTTCCGATTGATGTGTTTTCAGACCACCTTCTCTTCTGATTATTATTACCTCCTCCTGTATTACTTCCACTAGCATTGTTATTTCCTTTACTTTCATTCTTCTTCTTCTTCTGATCTTGATTGTATTTGGTTACCGCATCGCTTCCACCTTCAGCGAGTATGGCTTTCTCTAGTACCCCAACGAATGTCTTTAACTGAAACATCGACACCTTACTATACAACCACAACTTCAGTCCTTGTCTGAACATTCTTGCTCTTCTCTCGTCCGTGTGCACTTGATACATGGCGAACCTTGCCAATTCATTGAATCTAGCCGCATAATCCGATACAGACATATTCCCTTACTTCAATTCCAAAAACTAAACCTCCAATTGGTTCTGCAAGGTAGTCGGGAAATACATCTCAAAAAACATCTCCTTGAACCTCTCCCAGGTTATCATACCTTCTCCTCCACGGACCTTGTTTGCTTGCCACCAAAAACTGGCTTCAGATTTCAGCATAAACATTGCAAAAACGGTCTTCTGGTCCTCTCTGACTCTTGCGACCTCAAAAACCTTCTCCATCTCCATAACCCAAGTCTGAGCTTCAATCGGGTTCATGGAGCCTTTAAACTCTGGCGGTTCCACCGCCTTGAAATCCTTAAACGAAGTATTCGGTGGAGCTTGAGGTTGATTATTCATTGCTCCAGCTAATAAGTTCACTAATTGTTGGACAGGATTAGCATTGGCGTTATTATTATTATTCGTTGACTCTTCCTGAGCTGGTTGACGGTTTTGTCTTCTTCTCGGTGGCATGTTTCTATTAAAATATACGCTTATTATATCTTTATTAAATTCTCTAAATAGTTGGGGCATTACTTAGCAATTTGTTATAATCACTTAACACATTATCTCAAACAATTTCATATGTTTATTCAAATCAAAAGTTTTAATATCAAACGATAGCATCACTGCTATTTACATCAACTAACCCGAGATAAAGAATCTACAGGATTTAAAACATTAAAATATTCATTCGTTCATAAACACGTCTGAATTTACATCTAAAACTAGATAAGTTTTTCACATAATTAAACAAATCCTATCACTGCCTGTTAAGGTTCCGAATAGCTTTGCTACGTTCCTCTTCTATGATGCGAGACATCATCCTACGATCCAGCATGTACGATGGTAGACCTTTAAACTGGATTGGGTACCTCAAAACTCGATCATGGGCTTCATCCATTGTATTATTAAGCGTAGAGTACGTCTCTCCAAGCTTAGCTTTCTTTGCACGACAATCCTCTTCAGCAAGATCAGCACGACGTGATTCTCTTACCCAGCCCTCCTCTGCTATGATCAGCCTCTCTAAGCTTTCCTTCAGTTCTGGGACACCCCCAAATCTAGATACTTCATTCCCACAGGATTTGGTGTTCAGTTGATCAAAGATTAATATCTAACTACCCAATCATAATAAAACTGAATAAATAAAAACCTTCCCCATTAAAGGGTTACATAATAAAAATCTTCCAGGTTATCTAACCTTTAATCATCATTCAAATGCGGAAAACATTGCATAACTTTTTTAAAATAAAGTCTAAGATCAACATATTAAAAGTCTAACATCTTAATTAAAGAAAAATTACAAATCTTCATCACTTGTACATTTTTCCCTTTCCTTTGCTAGACGAATGTTCACCTACCTGCTCTTCTTTAGCTGCAATGAATTTATAAATATGCAAGAGTGAGCAAAACAATTGCTCACTGGATATAATATGGAATCAACAGGAGTATAACAATAATAACTGTCGCAATAGGCTCATCAGAAGTGAATAGTACTCTATCAATAATAATCAGAAACTGAAATCTCAAAATATGGAAAATATACATCTCTGAGGGTTATAAGACCATGAACTACGTCCACAGTTGTAAGTAATCTTTCAACTCCAACTTTAACAATCATAAGACTATAATGACCTCGTACTTAGGGGGATCAGCCCTTTGTACAATGTACTGTGCACAAACATTTTAACGCTATGCGTAAGTTAACCCCTAATCATAACATTAGGGTTGTTCATCTCAGTATTTAGAGTAAAAGTCCGCACCAAAGGAAGTTTGGTTTGGATAAGCTTTCAAGGTAATTTGGAACTCAATGAACATCAACTAACGATTAGTTGAATAAAATCAATAACATTATACTATAGAATAATCGTGATTGAATCAATCATAGTAAACTAAAGTCATGCTATAGGAATAATCTAATAGCATAAAATGTTAATGACTATAACACACCTTGCTTGAACAATACAAAGTCAAGGTTAATTAGAATTGAATATTAAGCATGCATAGCAATTTGAACGATAGAAATGTTCGACATTAGTGTATATAGTTATGTAATCGAATTGAAAACAATAATTGAATTAAGAAGATAATAGATTAGAAAACTTGCCCAATCAAAAGAGTAAGTTTATACAATGTAATAATAGAACTAGCTCAACGATAGTGTAGAGTTAGAAAACTTGCCTTGCTCGTAGATTAAACTGAACAATACGAATCACAATATCCTATAAACATATGTCATCATGACATAGTTAGCCATTACCACTTTACAACATAACTAAGTACGTTCATCATTTAAAAATTGGATTTTTAATCACATAATCAAGTTACAAAACAATTTAATTGCTAATAACATGTTTATTCTAGGTATAGAAACATTAAAATCAACATTTTACAGTCCTACTATCATCACATAATTTTTCTTAAAATTTTATGTACAAAAAGTACACTGTTAGACAATTCTGCTAACTCGCGCTGCGGCGCCACAGTTTATACTGTGGTTCGGTGCTGCGGCGCGGAGATGGCGCTGCGGCTCGAGAATAAAGCTACAAGGCCGTGCTACAGCGTGGTTCCGGCGCTGCGACGCCACTAACGTACTGCTGGGCCGCGCCGCGGTGCCAGAGTCCAGAACTCGACAACCAAGCTCGGCAACAGTGTGAACAAAAAGCCAAATTGGCTTACAAGCTCCAATCTAATAGACTAATTAATATGTAATTCATACAGAGACTTCATGTAAATATATTGTGAAGACTTCTAACATGATTCTACCCATAAAATAACATAAACACCCAATTTTAATATTTTTGGTAAAAACTCCATTTTTGATGTTTTCAATGAAAATCAACACAATGATTTTATTTTTCAACCAAAACAGTAAATTCAAAATATAATGTTTATGATTGTGTATACTCTATCAAATTCAATAGTCAATTTATATATATTAACAATTAATCAAACCTTAATTTCATTTTAAACTAAGCCATACTCGTATATTTTTCATATGAACACTCTGTAATAAATATTTCTTCACAAATTGTATACATACATCCATTTCTTGATTATGCTCATATATTAACTAATGAAAATAGTTTCGCAACACTAATTTATCATATAAAGCCATATATAACCAACAATTTATCCTTCATGAAGATTTTTACAAAGAACTTTTAGAACAGGAAAACTAAACTATAACAATAAAAGATTGAGTGCCTACCTTTGATTAAGTAGATAATAGTTATTCTCAAGCTTCTTCTCTCCAATTCCTTTCTCAAAAACCTGTTATAATCACTCACTTTTCTCTCTATAGTTTTCTTCTTCTCCCCCTTTCTTCTTCTGAGTTTCCTTTCTTCCTAACTCTAACATACGTAGAATAATATAACGTATATAGTAATAATATATATTAAATATATAATATAACTCTAGATATAAATTATATCAGTTATGTATGTTTTGAAAATCTAAAGCCATAAGGCTTGCTTGGTTAAGCTAAAAAAAACCATTAACCCTTACACCTTGTTTGGTAAACTTAATTAAAACAAATGGATTAATCATTATACCTTGTTTGATAAAACATCATTAGATTAAATACTTATTATGCATTAAGACATGTTTGGCAAAAAAACTAAAATTAAACTCTTTTAATTTATTTTAATAACTCCTTTACAGCGAGGTTATTTGTCACACTTCTATTTAAATTAAATAATCGATTTAATCAATTAAATATTAATATATTAAATTACTTTAACATAAATCATTATCTCGTAATTATAATTTCCTTTATAATTATAATTTTATTCAACCCACTAACACTTTATTTTAATCACAAATTTCAAATAAAATATTATAATTCATTTAATCATTATTAGTTCACTAACTTAATTATTAAATTAAATTAGTATTAAACCTCATAACAATTAATTTTCTTAGCTCCTTAATTATTTATTTAACAAATAAATAACTAAACCACATCAACTCAAATTGAACAATTATTTAATCAACAAAAAACATATCCACTAAATATTTATATAAATCAATAAATATTTAACATTATAATTTAAAATTCTGGAATGTTACATCATTCCCTCCTTACAATGATTCTGTCATCAGAATCACAACTCAAACAAATCATTCGTTATATTTTTCCCTACTTACAAAGATTTTGTCCCTAGAATCGTAGACACATATTAAACAAACAACTCAGGATACTCTTTCAACATTTTCTTTTCGAGTTCCCACGTAGCTTCTTCAGCATTGTGGTTCCTCCATATCACCTTCATAGAAGGTATTACTTTATTCCTGAGCACTTGTTCTTTCCTGTCGACTATATGGATAGGAACCTCTTCATAAGTCAAATCTTTCTCGAACTGCAACGGTTCGTACTCGATAATGTGTTTGTAGTCGGGTTTATACGGTCGTAACACTGAAATATGAAAAACATTGTGAATGTTTTCCAACTTTGGAGGTAGAGCTACCTCGTAAGCCACTTCTCCCACTCTTCACAGCACTTCAAAGGGTCCAATAAACCTCGGGCTTAGCTTTCCCTTTTTACCAAAACGAATTTTCACCTTCCAAAGAGAAACTTTTAAGAACACGTATTTTCCAACGTCAAATGCACGATCTTGTCCGTGTTGATCAGCATATTTCTTTTGCCTGTCTTGAGCAGCTATCAATCTTGTTCTAATGAGTTGGACAATCTCAGTAGTTTGTTGTACCAGTTCTGGTCCTAACAGTTGACGTTCACCGACTTCATCCCAGCACAGTGGAGTTCTGCACCTCCTGCCGTATAATGCTTTGTCAGGCGGTATGCCAATGCTTGCGTGGAAACTGTTATTGTAGGAAAATTCCACCAACAGTAATTGTTCATCCCAGCTTCCCTTGAAATCCATGACGCATGCCGTCAGCATATCTTCCAGTGTCTGGATCGTTTTTTTGCTTTGGACATCTGTTTGCGGATGATATGCCGTACTCATTCTTAACTATGTTCCCATACATTCTTGTAGTCTCTTCCAAAAATTTGATGTGAACCTCGGATCTCTATCTGATACAATTGATACTGGAACTCTATGTCTCGATACGATCTCTTTAACATATAGTTTTGCCAGCTGATCAAGGTTGAATCTAATCTTTATTGGTAAAAAGTGTGCAGATTTTATCAATATGTCCACTATCACCCAAATCGCATCGTATCCTTTCTGAGTTATTGGAAGACATACCACAAAATCCATTGTGATATGTTCCCATTTCCACTCTGGTATCTCCAATGGTTGAAGTAACCTGCTTGGTCTTTGATGCTCGACCTTGACTCTCTGACATATTAAGCACTTTGCAACGCATTCTGCAACGTCTCTTTTCATATTTGGTCACCAAAAATGTCGTCGTAAATCTTGATACATCTTCATACTTCCTGGATGAAACGAATATCTCGAGTTATGAGCTTCAGTCAAGATGTCTTCTTTAATATCTGGTACTGCTGGAACCCATATTCTTCCTTCAAATCTCAGCATGCCCTCGGTATCAACTTTGTACTTTACTTCTTTTCCCTCAACCACATTTTCTCTTATTTTTTTGCATTCCTCATCATGCAGTTGAGCGTTCTTCACTTTGTCCACCAAAGTTTGACTGGCTTCCATCTGGTACAATTTCTCATCTGATTCTTTTGGAAATTTAATTTCCAACTCTAACCTTAACATTGCTGTAATAAGATCCTCCTTATCAGCTAACAACATCAACTTTTCTCTGCCTTTCCTACTCACGGCATCTGCAACCACGTTTGCTTTGCCTGGATGATAAAAGATCTCACAATCATAATCTTTTATAAGTTCCATCCATCTTCTTTGACGCATGTCCAGGTCTTTCTGTGTGAAAATATACTTCAGACTTTTATAGTCTATGTAAATCTCACATTTCTCTCCGTATAGATAGTTTCTCCATATCTTCAGAGCAAACACAACTTTCGCCAACTCTAAATCATGAGTCGGATACCCTTTTTCGTAGTCTTTCAATTGTCTTGATGCATACGCGATGACTTTCCCGTTCTGCATAAGGACACATCCTAATCGTTTGTGTGAGGCATCATTGTACACCATAAAATTTCCTGTATTATCTGGTAATGACAATACATGTGCCATACTTAGCTTCTTTTTCAATTCCTGAAAACTTCCTTCACACTTCTCCGTCCAAACAAATTTTACAGATTCTCTCGTCAAATTTGTCAATGGAGTGGCAATCCTGGAGAAAACATGAATAAACCGTCTGTAATACCCTGCCAATCCCAAGAAACTTCTTACTTCTGATGGAGTTCTTGGTTGTTCCCAATTTATTATAGCTTCAACCTTTGATGGATCCACTGAAATTCCATCCTTGTCAATTATGTTCCCCAGAAATTGTACACGTTCCAGTCAAAATTTACATTTAGAGAATTTCGCATACAACTTTTCTTTTCTTAGCGTCTCCAATGTTAGACGTAAGTGTTCCACGTGTTCTTCTTGAGTTCTAGAGTACACCAAAATATCGTCGTAAACACCACCACAAACTTATCTAAAAATGGTTTAAACACTCTGTTCATCAAATCCGTGAACGCTGCAGGGGCGTTTGTCAAACCGAAAGACATCACAAAAAATTTGTAATGTCCATATCGAGTTCGGAATGCCGTCTTCGGTACATCCTCCTTTCTTACCTTCAGTTGATGATACCCACTTCTCAAATTTATTTTTGAGAAATATCTAGCACCCTTCAACTGGTCAAACAAATCATCTATTCTCGGCAATGGATATTTATTCTTAATAGTGACTTTATTTAACTCCCTATAATCAATGCAAAGACGCATTGACCCATCCTTCTTCTTTACGAATAACGCCGGTGCTCCCCACGGTGACACACTTGGCTGAATATATTTCTTGTCCAACAACTCCTATAGTTGTACTATCAGTTCTTTCATCTCCACCGGAGCCATTCTGTACGGGGCCTTCGATATCGGAGCGGTTCCTGGCGCTAAGTTGATGACGAACTCGATCTCTCTGTCAGGCAGAAGTCCTAGAAAATCCTCAGGAAATACATCCATAAACTCCCTAACTACCGGTATTTCTTCCAGTTTTGCACCCTTCTTCTGAGTATCGACTATGTAAGCTAAATAACCCACACAGCCTTGACTCAACAACTTCTTGGTTTGCATAATCGTCGGACATCTCATTTGTCTAGACAATTTGCTACCATTGAATACTACCTTTGACGGAGTCATAAGGTTTACACATTTCTTTTGGCAGTCAATTATCACTCCATAGTTGAACAACCAATCCATTCCCAAAATAACATCAAACTCTCCTAACCTGATCGGAATCAAATCTACGGTCAAAATATTTCCCTTAATATTCACCCTACAATTCTTGTATACAAACCTAACAGGAACTACTTCCTTATTCGCAATTTCTATGTTCAAAGGGAAATTCAATTCTTCACTAGGCAATCCTAATCTCATAGCAAATTCTTCAGATATAAATGAGCAAGTAGCACCCGAATCAAATAATACATAAGCCTCAATATCATTGTTTGGGATAATACCTGACACCACATCCTTTGATTACATAATATCTTGCACAATAATGTTGAAGGTTCTGGTTATGGGTTTGTTTGATGATGTTGGTCCAGTAATGGCCCATGTACCTCCACTTCTTCCTCACTTGCTTCCCGTTGTTTCTTCAGCTTTCTTCTTGGGGCACTCACGAGCAAAGTGATCCTTGGACCCGCAAGTGCAGCAAACATTCTTCTTGGGCTGATTGCAATTTGGGGCGATGTGACCCTCCTGGCCACAGTTAAAGCATACTCATTTCCCCATTAAGCATACACCCTTGTGAAACTTCTTGCATGTAGCACATGCTTCAAACTTTTTATTCGGCTGGTTACCCTGCTGATTTCCAGCACCCATATTTCCATTCCACTTTCTTTTCAAGTTGTTGTTACCATTTCCATTACCACCACCACCATTCTTCACCTCCACTTCATTCTTCTTCTTTTTCTATTCTTGATTAAACTTGGTTACAGCCTCGCCTCCACCTTTGGTGAGAATTGCCTTTTCCATCATGGCTGCAAACGTCTTCAACTGGAATAAGGAAACCTTACTAAACAACCAGGGCTTCAGTCCCTATTCAAACCTCTTCTCCTTGCGTTCATCGGTGCTGACTTGGTATGGCGCAAACCTCGCCAAATCATTAAATTTCACGACATACTCTGACACCGTCATCATTCCCTGCTTCAGTTCTGAAAACTGTACCTCTTACTGGCTATTTGAACTCTCTAGAAAATAGGTCTCAAAGAAAATTTCCTTAAATATTTACCAATTCACAATTTCTGGTCACTCTCGAGTTTTATTGGCTTGCCACCAATAACTAGCCTTTGCTTTCAACATGAATGTTGCAAAAGCAGTCTTCTGGTTGTCCTCTACCCTAGCAACATCAAAAACCTTCTCAATTTCCATGATCCAGGTCTGTGCTTCAACTAGATTCACGGATCCATGGAATTCTGGTGGTCCAACAGCCTTGAAGTCCTTAAACGTAGCACCTTGGTTCTGAGGTTGATTCTGCGGTTGATTTTGCAGTGCACTTGTCAGTAACGTCACCAGCTGCTGAACAGGGTTAGCTTCAGCATTATCGTTGTTGGTTGCTTCGGTGGTTCTCTGACGAGGTGGTTGACGTCTTGGAGGCATTTTCTGTTAAAAAATACACTCATTAGATTATTACTCAACTATTTTAAGTAACTTCTACTTAACTTGCCTCCAAAGAAGTAATAATCACACAACACATAACACGTTATAATAATAAGATAAATATGTTTTATTCATAACATCTTTGAAAACATCATATCAATAGCATCACTGCCATTTACATTATTTTCCTGAACCTTTAGTTCAGGACATCATCATATCCCATAGGTTGCATAACACTTGGGATTTACAAATTATTTATCATAACATAATTCAAGTACACTCCCTACGATGTCCTATTAAGATACTGCAAAGCCTTACGACGGTCTTCTTCCATAACTCGGAACATAGTTCGACGATCTAGTATGAACGAGGGTAGCGTCTCGAACTGAATTGGATAACCCAAGACCCGATCTTGAGCTCGATTGATCGCGGTGTTGAACACATTATTCATTTCTTCCATCTTCCTTCTCTTTGCGTGTGCGTCTCCCTTTGCTATTTCGACTTGTTGATAAACTTCACTGTACGCGTCTTCGGCTCTTGCCCTTTTTGCAGATTCTTCTCTCAACTTGCTCTTCAACTCTGCAACCTCTACTCTCATTTGGTCATTCTCTTCTTCAGTGTGAACGAGCTTCTCTTCAACATTGTTCAGTCGTTCTTCTCGATCTTGAATCTCGTCGTCCTTCTGTGCCATCGAGGTCTGTTGTTCAGCTACTATCTCTTGTAACTCCTCGACTGAATCTTGAAGTTCCACATTGCGGTCATGCACCTCATCGTATATACGACGAGCTATCGAGTTAAGTGGAATCCATTCCTCCTCGTCCTCTTCATCCGTCTGTGGCAGCTCCATGTGATCTTCCTCATCTGTTTCTACATCATCATCATCATCTTCGACCACCGTGAGCAATATGGTTGACTCTCGTGGAAGTAGTTGTTCCCAAACCACTTGAATGTCACGAGATTCCTCCTCTATAGGCATCTGAGGTCCTTCCTCCCTAGCCTGACTGGATCCTCCTATATTAGTCATCATGTCATCCAAAGTTTAAGTTTTAATTACTAATCATTACTACTCGACTCTCACGAGCACATAAGTTGTAAACACATAAGCACATAAGTGTTTTTAAAATTCTTTCTTAAAACTCGATAAGAGTTTATCATCACTATCTTTTCGAAGGTTACTTCCTAAAGCTTTTCCCCACCTAAGGTTCATAACCTAAGGCTCTGATATCAACTTGTGACACCCCTAAATCCAGATACTTCATTCCCATAGGATTTGGTGTTCACTTGATCAAACATTCATATCTAACTACCAATCATAATAAAACTGAATAAATAAAAACCTTCTCCATTAGAGGTTACATAATAAAAATCTCACAGGTTATCTAACCTTTAATCATCATTCAAATGCGAAAAACATTGCATAACTTCTTTAAAATAAAGTATAAGATCAACATAATAAAAGTCTAACATCGTAATCAAAGAAAAATTACAAATCTTCATCACTTGTACATTTTTCCCTTTCCTTTGCTAGACGAATGTTCACCTACCTTCTCTTCTTTAGCTGCAATGAATTTATAAATATGCAAGAGTGAGCAAAACAATTGCTTACTGGATATAATATGGAATCAACAGGAGTATAACAATAATAACTACCGCAATAGGCTCATCAAAAGTGAATAGTACTCTATTAATAATAATCAGAAACTGAAATCCCAAAATATGGAAAATATACATCACTGAGGGTCATAAGACCATGAACTACGTCCATAGTTGCAAGTAATCTTTCAACTCCAATTTTAACAGTCATACGACTATAAGGACCTCGTACTTAGGGGGATCAGCCCTTTGTACAATGTATTGCGCACAAACATTTTAACATTATGCGTAAGTTAACCCCTAATCATAACAATATGGTTGTTCATCTCAGTATTTAGAGTATAAGTCCGCACCAAAGGAAGTTTGGTTTGGATATGCTTTCAAGGTAATTTGGAACTCAACGAACATTAACTAAGGATTAGTTGAAAAAAACCAATAACATTATACTATAGAATAATCGTGATTGAACGAATCATAGTAAACTAAAGTCATGCTTTAGGAATAATCTAATAGCATACAATTTGAATGACTATAACACACCTTGTTTGAACAATACTAAGCCAAGGTTAATTAGAATTGAATATTAAGCATGCATAGCAATTTGAACGATATAAATGTTCGACATTAGTGTATATAGTTATGCATGCTAAACAACAAGTTAAATACAAGAATAACTTGCTCAACAATAACTTACATCATTATATTGTAACCGAATTGAAAATAGTAATTGAATTAACAAGATAATAGATTAGAAAACTTGCTCAATCAAAAGAGTAAATTTATAAAATATAATAATAGAACTAGCTCAACGAAAGTGTAGAGTTAGAAAACTTTCCTTGTTCGTAGATTAAACCGAACAATACGAATCACAATATCATATAAACATATGTCATCATGACATAGTTAGCCATTACCACTTTACAACATAACTAAGTACGTTCATCATTTAAAAATTGGATTTTTAATCACATAATCAAGTTACAAAATAATTTAATTGTTAATAACATGTTTATTCTAGGTATAGAAACATTAAAATCAACATTTTACAGTCCTACTATCATCACATAATTTTTCCTAAAATTTCGTGCACAAAAAGTACACAGTCAGACCATTCTGCTAAGTCGCGCTGTGGCACCACAATTTATACTGTGGTTCGGCGCTGCGGCGCGGAGATGGCGATGCGGCTCGAGAATAAAGCTATAAGGCCACGCTGCGGCGTAGTTCCGGTGCTGCGGCGCAACTAACGTACTGTTGGGCCGGAGTACAGAACTCGGCGACCAAGCTCGACAACAGTATGAACAAAAAGCCAAATTAGCCTACAAGCTCCAATCTAATAAACTAATTAACATGTAATTCATACAGAGACTTCATGTAAACATATTGTAAAGACTTCTAACATGGTTCTACCTATAAAATAACATAAACATCAAATTTACAACACCCAATTTCAATGTTTTTGGCAAAAACTCTATTTTGATGTTTTCAGTGAAAATCAACACTGTGATTTTGTTTTTCAACCAAAACAGTAAATTCAAAATATCATGGTTATGATTATGTATACTCTATCAAATTCAATAGTCAATTTATATATATTAACAATTAATCAAACCTTAATTTCATTTTAAACTAAGCCATACTCATATATTTTTCATATGAATACTGTGTAATAAATATTTCTTCACAAATTGTATACATACATACATTTATTGATTATGCTCATATATAAACTAATGAAAATAGTTTCGCAACACTAATTTATCATATATAGCCATATATAACCAACAATTTATCCTTCACGAAGATTTTTACAAAGAACATTTAGAAGAGGAAAACTAAACTATAACAATAAAAGATTGAGTGCCTACCTTTGATTAAGAAGATAATAGTTATTCTCAAGCTTCTTCTCTCCAATTCCTTTCTCAAAAACCTATTATAATCACTCACTTTTCTCTCCATAGTTTTCTTCTTTTCTCCCTTTCTTCTTCTGGGTTTTCTTTCTTCCTAACTCTAACATACGTAGAATAATATAACGTATATGGTAATAATATATATTAAATATATAATGTAACTCTAGATATAAATTATATCAGTTATGTAAGTTTTGAAAATCAAAATCCATAAGGCTTGCTTGGTTAAGCTAAAAAAAACCCATTAACCCTTACACCTTGTTTGGTAAACTTAATTAAAATAGATGGATTAATCCTTATACCTTGTTTGATAAAACATCATTAGATGAAAGACTTATTATGCATTAAGACATGTTTGGCAAAAAAACTAAAATTAAACCCTTTTAATTTATTTTAATAACTCATTTATAGCAAGGTTATTTGTCACACTTCTATTTAAATTAAATAATCGATTTAATCAATTAAATATTAATCTATTAAATTACTTTAACACATAAATCAATATCTCATAATTATAATTTCCTTTGTAATTATAATTTTATTCAACCAACTAAGACTTTATTTTAATCACAAATTTCAATTAAAATATTATATTTCATTTAATCATTATTAGTTCTCTAACGTAATTATTAAATTAAATTAGTATATAACCTCATAACAATTAATTTTCTTAGCTCCTTAATTATTTATTCAAAAAATAAATAACTAAACCACATCAACTCAAATTGAACAATAATTTATTCAACAATAAACATATCCACTAAATATTTATATAAATCAATAAATATTTAACATTATAATTTAAAATTCTAGAATGTTACAAGTTCCTTCTTTAACTTCTCTATTTCTTCAGACTTCTCCTCGTTTTGACCCTTCTTATGGACCAAATCCCATTCTACATTTCCCAGTCGTGTGTGAAGAGTCTGAACCTCCCTTTCCTTCTACTCGAAAGTAATCTGCTAACTAACCGCCCGCTCGGGATCCTTCTCTGGATAACTCTTAGGCTCATGCTCCTTACCAACAATAGTGATCAATAGGGATGGCTATCTCTAAATCAACTGCTCCCTGACAACATGAATGTCTTGGGGCTCCTCCTCAGTAGGCACTCGGGGTTCCTCCACCCCAGCTCGACAAGCTCCTCCAACATCTGACATCCTGACAATATAATTTTAAGTTTTTGTTACTAAGTCATACTAGTGAGCACATACTTAAACACATAAGCACATAAAATCTTTTATTATCTTTAATGAATTAAGAATTCATCTCTTAGAACTCGATAAGAGTTTTCCTTCACTATATTCTTCCTATAAGGCTATTACCTAAGGTTGTTTTCTCACCTAAGGTTCATAACTTACAGCTCTGATACTAACCTGTGACACCCCCAAATCTGGTACTTCAATTTCCACAGGATTTGGTGTTCACTATACAAACATCATCCATCTATCTACCCATAAATAAATGCAAACCATGCAATAGATAGAAATAAATAATAAATCTCTCCCCTTATGGGGTTATATCAACTTCATAATAAATAAATCCCAGGTCACTCTAACCTTAAATCATCTGTGCGGAAACATAAACAAACAAGTCTTAAGTAACATCAATTCTAATTATCATTACATAACCACATAAATAATCAATCTTCATTACTTGATAAGCTCGCCCTTGCCTTTACTAGTGGAAGGTTCGTCTGCTCGTTCGTTCTTAACTGCAATGTTATTATTACGCAAGAGTGAGCATGATTGCCCACAAGTATAACAATATAACAATGAATAATAACATGCGAGAAAAATAATAACTTTGAATATAAAAGCTCAACTTTTGAATCAAGAATGAATAACAATAATCAAAAGAAATTTCTGAGGGTCATAAGACCTTGAACTATGTCCTAGGTTTTCAAGGGTTATACTTGAAACCTTTAACAGTCAAAAGATTATGGACCTTTCTTCTCGTACTTAGGGGGATCAACCCCTAGTACCATATTGTGCACAATATCTTAACGCTAAAGCGTAAATAATCCCCTATTAACAGGTTGTTCATCCTAGTTTGACATCGGAGTCCGCACCAACGGAAGTTTGGTTTGGATAATTCATCAAGGGTTCTGAAATTTAGAACGCTCATCAACTATGGACTAGTCGAATTAATAAGGGTTCGCTACTCTAACAAGGTTTAACAATAATTGATAACTTAACTTGAATAGAATCTCAAAAGGTATACAATGGAATAAGTATTGTACAACATCATCATGCTTGAAAGATTAATAAACTTTAATATACAAAACAGACTTGATCAATAATAATGAGAACTTGCGCAATGTAGAAAGGTGAATTTATCAACTTATATAACGATAACAAGTAGGGTTAGGAAACTTTCCTCGTGTGTAGATTACACTTAATTAACTTGTTCTTGGATTTAAATCCTGCATATCAATGATGTTCACAATACCATTCAATAATAACGTACTAAATATCATAAGTTATTCTTTGTTTAATCTCGAATTCATGACTATATTTAGTCTAACTATCAGACTTGTTTTCACATAATATAATACTACACGACAACAAGTTAATTACATAATCAACGATTCAAATAACATGTAATTGTCTTCTTGACTTGGTAAAAACTCATTTTATTATCTCATTATATGTCTAACAAGTTTTTATATTCATTAGACTTGGTTACTAACTCACTTCTATACTTGAACATTAAAAAAACCATTTTCTGGACATTCTGCTAATTGGCGCTGCAGCGCGGGACATCAGTTTTGGAGTTGGCGCCGCGATGCGACACTCCAGAATTTGATTCCCAATTCGCGAAGAACACAAAGTTCAGCGAATTAAACATTACATGATCATTATTTCCCCAAATTAAACGTACCCACATGTTAGAATTAATATATAATTAATACCCAATGTTTATAGAGTGATTTTAACCCATTAAAACACATAATCACAGAATTATAATATGCAAATTATACTGTTCTTGATGTTCTTGAAGTGTTGAACATAAATTCCTAAAATTCACGCCACAAATTTGTTATACAACCAAATCCAACCATTCAAATTTCATTTTGTTCGTTTTATCATGCATAATTACATATAAGTGGAAATTTTGTAGAAAATTTCATGTTTGACATATTAAAATCACGTATAAGGCCATATGGCCATATTCCATACTTTGCAAATAACATACGTTATAAAATTATGAATTGATGATATGGAAACCTGTATAATATATAATAAAACATGCTATACTACTCGAATCATTACACATAACCATATAACAACACAATATCCAACTACAGAGATTTACAGAATGTATGAAAGCCATTTTATAAAACTAAATGACGTAACAATGAAAATTGGGTTGGAGAGAATTACCCAAGCGTAAAGCGTAGATGAATAAAAATGACAATTATCTCTACTTCAATCACAGAGTTTCTCCCAATCTCTCTCAAAATTTCTCAAACTCTCTCTCTGTTTCTACTTCCTAGACTTAGAAGAATGAAGAAGAATGTGTAATAATAAAGAAAATCGACTGACGCGTTGTGGTTAGTTACCCAGTCATGGGTAACTTCCCCCAATTTCCACTAAGGCCACGTTTGGCTAGCATACTAGGTTTCAAAACCCTTTATTTAAATAAAACCTTTTATCATACAGTTAAAATAATGTCACACCCATTCATAAAATAAATCAATATCTTATTCAATTTAACTTAAATAGAATATAATAATTTCTCATTAATTAAAAATGTCAAATTATTAAATCTCTAATTAATAATTAAATTAATTAAAATAACACTAGGCTTATTAAATATTTCTTTTAATACAGTAAGCTCACATAAAATGCATACATCGAATAATAAAATTCTCCACATCAATTTAATAAATACAACACATATAATTAAATTAGTTTATCACAACTTCATCAATTAATCATTTAATCTAATAATTGATACATCGAAAAATATTTATTCAATCCAATAAATATTAAAATTAAATTATAAAATCTCGGTTGTTACATCTTTCCCCCCCTTAAAAGGATTCTGTCCCCAGAATCATGACTCAATAATTTCGATCCGTTACATTTACATTTCACGTCCTGCTTGGAGTTTACTTCGTGACGGTTGATTGTTCATTATATATATATATATATATATATATATATATATATATATATATATACACACACACACACACACACACACACACACATATAGCTTATATATATATATAAATGTTTATCAGCCCGCGAGTTAGATTTGCCTAAATCTGACTATTTCTCAGTTTAACCAGTTCATAGTTACTAACATGGAACCGTTAAAGCTGGAATACTTAGATTTACTCAAATCTAATTAATTTTCTAGCATTTACTACTGGCTAGATTTGTCTCAATCTAGCTATTTCTTACTTTAGTCAGTTCATGGTGACTAAACTGGAATCGGTGAAGCTGAAATAGTTTTGATTGATTCAAATCTAGTTTTTATTTTAGCTTTTGCACATATTGCTTTATCATGTGAGCCTAGGAATCATGTGATCACATATTAAATTCCTAAATCTAGATTAGGTTCCCGTGATGGACATTTTCAGCTGCAGCCAGCTTGTAAATTATCCACGGTATCTAAATTTCCTTAGATGGCTCTCATGCCAACAAGGAGTTTGGCGCTGCTATGTATCTTATTTTCTCGAATATGCCTCGCATCTTGAAAATAATAAAAGTAATCAAGTCGAACACTTAATAAAATGGAAGTATCAAATGCCTCAATTACTATTGAGCACAAGGGTTTGAAAAACTAATTTTACAAAACATCACTGCTATATCTTGTTAAAATTGAACTTTTATACAAAAGTTAAACCCTTTGTATATAGGTACAAATGAGGCATAACTGTAAGACCCCAACTTATTAATGAATAAAATCAAATTTTCTCTAAATATTATTGTGAATAATAAGGGGTTAATTTGATATAATACTTTGGTTATGGGTGAAATGTGCAAATTTTACAAAATAAGCAAGTGGTTATAAAATATTTATTTTTGGTCGATGAATATTCGGTTGGTCGTGGAATATTCTTGCTGTCGGGGAATATTCGTACGACGATGCAGCCTTGTGTGGGCCCCATAACGGAAAGCGATTGGATGAAGAAAACGACAAGTATAAGTTGTTTATAAATAACGGCGTAGTTGTTACCGTTAATACTGTTGGAATACCCAGTGGTTAAAATACAGTAGCACACGGTATTGCACCAATTATTGATTCTTACGTAAGAAGGCACTACTCAATAATTGTTACAGTAGTTATTATTCAATATTTTATTTTATTGATTCAATAATTGCTGCGTTGATATTTTATATATTATTGTTGTTTCAATAATTGTTGCTGCACAGTATTTTCATTTATCAGATCAATAATTCATATTATTTGAATAATATTATTAGATAATATTATTGGCAATGTCTAGAAAGTTCTGTCTAAGGAGAGGTTTGGTCATCTAATTGCGCGCCAGTGAGGAGAAATCCTTATTGGAAAGCCCCCTCTTTCCTGGGAACGGTCTGGTTGTCATAAATGTGATTCTGTAATATTATTTGTGAATAAATAATTATTGATTCATATGATAAGGAAATATTTATTTTATGTGGATATAAATGAGGGATATATTTTTGTGGTTAAAAATGAAGGAGTTAATGTTGAGATTTTTATCAGTATTTTTATCGGAATGGAGGTATTAAAAATCATGGTTTTTGAGATATTTTGCGGGGGTTATAATTTTTAATCCGACCGTTGGATCGTGGTAATTTTTGGATATGTTATACATATATAAGTTGAGTATATGTCCACAAATTTTGAACCGTTAAAAATGAACGTATGATTTATTATGAATTTTACGAGATGACCGGTTCAGAAATTGTTGAATTTTCGGAGTTTATCATTTTGATGGAAAATTCTAGAATTGGTGGGCCCCACTTGTGGTTGGTGAAGAAATATGCTGAATTATATTTCAAATGTGGTGGGTGGAAATAGTAGCAGGTAAAGCCATCAGGTTGCAGGTCAAACCTACTAAAATTTTCCTATAAATAGAGGGCTAAGTTAGAATTGAAAATCACACCAGAAACAAGTTTTTTCTCTTTCTCTCTCTAGATTATTGAGTGTATTTTGTGAGTATTTAGATACTTTGAGAGTTTCTATTCATCAGAGCAAGTTTCTTTCAGCCTTATACCGGTATTCCAACCAGAAGTACTGATATCTTGAGGTAAGGGATATTATTTTCTTCTTAAATGATATTATTTTCTTTAATATCATTATGCTAAAATATTGATATGAGTTTTTATCAAATTTGGAACTTTTTGTGTCGGGGTTATTATTCACGTATACGGTACTATTCACGTATACGACACTATTCACGAATACGGCACTATTCACCGAAAAATAAAATTTTTCCTTTTTGTCCAAGATGTCTATTATGGTTACTATCTTTGATTGTATCCATGTTTTGATCTTTATTTTTGAATTCTGCTTCATAATTGATTATTATGAAGTATTATTGATCTTGGATAAACTGTTATACGAATCCCTACTATTTGTCCTTCTGTCTCATTGGATTCGTTCTCTTTAAGATATTTTTCATCATCCTCAGTCCTAAATGATGATATTGATGAATATCTTTGGCCTGTAGTGCAAAGATGTATAATTACTTGATGAATATCTTTAGCCTGTAGTGCAAAGATGAACAGGTGTTGAGATGAACATGACCGACTGATGATACAAATGAATATCTTTGGCCTGTAGTGCAAAGATGAATATTTGGTTAAAGATGATTATTAATTGATGTTACAGGGATAAAATATTGATGATGGACTTTTAAATCTTAGAAGATAGTAGAATTCTTTCTCTACTTGACTCTTCTAATGGTTTGCTGTTTCCGCTGCAGTTGTTGATCTAAAACTTGTTGTCGATTATATTTTATCAGATTTTTCCCTGTTGAAGACTAACGATAATTTGTTGTATATTATCTTAGTCATAATATTCTTTACTGGGCTAGTTGAGCTCACCCTTTTCCTTTTTGTTCCATTTTTCTTCTCAGGAGGTGAGAACATAGCAGGATCTAGTCGGGGTATGGAGTGATGGTTCTAGAAATATGTTTTAGCAGTCCTCACTATTTCTGTAAAATAGTGTTTGAATAATTGTAATGAGGATTTATTTGAGTGTGGATATTGTCTAGAAGACAATATTTGTATTTAAACTCACAGTATGTGTTGTCGTATTTTGCACGACAATTGTATTATTGAAGTTGTAGTTTGCTTTCTGTACCATGTATTTGGCGACTCAGAATGGGTGTTGTATACCTATTTTGGGGGCGTCACAGTTGGTATCAGAGCTTAGGGATATGATCCCTGGCTGAGATGTGAGACAAGAACTAGGAGGGGAGAGACGGTGAATTCCTTCACTGGTATGACTTGACTAAGTTTATTGGTGTTTATTTGGTCGATCAGAGTATAGGGATAATATATGACATGACTATTAACCCTTGTTTTATGGTAGTATTTAAGAATGGCAGCTGAGAACGTTAGTAATGGAGTAAATCAGACCGTGGAGACACCTTTGATCACCACCCAGGGGAACGTGAAACAGGAAGGCAATATTCCTCCTGTAAACAACGTTACCGAGAAAACGATGAATGATGGAATGTCTAGGAGCTTTTTGCAGTTCATGCAAAATCAGACGAGGGAGACTCGTGTGCAGAATACGGGTGGAAATGATAACGCGCGGTTTGTCACAGCTAAGCAGTTCAAAGAATTGGGACCACCAGAATTTAAGGGAAAGCCGGATCCGATCATGGCGGAAACGTGGGTCAAGCAAATTACCAAGATATTCGATGTCTTGGGATGCACGGAGGAACAAAAGGTTCCATTCGCCACCTTTATGTTCCGCGGTGAGGCAGACTACTGGTGGGAGTCTGTGAAGCGTACCCAGCCTAACGCACTCAACATGTCCTGGGAAACATTTCAATAATTGTTCAATGACAAGTACTTTCCTGAAAGTATTCGTCATATGAAGGAGGTAGAGTTTATCAGACTGGAACAAAACAACATGACGGTGTCCCAGTACGAGGCGAAGTTTGCAGAGTTATCCAGGTTTGCACCTCATTTGGTCGAAAATGAGGAACGAATGACAAGGATGTTTCTGAGAGGTCTAAAACCCGAGATTCGACAATATCTTATCTCTCATAAATTTTCTTTATATTCAGATGTTGTAAATAGGGCTCAATTATTAGAGCGAGATAATGAGTATGTGCAACCGAGGGACCACAACCAGGGTCATACCGGTGGTGGCAGTCATCGAAGCAATGAAAACCAGCAGGGAGGAAAATATTCGGACAAAAGCGGTAACCACTCTGGTGGTAATCGTGGTCGTGATAATAGAAGGAGCGAGTCGGGAGGAGATTTCAAGAAGAGAAGGTACAACAATGATAATGTGAAGACGTCAGCACAAACATCAACTGTTTCTAGGGGAGGAGAACGACCACCGGTCGTATGTTACAAATGTGGGAAAGAGGGACATATCAGCCCAAACTGCCCACAACAATCCAAGGTATGTTATAACTGTGGAAAGGAAGGTCATATAGCTCGAGAGTGTTCTGTAGCAAAACCAAGTTCAGCGGGGATGGTGACTCCAAAAGTTATCCCGGATAAGTCAAAATCAGCGGTTCCTGGAAGGGCGTTTGTCGTGACTGGCCAAAACGCGAGAAACCCGAACGAGGT
Organism: Panax notoginseng; assembly: GCA_016801055.1. Classification (NCBI taxonomy): domain Eukaryota; kingdom Viridiplantae; phylum Streptophyta; class Magnoliopsida; order Apiales; family Araliaceae; genus Panax; species Panax notoginseng. Next base: position 64,262,819 of record CM029015.1, on the reverse strand, counting down.
GATCACGGGTAAGCTAATCTTGAATTCTTGCGAAGTTTATACTTTACTAGATACCGGTTCTACCCATTCTTTTATCTCTCCTGCTTGTGCTCAACGTTTAAACTTGACTCCGGAGAAATTGGACTTTAACTTATCTGTTGAAACTCTGTTGGGTGAAACCTTCGTTACATCTACAGTTTATAAATCTTGCATGATCCAAGTTGGCACTATCACATTACCTGTTGATCTTATCTCTTTAAAGATACTTGCTTTTGATGTGATTTTAGAAATTGATTAGTTAACCACTCATCATGCCAAAATTGATTATTTTCGTAAGGTTGTTAGTCTTTATATTCCTAACAAACCTGTTATGCGAATTCAAGCAACCAAACCACTAAAATCAATCGCTGTCATACCAAGCCATAAAGCCATTCGTTTATTGAAAAACGAATGTCAAGCTTTCTTAGCCCATGTCATGGACTTGAACAAAAATACGTCAGATTTGAATGATATTTCTGTTGTTAGTGAATTTCCTGACGTATTTCTTGAAGAATTTATTGGCCTACGCGTGATATTGATTTTTGTATCATCTTTAAATCTGGTACAAAACCCACTTCTAAAATCTCATATTGAATAGCTCCTATTGAACTTCGGGAGTTAAAAACCTAACTGTAGAAGTTTGTACCCGAGCCTTTATCTGGTGACTTCCTTTGTGGAATACACCGAAGTTAGACTCTCCGTAGGGGACGCCATATTCGTGCGGTAGTAAACTGATAGGTGTCATTGTGACGTGCTATCCAAGATTGGGATATGAATCACAATTGAGAGCAACCGAAATCGGTAACCGAAGTACGTAGCATTCTAGGCTTAGCTGGTTATTATCGGAGATTTGTGGAAGGATTTTCTCGAATCGCTACTCCGTTAACTCAGCTGACTCGTAAAGATACAAAATTCGTATGGAGTGAGGAATGCGAGAAGAGTTTCCAAGAACTCACGAGGAGACTCATTTCGGCACCTGTTCTGACAATACCATCTGGTTCGGATGGATTTGTTATCTACAGCGATGCTTCAGGCAAAGGGTTAGGATGTGTTCTCATGCAACATGGGAAAGTCATAGCCTATGCCTCACGACAACTCAAAGAATATGAGAGGAATTATCCTACTCATGATTTGGAGTTGGCAGCAGTCGTTTTTGCGTTGAAGATCTGGAGACACTACCTTTATGGGGAGAAAGTGGAGATCTATACAGATCATAAAAGCCTCAAATATTTCTTCACCCAAAAGGAACTCAACATGCGGCAGCGACGTTGGCTCGAGCTGTTGAAAGATTACGATCATACCATCCAATATCATCCTGGAAAAGCAAACGTAGTAGCTGACGCATTGAGTAGAAGATCATATGCGGGTACGAGTGCAATGTTTTTAACACAATGGCCCATTTTGTATGACTTGCAAAGGATGGAGATAGAGATGAAGGCTCCAAGTACCCACATGATGATATCAAATATACAAGTAGAACCGACTTTAATCGATAAAGTTAAAGCTGCTCAAGCTACGGATATTGAGCTGATGCGTATGAAGAAGAAAGTGCAAGAAGGTGCTATTCCAGAAGCAAGAATCGATGAAGAAGGAATACTTCGAGTCAACTCCAGACTTTGTGTTCCTAACGATTTTGACTTGAAGCATAGAATAATGATGGAGGCACACAACACACCGTTTGCAATCCATCCTGGGAGTACCAAAATGTATCACGATCTTCGACATACATTTTGGTGGAGCAATATGAAAAGAGAGATCGCGGAGTTTATCTCGAGATGTTTAACTTGTCAACGTGTAAAAGCGGAGCATCAAGTACCAAAGGGTCCATTGCAACCACTTGAGATTCCGAAATGGAAGTGGGAACACATTACTATGGATTTTGTTACAGGTCTTCCCAAGGTTTCTCAAGGCATAGATGCGATTTGGGTTATTGTTGATAGATTAACCAAGTCCGCTCATTTCTTGCCGATACGTGAGACTTATTCTCTTGAACGTCTTGCTAGTATGTACGTGAACGAGATTGTGAGATTGCATGGCATGCCAGTATCCATAGTTTCGGATCGTGATCCAAGATTCACTTCACGATTTTGGGTTAGCTTGCAGAAAGCTATGGGCACGGATTTACGATTCAGTTCAGCATACCATCCTCAAACGGACGGACAATCAGAGAGGACTATTCAAACTCTTGAAGATATATTAAGACTTTGTGTCCTAGATCTCAAAGGGAGTTGGGATAAGTACCTACCATTGGTGGAATTCTCCTACAATAACAGTTATCAGGCGAGCATAGGTGTGGCTCCATTCGAGGCGTTGTACGGAAGAAAATGTCGTTCTCCAGTATGCTGGGACGAGGTGGGTGAAGCAACATTGTTGGGACCAGAGTTGGTACGCATTACTACAGAGAAGATCCAAACGATTCGACAACGTATACAAACGACACAGGATCGACAAAAGAGTTATGCGGATCTTCATCGGAAGGACGTGGAATTTAATATTGGGGATCATGTATTATTACGTGTTGCACCATGGAAGGGAGATACAAGATTTGGGAAGAGAGGAAAGCTCAATCCAAGATTTGTTGGTCCATTTGAGATTCTTGAGCGAATAGGAAATGTGGCATATAGACTCGCATTACCTCCAAGCATGTCTCGTGTTCATAATGTTTTTCACATATTTATGCTTCGTAAATATGTTAAAGACCCGAACCACATTATTGAGTTAGAACCAGACGAGATAGCTGAAGATTTAACGTACGAGGAGGTACCTGTTAAGATCTTGGATAGGAAAGAGCATGTCCTACGCACGAAGGTTATACCACAAGTTAAAGTTTTGTGGAGAAACCATGCTATTGAGGAAATGACCTGGGAGTTGGAAACGGAAATGAAAGCGAGGTATCCTCATCTTTTCGAAACACCAGGTACGTACGTCAATTTCGAGGACGAAATTTCATAAGGAGGGGAGGTTGTAAGACCCCAACTTATTAATGAATAAAATCAAATTTTCTCTAAATATTATTGTGAATAATAAGGGGTTAATTTGATATAATACTTTGGTTATGGGTGAAATGTGCAAATTTTGTAAAATAAGAAAGTGGTTATAAAATATTTATTTTTGGTCGGTGAATATTCGGTTGGTCGTGGAATATTCTTGCTGTCGGGGAATATTCGTACGACGACGCAGCCTTGTGTGGGCCCCATAACGGAAAGCGATTGGATGAAGAAAACGACAAGTATAAGTTGTCTATAAATAACGGCGTAGTTGTTACCGTTAATACTGTTGGAATACCCGGTGGTTAAAATACAGTAGCACACGGTATTGCACCAATTATTGATTCTTATGTAAGAAGGCACAACTCAATAATTGTTACAGTAGTTATTATTCAATATTTTATTTTATTGATTCAATAATTGCTGCGTTGATATTTTATATATTATTGTTGTTTCAATAATTGTTGCTGCACAGTATTTTCATTTATCAGATCAATAATTCATATTATTTGAATAATATTATTAGATAACATTATTGGCAATGTCTAGAAAGTTCTGTCTAAGGAGAGGTTTGGTCATCTAATTGAGCGCCAGTGAGGAGAAATCCTTATTGGAAAGCCCCCTCTTTCCTGGGAACGGCCTGGTTGTCATAAATGTGGTTCTGTAATATTATTTGTGAATAATTAATTATTGATTCATATGATAAGGAAATATTTATTTTATGTGGATATAAATGAGGGATATATTTTTGTGGTTAAAAATGAAGGAGTTAATGTTGAGATTTTTATCAGTATTTTTATCGGAATGGAGGTATTAAAAATCATGGTTTTTGAGATATTTTGCGGGAGTTATAATTTTTAATCCGACCGTTGGATCGTGGTAATTTTTGGATATGTTATACATATATAAGTTGAGTATATGTCCACAAATTTTGAACCGTTAAAAATGAACGTATGATTTATTATGAATTTTACGAGATGACTGGTTCAGAAATTGTTGAATTTTCGGAGTTTATCATTTTGATGGAAAATTCTAGAATTGGTGGGCCCCACTTGTGGTTGGGGAAGAAATGTGCTGAATTATATTTCAAATGTGGTGGGTGGGAATAGTAGCAGGTAAAGCCATCAGGTTGCAGGTCAAACCTACTAAAATTTTCCTATAAATAGAGGGCTAAGTTAGAATTGAAAATCACACCAGAAACAAAGTTTTTTCTCTTTCTCTCTCTAGATTATTGAGTGTATTTTGTGAGTATTTAGATACTTTGAGAGTTTCTATTCATCAGAGCAAGTTTCTTTCAGCCTTATACCGGTATTCCGACCAGAAGTACTGATATCTTGAGGTAAGGGATATTATTTTCTTCTTAAATGATATTATTTTCTTCAATGTCATTATGCTGAAATATTGATATGAGTTTTTATCAAATTTGGAACTTTTTGTGTCGGGGTTATTATTCACGTATACGGTACTATTCACGTATACGACACTATTCACGAATACGGCACTATTCACCGAAAAATAAAATTTTTCCTTTTTGTCCAAGATGTCTATTATGGTTACTATCTTTGATTGTATCCATGTTTTGATCTTTATTTTTGAATTCTGCTTCACAATTGATTATTATGAAGTATTATTGATCTTGGATAAACTGTTATACGAATCCCTACTATTTGTCCTTCTGTCTCATTGGATTCGTTCTCTTTAAGATATTTTTCATCATCCTCAGTCCTAAATGATGATATTGATGAACATCTTTGGCCTGTAGTGCAAAGATGTATAATTACTTGATGAATATCTTTGTCCTGTAGTGCAAAGATGTATAATTACTTGATGAATATCTTTGGCCTGTAGTGCAAAGATGAACAGGTGTTGAGATGAACATGACCGACTGATGATACAAATGAATATCTTTGGCCTGTAGTGCAAAGATGAATATTTGGTTAAAGATGATTATTAATTGATGTTACAGGGATAAAATATTGATGATGGACTTTTAAATCTTAGAAGATAGTAGAATTCTTTCTCTACTTGACTCTTCTAATGGTTTGCTGTTTCCGCTGCAGTTGTTGATCTAAAACTTGTTGTCGATTATATTTTATCAGATTTTTCCCTGTTGAAGACTAACGATAATTTGTTGTATATTATCTTAGTCATAATATTCTTTACTGGGCTAGTTGAGCTCACCCTTTTCCTTTTTGTTCCATTTTTCTTCTTAGGAGGTGAGAACATAGCAGGATCTAGTCGGGGTATGGAGTGATGGTTCTAGAAATATGTTTTAGCAGTCCTCACTATTTCTGTAAAATAGTGTTTGAATAATTGTAATGAGGATTTATTTGAGTGTGGATATTGTCTAGAAGACAGTATTTGTATTTAAACTCACAGTATGTGTTGTCGTATTTTGCACGACAATTGTATTATTGAAGTTGTAGTTTGCTTTCTGTACCATGTATTTGGCGACTCAGAATGGGTGTTGTATACCTATTTTGGGGGCGTCACAATAACACTACTTCCAGACAACTACAAATAGACCTACACACGCACACACATATTCAGATAAATGTTTAAATTGAAAATTGGCGGTAACCGTGTCACCATGGAAGTCGGGGGGGGGGGGGTGCATATCATGTTCCCTCCGCTTAATCAAGCCTTACGACCCTAATGAATTTCGGTTTTGCAGACCAGTTAAATAGTGTCACATCACTTGGTCTATGTGCAAACCATTTCTCAGTTAAGTTTGTGCAACCATTTAAAAATACCAACTGGCAAATGTTACCGTCAAATCGTCGACATATACATGTAAGACCTTTTCAAACTTGTTTTTTCAAATAAATCTCACCTAACATGAGAACACCAAAAGACAAGAACGGAAAGGGGCAAATAAAAATCCCGACGTCGACAATGAGCTTTACCGATCTTCCAGTCTCTTTCTAGGATATGTCCTAGAATCGGCTGCATACCTACTTAACAAGGTACCTACCAAATCCGTCCCTCAAACCCCATATGTGTTATGGATAGGGAGGAAACCAAATCTTAAGCATGTTAAGACTTGGGGTTTTCCAGCTTATGTTAAAAAGTTTGAAAATGATAAGCTACAAACTAGATCCAACAAATTTTGATTTGTGGGATATCCTAAAGAAACATCAGGGTATTATTTCTATCATCCAACTGATCAAAAGGTGTTTTTTGCGAAACTTGTTGCCTTCTTGGAAAAGGGGTTTATCCTTAAAGGCGTCAGTGGGTGTAAGATATATCTTTAAGAAGTTTAAGAACCACAAAATACTACGAAGAAAAGTTAGGTACCTAACCAAGTGGAAGAACCTATTGCAACACACCCTATTCGTAAATCTGGAAGAGTACCGAAGATACCTGATAGGTATTGATTCGTCATAGAGGATGACGATGAGGTACGCATCATAGATGATGACGATCCATTAGATTACGAATAGGCTATGAGTAGTAAAGACTCAAAGAAGGAGCAAGAAGCCATAAAATTTGAGATGGACTCCATGTATGAAAGCCAAGTATGATAATAATAATAATGATATATTAAACAAATATATATTGTTAACGCCCGATTTTGTACGCCTGACGAAATCACCCAAAAGGACAGGCCAAAATAGCGCCAACGGTTGATGGAGTAATTGTTGTGAAATCAAACTCACGAAATACACTCACATAGACATAAATAAAGAAATATAAAGTAGGAACACAAGAATTTACGTGGAAACCCAATTGGGAAAAAACCACGGAGAGAGAGAGTAATCCACTATAATAATATTGGGAGTACAAGTTGTGTATTTGTGTTGTAACTCTTGTGTCCTCCTCTAAACCCTAGCTTCTTGTGTCCTCCTCTAAACACTAGCTTGTAGCCATATATATAAAAGTAACATCCACCTGCATCCAACTAGGAAAAGGATTCCTTACTCTTCCAAATAAGGGAATACAATCCTATTTTAATAAGGACTCTTCCACTGTCATAATAAATACATATGGGCCAACACCAGATCCGGACCATTAAATAGATTGGGCTGCACCATGGCTAGACCCAAATAATCACACTCCAACATTGCCCCCAGTCTCTTATTTATAAGGAACTTATAAATGAGAGAGTATACAAATTTATCCCAATAAAACGACCATATTTACCGAAGACAAAATATATCACACATGAACTCCATGTGCCGAACTAAAATTGTTGGCTCCTAATATCGCTGCCCCACTCCTCTTGTTCACTCATAAAATAGATAAACAATTTTCCTTATTACTACCGAAGATATAAAGAACCAACCTTATACCAACCGAACCAACCTTATCACTATCGAAGATATAAAGAACCAACCTTATCACAACTGAAGATATAGAGAACCAACCTTATCACAACCTAATATATATAGAACCAACCTTATACCAACCGAACCAACCTTATCACCACCGAATATATAAATATCACAACTTATCACAACTGAACCAACCTTACCATTACCGAAGACAGATAAATAATCCACCGAACACATCTAAATATATAGAGAACCAACCTTATCACAACCGAACCAACCTTATTACGACCGAACCAACCTTATCCATACCAAAGATATAAAGAACCCAATTTTATCAGAATCCAATATATAGAACCAACCTTATACCAACCAAACCAACCTTATCACTACCGAACCAATCTTATCACTACCGAAGATATAAATATCACACCTTATCACAACCGAACCAACCTTATTACTACCGAAGACAGATAAATAATCCACCGAACACATCTAAATATATAGAGAACCAACCTTATCACGACCGAACCAAACTTATCACAACCGAACCAACCTTATTATAACCGAATATAAATTATAAAGTTCATTCTGAGGAACAAAACGTATTCGTTCCGAAGAACCGTATAAATATTTATTTTGACTGTTCGGGAGGACGTTGGTCCGTCCCGAAGGATATTATCCGTTGGAGAGGATGTCGGTCCATCTCGGGATGTGATCCATTGGAGAGGATGTCGGTCCGTCTCGGGATGTGATCCGTTGGAGAGGATGTCGGTTCGTCTCGGAGGATGTGATCCGTTGGAAAGGATATCGGTCTGTCTCGGAGGATGGGATCCCGACCTTACACCGCCATACCAACCTTATGGATCTCGGTTAGACCCAAATGATCACACTCCAACATTACCCCCAGTCTCTTATTTGTAAGGAACTTACAAATAAGAGAGTATTCAAAAAGTCTCTTCGGGATTTTTATCCTCGGGATTTATATCCGTAGAATATTCATCCTTTCGGGAGATCAAAGCATTCCCAAAGGACGTTTGTCCGACCTTATAACCCCTACAACCTTATGCCGCCATAATATTCGTAGAATGTTCATCCTTTCGGGAGATCAAAGCCTTCCCGAAGGACGTTTGTCCGACCTTATAACCCCTGCAACCTTATGCCGCCATAGTATTCGTATAATGTTCATCTTTTCGGGAGATCAAAGCCTTCCCGAAGGACGTTTGTCTGACCTTATAACCCCTGCAACCTTATGCCGTCATAATATCCATAGAATGTTCATCCTTCCGGGAGATCAAAGCTTTCCCGAAGGATGTTTGTCTGACCTTATAACCCCTACAACCTTATGCCGCCATAATATCCGTCCCAAAGGAGGCTTGACTGTTCGGGAGGACGTTGGTCCGTCCCGAAGGATGTTGTCCTTCCTTATAACCCCTTCGACCTTATGCCGCCATAATATCTGTCTCGACCCCTATGGGAGGCTTCGATCAGACTTTTAATATCTGTCAAAAATAAATAGCTGACGATAAGATGAATCGGTGTGATATAGTCCGAGGTAAACTGTAATTATCCGAAGAGGATTGTTGTTGCCCGAAGTGAGTTGTTGCCCTAAGTGTCACGGATAATAATTTTTGACTGTGGAAGTGTGCTAAAATCTGAACTCTGATTCTGACTTTAATGTCGAAGTTGGAGTTGATGACCTTGAAGACAAAGCAAAGTGGTGAATGTTTCTGGCCCTGTTTTCAGGATGAATATTTTTTCATGAGCTCATCTATTTGAGATTACTGCTTCAATACTCCGGAGTTCGAACTATTCTTCTCTTTATTTAAGTTGCAGAATGATGAATTAGTCTCATCCTTTTATTACTCCGAAGGGATGACGATGGCGAAATCTGAAGAATGGTGAGGCTGTTTACACCTGACCTGCTTGAAATCTTCATCATTAACCTCATATCATGAAAATGCCAAATGTACAGGTTAATACTCGTGGATCCTGCTGGTTGGGATGAGATATTTTTTTTTCTTCTTCCAGTCTCCATATTAGAGAAAATCCAAGAGATGAAACCCAGGGATTCGCGCCAGTATTGCCAGGCTCTCCACTTTCTATTTCTTTATAATTCTGACTAACTTTAAGATCGTCCACCATGCATAGTTGATTACCGCCACAATCCATGAATCATATTATGCCTTGATTAAATTATGTGTAATTGCTAGTTATAGAAGTAGCTCTTTGTTGAAAAGCAATAATATGGGCATGACCCTTGGTATAACAAACTGTAGTCATTAATAGGCATAAAAAGAAGAGATTTTATAACATCAATCATGTTATAAGAGAAGAGGTTTGTACACAATACACATGCATACGAGCAGAGTAATATTAACGATAATGATTGTCACAAACAATCACCCCCTTTATGTTGAACAATAATGTTGTATTAAAAAATAATATTGATCATAAAGTTGAATAACAATGTTATTCCTTTTCATGTCGGTCAAACATAAACGCGAGAGCAAATTTTTCATGATATGTACAATAATTTAACAATACCTTCAAATAAATAAATTGGGTGTATATAGCCATGTGAATGACTGCCTACCTCATAAATCACACAATGAATATTGTTAACAGTATCATGCATAACGAGAATTGAATAAATAATACTAACCGCATCATTCGCAAATAGGGATCTGTTAAATTAGAAAATAATTATCAAGATCAAAATTATATCAAGAATCCGTACATACATGTCACAAATAATTTATAAATAGAGAAAGAAATAAAAGACATAGCTTTTGGACGTATATCTGCCAAAAATAAATCTGCAAAAAATTGGAAGCATCCTCCTCTTAAATTCGATGATTTTTAATGTTGGAGTGTGATTATTTGGGTCTAGCCATGGTGCAGCCCAATCTATTTAATGGTCCGAATCTGGTGTTGGCCCATATCTATTTATTATGGCAGTGGAAGAGTCCTTATTAAAATAGGATTGTATTCCCTTATTTGGAGGAATAAGGAATCGTTTTCCTAGTTGGATGCAGATGGAGGTTACTTCTATATATATGGCTACAAGCTAGGGTTTAGAGGAGGACACAAGAAGCTAGGGTTTAGAGGAGGACACAAGAGTTACAACACAAATACACAACTTGTACTCCCAATATTATTATAGTGGATTACTCTCTCTCTCCGTGGTTTTTTCCCAATTGGGTTTCCACGTAAATTCTTGTGTTCCTACTTTATATTTCTTTATTTATGTCTATGTGAGTATATTTCGTGAGTTTGATTTCATAATAATTACTCCATCAACCGTTGGCGCTATTTTGGCCTGTCCTTTTGGGTGATTTCGTCAGACGTACAAAATTGAGCGTTAACATTAGCGCCGTCTGTGGGAAGGAAGACACTTGTTCTAGTGTAGATTTAAAATCACCGATTCACAGAAGGAGATAAGTGATTCTTTTTTCTTAAAATAAATATATGCGTGTACGTGTGTATATATGTATTATATCAATAGCAATTGAAGCATGATCGTAATTGATTATTGATACAACTTTACATATTCTATAACTTATATTATGCATGTAGTGGTAATATTCACATGATGCATGTAAAATCTAAACATTAACACTTTGGTCCAGGTGATGATAAATTGGTTCTGAGTCATCGCACCAGCAACGAATTCAGCTAGCGCAGAGATACAAGTTTAATCTTTTATATCATTGAAGTGCTTTAAAGGTGGCTTCAGTTTCATCATCAACCACAGACTGAAGAAAATTCGGATGTTAAAAATCTAGAGGATAAAAATCCAGCGGATACAAATCCAACGGATATAAATCTAGCGGATATAAAGTCCCGAGGATAAAAGTCTCGAGGATATAAATCCCGAGGATAAAAGTCCCGAGGATAAAAGTCCCGAGGATATAAATCCCGAGGATAAAAGACCCGAGGATATAAATCTCGAGGATAAAAGTCCCAAGGATAAAAGTCCCGAGGAAAGGAAGAATCCTTGGACCAGTTACATGTGCCAACGTGCTCCTCTACGAGGGTAAAAATCCCGAGGATACAAATCCCGAAGAGATTTTTTGAATACTCTCTTATTTATAAGTTCCTTATAAATAAGAGACTGGGGGGCAATTAAAGTTCGTACTTTATTGGACTTTTGACAGCTCTCCCATGACATTTGGGCAACAACCAACTTCGGCCAACAACAATCCTCTTCGGATAATTGCAGTTTGCCACGGACTATATCACATCGGCTTCATCATGTCTTCGGCTGTCTAAATTTGGCGGTATAAGGTCGAAGGGGTTATAAGGTCGGATAATCGTCCTCTCCAACGGATCACATCCTCTGAGACGGACCGGCATCATCTCCAGCGGATCACATCCCGAGACGGACCGACAACCTCTCCAACGGATCACATCCCGAGACGGACCGACATCCTCTCCAATGGATCGCATCCTGAGACGGACCGACATCCTTTCCAACGGATCACATCCTCCGAGACGGACCGACATCCTCTCCAACGGATCACATCCTCCGAGACGGACCGACATCCTCTCCAACGGATCACATCCTCCGAGACGGACCGACATCCTCTCCAACGGATCGCATCTCGAGACGGACCGATATCCTTTCCAACGGATCACATCCTCCGAGACAAACCAACATCCTCTCCAACGGATCACATCCTCCGAGACGGACCGACATCCTCTCCAACGGATCACATCCCGAGACGGACCGACATCCTCTCTAACGGATCACATCCTGAGACGGACCGACATCCTCTCCAACGGATCACATCCCAAGAAGGACCGACATCCACTCTAACGAATCACATCCCGAGAAGGACCGACATCCTCTCTAACGGATCACATCCCGAGATGGACCGACATCCTCTCCAACGGATCATCGTTCTTCAGAACGGATTACTTCCTTCGGGATGGACCATCATCATCTCGATCGGACAATATCCTTTGGGACGTACCAACGTCCTCCCAAACGGTCAAAATAAATATTTATACAGTTCTTCAGAATGAATACGTTTAGTTCCTCGGAACAAACTATATAATTTATATTTGGTTGTAATAAGGTTGGTTCGGTTGGTATAAGGTTGGTTCGGTTGTAATAAGGTTGCATCGGTTGGAATACGGTTGGTTCTTTCTATTTTCGGTAGTGATAAGGTTGGTTCGGTTGGTATAAGGTTGGGTCGGTTGTGATAAGGTTGGTTCGATTGTGATAAGATTGGTTCTCTATGTTCGGTTGTGATAAGGTTGGTTCGGTTGGTATAAGGTTGGTTCGGTTGGGATAAAGTTGGCTCTCTATGTTCGGTTGTGATAAGGTTGGTTCAGTTGTGATAAGGTTGGTTCTCTATATATTAAGTTGTAATAAGGTTCGTTCTTTATATCTTCGGTTGTGATAAGGTTGGTTCTTTATATTTTCGATAGTGATAAGGTTGGTTCGGTTGGTATAAGGTTGGTTCTTTATATATTCGGTAGTATTAAGGGAAATTGTTTATCTATCTTATGAGTGAACAAGAGGAGTGGAGCAACGATATTGGGAGTCAACAATTTTAGTTCGGCACATGGAGTTCAGGTGTGATATTTTGTCTTCAGCAAATATGGTCGTTTTATTGGTATAAATTTGTATAGTCTCTCATTTATAAGTTTCTTATAAATAAGAGACTGGGGGGCAATATTGGAGTATGATTATTTGGGTCTAGCCATGGTGCAGCCCAATCAATTTAATGGTCCGGATCTGGTGATGGCCCATATGTATTTATTATAACAGTGGAATAATCCTTATTAAAATAGGATTGTATTTTCTTATTTGGAGGGATAAGGAATCCTTCTCCTAATGGGATGCAGGTGGAGGTTACTTCTATATATATGGCTACAAGTTAGGGTTTAAAAAGGACACAATAGATATAACACAAATACACAACTTGTACTCCCAATATTATTATAGTGGATTACTCTCTCTCTCCGTGGTTTTTTCCCAAATGGGTTTCCACGTAAATTCTTGTGTTCCTACTTTATATTTCTTTATTTATGTCTATGTGAGTGTATTTCGTGAGTTTAATTTCACAACAATTACTCCATCAACTGTTGGCGCTATTTTGGCCTGTCCTTTTGGGTGATTTCGTCAGGCGTACAAAATCGGGCGTTAACATTGGCGCCGTCTGTGGGAAGGAAGACACTTGTTCTAGTGTAGATTTAAAATCACCGATTCACAGAAGGAGATAAGTGATTCTTTTTTATTAAAATAAATATATACGTGTACGTGTGTATATATGTATTATATCAATAGCAATTGAAGCATGATCGTAATTGATTATTGATACAACTTTACATATTCTATAACTTATATTATGCATGTAGTGGTAATATTCACATGATGCATGTAAAATCTAAACATTAACACTTTGGTCCAGGTGATGAAAAATTGGTGCTGAGTCATCGCACCAGCAACGAATTCAGCCAGCGCAGAGATACAAGTTTAATCTTTTATATCATTGAAGTGCTTTAAAGGTGGCTTCAGTTTCATCATCAACCACAGACTGAAGAAAATTCGGATGTTAAAAATCCCGAGGATAAAAATCCAGCGGATACAAATCGAACGGATATAAATCTAGCGGATATAAAGTCCCGAGGATAAAAGTCTTGAGGATATAAATCCCGAGGATAAAAGTCCCGAGGATATAAATTCCGAGGATAAAAGTCCCAAGGATAAAAGTCCCGAGGAAAAGAAGAATCCTTGGACCAGTTACATGTGCCAACGTGCTCCTTTACGAGGGTAATAATCCCGAGGATACAAATCCCGAAGAGATTTTTTGAATACTCTCTTATTTATAAGTTCCTTATAAATAAGAGACTAGGGGGCAATTAAAGTTCGTACTTTGTTGGACTTTTGGCAGCTCTCCCATGACATTTGGGCAACAACCCACTTCGGCCAACAACAATCCTCTTCGGATAATTGCAGTTTGCCACGGACTATATCACATCGGCTTCATCATGTCTTCGGATGTCTAAATTTGGTGGTATAAGGTCGGAGGGGTTATAAGGTCGGACAATCATCCTCTCCAACGGATCACATCCTCTGAGACGGACCGACATCATCTCCAGCAGATCACATCCCGAGACGGACCGACATCCTCTCAAACGGATCACATCCCGAGACGGACCGACATCCTCTCCAATGGATCGCATCCTGAGACGGACCGACATCCTTTCCAACGGATCACATCCTCCGAGACGGATCGACATCCTCTCCAACGGATCACATCCTCCGAGACGGACCGACATCCTCTCCAACGGATCACATCCTCCGAGACGGACCGACATCCTCTCCAACGGATCGCATCCCGAGACGGACCGATATCCTTTCCAATGGATCACATCCTCCGAGACGGACCCACATCCTCTCCAAGGGATCACATCCTCCGAGACGGACCGACATCCTCTCTAACGGATCACATCCCGAGACGGACCGACATCCTCTCTAACGGATCACATCTCGAGACGGACCGACATCATCTCCAATAGATCGCATCCCGAGACAGACTGACATCCTCTCTAACGGATCACATCCCGAGAAGGACCGACATCCTCTCTAACGGATCATATCCCGAGAAGGACTGACATCCTCTCCAACGGATCGCATCCCGAGACGGACCGACATCCTCTCCAACGGATCATCGTTCTCCAGAACGGATTACTTCCTTTAGGATGGACCATCATCATCTCGATCAGACAATATCCTTCAGGACGTACCAACGTCCTCCCGAACGGTCAAAATAAATATTTATACAGTTCTTCAGAACAAATACGTTTAGTTCCTCGGAACAAACTTTATAATTTATATTCGGTTGTAATAAGGTTGGTTCGGTTGGTATAAGGTTGGTTCGGTTGTAATAAGGTTGCTTCGGTTGGAATAAGGTTGGTTCTTTCTATTTTCGGTAGTGATAAGGTTGGTTCGGTTGGTATAAGGTTGGTTCGGTTGTGATAAGGTTGGTTCGGTTGTGATAAGATTGGTTCTCTATGTTCGGTTGTGAAAAGGTTGGTTCGGTTGGTATAAGGTTGGTTCGGTTGGGATAAAGTTAGTTCTCTATGTTCGGTTGTGATAAGGTTGGTTCGGTTGTGATAAGGTTGGTTCGGTTGGTATAAGGTTGGTTCGGTTGTGATAAGGTTGGTTCGGTTGTGATAAGATTGGTTCTCTATGTTCGGTTGTGATAAGGTTGGTTCGGTTGGTATAAGGTTGGTTCGGTTGGGATAAAGTTAGTTCTCTATGTTCGGTTGTGATAAGGTTGGTTCGGTTGTGATAAGGTTGGTTCTCTATGTTCGGTTGTGATAAGGTTGGTTCGGTTGTGATAAGGTTGGTTCTCAATATATTAAGTTGTGATAAGGTTGGTTCTTTATATTTTCGGTTGTGATAAGGTTGGTTCTTTATATTTTCGGTAGTGATAAGGTTGGTTCGGTTGGTATAAGGTTGGTTCTTTATATATTCGATAGCATTAAGGGAAATTGTTTATCTATCTTATGAGTGAACAAGAGGAGTGGAGCAACGATATTGGGAGTCAACAATTTTAGTTCGGCACATAGAGTTCAGGTGTGATATTTTGTCTTCGGCAAATATGGTCATTTTATTGGGATAAATTTGTATAGTCTCTCATTTATAAGTTTCTTATAAATAAGAGACTGGGGGGCAATGTTGGAGTGTGATTATTTGGGTCTAGCCATGGTGCAGCCCAATCTATTTAATGGTCCGGATCTGGTGATGGCCCATATGTATTTATTATAACAGTGGAATAATCCTTATTAAAATAGGATTGTATTTCCTTATTTGGAGGGATAAGGAATCCTTCTCCTAATGGGATGCAGGTGGAAGTTACTTCTATATATATGGCTATAAGTTAGGGTTTAAAAAGGACACAATAGATATAACACAAATACACAACTTGTACTCCCAATATTATTATAGTGGATTACTCTCTCTCTCCGTGGTTTTTTTTCAATTGGGTTTCTACGTAAATTCTTGTGTTCCTACTTTATATTTCTTTATTTATGTCTATGTGAGTGTATTTCGTGTGTTTGATTTCACAACAATTACTCCATCAATTGTTAGCGCTATTTTGGCCTGTCCTTTTGGGTGATTTCATCAGGCGTACAAAATCGGACGTTAACATATATAAAAAGAGTGAATTTTTAATGGAACTATGAACTAAGAACTGAAATATAAAATCAAATAATATATATGAATGTTATCTGATATACATGTGTGTGAGGGCATATTTTTATCTCTGATTATAGTAAGAGAGGAGAGGGGAAGTTTACATGAGAACTCTAAATCATAAGAAGTTGTGCTTGCTCTAGACCAATATACAGTTGAGAAAATAAGACTTCTAATAAGAAACAATGTGCATCCAGAATTTAGCAATGCATCGACATTATATTTCTCATAATCGGAATAGTAAAATTTCAATTCAACATATAAGGCATCCTGCGTTGCATAAACTTGTTCATTCTGATAAATATTACCATAACCTTTAAAGTATTTTTGATCAAATCTTACGACATTATCAGTCTCAAGTACTTAAGCTTCGATCGATTTCATTATGTACTTAGTGGATTCATATTCTTGTTCAGAAGGGAATTCTTCATCAGTAGTCTCATTACTTGATTAATCATTTTGGATTTTACCTAACAATTTATCCTCGTTAGGATCCTCAAATTGTATAGGATCTTCTAATTCTTAATTAATTTTTTTTCCTATTCGAGGGTTAGTCAATAAATTTATTTATTATACTTTTATATGTGTATATTTTCATTTAGTGTTGGCAGCTTAGAAACCCATTTGAGATTCACTTAGTATGTGTGAATCTCAAATAGTTCACGTTTTGGCACTGTTACTGTATGTTTCGATCTCACTTAGGTCGGTGTTAACGACTTGTGCACGTTTTTATATTTTTTAAATTTTTGGTCAGTATATATCTCTTGATTTTCTTCGGGTACATATTTAGAATACTATGCCTTAGTCTATTTCGTGTACTTGAAGACCATGGGGAGGTGCTATCAAAATTTCTGGAAAAATTGAAGATGTGTTCAAGTTGTTGGCATAAGTGGGGCGACACATCCGGGAATGGGATAGAAACCTGACCCGTTAGCGTGGGAGATGAATTTAGGAAGCTCACAAGTTTGCATATACATTAACTTGGAGACTTGATTGTGTTTGTCTAACTTTCCATATATATAGCAGACAGTTTTCCAAGATGTCTGTTGATCGTAGTTGGATGGAACGTAGGGTAGCTGTCGACGTCGGGATTTTTAATTGTCCCTTTTCTGTTCTTATCTTTTGGTGTTCTCATGTTAGGTGAGATTTGTTTGAAAAAACAAGTTGTGAAAAGGTCCGACATTTATATGTTAACGATTGGACTGTAAGAGTCGCCGTTTGGTATTTTTACATGGTTGCACAAACTCAACCGAGAAAAGGTTTGCACATAGACCTACTGATGTGACAATTTTTAACTGGTCTATGAAATTGAGATTCGTTAGGGTCTGGGGGCTTGATTATGCAGAGGGAAGGTGTTAGGCACCCCCCGACATCCGTGGTAACACGGTGACCGTCACTTTTCAATTTAAACTTTTATCTGAATGGGTGTGTGTATGGGTCTATGTGCAATTGTCTAGAAGTAGTGCTATGCCTCGTTTGCACCTATATACAAAGGGTTTGAATTTTGTATAAAAGTTTAATTTTAACGAGATATGGCAATGATGTTTTGTAAAACAGGTTTTTCAAACCCTTAAGCTCAATAGTAATTGTTGCATTTGATACTTCCATTTTATTATGTGTTCGACTTAATTGCTTTTATTATTTTCGAGAGGCAAAGCATCTTCGAGAAAATAAGGTATATAGTAGTGCCAAACTCGTTGTGGGCATGAGATCCATCTAAGGAAATTAAGACACCGTGAATAATTTACAAGCTGGTTGTAGCTGAATATCACTATTTACCTTTACGGAATGTATAATACCTTTACGGAATACCTTTACGGAATGTTGTATATCCGGGCATCCGATTGAGGCGTATAATACCTTTACGGAATGTTGTTGTCGACAGCTACACAATGACATGGGATAAGAGGTTGTACAAATCCTAGAAGATGGGACCATGCGCAGGTCTTCAAGTCTTCAAATTCTATCCGGTGTACTGTCTTGTGTAGTAGTCACTCAGGATTTGAGTTATGGTTCATGTATGACACTTCTGTGTAGAATGTGGTGTAAATTGATACTGAGATGACTTGAATGTAGGATCGAGGTGGAAAAATGATGATTTTGCCCCTCACCAGGGTTATCTCTAGTTCTAAGATGATTTAGTAGTCGTTACTCAGGGTTATCTCTGAGATTGGGCTGCTATAGGTACTAAGTGTCTTTAGGGTTGTCTCTAAGGTGCGCCTGCCCTCCCGGGGTTATCTCTAGGGTTGAAACTGAGTGCCTTAGGGTTATCTCTGAGGTTGAAGCTGACTTTTGGGGGTTAGAACGAAATTTTTTGGGGTTATCTCCGAAACTACAATTGCATTCCTCAAGGTTATCTCCAAGGTTGGAACTATATCTATTGAGGTTATCTCTGGGACTGGAACTGAGTATCTCAGGGTTGTATCCGGGATGGAAAACTGAGTATCCCGGGGTTGTCTTCGGGATTTAGCTTATTTGACTTCCAAGGTTATCTCTAGAAGACTATTTTGCCCACTTGCAAGGTTAGTAACAGGAATGCAATATTTTGAGTGTCTACAGATGTCCCACTTTATCATATTCTTGCAGTGTAATGGCATGGATATGATAAAGAATACTGGACACTTGAAATGTGATAGGATAATCATGATGTAAATATATGCTGAATGTAGTTTATTGGACTGTTTTCCAATGGGATGTGATGACTGTTTGTTCCCACGACTTCTGATGGGGACTAGAGCTATCACAAATGATCCTAACAAATTTCTTGGATGTCTACTCCAAAGCTCACAGGAACTTCCAGGATGTTGACATTGGGGTTATCACCAAAGTTCTTAATCCTTGGTACAGACCTTCCACCATAGTTGTTCCTCTCATATGTAAGAGACTCTAGGGGAATGATGTTTTATCTGATGAAGATCTGTATAATAGATTCCATCATCGGTCCTCCCCGATGAGGATGATTTTCCCAGATTTGTATTGCCAAGTCTTTCCAATGCTCTGTTGGAGTTACTGACAATAGGTTGTGTTGTCAGGGCGGCCTGACCTTCATTGAAATGTACTTCAATGGGTACCATCACCGGACCATCTCTGATGCTTCGCTGGGTTTAATTGCCAATGGCTGATAATGTCAAGGCTGCTTGACCTTCGTTGAAATGTGCTTCAACGGATGAGATCATAGGACCACTTCCGCTGCTTCGCTGGATTTACTTGCCAACGGCTGAAGAATGTCAAATTTGCTTGACCTTCATTAAAATGCACTTCAACGGCTGAGATCATCGGAACCCCTACGATGCTTCACTGGATTTACTTACCAACGGATGAAGATTTTCAAGGTTGCTTGACCTTCGTTGAAATGTGCTTCAATGACTGAGATCATCAGAACGCCTCAGATGTTGGCTGGATTTACTTGCCAACAACTAAAGAATGTCAAGGTTGCTTGACCTTCGTTGAAATGTGGTTCAATGGCTGAGATCATCGGAACACCTCCGATGCTTCGTTGGATTTACTTGCCAACAGCTGAAGAATGTCAAGGCTGCTTGACCTTCGTTGAATTGTACTTCAACGGTTGAGATCATCAGAATGCCTCCGATGCTTCACTAGATTTACTTGCCAACGACTGAGTAATGTCAAGGTTGCTTGACCTTCGTTGAAATGTGCTTCAACGGTTGAGATTATCGAAATGCCTTCGATGCTTCGCTAGATTTACTTGCCAATGGCTGAAGAATGTCAAGGTTGCTTGAACTTCATTGAAATGTGTTTCAACGGCTGAGATCATCAAAATGCCTCCGATGCTTCGCTGGATTTACTTGCCAATGGCTGAAGAATGTCAAGGTTGCTTGACCTTCATTGAAATGTGATTCAACGGATGAGATCATCAGAACACCTCTGATGCTTCACTGGATTTACTTGCCAATGGCTGAAGAATGTTAAGGTTTCTTGGCCTTCATTGAAATATGCTTCAACGATTGATGATCATCAGAACGCCTCCGATGCTTCGCTGGATTTACTTGCAAATGGCTAAAGACTGTCAAGGTTGCTTGACCTTCATTGAAATGTACTTTAATGACTGAGATCATCAAAACGCCTCTGATGCTTAGCTTGATTTACTTGCCAACGGTTAAAGAATGTCAAGGTTGCTTGACCTTCATTGAAATGTGCTTCAACGGCTGATGTTGTATGAAGTTCCTGCTTGGGAGAGATTTTTTGGAGTTACGACCACGAACTTACAGCTTCGAACCTATGTGAGGTATTACCGAGTGTAGTTTGAAACAATTGTGATCATTGGTGTTGTGAACCCTGTATCTGGCCGAGTACCAATGAGTGATATGTAGACATGCAGTCAGGTCTCTGAAAATCAGGATTTCAGGTTTTTTCGCTTAATCGTGTAGCGTCTTTTTTACTAATTTAACTTTTTTAACTTGTGAGGCCTCCTTTGCAACTCAAACTGGATTGAGTCGAAGGGTTAGGACCCACCTAGGATAGTCGTAGGTACACCTGCGGCAGCCGCAGATACACCTACGGCTATCCGTGGGTGTATTTGAGGCTCTCATTACGTTCATAAGTCATTTTCAAGTCGCGCCGCATAGAGAATCTGAGAGTTCTTCTTCAGATCTGCTGAGTTCGGGCTGGTTTTTGCAAAATCTATTACCGTACAAGTATTTTGCACTATCGTAGTAACGTATGCATGTCCTCTTTTCCAGTTTTTATTCGTTTGAAAACGAGTTATCACATGAAATGCTTCTAAACACATAGTAGTGATTATGCATGCTCATATGACTTGATAAAAAATATTCAACATAGAAAATGTTAGTATTTAACCATGCTGAATGTAATGATTTGTAAAAATTTGACTTTTAAAACAGTCAAATTGGCACATTTTTGTGCTATTTCTTATCCTATTTGAGGACAAATGAGCAAAAGTTATAAAATAAGGTAATCCTAGAAATTAGGATACATTTACGGATTATGACTTTGATATTCTTATGCATATAGGCTGTTTATGACTATGGATTGGTGTGTAACTGAATGGCCACCTAGTCACGCCTATATAAATGTGGATAGTCCTTTTTACAAAGGAGACTCTAGGGAAATTTTTCCATGAGCCTAGGCATTGAGTAGACATGCATTTTTAACTCTAATGTAAGCGTATGTTAAAGTAATGCATGCATGCATATAGTCATGGAGTGCATTTGAAAAGCTCCAGGTTAGAATTTACCACAACCTTTCTTAGGTGATTTGGAGACTTATGTCCAGATATATGGATCCGGATCAGCCGAGTAGTTCTCGCAGGACCACTTCAAGTGTTAAGAGGAGGGCTTCTGATGTGCCTCAGACTCGTGTAGTTAGACGGCCCCATCGTTTGGTGGAGCTAGTGATTCATCCTACTCGAGTTGGGGTACTGGATGTTGAGGACGAGAAGGATGATGTACTGATTGCGACTCATGCTCCTGCTGTTCATACTCCCCACAGGGAGCTTCCATGAATTAATGTGACAATTCCAGAGCTTCTAGGTGATTTGAAGTGCCACCCCTCGGTCTACTTGCATGCAAACAAGGTAAAAGCTGGGTTTGATATTCCTTTTTCCTATTGATGAGGAACAAGGATTTTGATGTTGATTTGTTTTGTGATGTAGGTTTTCGACTTTACGTAGTCTTGAGGGAACTAGTTCAACATACACTCTCTATATCAGACCCTTCATCTAGAGTATCAAGAGACTATGCATGTTTGAGGCTTTGAGGCGTTCTTTTCCATCCTTCCCCTCCATTGTCCCTCGGGTTATCTCAGGGCGTTGTCTGAGTGCTGGTCTTACTAGACTCAGTCTCTTTATTTGCTGGACTGCGAGGTGATGATGACGCCAATGGATTAGTGGTTTATCACTAGTGTGGAGTTTGGAGGGACGTCAGTGCCTTGTGCGGCGAACATTGCCCCGACTGCCGTCAGATCCTTGCTAAGAGTCCCGACTAAGGCACTCAAAGGTAGGACAGTCCACATTGGTCCTTTAAGTGTAGATGCTATAAATGGGGCGTTGAGTGAGCCCATACCTGCTGATGTGAGAGTCAGGGATTGCATTCTTCAGCGATTATTCCTGGTCATCCTCATGGGTTGCTTCGTAGCGGATAACTCTTTCACGATGTCATTCTCTTTGGTCAGCGCCACACGAGAGGTAGACCGTATTGGAGAGTATGATCGGGGCTCCTATACCATTGCCTATTTCCTCAGGGGAATGTGCATGCGTTCGTAGGGCTAGACAGAGGCTTGGCTACGAATTTACCTGTTTCTGCTAGTGAGTATTTCTCTTTTGATTTCCCATGTATAGGCTAAGAGTGTTGACTGACCGCAGATGTTTACCCTTGTTTTGGAAGTTTTAGGTCTATGAGAGGCTTACATATCTGCGTCCCATTAGCATGTTAGGTTTAGACACCTACCCACGGGGACGGCGATGGCATCAGTCCACGTTGGCAGAGGTTCCTGTAGTTGAGGGTTTCACTCATTGTTGTTTACAGTTTGAGTTATTGATAACCAATGTCATTACATGGGTTCCATATTTTAGGGACCATTTGACAGTTAGCTTTGAGGATGGG
This sequence comes from Panax notoginseng, assembly GCA_016801055.1. NCBI lineage: Eukaryota > Viridiplantae > Streptophyta > Magnoliopsida > Apiales > Araliaceae > Panax > Panax notoginseng. The sequence continues at coordinate 64,239,742 of CM029015.1, read as the reverse complement.
TTCCCGACTAGTGTCGAGTATATGATGTCCACCCGTCGGATTCCTCTCTTCACAGATGGATGAAGGGAGCTCTATTTGGGAGAGCGTGCTATCAAGAGCACCAAATGAGAGATCTGTATTTCGATCTATCCTCCTTCCAGGCATTATTTGCATGTGTCGCAGTTTCTTGTCAATAATATCCCATTGATGGGAGTTAACGGATTTACTTTGTTAGAGGGTCCATTCACTTATGAGGCATTATACCGCTGGTGGTCCCTCATACCATCAGAGCCTAGACCCGCGCCATTCAGTTCATGGGGGATATGGTTCCTGGATCTGTGATGATGACGGATTGGATGGCATGCATCTGAGATCCTACTCATTTGACACAGATTGATAGCTTGTCCCGATAGTTGGACCGGGCATATTTTTTCATCTGGTGTTTGGGCAGAGATCCTTCCGAGGCGGATACTTTTGATCCTTCCTTCTCTGGGGCTGGCCCTTCAAGTGACCCGTATGGTTTTGCCGGTATAGATCCTCTATTTTATAGGCCTGACATCCCTCTTGGCGGAGATCTAGTGACTCAAGAGGAGTTACATCAGATGGATATGATAGATGTAGACATCAATACCATTGACTTCTTCTGATCTATTTCTCGCTATATCTTTTGATAGGCCTCTATTAGATAGTGGGCGGCTGTGTCACATTCTCGTTATAACTTTTGATAGGCCTCTATTAGTTGTTGGGCATCTATGCCCCATTTCCCTGTATTTTCCAGATGTACAGAGATGATGTATTAGATGATGATGTACTTAGGAATGTATATATATTGTTTTCCATTCCCTACATCATATTGCCATCTATTGTTTATCATTCATGTATTATTTTATGCATATGTATGTCCAGAGATGTTCAGCATTGACCCCTGGATGATCTTATGATACGGCCCATACAGATGTCTTTCTCAATAGTTGGCTGCATTAATCACACCCTAATAGTATTGGTAGCCTCATGTTTGAGATCATGGTATGATAGTTTACACCACTCTATGACCCTCCTGATGTTTCAGGTTCCTTTGGGCTTTGTAGAAGGCATGCTGGAGCGCTGGGTACCGGAGAGGCAGATTTTTCGGTTTGAGACCATGGATTTGACTCCCACTTTTGAGGTGTATGAGCGGTTGGCGACTTTGCCACTGGATAAGATTTTCTCTCAGATGGCTATCGGGGATATGAGCCGAAAGTTTATGACCCTCACCGGGTTGAGGCGTAGAGTAGCCCACAAATAGATTACCTTAGGGCATGTAGTGTCCCAACATTTTCTGATAGACAAATTTGGCTCATTGGACAGTTATGCACAGCACTTCGGGGATTTCACCAAGTCAGAGGATCAGTGGCATGTTACCAAAGTAGACGTACTCATAATGTGTGTAGTGGCTTATCTATACATGCCACTGTACCTAGATCATTTGGACATTGGTATAGTTATGGCAGTACTGGCTCTCAAGGAGGGACATACCATTGTACCTATTATTATGGCAGGGACCTTGAGGTCGGCCACGTATTGCCACACCCATTCTATATGGGTATTCATAGGCAGCTTGGTCTTGCTGTATGTGTGGTTCATGTCACACTTGAGACCGATTGGGACCTTCCGACGTTATGGGTATTACTTTTCCCATGAGATAGCCACGTCTTACTCCTTTCAGTCAGTGGAGTGTACAGACACTACATCTTGGTCGGTGTTTCTGACAGGGATCGAGGATCCATTTGACATCTTGTTGTGTTCTGGGCTCAGTTCTCCCTACAGCTTCCTTACCCATGCATCAAGCATGGATTATCTCCCTCTAGCTAGTTTGAGGGGCATGACCACGTACCACCCACTGGCTGTGATGGAACATTTTGATCAGTTTCAGGATGTTAATCCTTTTGAGGGGGCATTAGGTCAGAATTTATCTTCTCAGCATTTATCAGCAGAGGATAGATCCAGGGTGTATGCCTGTTGGGCTCTGCGTGAGAGGGTTGAGTTTTCTGTTAACCATCCGGGCCGTTATATAAAGTATTCTGTATGGATTGAGGTAGACATTACATCGGCCGGGGTGGTATCCACCATGCCGGGGATTATTTTTGATAGTGAGGAGCTCATGGAGAACACTAATTCTCCCACGGAGGAGGAGCTATTTGTTGGGTTGACAGCAGCTCTGATTGATTCTACCAGTATGACGGCTACTGTGACCCCGCATTCGGTAACGTATTTAGAGCAGAGTCTGCATCTGATGACATTTGAGTGAGATCAGGCTAGAGCCTTGATGTTGACCGCTTTTGCTGGGAGAGATGATGTTCTCGTAGAGAGAGATGTGGAGCGGGATGAGGCTAGATCATCTAGAGATACAGTGATTGTGGAGCGGGATGGCGTTATATCTACCCAAGATGCCGCTATCACAGATTGTACTGTTAGCTCATATAGATACCCTTGGGCAGGAGCATACAGCATTACCCCATTCTTCCAAGAGGGATGCCATGTTGGACTTGATAGCGCACATATACACTGACTTGTAGATGAGCTTGTATTTTCCTGCACAGACTAGCTTAGTAATTTTTGTCATGTACAGTACATATTGTATATATCAAAAAATATTGTATATGGCAGGGAAATATATTTTGATTCACTTCCCTTTGAGTTATGCCTTGTTACTTGCTTGATATTTGCTTGTTTCTCCAGGGCTTGTGATTTTGATGTATTCTGAACTACCCGTGATGAATGGACATTGAGATGTCTCAGGATTTTTCAGAATGGATCGTTGATCTATGTGTATTCCCTACCCTCTTTGGTGTCTTGGAATTGGTATATGGAGAGGAGTGTGGATTTCCTCTCTGAGGTTGATCGTTCCATAGATGGTCACCAGTATTCCTTTATATGGAGGAGCCCAGGTAGTTCCATCTCTTTTGGATTGGTGTTTCTCTTCGAGGACTCAATCGCAGCTTAAATGGTTATCGATTCTCCCATTTGTGTGGGGAGGTCAGGTAGTTCCATCCCTTTGTTCTGAAACCGATGAAGTGTGGTTTGAAATATAATCCCAGTATCGTTGACAAGTTTTTGTGTTTTGGTAGGGGGTGAGACCGAACTATAAATGGCTGCCTATGTACTCCCATTGATGAAGGGAGATTAGGTTTTGTAGTTCGAACCTGATGTAAAGGTTAAAAGTTGTATATGGTAGAATAGGCGTAGAGATGTGTTTGTTTTTATTTTTGTGGTGAGAAAGGTGTAGAGATGTTTTTGTTTTTTTTCTGTGGTGAGAAAGGTGTAGAGATGTTTTTTTTGTGTGGTGAGACCGGACATAAAGATGGCTTCCTACGTACTTCTGTGTATTGGGGAGATCAGGTTTGCGTAGTTCACCCCGTGTACAGGACAAACTGCAGATGAAAAGTTTGATCCTTGGTGGGCCATACTGAAAGTGTGAAAAGTTTTACCCCTGTTGGGACAAAACTGAAGGTGTGAAAGGTTTAATCCCTGGTTGGATAACCTGAAGGTATGAAGGGTTTTGAACCTATTGTCGACGTCGGGATTTTTAGATGCCCCTTTCCGTTACTTGTTCTTTGGTGTTCTCATTTTAGGTGAGATTTGTTTGAAAAAACAAGTGAAAAAGGTCCGACATGTATAATGTCGACAATGGACTATTAAGAGTCCCCAGTTAGTTTTTTAAATGGTTGTACCAACACAACCGAGAAAAGGTTTGCACATTAACCTAGTAATGTGACACAGCTATACGGGTCGGTGAAACCGAGATTCATTTAGGGTCCGGGGACTTGGTTATGCGGGGGGAAGGTGTTAGGCACCCCTCGACATCCGTGTTACCACGGTGATCGCCTCTTTTCAAGAAACAGTTATCTGAATGTGTGTGTGTGTGTGTATGTGAGTCAATGTGCTGTTATTTGAAAGTGGTACGAGGCCTCGTTCGCACCTATATACGCAGGGTTTGAATTTATGTAAAAATTCAATTTTAGCAAGATATGGCAATGATGTTTTATAAAAGAGGTTTTTTCAAACCCTGTCGCTCAATAGTAATTGAGGCCTTTTGCACTCCCATTTTATTAAATGCGTGGCTTGGTTGATTTTATTTGACGGCTGCGAAGCAACCGTACAAAAATAATGTCCAAAATAATGCCGACTTCCTCGTGGGTATGGAAACCATCTGAGGAAATTCAGACACCGCAGAATAATTTACAAGCTGCTTACAGCTAAAAATGTCCATCACGGGAACCGAATCTAGATCCAATGGATGAATATGTGATCACATGATTCCTAGGCTCACATGATACCGCAATTTATATGAAAGCAGTAAGCAAGTATATATATAAAAGCCGTAAATATATATATATATATATATATATATATATATATATACATACATGATCACCAACCACGAGGAACCTCCATGGGGGATCAGAAATGTAAGGAAAGCTGTTAAAAGCCATCAACCGCCACGGAGGAAACTCCAGGCGGGACAAAATGTAGATAAAGCTGTAAAAACGGTCAACCACCACGAAGTAAACTACAGGTGGGACGAAATGTAAATATATATATATATATGTGTGTGTGTGTGTATGTGTGTGTATAGATATCTATATATATATATATATATATATATATATATATATATATATATATATATATATATATAAAAGCATGTAAACGCATCGGATATAAAATATAGGCTCACTGAACAGAGTTCGATAGCAGTTCATATATATAAGTATACATATATAAAAGCGAGTAAACGCACCAGATGCAAAATCCAGGCTCATCGAACGGAGTTCGACCACAGTTCATATATATAAGTATATATATATATAAGAAAGCAATTAAACGCACCAAATCGAAGTTTAGGCTCATCGAACAAAGTCTGACACACAGTAAATATATATAAGTATATATATATATATTAAAGCAATAAACGCACCAAACCGAAGTTTAGGCTCATCGAACAAAGCCCAACACACAGTTAATATATATAAGTATATATATATTAAAGCAATAAGCGCTCCAAACCGAAGTCTAGGCTCAACCGAGGCATAACTCGGTAATTTTAGTTAATATATATATATATATATATATATATATATATATATATATATATATATATATATATATACTGAAATGAAACCACGGACCAAAGTCCGGGTAAAAGTAAGCAACACGACTCTCAACGTGTAGAAGGGTGTGTGCAAAGATGAAGAGAAAGACTCTAAAGTGTGTGAGAAGGCTTACAGCTGACTGCTAGAAAAGGCTTCTATATCTTTAGAGTGGGTAAACATTGGCTTTTGTAGGTACAAAAGAGGGCTGTATATGAGCTCACGTGTGTTTAAAGTGGGAAAATACACTGTATGGCAAGTGTAGAGCGAATCAGTAGTACATAAAATTTCGAGTGTCTATAGATGCCCCTCTTTATCATACTCATGCATGGTGATGCATTGGTAGGATAACGAATCCTAGACACTTGAAACGTAATAAGACAAGCATGGTACTATGGATAGCAACATGATGTAGATGTATGATGCATGTGTACGGGTTTGTAGCCCAAAACGCTGAGGATAATTGCTGGCTCCCTGTTGCTTCAACCGGGGATTGGCAATGAGGACCATATTTGATGTATAATCTGAGTCTGTCAGGATGTTGATGTTGGAGTTATCATCAAATTCCTGGATAAGGACTGGATCCTACAGAGGTACCTCTTAGGTGTAAGAGATCTGTGGGGATAAAGCTTGATCTATTTGAGGATGTGTATAACATGTTCCATCATCCATCCTCCTTGATGACAATCTCCTGGTTTGTATCGTCAGGACATGTCAGGGTTATGTTGGAGTTACTGCCAATAGCAAATGTTGTCAGGGATGCCTGACCTTCGTTGACGTGTATTTCACCGATATGTAAATCAACGGCTGAAAAATCCTATGGGATATATACTGTCAAGGTTGCTTGACTTCCGCTATCGTGTAGATCAACGGAACATTGCATTGTGACCCCCAGCCGGGGAATATGGGTAATCGGGTGGTAAGAACCTCGAATGGCTCCAGAGCTCTGATAGGTTTAACCCTCTATCGGCTGGAATGATGTCAAGGCTACTTGACCTTCGTTGATATGTGTGTCAACGACTTGAATGTACGTAGTAATCCCTTGCCGTGAATTCACGTTGCAAACCCCTCGGGAGATCTACTGGGGACGTATGCATTGATCGAACAACTGTGTATGCTCTGATGGGTTTACTTGCCATCAGCTGAGATAATGTCAAGGCTGCTTGACCTTCGTTGATTTATGTGTCAACGGTTGAACACGCGTTCTAACCCCCGCCGGGGATCTACGTTGTAACCCTCGTCGGGGACTCACGTTGTAAACCCCGTCGGGGACTCACGTTGTAACCCCCGTCGAGGACTCACGTTGTAACCCCCGTCGGGAACTCACGTTGTAACCCCCGTCGGGGACTCACGTTGTAACCCCCGTCGGGGACTCATATTGTAACCCCCGTCGGGGATATAGGTTGACAAGGATGATGATCCTGAGAAAGCGGCATTGGACCTGCGTACGGTATTGTCGAGCTTGACAGAGATCATTTGAGATTACTGGTATAGTGTACCCTGTGTGTGGGCGAATACCAATGCGTGATGTACCGATTCAAAGTCTCATCAGAGAAGACCAGGATTGAATGCAATTTTGCTCAATCGCGTGGTGTTTTTATTCTCCATTTGACCTTTTTAATTTGTAAGACCTCCTTTGTAACTCGAACTGGACCGAGCCGGAGGGATGAGACCCATATGGTGGTGCCGTAGGTGTACCTGTTATAGCCGCAGATAGGCCTGGGGCTAGGTGTGGATCATATATCCATCAGCCAGCAACATTCACAAGTCACTTTCAACTTGTTTCGCTTAGAGAAAACCGCGAGCCATCTTCAGATCTGCTGAGTTCGGGCTGCTTTCTGTAAATTCTGTCACCGTGCAAGTGTTCCACACTATCCTGGTAACGTATACCTGTATTTTCTCTACTTTCTGTTCGTTAGATTGTGAGTTATCGCACGAAATGCATCTAAACACATAGTAGTGGTTATGTATGCACAAATGACTTGATAAAAAAATATTCAACATAGTAAATGTTAGTATTAAACCATGCTGAACATAATGATGTGAAAAATTTAACTTTTGAGACATTCAAATTAGCACCTTTTTCTGCTATTTTTTGTCCTATTTGAGGTCCAATGAGCAAAAGGTAGAAAGGCAAAGTACTCCTAGCATTGAGGTTGGCCTTATGCATGATGCTTTTGATTTTTAATGCATATATTGTGTATATGACTTTGGGCCAGGTGTGCTACTGAATGGCCACCTAAACATGCCTGAGTGCATGTGGATAGTCCTATTTTCAAAGGGAACTATGGCAAAATTTTTCAAAAGGTAGGCATTGGGTAGTCACGCATTTTAACTTTATTGTTTGTTAAAGTAAATGCATGCATGCATATAATCATAAATGCATTAGAGAAAGGTCCAGGTAAGAAAATACCACACCCTTTCTGAGGTGATTTGGAGACTCGTTGTCCATATATTATGGATCCGGATCAGCCGAGCAGTTCCTATAGGATCACTTCTGGCGTACGGTGGAGGGCTTCTGAAGTGCCTCGTCCCAGTTCTGTCAGACAGCCTCGTCGGTTGGTGGAGGTTGTGATCCGTCCTGTCCAGGAAGATGTTTTGGACATTGAGGACAAGGAGGTGGATATTGAGGACCCCGCTCCTGCTGCACCTGTCCCTCGTAGGGAGCTTCTGAGCATTCAGGTGGCGAACCCAGAGTTGCAGGGTGATTTGGGAAGACATCCATCGATGTACTTACATGCTAACGAGGTATGGCGTTAGACTTTGCTTTTCCTTCTTTCCTATATTGATGAGGATTAAAGGGTTCTGACGTAGATTTGCATTTCATGCAGGTTCCAGTTTTTACACAGCCTCGAGGGAACTGGTTTAGCATCCACTCCATATACCAAGCGCTTCATCCTGATTATAGAGCAATAGTGCATGAGTGGGGATTTGGGGCATTCTTCTCCATCCTTCACCGTCGTTGTCCATGGGGTTACCTCAGGGCATTGTCTGAGCAGTGGTTTCACCAGACTCAGTCACTCCACCTGTTGGATTGCGAGGTGATGATGACGCCGATGGATTGACAATTTTTCACCGGTGTGGAGTTTTGAGGGGAGCCAGTGCCTTGCATGGCGAATATTACCCCTACTGCCGTCCGATCCTTGTTAGGACTTCCGGCGGCGGCGCTCAAAGGCAAGACCATCCGTTCAGGTCCTTTGGGCGTGGATGCTGTGAGAGGGCTATTGAGTGAGCCCATGCCTGATGATGTCAGGATCAGGGATCGCGTTCTGCGGCGATTGTTCCTGATGATCATTCGAGGCTGCTTCATAGCAGATAACTCTTCCACGGTATCTTTTGATTTGGTCAGCGCTACGCGTGACGTGAACCGTATTGGAGAGTACGATTGGGGCTCCTATACCTTTGCATATTTCCTCCGGGGCATGCGTATGCGCTCACAGGGTTTGACCGAGGCTTGGCTAGGATTTTACCCATTTCTGCTTATGAGTATTTCTCATGTCTTTTCCCATTTATAGGTTAAGAGTGTTTACTGAGCAGATGTCTTGCCATTGTGTTAGCAGTTTTGGGCTTATGAGAGGCTTCCCTGTTTGCGTCCCGTGAGTGTGTTAAGTTTATATACGTATCCACGAGGACGAAGATGGCATCATTCTATTATGCCCGAGGTCCCTGTAGCGGAGGGATTCACTCATTGCCGTATGCAGCTGGAGGTGCTGACGGTCGACACCGTCACCTGGCTTCCCTATTCTGGGGAACACATGACAGTGGGTTTTGAGGATGGATACCCGACCGGGGTCGAGTATTTGATTTTCACCAGGAGAGTTCCACTCTTCACAGATAGCGGTTGGGAGCTCAATCTAGGAGAGCATGCTATCAGGAGCACCACAGGGGAGATTCGTATACCGATCTTACCTCCTGTCAGGCGTCACTGGCCTGTATCGCAGACACCCGCCATTGATATCCCGTTATTGGGTGTTGACAGATTTGCATTATCAGAGGGTCCATGGACTCAGGAGATATTCCAGCGTTGGTGGCTTCCTCGTACTATTGGAGCCCAGTCTCGCGCCACACAGTTTATGGGGGACATGGTTCCTGGATCTTTGATGATGACAGATTGGATAGCTTGTGTCTGAGATCCGACTCATGTGGCCCAGATTGATAGCTTGACCCGTCAGTTGGACCAGGCACATATATTTATTCGGCACTTGGGCAGAGATCCAGCAGAGGTGGAGTCATTTGTTCCTTCCAGCTCAGGCGCTGGCCCCTCAGACGACCCATTTGGTTTTGCCGGCGGAGATCCTCCTCTTTATAGGCCCGACATCCCTGTTGATAGAGATCCAGTGACTGAGGAGGAGTTACATCATGTGGATAGGATTTATGATGTGGATATCGACACCATTGTCTTCTTCTGATATATTTTCGTTATATCTTTTGATAGGCCTCTGTTAGTAGTAGGGCGTCTGTGCCCCATTTCACTGTATTTATAGATGTATAGAGCTGATGTATTAGATGATGATATACTTAGGAATGTATGCATAGTATTTTCCATTCCCTATACCATATTGTCATCTATTATTAGTTATGCATGTATCATGTTATGCATATGTATATATGTCTAGAGATATTCGGCATTGACCCCTGGATGGTCTTATGACATGGCCCTCACAGATATCTTCTTCGACAGTTAGCTGTATAGATCATACCCCACCGTCAGTGGTGGCATCGGATATGCGATCGTGGTATGATAGTATGTCACCACCAGACAGTGACCGTAGATATGTTACTGCAGCATACCATGACTCTTTTGGCATTTCAGGTTCCTGCAGGATTCGTAGATGGGATGTTAGAGCATTGGCGACCTGACAGGCAGGTATTCCGCTTTGGCACCCATGAGTTGACTCCTACTCTAGATGAGTATGCACATTTGATGATGCTTCCCTTGGACAGACCTTGAGTGCATATGGCTCTGGGAGACATGAGTAGACGATTCATGACTCTCACAGGATTGAGGCGCAGAGTAGTGCAGGATGAGCTGACATCTGGCCATGTGATCTCTCAGCGTTTTCTGTACGACAGATTTGGCTCAGAGGACAGTTACTCATGACATTCCGGGGATTTCACCGCACCGGAGGATCATTGGCGTCTAGCCAGAGTTGACGTACTGATGTTATGTGTACTATCATATGTGTACATGTCGCGGTATATGAATTAGATAGATATAGGCATTATCATGATCGTGAGAGCTCTCAGGGAGGGTCATACCATTCTGCCTATGATCTTGGCAGATACTTTGCGGTCAGCATCCTACTGCAGTACTTATCCGTCAGGAGTGTTTACTTGGAGCTCAGTCCTTCTGTATGTGTGGTTCATGTCACACTTGAGACCGATTGGTACCCTTAGACGGCATGGATATTGGTTTACCCACGATGTGGCCATGTCATACTCCTTTCAGCCTTCGGAGTGGATAGATGCTCAGACCTGGTCCACATTTTTGGCAGACATTAGAGACCCATTTAGCATATTGCTGTGCTTGGGGCTTAGCTCACCATACAACTTTATTACTCATGCTCCGGGCATGGATTTCCTCCCTCTGGCCGGCTTGAGGGGTATGACTACTTATCACCCATTGGCCGTGATGTCGCAGTTCGACCAGTTTCAGGATTTTCATCCTTTCACAGGGGCGTCAGGTCAGCGTTCAGCTGCCCGATACCTCTCAGCCGAGGACCGATCTCGTGTATACGCTTGTTGGGACCATCGTGAGGAAGCTGCTTTTTCAGTGAGCAGTCCAGGTTATTCCACAGAGTATTCCGCTTGGATGGAGACGAAGGTTTTATCAGCTGCAGTAGTATCTACAGTACCGGATAGCGACGCAGAGGGTGTGGAGCCTGTGGAGGACATTGATACCCACTTCGAGGAGGAGCCCACTGCTGGGTTGCCAGTATTTCTTACGGATTCTCCTAGTACCAGCACTATTGCGATTCAGCACTCGACACAGTACTTAGAGTAGAGTCTTCAACTGATGACCTTTGAAAGAGATCAGGTTCGATCTATGATGTCGACTGCTCTGGATGTGAGGGAGGTCGCTCTGTTGGAGAGAGATGAGGCCTTAGCTCGCAGTGATGCCGCTATTGTTGAGCGGGATGAGGCCAGATTAGCTAGAGATGCAGTGATAGTTGAGCAGGATAGTGCCATATCTGCCCGGGATGTAGCCGTCACAGACAGTACTACAGCGAGGTTCCTTACCACTGACATAATCACAAAGATGAGCGCATATATTGATGAGCATATGGTCATCATGCAGACGGCTTTTGATCTTTTGGGTCGTGTGGATACTCTCATACAGGAGACCACAGCTTTACCTCCTTCTTCTGAGAAGGATGCTATGTTGGGCTTGCTAGCTCGCGTGTATCCTGACTCATAGATTAGCTTGTACTTACCTGCACAGACTAGCCTAGCCATTTTGTCATGTACAGTTTACATCATGTATATCAAACAACATTATATACGATAGGGAAATATATTTTTGGATCACTTCCCTTTTAGATACACCTTGCTATTTGTTTGATATTTTGCCTGCTGCTTCAGGGCTTGTGATCTTGATGTATTCTGAATTCCTCCTGGTGGATGGACATTGAGTTGTCTCTGGATAGTTCAGAATGGATCATTGATCTGTGTATCCCTACCATCTTTTGGTGTCTTGGGACTGGTTTCTGTATGGAAATGTGGAGAGGAGTGTGACTTTCCTCTCTGAGATTGACCACACCACAGATGGTCGCCACTACTTCTATCCAGGAGAAGCTTAGTTAATTCCATCTTTTATGGATTGGCATTACTCTTCAAGGTATGACCGCAGCTTAGATGGTCGCCGAATCTCCTATTTAGGAGGAGAGGTTGGGTAATTCCATCCCTTTGGTCTGAAGCCGAATGAAACGTAGTGGATTGATGTGTGCTCCCAGTACCAACTGACAAGGGTTTGTGTTTTGGTAGGGGGGAGACAACACCATGAATGGCTACCTACGTACTCCTATTGAAGAGGAGATCAGGTCTGCGTAGTTCGAACCTGGTGTAAGAGGTTCAACGCTGTATGTGGCATAAATGGTGTAGGAATATTTTTGTTGTTTTTGTTTTATTACGACCGTGCCATATGAAATGGTTGCCTATGTACTCCTATTGAAGAGGAGAACAGGTCGACGTAGTTCGCCCCTCAGGGCGAGAAGAGAAAATGTAATTCCATGTGCAGGTCAGATTGCAGGGATGAAAAAGTTTAATCCTAAGTTGAGGATAAACTGCAGAGGAAAAGTTTGATCCCAGGTATGGGTAGCCAAACTGTAAACGTAAGAGGTTCGATCCACAGTTGGATGACCTAAGTTGTATGAGCGCAAAGGAAAGCCAGGCTGCTAGCTTGAAAAGTATGTTTCCCTGAGGGGCAAAGTGCAGAAAAGTTGTATGTGGTAAAGGGTTAAAAAATCGAAATGACTGGTGATCTGATGGTTTGACACCAGGGTGTTTGCTAGTTACTTCAGACATAGTACTGTTTCACGGTGTCTGAGTTGATGAGTTTTCGAAATTCATCACCGTCCATTTCTTGCAATCTAAGAGCGCATCCCGTCAATACTTCTTTAACAATAAACGGGCCTTCCCAGTTAGGAGTGAATTTTCCCTTAGATTGATCTTAGTTGTCCAGGATTTTCTTCAAAATCAAGTCATATTGTTTAAATTGCCGTAGCCGGACTTTTTTGTTTTAGGATCGGGCGATCCTTTGCTGATATAACTGACCATGGAAGATAGCCGCGGTTCGCCTTTCGTCTATTAGAGATAATTGGTGATACCTGTCTTGTACCCGTTGATCTTCGTCCAGCTGAGCGCCTATCAACACTCTGAGAGATTCCATCTCAACTTCTATGGGGAGCACTGCTTCTATCCCATAGGTTAGTGCGTAGGGGGTTGCCCCAGTTGAAGTATGCATGGATGTTTTGTAGGCTAACAGAGTCAGAGGCAATACATCAGGTCAGTCTTTATGGTTGGCGGACATCTTTTGCATAATCTTCTTGATGTTTTTGTTAGCCGCTTCAACATCACCGTTCATCTTTGGACGATAGATGACTTAGTTGAGATGTTTGATGTGGAATTTACTGCACAATTCCTCCATGATCTTATTGTTGAGGTTTTTGGCATTGTCTGACACAATCACCTCTGGTTGCCCATAACTACAAACAACATTGTTTCTGATGAAAGCAATGATGACTTCTTTAGTGACCCTGGGGAAGGAGGCTGCCTCTACCCACTTGGTGAAGAAGTCGATTATGGTGAATATAAACCGATGTCCATTGCTGACTTTAGGTTCAATGGGCCCGATAACGTCCATTCCCCACATTGAGAAGGGCCAAGGTGAACTCATACTATGGAGTTCCTGTGGAGGGGTGTGTATAGCATCCCATGAATCTGGCACTGATAGCATCTTTTGACGTGGTCATGGCAATCAGCTTTGAGAGATAGCCAATAATGTCCCGTTCTCAGGATTTTCTTAACAAGGAGGGGGCCACTCATGCGGGGCTACAGACTCCGCCATGGATTTCATCCATGAGCCTTTGAGCTTGATCTTTGTCTAAACACCAGAGGAGGCCTAATCCTGCATCTCTTTTGTAGAGCGCATCTACACGCAGGTAGAATTTCATTGCAAGTCGATGGATCTGCCTTTTCTCGATCGCGCTCGCCTCAGCGGGTGTAGATCCATCTCGCAGATATTCCTTGATATGATGATACCAAGGTTGTGGGATGGGAGGTAGCTCATCCGATACTTTTCCAACATAATTCCCGTACGCTGGGGCCTTGTTCAGAGAAATTGTGATGCTTGGAAATTGCTCCTTATTTGATATATGAACCAAGGAGGCCAAAGCTGCTAATGCGTCCGTAAAGTCATTCCTATTACGAGGAACATGTAGAAAGGATATTTCTTCGAACTCCAAAGCCATCTTTAAAACCTGCCGATGGTAAGGCAGCAAATGTAGTTCCTTGGTTTGATAGATTCCGGTGGATTTTTGGATTACCAACTCTAAATCTCCAAGGACAGTTAACCGTCTGATGCCCATTGAATGGGCAAGTTTTAGCCCCATGAGACAGCCTTCATACTCAGCCGTATTATTGGTGCTGTAAAACTGTAATTTGACGGCGACGGGATACTACTCCCCCGTATCAGATACTAGAGCTGTTCCAGCTCCAGAACCTTCCAAATTAACAGCTCCATCAAAATATATCTTTCATGATTGGCGCGTATCGTACTGATGGTGCTGCTGCACTGTCATTACTCCTTCATCAGGGAAATATGTTTCTAAGGGTTTGAAATCCCCTGAAGGTGCGGCAGCCAGTTGATCCGCGATTCCTTGACCTTTGATGGACTTTTGAGTCACATATACGATGTCAAACTATTGTAGGATCAACTGCCATTTGGACAGCCGGCAATTTAACATGGGTTTGTTAAACACGTACTTGAGAGGATCCACGCGGGATATAAGATGGGTTGTGTGACCGTGGAGGTAATGTTGTAACCTCATGGAAGCCCATGCTAAAGCACAACACGCCTTTTTGATCAGAGTGTACTTGTGTTCACTACTGCTGAACCTTTTACTGAGGTAATAGATAGCTCGTTCTTGGCCTCTATCGTCTTTCTGCCCCAGCATGCAGCCCATAACATTGTCACTTACGGACAGGTACATAAACAGGGGAACATCATCCCTGGGTGGTACCAACATAGGAGCTTTGACTAGCTATTTCTTGATTGTAAGGAAGACATCCTGACACTCATCATTCCATTTCATGGAGGAGTTCTTCCTTAATAGTTTGAAGATTGGTTCACAGGTTGCTGTGAGTTAGGAGATGAACCTGCTAATGAAGTTGATTCTTCCCAAAAATCCCTGGATTTCCTTTTCTGTCTGAGGAATGGGCATTTCTGTGATGGCTTGGATTTGGGCAGAATCCAGCTCAATCCCTTTGTGGCTAACTAGAAATCCTAGCAACTTGCCTGATTTAACGCCAAAGGCGCATTTGGTTGGATTCAACTTTAGGTTGTACTTACGCAACCTGTTGAATAGCTTTCTAAGATGGTCTATATGCTGATCCTCCTTCCGGGACTTGACAATGATGTCATCCATGTAGATCTCAATCTCTTTATGCATTAAGTCGTGGAAAAGAGCCATCATAGCTCGTTGATAGGTAGCTCCGGCATTGATGAGGCCGAATAAAGTTCCCCAAGGAGTGATGAAGGCAGTCTTCTCACGATATTCCTCGACAACCATGATTTGATGATACCCCTCAAAGTAATCAGCAAAGGAGTACATATCGTACTGTGCAGTATTGTCAATGAGAATGTGGATAAATGGCACGGGAAAGTTGTCTTTTAGGCAAGCTTTATTCAAGTCTCGGTAATCCACGCAAACTCGCACCTTCCCTCCAGGTTTAGGCACCGGCACGATATTAGATATCCACTCAGGATATGTAGACACCATGATGATGCCAACCTGAAATTGTTTCACAATTTCCTCTTTCACCTTTAAACTCCACTCAAGTTTCAATCGCCTGAGTTTCTGTTTGACTGGCTTAAATCCCTCTTTAATGGGAAGGCGATGAAGGATAATGTCAGTGGACAAACCCACCATGTCTTTATGAGACCATGCAAACACATCCTGAAATTGGGTTAATAGTGTAACCATGTCATTCCGTTGGTTTGGGGTAAGGTCTGAACCAATCTGGATTAACTTAGGGCTTTCTAAGGTTCCGAGATTGAAAGAAGTGGTTTGATCAAGGTTGGGTTTAGGTGTATCTTTGACCCATTCTTTAATTTCTGGAGGCACCTCAATGTCATCCTGTGTATCCATCAAGACTGAATTCATCTCTACATCAAAGGTACAATCCCTGTGTGGGAGAGGCATCGTATCAGCAAGTACAGGCACATCTAAATTCAGAGTCCTGAAACAAAATATGCTTTCACTTAGTATGTATGAAACGTGTTTGATCATACACAGTGTTAGCATATACTGGCAAAATAAACTGCTAATACTATACAAAAAAGTAAGCAGTTATTATATCTATAGGGCAGAAAGAACTTCTGCCCGCTTTACCCTTGACGACCAATGCAAGGAATGTTGTTCCAATTGGTAAGAGTAAAGTTCAGGTGAACTGCAGTGATGGAGGGACTGTCATCATCCTCACTGTCCCGAATGATGGCCATTTTGTATGGGCAATCATCGTCCGGGGTGTATCTATTGGTATGTTCGTCATGGACGATGATACGCATGCCCGACATTATTCAGACAACGTTCTCCTTGATTCTCCGCTCCTCTTCTTCGATTGCAGGATCTGGAATAACGATTTTGTTTTCCTCCACCGGTTTCGACTTAGGAAATAACATAGTCATGACAGTGGCTGGCACCTTTACAGGAGGTTGTGCGGACTCAGCACTTGAAGGCGAAGATAAACGCCACATAGTTAAAGCTGAAGGAACCTGTGGATGTTTATGAGGGTTCCTGTGATTAGAGCTGGCCGAATACTCTAGTCCAGCTATTCCAGTGTGCTTGGTTAAGCGAATAGGGTACTTGATACCCTGACAATCTTTACCCAACCCTTGACCTAGTTTATGACCCAAAGACATCATTTCTTGAGTGGTTGACATCACTTCGGCCAAAATCTGGGGTTCGGGCAGTGGTGCTCCAATAGCATGGTATTGGGTATTGCTTATTTCAAAAGCCTGAAAACTGACTGGTTCAACGTCCGCATTAGCATTGATGACCTGTAAATCCCCGTGTTGAGGACACTCTGGTTCAGCGTTGACCGTGACCTGGCTATTGTTGACAATATATTTTAATTATTGATGAAGGGTGGAGGGGACTGCCCCTGCCATGTGGATCCATGGTCGTCCCAAGAGTAGGTTGTATCCCGACTCTATCTTGAGTACATGGAAGGATACGCAGAATGTATGAGGACCAGTCTCAATTGGCAGCTCAATTATTCCAACCGAATTTCGGCGGGCTCCATCAAAAGCTTTGGTGATAGTAAGGCTACTCCAGATTCGATTAGGATTGATATTCATCTTCACCAAGGTAGCATCTGAGCAGATATTTAGGGATGAGCCTCCATCTATCAGGACTCCAGCCACCATATATCCGGAGGACAAGACTGCAATGTGCAACGGTTGGCAATGACCGGTCCCTTCAGGCAGAATGTTATCATCAGTGAAGGATATCACATTGTCGTTGAAAATGTGATCAACCAGATGTTAAAATTTTTCTTCATCCACGGATGTCGGGAGAGAGGCTTCTTCTAAAACCTTTAACAAAATCTTCTGGTGATTCTCGAAAGTGAGGACCAAGTCTAAAATTGACATCTGTTGTGGAGCTTCTTTCAAGCTTAAAACCACCGTAGCTTCGTTATGACCCATAGTGCAGAGGAATTTTTCAATCTTCTCCGTGGGTATTTTTCCCTTTGATTTGACGGCAGATTTCCTCACCCGCTGGGGAAAGTACAGTGGATTTTCTTTCAACACTGCAGAAGTGGTATGTGAGGTGGATCCTTCACCGTCTCCATAAATCCACGGAACTTTATGCAAGCTAACAATATGATATTGTGCTCTGCACGACAAGTTGATTGGCTCGGGAGCGGCCACTTTCAAAGGATTGTTGCTTCCTTTCAGTTGAATTATTGGCATGACGAGTAATTGATCAGCTTCAGTAGATATGACGGCTACAACACTCTTCCATTTAGTGGGACCTGCATTCTCACTGGCGCGTAGCACAGTGTCGTCATCTGCCAGGTGCAGTACGCCACCGTCGATTAGGTTTTGAATAAGGTGGCAGAGTGCCCAGCATTCTTCTGTACCGCGACCACGAGATTGGGAATGATATTGACATACTCCCTCAAAATTGAACCGTCCCGAATGGGGGTTGATTGGAGGCAGAAGGGAACTGATTCTTCCTTCATTGATTAACATATGAAGGATCTCCTCCGTAGGTTGACCCAAATAGGTGAATTCCCTTTTGCTGGCGAAATCCCAACGGGCCTTGGCTTTTGCTCTCTTCGTCACTTTGTCTTCCAGCATTTCATTTTCTGAAAGTGAAGAGGGAATATTCATGACAATGGACAGGAGACTGGCATGCTCATGGCTGATTAGCTGACGAGTCACTTGATGCTGATAAGTCACCAGTTCCGCCAATTGCTCAATTTATTTGCAGAGAGCTTTCATTTTTTGTTCCATTGTGAACTGGAACTTGGCATAATCCCAGCTGTTATCACCGTCTTTGATGGTTTGGGAAGAATCATAGCTGAAGTTGGAACTCTGTCCACAGCTCCAGTTAATCATGTTGACCTCTTCTTCTTTGTGTTGAGGAAGAGGGTTGCCTTGAACGTTAGGTTGATCTGGTTTAGTGACCACGATCTCACCGTTGTCTATCAGGTCTTGTATCTTGTGTTTCAAGGCCCAACAATCCTGAGTATCATGTCCAGGCGCCCTGACATCATAAGCACATTTCCGAGCAGCATTAAAACCCCTTCTATTTGGGTTGGCTGGTGGAAGTAAGTGTGTAGTCTTCTTTTGTGTTGTCAGAAGATTAAGGATATTCTCGAAGGTATCCCCTAAGGGTGTGAACACTCGAGGGCGTTTGGCTTCTCCACCTTTTGGTATTGGAGGGTTTATAGACTGTACGGGAAAGAGAGTATAGTTTCTCCTCTGAACAGGCATATTTTGACTGCCTTTTTAACCCTGTAGTATCAGGAAAACATCTTCCTCTTTCTTTTTATGGACCCTCCTGGGGTTGTTCCCATAATTTCCAGACTGGATGTGATCAGCAACAGCTTTGAGTGCAGCTAGGTCTTGAATCTTTCTGGATTTCAATTCCATCTCAGCCATCTCCCCATGTTTGACCATTTCAGAAAATGATTTGTCGATGCCGGCTAAAACTCTCTCATAGAAGGGAGCTTCTTGTACGTCTATGAACGTTATGACCATTTTTGATTCGGTCATGGAAGGATTCACTTGGGCAGCCAGGCGTCTCCACCTCTGGGCATACTCTCTGAAAGACTCATTAGACTATTTTTTGATCTTGGTAATTTGGTACCGATTAGGAGCCATTTGAGTTTGAAAGCTGTATTGAGTGAGGAAGGCATGTGCTAGCTCTTCCCAGCTGTGGATTTTGGAGTTGTCTAATCTTGTGTACCATGAACGGGCTTCTCCAGTTAGACTCTTTTGGAATAATTGCATTCTGAGCTTTTCATCCTCTACATAAGATCCAAGTTCTCCAATAAATACCTTTAAGTGTGTATAAGGATCTCCTAACCCGTCATATTTTTCAAAGTCAGGAGTTTTAAACTTGTCTGGATAATTAACACTAGGAAAAATACATGGATCAGCATATGAAACACTCCCGTGTGTTCCAATTCCTTTGATAGTGCGAAGGGTCTCTTCCATTTGGAGGACTTTCTTTTTTATGTCACCAGTGTCTGGGTCTCCAGTGGGATGGGCAGCATCATAAGTTTTGTTGGTAATATCCAACTATAGTTCAGGTATGGTAATGACCGGACTCCCTCCTTGGATGGAGGATTCAGCATGTACGGGTATTTTCTGACCCTGAGTAGACTGGTGTAGTTCTTTGAGCAGAACAGCCAAATCTATAATTTGTTTGCTTAATCCGTCGAATTCTTTGCGAGAAACTGGATTAAGTTCAGTCTGGTCAGATGACGACATAATTGACTGTAGGCCTGTTGCCTTTTTGGATTTTGAACGGGTAGTAGGCCTGATTGACTCCTTGCGAAAGACTTACATAGTTTAGTCCGTAGGGAAGGTGAAAATTAATATGCAATGTGATGAGTCCATTTCAGGAATTTTATCCTGCAAAAACGGATGTCAGCTGTTTGTAGCATGTATGTATATGTGTACACATTCCTTCATATTTATCATTACATGGAGATAGATATGTCATGAAATTGTGTAATTTAAAATGAGAGCATAAAGAGACTTTCTTCCGTTCTGGGTTTTTCAGAGGCTGACCTATCTTAGATTACTCTCGCGGCTTTTTGGCATGAAGGTTCCCAAATCATCGCAATCTACTTAACGGAAAGTTAATCTGGTCTTTCAACTGGAGCAAATTTGGGTGGTGCCTTTCCTGAGCCTCGGAGAATCAGGCTTCTCACGAGTCCAGTAATCAAACACCGACGGGATAGCCTCCTGGTGGAGGGACCACACAACATACATTCACATACATCGCGTCTCACCGTATGAAATGATGACATGTGCGAAGCACTAATATCATGAGCAGTTTATAGTGTGAGGCACTAACATCACAGGCAGTTTATAATGCGAGGCACTAACATCACAGGCAGTTTATAGTGCGAGGCACTAAATAAACAAGACATGCATTCGTACATATTCATCCAATGTAAATGTAGCATCCACACACAAGCAAATAATAATTTTGAAAAGATTAAAATAGCGGCTTAAGTCCTCTTACTGGAATCACCAACAGAGTCGCCACCTATCGACGTCGGGATTTTTAGATGTCCCTTTCCGTTACTTGTTCTTTGGTGTTCTCATTTTAGGTGAGATTTATTTGAAAAAACAAGTGAAAAAGGTCCGACATGTATAATGTCGACGATGGACTGTTAAGAGTCGCCAGTTGATTTTTTAAATGGTTGTACCAACACAACCGAGAAAAGGTTTGCACATTGACCCAGTGATGTGACACTGCTATACGGGTCGGTGAAACCGAGATTCATTTAGGGTTCGGGGACTTGGTTATGCGGGGGGGAAGGTGTTAGGCACCCCCCGAGATCCGTGTTACCACGGTGACCGCCTCTTTTCAAGAAACTATTATATGAATGTGTGTGTGTGTGTGTGTGTGTGTGAGTCAATGTGCTGTTATTTGAAAGTGGTACGAGGCCTCGTTCGCACCTATATACGCAGGGTTTGAATTTATGTAAAAATTTAATTTTAGCAAGATATGGCAATGATGTTTTATAAAAGAGGTTTTTTCAAACCCTGTCGCTCAATAGTAATTGAGGCCTTTTGCACTCCCATTTTATTAAATGCGCGGTTTGGTTGATTTTATTTGACGGCTGCGAAGCATCCATACAAAAATAATGTACTAAATAATGCCGACTTCCTCGTGGGTATGGAAACCATCTGAGGAAATTCAGACACCGAAGAATAATTTACAAGCTGCTTACAGCTGAAAATGTCCATCACGGGAACCGAATCTAGATCCAATGGGATGAATCTGTGATCACATGATTCATAGGCTCATATGATACCGCAATTTGTATGAAAGCAGTAAGCAGGTATATATATAAAAGTCGTAAATATATATATACATACATGATCACCAACCACGAAGAACCTCCATGGGGGATCAGAAATGTAAAGAAAGCTGTTAAAAGCCATCAACCGCCACGGAGGAAACTCCAGGCGGGACAAAACGTAGATAAAGCTGTAAAAACGGTCAACCACCACAAAGTAAACTCCAGGTGGGACGAAATGTAAATATATATATATATATATATATATATATATATATATATATATATATATATATATAATCATGTAAATGCACCGGATATAAAATCCAGGCTCACCGAACAGAGTTCGATAGCAGTTTATATATATAAGTATATATATATATATATATATATATATAAAAGCGAGTAAACGCACCAGATGCAAAATCCAGACTCATCGAACGGAGTTCGACCACAGTTCATATATATAAGTATATATATATAAGAAAGAAACTAATCGCACTAAACCGAAGTTTAGGCTCATCGAACAAAGTCCGACATAAGTATATATATATATATTAAAGTAATAACCGCTCCAGACCTAAGTCTGGGCTCAACCGAGGCATAACTCGATAATGTTAGTCAATATATATATGTAAATATATATATAAGATATATATATATATATATATATATATATATATATATATATATATATATAGACTGAAATGAAACCACTGACCGAAGTTCGGGCAAAAGCAAGCAACACGACTCTCAACGTGTAAAAGGGTGTGTGCAAAGATGAAGAGCAAGACTCTAAAGTGTGTGAGAAGGCTTACATCTGACTGCTAGAAAAGGCTTCTATATCTTTAGAGTAGATAAAAACTGGCTTTTGTAGGTACAAAAGAGGGTTGTATATGAGCTCACAGTTGTTTAAAGTGAGAAAATACACTGTATGGCAAGTGTAGAGCGAATTCTGTAGGGTTTCCCCTTCTTTTTTCTCTTAAAAATCAGCACCCCAAGCCTCTTATTTATAGGAAAAAGGTGCCGCAGGTGTACTAGAGGTGGGTCGGGTCGGCCCGGTTTGGTCAGGTCGAGTCGTCTCGAAGTACGTGCACGCGGGCACTGTAATGTCCACTCGATTTTTCTGAAGTGCAATCCGAGCATCCGTTTGAGGTATACAGGACCTATTTCGGACCGCCGTTGTCGAGAGTTTGTACGATGGCATGGGATTAGAGTTTGTACGAAGTCTTTGAAGATGGGACGGTGCCCTCCGGTCTTCAAGCTTCAACTTTTATCCGTTACCCCGCACAATAGCAACTCGAGATTGGTTAGCCTTGTGGGCCGTTGTTGCGTAGATGTGTTGAGACGACTTGGCATGGCATCGTGTTGGTCAGATGACGATGTTGTCCCTTACCGGTGCTATTGCCGGGTTGGGTCGATAAAGTAAACGTTGCTTAGCTTCGTTGGGATTGGACTACTGTAATTGGTTGAAAGTCCTCATTGTCATCTTTGAGGTGTGTCTGTCTTCCCGATGTCATCGCGGGGCTGATACAGTGTATCTCGTTGTGAGCGCCGAGATTGAAGCCGGTTGCACTTGTAACAAGTATTTTCGGGGCTAATGCCGAAATTGTTTTCCTTGGGGCTATCACCAAGGTTGGAGGCTATTCCCATGTTTAGGGCTGAGACTGGACACCTCGGGGTTATCTCCGAGATTT